>OX596073.1:71632311-74032311 GCA_951394005.1 Protophormia terraenovae | reverse complement strand
CAAATAATAAAATTTTCGCCTTAACGTATGCTTTCATACTTTCACATTAATAAATCTACATTTTCTTTCAAACTGCCAAAATTTGAATACGAAGAAAAAAATAAACAATCATAGCAAGCGTTGCTTTAAGCAAATAAACAACAACAATAATTCCATATTTATATATTTTTGTATGTATGTACAAACAGACTGACTGCATATACAAAAAACAATAACAACACTGTTAATCATTATATTATTGCTGTTGCTAACTAAACTACTTGCCTACAGGGTTGTCAGATTTTTTTGAGCCTCTGTCGCCAAATTGTTAATCAGAAATCGCCAAAAATCGCCAAAATTAAAGTTTATATATTTTTTTAAGAAAAACTAAAAACAATTAAAATATTTAGTACTTCAAATACTTTATACAGTCGAACACGGTTATAGCGAACACCGGTTATAACGAACTATGGCTATAGCGAACACTTTTCTTCGGTCCCATGGATTATACACAAAATTTTCATACAAATAACTACGTTTATAACGAACACGGTTATAGCGAACTTTTTTTTATAACGAACACATTTTTATGGTCCCAAGAAGAAAATTTCATACAAAAAACTACGTTTATAACGAACTCCCATAAATACAAATTTTAGATAAATAAAATTGCATATTTCAAATTGTTTTAAAAATGCAAAAAAGAACTAACTTTTTTATTTAAAATTTTTATTTATTTCAATTTAAATTATTCGACAAATAGAAATAATTTTCGGTTATTTCAATTTTAATTATCGGACAGAAATTTATTTATTTTATAGTTGTTTAACATAACGCATACATATTAGCAAAACTAGCTAAAAATAAAAATGAAATTAAAGAAGATAACAAAATAAAATATTAGAAAATCGTTATTCTTAAAAGAGTTAAGATCTCAAAAATTGTCATTGTCAAAACATCGGTAATAAAAGATAACTTTTAATGAGTACAAAGAACTATACTTTATCTTAATTTCCACTTGGACAATGACTGATGAATGCCCAAAAAAAATATTCTTCCTGATAATGCACATTAAAATCATTGATATTTAAAACATAAATACAGCCCATTTTAAAGGGAAAGAAATATGCTTTTACTACAAATATTAGTACCCTAATCTAATACGTACATATATGTTATTAACAAATATTTTTTCTGGAATTTTACGGATATAACGAACTACGTTTATAACGAACTAAATTTGTCGATCCCTTCGAGTTCGTTATAACCGTGTTCGACTGTATAACTTTAAAATGTAAATTCAGCATCAACAAAGGCAATGTTAATTTCAGTAGCTAATAATAATTGAATAAAAAAATATTAATTTCAATACACTATTCTGACATACATAGATCAATTTTAGGTCAACAATTTATTGAAATTTATTATATTTTTTAACAGAATAATTCTAAAATTATACAATGAACATTTGTCCTATTAAGCTTATAAATTGTTTCGAAGAATTAATTTATTCATTAACGTTTTCTTTTCATTATGGCCCATAAGATTATGGAAAACAAATTACCAAACATTTATTGAAGATATTTATAAATTAAGTATCTTTATTTTGTTAGTCGGCGTTCATAAACAGCAATTTTTCTTGCTGCAATTCTGAGTTCGTAAACGAGAGGGGTAAAGTGAATGTAAATATAAATGTTTAGTTTTCCATTCTCATCTCTCTCCTACGAACTCAGAATTGCAGCAGGAAAAATTGTTGTGTGTGATCCCCGACTTAGATCAGGGGTTTTTACAAACTCTTGCTTCGTGCCTTTAAATTTTATAATTTAAAGGTATTTTTGAAAATATGTAAGTTGAATTACAAGTTTGAATAAAAATTAATATTCATTTGAAAAAAGTGATACTTTCTCAATTTCATATCAAATATATTCCTCAATAATTCTTAATCCAAAAATAAATTAATACTTAAAGATAAAAATTAATGGCATATTCTCAATTTGATACCAAATACTTTTGTTAAATCAGGCTATATTTAAGAAAATAGTAAAAACATTTGACTTCAATTAATTATAAATTTAAGATAAAACCTTTGTATTTTAAAATTGGTAATAAATGTTTTATGCCAAGGACGAAATATCATTAAATATTTTTTACAATTTGCAAAAATTACCAGAATTATAACAATATTAATAATCATGTACAAACAATAGTTTTAGAAATTAATATACATGTGTGTGTTATCTGTTTAAAGAAATAATGTTTAAAAAAATAATTTTATGTTCAAGCAAAAGGTCTTAGCAACCACCTAACAATCTTTATACGGACCCCCATTTGATAACCGCCGTTTTGGATAGAAAAATATTAAAAATAGAAGTTGGCTAGTAAGAAAACGTAATAGTTTTACTATGCGAATACCTATTTAATAAAATTTAAAAAATTAGCCAAATAAATCGCCACCTTGTTAAAAATCGCCAAAAAATTCGCCATGTCGCAAAACGGAAAATTCAGTCGCCAAGAGCAATTAAAAATCGCCACATCTGACAGCCCTGCTTGCCTATACAAAAAACAAAAACGTCACTAATAGTCATTACAATGCTTAATATACATGTTTGTGTGTGTATTTATATTCTTTACAGATTTGTTTTAGTTTTTGGCCCATAAGTCTGTTGATTATGAACGAATTTGGTTTATTACAAAAACCGAAATTTTATAAAAATATTTATGACCGATATAAAAATAAAATTCTATAGCTTAAACAAGGGCTTCAAAAAAACAAAAATGCGTTTTGCCTGATATCTCAATTATTATGAACCGATTTACTTAATTTTTTTAGCAAAAAAAATCAGAAAAAAATGTCCTAGCCTTCTTTGCAAAAACGAAGTCCCCAGTTCTAAAAACAGGTTTTTTAAGCATAACTCCGCAACGTATGAACCGATCTTGCTGAATTTCAATAGCAAAATTCCGATCGTCTGATATATATATTATATATGCCAGTTATCGGTGGGCTTCATAAACGTCATTTCAACCGACACACGGACGGACGGACATGGTTCTGTCGTCATCATTTATTACAAGGATCCCGAAAATATAAACTTTTTTGCTCTCCGACGAAAATTGTGGAAATTACAAACGGAATGACAAACCTATACCCTTTACACCTGTGGTGAAGGGTATAAAAATCATATTAAAATTTTCAGCTTAAATTTCAGTTTTCATCAAAAAGATGGGGGTGTTTGATATTGAAAATGGGCAAAATCGGTTAATAAACAAAAAAGTTATGGTCTAAAAACTAGAAACACGGGGTGTCCGTTTCATACTTTTTTGCTGATATTTCTTCAATAAAAGCATGTACGACAACGAAATTTTGTACGTATAGTTCGGGGGTCGATATAAACTCGGAAACCAAAAATGGGCATGGTCCGCCCACCTCCCATATAAGGTGAAATTGTGTTCAAATAGCTCAAGAACCAATGTAATCTCGGAAACAAAAAATGGGTTTCGAATTGGTGTCATTTAGGAGGGCAAATGTAGCTTAATTTTATCTTTCTTTAAATTTTTTTTTCTTTTTATATTCAACTTTTAATTTAAACTTCGAATATATGCCTCTGAAAGTAAGATATTTTCTTTACATTTTTCGAAAAATCGAAATTAATGTTATTTGTTGTTGTAAAATTGTTTATAGTCAGAAAAAAAATGCTTAAAGAACAATAACGGGAAACAGTTTATGGTAACTATATATATATATATATATATATAAAAACTATCTTTTAAGTGACTTTTTCGACATTTTAGTTAGTAACAAAATACATTATAAATATATCAAAAATCGAAATTAATGTTATTTGTTTTTGTAAAATTTTTTACAATCAGGAAAATAACATCTTGAGAACACTAAAGAGAGTTATTTTTCTGATAGTGGATAAAACTATCACCTAATTGCTGGCAGGGTTTTAACATTTGCTTTAACAACCGTATTTAAACATCGAAAAAATTAACATAACAATCAAGTTGAACTGTCTACATTTATTATTAACTTGATGTTAGTGTTAATGTTAAATATTTTATGTTAGGTGATGACCGCTAGTAAAGAGAACCAAAATTGAGAGAGGAAATTGACAGATCATAAACTGAGTATGTATTTACAAATTTTACCAGTTATACGGGTGGCTATCCGCCCATATAAACTTTTTGAACAAAGTACAGACCAATAGTAGTTCGAGAGGGGTTTTGGTAAAATTGTTTACGTATGGAGATTGACGTTATCAGCAACTGTTAAGAGAGACAGAAAGAAATATATTTCTTATATGGAGTTTGACACCACCTTGTAAATGCATAAAGTAAAAAAAAAAAACAAATTTAAGCAATAAAGGGAAAATATTCGAAAATTATATATGGGCCGTTATCAAAAATTTTTAACTTGCCTGAAACTGACTTAAATCCTTAATAAGTTTTGTAGTAATGATATTTTAAACAAATTGATTACAGATCTGAACTCACAAAACTAAACTAATAGAGTGCAAAATTTTAGCACCATACACTGAACCAAATCTCGTAGGTAATATTGACGAAAATTTTTCGTATAATTTTAACGAAAAAAAATATTTAAATTAACAGATTTTTTCTTCAAATCAATAGAATTTTTCTTCGAATACACAAATTTTCTTCAAATCTACTAAAAAATTATTGTCAAAAATATTTGTTTGTAAAATATGTTGATTTGAATAAAATTTCTTTAAAAAATTGACGAAAAATCTGTTAAATCGACGAAAATTTAGTTAAATTTGCAGTAACTATTTAAACAATTGGCAGTAAGAAAAACAACACACAATTTTATTCAATTTAACACCCAAAAAGAAGTTAATTTGAATAAATCATCTGTTAAATTAACTAATATTTTTCGTAAATTTTAAAATTGATTAATATTTTTTAGTCAATTTGAATAAAATTCTTCAAATTGACTAAAAATTTGTAAATTGACTAAAAGCATACACATTTTAAGAAACTAAATAATTTGTTTTATTCAAATTGAATAAAATTCTTCAAATTGAAGAAAATTCTTCAAAATAAGTTTGAACATCTTTTCATACAATTACAGTTTTTGATAATATGTAAAAAATATAAAAATATATTTTTCTTGTAATTGTATTATTTATTTAGTTTTTACTAGAAATTATTGACTATTATATATTTAAATGAACTATATTTATTCTAATAAATAAACTAAAATGAAGTAGTAAAAATAAATAAAAATTCTTCAATATGATTAAAAAAATTTGTAAATTTTACTAAAGACATGTAAAATTGAAGAAATTTTGTTAAAATTAACAATTTTATTTTAGTCAAATTGAATAATATTCTATAAATTCAAATTTACTAACGACATGTAGAATTGAAGAAATTTTGTTAAAATTAACTAATTTATTTTAGTCAAATTGAATAAAATTCTTCAAATTGGCGAAATTTCTTTAAATTTACTAAAGGCATGTGGAATTGAGTAAATTTCGTTAATTTAATTAATTTCTTTTAGTCAAATTGAAGAAACATGTGTAGAACTGAAGAAATTTCTTCAATACAGAAAACGCATAGTGAAGAAGATCAGTTGAATGACAAACAATAAAGCTTATGCATGTGTTTTTGTGTAAATAGATTTAAATTACATTTAATTAATTTATTCGAGAATACAAAAATTGTCGAATAAATAAAACATAGTGAAAAATAAGTGTGAATTTGTGTTAAATCAGATATACTTCAAGAACAAGCAAGTTTTAATCAAGAAATATATAATTCTCCTTTAAAAAATTTTAATTAATATGCAAACTCATGGATGGCACAAAAAAAAAAACAAATAAAGCACAAAATGAAACCAACTAAAGCACATTTTGCCAAAAGCAAAATAAATGGTAATAAGTCTGGAATTTTTAAACCACTAAACCGATTTAGATGAAACTTGGAACATCGATAGAAGAGGAGTTAGGCAGCACGGACGCCGCTACAGTGGGCCAAAGTTGTACACCTCGAGGGTGAAAAACATATCGGGGCGTATAACTTTTACAAATATTAACCGATTTTAAATATTTTTACATTTTTGAATTCTCCTAAGCAAGATGTTGTGCTACATTATCTCGTATGGTTTAAAAGATATTTAAGTTCAAAAAATAAATTTCTCATTTTTGGCCTTGACTTTTTTACGATTTTGCCCTATAACTTTTAAAATAAAATTTCAAAATTTTTTTTTGAAATTCTCTATAATTTTCTAAATTATGGTAATAAAAAAAGTTTTTTGTTATCTGAATTCGATAACGAGAAAAAAATTTTCAAAGTCAAGAATTCAAAACATGTCTCAAAAATTGCATTTTTTTGCCAAAAAAGTAACTTTATATATTCAACTTTTTTAAAAAATTTAGTTAAAAAAGTTTAATATTTTGTTTATATTTTCTGAAAGACAGGACCCCAAGAAAACGTGTAAGTGTAATTTTGAAAAGTTCTTTATATATTCATCCTACATCCAGCAGTGGTCAAAAATAATCAATTTTGGATGAGAAGTTGAACTTTTTGAGACTGTAAAAAAAATTGATTGTTGATTTCGGTACTTCTGCGAATTAAACTATATAGCTCAATATGTTCTTAAAAGTTTTGCAAAAAATTATGACAGCCTACCAGTAAACTTAGTCATACGAGACAATTTTCCGAAATTACCCATATTTTCAATAATAAAAACTTCGACCTTTAAAAATATACAGTAAAATTATATATATTTTTCTGATTTTTACAATTATCAATTTTCCATTAAATATTTTATATCATGTGCAAAAATTATGTTGATACCTATAATCACTTAGAAATTATTCATTCTCAAATTTGTTAAATATGTCCATATAAACATAATTTGTATTTGTTCGCTTTGTTTTAAGAAAAGTGTGTTAAAAATTTTAAAATAGTGAAATTTATTATACATAGTTTTAAAGAAGACACAATTCCCTTTAAATTGATATTTTTAAAATCGGTTAATATTTGTAAAAGTTATAAGCCCCGATATATTTTTCGCCCTCGAGGTGGTCAACTTTGGCCCACTGTAGCGGCGTCCGTGCTGCAGCTACAGACTCTATCCAAAAATATTCTGAAAGCCTAACTCCTCCTCTATCGATGTTTCATCGAAATCGGTTCAGTGGTTTCAAAGTTCCAGACTTATTACCATTTATTTTGCTTTTGGTCCCACTGCACAACATTACATTACCAAATAATGTTCAACATTACCAAATAATTTTTAATAAAATTAAAAAATAGTTTTTAATTTAAGTATTTTTCTTCTAAATGTATCTATTATTATGAGCATCAAAATTGCCTTCATAGCAATATAATTACGAAATTAAAGTATAATCCAATATTATTTATCACTTATTTAACTTTATTTGTACTTTTTTAATTGATAAAAATAAGTATGGACTAATTTTTAAATATGCAATAAATATGCCTTCAAAATTATAATATTCAAAAATATGCCGTTCAGTGTAAAGTATGCTACCCATTGTCTACTATGTGTCATTTACCATTTAGATATACATATATACCATAGATAAGAAATATTTTCATGCACAACTATTCATCATAAAGATAAGAAAAAATAAACACTCATAAACAATAGGAAGGCCCAAAAAAAAGAACGATTTACCAATTAATAATTAAAATGTAATTAATTTTATAGTACTGTATAATATATCGTCAGTGCGCAGACAAAAGTGCCTATGTGATTTGTACTACTTTTATGGTATGTATGAATAATATATACAGCATATATTATGTTCCATATATATTTGGATCCGAAAATTGAGAGTATATGGAAATATATGATCATATACATATATTCATAAATTTATCGATATAAATTAAAAATGCATTATTGTGAATAATTATTAAAATATATTTTTTTTTATTATAAATTTTATTAAAAAATAAAAAGTACATACATATATACACACATTCATATACAATAAATATTTTTCATTTATACAAAAAATATTGCTCTTCGTGACTTGTTTGTTCCTCGTAACTTAATTGCTCTTCATAACTTTATTTCCAACAGATCTACATTCAGTATAGAAAAAAATTAGGCTATATTAATCAAAATGGTTTTCGTGCTTACCTTCTCTGGAATCTAATTGACATCTTAAAACACTGAGGCTGTTCCCTACCAGCTTTTATTTTTAATGTTTAAACTGACCTTAAGTTGGTTTGCAACATCTTACCCGTAGTACACACGTAGACATTTTTGTGTCCGCAATTGTCAAAATCTATCTCTCTCTTTAAAGTTTTACGTGTGGACCAATAAAAAATCTATTGCGCGATAAATGTTTAAACACAAAGCTGATCAATAATGTTTAACATAAGGTGCCACATTTATCGTTCTTTTTTAAAATTTTACAGTTTTTAACAAAATGAATTAATTTTGTTTTTAAAAGACAAATCAAATCAAATTAAAATTATTGTTAAAAAAGACTATTTAAAATTATAATTTCTCATGTAAGTTTTCTCCACCCCTTAACATAAAGTTGGAAATAAAAGTTTGTTCCCGTTATCTGCCGACTTTATTTCTTATGTTAGAAAGAAAAATAAATAAAATTCTTTTTGGAGACATAAGGCCCAACCTTATGTTATCGTATCGCAATCAGCTGGTCCAACCTGCTTTATGCAGATGTGTGTATGACACAAAAATTTAAGGTAGCGTGTCGCAGAAATCTACAGAAAATAGATTTTTACGTAGCTGCGTGACTTTTTAACAACCCTGTAGTTTATTTTGTTTACAAAATTATTTAAGAACAGTGTTGTTTTCACAATGAATGTTCAAAAACATATGATACGTTTACTTTTGTTACTGTTTGTACAAAATGTTTCACGCTACTTTACTTCATTATAAATAAATGAAAATTTTTTATTTTACTTTTTATACCCTTCACCACAGGTGTAAAGGGTATCTATAATTTCGTCACTCCGTTTGTAATGTCCACAATATTCACCTTTGACCCCAAAAAGTATATATATTCTGGATCCTTATTGATAGGGAAGTCGATAAAACGTTGTCCGTCTGTTTGTTGAAATCAGTTTTTAGAAAGCTCCAGTTATCGGATATATATGTTTTATAAAAATGAGCAAAATCGGTTTATAAATAACCGAGATATCGACTAAAAACCGAAGATACCTCCAAAAATCGTTTTTGTTGTCGGCTTTCCTAAGCTCCTATACAAGCTAGCAACTTCGATCTTGCACGAAAAATGCATAATTTTTTTGTTTCAAAATCTTTTTCTGAATAAATAAAACCGAGTTATTTTAAAATATTTGTTTAATTTATTTAATGACAGCTTTGCATATTGTTGTTGTTTTTATAGGCAATGAAAAACAACAACAACAAAAAGCCATATTAATTTTTTTTCAACTTTTTGAAGCTTCTGTATAAGCTAGAAACTTCATTTTTTCGGCAATGATTGCTATGACAGTTTAAGTGTAGCTTGGAAAAATTTAGATTAGTATAAATGTGAAAATATGAAAGCATGCTTTAAGACGCATATTTTATTATTTGTCGGAAATGTGGTGAAGGGTATAAAAGATTCGGCCCAGCCGAATATAGAACTCGATCTCGTTTAATGCCAAATTCTTGTTTTTATTAAATTCACAAACACGCTTTATCAGAGGCACCAACCAATTTATTTGGTATTCAAACCTATGTGTTGTGTGAATTAAATATTGAAAGACTTGGCATTTTCATATTTTTCCGTTAAATACTTTGTTTTGCAACTAAATGTTAAAAAATCGTAATCTACATATAATTATTTATCAACTAAGATATAAAAAGAGAAAATTAGTTAAAAAGTTATTACGAATTTCCCAGACCATTAATGTTTTAGAACACTTGTGTAAGGAGTGTACAATGAAATTTTAATTTTTTCGATAAATGTTTAAATAAAAAGCTATTTTCAAATTTGAATCATAATTACTGAAAAATAGGATAATCCAAACACCTTTCCGTGCTCTGTTAAAAAATATTAAAATTTTTTTAAAATGTTTCAAAACTCCTTCTTTAAAAAATGTTGTTAAGCAAATTTAAATTTGCAGATTTATAGAAAACACTATAGAAAATAAAATTAAAAAGGAATTAGGTATGACTAAGCCGTACCTTCAATTTGAATTCTGCGAATTTCATCAAAAAGGCATTTTTTGCAGTTTCTTTTAAATATAAATTCTACTTTTTTTTGAATTGATGTTAAAAGCAAACAAAATTATTATGTAACGAAGTAAAACATATATCGTAAAATAAACTCCGAAGTTTTTACAAAAAATTGAAAAGGGATAACCTTTTAAATAAAAAGGTTAGGTAAAAAAATATAACAGAAAATAATTTATGTTTATCTGGATTTTGATGCAATGTTTTTTGTCTAATCTTGATGGTTTGTCATGACTTTACTTTTCAGAAATGTCATTTTATTTGTTCTAGATATTAATCAATAAAATTTTCTTTCAACATATTTATGAATAAAGGCGTTTAAACTGAGCCTGAGGTCCAGTTGAGGGTTAAATTTGCCTTTTTTACTGTTATATAACTTTCAGTTATTTTTGCAATAAATTTCATAGAAATCCTTGCAAAAATATTTTTTTTTTCATTATGTTTTCTTTAAAAATCTTAATTGTTTCTAATTTTGACCTTTGAGCTTATCCTTGTCCAATTTTTTTTAAAAACTTCAGTATGTATTTCCCGACATATGTATTACCTTACTACACAATAATTTTGTTTAGTTTGAACATCAGTCCAAAAAAGAATTTATATAAAAAAAAAACTGCAAACATTAAACAATTATCAAAAAGTTAAAGATTCCATTGTACACCCCTTACACAAGTGTTATAAAATACTTTAACATTTTTTAACCGATTTTCTATTTTTGTATCTTAGCCGATAGATAATTATGTGAAGACAACGATTTTTTAACATATAGTTACAACACAGAGTATTTAATGGACACATTTTTTTATAAAAACTGTAAAAAAGCCAACTTTTTTCCTACAAACTTTAGATCTGATGCGTTACGGGTTAACGATATTCGATTTCACTAATATTTCACACAGTACGTTTTTGCAACCCACAGAACGATTCTAGAGGGAGTTACGGTCAAAATTCGAAAATTGGTAAATTTTAGGATTTTATTTCATATATGACACCAAATATCAATGTCAATTCTCATATATAGTTCCATTTATGGTTATATCTTTCATATATGGTTTGATATATGAATCCATATATTGCATACTTTTCCATATATGGAACCATATATGTATATGTATATTCATATATTTTCATACAAGGAACATATATAAAAATATATGAACGTTTTTGCCTGGTTATTTTTAAATTATAATATATATCACTCTTTTCAAAAGAATAAAAGTCCGGGAAACTTTAAATCTTAGTGTAACTTATATCAATCATGTTGAGTCAAAGATCTACTGTTTTAACTAATAACCACGGCAAGTTTTTCAAGCTGTTCGCTTGGAAGGTAAGCATTTGCATATTTCAAAAGAATTTAACAAAAAATGCTTATATTTTAAATCTTTGCATAAATTTGCATATAATGGATACAAAAGTTAGTTTTCTTAACAAAAACACAATTTTTTGGTGATTTTTTGGAGTTTAATCAAATGATTTCTAAAATTTTTTGTGAGTATTTTGAATACATTGTAAATATTGTAAAGAAAAAGAAAAATCGGAAGCGGCAAATATGACATTTAAAAATTAAAATAGTTATATTTTTATAAACATCGAAATTTATTTCAGATTGAAAGTTAAAAAATGCATATTTGTGCATATTTTCTACACATTAATACATAAGGATGCATAAATTTGTTGGTTTTTATATTTGCATATTTCTGTCCATATTATACCATTTTTTCGTGCTTTTTCAAGCGCATATTTCAATTAAAAACTTGCCCTGCTAATAATTAATTTTTGGATGCACAACACTTTTTTTAGAAATTTTATTTTATCTTTATCAGTTATTACTAGTGCATATTCAATGGAAAGTGCACATTTTGTCATATTTCTCTAAATACTTTTAATTTCAATATTCTTCTTTTTTATATTTTCTTATTTTATTTATTTTTTTGAAACAAAATGCGCATAACTAAAGGCGATTAAATAAATTAACGTGCATTATAATAAAAGGTTATTTTATTTATTAAAATTTTATAAATTTATGCAAATAAATGCTCGTTTTTTTATAAGAAGTTTTATTTAGCGAAATTTGTTTAGAATATAGAAGGGATGTCAATTAAAATTTGTTACTTGTACTAAACAGCTGTTAAAGTTGTACTGTTTTGACCTCAATTGTACCAAAATAGAAAATTTTTATAGAAATTATAACTTGAAGTTCGGAAATGACGTATAACTCCCAATATAAACTTAGAACCATAGAGTAACACATGGAGACGAAATTCTCGATTGAGAAATAAACAAAATTGTTGTTTTGTAAAGAAAAATGTGTTTTTATTTTCTTTTAGCAACAACAAAATGTATTTGATTACATGTTTTTTGTTGTTGCATGAGTTAAGGTTTTTGACAACCGACTTCGGTTTTTGACAATTACTTTCGTCTTTTGTTACTCTTTGCTTAAAACTTTCAAGTTGTGAAATATAATATGTCGCTGTAAACATAATTTCTATTTGTTTGTTTTAAGAAAAGTGTGCTAAAAATTTTAAAATAGTAAAATTTGTTATACATAGTTTTAAAGAAGACACAATATCCTTTAAAATGATATAAAAAATAATAAATTTGAAAATTTTGCTACAGCTACACACTCGAGCCAACAATATTATGAAATCCTAACTCATCCTCAATTCCAAGTTTCATCTAAATCGGTTCAGTGGTTTCAAAGATCCAGACTTATTACCATTTATTTTGCTTTTGGCCCCACTGTGCAGTGTACAAAATTAAAACATATAATAGACAAATGACGTTTAATACATAATGAGCAAAAATATGTTTAAGTTTGTTTTAATTCTCGCGAAATTAAGATTTTAGTAAAATTTCCTATGTTTTTTTTTAAATATGTACTATTTTATTAAAGTTTGTATATATCGGACATTTTTTATCGTAACTTAGATTTTAGATCATCATTTGAATGGCCTTATTCAGTACTATTATCATTTAACCTTTTAGTGACAATATTAATATTTTGGGATCGCCGGTCAATAATAGGTTAAGTTAATTTGTATGGCAAATAAATGGTTATTTAAGAAAATAAATATCATTAGAAGCATAAATTTGTTAAAATACTGT
The DNA here is from genome assembly GCA_951394005.1 of Protophormia terraenovae. Classification (NCBI taxonomy): domain Eukaryota; kingdom Metazoa; phylum Arthropoda; class Insecta; order Diptera; family Calliphoridae; genus Protophormia; species Protophormia terraenovae. Next base: position 74,019,020 of record OX596073.1, on the reverse strand, counting down.
AAATTTATGTAAAATGCCGACTAAACTTCAAACAATTTCTTTTATTCGATTATTACCATGCTTTTAAAAGAATTTATTATATTTTCATAAATTCCCTAATATTTAAGTATAATTAATAATACCATACAACTTTTTTGCAAAAATTGCTAATTTAACCTTTTGGGAACTAAATTTTATACATTGACTAATATCAGAATAGATCTTTCCAATGGTATCTTAAAACTTCATAGTATTAGGATTTCTGCCCTATCAATTTCTTCTAAATTTCATTTTGAATTGTAATTTTGTATAACGAAATTAATCTTTTAATCTCAGATTATAAAATGTTGCACTTTAAAGACAATTACATTAATGTTAATTAGTTTTCTCTATATGGAATCAAGAAATCTAACTGGATTGTGGTCGAAGACTTACCGATAAAATTTAAAAAATTTTAGGAAATAATGTAAAGTGTCACTTTATTATGTCGCACAAAATGCAAGACCAACACAACACATTTGCCCCATATTTGAAATACACATATTTCAAAAACTTCTTTCGCAGTATTAATTTAAAGAATATAATACGACAAATACTTGGACACCAAAAATGAGAACTATTATGCACCTAGAAGACAATAATTATGAACTAAATAGCAAGAGTAAAAAATCGCACTTTATTTTGACCGATAGTGTACATCCAAAACACGTATGATGCATACATAATAAGCGAGATATATGCAAGAAACTGATTTTTGTCACCTTTAACCGCGAATAACTCGAGTAGCAAACATCAAATTACAAGGTGGAATTAAATAAAATTTTAAGAACTATACACTATATGAAAAGTACAAACCGTAAAATAAACTATGCGACAAATAGATGATAACCGCGTGGAGGCGGAATCATTTCACCTACAATTGATAGAATCTCATAAGTATAATAAGCAACCAAAAGCATTTTTCGCTGGTAGGCAAGATTTTTATTTTAAGACCTTAAGTATAAGGGATAATAGATATTTTAAATAGACAGAAAAAAGGTATGCCAATGGGATTCTCCGCATCACCCATTTTAACAGATATTGTAATGGAAATATTGTTGGACAAATTTATTAATACACCGAAAAAAATCCATGCCTTATATAAACGAAACCTAACGTACAATGTACGAAATAATTCGTGTTTTTGGACCACGAAAGGATGGTGTAATATAAACGAATGCTTACTAAAATATTTCTTATTATTTACGAAATTTGTATATTGCTTTACGATAAACTTTGTATTTTTTACGAATATTTTTTTATAAATACAAAATTAGTTGTAACATATACAAAAAAAATTTTATATTTTTAGTTTATAATTTCATATTAATACAATGTGATTTTTATTAGTTTACAAAAAAATCGTATTTTTTAGTTTTAAAATATTAATTCATATATTTTTAAGTAAAAGTAAAAATCTTAAATTCATTCTTATTAAAAATAATAACAAGTTTTTGGACCCAAACAGCTCAAAATAATTGGAATCTTCACTATTTTTTTTCAAAATTAGCATTCAAGATATCAACTAAAGTAATTAATAATATAAAATCGGATAAACAGTTTAAAGTGATTAATCGAAATTAAATTGGGATCTGTCTTATGTCATACTCCAAAAAATAGAAGATTTTCGTCAAAATTGTATGTTCTATCTTGCACCACCATATTTTTAAGCGTAAAATCAAAATATCGAATAAAGAAAATTATGTTTAAAACATATTCAAATTCCAATTTTGTAATATTCATCCCTCCATTAGTGGCTTGTTTTACGTAAAATATTTTTTTAAATATTCCTCCGTTCGTTAGTTTTCTAATTTAGATTTTTTAAATAAACCTACTTTAATTTTTGCCCTTTGGGGCTATGAAAGTGCTCTTGATAAGGTAAGGTTCTATGTGAATTTGTGGCATGGACTTTTGACAAACTCAGGTTTACAATTTTTTGTTAAAAAAATCAACTATTTCTATGGAAATGTTAATTTTTTGTCGACAATATCTCCAAAAATAATCAAATTCAAATATTAAATAATATGAAAATTATCTTATATCAAAATAACACAGAAATATAATAAAATACCTTAATTATTTAAATCAGAATGTTTTAAATTACAATGATATTTAAAATAAAAATTTGTTATATGTTTTTCTCAAAAATAAAAAATAATATTACAAATTATATTTTGTTATAAAACGAAAATATTACGAAAGAAACCACTACGAAAGATTTCGTGAATTTCGTAAAATGTTAAAATGCTTTATAAAATTTATTTTCGTAAAATATAAGAAATTTTCTTATATTTTACGAATGAATTGGCTACGAAATATTTTTTTGTAAAATGTGTCATAGACTTTTTTCGGTGTAAACTAAAGGAAAAGCGAAAAATTTTGACAAAATATATGAACGATTTATTCTGTATATGTAATAAGAGAGATTGCTATAGACAATATGATAGAATATCCCAAAAATCGATTTTTTTGGAAAACCGGTTTTCAATCATTTAAAAATGAGATTTGGACTTGAAAAAAAAACCGGTTAACCTATTTTCAGCCATTCAAATTTTTTAACAAGAAAATATTATTTTTTGTAGATTTTTAAAACAAAAGCCTAAATTTATGCGTGCTTATAATTTTTACCCTGAAAAAATAATAAATTAAAGTAAAATTTTTGTAAAAAAGTGGTTTTTCGAGAAACTATAAATATTTCATCTGTAATCAAATCTTTGTTATTAAAGATATCTTAACAAAATTTTCGGTGGATGTAGACTTTGTCGTATAAAATGAGAAAGTGAAAAAGCTTTACGATTTTTAGGAAAGGAATCCCACAATTCCCAAAAAAACGCCGAAAATCCCAAAAATGTTTCTTTTCACATTTTGGGCTATAAAATCCACATTTTTCCGAAGTCCCGTAGATTTTGATTGAAAACTTTTAACAACATATTGCAAATTCTTAAACTGCATTCCGCTTGCCGATTCGTGCTTTGGGATTTGAGAAAATATAGACTAAAGTCAAAACTTTCATATAAAATGGGTCAAATTCGGGAGGATGTGTACCTTGACCATTTGAGTTATTGGGCTTGATTTCTATTTTAGAGTCTTCTCTGTTAAGAAACCTTTCATAAAAGTATAAAATTATTATATGTTGTTAAAGAAAATTTTATTTTAGAGAAAAAAGAGTGAAGATACTTTTTCGGCCTAAAAAACACAAAAAGTCGTCATTTTTTAAATTTTGAAATTCAAAATCGTTTTTTTTTGGACTCGGTGAAGATATTGACTTCAAATTTTTTCTATTCACAGATAATTTTGTTCTTTATTTAGATAAAGAAAAAACAAACGAAGAAATTTTTTGGGGTGGAAACCACAAATCAATTCCACTTTGAAAATTTAATGTGGTTTCATTCCGAAAAATTTCTTCGTTTCATGTTTTTGGAAGAAGAAAAGTACGAAATTAATTCCACTTTCGATCGGAATGGTTTTCTGTGACAGGCCTGTATATTTGCCAAATTTCAACTTTCTACAATGAGTTATTTTTATTTCTATTAGCTATTTTGGAAAAATAAAAAATATCGGTATATTTATTTTTCTTTATCTATCGTTTGATGTATAAATCATTAATATTGGTGAGAAAAAAATTTTTAAGATTTGTCCTAGAATCATTGACGTAAATGGCCATGTAGCATCCTGTTCCAATCATCGTAGGAAATTTAAATTTGGCAAGTATGATCTAAATGACATCCCCTTTCATAATTTTAGGTAAGTTTAAATGTAGCTCGCAAAAAGCAATTTTGGACCACCCTAATGTAGTGTCCCATTAAAATAATTAAATGGAAATAAATGTAGTATTTTGAACGGCATATCAGGTAGTGATAGTAGAGGTCTAGGCAACTTTAAGTTTTGAGTTTGGATCATATAGACCTGCCGGGTCCCGAAGTTGGACACTTTGGCTAGGAACATTAGAACATTTGAATCGATTTCAAATATTTTTACATGAGTAGATTCTACTAGTCGAGGTCTACAAAAAACATCCGCGTATACGATATTTGTCTTCAAAAATTAAAATGATTACTTTTTAACGTACCTTGGTGAAGTTTTTTCGTTATAGCGTGTCCTATTTTCACCCGATTTCTTATAATTTGTTATAATTTTATTAACAATAAAGGAAAAAAATTTACAAACTGCGAGAATAAGGGTTTGCCACGTTAAAAAAAAAATTATTATTTTTTTTTTTTTTTTGTTTTCAATATTTTAAAAATTTTGCCTTAATTTCTCAAAACGCAAAGCTAGAATCATAGCTGTAACATGTGAATGAAACAAAAAATTTAATTTAATTTCCATTTCTTATTTCCAATTAAAAATATTTTCTAATCAATCTATTAATTTTTAAATAACAATATTTAAATATTTCTATTTATACTAAAACAATTGAATTTATTATAATTTTGTATCTTATTGAACAAAATAAATTAAAAATGAAAATATTTTATTTAATCAAAAGTAAAACAAATATTTTTATACCCTACACCACCATAGGTGGGGAGGGTATTATGCGTTTGTGCTGATGTTTGTAACACCCAAAAATATTGGTCTAAGACCCACCTTAATTTATACCAATCGGCTTAGAATCACTTTCTGAGTCGATTTAACGATGTCCGTCCGTCCGTCCGTCCGTCCGTCCGTCTGTCCGTCTGACCGTCTGTCCGTCCATGTAAACCTTGTAATCAAACTACAGGTCGCAATTTTGCACCAAAATTTATGAAATTTGGTACACAGCATTTTTTTGGTCCAGGGACGAAGCCTATTGAAATTGGTAATGATCGGTCCATTATTTCACCTAGCCCCCATACAAATGTCCTCCCGGAAAAGGGTTTAACGATCATAAATCCCTTAAATATAGCAATATTTTAATATTGTTTGGCACATATAAGTTTCATATAAGTTTAAATAAGTGTGCCGAGTTTTACAAAGATCGGTCCATAATTACTCATAGCTCCCATATAAACCCCTTTCCAAAAAATCAATTTAACGGCCATAAATTCTGCTAAAATGTTAGTATCAAGTTAATATTCGACACAAATAAGTTTTATATAAACATAAATGATAGTACCAAATTTTATAAAGATCGGTCTATAATTTACCATAGCTCCCATATAAGGCCCCCTTTCGGGAATCACCCAAAAGTGAATAAATTCTTATAAATGTCAGCATCAACGTAATATTCTGTATTTGTATGTCTTATTTTACACTTATAAGTATCGGTCCACATTTGGGTCCATGTCTAATAAAAGACCCCTCCCCGAAATATACTGTATGGTGTAGGGTATCATATAGTCGGGCCTGACCGACTATATCTTTTTCTCTCGTTTTTTTTAAAGAAGATAATCAAAAGTTTTTTATTTGAATATTATTACCTTAAATAATATTCATATGTATTTTATTTAAATAAAATAAGTTAAACAAATTTTTGTGATTTTTATTTGAAAATAATTCATTCAAATAGAAAAATTTTAAATAAAAGTTTTGATCCAAAAAACTCCAAAGAAATAAAAATATTCTGCCACAAAAGGTTTAAATAAAAACAATTATATAATTTTTTTCAGATATTCATGTATAAAAAAAAATAGTTTACTTATTTTTCTTTTTCCAAACAAATTTTAAACTATTCAAACAAATTTATGTTGAATAGTTGCAAATAAGTTGCACAAATTTAAGAACAGGCAAATTTAACATAATCACTAAAATATTTTAAAATACAGTTTATCATTGTTATTTTTTTATTTTGAAAATATTTATTATAACATAAACGTCATTTTTATTTAGAACATTCATAGTATAATTATAAAGTATACTCGTAAGAACAGCTGTTTTACAATTTTTTCATTGGCAAACCTCGCGGTACTGTCAAATTGTTTTTGTATTCATATGTAAAATTTTTTTTCGATTTTTTTTACTCTTGCTCTCCTTCATTCTCTCATATTTCCGTTCAAAGCATTTTGACATTGTGGGCAGTAGTTTTACACTAACAAAATACAAGCAATTGTTGTTTTTGTAGATGTGCGAGTACTTTACCCAGTCGGAAATAGAAGGGCTAAAGATACATTCCAAAATGCCTTATTAAGGATCTACAAGGCCTGCCACTCGCATTGCAACACTATTTCTTTTTTACACGGCGTGTCATTGGAGGCAAGGACTTCCCTTCTCCCTTCCAAAAAGAAGCGAAAAGGACTCTTAAATAAATAAATATGCTCTCTTATATTTTCAATGGTATTAAAAAAGAGTGAAATATATTGAAAAAAAAAGACATGCGGATTACCTTATTCATAGACACTTTTAACAAGACTAAATGACTTTGAGCTTTGGAAGTCTCGTAGTTATAATTTTTTCTGTTTATAATGAGAAAGTTAGTAGGTGAGTGACACCTTCTATTTCGCATCTAATGAAATGGAAACAAGAATTAGTACCGTATTTCTTTTTAAAGGAAGTCGAGGCATTCTTCAAGGAATTTTTACAGAAGGCAAAAAGGAATGTGTTTAAAGTTTGTTCGGAGGCATTCAGAAAGGCCTGTTGGGAGGAAGCACTAACATATTTTCCTGCTGGGTTATGATTATACTATAAGAACATTGTTGCATTTTGCAAACACACTGAAAGAAAAACAGTGTTGGATAACAAAATTTTTCAAAATCTAATTGAATTTTATTACATTTTCATGAAATCTCATTCAAAACTAGATTCTGATTTGTATGGAAACTAGAATTAAAATCTAAAAAAATTAATTAGATTTTGTGAGAAACTAGCTTTCGTGCATATGTAAATGTAGTATAAGAGCCCAGCAGGAAAATATGTTAGTGCTTCCCGCCAACATGCCTTTCGGAATGCTTCCGAACAAACTTTAAACCCATTTCTTTTTGCCTTCTGTAAAAATTCTTTAAAGAATGCTTCCTTTAAAAAGAAATCCGGAAAAAATTCTTTAAAAAAAAATCCGGTACTAATTGTTGTTTCCATTTCATTAGGTGCGAAACAGAAGGTGTCACTCACCTACTAACATTCTCATTACAAACAGAAAAAATTTTAACTACGAGACTAACAAAGCTCAAACTCATTTAGTCTTGTTTTAAGTGTCGAAAAAGAAGGTAGTCAGCATGTCTTTTTAATATATTTCATACTCTTTTTTAATACCTTTTCGCTTCTTTTTGGAAGGGAGAAGGGAAGGCCTTGCCTCCAATGACACGCCGTGTAAAAAAGAAATAGTGTTGCAATGCGAATGGCAGGCCTTGTAGATCCTTAATAAGGCATTTTGGAATGTATCTTTAGCCCTTCTATTTCCAGCTGGGAGTGTAATACAAGAAATAATTGTTAAATACAAAGGAAAAACTCATAGTAAAATAATAAAGTACTCGCACATCTACAAAAACAAAAATTGCTTGTATTTTGTTAGTGTAAAACTACTGCCCACAATGTCAGAATGCTTTGAACGGAAAAATGAGAGAACGAAATAGAGCAAGAGAAAAAAAACTTAAAAAATATTTTACATGTGAATACAAAAACAATTTGACAGTACCGCGAGGTTTGCCAATGAAAAAATTGTAAAACAGCTGGTCTTACGAGTATACTTTATTATACTATGGGAAAAACTTTGAGTATGAGTTATATAAAAAATACATTCGTAAGATAACGGTCGCCAATCAACTAAAAAATTATTAATTATTAAAAAATCGATTATTAACTTTTTGTACAATACACTACAATCGATATCTTCTTGCAAAAATTCTTAAACAAATTTCCGTATTAAAAAAATTTTTATATAGACACATATGGAAAATAAAATAGGTGTGTAAAATATGATAATATGCGATTTTTAAGTAAAACTACTAAAAATATTTAAATGGAAACGTGCAAACATATATGACGCTCGTTAATGGTGACATATTTTAATAATAAAAACTTTTGTTAGTGAAACATTTTTATGATTTTCGTGAAGAAAATATGAAAAATGATGCAATTTTTTTTTTTTAATTTTAGTATATACACTGCCGGTCAACAGAATATATTTAAGATTTTAGTTACATTAATACTCTTGTTATATTTAGAATAATAATGATATTAATATTACTTTCATAATAACTTTTAAAGTCCTCCATTCCAAGATATTTACAAGCAAAATATATTTAAGTAATAACTAAGTTCGATTTTTATCGATTTTTTTTTTTTTTTTTTTTTTCGAACAAGCGAATTTTTTAGTTAAATTTTTTGGGTCATCTATATAGGTTCAACATTGTTAATTCAATAAAACAAAAAGATGTATTATTTAATATGGTACTTTTTTGTTTATTATATTATTAGGGAATTATTAATATTGAAAATAGCATTTCTTATTGAATTTAACCTAAAAAATTCCATTTGGAAGGGACTTCTAAAGATTTTCAACTTGTAACAAAGAAGGTTTGCTACAACTTTTTTCAATCTCTTCAGATAATGAATTTTTGTCGTCGTGTTGCCTGTACGACTCATAAACATTACGTGACAGCAATTTCCATTCATTTTCTATTATATTAATGTCGAGATAGTATGCCAGCCACTTCTAATTGTTAAATTTTGACTTCGAATTCATTGTTTTACCGCTCCTGCGGTATGAGCAGGAGCATTGTCGTGGTGGAATGTCCATGGAATGAATTAAAATAGTGTATAAAATAAAAAAATGAATTTTTCTGTAAACTTTTTAAGTTTTCTCCGTAATTCTATGCAAAGAAAATCGAAGTTATCATGTCTCATAAAGTTGCACTTTACGCCATTACACTTTCTTCGCAGATTTATGGGATACGTAATTAGCATTATCCTTGTTGCTAATAACGAAAATAATAATATTTATAGTCACTGAAGCCTTCCAGATTGATTATTTTTCACTTCATGATTTATGTTTAGAGGTGGGTTTTTTTATATTTTTTTAGTCTTCTTAGGTGCTCTGAATTTCGAGTAATATAATTTATGGTAAAACACTTGCTTTAATGCCTGATTTTTGCTGAATTTTAGACGCCAAATCAGTAGAATTGGAGGCGTCTCGAATGATGGATCTTTTTTCAGCTTTCGTTGTTGCTTTATAAGTACCTCTTTTTCATATTTTTTCCGTAGCAAGACTGATTTCTTAAAAATTTTTTCACAATATTTTGACTTCGCTAAATTTTTCTTCGCCATATTTCATAGATTAAGTCTGAATTGTCCACATGTTATAATTTTGCTTTTTTCTTCTTCAGCCAATTTTTAATATATTCTTATAGAAAACTGTTAAAAATATTAGGAAAACACACAATTATGGATAAATTCAACAAAAGCTTGACGCAAATTGATTTTATTCTTAATGAACCTATTCAGATGACCCAAAAAATTGCATTAAAAAATACATTTATTGAAAAAAAATCCGCTAAAAATATAACTTGGTTCTTTATTATTTCTTGCTATTAAACATCTTAGAATTCAAGACTTTAGATATTCAGATGAAACTGGTCAACTGGTTCTCAATTGGAACTTTGGTGACGAGTTAGGTGTCAATTGGTACTCAACTGGTACAAAGAAACCAGACCATTGCTGAATTTGTCACAAATTTCCCGCAGGGTATCTTTATTATATTAAAAATAACGCGAGTTTTAATGTAACGAAAATCTTGATCCTATTCTGTTTAACTAATACTTATATTAACAAGCTCCATATATGTTTGCTCGTATCCACGTAAATACTTTTAGCAGTTTTACTAAATAAAAATCACCCACCCACATATTTTATATTAGGTTTTGTATTTAGTAGTTGAACATTATCAATTTTCCAGTTCTCCAAAATATTTTGTTTGCATAGTTTTCTTCTCAGAATATATTTTAAGCAAAAATTATACAAGAAAAAAAAATATGCAACATGTCCAGTGCGAACTACGTAAAATATTTCAGCTTGAAGGCCAAACCAGTCAACTTTGCGACGCAACATAGAATGAAGAAAAGTAGCGTGAAACATTTTGTACAAACAGTCAACAAAAATAAACGTATCAAGTTTTTGAACATTCATTGTGTAAGCAACCCTGTTCTTTGGATATTTTGTGAACAAAATAAACAACAGGGTTGTTAAAAAATCACGCAGCTACGTAAGAATCTATTTTCTGTAGATTTCTGCGATACGCTACCTTGAATTTTTGTGTCATACACACATCTAAAGCTGGTTGAAATAGCTGATTGCGATACGATGATTTTTTGTTTACTGGTTGGGTCTTGAGCAGTGTTGCCACCAAGAATGTTGCTAACTACACATAACCGATGGTCAAATTACACATATGAAGAAAAATTACACATGAAATTTTATTTTAACATCGAACTATGTATGTTCAAATATATCATTTAAAAAAATTACTGATATTGCTTCGGAGTACATTTTATCAGTTTTCAAATTAATCAGATTACTAAATATTCTTTCTTCTGATACCAAGAAAAATATAAAATTAAAATGAACTGAATTACTTTTTCTTAATTTTAAATAATTTTTCTCCCATTAAATGAAAACTTTTGACCAGTATACTTCTGGCTCTAAATTTATATTAAGATTGAATTTGTCATTATCTAAAAGTGCGTGCATTTTCTTTGGTTGAAAAGATTGGTCAATTTTGGGATTAACAATATCTACAATAGTAAAAGTATAATCGGTAAACTCAAATTTGGATTTAATCTGCTGTATTCCTAAGTAAAATTCCGTACAAGATTCAAGTACGATTGTTAATTATTAATTGTTAAAATTAAACTAATGTTTAGGAAGGAAAAATTAACTTCATTACACTGAGACTTTAAATTACACATAGATTACACATGAAACTAATTACACATGGGCTACACATGTAAATAAAAATTACACACGATATGTGTAATTACACATGAAGTGGCAACACTGGCCTTGAGCATTTCTTAATACGAAGTAAATGTGTAGGAATAAACGCATACTTGCGAAGCTGACAATTTAAATATATGTATTCAAACATTTGGAAGATAAATTTGTTGCTAATTTTCCAGACCTCACTTCTTAGTGACTTCTAGATGATTGTCGGAAGATTGATCGAAAAATACACAAACAAAATACATTGATATTGCACATTAATTGTCCAGACGCCACTTCTTAGTGACTTCCAGATAATTGTAAGAAGTGTGTACGAAATTTACAAAAACAAAATACATTACTATCGTCCTTTCATCTTCCAATAGTATACATTGAAGTCACTTCTGGATGATAATAAGATGATAATACGAATTTAACAAAAACAAAATACATTACTATGGCGCAATAATCTTCTTCGTGTGTGTAGAAGATTGTAAATTTTTATGAAAAGAAAACAACACAATAAAGAAGCGGTAAAATCATGCATTTCAGTAATAATTTAACTTTGGTACAGTTTGGCTGCAATATTAAATATGAAAAGAAAAATGTTGCTGATAATTACATAAGTGTTTTTTTATTGTAAATAATATCATAATATGGAAATTATCAACAAAGGAAATGTTTAAATGGTAAGTAAATCATCTTAAACTTTAATTTAGTAATATCGGATTTTACTCACAATTTAAATTTATTTTAGGAAAAACTCCATCAAACAGACAAGTATTTGCATATTTAAAGATGTCCAGAACTTTGCCTGTAAAAGTGTCTTGTCGTATTCTTTGCACAAAAAGTAATCTAAATACATGAACATATCTGTCATTTTCTGTTCATAACATTTTGAGATTATGTGCAGTAGTTTTACATTAACAAAATGCAAGCAATAGTTGGTTTTGTAGACTTTCTAATTATACTATGCGTTGTTAGCAGTGATGCCAAACAATCAATTTTTTCTTACAAATAAAAAATATTTAACAAAGGAAAAAGCAAAACCCATTAAATAAACAAAAATTAATAAATACCCAAACATATAGTAAAAAAAACTGAAACAAGAACATGCAAAATTTAGGTACTTAAAAATTCAAATGCAAATAACTCAAAAATTATAACAGATAGATAGGTTTTTTTTAGGTCTTATCAGTGCCTACAAAAATGTATAAAAATATTTGAAATTGGACGAGAAACAAACAAATTTGGCAAGCGATTAAAAAATTTGTATATCAGAGGTACCCAACTTTGAGCCCCTTTAGCTCCGCACCTGAGGGGTCTGTTCGGTCCCCTATCCAAACTTTGTACACTCCTCTGCTATGCCTATACCAAATTTCATGCAAATCCAACCAGCCGATCAGAAGTTACAGATTTATTTCCAAAAAATTTCTGACTTCTCACGAATATTTGTAATACACAGTTACATACATATACACTAGGAAGCATAAATCTGCGTACGAACTATTAAACAATAATTTTTGTCGTAATTTCTCTTTATATCTTTAAAGATTATGATTTTTTACAGCTCTATATAATAGCTTAAATCCTTGACAATATTATAGTAAAATATTAAATGTAAAAATATGAAAGGATTCGCGGTTTTCGAAGAATATTTAAATTAAGTTTATATAAATATATAGCAAAAGTCTGCGTGCATTATTACAAAATTTATGTTTTAGCGGATTTTTTAAATTTTAAATGATTGAATTTGTTGGGTTTTAAATTTCTGTTGATTACTTAATTATTATTAAAAATTTTGCAATATAATTCAAGATATTTTTCGTAATAAATCAAAGAAGAAATTAATTTATCCTTGCCCTAATTTTTGTAAGGATGCTGAATAAAAGTTCCGGAAATAATTATATAAAACCATTCATCTGTTTAAAGAGAAATGAATACTTATCAAAATAATATAGTCCCTTTTACTTTAATCACGTTTTGAAATCATTTAGGACAAAGATTAATGAAAAATTAAAAATTCAGCTCATGTTATACGTCAAAAAACGCAACAAACCGCAATAAAATTTACTAAATTATGAAGATCTATTTTAATTGAAGTCGGTTTTTGTTGAGATTGTAAAAAAGATATCATTAAATATTAGGCTTTATGCTATAATACCACTAATATTAAATTAAATAATATTATGCTTTATTAAAAAATAAAACAAAAAATATGGTCACTGCATAAAAGCGAAAAAATCAATAGAATTTTTAAAGATGATGCTAAATGTGGTTCTCTCTAAATAAGGCCATAACACAACATAGTAAGAAAATCGGATCATGCTAATAATAAAATAGTCCCATTATAAGAAAACCTGGTTATTTTCTATTCATTTATAATATTAAACATGTTTTCTAGGTACAACTATACCGCGAGAATTAAGAATGCAAACAATATTTTTTATTAATTATATCCGGAATACTCGTACTTTATTCGAGTTTAATATTTTTGTAAATTTTATAGCTGCTTGTGCCGATTTTTTCACGTATAACATGACCGCATTTAAATTTTTTCATTCATACATGTCGTTAATTTCTCCAAAACGTGATTTAAGTGAAAAGGACCCTATTATTTCGGTGGTGGTTTTCTATTAATATTTCTGAATGTTTTATTCAGCATCCTTACAAAAATTAAATTTATACTTTCTGTAAGAATAAATTAATTTCTTCCTTGATTTATTACGAAAATATCTTTAATTATATTGGAAAATTTGTAACAAAAATTAAGTAAATAACATCAATTTAAAACGCAACCAATTTAATAATCTAAAACTAAAAAACCCGCGAAAAATTTAAATTTTTCAATAATGTACGCAGACTTTTGCTATATAATTATATCACTTTATTTTAATATTTTTTTTAATAACCGCGAATCTATATACTTTTCTAAAGTTGATGTTAAATATTGTTAAAGATTTAAGCTATCATATAGTGCTATATAAATTCCAAAAATCATAAAGAATATGTAGAAAACTTGCGTGAATAATGTCTTTCATATGTTCGTACGCAGACTTCTGCTTCCTAGTGTATATTAAAATAAATTTGTTTAAAACAGGAGAAAAGATACAAAACAAAATAGAAGTGTTATAAATTCATATTTAAAATTGAACATATAAAATCTCATGATGAGAGACGGCTCAGTATAAACGGCATAAATGCCTATATTTTTCTAAACGGGGAGAGTGAAAAAATATAAGTGATCCACATTATAACTAGAATAGCAATACGTCAAAAAAAAAGTACTTTTTTATTTTCAAGCTATGAATGCCGAATGATTTTTAATGCTTCGGGGGTAGAGTCAGCTACCTTAATATCTAGTTAGGGTGTCCCTCACTTGACCTAAAACGAAAACGCATTATTTATGTTGACAGCTACAAATTCAATGTTTTTATTAGTTGGATAGTTAGTCTGGGTAGTAGTCTTTCACTTTCGGATATTGTTGCAATAATACACTGAGAAAAACAAAATGGCAACAACAAAACATGGAAGTAAGAAAATACTACTGCTAACATTTAACGCGGCACAAATTGGACTGAATGTTATGCCTAGAAAGTCAAATTAGTTGTTGATGACAATATTATCTAAAATTTTGCGGTGGTGCTTAACGATCGCATTTTTTGTTTACGAGAAAATTTGGAAAATGTTAAAAAAAAATCGAAAAATTGAAAAAAATGCGTTTTTTTTTCACCTTCATTCATATATCTTTTGAAGTGGGAATGTAATCTTTAAACACCATTGCAGAATTTTAGATATTATTGTCATCAACAATTATGTTGACTTTCAACATTCAGTCCAATTTGTGCTCATTCATTTAAAAAATATAGTGCATATTTAAAAAAACGTGAGTTTATGTCACTGAAATGAATTATACAGTGGTAATTAAGACCATACACACTATTTTTAATTTAAAATCCCATAAAGTATATGTTTTCTGGGTCCTGGTTAGATTCTGAGTCGATCTAGCTATGTCCGTCTATTGAAAGCTGGATAGGGCTCGAACGGCACAACGAAGGGGGACGAAATTTGGCCCAAATATTTATCTTATATAAGGTTTGTTTGATATTGAAAATGAGTAAAATCTGTAAATAAAAAGTAAAAAAGTTATGAGCATAATACTAAAAACACAGGGTGTCCGTTGTAGCTTAATTTCATATTTTTCAGCTCTCTTAAATAAAAGCATGTACTATAACAACATTTTCATGGGTTGATATAAACTTGGAAACAAAAAATGGGCGTGGTCTTAACTTACTTAACCGCCCACCTCCCATATAAGGTGGAACACCTCCTAAACAATATTAGCGCTTGTTTACATTGGTAATGTTATTGTTTTTTGTTGTTTTTCTTTGTATCACTGCTTTTGTTTAGAACATTTTTTACTGATTTCCAGTTATTTTTCAACCGATTTTCAAAACAAGTCTCTTTTTGGAAAGGTATTCAAATTACCTTTCTAATTGCTGAACAAAGATAGTACAAATTATTGCCGCTAGATGGCCCAAAATTAATTGTTTATTAAAATTGCATCAAAACACCCTGTATTTGCAAATATTATGAGTTCATATGTTCAGCAAAAATACTCGCCAAAGGATTTTGTACAAAGTTTCCAAACATCATTTGGTCGAATTCTGGAAGTTTAAAGGTCAAAATTGTGATTTTCTAATTTTGTAAATAACGGAATCATGAAAAAGTCGCAAAACAAAAGTTGCTGCTGAAGTCCTAAAGAACCATTTTCAACAATAAAAGTTATTTTTCGCAAAAAGCCGTTTTTGGCATATTGCTAAACTAGAATATACATTTTACTCGACTTTTTCATTATTCGATTAATCAAATAACCCGAAAATGCAGTTTTTAAATTATTCGATTAATCAAGTAGATTTTTTATACTTCTCAAGTCATTCGAGTAAGATTTTACTCATTCTTTCAATGTTTATTAAGAAATAAAAGAAGTATTATATATTATCTTAGTGTTTTATTAAAAAGGAAATAAGCTGCATTCACTTAATTTACAAGAAATATTTAAATAACCGATATTTCTAAAATAATATTAAATTAATGCTTGTGTACATTTTTCTCTTTTCTTTTCATAAATTAGTTGTTTCTCTATATTTTATAAATTCTTTGATAATTAAATAAATAGGTCTTATAAATCTAATAATGCACATTTATTTAATTCGAACAAAGTTCTGAATTATTTTGGATAAAGAAGTTCAGCAATTCTGAACTACTTTTAAGTTAAAATTTCTTGTTTATCACAAGTATCATCATCAATCTATTGGTACATCAACTCCATATTTATACATATCGGCGGTAATATCATTCGTAAAATCAACAATTTCTATTTGCAAATCAAGTTATAAGTCCTCCAATTTGTTTCTTATGAAACATTTAATACAAAAAGTGAATATTTTTTCTTTATCACCTCCAACCCAAAATACAAAAAATAAATCATTTAAATTTTACATTATATTTTTTTATACATTTCTTTGATTTTTGTGATTGAAAAACGACCTTTAACAACGCTTTGTAATTTAGGGATACATACACTGCCGGTCAACAGAATAGGTTCAAGATTTTCGTTACATTAAAACTTTTATTATTTTTAAAATAATAATGAAATTAATATTTAACAAGCGAATTTTTAGGTAAATTTTTTGGGTCATCTGGATAGGTTCAACATTATTTATTCAATAAAACAACAAGCTTTATTGATTAATATGGTACTTGTTTGTTTTTTTATATTATTAGGAAATTATTAATAATGAAAATAGCGTTTCTTATTCAATTTAACCTAAAAAAAAATTATTTGGAAGGGACTTATAAAAATGTTCAGCTTGTAACAAAGAATGTTTCTTCCAACATTTTCCAATCTCTTCAGATAATGATCTTTTGGCCTCGTATTGTCTGTCCGACTCATAAACATTATGTGACAGCAATTTCCATATATTTTCTTATTATATTATATTAAGGTCGAGAGAGTATGCTGGCTACTCCGAAGTGGTAAGATTTTGATTTCGAATTCATTGTTTTACTGATCCTGCGGTGTGAAAAGAAGCATTGTCGAGGTGGAATGTCCATGAATGAATTAAAATAGTGTTTAAAATATAAAAATTATTAATATTAAGCCATCACACTTCCTTCGAACTTCGAAGCTTTATGGTATACATAATTAGCATTATTCTTTTCTCAAATAACGAAAGTAATTATATCTATAGCCATTGAAGCCGTACAGAATGGTTTTCTTCTCATCCTATAGAAAAATATGCTTCATTCCTTTTTTAAAACATGAGTTCACTTGTAAACGGGAGTAGTGGGAGTAGGTGGGTTCTTTGCAATTTGTAGTATTCTTAGGTGCACTGAATTTCGAGTATTATAATTTATGGTAAAACACTTACTTTAATAACTGACTTTTGTTTAATTTTTGACGCAGAATCAGTAGAATTGGAGGCGTCTCGAATGATGGATCTTCTGTCAGCTTTCGTTGTTGCTTTATAAGTACCTCTTTTCATATTTTTCCATATCAAGACTGATTTCCTAAAAAGTTGTTCACAATATTTTGACTTCGCTCAATTTTTCTTCGCCATATTTCATAGATTAAGTCTGAATTGTCCACATGCTATAATTTTGCTTTTTCTTTATTGGAAAATTTTTTACGCGACCAATTTTTAAATATTCTTATAGAAAACTGTTGAAAATGTTAGGAAAACACACAATTATGGGCGAGTTCAACAAATACTTGACGCAAATTGATTTTATTCTTAATAATAATAATTTTTTTTGAAGAAAATCCATTAAAAATCGTACTTAGTTCTTTATTAATTATTTCTTGCTATTAAACATCTTTGAATTCAATACTTTAGAAATCAGGATGAAAAAAATTAAACTATCTTAATAATTTTAAAAATAATCCGCTCTTTAATGTCACGATAGTCTTGAACCTATTCTGTTGACCGGAAGTGTATGTATGCATTAGGGTAACCCTCATTATAAAAAGATGTTCAGATTTTGGTTCTCACCCCCTGGAAATAATCGAATAGTCAAAAAACTAATTTATGCCAAGTTTTGAACTGATTGAAGAAAATTTAGAGGTGGCTCAAAGCGATCAAAGTCTTGAAAATATGACTTTTTAAAATTTTTTTCCTTTCATCGATCATAAATAATTAATTTTAAATGTAATTTTCTGTGTTTATGTCTCGTTGAGTTCCACATATTATGAGCTTTCTTAAATGCCTAAAATCAAGAAGATTGGATAAATAATAACATAAAAGTTTTTAAAATAAAATTACCGAAAAACACGTAATTTTCGGGCAAATAGACCCCGAAAAATAAGATTTCAACCAAAATTTGAGGGAGAGAAGCGAAACTTGGCGTGTTGTTTCCTATTGACATTTTATATATCATGTAAATAATTTTATTATCCAAAATTGTTGTAATAGCGAAAAATACGTAAGTGAGTTGTATGCAAAACAAGATATCTTGGTGAAATTTGATCGTGAATATCTCGCGTTAATCACACGTGAGTGTCAAAAAAAAACAACGTAATTTTGCTTTAATAAATATATTATTGGTTGTTAAATTTTCATTATTTTAGGCATTTTAGAACAGTAATAAACTGTGGAATTCAAAAAGATAAAAGGAAAATAGAAGTTTTAATAAATTATTTATTTTTGAACAAAATAAAAAAATACACTTCACCATTTTACAGAAAAATAACACTGGTCGACAAAAAAAATTTTTTCGAGCTCCTTCAAAAAAAAAAAAAAATATGTAGACTAGATGGAATTCCGCATGCTAAACTCGAATCTGCTTTCAGTTTTTTTTCCATCAGGTCGGGATTTTTTTTATGGGCGTGCCTTCGCTATTACTTGAGAACGGTATGCACGATATATATAAATAGTTTAGGAGATATTTCGAAAAAAGTGTCGGAAAAAATTTGTTAATGCAAAATTCAAGATTTCTTTTTTTTAATAAAACTTTTATTTTAAAGTGAAAACATCAAAAATATTTAAGTTTATCACCTTTATCTCAAAGCTGGCAAAACTACGAGTAAATAAAGCCAAGTATTATAAAAATTGATGCACAAATCTTGATTGGATTCACAGTTAAGTTTGGATACCCATGCATACCTACAGCTAAGTGGAAATACACTAGTGGGCAAAAAATAAAAAAAATAGGTGCATTAGATGTAATTCAATGTGCTTAATAAGAATCAGCTTTTACTGTTTCTATCACGCATTGATTTTTTTATGGGCATGACTACTATGACCCCGCCTTTAGGCAGTCACACTTGTAAATCTCGAGAACAGTTTGTTCAATTAAGATAAATTGAACTTTAATATATAGCGACCTAAATTGTCTTTGACCTGAATTTATATAATTTTTTGTCCAGTTAATATTTCCGCAGTTATTCGGTAATTAGTATCGAAAATTAATTTTTTTTTTTTTAAAGTGGTGAAAATTTTGGTCCATAACTCTGAAATTCTTGAGCGAATGAAAAATATTGTTGATATACCTTGAAGACAATTTTCGTATGCATTTTGCGTTATAGCCTATGTTTGACAAATCATTCTCGAATTTTATAGTGTGACCGCTGAATATTAGTCATGCACGTAAAAAAAAAATCAGTACCCGATAGAAAAAAAGTGAATGCAGATTCTTGTTTAACTCGTCAGAATCCACCTAGTCCACCTATTTTTGTTTCAAGAAAAAATAAAAAATAAAATTTCTTTGGCCACCACTGTATTTCTACCCAATTGTATGTAGCATGGGTATTTTTACTTAACTGTGAATAAAATTTAGATTTCTGCATCAATTATTTAATTCGCAGCATTACCAGCTTTAACATAAAGATGATAAACTGAAACATTTTAGATGTTTTCATTTATTAAAAGAAATTTAAGTAACAAAAAATTTAAAATTTTGCATGAAAATGATTTTTTTCGGACACTTATTTCAAAATAACTTCGAAACTATTGAGCACAAAAAAATTTAGTTTGTGGAATTTGAAGATATTTTTAGTCCGCATCTTTTGGTGTATCACTTTGATCAATCGTACACACCGTTCTTGATTTATGAGGAAATATACTGGAGTAATGGCCTTACTATGGGCGAAATATTAAACACTCCCATAAAAAAAAAACCCAGACCTGATAGAAAAAAACTGAAAGCAGATTCGTGTTTAGCACATCAAAATACATCAAGTCCAACTATTCGTCTATGGGGGAGGATTTTTTTGTTGACCAGTGTAATTAAATTTTCGTCTTAACGTATGCTTTCATTATTTCACATTTATAAATCTACATTTTTTTCAAACTACGACAATTTTAATACGAAAAAAAACAATCATAGCAAGCTTTGCTTTTAAAAAATAAACAGCAACAATTCCATATTTATCTTTGTATGTGTGTATATAGAAACTGACCGATCTATATAAAAATCTATAACTTAAACAAGGGCTTCAAAAAATCAAAAATGCGTTTTGCCCGATATCTCAGTTATTATGAACCGATTTATTTAATTTTTTTAGCAAAAAAAGACGAAAATCGTGGAAATTACAAACGGAACGACAAACTAATATATGGGCAATTATCAAAAATTTTTGATTTTAGCCCCTCAAAAAAACATTTTTTTTTTTGATGGCACATTTAAATCCTTTTGTATACATATAAAGTGACTCGAATGCATGTCGAATCAGTTCGCGTTAATCATTTCGTGTGAGGGGCGCGAAGGTTATGGCGGTTTAAAGTTGAACATATAAAAATTTTTACAAACTAGAAGTTTATGCACATTTCTGGTCAAAATTACACATAATATCAAAACATACTGAGTTATTCAAATAAAATTTATGATATTTTCAATGTTTGATTGTATTAGTGCATCATATTTTAGGGTTTCCTAGTAAAATTTTAAAAATTTTCTTTTCAATAAAAATCGCGATTTTTAAAAATTTTGTGAAAAAATTGGACCGAATTTAAGTTATTTCTCCATATATTGATTGAAAATATTTTTTGTTAGAATTTATTACATAGAAATGCTATTTAATATTGTGATCCTTTTTCAACACAAGTAAATATGTTTTGGTCCATAAAATGTATATCTCTCAAAATTTTTTGATGCTACTCCGAATTTTTATTAAGCATAACAAACACCTACTAATTATGTCAATTATAGTTAATTTTCTATATAAAAATCCAAAAACAAAAAGTGCAATTTTTGCTTAATTTTCAAAAAGTCCATAAAATTTTTGTATTAAATTTATTTTTAATGGTCCTCCGATTTTGATAGGTAAAATGACAAAAAACTAAATTCACGCAGTAATTCAAGCAATTCCATATGAAAATGTGAATGTGCCTCGCGACAAACTGACTTTTTGAAAATTTTTCGGTCTTGTTTTCCAAACTTTGAGACTATCTACTACGTTGACTATTTCGGGCACATCAACGGAATATAGCGCAAAATATGCACAATAACAACAAGTATCAATCCCTATCCCTATTATATACCGCGCCCAAAAAACTGAAAAATTTTAAAAACCAAAAAATTTTGTCATCAAAACTTTACAACCCTGTATTTAGTTGTTGAAAGTCTGCACAACAACAAATATGGTGCAGAAATTATGTACAAAGTCCAATTAGTTTACTTATGATCGAGTAAGATCAAAAAGTATAAACGCGCGAACAAAAATTGTAGAAGAATGGTAAAAACTTAAGTAGTTTTTATCAGTTTTTCTATATTCTTGAACTTTGAACAACAATCATGGTTAGAAAAAGAAACCTACTGTGCTAAAATTTTGCAGTGTATTAGTTTTAAGTCTTGTGAGTTCAGATCTGTCACCAATTTATTCAAAATATCATTACCACAAAACATATTAAGGATTTAAGTCAGTTTCAGCCAGGTTAAAAATTTTTGATAATTTCCCATATATCCTTTACACCTGTGGTGAAGGGTATAAAAATCAAGGTACGGAAAAATTCGGATTTCGAATTAAATTTTTAGTTTTTTTTTTTAGCTTTTTCTTGACTCTTTTTAATATTATTCGTAAATTTAAAAATAAAATTCGCTTTTTGGATTAAATTCGTGTTCTTTACCTTTTTTTAATTTGAGTTACGAAAATAATCTAAAAAACTTTTTTTTTTTTTAATTTGTATTTGTGGAGAAGATCGCTATTTTACGATTACAAACGGTTCGGTCGCCACACACATGGTACAATAATGTGCGCAAAAAAGTGATTGAAAAAAATTAAAAAATAGATTCGTTGTGTGCATGTACGTATATGCAGATATGTAGAAAAAAATATTTTTTAGCGGTATGAACTGTCGAATAGAAGAAAAAAACCTGACTATAAAAAATCCAATGGTAAGTTTGTATGTATGCAAGTATATAAATTGATTTTTTGGCTGTCATGCAAATAATTATTTAAAAAGCAGCGATCGTAAAAAATAATATGTACATACATACATTCATACATACATACATACATACAAACATATATACATACATACATACATACATACATACATACATACATACATACATACATACATACATACATACATACATACATACATGAAAATGTTAAAACCATTAATGGAGAATTGCTATTGGAGTTGAATAAACCGGAGGTGAAAACCTGCTGCAGTTTCGTGATGCAGTTACGGAGGTATTAGGAGACAGTGCAGAAGTAAGGGCTACTAGCCAGGAGACCCTTATAGAAATCAAAGACATCGATGAAGTTACCATAAAAGAGGAAGTCCTTGATGCACTAAGAAAGTTCTTTAATAAAATGAAAACGTTATAAGTATCTTCAATAAAGACAATAAGAGCAGCCTATGGTTGGTCTGAGTTTTCCTTTGGCAAATATTTTAACAGAAGCTAGTAAAATAAGAATTAGAGAATTAGACACAAATTCTCACTGACCAGATGTTTCAAATGCCTTGACTTTGGCCATATAGTTGTAAACTGCAAGAGTAAAAACGACTACAAGGACACGTGCATAAAATGTGGCGAGAGGGGTCATAAGATAAAGGATTGTCCCAATCAATTCTTATGTCTTCTGTGCCAGGAAAACAGGGGCCACGTAACTGGCTCCTCAAAGTGCCCAAAATACAAAAGAGCAATGGAAATACTTAAGGCTAAAGCATGAGATTTTTACAAGTTAATCTCAACCATTG
Source organism: Protophormia terraenovae (assembly GCA_951394005.1). Taxonomy (NCBI): domain Eukaryota; kingdom Metazoa; phylum Arthropoda; class Insecta; order Diptera; family Calliphoridae; genus Protophormia; species Protophormia terraenovae. Next base: position 73,995,966 of record OX596073.1, on the reverse strand, counting down.
CGAAGCAGCACAATGCCTTTTAAGGCAAAGTGTTATAGAAACAAAAGTGGACGTAGCGCTCTTAAGTAAGCCGTACAAAGTAGAAGAAACTCCAACATGGATAAGTGACACAATCAAATCATCTTCGATCTGGGCAGCAAACGGAAAGATGCCAAAACAATCATTTTGTAAGGAAGGTTTCGTACGGGCTAACATATCAGACATATCAGTTTATAGCTGTTATATTGCTCCCCGTTACGATATGACGAGTTCAGATCCATAGTAGACAGTTTATCGTTTGATGCGGTAAAGCAGAAAAGGGTACTGATTACCGGTGATTTCAACGCGTGCGCTACCGACTGGGGATGACCAAGAACCACCCCTCTAGGAAAACTACTTCTGGAATCACTTGCAAACTTGCAAAGAGGTGCATGGATGGAAGTGTAATATATTCCACCGCGAATTGTTTCCAGCATGTCTCGTGAACGGACAAATAGATGGTCATCCGGAAGAAGCTGCAAAGGACTTTATTAGTAAAGTGTCTCACGCATGCGACATGTCAATGAAAAGTAGACGACCAGTAGTGCGATTCAGTAACTTGTTTTAACGATAATCGAATCGTTAAAAATAGTAAACAACAAAATTGTCGATTTCGTTATTCTGTAACACTTTTAACGATACTTGTTTGGGTTAACTTAAAAACAAAAATTTTTGTGTTGTTATATTAAAAACAAAAAGTAGCCAAGAAGTCAACCTTACGACTAAGTCGCTCTTTTGCGGATGTAATATGTACTTCAAAGGTTATAGTCCATGCTTCCACGTTTTTTGGAAGTAGTGATCATTTTTAAGAAAACCATTAACTGAAGCATATATTAATCTATATCAAAGGCATAATTTAATCAATCGCCGTCTTTAAATTATTAAAAAATTTCGATTTGTCTTCAATTTTTTTGTTTTTCTTTTTTATTTGGTTTGGAACTTTACTTTTTTTTTAGTATTTCCTTGTAGAGAGATGCCACATGACAACAATAGTTAAATACAATTGTTTAAGAATACTTAGTAAATCATACAATCGTTACTACAAACAACAAATGCTATTGACAAGTCTTGCGATTGTCGAATCGTTAAAAGTTACTGAATCGCACTACAGGACACAGAAAGAATTCCGTTTACTGGTGGAATGAAAATATCGCTCAACCCAGAAGAGATTGCATTAGAGCTCGTAGAGATTTCACAAAATCTAGAGGCCGCCCTGGAAACCTTGAACTCCACGAAACTCTAAAGTCAAGGAAAAAAGATCTCAAAAACGCCATTAAAAAGAGCAAAAAGAAGTGCTTTATAGGCATATGCGATGAACTCGACACCAACCCCTTTGGTTTGGCGTACAAAATAGTTATGAAGAGGTTAAAATCATGCAACATTGTAACACCGACGGATTCTGACACCCTTAGAGCAATTGTTTCCCACCTCTTTCCGCCACAGGATATTACCACATGGAGCAGAATGTCACTGGAAGTGAGTGAATATTTCCCTCCTGTTTCCATTGTTGAACTTAAACAGTCCGCATCCAGGCTGCAGGACAAAAAGGCCCCAGGGCTTGATGGAATACCAAACCTTATTGTTAAGGAAGTAGTCGTGTCCCACCCAGAGTAATAGCTGCTTCAAGTATTCAACGTTCCCTTCGATATGGAAAAGACACAAACTTGTCCTGTTGCAGAAGGGTAAAAAACCGTCGGACGACCCGTCTTCTTTCCGACCAATATGCTTAATAGATACTTTCGGGAAGTTACTAAAGTGTATCATCTGTAAGAGACTACAGGAAAGTGTGGATATAGCAAATGCACTATCGGATTATCAGTTTGGTTTCAGAAAATCCAAATCCACAATAGATGCTATTAAACTTCTAGTGGAAACAGCAAGGGAAGCAATAAATAAGAGAAGTTACTCAAACGATTACTGTGTCGTCTAAACCTAAGATGTCAAAAACGCCTTCACACTGCGAACTAGAAGAAAACTATACAGGCTCTGCAAAATCTAAGTATTCCACAATACCTAATATCAATGATACAGGATTACTTCACAAACCGGGTAATTCTCTATAATACGGATGATGGTCCCATGGAACATGTGGTTACCGGAGGCGTCCCCCAAGGTTCTGTACTTGGTCCCCTCTTATGGAATGTAATGTACAATGGAATTCTACAGCTGAATCTACCAGTTGGAGTTAAGACCATTAGCTTAGCCGATGACATTGCACAGGGGTAGTTAAAAGCATTATACTATATGTCTCACCTATATGGGCCGACTGCATTAAGTTTAAGTCATACTGTGGCAAACTAAATTCGGTATACAGACTGACAGCACTGAGAGTATGCTGTGCCTGTATATACATACATACGTACGTACATACATACATACATACACACATACATACATACATACATACATACATACATACATACATACATACATACATACATACATACATACATACATACATACATACATACATACATACATACATACATACATACATACATACATACATACATACATACATACATACATACATACATACATACATACATACATACATACATACATACATACATACATACATACATACATACATACATACATACATACATACACACATACACACATACATACATACATACATACATACATACATACATACATACATACATACATACATACATACATACATACATACATACATACATACATACATACATACATACATACATACATACATACATACATACATACATACATACATACATACATACATACATACATACATACATACATACATACATACATACATACATACATAAATATGAGTATGTACATACACAACTGCTTAATAAATTCTAATTTTCCCATTTCTCTAATTGAAAACATGTATTTTCATCAGTGATGCCCACACATTATTATACATTTGCGCTTGTGTGTGTGAAGCAGCAAAAAACTTGACTTGATTTGCATTGAAATTAATGAGAGAGCAGCAGTTGAACGAAGTAGTTTATAGTGAACGCGTGAAGAAGCGTTGAGTAAGCAGCATTTTTAGTCTAAACTTGCGAGTTAGGAAATTTGCAAAATGGGCATCTCTGATTTACATGCATACATAAATATGCAAATAGAAAACACACACACTAAATTAACTACTGCCATAATCATTGTGTTGTTGTTTTATTTTAAACAATTCAGCAGTAACAAAAACAAAACTGCAGCTTTTTTTTAAACACACAAGCGCATGTACAAATGTTAAACAACATCCATACATCTTTCATTCAACATAAGTAAACACACTTTTTATACCGTTACACGTTACACGACTTCAATTCGATTAATTCGTTTCGGGTTAATTCCTGAATAATATTTTTATTTTTGAAAATAAAATTTTTGATCTTCGAACAAATTTAAAAATTAAATTTGCAAACAAAAATTAATTCTAAAAATTAGGATTAAATTCGCTGATAAAAAACATTCTATAAAACATTTCAAAGTTGTTTTCAAGCTAATTTAAAAACAAGCGCGAATGTTATATTCGGCCCGGCCGAATCTATATACCCACCATCAACTTTTTAAAATTTTACGTTATATGGGAGTGGGCGGTAAAGTGTGTTTCCAAGTTTACATTGGTCCTTGAACTATTTGAACACATTTTCGTTGATTTTCACCTTATATGGGAGGTGGGCGGTAAAGTCGGCGGACCATGCCCATTTTTGGTTTCCGAGTTTATGTCGATCCCCGAACTATACATACGCGCTCTGGTTCCCCGTGATTCAATTACATGAGAATAATATTACACAAACAATATCACATAATAAAATTTGTTTATAACAAATTATAAAAGAAAATAAGGAAAGTAAAATTATAACAATAACTATACCAGCTTTAACAGGGTTCCCAGATTATTTTCGAGTCATATCCCCAAAAATACCCAAATAACTACTTATATTATCCCCAAAAATCCCCACTTAAATAATACCATAATTTTTGAGATTATTATAAACTACATTTCCTTTTATTTGTGTTTCAATAAATTTTTTCCAAATAGTCAATATCAAAAAAGAAAATGTCGTAGAGATTTTCATAAAAATAAGATTTTATGGAAATTTTTAAACTTTTTAATAACTAATGCAAGGATCGAAAATTGCGTTTCTATTTCTTCTTCAAATGTATGAAAATGTGATTATTGAAGATTAAATTATTTAAACTCTTGTTTACTATAGCAATAACAATAAGGGAACATCAATTACTCAAAAATTACCATCATAATTTTTGGACTTTATAGCAGGCAAAAGCACCCATAGCACTCCGGAGCAGAGTGTTGTCGGCATTTTCACATGCACAACGCGAATGTTAACGAAGCTAAACAATTGAGTATGAATCAGCGTTGCCATGTTAGCATTTTTTCTGCTAGATTTGGCAGAATGGATTGGCAAATTGCATATTTATTTTGAAAAATTCTGCTAAATGCTTTTTAGCATAATCGAGGTACTACTAGCAGATTTTTTAGCATATTTTTTTATTTTTAATTATATTATTTTTATTTTATTTTTTCTTAAATTTGTGTATGTTTTGTTTTATAATATTTCGTTCATGTTGCTATTCCTTTGAAATTCCAAATAATTTTTCCTCTAAAGTAAAATCGTCAGAAAAATATGAGAAACTCATTAGAAGTAAGAAAATGAGGAAGTAGCAAATATTTTAAAGTGTTTCGACGATTTTTAAATGTGTTACTTATATTTTAACTTCATCATTAGTTAGATGATGAAAAACAAAATTTACTCCATTTTTACCAAATATTTTTATTAAAAGATGACTTATATTTTTTCTATTATATGTAAATCAATCTTGGAAAGCCTGACTCAATTTTAGTGGAAAAATATATATGTTATAACATTGTAAATCTTATTGAACAAAATGTGAAATATTACAAATATTTAACAAAATCACATGAAATAATGACTGCGCACGAAAAAATCCGTGCATGCTCCTGGGCTTATAACTTTTGATGTGGTAAGAATTAATAATTCTGTTAACTGCTTTAGATTTTTCATTATGCTCATTCGCTATGTGCCAAGTTTCATGGTTATAGCAAATCTAGTTCTCCTTAAAATGGAAATTGAACAAAAAACACCAAAAGACATATAAATTTTTCATTAAATCTTACATCGGCCATATAATATAATTGCTGGAAGGCATTTGTGTCAAAAAATACAGTTTCTTGGGCTATAATATTATATAAAGGTGTCATGGTCACTAAATGAAAATCAAGTTATGGAAGAAAAATAATATCTTCAGTCTGTAGGACCCACACAAAATAGAAAGGATTTTCAGAGAAATTCCCCTCATCTCTAGAAGAAAAGTGCCCTAAAAAGTTTATTGCTTTGAATTTTCATTAGAAAAGTTGAAAGGAAATCTATGCTAAATACGTATAAAGTACAAAAAAGTCCTAATTGAAACACAAGGCAAGAATTTGGAAGTGAAAAAAACCCGTGAAAGTTCTTCAGACGAATTTTTCCATAATTTTGATCAGAGTATAATAGACGATGAAACGTTCGTACGTCCTGACATTTTTCAACTTCCTGGACAGGAACTATATGTTGCAGATGCTAGAGAAAATGTGGCAGAAAAATACCGTGTATCAAAGAAACGGATTTTAAAAATAAGTGGACTCATTCGAGCACAAAAGCGACCGATACACAGTAAAATCTTAAATTGGAAGAATTCTAGAAAAGATCGGATAGTTCTTTAAAAACCAACAGGAAATAATTTGTTATTTTATGCTTAGAAGTTGAACATAACAGTCACTAATAAAAACATAATTAAAAAAAAATTGCCCTCTGGTTTAGTTTCTACAAGCAGATTTGCATGCACGGATTTTTTCTTGTGCAGTGCTCATAAACTTGTAAAATTCTTGAAATTAAATGTCATAAGAACAAAACTGAATATTTTCTTATAACTTCATAAAATCTGATTTTGGAAAACAATATTTGTTTGTTAACCTCTAAAAATTAAAATTATAATAATTTTGAAGAAAAATGATGAAAAAATATTTCTTGGAATGATTTATGTAAGAATATACTTACATACATTTATTTTTCCTTTTGTAAAATATATGTAATTATTATTAAAAAAAGATATACATGTACATTACTATTACATACATATATACAACGTGCAATTTTGTCTTTTTATTATATAAAATTTTAGAAATATATTTTAGCAAAGCAAAATTTTTGAATTTAGCAGATTTTAGCATATTATTTTTGGGGATTTAGCAGATGACATCGAAAATTTTCTGGCAACACTGGTATGAATATTAAACAAAACTCATTTAGTTGTGTTCTAGCTTTCAAATAGGCAAGATCATGTCGCATGGTTAAGCAGAAACAAAAATAAAACACACAACAAAGAGCGCAAGAAAAAATTATTATTTTTTGTATGTAAAATATAACAAACAAAGAGCGTAAACCAGGCAAAAGCGCCCATAGCCAGGGTTGTCATATTTTTTTGACAATTTGGCGACAGAGGCCAAATTGTTAATCAGAAATCGCCAAAATTAAATTTTATATACTTTTTTTTTTTTTTTTTGTAACTAAAAAATCTAAAATATTTAGTACTTCAAATTTTACATAATTTTAGCATCAACAGTCAATGATAATTTCAGTAGCTAATAATAATTTGAATAAAAAAAAATATTAATTGCAATACACTTTTCTGACATACATAGCTAAATTTTAGGTCAACAATTTTAAAAATTTATTGAAATTTATTATATTTTTTAACAGAATAATTCTAAAATTATATAATGAACATTTGTCCTAATAAACTAATAAATTGTTTTGAAGAATTAATTTATTCATAAACATTTTCTTTTCACTATGGCACAATAAATCTTAATATTCATATTTGAAAGATGGTGGAAAACAAATTGTCAAACACTTATGGAAAATTTAAACAGCATAAACAGCAACTTTTCTTGCTGCAATTCTGAGTTCGTAGACGAGAGAGACGAATGTTTAGTATTCCCTTCCCTTCTCTCTTCTACGAACTCAGAATTGCAGCAGGAAAAATTGCTATGTGTGATCAGCGACTTAGATCAGGGGTTTTTACAAACTCTTGCTTCGTGTCTTTTAATTTGATAATTTAAAGGTATTTCTGAAAATACTTGAGTAGAATTTCAAGTTCGAATAAAAATTAATATTCATTTAAAAAAAAGTTATACTTTCTCAATTTCATATCAAATGTTATTCCTAAATAATTCTTAATCCAAAAATAAATTAATACTTAAAGATAAAAATTAATGGTATATTTTAAATTTGATACCAAATGCTTTTGTTAAACTAGGCTGTATTTAAGAAAATAGTAAAAACATTTGATTTCAATTAATTATAAATTTAAGATAAAACCTTTGCATTTAAAAATGAATTTTAAAATTGTTACTAAATGTCTTATTCCAAGGACGAAATATCATTAAATGTTTTTTACAATTTGCAAAAATTACCAGAATGATAATAAAAATCATGCACAAATAATTGTTTTAGAATTTTTACTCTATATTTTTTGCAACTTTATTTTATAAGTATGGAGAAACCCCCATTTGAGAACCGCCGTTTTGGATAGAAAAATTCTAAAAATAAACGTTGGCTAGTAACAAAACGTAATAGTTTTACTATGATACCTATTTAATGATATTTTAAAAATTAGCCAAATAAATCGCCACCTTGTTAAAAATTGCCAAAAAATTCGCAATGTCGCCAAGAGCAATTAAAAATCGCCACGTTTGGCGAAAAATCGCCACATCTGACAGCGCTGCCCATAGCACTCAGAAACCTAGTGTTTTCGAAATTTTCGTATACACAACACGAATATTAACGAAGATAAACAATTGAGTATGAATATAAAACAAAAAATCATTTAGTTGTGTTCTAGCTTTCAACAAAGCAAGATCATGTCGCATTGTGAAGCAATAACAAAATATATAACAAAAAGCGCAAGAAAAAAATATTAATTTTTTGTGTGCTAGATATAACAAACACATTCGCAACAAAAAATAAAATACACAATCACATTAAAATTTGTATGTGCCTCTTTTTGCCTTTGGCTGCTTTATAGTACCTATATTTAGTATTACAGCAGTGCTTGCCACTCTGAGAACGCATTTTAATAAATTATTTTTTTATTATATTTCATTATATGTTTTGTATTGTACAGATGAAAAAACTAAAAGAACGTCCGCACATGTGCGCCACTTTGGCAAGCACTGTATTACAGTTACTTTTTATTGTCTTCAGTGCACTGTTGTTGAAATAAATATAGTTTTATCTTACCAAAAGCTTCATATCCAGCGGAAAATTATGTTTTTTTTTTTGTATTGTTTTTAAGTTAAAAAGAAACATTTTTTATATCAAAATAAAAATCCCCAAAAATCATCACAATATCCCCAAGTGTTTAAAAATATCCCCATAAAATCTCCTAATCCCCAAACCAAATTTTTCATCCCCATTTCCAAAAATAAATCCCCAATTTGGGGATAAATCCCCTAATCTGACAACACTGAGCTTTAGAAACAACACATCTTAATCCATTAACAAACATGTCTAGTGAGAGTTTGAGTTTCGTTAACATTAATAATACTTTTAGTGGCAATGATAGAACACAGAAAATTACTATTCCAAAAATTAAAAATTAGATAAGTATTCCAAAATCTACAGTACCAACAGATATTCTCAGGTACGTTAGTATTAATAACAGAAACTTAAGTCCCCAAAAGATGGCAGCTATAGCTAAAAAACAAAAAGTTATTGAAAACAAAAACTTATGAATAATCAAACACGGAAAGGATAGTGTTATTATTAAAATTCATCAAAATCCCAATCAGTATACCTCCGTGAACCTAACTCCAAAAGCTTGGATCTTATTGGGAAAAACAATTTTCACATTGTTCCTAGGTAGGGTTTGAAACTTTTATGCAAACACTTACGCAGAATATTACATCTCTTAACCAAAATATGAAAAACTTAATGTCATCCATGCAAAACACAATATAAGAGCTTTTAAGAACGCAGAACCAAATGATTCAAATCCTCTTAACGAGAAAATGAGGTACTTGAGAATATGTTTCTGGAATGCAAATGGCTGAAACCAACACAAATCTGAGGTATCATACTTCATGCAAAAACAAAATATAGACGCGATGCTAGTCTCAGAGACTCATCTTACTAATAGATATAGCTTTTATATTTCAGTTTACTCATTACATTGTACAAATCATCCAGACGGTAAGACACATGGTGGTACTGGTATACTAATGAGAAACCGATTAGGACATTATGCCTTAGATGAATTCTCGAGAGAATATATGCAGACAACATCCATTTACCTTAAATCTTTTTCTGGGTATTAAACTCTTAGGGCCGTTATTATAACCTACCAATAAGGTATCAGATAGTTAAAGGTAAGATAAACTAAAGTGAACGATAAAGTGAGCTTTATCTAATTTTGGTTATTACAACTTGGTTTTAAGGTAAATTTTATAATTTTGATAATACGGTAATATCAAAGCAAAAACCGATAACTTTTGGCCACTTAACGTAGTGGCAACATGTACTATTTGAACGTAACTGCCACTAACGGAAATATAAACAAATAAAAAACAAAGAAATTTTTAAAATAAATGAGTTTAAGCTAACTAAAAGACAACGCCAGAACAAATATAAATATAGAAAGAAAAATGACTAAAAACTACAGCGGAATAAATATGTTTTTATTTATTTCTTTTAAAAGCAGAAAATATGGCAGCTCTGAATACATAAACCTTCCGATAAAAGTTAATGGTTAGATGTTCTTACATTTAGCTTATCGGTCACTTTTGGCTTAACTTATACTTATAATAACCAAAAACTGTTAAAGTGAACTATAACATCCTAACTTTAGTTATTGGAAAGTTATAATAACGGACCTTAGTTCAATTAATTCCCACCACGATTTTCAATGACTAAAGAAAATTTAAAATTCTTTAATACACTAGGAGATCGTTTTCTGGCATGTGGTGACTACACTTACTGGGGTTCCAGATTGATGAACCGCAGAGGTAGACAGCTCTATAAAGATTTAGTTGATCGCAAAAATGGCTTGGATTTTGTGTCCCCTGGACAACCAACTTACTGGCCGACTGATCCTAGAAAAATTCCGGATCTCATTGATTTTGCCATATCTAAAAATATTATTCAAAATTCAATAAGTGCGAATGTTATATTCGGCTTGGCCGAATCTATATACCCACCATCAACTTTTTCAAATTTTACGTTATATAGGATGTGGCGGTTAAGTGGTCGGGACACGCCCATTTTTTGCTTCCGAGTTTACATTGGTCCTTGAACTATTTGTTCAAAATTTCGTTGACGTTTTACCTTATGTGGGAGGATAGCAGTAAAGTGGGCGGACCACGCCCATTTTTGGTTTCCAAGTTTATATCGTTGTCGTACATGCTTTTGTTTAAGAGATATCAACAGAAAAGTACGAAGCGGACACCCTGTGTTTCTAGTATTTGACCCATAACTTTTTTTGTTTATCAACCGATTTTGGATATAATATCGTTATTATTAAAAAAATATGATTCTTTCTTTATTAAATAAGCGAGAATTTTTCTTATACCCACCATCAAAAAGATGGGGTATATTGATTTCTTCATTCCGTGTGTAATATGTCGAAGGAATCATTTAAGATCCCATAAAGTATATATTTTCTGGGTCCTGGTTAGATTCTGAGTCGATCTAGCTATATCCATCTGTCTGCCTGTTGAAAGCAGGATAGGGCTCGAACGGTAAATGAGCAAAATCGGTTAATAAACAAAAAAGTTATAGGCAAAATACTAGAAAAACAGGGTGTCCGTTGTAGCTTCATTTCATACTTTTCTGCTGATATCTCTTAAACAAAACAAAGTACGATAACGAAATATTGTACAGATAGTTCGAGAGCCGATATAAGCTTGGAAACCAAAAATGGGAGTGATCCGCCCTCTTTATCGCCCACCTCCCATATAAGTTGTAACGTCAATGAAATTTTGTACAAATAGTTCAAGGACCAATGTAAACTCGGAAACAAAAAATGGGCGTAGTCCGCCCGCTTTACCGCCCATCTCTCATTTAACGTAAAATTTGAGAAAGTTGATGGTGGATATATAGGTTCGTCCAAGCCGAATATAACATTCACGCTTGTTATGTTTGCTCTTGAATTTAGTAACCTCAAAAACAAACAGACAACTTAATTTTAGAAAAATACGGCAACAAAAAAATTTTGGATGCCTATTGCTTCCGCCATTTCGAATTTTTAATATTTTCGATAATTTTATAGAAAACAGATTTCAAAGTTTTATTGTATTTGGTTTTTGACAAATTTATCGATTATAAAAAAATTAAATTTTTGAAGAATTTAACATAACTTAAAGAAACATGTTGGGTCCGCCATGTTGTTTTTTTTCAAATTCTGATTTCAGTTTCAAATTATATACACACAATTTTAGCTGAATTAGAATTTTTTTTTTTTTTAAATTTTGATCGTCATTTTGGTTCCGCCATTTTTATTTTTTTTATTTTTTAGTTAATTTTTGGAATCAGCAAGCCCAATAACCTTGAGATATGAATTTTTTGCCATATCCGGTAACTATAAAGAGTTTTGGCCAAAAATCTATCTCCCTGGCGCTCTGTGTATTTGTGTATAACAAGTAGTCTGTTTACGTATGCAATTAAATGATCCAAAATTAATAATTTCATGTGATTTGGTAAATTTTGCTTCATTTTAAAATGATTGGTAATGCCGTTTCTTATAATGAAGTAACAAGAAATATTTTAATAATGCTTAATATTTTCTTTTTTGAGCACAGTACTTTAGTTTGATCCGTCATACCGATAAAAAAAGAATACAGTAAATTTTTTTATGCTTAACTTAAAAACACATTAAACTACGTAAGAAATATAACTTTATTTTTAATTCTAGCGATTTTAGAAATTAAGGCGAAAATTGGAAAATCATGTAAAAAATAGTTCGAATTTGGAATCAAGTTTTTGGTTCAAGTTTTTTTTAACTTTTTTTCCTTCACACAATTTTCTATAATGTTATCTCTCAGAAAAGTATACTTAAGACATTTTTTTTATAACTAAAAAAGAATGAAACTACTTTTTTGACACAAAAACGTCGAAAATCGATATTTTATTTGAAAAATCGGGTGAAATATGGACCCGCTATAGCGAAAAAACTTTACCAAGGTAGGTCAAAAATTAAAAATTTTAATCTTTGAAACCCAATTTCTCGTAAACTAAAAGAGATGCAGATCTTATCTCGACGGTATTTTTTTTGTCGACTTTGAAATTGATATCCTTTAAAATGATATATGACTGTTTTGAGTTTATTACGTTTATAGTAAATCAATTAAGCAAATAAGCAAAACGCAAAAAATTGTGAAATCTTCATGTTCATAATTTGTGCACGTGATATAAAATTTGATAGAGAATTGATAAATGTAAAAATCAGAAAAATATATATAATTTTACTATATATTTTTAAAGGTCGAAATTTTTATTATTGAAAAGATGTTTTTATTTTCGGAAACTTGCCACGTGTGACTAGCTTTACCATTACACTGTTATAATTTTTTGCAAAACCTTTTAGAACGTATTGAACTATATAATTTAATTCACAGAAGTACCGAAATCAACAATCAATTTTTTTTACAGACTCAAAAATTCAACTTTTCATCCAAAATTTACCAATTTTACTGCTGGATGTAGGATGAACGTTCCGAACTTTTCAAAATTACTCTTACTTTTTTAACTAAATTTAAAAAAAAAAATATATATAAATATATAGTTACTTTTTTTCCAAAAGATTGCAATTTTTGAGACCTGTTTTGAATTTTTGACTTTGAAAATTTTTTTCTTGTTATCGAATTCAGATAACAAAAATTTTTTTTATTAGCATAATTTAGAAAATTATAGAGAATTTCAACATATTTTTAAAAAAATTTTAGAAATTTTATTTCAAAAGTTATAGGGCAAAATCGGAAAAAAATCTAGACCAAAATTGAGAAATTTATTTTTTGAAGTTAAATATCTTTTAAACTATTCGAGAATTTAAAAATGTAAAATTATTTAGGCCCGGTCTTAGTGCACACTTAGTGGCGAAATCACACTTAAGTTATAAAAATTGTTTTATATTTAAAAACTTAAGTGTTCTTTTCCTATCCCTTAAGTTGTTCCTAAGTATGGATATTTCCTGAAGTCTTCAAAAATATTTATTAAAAATCAACAAAAATAAATAAAAATATAAAATCTAACAAAATTTTTTAAAATTTTAAAGATCTAGCACAAAACGATTTGAATGAATGTTTTCTGTGTGGTTTTATATTAAGCACAACACCTTTTTTAGTTGCGTTACTCATAAGCTGCAGATTTCTTTACATTTTTTTAATTATTTCAAATTATTAAATAACTTTTTTATTTTATTTACTTTTGTTGCTACATTAGGGTGCCATAGAAAAATGTTGTGCATAAAAAAATAGATTTGATATTTTTAACGATATTTGATATTATTTAAAGCAAATAATGATCTAAAGTAAAAGGTATTCAATAAAAGTTAAAATAATTATAAGAAAAAGTTATAGAATAAATAAAATAAAACTATGAATTTTAATTAAAAAATCTTGAAAAGTTAAGGCAAAATAATGTAAATACAGAAAAGCTTTAAGCTTTTTGTTTATTTTCTTGTCAACTTAAATTTTAAACTGTAAAATTTAATTTGCATTATGAGAAAATTTACTTAAATGTTTCTTAACTAAGTTTGCACTTAAATAGACACTAAGGGAACTGTATAAAACCGGGCCTTAAAATCGGTTTATATTTGTAAAAGTTATAAGCACCGATATGTTTTTTACCCTCGAGGTGGTAAAATTTGGCCCTCTGTAGCGGCGTGCTCCAGCTATACACTCGAGCCAACAATATTCTGAAAGCCTAACTCCTCCTCTATCGATGTTCTAAGTTTCATCTAAATCGGTTTAGTGGTTTCAAAGATCCAGACTTAAGATTCAGACTTATTACCATTTATTTTGCCCACTGTGCAATGTGTTGAACAAGAAATAATGTGGGGATACTCTTTAGTAAAACAATTATAGAAAAATGAGATGCTTAACATAACATACCAAGAGACAAGGAATAAACTACAAAGCACAGTGTCCCGTTTCAAAAATAAAATGGAAATAAATCTGTCTGGTCCGATTTCAATGAAATTTTAGACAGTGTTAGTAGAGGTATAGGCGAGTTTAAGTTTTGAGTTTGGACCTTATAAGCTTAACGGGGCACAGTGGGGTCAAACGCAAATTTTTTGGTAATAAATCTGAATCTCCTAAGCTACTGGTCGGATCAAATTGAAATGTATGGAAGAGTTGTAGAGGATGACTTAAGCTTTCAGAAAAATCATCTTGTAGTCACCCTGTGATAACACGAGATAAGCTACAGGGTGTCAAAGTTGACTACCTCGAGTATGTAAAAGTTAAAAAAAATCGTAACTTGTACAAATGAAGTCTGATTTTAAAGATTTTTATATTTCTGGAAAGTGCTTGGCAAGATAAAGAAAAAATAAGCTTACTCATCTAAGTTATCTCTTACAGTTAAAAAGATATTTACGCTTAAATTTTGAATTTTTGATTTTTTGGCTCGACTTTCTTTCGTTTTTCGGGAATAAGTCCGGAGATATATGAGGTAAAATTTTTTTTAAAATATTCTGTAATTTGCTACATATTTCAAAATAATATGCTGAAAGAATTTTTGGATTATCTCAATTCGTCTAGACGTGAAAAATATTAAAAGTCAGCACTCTGAAATTGGCATGAAAAATGGCTATTTTTTTACAAAAATATAGTACAATTCATTCACTTTTTTCTCAAAGTTCCGTAAATAAAAAAAATTGTTCCTTATTAATTTCAAAAGATAAGGCTTCATAAATGGTTAATAAAGAAATTTTGAATTGATTTAAGTTTGCATCCTACATCCAGCATTGGCCGAAAATTGTCAATTTTAAAAAATAGTTTCATTTTTATCGATTAATAAAAAAAATGTCACGCGAGCTTTTTTAAATTTGGTACCCATATTTTTTATAGAAATAGATTTAGAATGATTTAACACTAAACTGCTTCCCGCCCGGCCAAAAACGAATGAAGGAGTGGAGATTTTATGTTAAAAGTCAGTTTTTTTAACGACTATTTTTTAAAGCATATTAGCATAATATTTTTAATATTATTTCTGTATAAAATACAAATCAAGCTTTTATTCCTAAAAAAATCAATAAAATAGCTCCAATAACCTATTTTTGGTAATTTTTCAAAAATATTTTTTTTTTTTTTAAATAGCTGAAAATCCAAAAAAATTTAATTTTTTTTAATACAACTCCACTAATTTTGCAAATACTTTAAAAATGTTAAAAGAATATAAAAATATACTTATTTACCAATTCAACGATATATAACATGTTGATATAGGTCATTTAATAATAGTAATATAATGGCCTCAAAACTACCAAGTCACGTCAAAAGTTGCAAAATTCACTATTTTGTTCCGTATTTCCATATGTGTGTATACGTAACACTCAACTGCATTGCTTATTTTTGTTACGAGATAATAATATTTATTAATGAATTTATTTAAAGTGTTCATAATTTTTTTTCTACTGAAAAGGTTTTTAAAATTACCTAAGTACATAAATAAGTATATTTTCCTTCGTTTTTTATTACATTTTTTTAAGTTTTTAAATAATTTACTTAGCTACTTAATTAATGTATTATAACAAAAATGATTTTTTTACAATCGCATAGGTACATTTTTTGACGTACCTGTTTAACACTACAGGTCATAAAAATAAATTGAATGAAATTGGGGGTTTTGAGCAAAAATTAAAATTTTTTAATTCATTTTTGCCTGTCACCATTTACCTGATATAAATATTCTTTTTCTATATATAAGTATCCTTATAAATATGCAGATTTATTAGTGAATTTGCCATTATGGAGATTACATTAAAACATTTTTCTATTTGCAAAGTAATCTGGGATAATCTATCTGATATTATCAATCTTCCAGAAAAAAATAAGGAAACTCATTGATACAGTAGTATCTTTTGGTTTAACTCTTACTGCAGAAGACAGTTTAAAGCTCGAAAATTTTTATAAATCATACGAAAAAAGGATGCAAGCTTCAGATTGGTCAATACCAAAGTTCAAGAAGAAAAATGAAGATTGGTTGGAGGGAGAAATAGCAATTTTCATCGGAAAGCAGAAAAAGGGTCGACCAAAAAAAGTTACGATGAAGTTCAGCTAAGAACAAAGAGGACCAAACAGGAATCTATTCTAAATTCACATACGAATGCCGAAATAAAAGATACATTTAAAGCTTTAGTAACACGTACGCAACCAAAGGAAGTAGAAAAAGTTATAGATGTGTTACCAACAGCTTCTCCCAATCGATTACATCGGATAATCCAAAGCATAGTGACACCGAGATCAACATCGTCCTTTACCTCTGAAAATGCTTTAGCTCTAATATTAAATTTAGGATTATCAAGAAACCAGTACGAGATTTTGAGGAAATCTGTTAGCGAAAAAGGATATGATATCTTTCCCAGTAGCAAATCAGTGAGAGAAGCGAAAAGTAATATTTTACAGCCTATGGAGCACCCGGTTTATGCTTCTGTTAAAAGTGCTAAAGTTAAAATATTGCAATTACTTGAAAATACTGCCTCTAGAATTATATCTACCTTCAGCAATGATAACATTGAAAAATGCAAAGACTCTGAACTTATTTTAATATTCAAATGGGGCTGCGATGGAACATCAGGATTTTCGAAATACAAACAACTGGATGGAAGTAATTCTGGAAATAATTATTCCTCGCTGTTTATAGCGTCTCTGGTACCACTTCGAATGCGCTTAAATAAGCCTTACTCATCGACAAGAAATTACTCGCTTTTTGATGATATATGGATAAATTTAACTCCAGGTTCCAAATTTGTGCCGTCCAATCCTTTTTGATTACACAAAAGAAACCACGGTTACAATAAACAGCATTGTCAACCAATTGGAAGAAGAAATTAAAGCATTGCCCCCAATATATGTAAAAGTATCAAACAGAACTATTAATAGCAAAAAACAAATTACATATTTAAAATTTTTGCTTACGAAACTAAAGAACTACTTAACATTACATACCCCTGGAAATCAATGACTCCAACAATTCACAAAGTATTGGCTCATGGTAAAGAAATAATAGAAAATAGTATTTTGCCATTGGGAGAGCTAACAGAGGAAGCACAGGAAGCCCGAAATAAAGATGTTAAACATTTCCGACTCTTCAATACCCGAAAATGTTCGAAAATAGCGCAAAATATGGACTTAATGGAATATTTATTAATATCATCAGATAATATATTCTTAATAAAATAAATATACGGGATATATGTATAATAAGTATGTAAATATGTAGAACATATTAAATAAACATTACTCAAATAAAGAATTTACTACTTTATAATAACAAATATATACCTACATAATACATTAGAAAACTAAAATGTTACGTATACACACATATGGAAATACGGAACAAAATAGTGAATTTTGCAACTTTTGACGTGACTTGGTAGTTTTGAGGCCATTATATTACTATTATTAAATGACCTATATCAACATGTTATATATCGTTGAATTGGTAAATAAGTCTATTTTTATATTCTATTAACATTTTTAAAGTATTTGCAAAATTAGTGGAGTTGTATTAAAAAAATTAAATTTTTTTGGATTTTCAGCTATTTAAAAAAAAAAAAAATTATTTTTGAAAAATTACCAAAAATAGGTTATTGGAGCTATTTTATTGATTTTTTTAGGAATGAAAGCTTGATTTGTGTTTTATACATTACATAAGAAATAATATTAAAAATATTATGCTAATATGCTTTTAATATGCTTTTAAAAATAGTCGTTAAAAAAACTGACTTTTAACATAAAATCTCCACTCCTTCATTCGTTTTTGGCCGGGCGGGAAGCAGTTTAGTGTTAAATCATTCTAAATCTATTTCTATAAAAAATATGGGTACCAAATTTAAAAAAGCTCGCGTGACATTTTTTTTTATTAATCGATAAAAATGAAACTATTTTTTAAAATTGACAATTTTCGGCCAATGCTGGATGTAGGATGCAAACTTAAATCAATTCAAAATTTCTTTATTAACCATTTATGAAGCCTTATCTTTTGAAATTAATAAGGAACAAATTTTTTTATTTACGGAACTTTGAATGAATTGTACTATATTTTTGTAAAAAAAATAGCCATTTTTCATGCCAATTTCAGAGTGCTGACTTTTAATATTTTTCACGTCTAGACGAATTGAGATAATCCAAAAATTCTTTCAGCATATTATTTTGAAATATGTAGCAAACTACAGAATATTTTAAAAAAAATTTACCTCATATATCTCCGGACTTATTCCCGAAAAACGAAAGAAAGTCGAGCCAAAAAATCAAAAATTCAAAATTCAAGCGTAAATATCTTTTTAACTGTAAGAAATAACTTAGATGAGTAAGCTTATTTTTTCTTTATATTGCCAAGCACTTTCCAGAAATATAAAAATCTTTAAAATCGGACTTCATTTGTACAAGTTACGATTTTTTTTAACTTTTACATACTCAAGGTAGTCAACTTTGACACCCTGTAGCTTATCTCGTGTTATCACAGGGTGACTACAAGATGATTTTTCTGAAAGCTTAAGTCCTCCTCTACAACTCTTCCATACATTTCAATTTGATCCGACCAGTAGTTTAGGAGATTCAGATTTATTACCAAAAAATTTGCGTTTGACCCCACTGTGCGAGGGCGGGTCCAGAGGGTCCTAAAGTTGGACACCTTGGGTGTTCAAAAAATTTAAAACGATCCAGATTCGTTATATCTCAGCCGATTTAAATGAGTGAGCCGATTTCATATGAGTGGATTCTGCTAGTCGAGATCTACAAAAAACATTGTCCTACACATAGATTATCTCTTTTAGTTTAAGAGATATTTGAATTAAAAAATAATTATAGTTTTTACAAAGTTTGAAGTGTTTTTAATTTTTTGGTAATAGAAATTTTTGCTCCCCGATATCGGTTGAAAGATATAGCAAAAAACTTAAAAAATCCCATTTTTGGAAAATTTTTGAAAGCTTTTTGGGATTTCGGGATTTTTATAGAGAAATCCAAAAAAGTAACTAAGGGTCAAAATTAGGCATCAAAAAATATACTCAGGTTCATTTAAAAATATTACCTAACAAAAATGTTATTCCAAAATTAAAACTGAATAATTTGCAAAAATAATTTTGTTACTTGTTGTTAATAAAATAAAAGATATTTCAAAAAAATCGAGTGAAATTTGGACCCACTATAGAGAAAAAAACTTTACCAAGATAGGTCAAAAAATAAAAATTTTAATCTTTGAAGCCAAATATCTCATAAACTAAAAGAGATAACCTGGATCGTTTTAAATTTTTTGAACACCCGAGGTGTCCAACTTTAGGACCCTCTGGACCCGCCCCCGTTAAGTGTATAAGGTCCAAACTCAAAACTTAAACTCAACTACACCTTTACTAACACTGTCTCACTGGTCAATTGTCACCTCAGAATTTCGTCAGATGTGGCGAATTTTCTATTTGGCGACGCACAGTGCTTTGTTCCATAGACAAAAATCAAAATAAAAACATTTTTCAAATTAAGTTGAAATATACGTTTTTGGAAAGTTAACTATATATATCATATAATTTAAAAAGATTTTTTTAAATAAATTTATTTTTGTGGCTACTAGAGGGCGCTAAAATCAGAGAATTTAAAGCCAATATTAATGAACCAAAAAGCTGGTTTTAAACAGTTTTAAGAAAAAAAATCGTCAAAAATTAATTTTTTGAAGAAATGTGTCGAACTTTTGCTTTTTCAATACCTCAGAATATTGGTAAATTAAAACTTTTATTATCTTTTAAGTATAGTGTTCCGAGTATATACATATTATTGCTAAAATTCACACATATTTTTTACTTAAAACCTAAAAATTCCTTAAATTTGGTGAATAATATAAAAAAATTATAAAAAATTATACAATTTTTTTACGGTTTATATAAGTTTTTATAGTTAATTAATAGATAAAAAAACAGTTAGAGCCTATTTTTTGCCACAACTTTAAAAAAAAGTTTAATTGAAAAAGTGTCTTATTTTCTGTTTTACTTCAATTTCAAAGTGTTCTCAATGTTGACGTAATTTATTTTGCTAAATTAATATAAAATAATTATAAAAATTATTCCGAAATTTGAAAAACAACTAAGGAATATAAAAATATATTGTTTGGACTTAATATGCTATGTTAAAAATCCTCTAGATGGCGCTAATTGTAGAGAATTTTTTAATTTTATTACAAAAATTACATGAGTTCGATGGAGTATTAAAAAAAATTATAAATTTTTTTTTTTTTTTTGATTCTGAAATTTAGTAATGTTTCTTAATATTTAAAAGAAAAATTACATCCTATATCTTGCCACAACTAAAAAAAATTGTAATTCAAAAAATTTATAAATTTCCTTTTATTACACAAAAGTCAAAAAATTCGTTATGTTGAAATATTTCGTGTTGTTAAATCGACATTGCTTTAAAATATAATAAAATATTTAAAATTAAAAAAATATTACAATTTTGGACCGGAAATCGGTTGAAATTAGGCAAATTAATGATTTACTCAATATTAAATATGGGTGCAGAAATTAAAATAAAATTTAATAATAATAGAGCTTGGGGGAGGTAAGTTGCCCTAGCTCCAATTAAATAGAATATTGTCTGACCTATAAAAAAAAACCTATTTCCAATAGCTGTCGTTAATTTTGATACTGTTTTGATCAATATTTTGAAAGAAAATGCATTTTTCACATTTTAGAATACATGGGAGGTAGGCGTGTTCTTGCTCCGATTTTTTCAAAACATTGCATATTGTTACTCAGTGTTTAAAGTAATATAAGTGCAAAGTTTCAATTTTTTTCGAAACTTCCTTTTATTTTTATAAAATTAAAAACGGTGTGTAAGCCAGAAATGCGTTTTTCTCATTTGAGGATATGAAGGAGGTAGGCGTGTTCTTGTTCCGATTTAAATAAAAATTGGCAGAATCATAAATAATCTATATTTAACTGTAATTACAAATTTTGGTGGAATTCTGACGAGCATTCACGCAGTATATCCGTTTTTTTAGCTTTAGGATATGTGGGAGGTGGGCGTGTCTTTGCTCCGATTATAAAATAAATCAGAAGACTTATAAACAATTTATTTTTAATGGCTGGTACAAATTTTGGTAAAGTTCAGACCTGTATTTTAGAAAAAAAATAGTTTTTTAACTCTAGGATATATGGGAGGTAGGCGTTCCTTGCCCCAATTTTTTCAAAGCTTCGTATTTATTCATACTAAAGCTAAAGTAATATGTGTACCAAGTTTCAATTTGCTACGACAACTCCTTCTATTTTTGTCCCATCGTTGTATGGGATCAAAGCACTGGCGACGTGGCAATTTTTTGGCATATTTTTAAAAGGTGGCGATTTTTTTGACTAATTTAAATATTTTTTTTTGAAAAAGTTATTTATTTTTAAAATCTTCATTGCATTTATATGATTTTCCAAAAAAAAAGGTGAGTATTTGTGTGCGTTTTTTTTTTTTTTTCACAGGAAAAAAAGCACGCGGCTTAAGTAAAATAATGGTAACTTAACAAGATGCATAGAAAAAGACAAATATTTCTTTTATAATTATTGTTTTTAGATTCCTTGAAGTCCTATTATTGAAACTAAATACAAATATTTACCGTGGGTATGTGGGTATAAGATTCGGCCAAGCTGAATGTTATTATTGTTTATCATATTTAAGCATTTGAATCATGTATATTATCATAGTATTTATGAAGTATACTATAAAAAGATGTGGCGATTTTTCTCCAAACATAGCGATTTTTTATTGCTGAATTTTCCGTTTGGCGACGTGGTGATTTTTTTTTTTTTTTTTTTTGCGATTTATAAACAAGGTTGCGATTTATTTCGCTAATTTTTAAAATTTTATTAAATAGGCATTTGTGATTCAAACTATTTTTAATTTTTTATTTTTTCGTTAAAAAAAACCAATTAGAATTGAGATATAAAATAATATCAGTATCCCTGAACTCGTAAGAATATTATGAATTTTTATTTATAAAAATAAATACGATCAAATTTCCTCATACCATTACTCGAAAAACTTAAAATTAAGACTTTTAATATTATTAGCACGCATTAACGTTTAGATTTCTTTTTAAAACATTAAAAAATTCTATAGTCGAAGTGAAAGAACGCTACCACTTTTTTTGAAAAAAAACCCAAAATGTGAATTTTTTTAAAGTGTGAACTTTTAATTAATATAACATGTATATATGCAAAAAAAATCAGAATATATAAAAGTCGTAGAATAATGAAATTTTCATATACAGTGAGCAAAAAATAACTTGTACACCAAGCTCTACTACGTGAAAAAGCAATCATTTTAATTAACATTTGCAATATTTATTTCATTTATTACTAAAAAAGTGTAAACAGTTTTGCTGACGAAATTCTTCGATTTCATTTCTGCTCTCTTTACATGGAGTACTCTTTTAAATGTATAGTTTTCTGGCTAAATCCACTGCAAAAATAATGTTTACATATGTCCAATTGAGTTTTGATCCGAATGTTTGCGAATGTTTAAATGACTTTCCTGATGAATTTAGAGGACTAAAGTGCTCTTTTGGTGAAAAATGTTCCCATATCTGCGAAAATTGGCATGAAAGGAAGAAGTCTGTCTTCTTACACCTCAACGCATTAAAAAAATCATTCTAGTGGTTCAGAATTCAGCAAAGAAAAATCTGAAATGTGTTGTAAACCTAAAATATGAAATATCGAAAATTCTTTCGTAGACTCACCTAATTCCTTTTTTTAGAGCAAAATTCACCCTTTATGGTCTAGAAGAAAAGTATACATTTAAAAGAGTACTCCATGAAATGAATTCAAAGAATTTCGTCAGCAAAAAATTGCGAACATAAATTAGTGAAGAGTATGCGAAAAATAATTTTTCAATTAATTTAAATTAAGACTGGTCATACTCATTATTACTTAATAAAATTTTCGAAGATTTTCGTTAAATTAGTTTTAGTTATTATTTTATTTTATTAAATTATATTATTCTTCAAAACAAGTAGTAAAATCCAAAATATAAAAATCGTTTTAATCGGAATATGTTTTACTCTGACTGATTTAACATATATCTAAATTTCATTATTCTACGAACTTTATATCTTCTGAAATTTACAAAAATAGATTGCGTTTATAGTTCTGACACGCAGTGTATAAAAATCATAATTTCACCTTTTTACTCACCCGTATTTAATTTTTTTATATGGGATTACTGATTCGGGTTGATCTAAAGAAGCGAAGATCATTAGTGGGTCGGGGGAAGTGGGTAGTCCTGCAAAATTGGTTTCCTCGGTTAAGAAATAAAAAATAAAAAAATACATGATTTTTTGGCGATTGAACATTTTAAAAATAAATTGTCCTCGAAAATTTCTACAAAAAATTACATCTGTAGGTTATTTCTTTAGTTTAAGAAACATTTAGGTCTAATTTCTTCCACATTTTTATCCTGTTTTTTTTTTAAACTTGCCGCGCTTAATTTGGGTCTCAGCTCTAGTCATCTTAATTTTAATTCAGATATTTTTAATGAATTTCAAATTACATAAAAAAATTACAACCACTGTGCGTTGTAATTTTTCGAAAAGATATAATAAATGTATATTAAAATCTTTGTTTATAAGTTTTTTTATAGTAAACAATTAACCAAATATTCATTCTACAACAATTGTGTGAACTCTTATGTTAATCTATATACTCAATTTGTAGTCGCAAAAATTTGGACAATTATTACCTATTTACATATATCCCACAATTAGTTCTCAATCGTATAATTAATAATAAATAATTCTCAAATAATGTTTTAATTAATATTGGGTATTTTTACATAGAAATACTTGTATTTACAAATTTATATCAATATTTATAGAATACACGTGTACTACTATATATATGTACATATAAATTTTTACAAATAAATTTTTTACTTTTACTTTTCACTATTTAACAAAATATTTCTTTCTGAAATAAGTGTGTTAATATAAATTAATATGACGTGTTCGACCGATTTATGTCTTTAGCTTTTAACTGTTGAATAAATACTGTTTTTTTTTTTCTTTTTTATTATTATTATTTTTTGTTGTTTAGCTTAAAATCGATATGATTTTTGAAATATAGTTATCATGTTTGTAAAAAACTAATGGGGAAAGAATAAACGCAATATGTATTAATAAGCCTGCAAGTATGTGCGCTATCTTTTGATAAGTAAAATACTATGCGCATTAGACTAGCTCATTAAAAAAAAGTTACTTCGGTCACCTCATAGTATGATTATAAAGTATACTCGTAAGAACAGCTGTTTTACAAGTTTTTCATTTACATGCCTCGCGGAACTGTCAAATTGTTTTTGTATTCATATGCAAAATTGTTTTCGAGTTTTTTTACTCTTCCTCTGCTTTATTCTCTCATTTTCTGTTCATAGCATTTTGACATTATGTGCAGTAGTTTTATACTAAAAAAATACAAGCAATTGTTGTTTTTGTAGATGGGCGAGCAATTTCTAATTACGCTATGGATTACCCTTTGAAAATTGTTAAATTGTTTGAAATATGTTACACTTTTTGTTTTACAGCAATATGCAGTGTTGCCATTTTACCATTTTTTCTGCTAGATTTGGCAGAATGTATTGGGAAATTGCATATTTATTTTGAAAAATTTTGCTAAATTCTTTTTAGCATAATCGACATACTAACAGCAGTTTTTTATATATGTTTTTAATTATTTTTTACAGATCTTAACTTACAAGACTTGAAACTAATTGAGTGTAGAATTTTGGGTTTAATTTTATAATGATTAATATTGTTCAAAGTTCATAAACTTAGAAAAAGAGCTAAAAATTACATAACTTTTTACCATTCTTCTACACTTTGTTCGCGTGTTTATACTTTTTGATCTCATTCGATCTTATATAAACTAATGGGACTTTGTTCATAAATTCTGCACCATTTTTGTTATTGTGCAGTTTTTTACAGTTAAATACAGGGTAATCGAGTTTTGATGACAAAATTTTTTAGTCTTTAAACAGTTTTGGGAGGGATTAGGATTTTTAAACAGGGATTGATACTAGTTGTAATTGTGTATGTTCTGCGCTATATATTTTTGATGTGTCCAAAATATTCAACGCACAGTGTGCTGTTCCGATTTCCATGAAATTTCACATGGTGATAGTAGAAGTGTAGGCAAGTTTAAGTTTTGAGCTTGAACCATATAGACCTACAGGGGACGAGTCCACAGGGTCCCAAAGTTGGACACCTCAGGTAAACAATTTTTTAAAAACGATCCTGATTCCTTATATCTGAACCGATTACAAAGATTTTTATATATGAGGATTCTGCTAGTCGAGATCTACAAAAAACATTTAGATATTAGGCTTCAAAGATTAAAATTTTTACTTTTTATTCTGTTATCCTGTCTTGGTGAAATTTTTTCGCTACAGCGGGTCAAATTTTAACCCGATTTTTCTAAAATTTCCTTTACAACAATAGCAAATATACAATTGGGGGATTCACAAAGTATGCTATCACGTCGTATTGTCATAATGTCATAAAATTTTACAAAGGAAAAGCAATAACAATATTTTTTATACATTGAATTATTTTAGGACATATGACAATGATAGCACAGCTTGTGAATCCCCCAAATATGTATTTGTTATCTGTCTGACGGATCTAACTGAAAGATATGAATTTAGCACTATGCTGAAAAAATTAAAAAGTTGAGCATTATTAAAATATTTCTTATTAAGGTATTATCATGAGCGGCACTACCATTCATATAAAAATGAGTCAAAATTGGCCAAATTAGTTGAAATCATAAATTTATAATCCTTCAATTGCAAACGCAAAAAAATCGATATATACTTGTTGTACATCAGTGTTTAGGAAATTTTGTCTTCTTTGCAAATATACATAAAAAAATTTACAATACAAATTTGTTGAAGATTTTTTGCAAAAAACACTGAGAAAGGATTGATTTGTGATTTTGTGCTTATTTTTAATTTTTAATTATGCAATAAAATTCTTGTTAGTGAATAGTTTTTAATGAGATTTTACACCTAAGTAGATTTTTTTATGCTTAATTTCAAGCGCTATTCTTTTTTTAGTTTAGTCGACGAAAATCCCGCAATTCCCAAAAAATTTCCAAAAATGGGATTTTTTATTTTTTTTTTTTTTTTTTTGCTATATCTTTCCAACCGATATCGGGGATCAAAAATTTCTATTAAAAAAAAAATTAAAAACACTTTAAACTATATAAAAAGTGTAACTTTTTTTATTCCAGCTTTGCGATTTGAGAAATTAAGGCAAAATTTCGAAATTTGTTGGAAAAATAGGTCAAATTTGGGAAACACTGGTTTTCGCAAAAATCATTTTTAAAACGTTTTATTTTTCCCTTAAAGTACAGTCGAACACGGATATAACGAACGCCGGTTATAACAAACTATTGCCATAGCGAACACCTTTTCCATTGATTTTGCATAAAATTTCCATAGAAATAACTACGTTTATAGCGAACACGGTTATTGCGAACTTTTTTTATAACGAACATATTTTTATGGTCCCAAGAAGAATATTTCATACAAAAAACTACATTAATAACGAACTAACACAAATACTAGTTTAAAATAAAGTTGCACACTTCAAAATATTTTAAAAATTAAAAACTAACAGAAAAAACTTCTATTCATTTCAATTTAAATGATTGGACCATGGTCCTGCAGATTTTGCTTAGTAAAAAATTAACAGCCGTATTCAAAATAAATAATGTGTGTTTGATAACGAGTTACTAACTTTTTCTTATGGAAATTTACGTACAAAAAAGTTAGTAACTCGTTAACAAACATACATTATTTATTTTGATAGTAATTCATTGAGAATATTTTACTGGAACGATAACGGCCTTAGCCAATATGAAGTACAACAATTTCTACAAATGCAAGAAATTGATGTGCTATTAATATCCGAAATTTTGGGGCTCTCGCCTTATTACACCCAGGCACAGTGTCACATTTGGCAGTTTTCGAACAACAAAAATCCAGTTTGGAGATATTGATCTGAAATTGTATATTCTGTTAGTAGATTAGACAATAAACATTCCCACTAAAAATGGGTAGGAAGAATCACTGCCACACCTATACTGTAAAAAATACTTTATTTGTATGAATTTCGGATACATTTTAGTAAAATTTATTAAAATAAAAGACATTTTAAAAGTAGGCATGGCAAGACCTAATCACACTAATCTTAGCGTAACATTTGCATAACAAATTTTCAGCCATTACCTTAAAATATTTAAATAATTCTTAAAAAATTGCTAATATGAGGTACCGCACCTTTTATTCTATTATTTTATTTTAAAAGATCGCAAAAAATCGCAGCTAATATTTATAGATGTTCTTCTATATAACAATCGTATTTTTAAATTGGAACTCGTTGGAACTTTTCAGTTCCAGTCCATTAAAAATAGAATTTCCCAAAAAATAATTTTTTAATATTATGATTTCTTTTAAATAAAAAACAATGTTTTCAGCATTGATTTTTGAACCTAGCAAATTATGATGGAATAATTTGGATACATTTATTACTACATACCAATATCTACAGTATTTACTGAGATATATAAAGTTAAAGTTAACATACTTTTTTACAAAAGTTTTAAATAAAATTAAAATATTTTTGAAAGTTGCAACTTTTAAAATTCATAATTCGCACTATAAACTCTTTCCAATATTTTAAGTATTTTTTCCATAATACATGATAAACATATCATGTTTTAATGAAAAATACTAATAGATGCGAAAAGAATTACTTCAATTAATAAGCTTTTATTTTCATATTTTTGTCGTTCTAATTTGGATAAATATGACAATGTCCCAGGGGTAGACAACTACTCGACACAATGTCATTTAAAAAACTAGATTCCATATCTAGTGGTCAACCCACTTACTGGCCAGCAGACATCAATGAGATTCCTAATCTTATTGACTTTGCAATAATCCGAAATATAAAACCGCTACATACTTCATCACCATTCGTGTTGTCTTATTCATTTCGATTTCGTTGAAACCTAAACAATCAGTTTGGTTTTAGAAGTAAACATGATATTATTGAACAAATGCATCGAATTACAACTCTCATCAGAAGAGATTTCAAAAGGAAGAGGATTGTTACAACAGTATTATTCCTTCAAAGTTTGCCCAACCCTAAAAAAGTTCAGACAAAGCATTAAAAATCAAACATTTGTTTCTTGAAAAGTCAGGACATTTTGGTAGTGTACGTTAGAAGTATAAAAGTACTATTAGTTATGAATAGTATGGCATCATTTGTTTGCTAAAATTCTTCCAAGAAGTAAGGAAAATTACTTACTGCCGAACCCGGATCATTTTCCACTACGATAATACTAGCTTTTACATAGTGTTTGAAACAACCGGCAATATTATCACCGCAAACATCGAATTGTAGGATTTTCAGCTACTCTATTCTCTTAACACTTGTGCTCTTTATTTTAATTAAGATTAAACAAATAAACACAGAAAGAAATATGAAATAAAACGTCCGCCAAGATAGCAACGAAAAGATAGCAACGAAAGAAGTGAAAAGTGGCAACACCGCAAAATTTGCAACAATTTCAAATAAAATTTTAATAAAAAACTATATAATAATGTTTTAGATATTTAAAAATATTAATTAATTTACATAAATTTCTAAAAAATTACAAATTACAATATTTTTTTTTTTTTTTTAATAAACAAAATAATATACCTTAAGGAATCTGTAAATAGAATATCTCAGGAATCAGGCAGTGTCAGGACAAAAACTGTATAAGTAATGGAAGAGTACTATTTATAGATTCAAAAAAGAAAATCCAGTTCATCCAAAATGGTCAGTAAAACCTGGAAAATGGAATATCTCAGGAACCAAACAGTGTCAGGGCAAAAACTGTATAGGTAATGGAAGAGTAATATCTATAGATTCAAAAAAGCTTTTCGTGCTAAAAATCGTCGGAACAGTTTCTGGGAAAATCCAGGTCATCCAAAATGGCCAGTAAAACCTGGAAAATGGAATATCCCAGGAACCAGGCAGCGTCAGGGCAAAAACTGTATAGGTAATGGAAGAATACTATTTATAGATTCAAAAAAGCTTTCCGTGCTAAAAATCGTCGGAAAAGTTTCTGAGAAAATCTAGTTCATCCAAAATGGTCAGTAAAACCTGGAAAATGGAATATCTCAGGAACCAGGCAGTGTCAGGGCAAAAGCTGTATAGGTAATGGAAGAGTACTATTTATAGATTCAAAAAAGCTTTCCGTACTAAAAATCGTCGGAACAGTTTCTGAGAAAATCCAATTCATCCAAAATGGTCAGTAAAACCTGGAAAATGGAATATCTCAGGAAACAGGCAGTGTCAGGGCAAAAACTGTATAGGGAATGGAAGAGTAGTGTTCATAGATCCAAAGAAGCTTTCCGTGCTAAAAATCGTCGGAACAGTTTCTGAGAATATTTTCCGCTATTCCTTAAGAATATTGAATGGGTTTTTAATAGAGCCCTGCAAACTGTGTCTTATAAGGCTGTACAAGCCACTTGATATTTTTCAAGTGTTGTTATCAGTGTGTGTGCGGATTAATAAATACTGTTCTGCAGGCACCTAAAACCATACAAATACTGCGTGTGTGCTTCAACTTTATGAACAAATCATGAGTGTGCTATGATAGCGACCAAACAAGCCTCTCAAAGGCTTGTATAAAAAAATACAAGCCTTTTGACCACTTGTTTGCTTCAATAAGGACAAAAATTGTGTTTTCTTTTTTATTAAAATTATATGTGTGTGTGTGCGTTCATGACTGTATAAAGTAATTTCGTAAGTAAAACAGTCGTTTAAAAGTATTGTTTATAAACTTATTGTTATTTACGATCAAATAAATTATTAATGTTACTAGTTATAACAATTTAAAGAAACATGCATTAAGTTTTATTAGTAAACAGATTTTATTAAATATTTAAAGTTTTTTACAAGGTTTTTTTGTTCTATATTATTTCCTTTTAGTTTTAAAATAGAATGATTACTTAGTAAATATAAATTAAATGCAATAAAATCTATCATAATATAAATAAGTACAATTTTAAAATTTTTTATAAACATACAATTAATTATAAGACTAACTTTATTGAAAATATAAATAAATACTAAAGATAAAAATTTTCTAACTTACATATGTAACTGACAGTTTCAAATGTCAACTTTAATTTTTTTACTTTTTTAACTCTTAATAAAGAGTATTTTTTAATAACTTTATGAATTCACCCTTTTACATTTATTTAGAAAAGAAGAACCAACAATAAAATATAGACATACTGTATATATGTGTGTGTATGCAAGAATATTTATAAACAACCACTTTTTACACATTATGAAGATTTTTTGCCACACACAGCAACTACGTATTACAAAAAACAAACAAATCATTAAGCCCACTTGAAATCTTTAAATCATTTCTCAACGTCTTGTATGATTTGCTTTTTTTTGCCACACCACTTGCACCACTTGTTTACGATAAATGATTTGAACGCACGGATTTGCAGTCGCTCATACACAGTACACACTTGCTTTGCTTCGGGCAGCGAACAGTACGAACAGTATTTATTGTTGTTTTTGCACATGTTGGCTATGAAACACACACTTGAAATTCAAGTGTGTTTGCTTTTCAAATCATCTTGCGCAGGAGACTAGTTTTTAACAATGTTGGGGACAAGTTGATCTATTTATTTTCAGCGATTTTAGCTAGGTATTTAATTTTATCATGAGCAAAGTTAGCAACACTTTTTAAACGCGCGCATTTTTTGTTTTTTTTTTTTTTTTTTTTCTTTTTTTTTTTTTTTCTTTGGCGCACTAAATAATACTAAGAAATGCGCACATATATTTGTGTGTAGTATATTGATTGGGTGAGTAAAAGAGAAAAGGAATTCGAATTCAATATACAATACATTGTTTTATTCATTGTATGCTAGAAGCACTGTTGCCAGATTTGACGATTTATCGTCATTTTGACAATTTTTGGGTCTAAAAATGGCCTGTTGACGATTTGACGATTTTTACCCCTAATTTGACGATTTTTTCTAAAAGAAACTTCAGAACTATTTTTACAATTTTTTATATATAATTCTTTAAAAGTAAATTAGTTTTTGTTGTGTTTATACTTGCTTTGAATAATTGTATTTCAATCACATAAGTTTTTATTTATAAATTATTAAAATAATTTATTTTTTCTCTACTTGTATTCTAAACTTTAAACAAATAAATGAAATTAAATGAAATTTTAATATCTTATAAAATACTGCGTACTCTAAATTTATAAGAGGTTATGGGCGATAGCAAACGCGATTCTTCTCACAGTATCTTACAATTCCGTGGAGATAATTTCGAAAACTGGAGTTTTCGTGTAATTTTGTATTTAGATTCTTCGAATCTGTTGGAAGCTATCAATGATGTTCCCCCAGCTGAACCTGTATCAGGCGAATCTTTTTTGGTAAAAGATAAAAAAGCTAAAGCGGTTTTAGTCAGTTTAATTGCTGATTAATATTTAGAATGTGTACGGGACAAAAATAAGGCTAAAGAAATGTGGTCTGCTCTTCAAGAAACTTTTGCAAAGAAGTCAATCACAAGTCAGACTTTGCTGAGAAAGCAATTGGCTTTATTACGAATGGAGTCAGATGATGATCTCCGTAAATATCTTTTAGCGTTTGATGATATAATAAGAAAATTAAAGACTTCTGGTGCTCAATTGTCGGAAAATGATATTGTTGCTCAACTACTTGTCACACAACCAGATAGCTTTGACCCGGTAGTGGTTGCGTTGGAAAATATGAGGGAGGCCGATTTAACAATTGAAATTGTAAAGCAGAGGTTGCTTGCAGAAGATGCGAAGAGACAAGATCGTTTTGATTCTGAACTTACCAAAACAACAGCATTTAGTGGTGAAAAGAAAACTAACAAGTTTGATGGTGTTTGTTTCCGTTGCATAAACAGAAAGATTGTCGATTCCGTTTGGGGACTAATAATAGAAAAGCCAATACAGCGTTAACGTCTAAATCTGTTTGTTTTATGACAGGTGCCTTAAGCAAAAATTCATCAAATTCAACAAATTTTTTGAAGTTTAAGATAGACTCTGGTGCAACAGATCACATGTGCAAATCTAAATGGTGTTTTGATAACTTAAAAAATCTTAAAAATCCTATATGTATTAGTGTAGCTAAAGATAAAGAAAAGTTGGTTGCACACCATTCTGGTGGTATATCAGGATACGTCAATGATGTGTTAGTTAATATGAAGGACGTTTTGTATGTTCCAGGACTTCGCGATAATTTATTGTCTGTTTCAAAGTTAACTGAAAATGGTATTCATATCGAGTTTTATGAAAAAGAAGCCATCTTTAAGAAACATAATAATTTCATTATGAAAGCTTATAAAAAGGGAAACTTATACGAAATAAAAATGAAGGTTAGGTTAGGTTTAGGAGAGGACCACACGGAATCGTGTGTAATCACAAGACTATATTTGTTGATCCAGAGTGAATCCTCGAAGTTCCTCATCAGCACGTTTAGAACCAGCATCATATTGCAGCACTGCTTCACGTTCACTAGCTAGTCCATTTGATAGTATTATATTCTATCCATTTGCGTCTCAATTTTTCGTACACATAGTCCAGTTAATTTCACAAATTTTAGCATCTTCATTGGATTCGTTCCTCTCAGTTCCTCTAAATTCTGAAAGAAATAGGAATCAAAACATTTAAATCTGTAAAGTGATAATGCAACACATTGGCTAAGGTAGTGGAATGTATCCTCCTCTGCATCATTACACCATCTACATATACTCACTGTACTAAGACCAATTTTGTGCAGGAAATACCTTAGTTCATTATGGCCTGTAATAATACCTATGTACCGTCTCAGTTCGCATTTCTCCATACTAAGTAAAGACTTTAGCGTATTTTTATCTTTTGGTTCCCATAATATCTTCGTTTGTATGCAACGTGGTGAGTTTCGCCACATCTCGTCTGATTTACTATTGAATTCCCCCCGTATCCTAAGATAGATTGAGTTCAAACCCGGATAGACGCTTTCGCAAGCTGTGCTTACATCCATATCTGCTCCTGCTCGTGCCAACTCGTCAGCATATTCGTTTCCTTGTATATTATTATGACCCGGTACCCAGCACAGTTTCAATGAGTGTTGTTCGTTGAGAACCTGAAGCTCTCGGCGACAACGGCTGACTATCTTTGATCTAATATTCCTATTACAGAGTGCCTTTATCGTAGCTTGACTATCTATGTATATTGTGATATCGCTCGTAAATATCGGCCTCATAGATATAAGTCTGGCTGCCTCATACACGGCAAAAACCTCTGCTTGAAAGATACTACATGCATCATAAAGTCTAGCGCTGTAGTTAATATCCAATTTTTCACAGAAAACACCACAACCTGTCCCATTTTCTTTCCTTGAGCCATCAGTGTAGACTTCAATGCCTTCAATGTTGCGGTTATTTATCTCCCAGTTTTCCCTTGATGGTATGACCGCTTTTAACTCCTTATCCCATTCGATTTGAGTAGATAAGTAGTCAGTAGCAATATTCATATATTGTGATCCACCAATTAATGTTGAGTGTCCAAAGTTTCTAATAATCAGTTGTCCAGTTTGGCCCAGCCTTACTTGTGTTCTCAGGGCATGTTCTTTAATATATATACATAGCGGGTCCATGTCCAGTATTCTGCACATAGCCTCAGTTGCAGTTGATCTTCGGGCCCCAGATATGCATAGTGCAGCTACTCTGTTGACCCGCTCAATAAATGAAGCGTGTGTGCGCGTATCCATTATTGTCCACCAGATCAAGGCTGCATGTGCCAGTATAGGTCTGACAATTGCCTTATATATCCAATATATCAGGCGTGGTTTCAGTCCCCATGATTTACCTATGAGTTTCTGGTACGTGTACACAGCTGCATAAGCTTTCTTTACTCTTTCCCTTAGGTTTGGTAACCATTTTAATTTTCGATCGAAGATTACACCTAGAAATTTCGCCTCACTTGAAAGATGTAAGGTTCTTCCTCCAAGTTTTGGGTAGTTAAAAGAAGGTATTTTTCTCCTTGTAAAGAGAACCATTACCGTTTTCGATGGGTTAATGCCAAGTCCGCACCTTGTGGCCCATTCAAGCAGTTTCCCCAAAGCACATTCCATCACCTCAGCAAGTGTATTCGGAAATTTACCTCTTATCAATATAACAACATCATCTGCATATGCGATTATACCAATACCTATTTTATTCAGCTCCACTAATATTTGGTTTAGTACAAGATTCCATAGTGTAGGTGAAATTACACCTCCTTGAGGTGTTCCCCTCGTGGCGTTTGCCTCTATAACTTTACCCCCTAACTCAGACTGAATTAGTCGCTGTGTAAGTACCTTCATTAACCAGGAATTTACCTTTCCTTCACATTTACTAGCATTAAGTGCTACTTTTATTGCCTCGGACTTGATATTGTTGAACGCCCCCTCTATGTCCAGAAAGCATGCAAGTGCGTATTCCCCATGATATACAGACTGCTCTATTTTCTTCGCTAAACTGTGTAGAGCAGTCTCAACTGATCTCCCTTTAATATAGGCATGTTGATCAGGTGAGAATGTTACTTCCTTCATTCTTTCTCTAATATGATCATCTAAGATTCTCTCAAGAGTCTTTAAAAGAAAGGAAGATAAGCTAATGGGCCTATAATCCTTTGGCTCACTATGTTGTATTTTCCCTGCCTTTGGTATAAAAAAAATGAAGGTAACAAACTATGAAGAAGCTAATTCAACTGCTACAGAATCAAATATATTATGGCATTCAAGAATGGGTCATGTAAGTGATAATTGTTTACAAGAAATAGTACGTCATAAGATGGTTGTTGGTATAGACAATTTCTCTCCTGTTGGTATGTGTGATACATGTATTCAAGGTAAGCAAACTCGTAAAACATTTAGTGGAAGTCGTCCAAAATCAAATCGTCTGTTAGAAAGAATACATACTGATGTATGTGGACCTTTTGAAAATCAAACCTGGGATGGTGTAATGAACATCCCTGAAAGGAATACCTTCTATATTATGAAAGTACATATATGTGAATTATGATAACATGATTCATCAAAATATCTAAGAGTCTAGGACTACGGGAGCCTTTGTATACTAGCAACAGTCGTGTGGGGGGGTTCGGTCCTTACTCTTAAAAATTCCGTTCGCAGTACAATAATAAATTATAGACTCCCTTTTTTTTTTTTAAAAAAACTAACTAACCGTACTAATGAAACAGGAGTAACTAATACAAGAAAAATAAAATTAAACTGTAGCCCCAAATTAGTTACCAAAAGAAATAAAATTACATGAAAGTATATTAAATAATACGCCGTAATAAAAACCTCTCCAAGATGTTGGTAGGAGAGAAATACCTCATAACCCAAATCCCTAGCCTTTGCTCCAGTGGTAAACATTTTCCTGAAACCCCTCAATTTGAAATATCAATTGATTCCAACTATCTCATCATTGTATATAAGAAAACACCTGACTTTTAATTATTCCATATTATAATTTAATATTTATTCAACCCATAAAATTCAATAGTATTTTCTTAAAAAATAAATTAATTTAATGATCTTAATGTTAATGGGACATCTAATTGTTTTATTATAAATAGTAAGGTTGGTAAGCAAAATTATATTAACCAAAACTTTTCGATCTATTTAGATCTTATTTTGTATAAAAAATAGTTTAGTTTTATAAATTATATGCAACAGTGGAAAAATCTACAGCCAATGTTTTAACACCGATCTTTTAGGACTTAGTGTACTTTTTCTTTACTTTATAAAACAAAACAAATCAAAAATAGAAAATAAAAACAAAGAGGATTTATATTTATAAGTTGAAAAAAACAAAACAAATATTCTTATATCGGTAAATACAAATGTGCAATATTGTACTCTCTTAATCATTAAGATTTTAAATGAAAAAAAAAATTATGAATGAAGAAGACCTTAAAAGAGATCAATAACATATTTCATAATTATAATAAATAATCACTGGGATCCATAAAATTTCTCTTTAGTTATTATTTGTGGAAAGTAATTTGTGGATCTTTTTTTTTTTTTCATTCATAACTTTAGTTATTTGAACATTTATTTAATTTTTTTTTTTTTTGTTTTGTTTTCTTTGTTTTTTATTTTTTTTAGAATTAAAATAAAATAGAAAAGCAAGAACAAAATTTTTAATAAAATATGTTTGACGACTTACCAACAGACTCGTTCGAAGTTCGATCAAGGCCTTGTTCAAGTTCGAGGGTCGTTGCTGAATTTTGCTGAATTATTAGCTGGTGATTAGGAAATAGTGGAAAAATTTGGTTCTTGCATTAAGTAATTTACATATGTATATAGTTGATTAGTTTTAGATTTAGATTTCTAGTTTAGTTTATGTGTGTATTTTTTTTTTTTATTTAAAATATTTTAGATTTGTATGTATTTAATTAGATTTTGTTTTAAACTTCTTCACTGTGATATTGTTAAATATTTTTTTAATGCCTTGACACTAATTTTTTGATTAATTATTGATTCTTTTATGTAGTTATTTTTAGAGATTTTACTTATTAATTTAATAACGATTGTGCAGAAATAAGTTTAACGTGTGCAAGCAAAAGTGTATAATGGAATAGGCATCCAAACGAATAACAAGAGAAATAGAAATTACGATAATTTCTTTTCTTTTATATATACATTACTTTTTATATTCTTCTTAATTTATTGTTTTTTTTCTGTTTAATTTTTATTAACTTATTTAAATGTGACCACTAAAATTTTGTAAACTTTTTGAGACGCACATATAAACTTATTATTACATTATTGTTTGGAGCCTTAAAATTATATTATATTGATATTTAATTTAAATGTGATTTAGCAATTCTTCAATGAAACTTTTAATTAAATTATTAAAAAAAAAAAAACGAAATTAAACTTATTATAAGATGTTTTTTAGATTTTAGTTTTCTTTAAATTCGATTTTGGTCTTAATTTAAATCATGTATGATATTTTGATTAAATTGGCAGATTTTTGCTAGTAATTTTTTTAAAAGCACTAGTTAATGTTTGTGTGTATTTTTTTATATTAAATTTTGGTGCAGCACTTTAGGTAAAGTTTTATATAGTTTTTACGATGGAGTTGAAGCTTCTTGATTTTACATGCAAGGTGATGATTCTCTCAATGATTTTGGTAGATTGGTGCCGGATTTTGTGGATTCGATAATTAGTTTTATTATCCAAAGATGAATGACGTCGATTGGAATGCAAAAATTTACTGTATTCTCCTACCACTATTAACTGTTCATACATAAGTATGTAGACAACCACGTTGTTAATTTTGAGATGACGCTGTCGAAGGTAGTGGAGGAGAATACACCATCGATATTAGCTCGGAAGTTGTCTTTTCCTTATCGATAAGAAGTTTTGAAAAAATATCCTTTCAATTTGGAATTATCAAAAGCGGGATGATTATTTATTCCAACTATTTATTATCGGCACTTTCCCAAATGAACCAGACTTTAGCTTTCGAATAATTTTTATAAAAAATTCTATTAAAATTACCTTTGGAGCCTAATTGTAAATATATTTAGCAAACAATTATGAAATTTATTATTAACAATTATTACGGATGGCTTAAATTGTTCAAGATTTTTTTATGATTGGAGTTTATAAGAACTTCCAACTTATTCTTTCGGCTGCCAAAATGGAAAGGAAATATCGAGATTTAGTTAGACCGTCGTCACGACATACAATTAATGAAACTTGGTAAAATGTCAAATAAAGAATAACATCGATTGTAAATGCACCGTAAATGCTTGTACCTTTACCTTCATTTGACTTATGATTTTAATAACATAATAATAAAATACGAAAAAAAATCGCTATTACGTGGACATTACTTTACTTCTTGATAGCTATTAATATATAAAGAAAATACTAAATTGTTTTATATTTATATATATGAAAACATTTTAATTATTCGAATAAGCTTTTCTAAAAAAATTTAGCAGCATAATTAGTTTAGTAATTATAATTATCCAAACTATATGTTACTTGTAAAGTATTTTAGCCGAGATACAAACCATATGTAAATGAATGTAAATAAAACATAAGTAATAGAAATAAGTATACTGATGTAAATTTGTAGGTAACACAATGTAAAAGAAGATTTTTTGATTTTAATAAAAGTAATGGTAATTGATTGAAAATTTAAAACAAAATTTACAAATAAACAATTAATTAGGAATTTAGGTGTTAATTTAAATTTTATTTTGACCAAAAGTAAAAATTAGCAATAAAATGTAAAAATGACCACTACAATGGCTATAGATATTTTGTGAGTTTTATTGATGACTTAGTCATTTTACATACATATTTCTGATGAAAAAGAAATCAGAAGTTCTTAAATGTTTTATTGAATACGAAGCTCTGTCAACTGCATTATATAATGTACCAATATCTATGATAACTGTAGATCAGGGTTGTGAATACTCTTCAAATGAGGCAAATCAGTTCTTTAAAAATAAAAGAATTCAAATTCAATCCTCTGTAGCTTACACTCCTCAACAAAATGGAGTAGCAGAGATATTTAATCGTACGTTAGTAGAAAAGATGCGATCGATATTACTTGAGGCTAACGCTCCAAAGTATTTGTGGGGTGAAGCTGCCTTAACAGCAACATATTTAATCAATAGATGCCCAAGTAAAGCTCTTGATATTAAGAAAACACCTTCGGAAATTTGGTATAATAGGAAACCAGACGTTTCAAAGTTAAGAATTTTTGGTTGTACAGCTTTTGTATGGGTTTCACATCAAAAGAGAAAGAAATTAGATAATAAGTCAGTTAAAATAGTTATGATGGGATATACTTCAAACGGCTATAGATTATGGAATCTTCAAAAGAATATGATAGTTATAGCTAGAGATATTCGTTTCAATGAGACATTATTTCCCTTTAAAGAAACAAAAGACGAAAGCCCCAAACAGGATATTTTAATTGTGTGCGAAAGAAACGAACAAGAGGGGGAAAATAGTGATAATGTCAGTGTCGTTTCTATAGAAGATGTTGAAGAGGCAAATGGTAGTGAAAATTCAGATTTTTTAACGGATGATGAATCAGATTTTTGTGAGAACGAGAATGAAACAAAAACAGAACCAAGAAGAAGTGAAAGATTGAAGAATAAAATTTTAAATTACATTACAGGCCATGCTAATACTGGTTGTAGTATCATAGAGCCCCAAACTTTTAAAGATATTGAAAGTAGTCCAGACAAATCTAAGTGGTTAGAGGCTGTAAAAGATGAGCTGGAATCTATGAGGAAAAATAATGTTTGGTCATTAGTTCCACGCCCAGAACGCACCAAGCTTCTTAAGTCTAGATGGGTATTTCGTGTTAAAGAAGATTCAAATGGTAGTCCAGTCCGATATAAAGCTCGTTTAGTAGCAAAGGGATTTCTTCAAAAGGCAGGCATTGATTATGATGAAACTTACTCCCCTGTAGAAAACTTTCCACTATTCGTATAGTATTAGCAGTTAGTGTCAAAAAGAGTTTACATTTACATCAACTTGATGTTAAAACTGCCTTTTTGTACGGAATTTTGAAGGAAAATATTTTTATGGAAATCCCTGAAGGTGTAGAAGCTTCTTCTGATCAAGTATGCAAGCTTAATAAATCAATTTATGGACTTAAACTAAGCCCAAGGTGTTGGTATGAAAAATTAAATGAGTTCTTAATCCAACTAGGATTTGTTCGTTCGAAACATGATTCCTGCCTGTATACACAATTTGATAGTAATTATTTTATATATTTACTAGTATATGTTGATGATGTTCTTATTAGTGGAAATAATATAAACGAAATAGAGAAACTTAAAAAACATCTGAATTAGGTTTTCGAAATGTCTGATTGCGGACCTCTTCAATATTACTTAGGAACGAAGATCGAATATGATCGTAAAAATGGTGTAATGAAATTAAGTCAACATATAAATATCGAACGAATATTGAAGAGATTTTCAATGAATGATTGCAATAAAGCAAAAACTCCAATGGAAAAGGGTTTATGTCTTTCATACAACAGTGAAAATGAACCAACTAAAAATCCTTATCGGGAAATGTTAGGAAGTTTAATGTACCTCATGTTAAGTGTTCGCCCAGATATATGTTATCAAATTGGATACTTGGGTAGATTTCAAAATAACCCCAGTGACACTTATTGGACCAGTTTAAAACGTATAGTTCGTTATATTAAAGGCTACGTAGACGCTGATTGGGCATCAGATACCGAAGATAGAAAATCTGTTAGCGGCTATATGTTTAAAGTATTCGGTTGTCCAATATCCTGGAGTAGCAAGAAACAGACTATTGTAGCAACGTCATCCAGTGAAGCGGAATATATTGCTCTAAGCCTTGCAGTTTCAGAGGCTATTTGGATTAGGGGCATATTAATCGATCTTCATATACTTTCAGAAGATAAAGCAATAACAATTTATGAAGATAA
The DNA here is from genome assembly GCA_951394005.1 of Protophormia terraenovae. Lineage (NCBI taxonomy): Eukaryota > Metazoa > Arthropoda > Insecta > Diptera > Calliphoridae > Protophormia > Protophormia terraenovae. The sequence continues at coordinate 73,955,086 of OX596073.1, read as the reverse complement.
TAAAGGATGCATTGGACTTGCAAAAAACTCTGATAGCAAACGTTCCAAACATATTGACGTCAAATTTCATTTTGTACGAGATTACATTGCTAAAGGGTTTATCAAATTAGAGTCTATATCAACAGAAGAACAACTTGCTGATATGTTTACTAAAGCATTGGATTCAACAAAATTTAATCAATTTCGCAAAGACCTAAAACTTATTGATTGAGAGGGGGTGTTGTGTTTATACTTGCTTTGAATAATTGTATTTCAATCACATAAGTTTTTATTTATAAATTATTAAAATAATTTATTTTTTCTTTACTTGTATTCTAAACTTTAAACAAATAACTTTGTTAAATAAAATTTTAATATCTTATAAAATACTGCGTACTCTAAATTTATAAGAGTTTTTACAAAAATATTAACAATGAAAATAAAAATCTTCTTAAATTTGCTAATGTAAATGGTTCATTTATTAGGAAGGATTTATGGGAACCAATATAATAATATTATTTTATTACGAAATCGCGAATAAGCCCTACAAATGACCTAAATACTTAAATAGTCGAACTAAGAACCCTAATTCATTCAAAATTTTGTATATATTGTAGATAGGTTCACAAAGGAGCCTATGTGTTTTTTTTATAACAAGGAAAGATAAATAACTTATTTTGGTTTGAAAGTCATACAAAATTATATACAGATAACCATCGATTTACGCGGTACTTCATTTACGCTATTTCTTTATAACGCAATTCTATTATTGACCATTTTTTTAAAGAGTTTTTATTTAACGCGAACTTGGTATACCGCTTATAAATAATAGTGACAAACTTTGAATTGATTGAAAAAAATATATTATTTAATGAAAAAAATGTTAATTATAAGCGAAGTGTTGCATAATTGCTTAAATATTTTTTATATGATTAAAAAAGGGGAAACGGCAAAATATGTAACAAGATTATAAAACTTTAAGAGAAAAATCCCAAAAATGTGTATATTTAAATAAGTATGCATAAATATGTATACATATAATCATACTTAATAGATAATGTGTACTTGATTTTCATAATATTCCCCGAATATAAAATTAATGTAATTTTTATTAATTTCTTTTCAATTAAAAATTTAATTCTTCATCAGAAAAAGCATAAAAAACTGTTCATTAACACATAAAATACGTAGTTTTTCATATTGACGATTTTTTGACGATTTCAAATAGTTGATTTGACGATTTTGACGATTTTTTTCTCCAAATTTGACGATTTTTCACCAAATTTATCTGGCAACTATGGCTAGAAGTTAAAAAACCATGTTATGATTTTAATAAGTGTAGCGCAGAGCATGTATGTCTTGTTGTTTTACAATTAGAAATACTTGAAGCCGCACCGAATTTTTATTGCCCTGCGAAATAAAAATTTTGTTAAAATCTCTGCTTTGGTTACAATACTTGCAGTTAAATAAAATTTATTTGCAAAGAATCGTATTAGGCAATAAAAGCTAATTACACTGGTCGATAAAATAAATGTTTTAGTGCTCCTTCAAAAAAAAAAAAAATAAAATATGTGGACTAGATGAAATTTAACGTGCTTAACTCAAATCTGCTCTCAGTTTTTTCCTATCAGATCGAGATTTTTACGGGCGTGTCTAGTATTGCGTTCGGTTACTCGAGTATATTTTACTATAACTCGAGAACGGTATGCACGATTTATATAAATAATACACCAAAATTTGTGGAATAAAATTGACTTAAAGTCAATTGTTGTCCGTTTAATAGTTTAGGAGTTATATCGAAATAAGTGTCTGAAATTTTTTTTTTTCATACCAAATTGAAGGTTTTTTTTTTTTTTTGCTAAAATTTCTTTTTAGAAATGAAAACATCATCTTCCCGTATCTTTAAAATTCATGCACAAATCTTGATTGCATTCACAGTTAAGTGAGGATACCCATGCATACTTACAGTTAATTGGAAATACACTAGTATTACTGCTGTTGCTACTTAAATATACAAAAACGATAGAGAAACTATAGTCGTTCAAGACCGACCATATGATACCCTGCACCATTAGATCTGTGTCCAATTGTAGAAGAGTTTTACTAAATATAAAATAAATTATACAAATACAGAACAATGCATTGTTATTTCTACTTATATAAAACTTATTTGCGTCGAATATTATCTTGGTACTATCATTCGTATATGGTTGTGTAGGGTATAAAAAAATAGTCATTACCCTACAACGAAAATTAATCCAATTCTTATTGCTTAGAAGAAAAAATTTATTTCTGCAATGTTCATATTCGTATTGCGGAAGTTTCCCCCATTGTGCATCACCGGCGATACATCTAAGCAATAAGAAATCAATACGCCTAGAAGAAAATTGGACATTATTGCTAGATAATCTTCTATGTGAAAAAGGAGGATAACGCCAGATAATCTTCCAAAAGATGTAATAATCTATATATATAAAAATTAATGTGTGTTTGTTTGTATGTATGTATGTATGTTTGTTTGAAGTCTATAGCCGCCTAAACGGCTAAACCGATTTTTTTGAAATTTTCACAGTGTGTTCCTATATGCCTGGAAGGAAAAATAGGCTACTTTTTATTTTAAAATTCCATGTGGGCGAGGTGCCACGCCCACTTACTAAATAACTATTATAAGTAGTATATCTCGGAAATTGGTGATACTAGAGTCTTCAAATTTTGCACGAACAACTTTGACACCTATATGAACATTCTAGAAAAAAATAGGCGAACTAGCAATAGGGGGTGTGGCACATCCCACGCCTAATATTGCTTGCCAATACCAAATGCCGTAAATTTAGGAAACTATAACAGTTAAATTTCCCAAATTGTGTACAATAAACTTAAGTGTCAATGTGAACATTTTGTGCAAAAATGGGCGGAAAAGAAATAGTGGGCATGTCATCTCTCATATAAAGTTAATACCAAATTTTTTATATCTGGGAAACTATAAAAGTTAGAGAGCTAAAATTTTGTACGACTAGCATTAGCTTCAATATGAATATTTTGGACAAAAATTTGGTACACTAGCAATAGTGACTCCACTTGTGACACCTCCCATATAAAGAAAATATTAAATTATCATATCTGAGAAAATATAACAGTTAGAGTTCTAAAATTTTGTCGGAGCCACTTTGGTATCAATATTAATATTTAAGAAAAATATGGGCGGACTACAAGTAGGGGGCATGATACCTCCCATATGAATTAAATGCAAAAATTCGTATATCAGGGAAACTATTGGAGTTGGAATGCTCAAATTTTGCACAAAGAATTTTGACATCCATGAAAACATTTGTCTAATAAATTAGCGGATTATGTGGGTATGGTCCCTCCCATAAAAATTAAATACAAAAATGAGTATATCTGAGAAACTATTAGAGCTTGAATTTTCAAATTTTGCACGAGAAACATCTATCTAATTTTTAAGAAAAATGTTTTATTTTAATTACTAAAAAAAAATATATTTTTTAATCCTTTAATTACTATGTATTTCATTTCGGGGGGTGGCGAAGCACACCGGGTATTATCTAGTAATATATAAATAGCAAATTGCTGCCGAAATATATCTTTGTTGTTTTTTTTTTATATATATAAAAAAAACTGGACAAGTTGTAATAAAATAACAACAGTGCTGTTTTTTAAAATAAAAAAATGTAATACTTTGAATTGCTTTGTTTATTTTTCGAGTTGAGTGCATTGAGATTCGAAGTAAAAAATGTAAATAAAAAATTAAGGCGAACAATTAAAAAAAAAAAAAAAACGGGAAATAATCGATTTTTTTCGAAGTTAAATTTTAAATGCTTGTAACTTGTGACTCCGTAAATATTTTTTCAAAATTCTTTCTTTGCACAATTTTTCTGTTTGTTGTTAATGAAATAAAAAAAATTGGCTGACCCACTGTAGCGAAAAAACTTCACCAAGACAGGCTAAAAAGTAAAAATATTAGTCTTTGAAGCTTAATATCTTAATATACGACGATATTTTTTAGATCTCGTCTAACAGAATCTTGCTATATAAAAATCTTTCAAATCGATTTTGATATAAGGAATCAGGATCGTGTATGTTTTTTTTTTTTTTTTTTTGTTATAGTAAATCTTATAAGATAATTGATCAGAGAAATCTTATCACAACTGCCTTATAATACAGTAGGGCCTCGATTATCAGTGATTCGATTAACCGGCAACGTCGATTATCCGGGAAAGAAAATTTGTAATTGTTTTCTTTTTTTCCATCCATTTAATTTTATTATATATGTATGTTGGAATTCTAGTATAGAACCATAGTATAATTATAAAGTATACTCGTAAGAACAGCTGTTTTACAATTTTTTCATTGGCAAACCTCGCGGTACTGTCAAATTGTTTTTGTATTCACATGTAAATTTTTTTTGAGTTTTTTTTCTATTGTTCTCTTTCGTTCTCTCATTTTTCCGTTCAAAGCATTTTGACATTGTGGGCAGTAGTTTTACACTAACAAAATACAAGCAATTTTTGTGTTTGTAGATGTGCGAGTACTTTATTATTTTACTATGTATAGAACCAACAATGTAACAGACAAAATAAACAACATATAAAACTGCATACTATGCTTACCGACGGTTAGCTAGAGCAGTAAAACAACATTATAATAATTTAGAATACAATAAATATAAGAAAAAGCTTTTGTAAAGTTATTTCAACTTAATACTTAAGAATTTAGAATATGTAATGTGATGAAGTTACGTATTCTAATTCTTCAAAAGTGTGAGTTAAATGAAAGATCTTTACGATTAGCACTAAAAGGCACAATGGATGCTGACGAAGATCGTAGCGGATCAGAAAATGCATTCCATCCTGCTAGTGTCTAATAAATCTTTTTCTGTATTCTATAAGAATTATTACAATTATGAACTTGAGCCTGAATAAAAATTAAAAATTGATTAATTCAAAATAAAGTTCGAAAAATATTTATCATTTACAAAAAATAAATAGTGACAAACTTTGAAATGCGCAAATTATGGAGCGTATTGGAAAGAATTTATTGAAGAAATAAATTATTTAATGAAATATTGTCACCAATATGTAATTTTTATTAATTTTTTTTTTTAATTAAAAATTTAATTTTTCATCAGAAAAAGCATAAAAGCTGTTCATTAACACATAAAATACGTAGTTTTTCATGAGATGATACATGAAGATGATAAGATGGTGAAGGGTATCAATTTCTTTTGATTTCATTTCTATATACATACTTTTTTTACTCGTAGTTTCACCAGCTTTGAGATAAAGATGATAAGCAGAAACCAGGGATAGAAAATTTAAATATTTTTTGGTATTAAAATATATTTCAAATAGTACTTTTTTCACCCTCAGAGTACTAAATAATTTTTATTTAGTGTATAATTCAAATAATGTAATTTTTATATTACGAAGAATTAAAAAGATACTAAATCATTGAATGATTTTATTCCAATTAAGTATCAAAAAAAGTACTATTGTATCAACTTTTGCATCCCTGGCTGAAACACTTGATGTTTTTACCAGGGACAGGAAATAATCATTTTCTTGAAATTTTAAACAAAAAAATCAGATACAAAGAACAACCAGATAAAAGTGTTAAATACAGAAATGTAATCTTCAGAACAGGTTCTATCGGAATCCGGAATGATTTTTATTTTTTTGATTTTTATGAAAATAATCAATATTAATGATTATTTTTGATTTTTATTTTTTTGCTCAACTCATAATGATTATTTTTGATTTTTACTTTTTTTGCTCAACTCAATGATTATTTTTGATTTTTACTTTTTTTGCTAAAAATCCGACGATTTTTAGCACGGAAAGCTTCTTTGGATCTCTAGATAGCACTCTTCCATTTCCTATACAGTTTTTGCCCTGACACTGCCTGGTTCCTGAGATATTCCATTTTCTAAGCTTTACTGACCATTTTGGATGAACTGGATTTTCTCAGAAACTGTTCCGACGATTTTTAGCGCGGAAAGCTCTTTTGAATCTATAGATAGTACTCTTTCATTCCTTATACAGTTTTTGCCCTGACACTGCCTTGTTCCTGAGATATTCCATTTTCCAGTTCCTGCTTGGTTCCTGAGATATTCCATTTTCCAGGTTTTACTGACCATTTTGGATGAACTGGATTTTCTCAGAAACTGTTCCGACGATTTTTAGTACGGAAAGCTTTTTTGAATCTATAGATAGTACTCTTTCATTCCTTATACAGTTTTCGCCCTGACACTACCTGGTTCCTGAGATATTCCATTTTCCAGGTTTTACTGACCATTTTGGATGAACTGGATTTTCTCAGAAACTGTTCCGACGATTTTTAGCACGAAAAGCTTTTTTGAATCTATAAATAGTATTCTTCCATTACCTATACAGTTTTTGCCCTGACACTGCCTGGTTCCTGAGATATTCCATTTTCCAGGTTTTACTGACCATTTTGGATGAACTGGATTTTCTCAGAAACTGTTCCGACGATTTTTAGCACGGAAAGCTTTTTTGAATCTATAGATAGTACTCTTCCATTCCCTATACAGTTTTTGCCCTGACACTGCCTTGTTCCTGAGATATTTCATTTTCCAGGTTTTACTGATCATTTTGGATGAACTGGATTTTCTCAGAAACTGCTCCGACGATTTTTAGCACGGAAAGCTTTTTTGAATCTATAGATAGTACTCTTCGATTCACTATACAGTTTTTGCCCTGACACTGCCTGGTTCCTGAGATATTCCATTTTCCAGGTTTTACTGACCATTTTGGATGAACTGGATTTTCTCAGAAAATGTTCCGACGATTTTTAGCATGGAAAGCTTTTTTGAATCCATAGATAGTACTCTTTCATTCCTTATACAGGTTTTGCCCTGACACTAGCTAGTTCCTGAGATATTCCATTTTCCAAATTCTACTGACCATTTTGGATGAACTGGATTTTCTCAGAAACTGTTCCGACGATTTTTAGCACGGAAAGCTTTTTTGAATCTGTAAATAGTACTCTTCCATTACTTATACAGTTTTTGCCCTGACACTGCCTGGTTCCTGATATATTCTATTTACAGATTCCTTAAGGTATATTGTTTTGTTTATTAAAAAAAAAAAAAAATATTGTAATTTGTAATTTTTTAGAAATTTATGTAAATTAATTAATATTTTTAAATATCTAAAACATAATTATATAGTTTTTTATTAGATTTTTATTCAAATTTTATTTGAAATTGTTGCAAATTTTGCGGTGTTGCCACTAGTGTTTATCAAATCGACTTTCGAATAATCGAACAATCGACATTTTGTTGCAAAAAGTCGAAAAGTCGAAATAGACTTTTTGATTTGAAAATTGTCGATAAATCGACTTTCTTGATACCAAAAGTCGAAAATAGTCGGAAAAAGTTGAAAATAGTCGAAAAAAGTCAAAAATAGTCGGAAAAAGTCGAAAATAGTCGGAAAGTAGAAAAATGTTAAAAAAAATTATCCTATTTAAAATGAATAGTTTCTTTTCAGCTTTTATTTATATACCATTAAACCGTGTAGGTAATACATATTTTTGTGTGTAACTAGCACTCTCATTGGATAGATTTGTTTGTTAATAAATTAATATATTTGATTGCGTTGTATTCATTTTTATTTTTTAAGGTCTTTATTAGACAATTAACAAAAAATAGTCAATAGTCAAAAAAAGTTGAAAATAGTTGAAAAGTCGGAAAAAGTCGAAAATAGTCGGAAAGTAGAAAAATGTTTAAAAAATTAAAAATGTTTAAAAAATAAGTAGAAAAATGTTAAAAAAATTATCCTATTTAAAATTAATAGTTTCTTTTCAGCTTTTATTTATATACCATTAAACCGTGTAGTTAATACATATTTTTGTGTGTAACTAGCACTCTCATTGGATAGATTTGTTTGTTAATCAATCAATATATTTGTTTGCGTTGTATTCATTTTTATTTTTAAAGTTTTTATTAGACAATTAACAAAAAATAGTCAATAGTCAAAAAAAAGTCGAAAATAGTCGGAAAATATTGAAAATAGTTGAAAAGTCGGAAAAAGTCGGAAAAAGTCGAAAAGTCGAAAAGTCGATTATTTCAAAATTAAAAAAACTCGAAAAGTCGAAAAATTGAATAATTGAAAAAGTCGAAAAGTCAAAAAATCGACTATTTAAAAATTAAAAAAAGTCGAAAAATCGAAAAGTCGACTTTTTGTTGAAACTATAAAACCCTAGTTGCCACTTTTCACTTCCGTCGTTGCTATCTTTTCGTTGCTATCTTGGCGTACGTATATTATAGAGTCATTCCATTTAAAACCAACCAGCTGATTTCCTCACCTCTTCCAAGTTTGATAATATTTGGTACAGACATTATGCTCGTCAAAATTAAGACTAATTCAAAATTTTATATAATTTCATCAAGTGGTTCGCGAAGTATTTGAAAGTGTATAATAGCTAAAAATATTTACAAAGTTGTATACACAAAATTACAAATATCTTTCAAACTATTTATGATATAAGATTTATTGTGATGTCATATTTAAGGTATCAAAATGACCTTTAATATTTTTAACGCGACCATTAACGTAAAATGTATAGGACGGGTGTAATTTATATTTTTGACAAATATTATTATTAAAATAACGGATTTACTCGGAGTAAAAATAAAACACGTCTGCTTGGCTCAAATCGCTAGCATGAATAGGGCCAAGGAAGTCACTTTGGACCTATTTTATTCTTACTCTTTATTAATAATTTTCCTGAAATAATCAAACATTCCAACATTCTGATGTTTGCAGACGATTTGAAAATATTTTTATAGGTTTTAATAATTCTTTGGAACATGTTTATCTACAGAAAGATTTGAAAAATGTTTATGATTGGCGTAATATTAATCAATCTTATGGAACTGAACTTAAAAAATTCAAAAATATGCACATCTTCGGAAGATGTGATACTATTCATTGTTATACATTTAATGTGTAACGGTTGCCTTTTTATCAAGGTACGGAAAAATTCGGATTTCGAACTAAATTTTAAGTTCTTCTTCGCTTTTATAAATATTATTCATAAATTTAAAAATAAAATTCACTTTAAAAATAAAACTCACTTTCACGTAGGGGAACGAAATTTGGCACAAATATTTATCCTATATAAGGTTTGTTTGGTATTGAAATTTGCAAAATCGGTTCATTAATAAAAAAGTTATGGGCTAAAAACTAGAAACACAGGGTGTCCGTTTCATATTTTTCTGCTGATATCTCTTAAACAAAAGCATGTACGATAACGAAATTTTTTATAAATAATTTGGGTGTCTATATAAAATCGGAAACCAAAAATGGGCGTGAGCCGCCCACCTCCCATATAAGGTTAAACTCTAACAAATTGTGTTCAAATAGTTCAAGGAGCAATGTAAACTCGGAAATAAAAAATGGGCGTGGTCCGCCCACTAACGTAAAATTTGAAGAAATTGATGGTGGGTATATAGATTCGGCCGAGCCGAATATAACATTCGCGCTTGTTTTAATTTTAGTTAGGAAAATAATCTTACAAATTTTTTTTAAAATTTGTATTTGTGGGGAAGATCGCAATTTTACGATTACAAACGGTTCAGTCGCCACACACATGGTACAATGTGTGCGCAAACAAGTGGTTGAAAAAAAGTAAAAAAAATGGTTCGTTGTGTGCGTGTACGTACATGTAGATATGTATAAAAAAATACTTTTTAGCGGTATGAACTATCGAATAGATAAAAAACCTGACTATAAAAACCCCAATAATGATATTTTTATTTTAAATTTGTAAGTTTGTATGTATGCAAGTATATCAATTGATTTTTTGGCTGTTATGCAAATAATTATTTTAAAAGTAGCGTTCGCAAAAAATAATAGTATTTATTTTAGTATGTATTTACATAAATATTTATATGCATACATATATATGCAAATAAAAAACACACAAACTCAATTACTACCGCCATAAACATTGTATTGTTGTTTCATTTTAAACAATTCAGCAGTAGCAAAACAAACACACAATCGCATGTACAAATGTTTTAAATATCCACACATCTTTCATTAAACATAAGTCAACACACTTTTTATACCGTTACACGTTACACGACTTCAATTCGATTAATTCGTTTCGGTTTAATTCCTGAATAATATTTTTATTTTCAAAAATAAAATTTTTGATCTTCGAACAAATTTAAAAATTAAATTTGCAAACAAAAAAATAAAATTTGTTTTAAAAATTAGGATTAAATTAGCTGATAAAAATTATGTTCTTTTTTATGTTAGCTGATCAAAAAAATGAGCGTTCTTCTTACTCTGCTTTTTATGTTGTTTATTATTTTGCATTTAAGAATAAATTTCTGTAGAATATTACTTAGATAGCACATTGTGCAAATTAAATGATTATTTCAAATAAAAATCATGTTGCGAACGTTCTTATCGTAGGTACCAAGGGAATTTGTAGGTATTGCGTATTAGGCAGTACATTAAGTGTAAATTACATTAAATTAATGTTTATACCCACCATCAAAAAGATGGGGGGTATAAGGTGAAATTGTGTTCAAATAGTTCAAAGACCATTGTAAACTCGGAAACAAAAAATGGGCGTGGTCCGCCCACCTTACCGCCCCTCCCATATAACGTAAAATTTGAAAAAGTTGATGGTGGGTATATAGATTCGGCCGGGCCGAATATAGCATTCGCGCTTGTTTTCTTTTTGTTCGTTTATCCGAATTCATTTTAAAAGCTTAATAATACATAAGCACTAAGTATTACGATCGACCTCCTCGATCTTGAAAATTGTCCAAACATTTCAATTCATCGTGGCAATTGATTAAGTCAGACATAATTACTACTATCTTACACTAATAAAAATTCCTAAGGGAAATAATTATAGTGATCCCCAAAAAAAGGAACATACTCCTTTTATTTAAGGATAATTTTAGAATAGTCCTTATTCAATAAAATACATTCAGAGGAATCGTAAGTGAAATTCATATTCTGATACAAAAATATCAAAATTCTGATTTTAAATTTTCAAATTTAGTTCAAAATTTCACTTGGCTCATATTTTCGGAAGCTAATTCTCGGTCAGCACCGATATACTTGGACCTAGCAATATAGTATCCCGCATACAAGGGAGTGTTTTATTGATAGTTGTTTGTCCTGAACATTTTTTTTTATAAAATTAAAATTGGAATAACATCATCCGTCCAGATAAACTTCGGGAATCAATTGACATTCATCATAGCCACGAAATAATCAAATACCTCAATTTTGCTCTTGATTACCTAATTGAACTTATATATCTAAATACACCAAATTATACTAAATAGTAAAAGTAAAACTGCCGCTCACTTGAATACGACACATACAAAAATTGCCTTTGGCATTTAATATTTCACTAAACTTTATTTACACTACACTGAACTCGCGGTAATGAGAACATCCAATATAATGAACTATCCACTAATGTGAACACTCAGTTTTTTATATGGGCGCTCTAAATAGTGAACAATTTTTTTTTTTAATTTTTGGGGATTTTTTAATTTGTAAAAGCATTTATTTTTAATGTTGGGAATCCCCGAATTAATAAATACCATAGTATTTTAAAGGTATTTAATGCTAGTCGCTTTATGTAACTTGTTGCGGTAGGTTCGTGAATTTATTTTTAAAATTAGTAATGTCTAAAAACAGTCGAAAGTTTTTATCCTTAAATGAAAAATGCGAAATTTTGGAATATTTAAAAAAAGGATCGAGTGTTACAGTGTTAAGTAAAAAGTATAAAGTTGCAAAATCAACGATATGTTCAATAAAAAAGACAATATTTTAAAATGTGTGAACAATACGTTTTATGGACCCGGAAAACGCAAAACATTACGATCTTCAGAGCTTCCAAAAATGGAAAAATCGCTTTACAAGTGGTTTATTTGCATGCGAAATAAAAACCTCCCTGTAAGTGGGTTGATGTTGAAAGAGAAAGCCAAACAAATTCACAAAAACATAAGTGAAAACGGAAATGACTTTAATGCTAGCGATGGGTGGCTACAAAAATTTAAAAAGAGATACGCAATTCGGCTCCTTTAGATAAGCGGTGAAAAACTTTCTGCGCAATCTCAGTTCGTAAATCCTTTTAAAATTAAATTGAAAGCAAAGATAGAAGATTTGGGTTTATCCAATGATCAGTTGTATAATGCCGATCATAACTATATAACTTCTCCCACAAAAGACATATGTAACGTCATTGGAGAAAAGCGCTCCAGGTGCAAAAATGGAAAAGCAAAGGATAACATTTTTATGCTGTGAAAATGCGTCAGGATCTCATAAAATAAAACTTTTAGTAATAGGAAAATCGAAAAATCCTCGCAGTTTTAAAAATTTTATCTGTCCCGTAAACTACAGAAATTCAAAGTCTGCTTGGATGACTTCTTCCATTTTTGAAGAATGGTTTCACAACTGTTTTGTGCTAGAGGTAAGTAAACATGTCAAAATAGTTCAATTGGGATTCTTACTGTTTTATTTTTCATTAAGGTGACAGATTTTTTAACGAAGAAAGGATTACCAGTAAAAGCTTTACTTCTAATAGATAATGCCCCATCCCATCCACCAGAATCCGACCTTAAATCCGAGGATGGTTCCATAGAAGCTATGTTCATGTCTCCAAATGTAACGGCTCTGATCCAGCCAATGGATCAAAATGCAATTAGAATCACCAAACTTCATTATAGGAACAGTCTTCTGGCAACAATTATTGCAAAAGAGGGGGATTTGCTTGAATCGATGAAAAAAATCACACTTAAAGAAGGAGTTTCTATTCTAGAGGCATCCTGGAACCGAGTTGGTAAAGAAACTTTATCTAACTGTTGGAAAAATATTTTGAATATGGTAAATGATGAAGACGATCCTGAATTTAATGTTCCTTTGTGCGTTTTAAAAGAAAAGTGGCAATCAGAGGTTAGATCTTTAGAAAATACTGCTGCAGATCTTCTACAGACATTGTGCCCTCAGGAAGTATTTACTGCTGTAAACATTAGAGATTGGATCAATAATCCTTGTGAGGACGTCACGCCATTTGATGAAAATGATTTAATTGAAGAGTCCGACGATGATGACGACTGTTTTATTGAAGCGCCTGAAAACAACATTAAAGCCAAAGAAGCTGTCGAAATTTTTAACAAAGCTGTCCAATGGGCTGAATTTCAAATGGTCGATCAAACTGACATTAAAGTATTGAAAAAAAATCAGGGAATTGGCGGTAAATAAGCTGGTCGAACAAAAGAAAAAACAGAAAATAATAACCGATTATTTCCATATTTAATTATATATGTATGTACCTATCTTTTTTCTTTGTAAATTTTATTTATTTTTTTGTCGTAATATTTTGTTTGTTTTTTATGTACATACTACGTATGTACTCTTTATAAAATGGATTTTTAAAAACTTTTTATGTTCCAAATAAATTAAAAAAAGTTTTTTTTTTAGTAATCTTTGCATTTTCATTCCTTGCAGAAATGATTTTTAGAAAGAATAACTTAGTAATATATATAAAAAAAATCACAATCGAAAATGTGAACAAATTCGAAAATATGAACTACCCCGACATTAATTAGTTCACATTATCGAGAGTTCACTGTATATATTATAATTCATAATGATGCAGGAATACGTGTTGAAAACAAAAAAAATAAAATAATGACTAAAAGTGTTGACTCATCACATTACGACATATAGCTGAAAATTCATTAAAAGCTTAAATTTTCGAACTTTTTCAAAAAAAACTTTAAAATTTTTTATTTCTTGGTTATTTTAGTAATGTGTACTACCAATTGAGTCATAAAGGCTTTTTAAGTAATCCAAAGAAATCGTACTCCACGCTTTGTTAATGGCTTCAATTAGATCGGATTTTGTTTCATACTTTAAGAGCTAACCATCCCCATACATTTTCCATTATATTTAAATCCGGGGAGTATTTCGGCCAATCAAGTAAGGTCACATTTTGTTTTCTAATCCAGTTTTTAAACACATTTGCAGAATGAATATGTGCATTATCATGTTGATATGTCCATGATATAGAGCTAAAAATATTGGAAAAATGGGGAAATGTTTTTTCCAGAACAGTAATATACGAATTCGCGTTCATTTTTTAAGTAAAATATTGCAAATCACTTGTTCCATGTTTCCATAGGAAACTGAACTCCAGACCATCACACCTCCAGTACAGCTGTGATGATGCTCCAAAAAAATTTCTTCTTTTCACAAATCGTGGAAATAATATTATTTATATTTAATACCCCACTCTTTTTACTCATACTTTTACCTTTAAAAATTTTGCATTTCAAAATACTTATTTTTTTGATTCCAGCTTTGCGATTTAAGAAATTAAGGCGAAAATTCGGAATTAGTTGGAAAAATAGGTAAAATTTGGGAAACCCTGGTTCTCGCAAAAATCGATTTTTAAAAACTTCTTCTTCTTTAAAGTATTTTGTTTAGTTATCTTTCAGAAAAATATAAATACTATATATATTACTTTAGAAAATTTTTATATAACAGAAAAACAATGTTACCTCTTTTTTGGCAAAAAAAAACGGGAAAAAATCAACTTTTTTTGAAAGTTTAAATTTAAATGCTTGTAAATTTTGACTCCATCAATATTTTTTCAAAATTCTTCCTTTGCACAATTTTTCTATTTGTTTTTAATGAAATAAAAAAAAATTAAAGAAAATGGGGCTAAATTTGGACTCGCTATAGCGAAAAAACTTCACCAAGACAAGCCAAAAAATAAAAATTTTAATTTTTGAAGCTTAATATCTCTTAAATAAAAAGAGATAATATATGCATACGACGATGATTTTTGTAGATATCGACTAGCAGAATCTTCCCATATAAAAATTTTGAAATCGGTTTAGAGATAAGGAATCAGGATCGATTTAATAAATTTTATACCCGAGGTGTCCAACTTTGGGACCCTGTGGACTCGCACCCTGTAGTTCTATATGGCCCAAGCTCAAAACTTAAACTCTCCTATACCTCTACTGTCACCATGTGAAATTTCATGGAAATTGGAGCAGCCGTTCCGAAGTTCCATAATTATTTCCATTTCATTTTTTGTTTGTCATAACTTTTGTTTGTTATGAATATTTGTAAATATGTCATTATTTTTCTCTTTTATTTTCGACGGGGAAATTTAGTTAATTTGTGTTTTTTTTATCTGACTTAGGGTTAATTTTTTTTATAGGCACGAGGAATTTTTGTTTACGGCTGAGAGAGGGGGATTGCAAAGACTCACCCCGGTTGCCAACAAGCTTGTCCCTTACCAGTAAATGCCGAATGCCATCCAACTTTCCATTGTACAGCAATTAGCCCATAACAAATGGCGCCTAACTTGGGACCCCGACGCACAGTGTCCCATTCAAAAAATAAAATGGAAATAAATCTGGAATTTCCAAACGACTCACAGTGCTTTATTCCATAGACAAAAATCAAAATAAAAACATTTTTCAAATTGAGTTCAGATATACGGTTTTGGAATGGCAACCGTATATAGATAATATAATTTAAAAAGATTTTTCTGGAAAAAGTTATTTTTGTGGCTACTAGAGGGCGCTAAAATCAGAGAATTTAAAGCCAATATTAATGAACCAAAAAGCTGGTTTTAAACTGTTTTAGGAACAAATTTTTCAAAAATTCATTGTTTGATGAAATTCGTCGGATTTTGTTTTTTCAATACCTCAGAATATTGGTAAATTAAAGTTTTATTATTTTTTAAATATACTGTTTTGAATATATATATTATTGCTCAAATTTATACATATTTTTTACTTAAAACCTAAAAATTAATTAAATTTGATGAAGGACATAAACAAATTATAAAAAATTATAAATTTTTTTTTTACGGTTTAAATAAGTTTTTACAGTTATTTAACAGATTAAAAAATAGTTGGAGCCTATGTTTTGCCACAACTTTAACAAAAAATTTAATTTAAAAAGTGTCTGATTTTCTGTTTTTACTTCAATTTCAAAGAGTTCTCAATGTTGACGTAATTTATTTTGCTAAATTAAAATAAAGAAATTATAAAGTTTTTTTCGAAATTTAAAAAGCAATGAAGGAATAGAAAAATATATTTTTTGGACCTAATATATTACGTTAAAAATCCTCCAGATGGCGCTAATTATAGAGCATTTCTTAATTTTAATACAAAAATTACATGAGTTCTATGGAGTATTAAAAAAAATACTAAATGATTCTAAAATTTAGTATTGTTTTTTAATGTACATACAAATGAAGATTTACTTCCTATTTTTTCCACAACTAAAAAAAATAATAATTCAAAAAATTTATAAATTTCCTTTTATTACACAAAAATCCAAAAAAAAGTTTTATGTTGAAATATTTCGTGTTGTTAAATCGACAATGCTTTAAAATTTAATAAAATATTGAAAACTAAAAAAATCAAAATTTTGGACCGGAAATCGGGCAAAATTAGGCAAATTAATGATTTACAGAACATAAAATGTGGGTGCAGAAATTAAAATAATATTTAAAAATTATAGGGCTTGGGTGAGGTAGGTATGTCCTTGCTTCTATTAAATAGAATATTGCCTGACCCATAAAAATCCCATTTCTAATAGCTATAGTAAATTTTGATACTGTTTTGATCAGTATTTTGGAAGAAAATGACTTTTTCACATTTCAGAATATATGGGAGGTAGGCGTGTTCTTGCTCCAATTTTTTCATTTACTCTGTGTATAAAGTAATATATGTCCCAAGTTTCATTTTCTACGACAACTCGTTCTATTTTTGTCTCATCGTTGTATGGGATCAAAGCACTGTGCGGCTGGTACGATTTCAATGAAATTTCAGACAGTGTTAGTAGAGGTGTAGGCGAGTTTAAGTTTTGAGTTTGGACGTTATAGGCATAACGTTCAAACCTCTGGACCCGCCCCCGTTATGTCTATAATGACCAAACAAAACTTAAACTCGCCTACACCTCTACTAACACTGTCTGAAATATCATTGAAATCGGACCAGCCGTTTGGAAATTCCATATTTATTTCCATTATATTTTTAGAATGGGACACTGTGCGCCTCCGAATTTTTATTAAGTATAACAAACACCTACTAATTATGCCAATTATACTTAATTTCATGCTGCCACACGATGTGTCTTAGCGAAATGTGTTTTGACAAAAGTGTCCCGTTTTCAATTATCAACATTTGACTTAAATTTATGATCCCGATCAAATTTGTTTAAATTGCAATTTTCTATATAAAAATACAAAAACAAAAAGTGCAATTTTTGCATAATTTTCAAAAATTCCATAAAATTCTTGTATTAAATTTATTTTTAATGCTCCTCCGATTTTGTTATGTAAAATAATAAAAAAACTAAGTTCACGCAGTAATATGAAACTGTGAATGTGCCTCGCGAAAAACTGACTTTTTGAAAAATCGCACTTGTTTTCCAAACTTTGAGACTATCTACTACGTTGACTATTTGGGGCACATCAACGGGATATAGCGCAAAATGCGCACAATTACAACAAAAATCAATTCCTATCCCAAATTTTGTATTCGGTTGAGGGGTGCACAGACCCCGCCCAAAAAACTAAAAAATTTTGTCATCAAAACTTGACTACCCTGTATTTAACTGTTGAAAGTCTGCACAACAACAAAGATGGTACAGAATTTAGCTGTAAAGTCCGATTAGTTTACTTATGATAGAAAAATTGTAGAAGAATGGGAAACACTTAAGTTATTTTTAGCCGTTTTTCTATGTTCTTGAACTTTGAACAGCAATTATGATTATAAAAAAAACCTGTTGTGCACTCTATTAATTTCAAGACATATAAGTTCAGATCTGTAACCAATTTGTTTAAAATATTATAACTTATTAAGGATTTAAGTCAGTTTCAGCCACGTTAAAAATTTTTAATAATGACCCATGTGCATTGTTAGATTCGGATGCTTCAATCACATGTTTGGAAATCAAGCAGCAAAAGAGTTTTTAGATAGTGAAAAAGAATTTAAGTCTTTAAACGAATTTGTGAAAACTACTGTTAGCCGTGAGCACCGAATCGTGGGTTATATAGAATCAGAAATTAGTTTTAGATAAATTGCGAAAAATTTAAATTTTTATAATACTGGACTTATGCCAAAATTATTACCTTGGAGCTGATTTCGTGATGGAAAGGTTAGGTTATGCGTAGACTCTAGAAAACTCAATAGCGTTACTGTTAGAGATGCATACCCCATGCCTAAAATATATGGCTTTCTAAGTCGCCTTCCTAGATCACCTCTTTAGACCTCAAACACGCGTTTTGTCGGATTGAGCTAGAGTAAAAGTCTCGAAATTACACTGCCTTCACCGTTCCGAATCGTTACGTTGTGATGCCTTTTGGTCTTTCAAATGCACCAATGACATATGTAGATTAATGGATCTTGTAATCCCTCCACATCTACATAATATGGTATTTGTTTATTTATACGATCTATTGCTCGTTTCTGATTCATTCGAAAGTCACCTTAAGTTACTGACTGAAGTTTCTCAACTTTTGCTGGATGCAGTCCTTACAGTTAATGTGGCCAAATGTTTTGTATGCGTGAAGTTAATTACCTTGGGTATGTCATTGGCGATGGTGTGATTAAACCAGATCTTTCTTAAGTGTCAACAATAATGGATATGAAACCACCCAGATCATTTAAGGAACTGAGAAGATTTTTAGGACTTGTCGGTTGGTACCGTCGCTTCGTCGACAGTTATACTTCCCTTACCATACCGCTTACTGATCTAACGTCTAAATCTAGGATGTTTGAATGGAATGAACAGGACCAAACAGCTTTTGATGAGATAAAAGAAAAACTCACATCAGCACCCTTGTTAATAACACCAGATTTTTCACGTCCTTTTATAATACAGTGCGACGCTTCTACTTCAGGTGTTGGAGGAGTTCTTTCGCTGGAAGATGAGAACGGAGTCGAAAGGCCCATAGCATATTTTTCTCATAAATTAAATCGTGCGCATTACTAAACTGGTGCCCTTTTATGTATACAAAAGTTTCGAGGTTATATAAAAGGTCATCCTTTCACGTATCTTTGCGTTAGTTAATGCGTCAGTCAGATTATAATGGTAGTTTGGCGAGATGGTCGCTGAGGTTGCAAGGATTCGAGTTTTTAATTGAGCATTAGAAGGAAATTTTAAATGTTGTTCCGGATACATTATCCAGGCTTAAACAAATCGATTGATAATTTTTGGTACAAGAAAGCAGATTTTTCAAAAGGGTATTTGATATCCGTAGGATTTAGTTGGAAACTCTGGGTTCCTAAAGACCTTACATTAGATGTTATTAGAAACGCTCATTGTCCTCCTTTTGTGGTATAACAAAAACCTTAGAAAAGGACCATACCCCCGCTCATCAAAGGGACATACTGGTATATTTATAGTGATTGGCCACTTGTAATAATTTCCTATTCTTAAGCCTCTTCGAAAATTTTCGTCAAAAAGTATTATTGACTTGTTGGAAGATTATGTTTTTACGATTTTTTCAGTACCGGAGGTAGTTGTCCCCAATTTAGATCGATTATGTTTAAAAGTTTCCTCTCTAAATATGGAGTATCTTATACATTAACTGCAGCATATTCTCCGTAGGCAAATTCCTCAGAAAGGGTCAACAAATCTGTGACAAGTTATTTTACACTGATCAACGTACTTGTGATTTGAATTTGATTAAAATTGGTAGAAAACATTATAATCTAAGATCACGACCTCTAAATATTAAACCCGGTGACATAGTTTTTAAAAGACATTTTATATTGAGTCGTAAAATTAATAATTTCAATGCCAAATTAGCTCTCAAATTTTTAAATAGAAAGTTTTGGGTAGAATGGGTAATTGTTATTATGAGTTACAAGACATTAAAACAAGCTCTAAAGGTATTTACCATAGAAAATACCTCAAACGTGGTTAGTTTCAAAAGTAAAAACGTTTCGAACTAACTTTGCCAATGCTGACCCATTTATAAAATTATGTAGCAGCTTTAACGATATTTTTAACTTTATTGACTCTTCGCTTAATGCCAACATCATAAAACGCAAAATAATCTCACATTTAAACAATTAATGAAATATTTTTCGTAAATTGTAATTTAAATGTTATATATCTTTAAGTAGTCTTTAAGGATTTAGTTCATAGATTTAAATAAATAAAGTTCTGAAAAAACTTTTAAAAAAAATTCTGGCGATATTTAAAAAAAGGCTTTTGAAACCTGTTTCCGATTTTATGGAGCCCCTTATAGAAGAGATTCGCTTTTGCAAATCCAAATCGGAAATTTTTCTCCAAATGTTTGTACTGAAGAAATGAATTCAATCGGTCAATTAGAAACAGAGATATCGGCCAAAACAGATTTTTGGCCTATGTCCAAGTCCTTTATAAGCTATAGACTTGTTTCTTATATAGATCAAAAATATGTTTCTTGAATTTTGTTGTCTTTAATCAGCCAAATCGGTGCATAAACAACAGAGTTATTGGCAATTCTTTTTTTATTTAATGCCTGTTTTCGTTGGTACTGAAAAACAACAACAATAAACTAAGGAATAAATTGATTTTCAGCTTTTTGAAGCACTTATTTAAGATAGAGACTTCGTTCTTTCACTGAAAATTCGGATTTTGCATTTGAAATATGTGTAAAATAAAGTATCTAATTTTGTATTCTCCGATTTAAAAATGCGCCTGATTTGGATATCCTCTTCAGAACTTAAAAAAAAAACTTTTTTAATGTATTTTATTTACATGTTCTCGAAGATTAATGATATCACGGATTTCATGGATGAAATATAATCTAGAAATGTAGTGCAATGCGCAATACATACATTACCCCATACACCATAATATCCCACTCTCCCCTATTAAAAACATTAAAATGTATTTCATTTTCATATAAGACATCTCATCAAGGGTGAAGAGTATATAAAGTCGAACTCGGTTATAACGAACTATGGCTATAGCGAACGCTTTTCTTCGGTCCCATTGATTTTACACTAAATTTCCATACAAATTACTTCGTTTATAACGAACAAGGTTATAGCGAACTTTTTTTATAACGAACTCATTTTTACGGTCCCATGAGGAATATTTCATACAAAAAACTACTTTTATAACGAACTCCCACAAATACAAACTTTAGATAAATAAAATTGCACATTTCAAAATGTTTTAAAAAAGTAAAAACTAACATTTATTTATTTCAATTTAAATTTTCGTTAATTTCAATTTAAATTATGGGACAAATAAAAGATATTTATTTTCATAGTTGTTTAATATAATGAATACGTATTAACGAAACTAGCTAAAAATAAAACTGAAATTATAATAAGATGGCAAATTAAAATATTAGAAAATCATTATTCCTTAAATAGTAAAGATCTCAAAACATGACAATGTCAAAACCTCGGTAATAAAAGAAAACGTTGAATAAATATAATTAATCTCAGTTTCCTTTTAAACAATGATGGATGAATGCAAAAAAATATTCTTCCTGATATGTACATTAAATTCATTGATATTTAAATCATAAATACAGCCCATTTTAAAAGGAAAGAAATGCACTTTAATTACAAATATTAGTATCGTAATCAAATACGTACCTATATTTTATTAACAAATATTTTTTACAGATTTTACGGATATATCGAACTACGTTTATAACGAACTAAATTTGTCAGTCCCTTCGAGTTCGTTATAACCGTGTTCGACTGTACTATTCGACGCAGCAGAATATGGCGGAATCATTTGGACAAACACGATTTGCTTAACCACCCGTATTGATGCGATGTGGAAATCTCTATAATAGTTCGTAAGATATGCAATATTTGCCTCCAGAGCGATCCACAAATATTTTTGTGTAATAATACTGATCGGCATAAAAGTTTGTTTTTCTCCTCCTTCAAAAAAAAAAAAAAAAAAAATATATATATATATATATATATATATATATATATATATATATATATATATATATATATATATATATATATATATATATATATATATATATATATATATATATATATATATATATATATATATATATATATATATATATATATATATATATATATATATATATATATATATATATATATATATATATATGTGGACTAGATTGATCTGCTAAACGCGAATCTGATTTCAGTTTTGTCCCAAAATCATATCGTGATTTTTTTTATGGGCAGGTCTAAAATATTCCCCTTAATAAGGCGAATACACGAGTATATATTAAAATAACAAGAACAGGTTGTCCGATTTAGACAATTAATATACCAAAAGATGCAGACGAAAAATATGTTTGTCATTTTAATATTGTTCTTTGATCTGGCCAACAGTTTTGGAGTTATTCAGAATTTAGTAACGGAAAAAAATATATTTTTCTTGAAAATTTCCTTTAAAAAATTATACCAGCAAAAAGTGCAGTTTTTAATTCTAAATCTTAAAGCTGGTAACACTGTAAATAAAATAAACCATATATCATCAAAATTGATGCACATATCTTGATTTTACTCACAATTGAGTGAAAATACTATGTATACCTAAAATTAAGAAGAGAAGAGTGATAGCTACACTGAACCAAATCTCCTAGGTAATATTGACGAAAATTTTTCGTATAATTTTAACGAAAAAAAAAATATTTAAATTAACAGATTTTTTCTTCAAATCAATAGAATTTTTCTTCGAATCAACAAATTTTCTTCAAATCTACTAAAAAATGTTTGTCAAAAATATTTGTTTGTAAAATATGTTGATTTGAATAAAATTTCGTTAAAAAATGAACGAAAAATCTGTTAAATCGACAAAAATTTAGTTAAATTGGCAGTAACTCTTAAACAATTGGCAGTAAGAAAAACAACACACAATTTTATTAAATTTAACACCCAAAAAGAAGTTAATTTGAATAAATCATCTGTTAAATTAACTAATATTTTTGGTAAATTTTAAAATTTACTAATATTTTTTAGTGAATTTGAATAAAATTCTTCAAATTGACTAAAAATTTGTAAATTTACTAAAAAATAAAAAATATATTTTTCTTGTAATTGTATTATTTATTTAGTTTTTACTAGAAATTATTGACTATATTATATATTTAAATGAACTATATTTATTCTAATAAATAAACTAAAATGAAGTAGTGAAAATAAATAAAAATTCTTCAATATGATTAAAAAAATTAGTAAATTTTACTAAAGACATGTAAAATTGAAGAAATTTTGTTAAAATTAACAATTTTATTTTAGTCAAATTGAATAATATTCTTCAATTTGACTAAATATTTTCAAATTTACTAACGACATGTAGAATTGAAGAAATTTTGTTAAAATTAACTAATTTATTTTAGTCAAATTGAATAAAATTTTTCAAATTGACGAAATTTCTTTAAATTTACTAAAGGCATGTGGAATTGAATAAAATTCGTTAATTTGATTAATTTCTTTTAGTCAAATTGAAGAAAAATGTGTAGAACTGAAGAAATTTCTTCAATATAGAAAACGCATAGTGAAGAAGATCAGTTGAATGACAAACAATAAAGCTTGTGCACGTGTTTTTGTGTCAATAGATTTAAATTCCGTTTAAAACTTTTGTATACAAATACAAAAATGATCAAATTATCGAATAAATAAAACATAGTGAAAAATAAGTGTGAATTTGTGTTAAATCAGATATACTTCAATTACAAGCAGGTTTCGATCAATATATATGTCTCAGTTGAAATAATGAATTGCAAATTAAAATTTCTGACTCAACGAAAAAATATTAAAAATTTGAACATTTTTCATCTTTGAAGTACTTCACGCAGACGTTTGGCGTACTGATTTGGTTCCGCTCAATATAAATGCTGTCAGTCGCAGTTGAAGCGAAAGTATTCTATATAGTTGAGCCTTTAAGCGTAAGGACATTTGGAGGACTTTTTCATACTTTTCACGGTAATGTTAAACATTTAAATTTCGAATGCTAAAATTTGGAAAAAAAAATAACACCCCTATTCAGCATCAGAAAAGATATTTTAATAAAAAATATTAAAGAAGTATCACAAAACAAAAAATTTATTAATTTTTAATAACAAAAAAAATATGCAATACATGTATTCAGTTCACTTTGCATATGATAAACAAACAAAAATTTATGATAAATATCACAAAAAATACACATAAAATTAATAGGAACATTTTTTTGAACAAAGAGGTAAATCAAATTTTATATGAAAAAATCGGTCATCTTTTTTTGGTAAGTTTTTTGTTGGGACATCTTCAACAAAGCTTTTTCTTTAAGATTTCTTAACACCCGTATCTCATTTTGGTCGACCATCTCATTTTCTGCCCATATCAAAGTCTTATCGAGAGCTTCTACAGCTTCCTTTGGGTTAATTTTAATTTGAGGCTGATATGTGCTAGAATCGTCATTGTCGGTATCTTCTGGAATTTCCACATGATCTACCTCTGTACAGTTTTCTTCAGGATTTTTGTTCCAGTCTTCAATAGTGGAAAGGGTCGCTTCAATCTACAACAATAAAATGAATTTGGTTAATTTAAATTCTTAAAAAAATACGAAAACCTATAATAACACAAACCTGAGGATTTAGCGCCTGAAGAAGTCTAATAGCAGTTTCTTCTAGATGCCTTATTTCTGGCGGAGAAATTCTCTCTCTTAGGACACTTAAAGGAATATTTTCATCGGGGTCATCTTGGTCTGAAACTAAATTTAAATTGTTTTTAAAGCCTTTGTTTAAGATTTCTTGGGAAATTCGACTTCATGCTGAGTTTAAAAGATTAATTGCATCTTTTAGAGATAACATCTTAATAGTATCTAACATATCTATTTGTTTTTCAGCGATTAATGTCAAAAGGCTGTTTCTATAATATAATTTTGTAATTTTAAATATATTTTGGTCCATTGGCTGAATTAATGACGTGACATTGGGTGGCAAAAACCTTACACAAATGGATCCGTCTTCTGAAATTAATTGCGATTCAGGGGGATGTGAAGGGGCATTGTCAATTAATAGAAGGGCTTTTACGGGTAGCTTATTTTTGGTCAAGAACTCAGTAACCTAAACAAAATTTGTTTTTAATTTATCAGTTCATAATTTTTTTAAAATTATATGTACCTCCTTAACAAAGCATTGATGAAACCAATCGTAAAAAATAGTACTTGTCATCCATGCTGACTTAGATAATTTATAATTCACTGGACATGAAAAATTTACTAAGCATCGAGGATTCTTAGATTTTCCAATTACCAGTAGTTTAAGTTTGTGTGTTCTCGTCGCATTCGAACAGCTCATGAAAGTTAATCGCTGTTTCTCCATCTTTACACCTGGAGCACTTTTCTGATGATACGTATGTTTTATCTGGCAGCTGCTTCCAGTACAAACCGGACTCGTCAGCATTATAAAGTTGGTCTTCACATAGAGAGAGTTCTTCCATTTTTGCTCTTAATTTTTCTTTAAACGGGTCAACAAGTTGTGGTTGAGCAGAAAGCTTTTCTCCGGAAATTTTCAAAAGGCGAACACCAAACCGCTGCTTAAATTGTTGGAGCCATCCATCGCTAGCATTAAAACCAGCATCAGTCCGCTTACTGGCAATTTTTTGTTTCGCATGCTAAGGAACCATTTATAAAGGGTTTTTTTCCATTTTCGGAAGTTCAGAAGCACGTAATGTTTTACGTTTCCCGGTACCATAAAGAGTATTATTTACACCATTTGTTAATTCCCGATTTTTCTTTTTAATGGAACAAACGGTTGATTCAGCAACACCATATTTTCTTGCCAAACCACTGACACTGTAACCATTTTGCAATAATTCAAGAATATACACTTTATCTTTTAAACATAACACTTTCGGTTTTTTTAATGACATTTTTCACTTTCACGAATAAAACACTTTCAACATTTACGTCGAGTCTACATTAGAGAAATTTGTATTAAGACAAACGTCAAATTTTTGTTTGAGTTGCAGATAATTTTTTATCTCTGTCAATTATAGAGGAAAACGTATGTCATAATAAACCATGCAAAAAGTACCAACAACAAACAACAACAATTTACCAAGCATTATCAAGACAAAGTTGTCTGAGCTCGAGCGCTGACAATTTTCTTTTAACGCTGCAATAATACTGACAAATTCAGTCTACATTAGTCAAATCTTTATCTTGATAAAATTTTGACGTTTGTCTTGATAAAAATTTGTCTAATGTAGACTCGAAGTTACGTAGCAATGTCAAAGAACAACTAACAGGTCAATGAGTACATACACGTACAATAAGAAAAAAGATCGTTGTAACATCATCAAACAAGTGAACACTTTATTTGGGGATTTCCCAAATTAAAATTACAGGTTTAAAAAGTAACGAAAATCTAAAAAAAGTGTTCACGTTTTAGAGCTTTCGAATTGTGTTCACGTTTTAGAATAGTCTGTGTAAAAAAAATGTTCACGTTTCTGAGACGTTCACCCTTTCAAGTGTTCACGTTTTCGCGAGTTGACTGTATTTACTTATTTTATAAATTATTTCGATAGCAAATATAAACAAATTAAATTAATCAACTGCCAGGTAAATAGGTAAATACTTTTTGTACTATGTATATAAACTTTTTTATTTATTTTCTCGTTTTCTTTACATTTTTTATATGTTGCCATAGATCATCCAGAAATAAACTTTAAAAATATTAGGTTATAAATCTGTATGGGCTGAAATTGAATGCAGTGCACTGGTTGTTGATTACTGATTAGTCTCCTGCGCAAGATGATTTGAAAAGCAAACACACTTGAATTTCAAGTGTGTGTTTCATAGCCAACATGTGCAAAAACAACAATAAATACTGTTCGTACTGTTCGCTGCCCGAAGCAAAGCAAGTGTGTACTGTGTATGAGCGACTGCAAATCCGTGCGTTCAAATCATTTATCGTAAACAAGTGGTGCAAGTGGTGTGGCAAAAAAAAGCAAATCATACAAGACGTTGAGAAATGATTTAAAGATTTCAAGTGGGCTTAATGATTTGTTTGTTTTTTGTAATACGTAGTTGCTGTGTGTGGCAAAAAATCTTCATAATGTGTAAAAAGTGGTTGTTTATAAATATTCTTGCATACACACACATATATACAGTATGTCTATATTTTATTGTTGGTTCTTCTTTTCTAAATAAATGTAAAAGGGTGAATTCATAAAGTTATTAAAAAATACTCTTTATTAAGAGTTAAAAAAGTAAAAAAATTAAAGTTGACATTTGAAACTGTCAGTTACATATGTAAGTTAGAAAATTTTTATCTTTAGTATTTATTTATATTTTAAATAAAGTTAGTCTTATAATTAATTGTATGTTTATAAAAAATTTTAAAATTGTACTTATTTATATTATGATAGATTTTATTGCATTTAATTTATATTTACTAAGTAATCATTCTATTTTAAAACTAAAAGGAAATAATATAGAACAATGTCTTTTCATTTTTCAAATTCGTTTCCATATACGTTTACTCCTTCACTAATAAATTTTCCCAAATGTTAAGAATACGATGGAACATCTGCACTGTAATAAAATTATAAATGAAATATTTTAAGACGTTTACCTAAATTGTGTGTCCCGTACATATGTACATGTTCAATATATAATCAAGTAAAGGATGCTGTTTTACCTGATTGTAAGCGAACTCAATTCGTGGTTTTATAAAAAATAAATTTACATATTTATTTACATATGTACCTGTTTCTTATTGATCTATTTAGGTGCTTCTACAGATTTTATTGCCAAATTCTGTTTTAAATAAATTTTTTACACTAAGAAATATACCTGTTTTTATTGGACTAAAGTTATTTTTAGAAAAGGCTTATACATATTATTACCTAATGTAAAAATGAGTTTATAAATAAAATTATAATATTATTACCTAATATATTTCATATATGCTATAAATGAAGTTATGAATGAAAATCTTTCAACAGTTATTTCAAAAGTGTTCTCGTGTTCAGAATTGAATTTTTTGTGCTCCAACAAATTATTTGTTTTCACAATAGTGTTAAAATATACATATCTTCGTATACTTATAATGGCAGAAGTAATGGTAAGAAATAAAATTATTTTTTAAAGTTACTTTACTAAACAAAATATGTCATATTTAGTATTTAGAATTCAACTCCTACTGAATCAATGGACGCTGCCAGCATCAAACAAAATATCCTGTCAGGAACATTCAAAATAACTACGAAAAGAGGCAGAAGCAAGATTTGGGACACATTTGGAAAGATTGTAAACCAGGAAGGAGCCGAAATAGCAAACAAAGTTGCCTGCATAAAGTGTTTTACTGTTTTAAAATATGATTCGAGAACCACATCGAACTTGATGAGACATAAGTGCTACTACACCACGAAGGAAACTAATACAGAAAAAGTAGAGGTTAACAACGAGACGAAAAAAAAAAGCAACGCGATTATTTTCCGAATGGTGTATAAAAAATTGTCGGCCTTTTCAATTTGTTCAAGATACCGGTCTAATGCAGATTTCGGAGTTCTTGATTTCAATTGGAGCGAAGTATGGACCAAATGTTGATGTAGAAAAATTATTGCCACATCCTACCACAATATCGCGGAATATTGAAAAAATATATGAAGCAACATTCCTAAATGTTAAACATGAAATCAATGCTGTCTGCAAAAATGGTTTTGGATTAACTTCAGATATATGGACGGACAACTATTTACGGAAAAGTTATATCTCTCTAACTATCCATTATACAAAAAATGACCAATTGATTTCCAGGTTGATAGGTCTTAATTCAATGAATGGGGAAAGATGTACGCGTAAGTAAATTTAAACAGTTATATTACTATTATATAAATGAAAAAATGAATACCAAATGAACCACATATCTTTAATAATTATTTATTTTAGATGATGCCATTAGATTAAAAGCTCAAACTTTACTAGGAAGATATGATTGCAAACTGGAAGATGGAGTTATGGTAACAGACAGAGGTTCCAACATGGTTGCTGCGTTCAATTGTTTTCCACACATATATTGCATTAACCATTTATTTAATAATGTAATCGAAAAAGCTATTAAAAATGTAGAGGAACTAAATGAACTGTGTAATTTATGCTCGAAATTGGTTAAATATTTCAAGAAATCTGGCGATAATTGCAAATTAAGCCAAACATTAAAAAGTCATTGTCCTACACGGTGGAACACAATGTATTACCTTTTGGAATCTGTGGAAAAAAATTGGATGGATGTCAATAATATATTGCAGCAAAAAAATGAGCTTCAAAAAGTCGAAAAAATAAACATAAGCCACATTAAAGGAATTGTGAACGTCATGAGACAATTTGAACAGGCGTCCAAAACTTTAGAAGGAGAAAAATATGCTACATTACATCTAGTTTATGCATACATCAATGGATTGAGGGACACTTGCATATCAGAAGATGATGATATTGAACTCGTAAAAAAATTTAAGGAAGCATTATTTGAAAATATACAGACAACTGTATTTTTAAATATATCCATGACGCATAAAATTGCACATTTCCTTTTTCCACCCGCGAATAAACTGTTACAATTTTCAAAAGACGAAATGGATAATATAAAATCAAAATGTGCAGAGGAGTTAAAAATTCTCTGGCAAAATGAAGGTGAAGAAATCATGGAATCACCAACATCAACTAAAACATCAGTAATATCATCATATTTCAAGAATTTTGTATCGCCAACATCAAATCTAACATGGGATGATAAAATAGCTAGAGAAATTCAAATATACCAAAACCTGGATGTTCCCTTCGAAGAAAACTTTAATGTCATCAGTTGGTGGTATTTACATCGAACACAGTTGCCTTTGTTGTATAAATTAAGCTGCAAACTATTGGCTACTCCAGCAAGTAGTGCAAGTTCCGAAAGAGTTTTTTCAATTGCTAGACAATTGTTATCGGAAAAAAGAACGAATCTTTCCTCCAACTCAACCATCTTTTCACAGATTATGTTTCTTCACATGAATACAGACAACATTATTATCTGTGATATAGTTTAAGTATTTATATACATATGTATAAGAAAGTAGTATATAAGTAATTAAGTATATATTTGTTTTAAGTAATAATATAAAAAAACCTTGTAAAAAACTTTAAATATTTAATAAAATCTGTTTACTAATAATACTTAATGCATGTTGCTTTAAATTGTTATAACTAGTAACATTAATAATTTATTTGATCGTAAATAACAATAAGTTTATAAACAATACTTTTAAACGACTGTTTTACTTACGAAATTACTTTATACAGTCATGAACGCACACACACACATATAATTTTAATAAAAAAGAAAACACAATTTTTTTCCTTATTGAAGCAAACAAGTGGTCAAAAGGCTTGTATTTTTTTATACAAGCCTTTGAGAGGCTTGTTTGGTCGCTATCATAGCACACTCATGATTTGTTCATAAAGTTGAAGCACACACGCAGTATTTGTATGGTTTTAAGTGCCTGCAGAACAGTATTTATTACTCCGCACACACACTGATAACAACAGTTGAAAAATATCAAGTGGCTTGTACAGCCTTATAAGACACAGTTTGCAGGGCTCTATTACTGATTGAGTGCACATCTAATGTACTTAAATAACGGTACAAAAATAGTTTGTTATGTTTTTTTTTTTCTCAGGTCGATATCGATTAAACACTTGTACTAAAATGTGGGTTGTTTCCTTTCTAATTATAAAGAATTTTCATAAAACATCATCTTATATAGCGATCATGTCAAGGATCCAGCATACAAACTTTTGTAACAAAATATGAAACAAATAGATAAAATAACAGAATTTCTTATTTCTCAAATTATATTTTTTTACGCAATAAATATTACTAAAGTGTTTAAAATTTCTTATTCGTTTTATTTTGACGATTTTAATTTATAGTAAATTTTCCTACAGGGGTTAAACAGCACTTTGGAATTAACAAAATTTTGTCAATTTGAATAAAATTCAAATGTTAAATTGAATAAACATTCTTCAATTTGAAGAAAAAAATTTGTTAATTTGAATACATTTTTTATTCAATTTAACTAAAATTTAGTAGAATTAAATAAAATAATTTAGTTAAATTGAATAAAAATTCTTCAATATGAAAAAATTTTTAGTTAATTTGAATAATATTTTCTTCAATTTGACTAAAAATTTGTCAAATTAACTACCTTTTAATTAACTAATTGAATTAGTCATATTGATGAATTTTCGTATATTTAACTAACTTACGAAAAATTAACAAAAAATTCTGTTGAATTGAATAACGATTTTGTTTGTTAATATTTAACCGACTTTTCTTCAATTCTACACCCCATTTTACCGTATTTACTGCTCATTTTTGGTTCAGTGTATAGAGGGGGACCTAAAATTATCTCGTAGTCACCCTGTAATAACAAGATCAAAGTTGACTATCTCGATTATGAAAAAAATTTCAAAAAATCCTAACTTCTACAAATCAAGTCCGATTTCAAAGATTTTTATATTTCTGTGTTGGCCAAGATATAGAAAATATAGACTTACTCACCTAAGCTATCTCTTACAATTAAAAATATATTTACGCTTGAATATTGAATATTTGATTTTTTGCCTCGACTTTCTTTCGTTTTTCGGGAATAAGTCCTGAAGTATATGAAGGAAAATTTTTTTAATATTTGGTAATTTGTAATATTTTCCGAAGTAATATGCTGAACAAATTTTTTGATTATTTAATTTCGTCTAGATGTGAAAAATGTTCACAGTCATCACAGTGAAATTACTTAATATGAAAAATGGCTATTTTTACAAAACTATTCTTTCACTTCTTCTCAAAGTTTTGTTAAAACAAAAATTTACTTTTCATATATCGAAAGACAATGCACAGTGGGGTCAAAAGCAAAATAAATGGTAATAAGTCTGGATCTTTGAAGCCACTGAACCGATTTAGATGAAGCTTGGAACATCGATAGAGGAGGTGTTAGGCTACAGTGGGCCAAAGTTGACCACCTCGAGGGTGAAAAACATAACTTTTACAAATATAAACCGATTTTAAATATTTTTACATTTCTGAATTCTCCTAAGCAAGACAAGGAAAAAACATCCATACTGTGCTAAATTCTCTCGTATGATTTAAAAGATATTTAGCTTCAAAAAGTAAATTTCTCATTTTTTGCCTTGACTTTTTTGCGATTTTGCCCTATAACTTTTAAAATAAAAATTCTAAATTTTTTTCAAAAAAAATATGTTGAAATTCTCTATAATTTTCTAAATAATGCTAATAAAAAAATTTTTTGTTATATGAATTCGATAACAAAAAAAAAATTCAAAATAAAAATTTCAAAACAGGTCTCAAAAATTGTAATTTTTTGCTAAAAAAGTAACTTTATATATCTTTTTTTTTTTTTTATTTGTTAAAAAATTTTATTTTTTTTTTTTTTTGGCATTTTCTGAAAGACGGCATTTTTTGAAAAGTTCTAAAAATTCACCCTATATCCAGCAGTAGTCAAAAATTATCAATTTTGGATGAGAAGTTGAACTTTTTGACTCTGTAAAAACAAATGATTGTTGATTTCGGTACTTCTGTAAGTTAAACTACATAGCTCAATATGTTTTTAAAGGTTTTGTAAAAAATTATCACAGCCTACCGGTAAACTTAGTCATACGAGGCAATTTTCCGAAAATACCCATGTTTTCAATAATAAAAATTTCGACCTTTAAAAATATATAGTCAAAATATGTATATTTTTCTGATTTTCACATTTACCAATTCTCTATTAAATTTTTTATGTTGATACCTCTAAGCATTTAGAAAATATTCAGTCTCACATTTTTGAAATTTGTCCATGTAAACATAATTTGCATTTGTTCGTTTTGTTTTAAGAAAAGTGTGATAAAAATTTTAAAATAGTAAAAATTTAGTATACATAATTTTAAATAAGACACAATATCCTTTAAAATGATATATAATATGACTATGCTGTGTTTGGAACGTTTCTTGTAAATAAATTTGAAATTAGCAAAACGTTGGAAATTGTAAAATCATTCATTTTTCCATGTGCTTTTTGATACGGCCTTACCGCACTGTCTTATCCCACTTCATTACCAATAATAGAAGGAAAAAAATGAAGAATTTAAAATTTTTTGGGTTTTGCTCATTTGAAATTGATTTACTAGAGCGCACAGTGTGCGATGCAAAAAATGAAATGGATATGGGGCCACCTCGGGTATAAAATTTATTAAAAACGATCCTGATTCCTTATATCTGAACCGATTTTAAAGATTTTTCGTCGTAGCAAAAATTATCTCTTTTTGTTTAAGATATATTAAGCTTCAAAAATTAAAATTTTTGACTTTTTAGCCTGTCTTGGTGAAGTTTTTTTGCTACAGCGGGTGTAATTTTAGCCCAATTTTTCTTATTTCATTTAAAACAAAAAGGAAAGTTGTATAAAGAAAGAATTTCGAAAAAATATTTACGGAGTCAAAAGTTACAAGCATTTAAATTTAAACTTTCAAAAAAAGTTGATTTTTTCCTATTTTCAAATTGCAAAGCTGGAATCAAAAAAAGTTATACTCTTTATTTAGTCTAAAATGTTTTAATTTTTTTCGCAATAGAAATTTTTGCTCCCCTTTATCAGTTGGAAAGATATAGCAAAAAAGTAAAAAATACCATTTTTGTAAATGTTTTTGGGAATTACGGGACAAATCTAAAAAAGTGAATTGCGCTTTGAATTAAGCATAAAAAAATCTACTTCAAAATGTAAAATCTCATTCAAAAATATTCACTAACAATAATTTTATTGCATAATTAAAAATGAAAAATATGCAAAAAATCACAAATCCATCCTTTCTCAGTGTTTTTTGCTAAATTTCCGAAAATTGTCTCGTGTGACTAAATTTACCGGTAGGCTGCCATAATTTTTTGCAAAACCTTTAAAAACATATTGAGCTATATAGTTTAATTCACAGAAGTACCGAAATCAACAATCAATTTTTTTTACAGAGTCAAAAAGTTAAACTTCTCATCCAAAATTGATCATTTTTGACCACTGCTGGATGTAGGGTGAACGTTCAGAACTTTTTATAATTACATTTGCACGTTTTCTTGAGGTCTCGTTTTTCAAAAAATGTCAAACTTTTTTGACAAAATTTTTTTAAAAAATTAAATGTATAAAGATATTTTTTGGCAAAAAAATTCAATTTTTGAGACCTGTTTTGAAATTTTGACTTTGAAAATTTTTTTCTTGTTATCGAATTGAGATACTAAATTTTTTTATTAGCATAATTTGAAAAATAATAGAGAATTTCAACATATTTTAAAAAAAATTTTGAATTTTTATTTTAAAAGTTATAGTGCAAAATCGCAAAAAAGTCAAGTCCAAAAATGAGAAATTTAATTTTTGAAATCAAATATCATTTAAACCATAAAAGATAATTTAGCACAGTAAGTATGTTTTTTCCTTGTCTTGTTTTTGGAGAATTCAAAAATGTTTAAAATATTTAAAATAGGTTTATATTTGTAAAAGTTATAAGCCCCGATATGTTTTTCATCCTCGAGGTGGTCAACTTTGCCCACTGTAGGCCACTGTATATTCTGAAAGCCTAAATTCTACTCTATCGATGTTCCAAGTTTCATGTAAATCGGTTCAGTGGTTTTGCTTTTGGCCCCACTGTGCAAAGCGGATTTATATGCATTTATTTTTGGAAAATATGCGCCTATAAAATGCAATTAAAAATTCAAAATATACCCTAAAAAATTACATTTTTAATTATTTTTTTAATATTTATTAAATAAAACGAAAAAAAAAAAATGATATTCTATAAGAAAAAACAAAAATCAGTCCATCTTAAATGGACTATGTTTTAAAAGATCAATACTAATTATTTGTACTTTTTTAAATTTGTACTCCTTAAGATCAAATTTTTGTTAGTGACATTGAGTTTAATACAACCTCAGTTAGATAGTTTTTTATTTTTTACTAAGTTGTCAAATGTAAATGATTGTCTATTTTGGCGTACATATATAGAAAATGATCTTTTAACGTCAACAGAAGTGATAGGAGCTTATTTGAATAATTATGCTTCAGAAGAAGAGTATTCTTCTAAACACGAAACATCATCTGAACGTAAAGTAATTGATTCTGAAATTTTGTTCATTTTCTCAAATCATTTATTTTTTTTTAATAACAGCTTGCAACTTTAATTTTATTTCTTCAGCAACGGGGCCTTCTGCAGCTTCGATTTTTGCAATAGCATTATCTATTAAACTGATTTGAATACTTAATGAATCGAAACCCTCTAATTTAGTAATAGTTTCGGAAAGAAAAATTAAAATGACGACAGTGTTTGATTGAGAATAACCGGAAAATGAGTGTTAAAAATCGCTAAAACAACTGTTATGCACATTTTACCAGAGACCGGATTTTAATACTAAAAAAAACAATCTTTTTATTTTGATTTCAATCGAAAAACCAACTTCAATGTTCAAAAAATAATAAAAATCCATAATAATTTTTTTTTTTTCATCAATAGTTTAATTTTTTTCATCATGATCGAAATAAAAAATATAAAAATTATTTTCAACTTTTCTCATCGGATGAAAAAATTTTAAACAACTTCATTGAATAAAAAAATATTTTTGAAACAAATATTTTTTTTTAAAGATATCCCAGCAAAAATTTTTATTGCCAGGTAATAAGTTGAGAAGCTAATATAATGTCTTTACACTACTTACACATTAGCTGAATTACCCATTATTTTAACACGGTGATGACATTAGAGGCAACTACTTACCTTATATCATTACTTCGATGTCATTACAAGAACTAATTACTTTTAAGTTGTTCAATAACTCTTTCCAAATATGTATATATCGGAAGCTCTATTGTGAATTGCAATAAAACTATTATTTTTTTTTTTTTTTGTTTGTATCTTTCTTTAATGGAGGAAAGGGAACATATACAATAAATTTTTTAAATCGAAAAGCTATGCACTTATAGAAAAAAATTTCATAAAAATACATACAGATGGATAAACACTGCATATCTTTTTGTCTTAGTACATATATGTATATGATATTCCATTCCAACTTCCTTAAAATAGCCATGGATTTGAAACCAACCAATCATTCTGAAGATAGAAAATTTTACGTGAAAAAGATTTTAATTCGTTAATTAAAAAAAGTTATTAACGTAAAAAACTTTTACCTTTGATCCCAATGATTGACAGGAAACATCCAGATTTTGGAGCAGATTGATAAACTGTTAACTTCCCTCTGCTGGATTAAAAGAAATGTGTAAAAAAGTTTAATTATATGAAATTCTGTAATAGCATTTACATACTTACAATCCTTTGACCGCAATTAGTTAAGTGCTGAACGCAGAAGTTGATTCACTTTTATTTATAGAGCAACATTATTTAACATATTCGTTTTTTATAAAATTTTTGTTTTGAATGAATTTTTAAATAAAATTATAATTTTTATTTTTTTAATATCAAAAAATTTTATTAGAACATAATGACAATCCTTTATTAAAATCATAAACCAATTTATTCAGTGTTGAAACCTTTTACACGAATTAATATTTGCAAAAGTTGCTCCTGAGACTCTATAATTTAATATTTAAAAACGCTCGTAGTTGTAGACAAATTTATTGAAAATATCAAATAAGTATCTAAAAATATATGTTTCACTTTTTTTACTTTCATATATGAATTATTATCATCAAATATTTATTCTTTCCATAAATATATTAATTTGTAAACTAAATAAAAAACTAATAAACTTTCGTTTTTCAAAAACTCTGATCATAAGTAAATAATTAGAAGTCGGGTTATTAATAAGTAGTTACTAAACTACTTCTATGTAATGTAGGCAGTATGTTGTTGTCATTGGAACGTAACTACGTCCGTAACTACATGCCATTACCAAGTTTTTGCTGGGTATTTATCGTAAAAGATATTTATTATTTTTATCATGATGGATATTTATATTAAAAAATAAAATTCCTTCACATATTTTTTTCAAAAAAATAAAAATTATTTTTTGAACAGTAAAGATATTTATATTGATTGGAAAATAAAAAGTTTTCGGGTGCTTGCACTTTACCTCAAAATGAGAAATATAAAAATAAGATTGTAACAAAAAAAAACAATGTTTAAAAACCAAAAAAATAAGAATATGCAATAAAAATATACATTATTAGGTAAAATATGCAAAAATATGCATTTTCAACAAAATATGCAAAAATATGCACTAACAAATCGATGCCATTTTTTTAGTAAAATGTCTGATTCGGATAGATAACAACATAAGATAATTTTTTAATGCTCCAAAAAAACATGCATTTGCATATAAATCCGCCCCCTATTCATAAATAGTTAATAAAAAAAATTTTAAGTTGATTTAGTTTTGCACCCTACATCCGGCATTGCACTATGTGTAAAAGCCGAAATTGCAGAAAAATTATTTCCAAATGAGCTAGCATTATAAAACTTGGTGTAGAGACCCCTGTTGCTAAAATAAACATTTTAAAGAAGTAAGACAGATATAGTCGGTCAAGGCCGACCATATGATTCCCTAAACCAGTGTGTGTGATTCCTTACACAAATGCACACAGAAGACAAAAACTTTTTCACAACTTCACAAAAAACATCAACTAATATAAATACGATATTTGGCACATAATCCAAAAATTAGTAAAATATTTTCATCATTTTTTTAAGTACACACCTCCAATATCGTAATCCATTTTGGTAAAATCTTAGTTATAACCAGGGAAACCAGAATATGTAATTGCATGTTTTTTCGTGAACGTTGAATGAAGCCATCGATTAAATATTTATCCATTTCAGAACAAATAAATCATTTTGGCATTGATTTGTTAGTGCATATTTTTGCATATTTTACTCTTAACGGCATATTATTCCATTTGGCAATTTTTAGTGCATGTTTATAGCATATTTTGTTGTTTTTAGGTAACATTTAACCCTTTTAGAACATATTTTGATGAAATGTTTTTCGAATTTGATTTTATAAAAAATGAGAAAAAAATAATAATAATAAAATAAAAAAATAATAATAATGAAAAAATTTAAAATTAACTTTAATAATTTAATTAAGTCATTTATTGAGCTTATTGGAAAAAACAATTTTCATATTGTTCCAATAAGAAAAAATTGTAGTATACACTGAGGATTGTTATAGAAAAATCTCTCTTTATTTAAATGATTGTAAAAAAAACTTTTATACCTACCAACTTAAAAGTAGTAAAGGTTTGACAGTTGTCATTAAAGGAATAGAGTCCAGTGTTGAACCAGTTGAAATCAAGGAGGCCCTGGAAGAATTGGGCTATCAAATAAAAGTAGTGGTAAATATTTTTAATAAAGACAAAATTCCCCAACCAATGTTTAGAGTTGAATTGGAGCCGAACGAAGAGAAACTAAAGAAGAATGAAACGCATCCTATATATTCTTTGCGATACCTACTGAATCGCAGAGTTACTATAGAGGAACCCCTTAAGAGAAAGGGGCCTGTACAATGCGGCAACTGTCAAGAGTTCGGTCACACTAAAAATTATTGCACCCTACGAACGGTTTGTGTAGCATGCGGAGATCTGCACTCGTCTTCACAATGTGATATTGTGAAGAAAGGTCTCAAAAGAAAATGTGGCAACTGTGGTGGCGATCATTCAGCCAATTACCGCGGGTGCCCAGTGTATAAGGAATTATTGAAAAGATTAAGAGAGAATCAAAAGTTAAAAAGAAATGGAATTGTCGAACTAGCACCTGTTAATACCGTTACTAATCAGATGAATTCTGGAGTTGGCGATAGTAATGAGGGTATGGCTTCAGTTAAGCCAAATTTGACAATTAATCAAATGAGCATGGCCAATCCTGGAAATATTTCCTATGCCAACGTTTTAAGAAAGAATTACCAACAACCTAATGTCCCCCAAATCTCAGGAGGGTTAGAAACTTTGATGCAAACTCTAACGCAGACAGTTAGCTCTCTAAATCAAAATATGACAAACTTTATGTCATCCATGCAAAACACAATACAAGAGCTTCTAAGAGCGCAGAACCAAATGATTCAAATCCTCTTGACGAGAAAATGAGTTATTTGAGAGTATGTTTCTGGAATGCAAATGGTTTAAACCAACATAAAACGGAAATTTCATACTTCATGAAGAAGCAAAATATTGATGTGATGTTAGTCTCCGAGACTCATCTCACCAACAGATACAATTTTTATATTTCAGGTTATTCATTTCATTCTACTAATCATCCGGATGGAAAAGCACATGGTGGTACTGGTACACTAATTAGAAATCGAATACGACATTATGCCCTAGATGAATTCTCAAAAGATTACTTGCAGGCAACATCTATTCACCTTGAATGTTTCTCAGGTGGTTTAACCCTAAGCTCGGTTTATTGCCCACCAAGATTTTCAATGACTAAAGAAAAATTTGAAGAATTCTTTAATACTCTAGGAGATCGTTTTCTGGCATGTGGCGATTATAATGCAAAACACACGTACTGGGGTTCAAGATTAATGAATCCTAGAGGTAGACAGCTTTATAAGGTACTAGTTGATCGCAAAAATGGCATTGATTTCGTGTCCCCCGGACATCCAACGTACTGGCCAGCTGATCCTAGAAAAATTCCTGACCTCATAGACTTTGCCATATCTAAAAATATAAACCGAAATTCAATAACTACTGAAATTTCTTATGATTTATCTTCTGATCATTCTCCTATAATAGTAACATACTATGGAAGGACTAACTTACGAAATTATACTACGAATACATTCTATAGAACAAATTGGTTGAAATATAAAAAATACATAAGTAGTCATATCCACACGAATCCAAATGTTCAGTGTGAGGAAGATATTAATGAATGCGTCAATGACTTTACGTTATTACTTACGTCAGCAATGGGACATTCTAATAGTCAAAATTTTATAAAAGACGATAAGATTACTTCCAATACTGAAATTGAAAAACTCCTCCCTGAAAAAAGAAAATTCAGAAGAGAATGGCAACAAACTAGATCACCAGCTGCAAAGCTGAGGCTGTCCATAGCCAGCAAAAAGTTAAAAAGAAGCCTTCAATTAGAAGAGGATCGCCAAAGTAGAAAATATATTGAAAGCTTAACGAATAATAAACATACCAATTATTCAATTTGGAAGGAAGCGAAGGATATTAAGCCACCGGTAGAGGCACAAAGTCCTTTAAGGAAGGCTGACGGTACCTGGGCCCGTAGTGCAGAAGATAAGGCCAATTTATTTGCATGCTACTTAAGCACAGTCTTTCAACCCAATCCCCAAACAAATGATTTTGTATTGGGAGAGACTCTTGACACTACACAAAATTATGATGACATAATTGTTGTTAGCCCAGAGGACATTGATACAATCATTAAAGAAAATATAAATGTTAGAAAATCACCTGGATATGATTCAATAACACCATCAATGATTAAAAAACTACCGAATGTGGCAATAATTGTGTTATCAATTATTTTCAACGCGATCTTAAAACTAGGAGTCTTTCCAAAAATTTGGAAGACTTCTCTGATTAAAATGATACCAAAGCCAGGAAAGGATTCTACAATAGCATCTTCTTATAGACCCATTAGTTTACTCTCTTGCTTGTCAAAGCTGTTCGAAAAAGTATTTCAAAAGAAAATTCTACCATTCTTGAACGATGAAAATATCGTCCCAGTTCACCAGTTTGGTTTTCGTGAAAAACACGGAACCATAGAACAAGTGAATCGATTAACTGGAGAGATAAGGAAATGTTTCGAATTAAAGAAGTATTGTTCAGCTATTTTCTTAGATGTCGCACAAGCATTCGACAAAGTTTGGCACAAGGGCCTAATCTATAAAATTAAATGTTTACTACCACCATGTACCCACAAATTGCTGGAGTCCTATCTATCTGACCGTATATTTAGGGTAAAGTTAAATGACTTTGTGACAGAAGAATTTGAAATAAAAGCCGGTGTTCCACAGGGAAGTGTTCTTGGACCTACCCTATATTTAATCTACACCTCTGATTTACCTATATGTGATGAACTGACTATTTCAACATTTGCTGATGATACTGCAATACTCAGTTCTCATGAAAACCCACAAATAGCATCTAGCCAACTAGATATTTATCTCCGACGTGTGGAGACATGGTTGAAAAACTGGCGTATTCGTGTAAATGAAGTGAAAAGTAATCATGTTACATTCACCCTGAGAAGAGGAAATTGTCCTCCAGTTACACTTAATGATATAAATATACCCCAGTCAGACCATGTTACATACCTTGGTATTCACTTAGATAGGCGACTTACTTGGCGTCGTCATATAGAAGCCAAGAGACTTCATATGAAGTTAAAAGCTTCTAGTCTTCACTGGTTAATTAATAGTCATTCAAAACTAAGCCTTGACAATAAAGTCATCCTGTATAAAACCGTTTTAAAGCCAATTTGGACATACGGCATCCAACTATGGGGAACAGCCAGTAATACGAGCATTGATATTATACAGAGGGCCCAATCAAAAATTCTTAGAACCATGACGGGTGCGCCATGGTACATAAGAAATGAGAATATCCATAGGGATTTAGAGGTACCACTTGTAAGAGACGAGTTCAGGAAGCTCAGAGAAAAATACATTCTTAAACTAGAGACTCACCCCAACCCACTCGCAAGATCTCTTGCTGAAGTTCAGTCAGCTACAAGGCTTCGCAGAGCCGACTTTCCACCAGTTTTTAAGATTTTAATACATATTGTGAGGTCTAAAATAAGACAGATTCAATATATAAATAAAACGTAAAAAAAAAAAAAAAAAACTTTAATGGAAACCATTTTATCGTTGAGAAGCTTGTCTTGTAGAAACAAGATTGAATATTATGATTGAAGCTTATGTTGTAAAAACAAGACTTTCTTCATGAAAGCATATCGAGCCCTACCGCGAAAATGTCGTAAGTTCAGAAAACAAAACTTTACACATTATTGTTTACACATTCTTATATGTATGAATAAATTGATACGTTGAAGAAATTTTGACAAATGATCTAAATGATTCTAAATTATAGATTTTCAAATTTTCAAAACATGAATTTCGAAAATGTTGTCGGTTACGATATTTTGGCGGTCAGTGATCGATATGATAATTTTGATAAGAAAATATAAAATCAATAACTTTTTTATAAGATACAGTAAAAAAAGGGGAATCAAATTTCGACGCGGTTGATAAATTTCAGTTTTGCCTTATTTATTTTTTATTAAAACCCTTTGTTTTAATTTTTTTTTTTTTTAATATTTGTATTTATTTATTGAATCTTCTTAAAAATAGAACTAACAATAAGTATTCAAATCTTAAATCTAAAAAATTTATTTGTTTTAATGAATTTTGATAAA
Source organism: Protophormia terraenovae (assembly GCA_951394005.1). Classification (NCBI taxonomy): domain Eukaryota; kingdom Metazoa; phylum Arthropoda; class Insecta; order Diptera; family Calliphoridae; genus Protophormia; species Protophormia terraenovae. Next base: position 73,912,637 of record OX596073.1, on the reverse strand, counting down.
AAATTATACAAAATCTTTGTTTTTTAAGTGCATATTTTCGCGTTTTTAGATCATATTTTTCGTTTTTACTGCATATTTAATGCGCATAAAACCCATTTTTTTAGAGCATATTGTGGTTTCGCTGGTTATAACTAAATTAAAAAAATGTAAACTTTCACTGCTGTTTATATATAAACAGATTTGGCAATTGACATAAATTTTTGCCATTTATGTCATCGAAGTGTGATGAATTGAATCGTGATTTGTTTTTTCAAAAAGCAAAAATTGGAAATTTGAATTTTTGCTGCTAAAATTGAAACTGGACACATAGTGAATTGGTCGAAAAGGGTGAATTTTAAAAAAAATTTTAATTTTCATCGATTAATTCAAAAATGTCACGCGAGCTTTTTTTAATTTCTTGAAGATATTTAATCATAAAATAGATTTAGAACGATTTGACACTAAACTGCTTCTCGCCCGGCCAAAAACGAATGCAGGAGTGCAGATTTTATGAAAAAAGTAAATTTGTTAAACGACTTTTTTTAAATTGTACAAAAAGGCTTATTTGCATAATATTTTCACTATTATTTTTTATGTAATGTATAAATTAAATATAAATGTTTTATTCCTGCAAAAATCATTTAAAAGGCTTCTATATCTTGCCCAGCACTTTTGTTGAAGTTACGATTTTTTTATACTTTTTCATACTCGAGGTAGTCAACTTTGACACCCTGTGGCTTATCTCATGTTATCACAGGGTGACTACAATATGATTATTTTGAAAGCTATGGTCCTCTTTTACAACTCTTCCATACATTTAAATTCGATCCTACCAGTAGTTTAGGAGATACAGATTTATTACCAACCTTTTTGCATTTAGCCCCACTGCGGAGTGTATCTACACTTAATTGTAAGTAAACATAGGTATTTTTACTTAACTTTGAATAAAATCAAGATTAGTGCATTAATTTTGACGATACATTATTTTATTCGTAGCACCACTAGTTTTATGCTAAAGATAAAAAACTTGTAAGAAGGATATAGTAGGTCAAGACCGACCATATGATACCCTACACAATTGTGTGTGAGCATTGGCTAATTGTGGACCAGTACTTTTACTAAGTGTAAAATAAAATATATAAATACATAATTCTTGTTTAATACATCAAAATCCATCAAGTCCAACCAGTGCAATTAAAAGTTTTAAATATGTATGATTTTAAAGTGTATATCAAACATATTTTGCAAACTATGATCAAACATTGACCAGTTTTTTAATTTTAAGTTTAAATTCAAATTAATGTTCATTTGTGAAAAAGCGTTAATTTCTTATTTTAACATCAATTGTTAATCTCAAATTACATATTCTAAAATCTGAAAAAAATGCATACATTTTTATGCATAAAAAATATTTGAAGAATTGAGTTTTTTCAATTTGATATTAACATTTATTTTAAAATCATTCGTAACCAAAAAACATAAATAAATAAATTTTCAAGAGAAAATATTATGAAAATGGTGCTTGAGTTTTTATATTTTTATTAAACAAATTTTGAACCTAAAGACATGTCTAGACAAAAATAATAATAAATATAATACGTTAGAATTAATGACGAATCCATTGAGAGTCCAAGCACGATATTTACAGATATTATACATAAAGAATTCATTATTTACATTGATTTCACGAATTTAAAAATACCATTTTTGGAGGTACGCGACAGCGAACTTTAATTCGCGTATTATCGTAATTTTGTGTATACAACTTTTTTCTTTTTTTTAGCTATTTTAAACTTTCAAATCGCTATATTTCTCGAACCACTTCATGAAATTATCTGACATTTTGTAATAAATATCATCAAGTTCAGAAGAGGAGAGGCACTGTTGCCAGATTTGACGATTTATCGTCATTTTGACGATTTATCGTCATTTTGACGATTTTTGGGCCTAAAAATTACCTGTTGACGATTTGACGATTTTTACCCCTAATTTGACGATTTTTTCTAAAACTAATTTCAGAACTATTTTACATTTTTGTATATATTATTCTTTAAAAGTAAATTAGTTGGTACAAAAATATTAACAATTCATATATAGTTCATTAATTAGAAAAGATTTATAGGAACCAATATAATATTATATTCGAATCAATTATGTATGCTTTCATTACTCTACAAATGGCCATAATACTTAAATAGCCGAACTTAGAATCCAGACATTTTTGATGAACTCATGTGTTTTTTTATAACAAGGCAAGATAAATAATTTATTTTGGTTTGAAAGTCTTACAAAATTACATACATACCCTTGATTCACGCGATAGTTCATTTACGCAATTTCTTTATAACGCGATTCTATTATTGAACCATTTTTTGAAATACGAGTTTTTTTAACGCAAACTTGGTATAACGCGTATAAACAATAGTGACAAACTTTGTATTGGGCGAATTACAGTACTGTATTGGAAAGAATTTATTGAAAAAAATTATTATTTAATGAAATAATTAATGGCTACAAAATAAAGAAGAGTAATTTATAATCGGAGTGTTGCATAATTCCTTAAAGATTAAAAAAGGGGAAAACGGCAAAATATGTAAAATAGGTATATTTAAATAAGTATCTATAAGTATGTATATAATCAGACTTTAATAGGTACTGTGTACCTGATTTTCATAATATGCCACCAATACAAAATTAATGTAATTTTTCATCAGAAAAAGCATAAAAACTGTTCATTATCATATAAAATGCGTAGTTTCTCATGTTGACGATTTCAAATAGTTGATTTGACGATTTTGACGATTTTTTTCTCCAAATTTGACGATTTTTCACCAAATTTATCTGGCAACTATGAGGAGAGGATACCAGCTTTAAATGGAATGACTCTATAATAGTTATTTAAGTGCTACTGAATATTTTGAATTCTACCTCAAAAGCACTGTTCTTAAATCAAAAATATCAAAATAAGATCCCATCAAAAATTAGTATAACATTCAATGAAATTAAAGATGCCAAAATACTAGGTGGTTTTACAATTTTTATTTTGAATTATTTCAAAATCATAATTGTTAGAAGTCGTACTTTCAAAATTATAACCGAAAATTCTTTATAATATGTCAGTTTTAAATGTTTTTTTTTTTTTTTTTTGGCTCTCCTAAAATATTTTACAAATACGCATTTATCTATCAAATTTAAGATTCGTTGCGTAAAATAAAGACCGTTTTTTTTTTTTTTTTTTTTGCTACCAGGGTGAATAAGAACAAAATTTATACACGTAGTTTAGGCATCATTAACATATTACTGTTGGAGAGGTGATTGTCGCCATAATACACGTCACGTTAAAAGAACTACGTATTTTGTGACACATATATCATTACTTCGTTTTAAAATCACTCACTTTGAATTAAATAAATATACATATATGTATAAGTGGGTATGTAGACATGTATGTATATTTGCCTTCATATTTTTTATTTCTTTTACTTTTTTTTTTTTTTTTTTTGAGAAATTAGGTAGAACATATTTATGCACGTATGGCGGGATATTGAAAAGTTAAGAGTAAAAGCTATTATTTATTCAGTTTTGTTTTGCGCTTTATTGATGATTGCAGCCAATTGAAATTGAAGATATCGAATAAGTTTTAAACATCATTTGCGGATAGAAAGATACTGTAATACATTAATTTGTATATATATATATATATATATATATATATATATATATATATATATAATATATATATATATATATATATATATATATATATATATATATATATATATATATATATATATATATATATATATATATATATATATATATATATAAATATATATATATATATATATATATATATATATATACATCCAGTACATCTTAACGTACTCGTATAAAAGCTGAGGTTGAGAACGAATAACGTTCAGTTAAGAATTTCAACTTTTCAAAATAGCTTCTTCGCTAAACCAGCGAGTTTAAACAAATTAGAAAAAATATAATTCGTGTAGAATTAAAATATTTTGATAAAATGTTACATATATCTCTCGTACTTGTTATTATTTTATCGTCGATTATTGTGGGATTGTACCTTCGTATTTTATACAATTATGGTCGAAAAGTGCGCATTGTTGATAATACTAGTAAAGGAAATCGAATTATTATAAAAGAGTATAAACAAGCACCTGGCCCTATTCCTTGGCCGATTGTCGGAAGTTTACCGTTATTGGCGCGATTTAGGGTCCCTTTTGAAGGATTTACAGAGTTGGCAAAAGAACTTGGCGATATTTATTCTTTAACACTAGGGTCTACACGCTGCTTGGTGGTTAATAACTTAGAACTTATACGGGAAGTTCTTAACCAAAACGGGAAATTCTTCGGAGGACGCCCAGATTTTTTAAGATATCATAAACTTTTTGGAGGAGATCGTAATAATTGTAAGTATTTATATATACATAAGTACATAAATTATTACTAAATCGGCCAGTACATTTAAAGTTATTTAGTTAAACATTTTAGTTTTTGGTATATGATACATCCATGTTTAAGTCTATTAATGACCATCGAACTTCTGCGGTAAGAAAATTGTAGAATTTAAATTATTTCCTTTTAAGGAAAAAAGTATTGACGCAGAAAAATAAAAAATGCATTCATGAGATTGGTTCCATCTATTGGTCAAAATTGAACACATATACTACAGCTACAATATTTTCTTCGATAGGATATCGAGGAAAGGCAATAATTCAAATTTTGCAATTTTCTTGCAATGTTTTGTATTACCGCAGAAATTTTGATGGTCATTAATAAACTTACACATGGGTGTATCGAATACCTTAAAATCACATTTATAACTAAAGAAATATGAATGTAGTGACCGATTTTATATTAATTTATATTATGTTTCAAAACATTTTTCGCAATTTTTGTGAATATCAAAACTCACAGGGTATAGCGTTATAGGGCATAAAAAAATATTAAGAAGCGTGATATTAAACTTTCACGATCGCACAGTGGTCCCAAAACGAATACTTTGAAAGTAATTCTTTAACTTGTGAACCGTTGGAGATATCTAATTAAAATTACACATGGCCAGAGCTGCGGTGAAATTTGTGCAGACCATGACCCGAAAAACTTAAAATTTGGATTTTAAGTATCTTTTTGAGAAATAATGTTAATATTTACACCTAAATAAAATTTATGATAAACTTGTTTTAAAATTAGGAAATTAAAAAATCTCCCACTTTTTCGTACCAAAATACTCATTAAAATGATCACCCAGTCGTTGTAAATGGCGAGGCTCAGAAAATATTGTTTGTGTGTTTAACCAACATATGGGGGTATATATCTAGTGGATATGTTCAAAAAATTATAGGTCTTAAGTTAAGGCCCCAATTTTAAAAAGCTTTTAAAAAACTAGGCCGAATATGAGGGTAAAATTTGTTTCAACCTAAATAAATATCAATAATTTTAATATTGTGCTAAAGTCGCGATTATTACTTTGAATAAATTCACATTCTCATTGAGTTTATAAAGTTTACACTCTAATATATCTTTAGTTTTTCTAAAGAAATTGGGAAAGGTTTCCTGATGAGCTGGCTTAAGCAACCGGCGAAATGCGCATAGGAACTAGCTTCCCCCCAACAAATAAATTGTGAATTTATTCAAAGAAATAATCGCGACTTTAGCACAATATTAAAATTATTAATATTCGTTTATCGCAGCTTAATTATTTTGAATCTAAATAAATATCTCTTAAACTACAAAAGATAACCTACACATGTAAGAATATTTTTTGTAGAGATTTACAATTTTTGCATTCAAGTCATAAATGCATTTTAGGCGAATTTTTTAAAAAAAAATTTCATAGCCGATGTGAACAAATTTGGATTCTACCCTCTACGCCAGTGACCCGCTAGGGAGCTGTGCTTCCAAATCAACTTGAAAACATTTGGATATATCGAACGATTCACAAGTTACAGAATTATTTAAAAAAAAAAAGTCGTTTTAGGAAGGTTTTTTCATCGAAATAACTTTTAAAAACGGTTGTTAGCATCAGTATTTACAATATCGGCTATGACGTGGTACTCTGTGTTTTTTATGTAAAATATGTTTATTGTTTTAAAATTTTATTGTTTATAAATATTATTTATTATATATTTTAAGCTCTGGCATTATGTGATTGGTCGTCGCTTCAACAAAAACGACGCAATCTTGCGCGTCGTCATTGTTCACCTAGAAATTCTTCTTCATATTTTTCGAAAATGTCGGCTGTTGGTTCTTTTGAAGCTAGTGAACTAATTGAAAAGATAAGAGAAAAAATATCTCCAGGCGTCGAATTTGAAATCAAGCCTCTAATTCAACAAGCTTGTGCAAACATGTTTACACAATACATGTGCTCGATACGCTTTGACTACGATGATCAAGATTTTCAAATTATTGTCAAGTATTTCGATGAAATATTTTGGGAAATTAACCAGGGCTACGCTTTGGATTTTCTACCTTGGCTTTCACCTTTTTATAAAAATCATACAAAAACTCTCGTGGGATGGTCTAGCAAGATTCGAAAGTTTATATTGGAAAGGATTATTAACGAACGCGAACAAAATTTAGATGTTGATGAACCTGAGAGCGATTTTACGGATGCACTTTTAAAGAGCCTGAACCAAAATAGTAATGTTTCTAGAGATACTATAATTTATATGCTGGAAGATTTTATTGGTGGTCACTCGGCGGTGGGTAATCTAGTTATGATATCATTAGGATATATTGCAAAAAATCCATCAATCGGGAAGAAAATACAGTTTGAAATTGATGTAGTATCCAACAGAGGCCAAAGAAAAATTAACCTTTACGACATGGAAAATATGCCATACACAATGGCTACAATCTTTGAAGTCTTACGTTATTCTTCATCTCCTATTGTGCCACATGTGGCAACAGAAGATACCGTTATTGCAGGATATGGAGTAACTAAGGGTACAGTAGTTTTTATTAACAACTATAAATTAAATACAAGCTCTCAATATTGGCAAAACCCTGAACTTTTTCAACCTGAACGATTTTTAGAAACACTGGACGAAGTTGCATTTTCTAACACGCAAACATCAAGAACATATAACAAAAATATTGACTCAATTGTTGAAACGAAACGCCGCAACTCGGAAGGCTCCGACTCTGGTATAGAATACGATAAAGATGTCTTAGCTATAAGTTCATCACTTTCGGAAAGTTCGGTCCTAAATCCATTAACAAAGTCTAAAAATTCAACTAGGATTAAACATTGGCGGCGAGAAAAAATGCAACTTAAAAAGAATATACCTCATTTTTTGCCCTTCAGTATAGGCAAACGTACGTGTATTGGACAAAATCTCGTACGAGGTTTCGGCTTTATTTTGCTAGCAAATATTCTACAGCATTATGACGTTAGTTCCAGAAATTTATCGAACATTAAAACAGTTCCAGCATGTGTTGCTTTACCAACAAATACCTTTTCATTAGTATTCAACCCTCGAAATACGATTAGAATTTAAAAATAACTAATTTATCTGTAAAGTAGTTTATATTAGGTTATTATTTTTATTGGTCTCTTATAGTGGTCTGGCATATTATCTTTTATTTCTCTCACAGCTAAAAAGACTCATTATTTACAGTGCTATTCTCGAATTAAAAAATAACGGAATGAAGCAGGGTGAATTTTTATAAGGGATCTAATAATATATTTTTTATTAAGTAGTTCTAGAGTCTGAAACGTAAAACTCTGTATTTAAGAAATGTTTTGAACTCGCTTTGAGAATGAACAACAAATTGTTCAAATTAAGTCGATAATAGCACTGATAATAATCTAATGTTAAAAAAAAAATAATAATTCTTAAAAGACTTAAGGAGTTTTGAAAATTGCAGAAATTTGGTTTAGAATTTAATAATACATATACATATAAATTACAAACTCATATATTTATGAACGGCTAGGATATATTAATAAATTATTGCTGTCTAAAAGTTATTTTCTCTCCCGGTAAAATGTCTTTCAATTAAATAAACCCGCTCTTAATTTATTGGAAATGAAAATGTTGGTTTTTTACATATAAGACTGATAATACATGAATGTATTTTACACTATATTATTTATAAAATATTAATATATATAACAAGTTTACATATTATTAAAAGTTAATGTAAATATATAAATTATTATCTTCAATGATTTATTTGTAAATCTTACAGTATGGACAATTTAGGTATAAATAATAAAAATTGTAATTGGTTATAAAATAAATATATTAATAAAATTTCTCTACCAAAATTTACAAGAACTAAGTATATTGAACCAAAAAAATTACACAGGTAAACAAAATCGCAAAAAAGTTTTAAATCTCGAATAATTCTTTAAAATTATTTTTCGTTAAGCTTGATATAGTGTAGATAGTAAAAAATTTTCCATCACTTCACATTTTTAACCCAGTGAGGACCAAAGAAAATTTGCTTCCTTAAGAAGTTTTTAGGTTATCCAGGTAATAGGCAGAGAAAATTAGTCATACATGTTTTATAGGCAAGACATACAAAAATTAGTACTAGTCGATAACTTGACTCACGTAGTCCTTAAAAGTCGTTAAATTTGTAAAGATCAAGAATTTCTCAATTAACCCTCATAAAACCTTGGAAAAATGAGGGATAATACAAGACCGAAGTTTTCAAAAATGGTAAAATTTTTAAGATCGCATTGACAAAAAATTCGTAGACTCCAAAAGTTTGAAAAAAATAAAAATCCAAGTTTAAATAACAAAGCTAACAAAAAATTAGAAAAAAAATATATCTTGAATAATTTTGTTTAATTCTTACTCCTTAGACTAAATGTAGTGAAAAAAGTAACATGAAACATTTCTATCACATACACTTTTAACCCATTGATGACCAAATGAAATATGTACCTCTAAGAAATTTTAGGTTATATAATTTTCTAGGTAATAGATAGAGCAAATAATGAAACAAAAGTGTAGAATATGCCATGCCCTCCATAGCATCTAAAAGTCTTTAAAATTGCTAAAAGCTCTGAAAAAAATAGGAAAAAATAAGCGAAGAACAATGGGAACTTTTACACCAAGACGCTGTTACTGAGAGATTATATTAACGCATATGGAATCCTACTTTTGTGACAGACTATTGCTGCTTCTTAATATGAGTAAAAATTAAAAATAGTACATTCTTAAATCCTAATTTAAGGAAAAAAATCCATATATTTTTCAATGAAGTTAAAAATAAAAAAAATACATATTTTAAAATTGTGACGTCATGGAAATGTTTTGTTTAACTTTCTGCACTATATTTAGTCTAAGGAGTTAAAATTACGCCAATTTATTCAAAATCTATTTTTCTTATAATTTTTGTTTGTTATTATTTAAATTGGTGTTTTTATTTTTTTCATATTTTTGATGGCTACGAATTTTTTGCCAGTGCGATTTTAAAAATTTTCTCCTCTTTGAGATCTACGGTCTTTGTTTGTTATACCAAATACAAATTTTCCCTCTACACCCACTCCTTACCCCTAATTTTTCAATGTTTTTATGAAAATATAGAAAATAATAAGAAAATTTCTTTTTTTACAACTTAAAAGATTCATTCCATTTAAACCCGACACGAAAAATTGCAATTTTGGACTCTACCTCTCCGAATTTAATAATAATTGATACAATAATTATTCTTGTCAAAACTAAGACTAATTCAATATTTCAGATGATTTCATCAATCGGTTCGCGAAATATAGCGATTTGAAAGTATAAAATAGCTAAAAACATTTACAAAGTTTTATACACAAAATTACAAATATATTCCAAACTACTTATGATATAAGATTTATTGAGATATCATATTAAAGGTATCAAAATTACCTTTAATATGACGTATAACATGACTTTTTTCTCAACATCAAAATGGTCCATATTTCGCGATTTTTCGTTCGCGGATAAATATCTCAAAAAATGGTATTTTAGAAAATTAAAAAAAAGCGGTAAGTGGCATTCTGGGACACGCAATATTTTATGACTTATTACAACAAATGTCATAATAAATACGGAATATTTATTTTAATTGGAATTGTTTTGTTTACAATAAAACAGAAAAATCGCCAATTGCTTCCAAAAATTATCCGAATGTAATAAAATTCGGCAAGAATATTAACATTGAGTTTTAGCTTGATTTCCTCTATGGTTCGCGATTTATAGTATCTCAAAAATAAGATGAATTGTCTTTTTAAAAATACGAATATCTTCCAAAATATTTACGTTACAACGTTCAATAATACCGGAAACATTTTTTATGTATAATTTTATTGGTTGATAATTCACGAATTAAATTTCGCGGTCGCGTATCTCCAAAAATGGTATTTTTAAATTCGTGGACATTTGTATGGAGGCCAGGTGAAATAATGGGCCGATCATGACCAAATTCAATAGGCTTCGTCCTTGTGCAAAAAAAAAAAAAAAAATCATATGTACTAAATTTTATCAAATTATCTTCCAAATTGCACTTTGCGCACAAGATTTATATGGACAGCCATCCGACCAGACGGACGGACATGGTTAAATCGACTCAAAGTGAATCTGAGTCGAACAGTATACGAACAGTATAAGGTGGGCGTCGCACAGTGTCCCGTTTCAAAAATAAAATAGAAATAAATCTGGAATTTCCAAACGGCTGGTCCGGCGAGTTTAAGTTAAGTTTAAGTTTTGAGTTTGAACCTTATAAGCATAACGGGGGCGGTTTCAGAGGGTCCTAAATTTGGACACCTCGGGTGTTCAAAAAATTTTAAACGATCCAGATTCGTAATATCTCAGATTTTTATATGAGTGGATTCTGCTCGTCGACATCTACAAAAAACATTCTCGTATGTGTTGGTTATCTCTTTTAGTTTAAGAGATATTTGGATTCAAACATTAAAATTTTTATTTTTGGACCTATCTTGGTAAAGTTTTTTCGCTTTAGCGGGTCCAAATTTCACTCGATTTTTTGAAATATCTTTTATTTTATTCACAACAAATAACAAAATTGTGATGAACAAATTTTTTGACAAAATCTTTACGGAATCAAAAGTTATATGCATTTTTGTGCGATTTTTTGCGAAAAAGGTAGTTACGTTATTTTAGTTATAAAAAAAATTCTTGAGTATCATATATAGTATTTATACTTTTCTGCAAGATTTCTTTATAAGGAATTGTGTGAAGGAAAGAAATAATTAAAAACTTTAATACTGCGTGAACCAGGGTCTCTCAAAATTGACCCATTTTTTTTTTTAATTTTCCTATTTTTGCCTTAATTTCTCAAATCGCAAAGCTGGAATTAAAAAATAATTATAGTTTTTACAAAGTTTGATGTGTTTTTAATTTTTTGGTAATAGAAATTTTTTCTCCCCATGTTTTTAATTTTTTGGTAATAGAAATATTTTTCCCCGATATCGGTTCGGAGGATATAGCAAAAAACTTAAAAAATCCCCTTTTTAGAAATTTTTGAAAGCTTTTTGGGATTTGCGGGATTTCTATTGAGAAATCCAAAAAAGTGACTAAAGGTCCAAATTAAACATCAGAAAATCTACTCAGGTGCAAAATTTCATTTAAATATTACCTAACAAAAATGTTATTCCGAAATTAAAACTGAATAATTTGCAACAAAAAAAAAAACAATTTAATACTTTCTCACACTGAACCAAAAAGGTAATAAATACAATTAAAAAATTCATTGTTACAATGAATTTGTGCACTAATTTTGACCCTATGTACAGGTTCATTCAAACAATGAATCGTCATACACTAATATTATAATTCAATGTACAAGTTCATTGAATAAATTTATTCTTACATTGAATCATTCATTAAATAAAATAAATAATTTCAGTGAACAGTACATTGGTTTCAATGAACTCATATTTTGTCCCAATGAAACTATTCATTAAAAATGTATTATAATAATAGGCGTGTTCTGTATTTCTGGTTTTTATTTTATATTAAATGATTAAATTATATGATATTGAGTTAATATAAACAAAAATTAAATATAAATATAAAAATATTACATTTCACTAAAAAATTTAAATAAACAAAATGCATGTTACAGATGTGATCATGTTCGCTTTGTCATTTATAATAATATAGTAATTCCTGTTGTCCTCTATATTGTTCAATGATGGTATGGAATATCCATTTAGATGCCACATTAATATAACTACAGCATTATCCTTAACAAAGAAAGTTTATAAATAAAATTTTTAAAATTCGTTCAATTGCTTAAAATATTTGAACTAGTTACCTTTAAATCTTTTTGGTCTATAGAAATTTCTTTATTTTGACGATCACCAGATGTAGCATTCAAATCTTGATCAGTCTGTAATATATTTTTATTAAGAATTCAATTAAAATATTTCATATATTTATGTATACTTACGAATCGAATCCTCTTGATTTTGAAATGGCAATATTTTTTGAAGCCCTGGTATTTAAGACTAATAACACATTCTTCTGCATCTTAGTGTTTTTATGTACATAAATATAAATGAAATGTAATATTTAAGAACTGTTTAAAATCATAAACATTATTAAACTTACGTGTTATGAAGTCAAGTCTCCAAATTCCTTCTTTTGGGTAATTAATTTAATTTGGTGTATTTAATTATGCTGGTGGACTTCTACTTTGCGAACTAATTATGTTTATGTATTTTAATAATTCGATTTATCTTATTTAGTTTTAAATTATTTTCGTTTTTAACATAATACTCATTTTTTTATTTTTTGCTATTGTTTAAAACGCGTCATATCTTGTTAACGTCGAATCTATATTAGAGAAATTTTTATCAATACAAACGTCAAATTTTTGTTTGAGTTGCAGATAATTTTTTATCTCTGTCAATTATAGGGGAAAACGTATGTCATAATAAACCATGCAAAAAGTACCAACAACAATCAAGATGGCGTCTTTTACTAAGCATTATCAAGACAAAATTGTCAGAGCTCGAGCGCTGACAATTTTCTTTTAACGCTGCAATAACACTGTCAAATTCAGTCTACATCCCAGCAAAAAAAGAACTGAAAAAGTTATGATTTTAACATTGTTTTGTCATTGGAAGGAAGTACTTAGTGGTGAAAAAGAGCTGCAGAAGTTCTTTTTTTAACCCATGGTTGGCATTGGTAAGATGTTATTCTTTTATACTTCCTGTTCACTGCTTTTGAAGCACTTCTCTTAAAACTATGTTTATACAAATTTTTAATAAATATTCTGTTTTTGCCCTATTAAATAATAATAAAAATGCATTCAAATTTTTAAAATTTGAATTTTGTTACAAGTTATTACCATTTTTTCCCGCTAAAAATCCATTTATTTTCACTTTTTTGGAAGTTCTTAATAATTACTTCCAAAAAAGTTTAAAATATTCACTTGGTTCCACTTTTGAAGTTGTGAAAAAGTTCTTTTTCTTGAAGAACTTCATCGTTTTTTGCTGGGATTAGACAAATCTTTATCTTGATAAAATTTTGACGTTTGTCTTGATAAAAATTTGTCTAATGTAGACTCAAAATAAAAGATAAAAGAAAACTGAGTTGTATTTGTTTTCATTTTACTTTATTTCCCGTTAGAAATCATTTATTTTGATATAATTGAATGGAATTTATCATTGAACCCTTTTGTTTTGTGTAATGCTTCTTCTTAATTAAATCAATGTATTAGTACATTGAAAAAATTAATTCAATGAACTAATACATTAAATCAATTAACTGATTTAACTATTGTAATAAGAAATAAATTTATTGAATGGCTTCAATATAATGTTCATAATAGCGTTAATAATTTCATTGAATATTTTCATTGAAGCAATGAATTTGTACATTAAGCTAATAAATTTATGGAAAAAAATTAATGAATTTCATTTAATGTACTTCATTCATTGAAATTAATTTTTTCAGTGTCAGCACATTTTCGCAAAAAATATGCAACGAATTTTTTTATTATAAATGATTTTATATATTTTTATATTATTTATATATTTTTTTATATACTATATAAAAGAAGACATAATTTCCTAAATATTGGTGTATAACAAGTCTATATCCTCTCTTTTGCGTATACAATTAAAGGATTCAAAATTAATAATTGCATGTGATTTGGTTAATTTGCTTAATTTTTCTATGATTATTGCATACGAAGTAAAATACATTTCTGTAGAGTTGCGCACGCACAATTTTGTTGAACCCATATTGCGCAGTATTATTTATTTTCGTTTTGATTTTACTGCTATAGTAGAATGTATAGCAGCCTTTTTGTTGACAATTTCATTGCTGCTAGACATTCTTGTGTGAAAGATAAAAAAAATGAACATACTTTCGAACATACACACTACATATATACAAACGTACATACCAACATACAATATGTACATTCCCAGCAGTTTTTTCGGTGTCAATTCACCCGCTTTAGCACAGTAAAGTCCTTTTGAGACTACCCACCTGACTCATACAAATGTGTACGTTTTTTTATACACCCTAACTTCGCATATATTGTGAGCGATAGTTAAGCTATCGTACCTTTTATTGACTCTTTTGAAAGCGTTGAGGAGGCGATTTATACTTTATTGACCCTTTGGTGAGCGTGGAGGTGGCGATAGCACTATTTATTGACTCTTTTGAAAGCGTTGAGGTGGCGATAGCACCATTTATTGACTCTTTTGAAAGCGTGGAGGTGGCGATTTATACTTTATTGACCCTTTGGTGAACGTGGAGGTGGCGATTGGTTTTTTATAAGTCACAAAAACGTCAAAAAAGTGAATAGTTCATCCATTGGCAGTACAGGTTGGGTTACTTGACTAACGGCAATAAATATATGGTAGGACATTTGGCTCTGATGCATCTTTTTTAGACGTGTGTACTGTCAAATATCAATTTATTGACTCCATGGTGCTTAACAGAGTCTTTAGTATTTTACTTTGTAAGAAAAAAGTTAATTATGTTTATATATATGTATATATATATATATATATATATATATATATATATATATATATATATATATATATATATATATATATATATATATATATATATATATATATATATATATATATATATATATATATATATATATATATATATATATATATATATATATATATATATATATATATATATATATATATATATATATATATATATATATATATATATATATATATATATATATATATATATATATATATATATATATATATTTATATATATACATATTTATGCTAACGACAAAAATTTGTCGTTAAGTATCGAAAATTCGTTAGTTAGCAAAAATTTTGTGTTGTGTTATTCTGTAGTAAAATTTTACGATTTTTGTCGTTAAACACATTGGTAGTTAACGAAAACTTCGGTAAGCTAACTGCAAAAAATAGCTATCGTAAAACCATAACGATAAAGAAGCTGATTTTGGCTATTAAATATAATTTTTTTAATTTTGATAACATTGTTTTATAAAAAATGTAATTATAAAAAAATATAATGAATAATAAGTGCGTTCGTTTACGTAAAAGTTTTCGTTTATTAAATGTTTTTACTGAATTTTATCAAAAATGTAGAGATTAAAATGAGAGTTTATAACTGAACTTTTAGAATTTTGAAACTTATTTGTTATTATTAAGTTGTAATTACATTCAGTTCTTAGTGAGTTTTTTTTTTTAGTGAAAAAATTTATTTTTCTGAAAATACAGAATTCTTTTAAAATTTTGATTCTTATTAAAAATTTTTTCTTTTTAGAAAATTTTAATTTATTTGCAGAAAAAAAAATTTAATTTTTCAAAAATTAGAACTTTTGTGAGAATTGGTATTTTTAGAGGAAATAAAATATTTGAATAATTTGTTTAAACGAAAAATATTAAGGAGCTTTTAAACATAAGTTTCCATAGTTATGTTATTTTAAAATTTAAAGCAAATTTTTAATGAACGAGCGTAATATAAGAAACATTTAACATTAAATTAATTTTAAAGATATTTCCAACGACATACCATACATATACTCATATTGGTTAAGTGTTGGAAGAATCTGCACACATTTATATAATATTTAAACTTTTTTCACATTTTTTTTCAAGACAATTGTTTTTTTTTTTTTTTTTTTAAATAAAAATCCAATTAAAATTATTTTTTTTTTTTTTTTTCAAATAATGACGTTCTATCATTTCTATCGATATTTGTCGTTAAAATATATGTACTTACGAAAAAATCGCTAACTTATAGTAGAGAATAGCAAAAACAACCGAAAAATTTCGTTAATTAACGATATCGTTAGTAAATGAAAAAAGTTACGGAATTGCGGTACTAGTTTTGCTAATTAGGATTTTACAATTAATAAAGAAATCAATTATTCTGGGTTTTTTTTTTTTTTTTTTTTTTTAATTGACTTTTTTCGTACTAGTCACAATATCGCCACTTTTTGGTCCTTTGGTGGCAATACACCCCTTCCTAGGACATCCCCATTTTAAAGTGACTAATCAGGTGATTAGTAAAGTGACCAGTTAAAAAGATTGTCAGGTGACTGACTCAATTTCACCAGTAAAAGGATCGACTTCCAAAGGGTAAATAAAGTGGAAGCAACAGCCACCTCACGCTCACAAAGGGTCAATAAAGCAACATGCTCATTAAAACAACAAATAGTGCAATGTATGTAAGAATGCTCTGTGGCTGAGTGGTTAGCGCGTATAGTCATACGCGCTCATAACGATGTGAGTTCGAGCCGGGGGTGCGCCATAAACAAAAATGTAAAAATATTAAATTGAATTAAATTGATTAAAAAAAAACAGAAATATGAAAAGAAAATGAAAAGATTTTAATAAATAACAAAATATAATTAAAAATAAAAAAAAAAAAAAAATTTACAAGAAAAAAAAATAAAATAAAAAAAAAAATAGAAATAAACAAATATGCGCAAAAAAATCTTTCAATTTTTTTTACATTCTGAAAATTACTAATTTAAAGATTGACTTTTTCGTACTAGTCACTTTATCGCCACCTTTTGGTCCTTTGGTGGCAATACACTCCTTCCTAGGACACCCCCATGTTAAAGTGACTAGTCAGGTGATTAGTAAAGTGACCAGTTAAAAAGATTGTCAGGTGACTGACTCAACTTCACCAGTAAAAGGACTTTTTCGTACTAGTCATTATATCTCCACCTTTTGGTCCTTTGGTGGCGATACAGTCCTTCCTAGGACATCCCCATGTTAAAGTGACTAGTCAGGTGATAGGTAAAGTGACTAGTGGTGACCCAATGTCGTCAGTCAAGTAACCGGTTTCGGACAGTCACCTTTGACTGCAGGGTTAGTTTAGATTTCAACCCTTATGTGTTTTATTTTACACACAAAGCATCGAAAGTGCAAAAACAAGACTGCTAAAAGCACACTGCAGCACGAGGTTGTAGGTTATATATTTGACAAACAAGTTGAATACTGTCTAAGTATGTTGCCCTAAATTGTAAACAAACGCTGCAATTTTTAGTATACCATATGAAAATAATGCTGCAGTTTGTAGTAGTATGGAACACAAAATGTTAAACAGTGAATATATTTTTTTGTATGGCGGTTGTTAGTAGTTAATATTCATAATAAATGAGAGCTAATACAGTAAAAAAATTAAACCTTGATTGTAATAAAGCTTAACATTTACGTTTTTTGAGCATAGTGCTTAATTCATATCCTTTTGTTATAGCCATCATTATAATATGAAAACATATTATTCATTTTTAATTTTGAAATAACATTTTTCTTACGTAATATTTTTAAATGAAATTTTGCACCTGAGTAGATTTTTGCTTAATTTTGACCTTTAGTCACTTTCAAAAATTTTCCAAAAATGGAATTTTTTAAGTTTTTTGCTGTATCTTCCCAACCGATATCGGGGAGCAAAAATTTATGTTACCAAAAAATAAAAAAATAAAACATCAAACTTTGTAAAAAATAAAATTATTTTTTAATTCCAGCTTTGCGATTTGAGAAATTAAGGCAAAAATTGGAAAATCATAAAAAATGGGTAAATTTTGAGAGACCCTGGTTCACGCAGTATTAAAGTTTTTAATTGTTTTTTCCTTTACACAATTCCTCATAAAGTAATCTTTCAGAAAAGTATAAATACTATATATGTTACTTAATAATTTTTTTTATAACTCAAAAAGAACGTAACTACCTTTTTCGCAAAAAAAGGGCAAAAATCGACTTTTTTTCAAAATTTAAATGCTTATAACTTTTGATTCCGTAAAGATTTTGTCAAAAAATTTTTAACATAATTTTGTTATTTGTTGTTAATAAAATAAAATAAAAATATATTTCAAAAAAATCGAGTGAAATTTGGGCCCGCTATAGCGAAAAAACTTTACCAAGATAGGTCCAAAACTAAAAATTGTAATCTTTGAAGCCAAATATCTTTTAAACTAAAAGAGATAACCTACACATATGTTGATGTTTTTTGTAGATCTCGACTAGCAGAATCCATATAAAAATCTTCTAAATCGGTTGAGATATAACGAATCTGGATCTATAGCGGGTCCAAATTTTACTCGATTTTTTTGAAATATTTTTATTTTATAACAACAAATAACAAAATTAAGTAAAGAAAAAAATGTGTAAAAATCTTTACGAAATAAAAAGTTATATGCATTTTAATTTTAATTTTTAAAATTAAAAAATTTAAAAAAAAAAAAAATAGCGACTTTCCGCAATTTTTTTGTCAAAAAAGTAGTTACATTATTTTTTAGTTATAAACAATTTTTCTTAAGTAACATATACAGTATATACATTTTTCTGAAAGATAATTTTATGGAAAATTATGTGAAGGAAAAAAGTTGTAAACAATTAAGTCCTGAGAGAATTGGGGTCTCCCAAATTCGACTATTTTTTTCATGATTTTCCAATTTTTGCCTCAATTTCTCAAATCGCAAAGCTGGAATTATAAAAAAGATATAATTTTTAATTAGATTAATGTGTTTTTAAGCTTTTGGTAATAGAAATTTTTGCTCCCCGATTTATTGAGGTGTCATATTAAAGGTATCAAAATTACCTTTAATATGACGTATAACATGACATTTTTTTTCAACATCAAAAAATCTTGCGATTTTGCGTTCGTGGGTAAATATCTCGAAAAATGGTCTTTTTAAAAATTTAAAAAAAAATATATGTTAATGGTGAAAATGTTTTCTATAACCATGGTAAGTTGCATTCTGGGACTCGTAATATTTTAAGAATTATTACAACATATGTCATAATAAATACGAAATATTTATCTCAATTCGTTTGATTTTGTTTGTAATAAAATAGAAAAATCGCCAATTTCTTCGAAAAATCATCCGAATTGAATGAAATTCGGCAAGAATTTCGCAAAAAATTGCGAAAAATAGACTTTTTTCAAAATTAAAATGCAAATGCATATAACTTTTGATTCCGTAAAGATTTTCAAAAATTGTTTACCTTATATAATTTTGTTATTTGTTAATAAGATAAAAAATATTTCCGGAAAATCTGATGAAATTGGCCCCGCTATAGCAAAAAAACTTCACCCAGGTAGGTTAAAATGTAAAAATTTTTATGTTTGAATCCCAATATCTTGCAAACCAAAATAAATAAGATATGTTTTTTGTAGATCTCTTCCAGAATTCTGGAAGAGATCTACTAATTCTTTCGTGTAAAAATCTTTGAAATCGATTCAGATATAACGAATCAGGATTATTGTTAAAAATGTTCATTCCCGCGGTGTCCCGAGGTCTATATGATCCAAGCTCAAAAATTAAGTTTGTCTATACTTTTACTATCACAGTGTGAAATTTCATTGAAATCGGATCAGCCGTTCGGAAATTCCAGATTAATTTCCATTTTATTTTTTGAATGGGACACTGTAAAATTTTGGAAGATATTCGTATTTTTAAAAAGACAATTCATCTTATTTTTGAGATACTATTAATCGGGAAATCAAGCTAATACTCGGTATTTGCGTTATCAGCGTCAATGTTAATATTCTTGCCGAATTTCATTACATTCAGGTGATTTTTGGAATCAACTGGCGATTTTTCTGTTTTATTATAAACAAAACAATACACCGAAAAAAATTCATGCCTTATATAAACAAAAGCTAACGTACAATGTACAAAATATTTCGTGATTTTGGACAACGAAAGGATGGTGTAATATAAACGAATGCTTACGAATATATTTCTTATCATTTACGAAATTTGTATATTGTTTTACGATAAAACTTTGTATTTTTTGCGAATATTTTTTTTATAAATACAAAAGTAATTGTAACACAAACAAAAAACTTTCATATTTTCAGTTTATAATTTCATATTAATTTAGAATATTAATGTACATATATCGTCCATTCCATGAGAAATTTATAAAAAATGACAATTTTTTTACGGAGGTAAAAAAAAATTGCCATTTGGTACGCAAGTTACATATACAAACACTAACACAAACACTTATATGAAGACATATGTTATTGATAAATAAATAAAATGTAACCCAAAACCATTTCCAAATTTAAAAAATCAAAACTATTTTACGGTCGCAATTCCAGGAATTTCAACCGTTAAAATAAAAGAATAATTATGATTACAATATTTGTAATATTTAATATAAATCAGCAATATTGTAAAATGCTAAATAAAGACAATTATTTAGTAACATAAGTTTCATTGTAACTATGAAAAATAACAATAAAGTAGTTGGTAATAATCCATGGTTGAGAACAGTAGTTCCTCCCAAAACCTTTTTTTTAATCTATTAAACAAGTAGATTATAAAATTGGCGCAGTCGGTGGGATCCCAAAGTCAGTGAACAGGATCTAGTGAAACGTACCTAAAAGAAATAAATAACTAAAGTAGTCCTGCGAATCCTTCAGGATTGTAAAGTTATAAAGTATTACAATAAAAAGTGCAGTGAATAATTAAAAAAAAATTAATTAAACACCACTAAAATAAATAGTGCATTGAACATTTAAGGCAAGTCGACACCACTAAATAAAACTATTAGTGCAGTGAACATTTAAGCCAATTGGACACCACTCAATAAAAGAAGTTAAATCTTCAACCAGCAAAATTATAAATAAAACCAAGAAAAGAAGGAACAGGGAGTTTGACCAAAGAAGGATGGAACCAACTCAACCAATAGATGCATCAGTGCTAGAACAATTAGCCAGACGGGAACAGCAACTAGAACAGCTGCGTAATGCATACCTAGAACTCCTCAGCAACATAACCAATTGGACAGAATTTTAAAAAATGTGTCATATTTACCAGTATTTACGGGTGTTGGAGATATCACCATAAACTCATTCTTGCTATCTACAATAGGAGAGGAAGGCTTAAAGAAGGAAGCTATTAAGGCTATCTTTTACCGCAACATCCAAGGAGAAGCAAAAAACGTCGTGATCAACATACAGCAACCTGATAATTGGACAACTATAAAGAAAACATTAAAGCTTAGATATAGACCAGACGTGGAGCCACACCAAATCTACAGAAGGATGAATGAATTAAGAGTCAATAGTGTAAGTGAACTAGCTGTAGAGTTACAAAATCTTAAGCATAAAAGTGATGAATTAAGTATTTACTATCGAGACGATCAGGGAATAGACTTGACTAATGTGGACAGCTTATTAACGAACATAGCAAAGGAAATGACACAGGGAATATTACTAGACAAGATATACGAAGAACAGGATCTAGGGACCATAATAGATATAATGACGAAAAGAAGTTATGAGGACAGCTGCATTAGGCAAGAATTCAGAAAGTTTCGGGGAGCTTTTCATCGTACACAAACAAGCAAGCATAATAACACTAATAATGGTCATAATAGAAACCAAAATTATCAGAATAGAGGACAGTTCAACGCTAATTTTAAACATAATACTACAAGTAATAGAAATAATAGTTTATCTTATAATTCGGGAAGATACAGAACCCAAAATTAATTAGGAAATAATAACGTAGGACAATTCCAACAGGCAGGCTATCCCAAGCCTAATTCTATTCAAGTTCGTTGGAATCCGCCTAGACCAATGGAACCTATGGAAGTAGATAATATAGAAGTAAATTATAGTAATCCTCAAGTAGCAGGACACCCTAACCGTAGGTTTAGCCAAGATCGCTTAAACCTCGATAGGCAAAGCAAGAAAGGATTAATAAGGAATTATGGTAATTCTCAAGTGGCAGGACACCCTAATCACACAATTAGCCAAGATCGCTTAATTGTTGATAGGCAAAGCCCAGAGGGACCAAAAATAAATTATGAAGAAGGAAACAATAATATTTTTTTTATGAGGCAACCACAGAATGTTTACCCAGGATAGAATTGAATATTGAACATAAAAAATACGTTGCATTAATAGATACAGAAGCTAGCTCAAATAAACATAGAAAAAGGAGAAATAATATTTAACAGAAAAACATGTAAATTTTTGAACAAGCCTTACGATTTTAACCACATATGTACACTTGAAGCTATTGATCCGAATTTTGAAGGACTTTCATTAGACCACTTAAACGAAGAAGAGTATATAGAGCTCAATATTTTACCGTTAGATTTAGCAAAAGGTTACCACCAGATTTTAGTCAAAAAAGAAGACAAAGAAAAAACAGCTTTTGTAACACCACATGAGCTATATGAATTCATTAGGATGCCTTTTGGCCTAAAAAATGCCCCAGCCACATTCCAACGGCTAATGAATGAAATCTTAAGAGATTAAAGCATGTAAACGAAAAATTTTTTACATTTTCATTTGCATACATTTAAGACACAGTATATAGTATTAGTAAAAGCTAAAAGGTTTCTGATTCTGTAAAGTCTTGAGAATATATATACATTTAAATTTTGAGTTTCAAGATATCAGTCAACGAAATATCCTAAAAATTGCAAAATATCAGAAAAAAATGTTTGGACAAATTTCTTAAAAAAATGTGTAAACGAAAAATTTTTTACATTTTAAAACGTAAATATTTCAGTCTCTGTAAGCAATATGATATAAATCGGATACTTTTCTGAATTTGTGAGGTCTGAAGATTTTAAATATGTAATACTTTTTTTATTAAATCCAAACTTTTAATTCATATTCTTAAAAATTGAAAAATAACAGAAAATTAAATTTGAGCAAATTTTTTTGAACATTGCATCAACCAACTTCAAGTCAAAAAATTCTAGTTTAACAATAATAATTTTGGTAAGTGATACATCAAAGAAAAGACAATATTATAATCTATCAATTGAAATACTAAATGATGTGTTTATTAACACTCCGGCTAGATTTGGCATCAAAAAGTGAATCGGGAAAAAGGTTATGATAAAATACTGTAAAACACATAGTGTATGGGTGTCATAAAATATTAAGATCAAAACCAGTTAAAAAATTTTACATCCAAGATTGAAATTGTGTCCAAAAAACGTGTAAAATGTAAGAAAATTGTGAACCTTTACAAATGTTTTTAAGAAATGGTGTGAAAAACGTGTCCAATTTTTTTTTTTCTGAATTTTTACAATTTTAATATTTATTCAGCGACTGATAATTTTAAACAAAAATAATAAGCATATTTGTATTCTCTGGAGTCTCTAGTTTCATAAAAATATAACATTTCTGAGATACCCTATATAGGTACCTAAATATTTACATTTGAAAATGTAAAATTTTTTTCGTTTACATGCTTTATATTAACAAAACTTGCGTCGAATATTTGGATTATATTCTAATATTTAGCACCTCATTACAAGAACACTTAAATGAAATACGTGAGATTTTTGATGTGTTGGAATAGAAAAATTTAAAAGTCTAAATAGATAAATGTAATTTTTTAAAGAAAGAGACATATTTTTTAGGACATATTTTAACGAAACATGGAATAAAACCCAATACAAAAGTATTGTACTAAGTATTTGAAAAAAGGGGTGAAAATAAATACCAGATCCTACTTATATTGAAGCATTTGAGAAATTAAAAAACCTAATAAGTACACATCCGATATTACGTTTCCCTATCTTCGAAAAACAGTTTACATTAACAACAGATGCATACAATTATGCAATCGGTGCAGTGTTATCACAAGAGGGACATCCAGTATACTATGCATCCAGAACTTTGAACAACCATGAAAGAAACTATTCTGCAAAAGATAAAGATTTTCTAGCAATAATGTGGAGTGTCAATTATTTCAGACCTTACCTATATGGTAGAAAATTTAAAATTCTTACCGATCACCAACCAATTAAATATTTACATTCCAAGTACAGAGGGAAAGATATATCTCCCAGACATCAGAGATGATTATTAAAACTAGGAGAATATCAATTTGAGATAGAATACTAAAAAGGTAAAGAAAATAGTAGCAGACTTTTTAAGCAGAATTGAGAATAGTGAGGACACTATTTTAGAAAATGAGGGGGGTGAAAACATCAATAGCGAAATTTCTTTCCCCATTAATATCATAGAAGACAATGTAACCATGGCAACCATACATTCTGCCGAAGAAAAGTTTGGAGATTATTTTTTCATTAAAGACGAAATTGTAAATAAATACAAAACTCAAATAATTTTAACAAATAATAAGGTAAAAGAATTCAAAGAGATACATGGTAAACGAATTATTTTTATTGCTGAAAACGATTTTGAGCACATGGGAGAAATCTTTAGGAGATATATATCAAAAGGTAAAATTGGAATTCATTCAGAACTACCAGATAGAAAGTATAATATAGTACAGGAAAAGCTTATAGAGATGTATTCAAATGACAGCCAAATAAAGTTTACTAAATGCACTAGAAGAACACAGGATATAAGGAGTGCGTTCGAAAAAATCTTAACACATATAATATTGAATAACTTGGAAGCGGTTAATTCTAGGGTTTTCATTATTTTTTTATTTAATTGATAATTTATTACAGATTATAGAAAAATATAACTTTTATTTTTTTACTTTTATAACCACTACTTATGAAGTTGTGGACCATTTTTGGTAACCCTTCCGTTAGAGATTTGATAGTTGCTTCAGTCACTTTTTTGAAGCAGTGTACACATATTCGCTATAACTCTTTAATTTAACATTTTCTGATAAAATACTATATAAGCTTTTCGATTCAGAATAAAATGCAGAAATTTTCGACATTTAATTTTTTAGCCTACTATGACTTGTTGTGATGTTATAAGCAATCAAAGTAAAAATTTTTTCATGAACTTTTTTTTAAAAAAGCCCTGGTTTCAATATGGGCTTAGCCTGCTGGAAACGGTTTTTATTATTTTGTAGAACAGGATTTGTAGTTTTTATAAATCGATAAGTTTTATCACATTTGCTTAATATATTAGGGTAGATGGACCAAAATCTGAATTTGGGGTATCAATTTTTTGCTTATTATACAAATATTGGAACTAAATGTAGGGTGTAGCATAAAATTTTGAATAATTTCAGAGAGTATTTTTAAATAGTTATCGAATTAAACTGCTACTCGAAATTTAGGTGTTGCCGATTATCCAAAAATTGTAAAAGTTAACATGTTAATATTTTTACATATAAACAACTTTTTTTATCTCTTTTACCTTAAAAATCGGTGATATATATTAAAAATAGATAATATTTCTTACAATAGCTTGGAAATAAATAAAAATATATTTTCAAAAGAACTAGTAAATTAACTTATATGAGTTAAATTCATAGAATAACGGAATTTAGTTTTGTTCCGATTCCATGTGATGTATTTTTTGTCTGTCGCTGTTTAGTTTTCTTTCAGAAAGGAATAATTATGCAATTTATTTTATAATTTAACTCTTTTGAGGGTACATGACATCATAAAGGTTAATTAAAAGCAAACCTTTTATTTCCGTAATACATTGTCTTGAACAGTTACATTGTAATTTTTGATCTCAGTTTCAATGTATTTATAAAGAAGTACATACATGGTATTTAAATATTTACTCAAATACAAGGTTTTATAAACTAATTACTTCCACTCTACATTTTGAAATTCCTCATCATTACTTGCTGTTTTAATATAAAATTTTTACGAGTAATAATGAACATTTTTATTAATATTACACATAATTACTTACCTTTTTTGCGAGCTGTTGTTAAAAAAATTTTATGTTTTTAAGATACTTCTCCGATTTTTAAGGTAAAAGATATAAAGAAGTTGTTTATATGTAAAAATATTAACATGTCAACTTTTACAATTTTTGGTTAATCGGCAACACCTAAATTTAGAGTAGCAGTTTAATTCGATAACTATTTAAAAATATTCTCTGAAATGATTCAAAATTTCATGCTACACCCTACATTTAGTTCCAATATTTGTATAATAAGTAAAAAATTGATACCTCAAACTCAGATTTTGGTCCATCTACCCTAATATATTAAGCAAATGTGATAAAACTTATCGATTTATAAAAACTACAAAACCTGTTCTACAAAATAATAAAAACCGTTTCTAGCAGGCTAAGCCCATATTAAAACCAGGGCTTTTAAAAAAAAGTTCATGAAAAAATTTTTACTTTAATTGTTTATAACATCACAACAAGTCATAGTAGGCTAAAAAATTAAATGTGAAAAATTTCTGCATTTTATTCTGAATCGAAGAGCTTATATAATATTTTATCGGAAAATGTTAAATTAAAGAGTTATAGCGCAATAAAGATATTAGTTACTTTTAAGCCTTGTTTTAGGGCAAAGGTCAAAGTCGACTGGCCGGTTTAAGACCGATCGACCCAATTTTTGCACACATATTATTTTTATAGCCCCATCTACCAGAAACTGCCGGTGGAGCAAGTAAAATCAAAAATTTTGTATTCATGGGTAATCTACTATAGAGCTTTCTAACCATAGTGGCATGATACCAAATGGGTTCAAAAATATGTGGACACGTTGTGCTCTTTTACGAAAGGAAGAAGTCTTTTTTTCAAATATTCCTTTATGCATATTTAGGTATTTATAGATCCGAATGTATCAAATGACTTAACTGTTTTGCCGCAACTGCAAAAAGATTGTTATACCAGGAATTTTGTAAGAAATTTTTTATGATTTTGGGTCCTAAACTTATCTTTAACATTGCCTCGAGTATTAACAATAAAAAGTTTTGACATATAAGCTGCGAAATTTCTGCCAGCACATAAGTTTCTTCGTCAATTATACAACTTGAGTATTTTTGTAAAAAATTTGGTTTTAATTTCCGTGTCCTATTCTTGGCTTCTAAATTTTTTGCAGTATTCGCGTTTGGAACTTTTTGAACTTTATATGTTCTAACTAATCATTAGCATTAACTTTTCGCACCAAATAGTCAAAGATCTGAGCTAACCATACTTGTTTTCTACCAAATGTGTTTGGAGTTCTTTTCAATATGCTTTCGATTTTCTTGGCCTTACCGATATTATGTGGACCTTTTTTCTTCCCGAACCATGTTTCCTATCAATAGTCAAATTCTCCTGATACTGTTTAATAACATTAGAAACAGTTTGACCACAGAAATTTAATTCTGTGGCCAATTAATTGTAGGACCTATTTGGTTTTTTTTTTTTTTTTTTTAATTTTTTAATAATCTGTAGCACGTAAATCTTTTTCGTCACTCATTTTGATGAAAATCACGACAAATCAACATGGCTGTTATTAAAAATAATAACTGATGAATTTTTCCATTATAACTAGATCAAAAAAAAAAAAAATTGTCATTATTGATTCCGAAAAAAGTTAAGAGGCAAAACGAGTGTTAAGATTTTTTCGATCGCACTCCCTAGATACAGAAGTAGAAGCAGTTAAGCAAATATCATTGTACCACGTTAAGGAAAGCATGCATTCAGGTATAATTGAAACTTATAACCAACTTAAAAACAAAATTTACTATCAAAAACTCATGGAGTTAATTCAATTGGTAATTTACCAATGTGAGATATGCCAGGAAATAAAATACGACAGAAACCCAATAAAACCGAAATTTTCATTCACAGAAACCCCATCGGAAGCAAATGATATAGTTCACCTAGATACTTATGTAATGAAAAGAAATCATTTTTTAACAGTAATAGATAGTTTTTCCAAATTTGGAACAGCTTACCCTTTAAAAGATTATCCAGCAATTAGAAGATCAGTTTTCAAAAATAGGGAAACAAAAAAAAAAAATAGTAGCGGACAATGAATTCAAGGCAGTCAGAATAAAAGAATTTTTGCAAAAGGAAAATATTGAATTGCATTTAACTAAAGCCAACAGTCATACAGGTAATGCAGACATAGAACGTTTTCACAATACAATAGCCGAAAAATTCAGGATATTACATAAAACGGAAAGAAATGTTCTTATAAAGCAATTGATTCAGAAGGCAGTAAGAAATTATAATGAATGTTACCATTCCAGTATTAAATACACACCTAGGGATGTACATTTAGGAAAAATTGAAAATAGCATAGTTAAACAGAATTTAGAAGAAAATAAAATAAAAATAATAGAAAAACTAAACAAATCTAGAGAAGACTATAGAGAAACAAGAGAAGAAGGATTTATAAAAAAAACTACAAGGCAGTTAGACATAAGGAACAACCAAAATATAAAAAAGCTAAATTAGAAAAAATACACTCGTGTAATATTAAAAGACCCTTAAAATTTTCAGATTTGGACAATACTGACGATAATCATACTGACACCGTCGAGTATGGGAATAATGACAACTAAACGAGTTACAGAACAATTAGGATTTGTAGACATCTTTATGAAAAATCAGGAGATAGTTAAAGAATCAGATACAATACTACATATAATATACTTACATGAAATAGAACACATTCTGGACCAAATGACAGAAAACGTTATTTTAAACGAAAAATAAAGAAATACTTCAACTAGAGTTATTAGATGCAAGGAATAAAGTATTTAATTAAAAAACCAAAACAGACTACGAAGAGGACTAATTAACGGAGTAGGTAGTATGACGAAATGGTTATTCGGGACTATGGACGAAGACTGACAGAGCATTCAAAAACACCTTTTTAATATTAATGAAATAATTAACTATAAAAATCAACAAATTGTAATAAATAACTATTTTAATGAAACCATAAACCATTTAAAAACGAGAGAAAAAGATATAGTCGGTCAGGCCCGACTATATGATACCCTACACCATACAGTATATTTCGGGGAGGGGTCTTTTATTAGACATGGACCCAAATGTGGACCGATACTTATAAGTGTAAAATAAGACATACATATACAGAATATTACGTTGATGCTGACATTTATATGAATTTATTCACTTTTGGGTGATTCCCGAAAGGGGGCCTTATATGGGAGCTATGGTAAATTATGGACCGATCTTTATAAAATTTGGTACTATCATTTATGTTTATATAAAACTTATTTGTGTCGAATATTAACTTGATACTAACATTTTAGTAGAATTTATGGCCGTTAAATTGATTTTTTGGAAAAGGGTTTATATGGGAGCTATGAGTAATTATGAACCGATCTTTTTAAAAGTCAGCACACTTATTTAAACTTATATGAAACTTATATGTGCCAAATCATATTAAAATATTGCTATATTTAAGGGATTTATGATCATTAACACATTTTCAGGGAGGACATTTGTATGGGAGCTAGGTGAAATAATGGACCGATCATAACCAATTTCAATAGGTTTCGTCCCTGAACTATAAAAAACCTGTGTACCAAATTTCATTAATTTTGGTTCAAAATTGCGACCTTTAGTTTGATTACAAGGTTTACATGGACGGACAGACGGTCAGACGGACAGACGGACGGACGGACATCGTTAAATCGGCTCAGAAAGTGATTCTAAGCCGATTGGTATAAATTAAGGTGGGTCTTAGACCAATATTTTTGGGTGTTACAAACATCAGCACAAACGCATAATACCCTCCCCACCTATGGTGGTGTAGGGTATAATGATTATTAAAAATGATAAAAAAATGAAATTAAAAAAAGATTCGGCTGTGCCGAATCTTTGATACCCTTCACCATATTACCATCTTACTATCTTATCGACATCATATTACCATATTACCGACAAATAATAAAATTTTCGCCTTAACGTATGCTTTCATATTTTCACATATATAAATCAAAATTTTTTTCAAACGAAAATTTGAATATATAAAAAAAAACAATCATAGCAGGCTTTGCTTTTAAAAAATAAACAACAACAATTCCATATTTACTTATTTACTTATATACAAACTGGCTGCATATACAAAGAACAACAACACTGTTATTCATTATATTACTTCTGTTGCTAACTAAACAACTTGTCTTATTGGCAAAAACGTCACTAATAGTCATTACAATGCTTAATATAGATGTTTGTGTATGTATTTATGTATATTCTAAACAGATATGTTTTAGTTTTTACAAATAAACAACAACAATTCCATATTTATTTATTTTTGTACAGACTGCATATACAAAGAACAACAACAACATTGTTATTCATTATATTACTGCTGTTTCTAACTAAACTACTTGTCTATACAAAAAACAAAAAAAACGTCACTAATAGTCATTGCAATGCTTAATATACATGTTTGTGTGTGTATTTATATTCTTAACAGATTTGTTTTTTGGCCATAACTCTGTTGATTATGAACGAATTTGGTTTATTAAAAAAAAACGAAATTTTGTAAAAACATTTATGACTGATCTATATAAAAATAAAAATCTGTAGCTTGAACAAGGGCTTCAAAAATAAAAAATTCGTTTTCCCCGATATCTCAGTTATTACTGAACCGATTTATTTAATTTTTTCAGAACAAAAATTCAGAAAATAATTTCCGAGCCCCCTTTAAAAATTCGAAGTACCTGGTATATGTAGAGGCTTCAGAAACTGAAAAACCGGTTCCAAAAACCGGTTTTTAAAGCATATCTCCACCATTTATAAACCGATCTTCCTGATTCAAAAAACCGAAAATTTATAAAAATATTTGTGACCGATCTGTATAAAAATAAAAATCTATAGCTTAAACCAGGGCTTCAAAAGATAAAAAATGCGTTTTGTCCGATATCTCAGTTATTATTGAACCGATTTATTTCATTTTTTCAGAACAAAAATTCAGAAAAAAATGTCCGAGACTTCTTTGTAAAAACGAAGTCTCTAGTATATACAGAGGCTTCAGAAACTGGAAAACCGGTTCTAAAAAACGGTTTTTTTAACATATCTCCGCATTGTATGAACCGATCTTGCTAAATTCCAATAGCAAAATTCTCGAAAGCATTTCCGATCGTTTGACATATATTATATATGTCAGTTATCGGTGGGCTTCATAAACGCCATTTCAACCGACACACGGACGGACGGACGGACATGGTCCTATCGTCATCATTTCTTACAAGGATCCCGAAAATGTAAACTTTTTTGCTCTCCGACGAAAATTGTGGGAATTACAAACGGAATGACAAACTTATATATACCCTTTACACCTGTGGTGAAGGGTATAATAATAGAAACAAAAATAAATTCCATAAATAAATTATTAGAAGTTGAAAATGACAATCATATATATTTAGAACAATTATCAAATATACAACTTTTAAAAAATAAAATAGAGCACTTGCAGGATAATGTTATTTCCGCAAAATATGGTATGGTACATCCAAGTATTCTAACTTTTAATGAAATAGAGAAATATAAAATAGACTATAATAAATTAAAATATATACAACTTGGAACAACATTATTAAACGACTCTCACTTAGTATTTGGCATAAAAATACCTAAAACATTTGAAATAGTAAAATTAAGATCAATTGTACCCATTCCCAATAATGAAAGTAGTGAAATAGATTATCATATTGAAAATATTTTTGAATTTGAAAACAAAATTTATAAATTTGAAGAAAATAAACATTTAAAAGACTTAAAAATAAGCACACATTGTATAATCAATAATAATTGTCAACTAATAAAACATAACGAATTTGAAATATTTAAATTAGATATAGACACAATTATTGTTAAAAGTGCAACCAATATAAATATAAATCAAACTTGTAATTCTGAAAAAATTATCTAAAATGGAAACTATTTAATTAATTATAACAACTGTCAAATAAGAATAAAGGATTATTTCTTTTCAAATATTGTAGAAACTATGGAACAAAAAAAAATATAATATTGAAATATTAAGAAATTTTACTAATAAGATAACATTTGAACAAATTAAAGAAGAACATAAAGTAAATGTAAAAAAAGAATTGAATTTCCACAAAAGAATCACATATAGTTGTAATATTTTAATCATAATTTTTGTACTTACCTTATTTTTAATAATTGTTACCAAACATACACATATTAAAATAAAATTAAATTGAAAAAAGATTCGGCTGTGCCGAATCTTTGATACCCTTCACCATATTACCATCTTACCATCTTATCGACATCATATTACCATATTACCGACAATTAATAAAATTTTCGCCTTAACGTATGCTTGCATATTTTCTAAATCTAAATTTTTTTCAAACTATGAAAATTTGAATATGAAAAAAAAAACAATCATAACAGGCTTTGCTTTTAAAAAAGAAACAACAACAATTCCATATATATTTATTTTTGTATGTACAAACTGACTGAATACACAAAGAACAACAACAACACTGTTATTCATTATATTACTGCTGTTGCTAACTAAACTACTTGTCTATACAAAAAACAAAAAACGTCACTAATAGTCATTACAGTGCTTAATATACATGTTTGTGTATGTATTTATGTATATTCTTAACAGATATGTTTTAGTTTTTAAAAATAAACAACTACAATTCCATATCTATTTATTTTTGTACAGACTGCATATACAAAGAACAACAACAACAACACTGTTATTCATCATATTACTGCTGTTGATAACTAAACTACTTGTCTATACAAAAAACAAAAAACGTCACTAATAGTCATTACAATGCTTAATATACATGTTTGTTGGTGTATTTATATTTTTAATTTTTGGGCCATAACTCTGTTGATTATGAACGAATTTGGTTTATTAAAAAAACCGAAATTTTATAAAAATATTTATGACTGATCTATATAAAAATAAAAATCTGTAGCTTGAACAAGGGCTTCAAAAATAAAAATTCGTTTTCCCCGATATCTCAGTTATTACTGAACCGATTTATTTAATTTTTTCAGAACAAAAACTCAGAAAATAATTTTCGAGCCCCCTTTAAAAATTCGAAGTCCCTGGTATATGCAGAGGTTTCAGAAACTAAAAAACCGGTTCTAAAAACCGGTTTTTAAAGCATATCTCCACCATTTATAAACCGATCTTCCTGATTCAAAAAACTGAAATTTTATAAAAATATTTGTGACCGATCTGTATAAAAATCTATAGCTTAAACCAAGGCTTCAAAAAATAAAAAATGCGTTTTGTCCGATATCTCAGTTATTACTGAACCGATTTATTTCATTTTTTCAGAACAAAAATTCAGAAAAAAATGTCCGAGAATTCTTTGTAAAAACGAAGTCCGTAGTGTATACACAGGCTTCAGAAACTGGAAAACCGGTTCAAAAAACCGGTTTTTTGAACATATCTCCGCATTGTATGAACCTATCTTGCTGAATTCCAATAGCAAAATTCTCGAAAGCATTTCCGATCGTTTGACATACATATTATATATGTCAGTTATCGGTGGGCTTCATAAACGCCATTTCAACCGACACACGGACGGACGGACATGGTCCAATCGTCATCGCTTCTTACAAGGATTCCGAAAATATAAACTTTTTTGCTCTCCGACGAAAATTGTGGAAATTACAAACGGAATGACAAACTTATATATACCCTTTACACCTGTGGTGAAGGGTATAATTAAACAATAGAATTCAGGAGAATTCTAATCTAAAGGGGGGAGAAGTTACATATACAAACACTAACACAAACACTTATATGAAGACAGACGTTATTGATAATTTTATAAATAGCATTGTAAGCAATAAATAAAATGTAACCCAAAACCATTTCCAAATTTAAAAAATCAAAACTATTTTACGGTCGCAATTCCAGGAATTTCAACCGTTTAAATAAAAGAATAATTATGCTTATGATATTTGTAATATTTAATATAAATCAGCAATATTGTAAAATTATTTGTAATATTAAATATAAATCAGCAATATTGTAAAATGCTAAATTAAGACAATTATGTAGTAAAATAAGTTTCATTGTAACTATGAAAAATAACATTAAATTAGTTGGTAATAATCCGTAGTTGAGAACAGTAGTTCCTCCCAAAACCTTTTTTTTAATATATTAAACTAGTAGATTATAAAATGCGCATGAAACCTAGAAGCCATTTAAATACCTCAATTTTTATTTTTATTATTATTATTATTTTTTATTTTTTTTTTTTTTTTTGAATTTTTAAAAATTCTCGAATTTTAGGATGCATTTTTGAAAAATTTCTACCCTTTCAATTTTAATTTTCTTTCAATATGTTATAAAGCAATATCTTTAATACAAAACGTAAAAAAAAATATTCTGGAACAAAAAAATTTTAATATTTTTTTAATTTTTATCAATTTTTTCATACAAAAATTTAAACTTTTTATAAATTTTTGATTTTTAATTTTTTT
This sequence comes from Protophormia terraenovae, assembly GCA_951394005.1. NCBI lineage: Eukaryota > Metazoa > Arthropoda > Insecta > Diptera > Calliphoridae > Protophormia > Protophormia terraenovae. The sequence continues at coordinate 73,878,063 of OX596073.1, read as the reverse complement.
TTTTTGGTTATACTCTTTTAGTAATATGTAACTTTACATGTTTATAACTACTTAACTATACGTCGGATTTTATTGATTTAAAAACGAGTATAAGGTATATTTCAATAAATATTGTAAATTATATTGTATAAGTTAAAAATGTTTTTTTTTTTGCTAAAGATGCACTCACAACAAGAATGCAATTTTCGGATGCATTTTTAAGAAATTTCTACCCTACAAATTATGAAATATTATGATTATAATAAATTTTAAAATAAACTCAAAAAATAAAAAATATAAAAATTTAGTAATTTTAATATTGTGCTAATAGTCGCTATCGTTACTTTGAATAAATTCACAATTTATTTGTTGGGGGGAAGCTAGTTCCTATGCGCATTTCGCCGGTTGCTTAAGCCAGATCTTCAGGAAATCTTTCCCAATTTCTTTAGAAAAACTAAAGATATATTAGAGTGTAAACTTTATAAACTCAATGAGAAAAGTTCTACACTAAAAAATATCAAAGCTTAAACCAAGCCCAACAAACAAACCATGATTTTAGTATTTTCTTACTTTCCTTTCTATATTGGTTGGTTTTTTGCCGACGCTAAATGTAGTGGGTAAGGAGTAAACAAAAATAAAGTAAGGAAAGTAAGAAAATAATAAAATCATGGTTTGTTTGTTGGGCTTTGTGTAGTGTAGAACTTTTAATTCTCATTGACTTTATAAAGTTTACACTCTAATATCTTTAGTTTTTCTAAAGAAATTGGGAAAGGTTTCCTGAAGATCTGGATTAAGCAACCGGCAAAATGCGCATAGGAACTAGATTCCCCCCAAAAAATAAATTGAGAATTTATCCAAAGCAACGATCGCAACTATTAGCACAATATTAAAATTATTAATATTTTGTTTATAGCAGCTTATTTATTTTGAATATAAAAATTTAGAAAAACAATTTTTTTTTTTATATGAAAAAATTTAAAGAAATATTTATAAAAATTTTTTGAAAATAGTGGCCGTTTTTGTCCCAGAACAATTTATGTTCAAAGTTTAATTTTTCTACTATAGTAGCTCTCATTTATTATGAATATCAACTACTAACAAACGCCATACTAAAAAATATATTCACTCTTTAACATTTTGCGTTCCATACTACTACAAACTGCAGCATTATTTTCATGTGGTATACTAAAAATTGCAGCGTTTGTTTACTAAATATCTGCATCAAATCATTTGCTTTTTAATTCACAGTAATGTTTTTTAATGTATGCTCTTACATTACTGCGAAAATAAAAAACAAAACAATACAAAACAAACCACGCACAGTGGTCCCAAAACGAAATTTTTTGGAAATAATTCTGTAACTTTAGAACTGCTGGATGCATTTGAATGAAATTTCACATGAACAATCCTGAGTGTATGTATGTATGCCAATTGATTTGGAGGAGGACAGGTTCTTAGCAAGTCTGGGGGACGGGGAGTGGACCTCCAAAGTTGGTAACCTCGGGTATGAAAATTTTTTAAAAAATCGCCAAAATTTCATAGATAGTCCCTATAATTCTCTACATAAAATGTGCTTACATGTTTGGGTTAACTCTTTTACTTTAAGAGATATTTGGACCAAAGTAAAATTTTGACCTATTTTTGACCATGTTTTTTTAAGTTTTTTTTAAACATGGTGGACTCAATTTGAGTCCTACAATTTTCCTAAAATATTCCCTGGATTCTTTATAAAATTCTAAACAGTTTTTGTGCAAGGATCATATACAAAAGTGGTTTAGATAAAAAGTTATATCATTTTGAATTTGAAAATTTGAAAAAATTTTTGATTTTTTGTGATTTTTTTCAAAAAGGTGATAACATTTTTTCACTTTAAAATCCGTTATTTTCCTCCGAACCATACATTTTTTTTCATGTTTCTAATAGAATACTTAACATAAATGCATGCAAGACAAATCTGAGGGCAGTTGGGGTAATAGTTTCCCTGCTAGCCCTATCAGAATTTTGTTTATTTTAATTTTTGTAATTTTAGTTTTTTGTGGAGCACAAAAATGTCAAAGCTGATATTAAAATAAAAATACCTTGAAAACTTACCTCTATATGTTAGCTAATCACACAAAAAAAATTGAATAAGCCACGCCTCTTATAACGACAGAGTGACCATTTTACTGAAAAAAGTAAATTTTTGAAGTAAGTTTTCCCCGAAGTGGAGTTTAGGGTATTTCGGAGAAAGAAAATAGGAATCTATTTATTTTATTCTTTTAAAGACAATTTTTTTTATATTATACAGAATTTCATAATAATATCTTGATTAATGTAGATTTTGTTTAAGTTCAAATATAAAATTTTTTATTGAAAAATAACACTAAACACAAAAATGTTTCGTTTTTTGATCAATTCAATAAAAAAATTATTTCGAATACTTTATTACTTATATATTAATATTTTTTAAGTAATAACCTTTCCAATGATACCAAATACTTGTATACACTTTACAAAATCGTTTAAAAACTAACTGAAACCTTACCCCCTTCGTCAAAATTTGCACATTTTCCTTCAATTTCTATGGTAAATGTGTGTTGAAGCATTCTATATGGGCAATTATTAAAAATTTTTGATTTTAGCCCTTCAGTTCGCGTTAATCATTTCATGTGAGGGGCAATCATCTATAAGCAAAATGGGTTTCGGTGGCAAATTATTTTCCGGAGAAAAGCGGATCACCTGTAAATTTCAAATGTTTTAAAATTACTGAACCTGAAATCAATATTTGTTCTTACCTCTTTAATAAATATTCGGTGAAACCATTCGTGAAAAATCCGAGAAGTCATCCAAGCATTTTTTGAAAAGTTGTAATGCAGAGGATTATTGAAACTTTTAAAACACCTGGGGTTTTTTGCTTTTCCAATTACCAATGCAACTAATTTATGTGATCCATCAGAGTTTGCACCAAGTAGGACTGAAATTCTGTCTTTTTGAATTTTATGTTCAGGGGCGTTTTTTTCAAAAGCAGAGACATATGTTCTGTCTGGTAGGCAACGAAAAAATAATCCGGTATCATCGATATTATATATTTGTGACTGATAGAAGTGACTGAAGCAACATCACTGGAAAGAATCTCGCCACAAATTTTTAAAAAACGGATACCGTGTCGTTTCTTAAATTTGGTAAACCATCCATCACTTGCACGGAATGCATTTTCATCTTTATCGGGATATTCCTCTTTAAATCTTTGTTTAGCTTTCTGTTTAAGTATATGCTCAGTCAGTGTACACTTTTTTCTCGTTGATTTAAAAACCACTCATACAGACGACTTTCCATTTTAGGATATTCAGCGCTGTGCAAAGATTTATTGCTTGCCTCCTGATATGTGTTGGAAACAGCATTTAATATTGCTGTTCTATATGATTTGATGTAGCTGATTGAAGATGTCACATTAAAATCTAGGGCTAATTTCTGGACGTTCGAATTACTGAAAGCTCTAATTTGTGAGCGTCTATTGTATTGCATTTTTTGCCGTTTTATATTTAATTCAATTCAGTTCGAAATGAGTTGTTGCTAAAATGTTTATGACTCCCTGAACAATTGATTTTGTTTCTTTTTGTTTTGTTTTCTTTGTCTTTTTCATACGTACGCACACACAGAGAATTGATTTAAAGTTTAAAAAACAATAACAGCCAACAATTGAAAAGAAAGAGAGTAATTAAAAATGAGTTACAAATGAATTCATGCAGATATACTTTAACAGTATTCAACTTGTTTGTCAAATATATAAACTACAATCTCGTGCTGCAGTGTGCTCGTAGAATTTTGCCGAAAACATATTACACACCAGTCGGTGTTTTCTTTGTTAGAGCCCAAACACAACCAAACGGATTTCAACGTTGTTTTCCGCTCTAAGAGAGAAATGCAAATTAAATGAAGACGGAATCCAGCAGCGGATTTCATATATATTTTGTTTTTGTTTCTTTATATTTTTTGTGTTTGGCAACAACAAAACTACATATATAAAAAAATATTTATCTTTCTCTCTTAAATTCCATACATAAAAAGTAAAAGGCAAATCTATCTATCTCTTTCTTTCTTATATAAATTTAATGTAAACTTATGTGATTCATTTTGCAACAACGGCAACACTGACAGAGAGGGAGAGTGAGAAAATGAGAGCTTTTGAGAATCCGTTGTGAAATTAAAATAGATTTTAATTTCCAGCGGATTCCGCTTTGTTGTTTTAGTTGCCAAATCTTCATTTAAAAAAATAATAAGGTTGTGTTTGGGCTCTTATGATGGATATTTTTCTCTATTTGAAAATTTGCGCTTTGATTTTTCTGCTATAGCATAGTATAATTATAAAGTATACTCGTAAGAACAGCTGTTTTACAATTTTTTCATTGGCAAACCTCGCGGTACTATCAAATTGTTTTTGTATTCATATGTAAATTTTTTTCGAGTTTTTTTTACTCTTGCTCTCCTTCATTCTCTCATTTTTCCGTTCAAAGCATTTTGACATTGTGGGCAGTAGTTTTACACTAACAAAATACAAACAATCGTTGCTTTTGTAGATGTGCGAGTACTTTATTATTATATTATGTGCTATAGTAGGTAATTTAGCAGTCTTGTTTTTGCAATTTCGTTGCATTGTGTGAAAAATAAAACTCATAAGGGCCCTGCAAACATTTTCTATTGGTTAAGTGGCTAAGAAGAGTCTTCCAGAAGTTGAAACTCATCGCCAAGACTATTGCCAAAGTATCATTAAAATCATCTTCCGTCGGGAAGAACTGTTCCTCGTGGAAGTGTCTTCCAGACGACTCGAAGAAGACACTTCTGGAAGTGTCGAAGAAGACTCTTCTGAACGCCACCCGGAAGATGATCAGAGAAGTCTCGTCTTAGTCTCTTCTAGAAGATGATTTTTAATTTTTTTTATTTCTGTATTTATAATTAAAATTATTATTTTTTTTATATATTTCATAATTATCTTTATTTCATAATTATTTATACATAAAAACTACAAAATAAATAATTCACATTTAATAAAAAAATCTTCATGAGAAACTTTTGGTCAAATCCGGTACCTTTAAAAGAAGAAAAGAAGATTAATAATAATTTTGATTGTTAAATTGAATTTAGATTACCTTTTGTACGAAGAATGCGGCATAACACTATTACAGGCAAAGTTTTGGACTTCTTTTAATATGCAAATACTTGTTTGTTTGATGAAATTTTTCCTAAAATTAATATAAATTGTGAGTAAAATTTGATATTAATAAATAAAAGTTTAAGAAGATTTACTTACCTTTTAAAAATGTCCTTTATTAATAATTTCCAAATTATTAACAATAAAAAACACTTATGTAATTATCAGGAATACTTTTCTTTTTATGTTTATTTTGCTGCCGAACTGTACCAAAGTTAAATTGTTACTGAAAACATGATTTATTGTGTTATTTTCTTTTCATAAAAAAACCGACAATCTTCCCACACACATACAGAATATTGCGCAATAGTAATGTATTTTGTTTTTGTTAAATTCGTATTATCATCTTATTATCTTCCAGAAGTGACTTCAAATCATACTTTTGGAAGATCAAAGGACGATAGTAATGTATTTTGTTTTTGTGAATTTCGTACACACTTCCGACAATCATCTGGAAGTCACTAAGAAGTAACGTCTGGACGATTAATGCGCAATAGCATTGTATTTTGTTTTTGTATTTTTCGAAAAATCTTCCGACAATCTTCTAGAAATCTCTAAGAAGTGAGGTCTGGAAGATTGGCAACAAATTTATCTTCCAAATGTTTAAAGGGGGTTAACTTTAACCTAATGTTTAAATGTATGTTGGTATGTACGTTTGTACGTATGTAGTGTGTATGTTCGTAAGTATGTTTATGTTTTTATTTTTCACCAAGGTTGGAAACCGAAACGAATAACGGTATCGGTAACGGTGTCGGTATTCAATTTTATTTTATTTCGGTAACAGTATCGATAACGGTATTTTGAATTATATCGGTATCGGTATACCGGTACCGAAACTAAAATACCGGTAAATACCGTTATTATTAAAAAAAAAAAAACTAGAAAAAAACTTGAAAAAGTTCAATTTTTACTTGAATTTCGCCAAAAAAAAAAATTATTAAATTAGATATTTGTATATATTCTTCTTAACAGAACTTCATACGATTTTTTTAACTGCTTATTTTATAGCAACATTTAAACTCGACTTTTTAATGACAAATTGGTATCATTTTTTGCAGTAAAGTAAAGTAAAAAAATTTGGACAAAATTTTTATTTACCACAGTTTTTAATACAGATAAAAATCCTTCAATTAATTTTAAAAATTTTTCAAAAAAAAAAAAATTAATAATAATAATAATTTTATTCTACAAATTGCATAAAGGTAAAAAATCCGTGAAGTAGCACAAAAAAAATAGAATAGCATAAATTTTTTTTTTTTTTTTATTTCATCACAGATAAACGGTACAAAAATATGGAAAAAGCGTTTCGGATATCGTGGGAATACTCGTTTAAATCACCATAAAAATTAGTAAAGAAAATATGATTCCCAAAAGAGTTTTTAGGTTACATAACTGTTTAGGTAAGTTTAAGAGCTAATGTGCCAATTACAGCCGAGGAATTTTATAGAAGAGAAATAACTCCCTAACTCCCCATTATCCCATTTACTGACTAGAAAATTTTAAAGTTGCAGGATCAAAACGACACGCCACAATAATGATTAAATGAGAGTGATAAATTTAAATGTAATCCGAACTTTAAAATCGCTCAGAAGAAAATTTTTCAGGACTTATAGATTTCCCGGGATTTCACTTAAAAATGTGAGTTCAAATAGTATAAAATTGTTTGTAGCCTCAATAGGGGGGTCCATCAACGTTATTGGAAATAATCAAAGTGTATCGCATATTTAAATGTACCTAAATTATGAAATAATATTTTCGAAAAATGTCAACTTTCTATGATGATTGTGAACATGATGCTATTTGGTCTGACATAACTATATTTTTCTCTTAACTTTCTTAATGTTTTATTTTGCCAAATTCGTAGAGATTAATTCTGGATGTTGGCCATACCAATGACAAATTTATATCGTATATTTAAGATGATTACAAGATCCTTTCAATGAGTTTAATTTTTTTTTACTTGCTGCTTATTAGTCCTTACATGATATTTATTTGAATTAATACCTTATAGCGTTTTCTTTTCTGGCTAAAATGTTGCCTTTATTCTTTCCTATGCCCTCATTTGTGTTCTATTTTGAAAAGAATGTAATACTTTAAATGGGTCGGATGTTCTTTTCTAATAGTGTTGCCTTTTAATTTAAAAAATATGTTACATGTTTCACCCTCAAAAATAGTATAGTAATTAGGGTTTGATTTTAATACTATATTTATCACATTTTGCAATAAATATCTGCTGCTAGCAAAAAAAAAATACTAAAAATATTTTTACCGTTTCATTTTTGTTTATAATTGCAACTAAAATTATTTTTCTATTTTGCAGTATTGTCAATAAAAATTGCAGTTTTTTACAATTTCTTGTAGCATAAACAAAAAGTATTCAACTCGTACATAAATTAACATTGAATAATAAAACTTCGTGTTTAAGTCTTGTATACATAATTTTTTCGGACAAATATAGCACACGAACAATTTTTCTTCGTTTGCTGCAATAAATTTTTAGCAAATTTTCTGTTTTGATTTTACAACTATAGTTTTTTTTAGTATTTTTATTTAAGCAATTTTGTTGCTACTAAAATTTCTTCTATGAATAATATAACACATGTATATCGGAGTATGTATGTATGTGTGTATGTATAACAACAAATACATGCCTTCCCCTTAACATACATACTTCAATATACATGTGTTTTATTCTTCATAGAAGAAATTTTAGTAGCAACAAAATTGCTTAAATAATAAAAATACTAAAAAAACTATAGTTGCAAAATCAAAACAAAGAAAATTTGCTAAAAAATTTTTGCAGCCAACGAAGAAAAATTGTTCGTGTGCTATATGTGTTCGAAAAAATTATATATATATATTTATAAAAACGAGACTAAAACACGAAGTTTTAGTTTTTTTGATCAGGAATATTTTCTGTTTGCTGATAAAAATTGCAAAGACGATTTACATTGTTACTAAAAATTCGAATGTATATTTATAATAATTTTAGTTGCCGTGTGTAGTAAAAATTAAACGGTTTAATATTTATTGCATAGTCATAAGAAGAAGAAGTTTTGCTGCCGCATAATATTTAAACGCTGATAGTAATAGTAGGATGTTCTTTTCTAATAGTGTTGCCTTTTAATTTAAAAAATATGTTACATGTTTCACCCTCAAAAATAGTAGAGGGTGAGCATGTTGCACTTTATTACCAGCACACTGAAATATATAGCAGGAAAAATTTATGTTTCACAAAATTATGGAAATTTCACAAAAATTCTGAATATTTGTTATGGATACACAACCCATACACACTAGTAAACTCCCGTTTGCCTAAATTAATAAACTACTGATTAAGACTTTTAAGTCAGCATAAATGCATTGAAATATAAAAACAAAAAGAATTATGCATGCATAAAAATCATTTATAAACAAACTACTCATATTTCTGTAAAACTGCTGACTGAATGTCTACCACAGTTTTTATTAATAAACAATTCTTAATAATCTTAAGCTTATAAGAATATTGTAAAATAATTTAAGTTTTAGTTTCATAAGAACCTCAAGACAATAAAGTCAAATTATTAAATAAACGTTTTTTAACGATTTAACTGGCGCAGTCGGTAGGATACTCGGGTATCCTTGTGTATATTTCGTATATATAAGTGCTAATTATATATGCTGAGAAGCAAGCGATATTAAGTGTTTCAACATTTTTTACCGAGTATTCGAAAAAAAAATAATATATATATATATTTATAAAAACGTTTTCACACGGATTCCATTTTACGTGTTCCTTTAAAGTTGTGAAAACATGGCAGTAAACCAACCAAACCCAATCCAAGCTGCAGCAGCACAGCGACCGGGTATACGGACTCTGGATATTAATCCGCTAAAATATCTTGAAAAGATTCAAACCTTTGACGGAAGGAAAGAAGATTTGTGCACTTTTTGCACCAACGCTGATGATATAATTCCTACCCTAATGTTGTATAATGAACAAGCACAAAGGATGTGCATCAACATAATAAAAAGTAAACTGATGGGTAAGGCTCGAAGAGCAATGGAAATACATCCACACTTAAATAATTGGAGTGAAATAAAGGCAATGTTGGAAACCAATTTCGGAGGTTTTCAAACAGCTGATCAGTTATATGAAGAATTGCGAGCGGCGCAATACAGAGGAAGTACAATAAACTTCCACAACTATATATTACAAAAGTTGGCAATTTTGAACCAAAAAAGCAGGCAAGAAGGAAATATGCAGGACGTTGAACGGAACATACAAACTGCACTAAAGGTGTTTACAACAAGATTACCCGTACACATGAGAACGGTTCTTTGTTCTCTAAAACTCCGAACCATGGAGGAAGCTATGCACGAGTTGGCCCAATCAGGGTTCTTGAATGAAGAAAAGGGCACCGACAAGAAAGAAGGAAGAAATAATTGGCAGCCTAAGACCAATTATAACAAACAACAGGACAACAAACAACACAACAACAGGCAACAAAACAACAGATGGCAACAAAACAATAGATGTCTACAAAATAACGATCAACATAACAATTGGCAACCTAAGTTTTACACAGCAACAACCAGAACCGATGGACGTTTCAACAATTCAGACGAGAAGACAAAACCATCATGGTCAGCAGTCCAGAGAAGCGGAATGTAATTGTAAGTGTTTGAATTTTGATTATAAAAATTATGTTGGACAGAACAGACAGAATTACGAACCTCATGAACCAGGAAATTTTCCTGTAATGGCCTCTCAGCCAAAAGACCCGGGAGACTCGGACTCCCATATATCCTATTTATAAGAAAATCAAGGTCCTTGCGACTATTAATTGACACAGGATCGACTGAAAACTTTTTAAATATTGACCACTGTCCCCCACAATTTATCAAAAGGTTAGAAAAACCCATATCGATTAAAACAGCTTCAGGAACTTTTAATATTTCCCACGAAGGTACTATACCAAAAGACAGTATGCAAATACCATTAGTTTCAGATACCACTTTCGGTTTATACAAATTTCATGATTTTTTCCATGGACTTTTAGGACATTTGACTTTAAGATTAAACAAAGCAACAATTAGTTACGAAGAAAAAACTTTAAAAATAAATGGAAGGACATTAAAGTTATATTATGAAGGAGATGACGAGGAGACGACAGTTTCAGATGATATGAATCGGTTACCAGAATTTTATAGTATTGAGCAATTAGGTAATACTAATGATCCTTTACGTTTAGACCATTTGAATTTCGAAGAATCAAAAGCTATTCGTATCTTGATTCAGAAACACGAAGATGTTTTCTATCATAAAGGTGATGATCAGGGCTGTCAGATGTGGCGATTTTTCGCCAAACGTGGCGATTTTTAATTGCTCTTGGCGACTGAATTTTCCGTTTTGCGACATGGCGATTTTTATCAAGGTGGCGATTTATTTGTCTAATTTTTAAAATTTCATTAAATAGGTATTTGCATAGTAAAACTATTACGTTTTCTTACTAGCCAACTTCTATTTTTAGTATTTTTCTATCCAAAACGGCGGTTCTCAAATGAGGGTCTGCGGTTCTCAACAAGGGGTCCATACAAAGATTGTTTAGTGGTCGCTAAGATCTTTTGCTTGAAAATGAAATTAAAAGTATTTATACAGATAACACACATATGTATATTAATTTATCCATACTTATAAAATAAAGTTTCAAAGTTGCAAAAAATATAGAGTAAAAATTCCAAAACTATTGTTTGTGCATGATTTTTATTATCATTCTGGTAATTTTTGCAAATTGTAAAAAAAAACTTTAACGATATTTCGTCCTTGGCATAAGACATTTATTAGCAATTTTAAAATCCATTTTTAAATACAAACGTTTTACCGTAAATTTATAATTAATTGAATTCAAATGTTTTTACTATTTTCTTAAAAATAACCTGATTTAACAGAAGCATTTGGTATCAAATTGAGAATATGCCATTAATTTTTATCTTTAAGTATTAATTTATTTTTGGATTAAGAATTATTTAGGAATAACATAAATACCTTTAAATTATCAAAGTTAATGGCACGAAGCAAGATTTTTTTAAAAACCCTTGCTCTAAGTCTGGGATTACACACAGCAATTTTTCCTGCTGCAATTCTGAGTTCGCAGGATAGAGAAAAGAATACTAAACATTTACATTCAATTTACCTCTCTCGTCTACGAACTCAAAATTGCAGCAAGAAAAATTGTTGTTTATGAACCTCGACTAACAAAATAAAGATCCTTAATTTATAAATATCTTCAATAAATATTTGACAATTTGTTTTCCATCATCTTTCAAATATGAATATTAATATTTTATGGGCCATAATGAAAAGAAAATGTTCATGAATAAATTAATTCTTCGAAACAATTTATAAGTTTAATAAGCCAAATGTTATTAAATAATTTTATAATTATCCTGTTAAAAAATATAATAAATTTCAAAAAAAAATTTAAATTTTTGACCCAAAATTGAGTTATGTATGTCAGAAAAGTGTTTTGAAATTAATATTTTTTTATTCAATTATTATTAGCTACTGAAGTTATCATTAACTTTGTTGAAGATGAATTTATATTTTAAAATTATATAATATTTGAAGCACTAAATATTTTAGTTGTTTTTAGTTTTTCATACAAAAAAAAAAAATATATAAAATTTAATTTTGGCGATTTTTGGCGATTAACAATTTGGCGACAGAGGCTTAAAAAAATCTGACAACCCTGGTGATGATTTGACCTTTACAAATGAAGTAAAACATAAAATTGATGCAGGACTGACAGGTCCCATATATTCTAAAACATATAGATATCCTAGTATTCATACAGAAGAAGTAGAAAAACAAATGAACGAAATGTTAGAACAGGGAATCATAAAACATTCAAATTCACCATATAACGCACCCATATGGATTGTCCCTAAAAAAGAGGACAAAGTAGGTAACAAAGAATGGCGTATAGTCATAGATTACCGCAAATTGAATCAGGTTACTAAGGAAGATAAATATCCTATACCACGAATAGATGATATATTAGACAAACTAGGTAGAGCGAATTATTTTTCGACATTGGATCTTACCAAAGGATTCTATCAAATAGAAGTAGAACCTGAAGACCGCGAAAAAACAGCTTTCTCTACACATAATGGTAATTTTGAGTTCATTCGAATGCCTTTTGGACTTAAGAATGCTCCATCGACTTTTCAGCGCATGATGAACAATGTTCTTAGGGAACATGTTAATAAAATCTGTGTTATTTACATGGACGACATCTTAGTATTTTCGACTTCCTTACAAGAACACATTAGTAACTTAGAAAAAATATTTACTACATTGAGGAAAGCAAACTTAAAAGTGTCTTTGAATAAAAGCGAGTTCTTGAAAAAAGAAACTGAATTTCTGGGACATATAGTTACGAACGAAGGCATAAGGCCAAATCCTAATAAAATTGCAAAACCTTTAACGACCCGTCTTAAAAAGGACGCAGTTATTAACGTAAATGATAAGGATTATAGGGAGAGTTTTGAGAAATTAAAAAATATTCTAATGTCAGATATGATATTAAAGTATCCAGACTTTAATCAGAAATTTATATTGACAATGGATGCAAGTAATTATGCCTTAGGCGCAGTACTTTCACAAAAGAAAGGGCCAATAGTAATTATTCAACTATCGAGAAAGAATTGCTGTCAATAGTATGGGCAGTAAAACAATTTAGACATTACCTTTACGGAAGAAGATTTGATTTACATACAGACAACAAACCTTTAATATGGTTAGCAAACTTAAAAGAACCCAATTCTAAACTTATTCGATGGAAAATCAAGCTCAATGAATATGAGTTCGATATATCGCATGTACAAGGTAAAAAAAACAAAGTAGCGGATGCACTTTCAAGAATTAGAGAAACTAACGTAAACCAAAAATACTATTCACAATCAGGGCTGTCAGATGTGGCGATTTTTCGCCAAACGTGGCGATTTTTAATTGCTCTTGGCGACTGAATTTTTCGTTTTGCGACATGGCGAATTTTTTGGCGATTTTTAACAAGGTGGCGATTTATTTGGCTAATTTTTAAAATTTTATTAAATAGATATTTGCATTGTAAAACTATTACGTTTTCTTACTAGCCAACGTCCATATTTAGTATTTTTCTATCAAAAACGGCGGTTCTCAAATGGGGGTCCGTATAAAGATTTTTAGGTGGTCACTAAGAAGTTTTGCTTGAACATAAAATTAAAAGTATTTCTTTAAACAGATAACACACATATCTATATTAATTTCTCCATACTTATAAAATGCCAAAAATATAGAGTAAAAATTCTAAAACTATTGTATGACATTTATTAGTAATTTTAAAATTCATTTTTAAATACAAGGGTTTTATCTTAAATTTATAATTAATTGAAATCAAATGTTTTTACTATTTTCTTAAATATAGCATGATTTAACAAAAGCATTTGGTACCAAATTGGAATATGCCATTAATTTTTATATTTAATGCCCTTATTTTATAAATCACTACACCTCACTTTTTATCACTTTTACGAATTTCGTATTTTATAAATCACCAGAATGTTGAACTGTTTACTCGTGATAGAAACACCCGACGTTACGTTATTTCAAATTAAAATGTATAGAATCAGAATTTTATAAATCACTGCTCCAGAAAATGTATCAGTTTAAACTTCATATTCAACACTTACAATTTTTAGGTGTTGGCGTACAAAATCACATGAATTGAAGTTCTAACACAGTAAAATATATATAAAAAATTATTCTTTAATTGTTAAATTAAATTAAAATAAAATCACAAACACTTTTAATTCATAAATTTTTAAAAATATAATAACATTTCAATTTTGTCAATTTATTTATTATACCCTTCACCAAAGGTGTAAAGGGTATATATAAGTTTGTCATTCTGTTTGTAATTCCCACAATTTTCGTCGGAGAGCAAAAAAGTTTACATTTTCGGGATCCTTGTAAGAAATGATGACGATAGGACCATGTCCGTCCGTCCGTGTGTCGGTTGAAATGGCGTTTATGAAGCCCACCGATAACTGACATATATAATATATATGTCAAACGATCGGAAATGCTTTCGAGAATTTTGCTATTGGAATTAAACAAGATCGGTTTATACAATGCGGAGATATGTTAAAAAAACCGGTTTTTAGAACCGGTTTTCCAGTTTCTGAAGCCTCTGTATATACTAGAGACTTCGTTTTTACAAAGAAGTCTCGGATATTTTTTTCTGAATTTTTGTTTTGAAAAAATGAAATAAATCGGTTCAATAATAACTGAGATATCGGACAAAACGCATTTTTTATCTTTTGAAGCCCTGGTTTAAGCTATAGATTTTTATTTTTATACAGATCGGTCACAAATATTTTTATAAAATTTCGGTTTTTTGAATCAGCAGGATCGGTTTATAAATGGCGGAGATATGCTTTAAAAACCGGTTTTTGGAACCGGTTTTTCAGTTTCTGAAGCCTCTACATATACCAGGTACTTCGAATTTTTTAAGGGGGCTCGGAAATTATTTTCTGAATTTTTGTTCTGAAAAAATTAAATAAATCGGTTCAGTAATAACTGAGATATCGGGGAAAACGAATTTTTTATTTTTGAAGCCCTTGTTCAAGCTACAGATTTTTATTTTTATATAGATCAGTCATAAATGTTTTTACAAAATTTCGTTTTTTTTTAATAAACCAAATTCGTTCATAATCAACAGAGTTATGGCCCAAAAACAAATCTGTTAAGAATATAAATACACACACAAACATGTATATTAAGCATTGTAATGACTATTAGTGACGTTTTTTTGTTTTTTGTATAGACAAGTAGTTTAGAAACAGCAGTAATATAATGAATAACAGTGTTGTTGTTGTTCTTTGTATATGCAGTCTGTACAAAAATAAATAGATATGGAATTGTTGTTGTTTATTTTTAAAAACTAAAACATATCTGTTAAGAATATACATAAATACATACACAAACATGTATATTAAGCATTGTAATGACTATTAGTGACGTTTTTGCCTATAAGACAAGTAGTTTAGTTAGCAACAGAAGTAATATAATGAATAACAGTGTTGTTGTTCTTTGTATATGCAGCCAGTTTGTATATACACACATAAAAAAATAAATAAATATGGAATTGTTGTTGTTGTTTATTTTTTAAAAGCAAAGCCTGCTATGATTGTTTTTTTTTTTTATATATACATATTCAAATTTTCGTAGTTTAAAAAAAATTTAGATTTATATATGTGAAAATATGAAAGCATACGTTAAGGCGAAAATTTTATTATTTGTCGGTAATATGGTAATATGATGTCGATAGATAGTAAGATGGTAATATTATAATATGGTGAAGGGTATCAAAGATTCGGCACAGCCGAATCTTTTTTCAATTTCATTTTTTATTTGTTTTGGTTTTTCATTTCCTATTTCTTTTTCAAATTTGATCAGGATTACCAAGTTCAAAAATTTAGGTATAATAAGAAAATTAACTTTTATAATTTCATATACGTATTGATGTTGGAAATCCTGGAATTATTTTTATTTATCATATATCAGTGATATCGTAAAATTTCAACGCAAAGTCGTAGTGATTTATAAAATTACATTTTTTGAGTCAAGCGTTGGTGATTGAAAGTCAAGTGTATGGGAAGCGTTCAACGCAGGTGATTTATGAAATTAGGGCATAAGTAATAATTTATTTTTTTTTATTAAGAATTATTTAGGAATAACATTTGATATGAAATTGAGAAAGTATCACTTTTTTCAAATAAATATTAATTTTTATTCAAACTTGAAATTACGTATTTTCAGAAATACCTTTAAATTATCAAATTTAAAGGCACGAATCTAGAGTTTGTAAAACCACTGATCTAAGTCGGGGATCACACACAATAAATTTTCCTGCTGCAATTCTGAGTTCGTAGGAGAGAGAAGAGAAGGGAATACTAAACATTTACATTCCCTTTACCTCTCTCGTCTACGAATTGCAGCAAGAAAAATTTCTGTTTATGGACCCCGACTAACAAAATAAGGATCCTTAATTTATAAATATCTTCAATAAATGTTTGACGATTTATTCTCCATCATCTTTCAAATATGAATATTAAGATTTTATGGGACATAATGAAAGGAAAACTTACATGAATAAATTAATTCTTCGAAACAATTTATAAAATTAATAGGATAATTATATAATTTTAGAATTATTCTATTAAAAAATATAATAAATTTTTAAAATGGTTGACCTAAAATTGAGCTATGTATGTCACAAAAGTTTATTGAAATTAATAATAATTATTATCATTGACTTTGTTGATGCTGAATTTACATTTTAAAATTATATAAAATTTGAAGCACTAAATATTTGAGTTGTTTGCAGTTTTTCTTTAAAAAAAATATATAAAATTTAATTTTGGCGATTTTTGGCTAGCGAAAATCAACATATGTTGATGCATGAGGGAAAAACAAATTGCCCTTTATGTGGAAAAACTTATGCAACAATAAGTGCATTAAATAAACATTTAAGAGAAATACACTCTAGGGAAGATCTTGTGAAAAACTCAAGAAACCCTTATAGTAAAAGACAAACAACTAGTAGAGTAGACATTTTAGAAAGCATTCCAGTCATTGAAGATGACAATCAAACTGTACATTCTGTTGAGGAAGACAGTTCAGACTTGTTTAAGGTTACAGAAAAACCTTTTCAAAGTTTTAAAAATCAAATTATCCTTAAAAAAGGAGATTTATGTAGAATTGACGAAGATATAATATTTTCTAATAATAGAATAGTATATAATTATACAGAACTTGATTCTGATCTAGTAGCGCAAATATTAGACAAAATCATACTATTTAAAACAGTGGCATTATATTGTCCTGACAAAGAGGATTTAATAAAACTTCAAAATGAATTCAAAAACAGAAAATCTAACCCTAATAATATTATTGAAGCTGAAGTATTCTTGACTAATCATATTATTGAAGACAAGAAAATTGAAGAAATATTAGAAATAATAGCTAAACATCATAGGTTTGATAATAATCACCCTGGAATAAACAAAACTTATGAAGATTTAAAACAATCATATTACTATCCAAACCTGAAAAAAGAAATAACTAAATTTATTAACAATTGCCACATTTGTAACTTTAAACATGAAAGAAACCCTATTAAAGGGGGTTTTACACTATAATACTTTGTATTAATACCAAAAATATTTTCAAATGTATTATGGTATAAATACCTTCAATACCTTGTATGTTGAAATCTTGAAATTTTTGAAACATTATTGCATCTCTTAAAGCAAATTTCCGCACACCTTTTTGTTTGTAGTTTAATTTTTATTCAGTTTAGTTGAATTTTTTGTTTTTAATTTTTTTTTTAAATATTTCAATAAAGAAAATAAAAAATATGAAATTCAATAATACTTTCATAATACATTTTTTGATATGTATTATAGAAAATGAAACACTGGTATTAATACCAAGTATTATAGTGTAAAACCACCTTAAGCTACCTTTGGAGAAAACAGAAACTCCAACAGGACCTTTTCAAATATATCATTCAGATATATGGTATATAAATAACAATCAAATGTACGTAACAATGATAGACAAATTTACAAAATACGCAATAATTGAAGAAATTCCTGAAAGAACAACTTTGACATTGATTAAAGCTTATTTAAAACTGTTTCTTTTGATGAAAAAACCGAATAAAATTATATTGGATAATGAAGGCGGCTTTAGGTCGCCATTGTTTACAGATTTTTTGGAAAAAAAAATATTGAATATCATTTTACTACTCCAAATAGACACACAGGTAATTCTGATGTCGAAAGACTTCATGGAACCTTGAATGAACAGATAAGAATTTTGAAGATTAGAGAACAGGAAAATGACATTAACTTTAATATTGATTTACCCATACAAGCCTTAAGTGCTTATAACAATTTGATACATTCAACTACTGGCAAAAAGCCAATAGATTTACATTTTTCAAATAGAGTTGACACAAAAGAAATATATGAGAGAATGGACAATAAAAAACAAAAAACTTTAGATTACATAAATAGAAATAGACACGATGATAGAATTAATACTAAATATGCCAAAAACGTAGGAAAAGATGGAAAATTGGATCAAAAAATTAAGAAAGTTAAGGCAAAACAAATTAATCTTAGAAAGTATATTCATAAGCAAAATCTTTATCATAAAGATCAGTTTATTCAAGAGAAAAAATATATTTTTAGATCTTTGGAGGTTCTTCTTGACGATACTGACGATCAACCTGGCCCTAGCACAAAAACTACTAACAACTGATTTGAGTTATGGAAATGGATTTACTTTGATACAAACAGGAGAAGTAGATCTTATTGAAAATTATTCTAAAATACTACATATATTCAACACAGAAAAATATTCCGAATATGTGAAGAATTTGAAGTTTAAAATAGAACCATTAAAGAACGAATATTTAAATCATCAAATTACACATATTGAAAATCAATTATATTCGATTATACCAAGACATAGACAGATTAGAGGACTAGTAAACGTACTTGGAACGGGACTTAAATGGATATCAGGTGTTATGGATGATAACGACCGAATTGAAATAGAAACTAAGTTAAATATCATAACAGAAAATAACAAAAACATTATCGAACAAGTTAATAAACAAGTTACAATAAACGAACATTTTGAAAATCAACTTACAAAACTGGCTAACTTGGGAAATTTACAAACTATATCTATTATACAAAATAAACAATTAATCAATGAAACTCCAACACAAATTAAAAAATTTGAATTACAATACGAATTAGATCACATAGAAAAAATAATCAAACAAGTCAGAGAATTATTATTGGCTTCTAAATTAAGGACTCTTAATAGAGACATACTTACCGATCAAGAGATTAACGACTTTAACATTACAATAGACAAACTTGAAAACATCGAATTGGATGTTGCATTGCATGATAAAAACATAATTTTTGTAATTAGGATTCCTAATATGGAAACTGAAACCTATAATGAAATTGTAATCCAACCAATTCCAAACAAAAATAAAAAAAAATTGTATTAGATAATAAGAACTATATTGTTAAGCAAAACATTGTTTATGAAAAAACTAACAAAAAATCAGATTTAAAGAAAATTCAAGATAACTGTATTCAAAATATATTTAATCAAAATCAAATGATATGTAATTATGAAATTAACACTTTAACGGAGGTGATAGAGATTGGAATTAATGTTATTGTAGTAATTAACGAAAACTTTGATGTAAATCATACTTGTAATAAGTTCCCACTTACCTTAAATGGAAACTATTTAATTTATATTGAAAATTGTCAAATTTATTTGGATAAATGGTATAATAAGAAAAATTATCAAGACACTATTATTGTTCCAAATCCTATTAGAAATATAACCACTAATGAATCAATAACTTTGGAAGAATTACATTACAAACATATTGAAAATATCAAAATTATCAAAGAATTAAAATATCATGAAAAAATACAGTATGTATCTATTACCACTGTTATAATAATAATTATTATTGTCTTATGTATCTATCTATACCTATATTAAGATTAAAGGAAATAAGAAAACTCAAGTTACAGTGAACTTACCCATAATTCCTTTGGAAAATGGGCAAGCATCTTCGTCCGGGGGTGTTATGGATACACAACCCATACACACTAGTAAACTCCCGTTTGCCTAAATTAATAAACTACTGATTAAGACTTTTAAGTCAGCATAAATGCATTGAAATATAAAAACAAAAAGAAGTATGCATACATAAAAATCATTTATAAACAAACTACTCATATTTCTGTAAAACTGCTGACTGAATGTCTACCACAGTTTTTATTAATAAACAATTCTTAATAATCTTAAGCTTATAAGAATATTGTAAAATAATTTAAGTTTTAGTTTCATAAGAACCTCAAGACAATAAAGTCAAAATATTAAATAAACGTTTTTTAACGATTTAACTTATTCACTAAAAATACAAAATTTCACAAAAAAATTTAAAATTTTCACCAATATTCTAAAATTTCACCAAAAATCTAAAACTTCACCGAAAACGCGAAAATTCACCAAAATTTAAATATTTCATCATGTCTAAAATTTCACCAAAAATCAAAAAATTCACCAAAAATCCAAAATTTCACCAAAAAATCAAAATTTCACAAAAAATCAAAAAATTCACCAAAATCTAAAATTTCACCAAAAATCAAAAATTTCAACAAAAATCAAAAAATTCACCAAAAATCCAAAATTTAAACAAAAATCTAAAATTTCACCAAAAATCTAAAATTTAACCAAAAAATCAAAATTTCACCAAAAATCTAAAATTTCCCAAAAAATCTATAATTTTACCAAAAAAAATTAAAATTTCACCAAAAAATCAAAATTTCACCAAAAAACAAAAAAAAAAAACATCAAAAATCCAAAATTTCACCAAAAAATCAAAATTTCACCAAAAATCTAAAATTTCCCCAAAAATCTATAATTTCACCAAAAAATCAAAATCAAAAAATTCACCAAAAACTCAAATTTCACCAAAAATCCAAAATTTCACCAAAAATAAAAAATTTCATCAAAAATCCAAAATTTCACCATAAATTTCCCCAGTAATTAAAAGTTCCATCAAAAATCCGAAATTTCACCAAAAATCCAATTTCTCTCGATTGAATTAAAAATAACACAAATACAGAACTGGTCTCAGATTTTTTGTTCTATTGTAATCATAAAAGGTACCATTTTATTAGGGTGAAGGTAACCCATAAAAAATAGTTACACAGTAACAAGTTAACATCTTTCTTCAGAAAAGAAAACGCTATTAGATTCATCCTATACAAGTAATTTAAAGAATTATGAAATTATATAAATAGTTCCCAACTGGATTTAGCATATTATATTTGTTAAAAAAAATCGAAAATATATAATTGTTTGTTAAAATTCATGCAGTTTTCATTCGTTTAAGTGCTTTTAAAATTTCCGGGAATCACGGTAAAAATTCCCGGACAGATAGCTTCTGAAGGAAAATTTTCGGTCTTTTAGAAAATCCAAAATTAAGGAGAGAATCTTCATAGAAGCAAATACCAAACAGTTAACTAAGAACCTACATTAATTTCAACAGTACGTTCATGGGTGTCATATGACAAAAAATTAAGAGAATATCGTGAGTTAAAATGCCCATATATTTTTTGTGTTCACACTTTTTATCAAAGTGAAGTTTTAAACATCTTTGAAAATATATTTATTGCAAACGATATAACCAAGAAACAAACAATAAAAGTCCTCTTTAAAATAAAATTCTATAATTATTACTCTTATTATTAAAAATAATTTTATCTTTCTTATTTTCTCAAATAAATTATATGAGACATTTTTCTTAGAATACCATATTATGTTGCACAGTGTCACATTTATTCAAATTAGAACGACAAAAATACGAAAATAAAAGCTTATTAATTGAAGTAATTCTTTTCGCATTTATTAGTAAACATATCATAAATTATGGAAAAAGTACTTAAAGTATTGGAAAGTGTCTATAACGCGAATTATGGATTTTCAAAGTTGCAACTTTTAAAAATATTTTAATTTTATTTACTTAATTCTGTAAAGAAGTATGTTAACTTTAACAGATATCTCAGTAAATACTGCAGATATTGATATGGTTCTTTTTGGTATGTAATAATAAATGTTTCCAAATTATTATATTATAATTTGCTAGGTTAAAAAATCAATACTAAAAATATTGTTTTTTATTTAAAAGAAATCTTAATATTAAACAATATATTTTTTTGGAAATTATATTCTTAATGGAATAGAACTAAAAAGTTCCAACGAGTTCCAATTTAGAAATACGATTGTTATATAAAATAATATATATAAAATTATATTTGAGAATATTGGCTGCGACTTTTTGCGATCTTTTAAAATATTAGAATAAAATGTACAGAACCTCATATTAGCAATTTTTTAAGAATTATTTAAACATTTTAAGGTAATGGCTGAAAATTTGTTATGCAAATGTTACACTAAGATTGGTGTGATTAGATCTTACGACGCCTACTTTTAAAATATTCTTTATTTTAATAAATTTTACAAAAATAAATCCAAAATTCTTACAAATAAAGTAATTTTTTTAGTATGGGAGTGGCAGTGATTTTAGCCGGCCATTTTTAATGGAAATGTTAACGGCCTTATCTACTAACAGAATGTAAAATTTCAGACCAATATCTCCAAAACTGGATTTTCGTCGTTCTAAAACTGTCAAATGTGACACTGTGTGTTGAAATGAAATTGAAAAAAGATTCGGCTGTGCCGAATCTATGATACCCTTCACCATATTATAATATTACCATCTTACTATCTATCGACATCATATTACCATATTACCGACAAATAATAAAATTTTCGCCTTAACGTATGCTTTCATATTTTCACATATATAAATCTAAATTTTTTTCAAACTACGAAAATTTGAATATGTATATATAAAAAAAAAAAAAAAACAATCATAGCAGGCTTTGCTTTTTAAAAATAAACAACAACAACAATTCCATATTTATTTATTTTTTTATGTGTGTATATACAAACTGGCTGCATATACAAAGAACAACAACACTGTTATTCATTATATTACTGCTGTTGCTAACTAAACTACTTGTCTTATAGGCAAAAACGTCACTAATAGTCATTACAATGCTTAATATACGTGTTTGTGTATGTATTTATGTATATTCTTAACAGATATGTTTTAGTTTTTAAAAATAAACAACAACAATTCCATATCTATTTATTTTTGTACAGACTGCATATACAAAGAACAACAACAACACTGTTATTCATTATATTACTTCTGTTGCTAACTAAACTACTTGTCTTATAGGCAAAAACGTCACTAATAGTCATTACAATGCTTAATATACGTGTTTGTGTATGTATTTATGTATATTCTTAACAGATATGTTTTAGTTTTTAAAAATAAACAACAACAATTCCATATCTATTTATTTTTGTACAGACTGCATATACAAAGAACAACAACAACACTGTTATTCATTATATTACTGCTGTTTCTAAACTACTTGTCTATACAAAAAACAAAAAAACGTCACTAATAGTCATTACAATGTTTAATATACATGTTTGTGTGTGTATTTATATTCTTAACAGATTTGTTTTTGGGCCATAACTCTGTTGATTATGAACGAATTTGGTTTATTAAAAAAAAACGAAATTTTGTAAAAACATTTATGACTGATCTATATAAAAATAAAAATCTGTAGCTTGAACAAGGGCTTCAAAAATAAAAAATTCGTTTTCCCCGATATCTCAGTTATTACTGAACCGATTTATTTCATTTTTTCAGAACAAAAATTCAGAAAATAATTTCCGAGCCCCCTTTAAAAATTCGAAGTACCTGGTATATGTAGAGGCTTCAGAAACTGAAAAACCGGTTCCAAAAACCGGTTTTTAAAGCATATCTCCGCCATTTATAAACCAATCCTGCTGATTCAAAAAACCAAAATTTTATAAAAATATTTGTGACCGATCTGTATAAAAATAAAAATCTATAGCTTAAACCAGGGCTTCAAAAGATAAAAAATGCGTTTTGTCCGATATCTCAGTTATTATTGAACCGATTTATTTCATTTTTTCAGAACAAAAATTCAGAAAAAAATGTCCGAGACTTCTTTGTAAAAACGAAGTTTCTAGTATATACAGAGGCTTCAGAAATTGGAAAACCGGTTCTAAAAACCGGTTTTTTTAACATATCTCCGCATTGTATAAACCGATCTTGCTGAATTCCAATAGCAAAATTCTCGAAAGCATTTCCGATCGTTTGACATATATATTATATATGTCAGTTATCGGTGGGCTTCATAAACGCCATTTCAACCGACACACGGACGGACGGACATGGTCCTATCGTCATCATTTCTTACAAGGATCCCGAAAATGTAAACTTTTTTGCTCTCCGACGAAAATTGTGGGAATTACAAACGGAATGACAAACTTATATATACCCTTTACACCTTTGGTGAAGGGTATAAAAATATATTTTTAAAATACCGAAACTAAATTACCGGTATATACGGGTACAGAGGGAAACGGTATTTGAATACCGGTATTTTTAACAAAATAATAATTTCGGTATCGGTATCAGTTAGGGTAACCAACTTTAAACGGTATTTAATCGGTATCGGTATTTATAACGGTATCGGTTTCCAACCTTGTTTTTCACACAAGAATGTCTAGCAGCAATGAAATTGTCAACAAAAAGGCAGCTAAACATTGTACTATAGCAGCAAAATCAAAACGAAAATAAGTAATACAATATGGGTTCAACAAAATTGTGCGTGCGCAACCTACAGAAATATTTTACTCCTGTGCTTTGGTTTGCTTTTGCTGCTGCAAATTGCAGAGACGAGTCACAAATTTAGCAGTATAACGATGTTATAGTGTGAATATTTCTAGTTGTTGTATTGTATAAATTAAACATTTGTATATTTATTGCACAGTCGTAAGTGAAAATTTTTTAGCTAGAACTGCATATTTAAACCTTGTTTATTTGCAATTTTTAGCAAGCATAATAATTTTTTGTTTATATTAGAGGGGGGAAAATTGAAAGGGTAGATATTTTTCAAAAATGCATCCCAAAATTGCATTTGCATTAGAAAGCATTTTTAAATGATAATATTATTTTTAAATTACTACATTTATAGTGGATGTATTCTTCTTAAATATGTATTCTTCAAAATCATTAAAATCCGTTAACGACTTTTAGATAAAGTTAGCCACTTTTGCGAATTTTTTGACCTTTCGGAAAATTAAAATCATGAATTCGCGAATTTTTCAAAATTCGAAAAAATAGAAATGGATATATTTAAATGGCTCCATAGGGTATGCGTATGCCAAATATGAGCAAAATCGGAGGACATGAAAAATATTTTTGGGCGTTCTCTCATGGAATGGACGATATACAGTATGTCAAGAAAATGTTTTTACATTGAAGAAAAAATTATTATTTCAACTTTATTTTACAATATATGCAAATGTTTATAACATTGCAAAAAACTACACATACCCTTTAATCTATCTGTCAAGAATATGTTTTTACATTTACGTTTTTGTCGCTATGTGAAACAATTTTTGGAACTTTGGGATGTATTATTGTCAGTAAGGCGTCAGTGTGATAATTATAATCACATAGTACAAGAATATGCGTTCAAATCCATAATAAATTATATATTAAGTATGTCAAGAGAAAAAACTCCAGATCGTAAACCCATTTGGGGTTTTTATAACCCCAATACATATATTAAACAAATGTATTCCTTATTAAGATAAATACTTAATAGAATATTAAATCGCTCCAAAATTGCCGTAATATTGTAATTCATATCTCTTAATATCCGTCTACTTCAAATATTCGGCAGAGCCAAACCTAGAAAAATTAAGGAAAATTGGAAAATATCCACTAGGGCTTATGATAAAGGTCTGTGGAAAGAGTATGTCAATTTTATCTTCCAAGAAATAATGAAAAAAACACATATGGAATAAAATTACAGATGGAAAGCTATATGGAAAGAAACACTCTTATGGGCACAAAATATTCAACAATTATTATCATTCCCAATTATTTAAGTTGATAAGCTTAAAAAGTACTGGGGCGAATTATATGTTACACAGGAATGTTTATACTATACAAAAGTAAAATTTAATCCGGTCAGAGTACGCCGGAAACCTTCAAAAGCCTTTAGAAAGCATTTAGAAAATAAAAAAAAATAAATATTCATACTTTCGTATATAAAAGATATTGTTAAATACAGATCAATTTTATTCAAAATAGTTGGAAAATTGGTTTTATTATCAAATATAATAGGTGTGCAGTAACATATCTAGGCTTTTAAAGCACATTTAATAAAAAGTGTTAATAAATATGAGTTTATGAAGGACGAAAACTAAAATTCAAGTCATGAGAAAAATAATGTCTCCAAGCATATATGAGCAAAGATTGATAATGCGGCAATGTTTATTTGCAAAAAGTTTTAAATATACCAGCATTTTTTCTCCTTATTTGAAGAAGAAAGTGACTAAAAGGTATTACAGGACCATAATGAACTAAAAAAACGCACTTATGTTGGAATATACAAAATTCCAATTGACTGTGACATTCATTAATAATTTTATTTGATGAAAAAGGTTCCACAAGCAGTTATATATACCAGCTGTTACCATTTTAAATTTAAAACTCCGAAATTTTGTGATTTTCTTAAGCAGTTTTATAAATGTAAAAAGAATTCTTGACAGTAAGATTTTTATGTTTTTTTAGTTTTTGCTCCATTTCTAATAGTTTAAATCATTAAATATTAATTTTCTTTGGGTTATATAGTAATAAATATATTAATTAACGAATTCGTATTAAAAAATTTTACATTAGAAAAAAATTATACAGTTTTTTAAAGTCAAACTTCGATAAATTCATGTTTTCTTTTAATGTAAAAACATTTTCTTGACATACTGTATTTTTTTAAAGTAAAAGTAAAAATCTGAAATTCATTCTGATTAAAAATAATAAGTATACAAGTTTTTGGACCTGAGCAGCTAAAAATGGTGAATTGGAATCTTCACAAAATTTTTATTTTATTATACCCTTCACCAAAGGTGTAAAGGGTATATATAAGTTTGTCATTCTGTTTGTAATTCCCACAATTTTCGTCGGAGAGCAAAAAAGTTTACATTTTCGGGATCCTTGTAAGAAATGATGACGATAGGACCATGTCCGTCCGTCCGTGTGTCGGTTGAAATGGCGTTTATGAAGCCCACCGATAACTGACATATATAATATATATGTCAAACGATCGGAAATGCTTTCGAGAATTTTGCTATTGGAATTAAACAAGATCGGTTTTCCAGTTTCTGAAGCCTCTGTATATACTAGAGACTTCGTTTTTACAAAGAAGTCTCGGATATTTTTTTCTGAATTTTTGTTTTGAAAAAATGAAATAAATCGGTTCAATAATAACTGAGATATCGGACAAAACGCATTTTTTATCTTTTGAAGCCCTGGTTTAAGCTATAGATTTTTATTTTTATACAGATCGGTCACAAATATTTTTATAAAATTTCGGTTTTTTGAATCAGCAGGATCGGTTTATAAATGGCGGAGATATGCTTTAAAAACCGGTTTTTGGAACCGGTTTTTCAGTTTCTGAAGCCTCTACATATACCAGGTACTTCGAATTTTTTAAGGGGGCTCGGAAATTATTTTCTGAATTTTTGTTCTGAAAAAATTAAATAAATCGGTTCAGTAATAACTGAGATATCGGGGAAAACGAATTTTTTATTTTTGAAGCCCTTGTTCAAGCTACAGATTTTTATTTTTATATAGATCAGTCATAAATGTTTTTACAAAATTTCGTTTTTTTTTAATAAACCAAATTCGTTCATAATCAACAGAGTTATGGCCCAAAAACAAATCTGTTAAGAATATAAATACACACACAAACATGTATATTAAGCATTGTAATGACTATTAGTGACGTTTTTTTGTTTTTTGTATAGACAAGTAGTTTAGAAACAGCAGTAATATAATGAATAACAGTGTTGTTGTTGTTCTTTGTATATGCAGTCTGTACAAAAATAAATAGATATGGAATTGTTGTTGTTTATTTTTAAAAACTAAAACATATCTGTTAAGAATATACATAAATACATACACAAACATGTATATTAAGCATTGTAATGACTATTAGTGACGTTTTTGCCTATAAGACAAGTAGTTTAGTTAGCAACAGAAGTAATATAATGAATAACAGTGTTGTTGTTCTTTGTATATGCAGCCAGTTTGTATATACACACATAAAAAAATAAATAAATATGGAATTGTTGTTGTTGTTTATTTTTTAAAAGCAAAGCCTGCTATGATTGTTTTTTTTTTTTATATATACATATTCAAATTTTCGTAGTTTAAAAAAAATTTAGATTTATATATGTGAAAATATGAAAGCATACGTTAAGGCGAAAATTTTATTATTTGTCGGTAATATGGTAATATGATGTCGATAGATAGTAAGATGGTAATATTATAATATGGTGAAGGGTATCAAAGATTCGGCACAGCCGAATCTTTTTTCAATTTCATTTTTTTTTTAATTAGGTTTTTTTTCAAGATATCAACAAAAATAATAAATAATATAAGATCG
Organism: Protophormia terraenovae; assembly: GCA_951394005.1. Lineage (NCBI taxonomy): Eukaryota > Metazoa > Arthropoda > Insecta > Diptera > Calliphoridae > Protophormia > Protophormia terraenovae. Next base: position 73,849,619 of record OX596073.1, on the reverse strand, counting down.
TATAAGCAGTTTAAATCAAGGATCGTAATGATTATGAGTTTTAAAATAAAAATCAACAAATAATCATTATTTTTTGCTTTTTATTTTTTCGCTCAACTTTTAATGATTATTTTTGATTTTTATTTTTTTACTCAACTTTTAATGATTATTTTTTATTTTGATTTTTTCGCTCAACTCATAATAATTATTTTTGATTTTTATTTTTTTTTGCTCAACACATAATGATTATTTTTAATAAAAAAAATAGATTTTTAATAAAAAAATAAAATTTTAGAGAAAAAATTTATAAAAAAATTGGATATTTTTTTAAAAATCTGATGAAAAATATATTATCACACTTGCCTTTTAGTGAATAAATCTAATTTACGATGAGAAATCTTTTTTATTAAAAACTGCGTAATAGTTTCATTTCTCATGTTAAGTTTTATATTGTGAGCAAAAAAAGTAAAAATCAAAAATAATCATTATGAGTTGAGCAGAAAAATAAAAATCAAAAATAATCATTATGAGTTGAGCAAAAAAAATAAAAATCAAAAATAATCATTATGAGTTGAGCAAAAAAATAAAAATCAAAAATAATCATTAAAAGTTGAGCAAAAAACTAAAAATCAAAAAATAATGATTATGAGTTGAGCAAAAAAATAAAAATCAAAAAAAATCATTAATATTGATTTTTTTTCATAAATCAAAAATAATCATTATGAGTTGAGCAAAAAAATAAAAATCAAAAATAATCATTAAAAGTTGAGCAAAAAAATAAAAATCAAAAAATAATGATTATGAGTTGAGCAAAAAAATAAAAATAAAAAAAGTAATGATTATGAGTTGAGCGAAAAAATAAAAATCAAAAATAATCATTAATATTGATTTTTTTTTTCATAAAAATCAAAAAAATAAAAATCATTCCGGATTCCGATAGAACCTGTTCTGAAGATTACATTTCTGTATTTAACACTTTTATCCGGTTGTTCCTTGTATCTGATTTTTTTGTTTAAAATTTCAAGAATAATGATTATTTTCTGTCCCTGGTTTAAAGTAATAAATCGAATTTAAATTAGGATCTGTCTTATGTATTAGACTCCAAAAATAGATTTTAGTTAAATTTTATATTTCTATCTTGTAATTTGGATTCAAACATTAAAATTTTTATTTTTGGACCTATCTTGGTAAAGTTTTTTCGCTTTAGCGGGTCCAAATTTCACTCGATTTTTTTGAAATATCTTTTATTTTATTCACAACAAATAAGAAAATTGTGCTGAAAAATCTTTACGGAATCAAAAGTTATATGCATTTTTGTGCGATTTTTTGCGAAAAAGGTAGTTACGTTATTTTAGTTATAAAAAAAATTCTTGAGTATCATATATAGTATTAATACTTTTCTGCAAGATTACTTTATAAGGAATTGTGTGAAGGAAATAAATAATTAAAAACTTTAATACTGCGTGAACCAGGGTCTCTCAAAATTGACCCATTTTTTTTTTAATTTTCCTATTTTTGCCTTAATTTCTCAAATCGCAAAGCTGGAATTAAAAAATAATTATAGTTTTTACAAAGTATGATGTGTTTTTAATTTTTTGGTAATAGAAATTTTTTCTCCCCGATATCGGTTGGGAAGATATAACAAAAAACTTAAAAAATCCCATTTTTGGAAATTTTTTAAAGCTTTTTGGGATTTGCGGGATTTGTATTGAGAAATTCAAAAAAGTGACTAAAGGTCATTTAAATATTACCTAACAAAAATGTTATTCCGAAATTAAAACTGAATAATTTGCAAAAAAAAACAATTTAACACTTTCTCAGCACATTTTCTCAAAAAATATGCAACGAATTTTTTTATTATAAATGATTTTATATATTTTTGAAAAGAAGACAAAATTTCCTAAATATTGGTGTATAACGAGTCTATTTCCTTTTTTTTGCGTATACAATTAAAGGATTCAAACTTAATAATTGCATGTGATTTGGTTAATTTGCTTAATTTTTCTATGATTGTTAAAGCCGTTTCTGATAATGCAGTATAAAGAAATATTGTAATAAATCTTCACATTTACATTTTTTGAGCATAGTGCTTAATTCATATCCTTTTGTTATAGCCATCAGGCTGACAAATAATACATATTATATATCAGTGTTTAAGAAATTTTGTCTTCTTTTCAAATATATATAAAAAACTTTATAATACAAAAATTTATTGAAGAATTTTCGCAAAAAACACCGAGAAGGGACAGATTTTGGATTTTGAACATACAGTAGACTCGCGGAAACGTGAACTAATTTTTACCATGGATGTTCACATTTTCGAGACTGTTCACGTTTTCGATTATTATACATAAATATACAACTTTTTTCTTTTAATGAATAAAAACAAGTATTATATTCTTCTAAGATTAGAAATAAAAACATTCTATTCTTATTCGGTGTTTTCCTAATTCTTAAACACCAAAAATTAAAAAAAAAAAAAAAAAAAAATTGATCACGTTTTAGAATATCAGTCTAAAAAAATTTGTTCACATTTCTGAGTCGTTCACGTTTTCGAGTGTTCACGTTTCCGCGAGTGCACTGTATTATTCATTTTTAATTTTGAAATAACATTTTTTTTAGGTAATATTTTTAAATGAAATTTTGCACTTGATTAGATTTTTGCTTAATTTTGACCTTTAGTCACATTTTTGGATTTCTCAACAGAAATCCCGTAAATCCCAAAAAGCTTTCAAAAATTTTCCAAAAAATGGGATTTTTTAAGTTTTTTGCTATATCTTCCCAACCGATATCGGGGAGCAAAAATTTCTATTACAAAAAAATTAAAAACACTTCAAACTTTGTAAAAACCATAATTATTTTTTAATTCCAGCTTTGAGAAATTAAGGCAAAAATTGGAAAATTATAAAAAAATGGGTCAATTTTGAGAGATTCTGGTTCACGCAGTATTAAAGTTTTTAATTATTTTTCACACAATTCCTTGTAAAGTAATCTTTCAGAAAAGTATAAATACTATATATGTCACTTAAGAAATTTTTTTTACAACTCAAAAAGACGTCGAAAAATCGATTTTTTTTTCAAAATTAAAATTCAAATGCATATAACTTTTGATTCCGTAAAGATTTTGTCAAAAAATTTTCAGCACAATTTTGTTATTTGTTGTTAATAAAATAAAAAATATTTCAAAAAAATCGAGAGAAATTTGGACCCGCTATAGCAAAAAAACTTTTCCAAGATAGGTCCAAAAATAAAAATTTTAATCTCTTAAACTAAAAGAGATAACCTATATATACGACGCACAGTGTGCGATTTAAAAAATGAAATGGAAATAATTATGGAACTTCGGAACGACTGCTCCGATTTGCATGAAATTTCACATGGTGATAGTAGAGGTGTAGGCGAGTTTAAGTCGTATGCCTATATTATCTCTTTTTGTTTAAGAGATATTAAGCTTCACAAATTAAAATTTTTACTCTTTAGCCTGTCTTGGTGAAGTTTTTTTCGCTACAGAGGGTCCAATTTTAACCCCATAGTTTTAAAATTTGTTTTATTTCATTAGAAACAAATAGAAAAATTTTATAAAGAAAGAATTTTGAAAAATATTTACGGAGTCAAAAATTACAAGCATTTAAATTTAAACTTTCAAAAAAAGTTGATTTTTTCCCGTTTTTTGTCAAAAAAGTGGTAACATTATTTTTCTGTTATATAAAAATTTTCTTAAGTAACACATATAGTATTTATATTTATCTAAAAGATAACTAAACAAAAAATACTTGAAAAAAAAAAAAAAAAGCTTTTAAAAATCGATTTTTGCGAGAACCATGGTTTCCTAAATTTGACCTATTTTTCCAACTAATTTCGAATTTTCGGCTTAATTTTTAAAATTGCAAAGCTGGAATCAAAAAAAAGTTATACTTTTTACTTAGTCTAAAGTGTTTTAATTTTTTTACAATAGAAATTTTTGCTCCCCGTTATCGGTTGGAAAGATATAGCAAAAAAAGTAAAAAATCCCATGGGACACTGAAGAGTGCTGATGACGGTCGTGGCTGACTAGAAAATGCATTCCATTCTGCCGAGTGTCCAATAAAACTTTTACAATGTATTCTTCTACAATTATTCAATGAACTTGAGCCCGAATAATACAAATTCTAAAAACTCTATAAATAAGTTCAACAAAAATTACAAACAAATTAATCTTCACACTGGGCACGGTGTAAACTTGTTACTTGACTTCCCTGCTAGGCTTTCTAAAAATAGAAACAAACAGAAGGGACAAAACAAATAACAACAACAACATTGTTCATTGCTACTTAATAAGTGGCTAAACAATAACAATTATACATTGCTTCATTTGCTACCTAACTGATAGCTTTAAAGCATATAAACAATAATAATTGTAAAAGGAGAATACAAATAATTGTAAAAAGCTTTATCGTAAACCATTCGTCTAACTTAATAACATTTAGGAAAAGAAGTCACAGATTCCATTTCCTAAAAATTGTAAGTTAAATAGATGATGTTTACAGAGAACACCACGGTGGGACACTGAAGAGTGCTGATGACGGTCGTGGCTGACTAGAAAATGCATTCCATTCTGCCGAGTGTCCAATAAAACTTTTACAATGTATTCTTCTACAATTATTCAATGAACTTGAGCCTGAATAATACAAATTCTAAAAATCCCATTTTTGTAAATTTTTTAGTTTTTTGGGAATTACGGGATTTTTGTAGACAAATCTAAAAAAATGAATAGCGCTTTAAATTAAGCATCAATAAATCTACTTATGACTGATATTTTATTCAAAAATATTTACTAACAAGAATTTTATTCCATAATTAAAAATGAAAAATATGCAAAAAATCACAAATCCATCCTTTCTCAGTGTTTTTTGCAAAAAGTCAAGAAATTTTCGTATTGTAAAACTTTTTATACATATTTAAAAAGAAGACAAAATTTCCTCAACATTGATGTACAACAAGTATATATTGGTATTTTTGCGTTTGCAATTAAAGGATTATAAATTTCCCAGCAAAAACTTTGGTTGCCATGTAATGAGTTAAGAAGCTAATATAATGGCTCTCCACTACTTACACATTAGCTGAATAACTCATTATTTTAACACGGTGATGACATTAGAGGCAACTACTTACCCTATACATTACTTAGATGTCATTAAACAGCTCTTTGATTTTAAAGCATTACTGAAGTCATGATTAGTAACATCGATCTACATTTTAGGTTATAAATAAGTAATGAAATGACAGGATATAAAATATTTGTTTGTTGTTGTAAAAATATTTTATAAATTTTAATTTAAAAAACAACAACCAAAAATGCAATTAAAATATATGTAATAAAAATAAACTATTTTAAATTACAAATTAATTCATACGCAAATTTTGAGGAAATGTAGCCAAGACCTTCCTCTATCAGATGGTATATTCCGATTTTTGGCACATGTCCATGTTTTGACGCTGTAAGTCAAAGAGTGGTGTGAGTTACGTATCGTGAACCAGTTTTTTATAAATTTTGTTCGAACACAAGGGTTCTGAGGAAAAAACCAAGTATGAAGAAATGTAGCTAAGACCTTCTGCTATCAGATGGTATATTCCGATTTTTGGCACATGTTTCCGTTTTGACGCTGTAGGTCAAAAAGTGGTATAAGTAACTTGTTTTCAAACAGTTTTTGAAAATTTTGTTCTAACACAAGGGTTCTATATTCCGATTTTTGGCACATGTCCCCGTTTTGACGCTGTAGGTCAAAGAGTAGTATGAATAACTTTTTTTTAAACAGTTTTTTGAAAATTTTGATCGGACACAAGGGTTTTACGGGAAAAGCAAGTATAAGGGAATGTAGCCAAGACCTTCTTCTATCAGATGGTATATTCAGATTTTTGACACATGTCCCTGTTTTGACGCTGTAAGTCAAAGAGTGGTTTGAGCTACGTATCGTGAACCAGTTTTTTGAAAATTTTGTTCGAACACAAGGGTTCTACGGGAAAAACCAAGAATGAGGAAATGTAGCTAAGACCTTCCTCTATCAGATGGTATATTCCGATTTTTGGCACATGTCCCCGTTTTGACGCTATAGGTCAAAAGTGGTATAAGTAACTTGTTTTCAAACAGTTTTTTGAAAATTTTGTTCGAACACAAGGGAAAAACCAAGTATGAGGAAATGTAGCCAAGACCTTTTGCTATCAGATGGTATATTCCGATTTTTGACACATGTCCCTGTTTTGACGCTGTAGGTAAAAAAGTGGTATATGACTTGTTTTCAAACAATTTTTTGAAAATTTTGTTCGAACACAAGGGTTCTACGGGAAAAAACCAAATATAATGTAGCCAAGACCTTCCTCTTTAAAATGGTATATTCCGTTTTTTGGCACATGTTCCTGTTTGGACTCAATAGTTTGAACAATGTAATAAAACAGATTCTTTGAGCAATTTGATAAAAATAGTACTTATTTGAATGGTTAGGTTAGGTTATAAGGGTCGCCCGCCACTCGGAGACCATTAGGCCCATTGTGATGCCCTATTTGAGAAGAAAACTCCTCTCCCTTTCCATAAACAAAAAACTAACTTTCCGTTGGTCTATCCAGAAACCAACCCGTACTTCTAACAAATCCAATCAGGTTTGAAAGTGGCATGTCATTGAGACAATCCAGATCATGGAAGAGTTGTCTACCGAGGTGTCTCAGTCTACAAAAGCTATTCCCTGGGTAACCCATATGTTCCGACATGCGCCCAATCATACAGTGCCCTGTGATTATACCTACTAGAAGCCTTATCGATGATCTATCAAGAGAAAGTAATGCTCTAGTTCTACTCCGAGACCGAAGTGGCCAGAGAGTTCTTGATAGTCTACAAGAGGTGATTGAGGACCACCTGTTTTCCATCTCATTTACCGCCCATTCATCAAGAGTATTGGATACAGTATTGGAGAGGGTGAGAATGTCCTCGCAAGCGAGTGCCACGTCCAAAGACGATGAATTTACTGTGCATTCATACGCCATTTCGTTACTTCGTATACCTGTATGGCCCGGAACCCATATCAGCTCCACCCGAAAGTGTCTTAGCTGAGTTAAGGAGCGTATACAGTCGTCAACACATCTTGATCTTACATTGGGGGAATTCAGAGCCAAGATTGCTGCAATGTTCGAAGCGCAGAAATTAAATTCCTGAATTCGCTTCGCTGCCACGTTAATGGCATATACTTCGGCCTGAAAGACTGTGCACGAATTGGGTAATCTGAGAGACATCGAAATGTCTAAGTCATCAGAGAATATACCCGAGCCAGTGCCAGTATCTGTCTTAGAACCATCAGTGAATAATTAGATTGCAAATTCCTTAAAGACGGAATTTGTTGCCCAATCTTCCCTAGATGGGATTCTAATATCGAATGTTGTATCAAAATTCGTTCTCGGTATTAAATAGTCAGTTCCCTGTATACGAGTTGATCTTCCTATTACATTCAATATAGTGCCGTGACCAACGCGGCAGTGCCTGAGTTCGCCCGACTCTTTGAGCCGTAGAGCGGACTTGGCGGAGATATTTCTAATAAAAATACCAAGGTGAGGGTTGTTAAGTCTTCAGACTGGCTTGGGGAGTGGAACCCATTGAACCAGTAATTGAAAGACAAGCCAGTCTCTGCTCCTTATTCAGAGTAGAGATATGTGTCTTCGTGCCTGCTGCTTTTCACCATACAAGAGCGCCGTAAGTAAGAATAGGTCTAATAATCGCAGTATAAATCCAATGGACGATATACGGTTTAAGACCCCATCTTTTCCCGAATGTCTTCTTGCATGTACAGAAAGCACACAGTGCCTTCTGCATGCGACTCTCAGCATTACGTTTCCACTAGAGCTTAGAGTCCAGAATCACGCCAAGGTATTTGGCTTCTTTCGAAAGTTCCAGGGTGATGCCATCAAGACGTGGTTTCTTGAAAGCCAGAACCTTATATTTCCTAGTGAAAAGCACTAGTTCGGTCTTTGTGGGATTTACTCCCAGACCGTTGTCCCTAGCCCATGACAGTAGAACACTTAGAGCTGATTCCATGAGTTCACTAATAGTGAAGAGAAATTTTCCCCTGATGAGGAGCACAACATCGTCATCATATGCTACTGCCTTGGTGCCTCTATAAGTAAGCTCAAAAAGGACTTTATTCACAACAAGGCTCCACAAGAGTGGGGATAGTACCCCTCCCTGTAGAGTGCCTCTTGTCACGACCTTTCTTGAGGTGCTCAGACCTAAACTGGAATTTCAGCATGTTCCCAGTCCAGTTCCTTATTCGCCGATCGACTCCCAGGTCATCCAGTGCCATAAGAATCGACGATATGTTCACCTTATTGAAAGCTCCCTCTATATCCAGAAAGGAAGCCATCACATACTCTTTCCTGTCGAGCGTTTCCTCTATCGTGCCGACCACGTCATTCAGTGCCATTTCGACTGACCTACCCTTTAGGTAGGCATGCTGTGCCCTGCAAAAATTTGCCGGCGAGAGAATGCCCCACAGTGGTTCAGCTTCATACGATTGGTGGCATTAAATATAAGGAAACATCGTAGAGCCTTGAATTTTGGTACAGATAAGTATTTGGTTGTGATAAAAAAATACTGCAAATATGAAAAAAATCCGAGCACAACCACGCCTACTTCCCATATAACACAAAAATTAAAAATCATTGTAGAGTCACAATTTTTTGCTCATTGCAATTTTATGATAATATTAACCAATGGTGAAAAAATTAGCAAAATCTGTTAATAAATACGCCTACTTTTCATACAAAATGACCACATAAAATGCAATATTTTCTTTGTTAACAAAGCTAGATCGCTTAAAAAAGCTACACAGGTTTAAATTTGCGTGTTTTTTATTTGATTAAAATATAAATAAAATTCAGTAACAGTCACGCCCATATTCAATGAAAATATCTGTAAATAAATAAAAGAAAATATTAAAAAAAAAATTTAAAAACAAAGTTATTTGTGTACCTTTATTAACATAACAAATTTTTTACTTCATCAGAAAATTCCAATATATCCTTCTTGAAATGTTTACGGTATGAATTTATATATGGATCTGAAGACGCTAGTAACATATGAATGACATCTTCATTTGTTGATATGCGATCAGTTTTTCTGGAGTGGCTTAGGCGATAACTTCTGTAATCTTTATTACGAGCTTCCTGAGCTTCCTCCGACAACATGCCAAGTGGCAATATTGCTGCTGACACAATTTTACTCCCATGAATTAGAACTTTGTGTACAGTAATAGGCATATAGTACCAACTGTACAGTTGTATATATCGTTCCGCAGTGTCCAAACAATAAACATTAAATTTTTCTGTATCTATTTCGGAATTACTATTTATAACCGTTAAAATTGTACTAAAGCGATGAATTAAATTTTCATCAACACCAAGAACATCTGCCGTTATGGAAGGATTTGCAAAAAAACGTCTAGAAGTATTGCCATCGTTCGTTGTGCCCATTCCTTGTTTAACCATGTCCACATTTATGCCTAGAACCACTTTCAAATTTCTTTGTATTTTCGCTTTTTCTTCATCTCTTTCATGTTTTGTATCTTTAGTTACTCTCCACTTTGAAAAACTTTTGTTGTATGCTATATGCAATATGCACTCCATAAATTTTATCCTCGCATGTAAAGGGGAAATTCCAAATTGAAGCCCTTCCTCCGAAACTGGTTTTGTCCTTAATACTTCCAAATTGTTCATTTCGCTAGGCTTAGCTTGACATATAAAACATACAGCCATTCCTGATGTTTGTGTGATTGTATTCGCAACCTTTCCATCAATCATGGTTAAAACAGGAGTATGCAAAATTTCAAAACTTTTGTCATAAATATTAACAACAGTTTTTTTCAAATCTTTAATTTCATTTTGCACCCTTTCAACTTCTTCAGAAATAACATTTGCCGTTTCTTTTACAAATTGAAATTTTATTGGCCTACAAAAAGTTGTTGATGATGGCCTTGTATTTCGCCAGTAAACATTTGTGCCATCAATACATTTTAAATTGAGAGGAACAATACTTGTCAAAAAAATATTTTTGTCATTTAAATTTGGATCATTGAATTTTTGATGGTATTCACTATGCCCTGCAGATCCATCACAACCCCATTTAGAAATTAGTTGTAGTTGATTTGGAAGTACCTCTGCCTCAGCTTTCGTTTTCGCCTTCAATATTCTGGATACAGTATGATCGAGTAAATCTTGCATACTTACTTTACTATAGTTCTCCTGTACTTCCAAATTTTTAGGATAACATTCCTTTTTAGCACCAAGAACTTGATGATATGAGGGGAAAATATCACATCCAATTTCTATAGCACTCCATCTTAATATTTGATACTGATTTTTTGATAAACAAGCATCAAAAATGAGGCTTAGTGCTTTTTCTGGACTAAACATTTTTAAAAATTGTCCATCGTTATTAATTCTTTTTGCAGCTGATGAAATAAGTTCTGGCGAATTAATATCACATAACTGCTGTACTTTACTCCTTTTAGCACGAGATTTGCAAAATTCAAAAGCTTTAGAAGGGCGGCCACGTTTGACATGAGAACACATTGGAAGATCTTCACCAAAACAATACATATTTTCCAACCAAACTTCGTTTTGTTCAACAAATCTATCTTTCATACGTTTTGCACTAGCCCACTTAATTTTAAATTTTGGTAAAAATTGTTTATTTAAAAATTTTTTAAATTGATCGACGTCAATAATTGATAAATTCGTATTATTTGTTGAAATAATATCGCAAACTACATCAATGTTCTTATCACAATCTAATAAAAGATCAAAAATTTCATAATAAGATAACTGAAGATTGTCCATATTTAAATAATTTGTTTTCTATTTTTCACTTCATAAACAATAAACTAATTAGCTATAATCATTAAAACACAACTAATAATCACAGCTGATAAAAAATTCAAAACAATAAACTAATAAGCTATAATCACAAAAACAATGCAACTAATAATTACAGCTGATAAAAAATATTGAACTTTCAACAACAACAAAAACTGCATCAAAAATAATGGGAAGAAGTAATTGCAAAAAAAAAAAAACAAATAAACCGTCACTTTTTCTCAATTTGCCCATTTTTTTTATTGCATGTTTATTTTTAGAAAAACAGAAAAGAATATAGTATTACTGTGTGAAAACAATTATTTGACGCACAATAAAAGAACTAAGCAGTGGTATAGTGAGTACAACAATTGACTAGCAATCGGATAGTTGTTGGTTCGAATCGTGGCTGCGACTTTTTTTTTTTTTGTCTGTAAATACATAATTCTATAAATTCTATTTGTTGTAAAGTTTTTGCTGGGTAGCAAGCAAGCAAAAAAATAATAAAATCTGTTATTGCATACGCAATAACATGCTTGTGAAGGAAATTTGTCCTAATTTTTTTTAGTTTTTTTATACCGGAATTGCTTAGGGGCAAAAATGGGCAGCTGAATTTTTAAGAAATCGTTAGCTGAGACTTCAAGCTCTAATTTGATGTGAGTCTCGGGCTAGAGGTCGTTGGAGATCAATAGATACAAGCCATAGAAGTTGGAGATAATAAATATTTTTGGACAATTTATAGTAGTATAAAAATTTTTTTTTTTTCATTTTCAAATTTTTTTTTATTTGTATATATATCATTTATAACATCCAATTGTATAAAAAAAAATCATTATAGTGTCATTACAAGAGTATTTTAAAAGCTTGAAGCGATAGAAGGTAGCATATATAATACGGTCATTTCAAACGCATTCACTTAGGTCAACTTTGAATGTCTCTGAACAAAAAAGTAATAAAGCTATAAGCCTAATATTTTCGGTACATGATAACTAGATTGTTTATTACAAACTGTGAAAAAATCAGGTATATCAGAAGACATGAAAAAAATGAATTAATGCCGCTCTTGAACCAGTGTGTGCCCCTGACATGGACATCAACTAGTCTTTCCAGAGTTTTCAACAAAAACGATGAGAGACTAATGGCCTATAATCTTCTCTCCATTCCCTAGGAATATATTCTAATTCAAGACTACCCTTAAATATTCGGATCAGCCATTTGAATAATATAATGCAAAATAATTGAAATAAAAGAAATATAATTTATCTATTCCATAAATTTTTCAAAAAAAATTAATTTACAATGTTTTAAAATATTTTTCGTAAAAAGTTTGTTGAAATTCATTCAACTATTGAGTAATTCCAATTTAAATTTAAAATTTATATCTAGATTACCGATTTGGATAAAATTCGGTGCATACATAGTGGAGGACTCATAATCATGTAAAATGAATTTTATTTACTTTTATTTTGAAAACTGTGGCAACTCTATAGCTTTAAGTGTGATTAAAGCCCAAATTACAATAGCGCGTAGTCAGCAACAGTATCACCAAAAATTATCAGCTGATCACTGTCAGCACAACATGTTGCTGCCGTTATAATTACAATTCAGCGTAGGCAGCCACAATTTACAACCACCATCTAGCTTTGTTCTACTTGTGTATTTTAGCCTCTCATTTATTTGCTCACTCTCTTTATTTTTTTTTAAAAAGTCCATCTTCAATTTTTTTATAATTTTTTTGTAGGAAGCTCTATCGGTATACTTACTATAGACAAAATTTCAGAGAGATCAAGTTTTTTAAATTTAAAATGGAATTACCCTATTATAATATTATTATTATTATTATTATTATTATCATATTATATTTTATTTTACCTAATTTAAAAATGTATTTAGAATAGGTCGAAGTCGAAAGCCTCAGCAGCTAGTACTTCTTTTCTTAATTTTAATTACTTAATTGTATTATAGTAATTAAATAATAAATAAAATATATAAAATATAGTACTAAATTCATAAAATTTGACTTGGTAGCACTTAAATTTTTGTCTGCAAGGTTGAAAATTCTCATTTCTAGTCTGCAAAAGAGAGTTTGTTGAAAAAGTTTGTTGCGAAGTTTGTTACCATAGAGTAACACATAGAGACGAAATTCTCGATTGACAATTAAACAAAATTGTTGTTTTGTAAACAAAAATGTGTTTTTATTTTCTTTTGGCAAAAACAAAATGTATTTGATTACATGTATTTTGTTGTTGCATGAGTTAGGTTTTTGACAACCGACTTAGGTTTTTGACAATTATTTTCGTCTCTTGTTACTCTTTGTTTGTTACTCTCTGAAAAAGGAAGAAGAAGAAAAAGTTTGTTGAAAAAGTTTGTTATCATCGCGGACATATAGATTTCTTATAGTTGCAATGATATTACCATTTTTTACACAAAATATAGTACTAAGGACTGCGCACGAAAAAATCCGTGCATGCTCTTGGGTTTATAACTTTTGATGTGGTGAAAATTAAATAATTCTGTTAATTGGTTTACATTTGTCGGTATGCTCACTAGCTATGTGTTAAGGTTCATGGTTATAGCGACTAGTTTTCCTTAAAATGGGAATTGAACAAAAAACACCAAAACACATAATAGAAATTTTTCATGAAATCTTACATCGGTCCTATAAAACAATTGCTAGGAAGGCAGTTGTGTCAGTCACCATGAAATCTTATACAAAGATTTCATGGTGACTGAATGGAAATCAGGTAGTGTAAGAAAAATAGTATCTTCAGACTGTAGGAATCAGACAAAAGAGAAAGGATTTTCAGAGAAATTCCCCTCATCTCTGGAAGAAAAGTGCCACAAAAAGTTTATTGCTTTGAATTTTTATTAAATAAGTTGAAAGGAAATCTAGCCTGAAGACGTATAAAGTACAAAAAAATCCTAATAGAAACGCAAAGCAAGAATTTGGAGGTGAAAAAATGACGTTAAAATTCGTCAGACGAATTTTTCCGCAATTATGATCAGGATATAAAAGACGATGAAACGTTCGTAAAGTCTAACTTTTTTCAACTTCCTGGTAAGGAATTTTATACTTCAGATGCTAGAGAGAATATGGCAGAAAAATATCGTGTATCAAAGAAATCAAAATTCCCTAGAAAGTTTTCGTTTTGGGAAGCCATATTCATATAACACAGAAATATACGTGAATTAGTGACTTTGGAAAAGATTTTTCTCTTTATAAATAAAAAAAAAAAAACAGTTTTGTTCGAGCCTGAGGTCAATTGTAGTGTAAAAACTTTTCCTTTATTGCCTATATTTCGCTACAAACATCGAGTAGCATCATCAGGGCTTATTTTCTAAAATTAAATACAATGTAGATATACATATTAATAATAAACAATCATATACGAATAAAGCACAAAGCAAAATATGAAAAACATAAAACAATGAAGCAATAACAACAGTGACAACATTAATTCTTACATAGAGTGTTTAAACACAAACAAACAAGTAAAACAGCTATAGTAGTGTCTCTACCGTCGTCTGATATTGCACTGAGAGTAAGTTTGATATTGCACTGTATATTAATACTAATTATTGCACTTGTTTTTTAATTTTTTTTTTCTTATTAACGAGATGTCTGTATATTTGAGCACAATTCTCCGTGTCAGTTTTAAAATTTATTCTCTGTGTTGTTGGTGTATTTATTATGTGTAGCATCTCTAACATATAACGGCGTCTGTAATTATTCTCACTTTGTAATATTTTGGCTCCTTCAAAGTCTGGTGAGTGGTTTGTTAATGCACAGTGGGCCGCTAATGCTGTTTTTTGCGTACTGCTACTACGTAAACGCTGATCAGATTTATGTCCTGATATTCTCGTTTTTAATTAATTTTTAGTTGTTCCAATATACACCATTCTACATTTCGTTACATCATTGCCATTACAGGGTATTTTATACACAACATTTGATTTTTCGAACTTTTGAATCTTATCCTTGGTTTTACTATAAATTCGGCCAATGTTGTTAAATGTTTTCTGTGCCATTTTATATTTTGTCGAGTCAAAGAGTCCAGATTTTTCAAATCTTTCTGATATATCAGGAATATATATCATTGATTTAAAAGCCTCAGTTTGATTTGTCTCTCTTATTGACATATTTTTAATTCTTCCATGGTCATTTATTAATTTTTCACAGAGGTTCATTGGAAAATCGTTTGATTTTAGGATGTTCTTTATTCTCCTCACATTTTCGTCATGAAATTCCACATCACTTATATTCAAAATCCTTCCTATTAAGTTCTTAGCTGTGTTTATTATTACCTTCTTTGGATGTTTTGAAAAATAGTTAATAATACGACCTGACGCTGTTGGCTTTTGATACCAGTCTATTTGGATAGAATGATCTCTCCTAATTAACATCAGATCCAAATATGGAAGTTTTAAGTCAGATTCCTTTTCCATCGTAAATTTTATACTGGGATGAAAACTGTTAAGTGTTTCCAGAACATTTTCGATCTCATTTTCCGGAACTATGCTAAATAAGTCATCAACATATTTGGTTAGTATTTTCGGTTTATTGTCTAATTTGTCCAAACATGAGTCTAACAATTTCTCCATAACTATATCAGCAACTATTGGAGACGCTGGTGAACCCATTGGTAAGCCCTTTCTCTGTGTGTAAATTTTTCCATTATATGAAAAATACCGATTCTCTTTTATGCAGAATTTCAAGATGCGAAAAAATAAATTCTTATTTATCTTAGTGTGTTCAGCAATTTCATCCCATCTGTTCTCTATTATTTCAAGAGCCAGATCCACCGGAACACTCGGAAAAAGTGAGACTGCATCAAACGATATTAGTTCTTCATCTGCATGGATAGTCAATTTCTTAATTTTGTCTCTAAACTCCAGTGAATTCTTTACATTGTACTTTGATTTTTCGGTAATAATCTTAAGGATGTTAGTCACGTATTTGCACAGTTGGTTAGATGGAGAATTAATGCAAGATACAATAGGTCTAAGGGGACAATCTTCCTTATGGATTTTTGGAAGTTTTAAGTTTTCCTTTTTCAATATCCGTTATTATTCCATCTTTAAATAATCCCTCCACTAGTTCATTATTTTTCTTCTGTAAGGAGTTAGTAGGGTCCTTATTTATCCTTTGATAAGTCATAATGTCATCAACTATTGTCCTCATTTTGTGGTCATAATCTGTTTTCTCCAATGCCACTGTCACATTTCCCTTATCGGCGTTCAAAATTAATAAATTCCTATTCCGTCTTAAGAATTCAACAGACTTATCCATAATGTTCAGTGTATATCTGTCTCTATTGTTCATCCAGTTCTTGTTCAGGTGATTATCAACTATTGTAGTGAACTTAGTCCTAGCTATTTCCTGTTTTTCCTTTTCAGGTAAGGTCTGAATAAGGTCTTCTCCATCAGCAATAAATTTTAGTAAAGGGAATTCTTTCCTCCTTACCGGTAGTGCATGCTGCCGTCCCAAAGAAAGAAGCCATTTTGTATCTTCTGGGATGTACGTCGAAGTTTTGTTGATGAACCATTTTTCATTAAATGTGATCCCCATTTCCTGTTTTTGCAGTTCCCTTAGCCTATCAAATTTCTTCGTATGTGTCCTCTTTATTCTCATATTCATAGTATTCGTTAGGATCCTTTCACTATCCCATAACATTCTAGAATCTTCTTCGTTCAATTGATTGATTGATTAGATTTTTCTCTTTCCTAAGAAAATACAGTGTATTCACTTCTTTCTGGCCTATTCTCGCTTCTTCTCATTACAGCAACAAAACAATGGAGTGATAATAAAGAAATTGTTAGTTTTTGTACCGAAAGAAGCTAATCCATTAAAATGTCCGGAACTCCGAACAATTGAAAGATTTTGGAATCCAGTAACAAATAATTTAAAGAACATTAGAAGCATAGCTTAAAATTAAGCGGAATTTAAAAATAAGTGGATTTATTCGAGAAAAAAGTGACCGAAACACAATAAAACCTTTAATTGGAAGAATTTTGGAAAATATAAGATATTTTATTAAATACCAACGGAAAATAATTTATTCTTTTATGTTTAGAACTTGAACATAACAGTCATTAATAAAAATATAAGTTAAAAAAAATTCGCCCATTGGTTTAGTTTCTATAAGCAGATTTGCATTCACGGATTTTTCGTGCGCAGTCCTTAAATTCATAAAATTTTACTTAAATTTTTGGCTACAAGTATTAAAATTGTCCGTGACTGCATGACTTTTCAACTAATTTAAAGTTAGCTACTTAGTAGTTAGCTTAAAGTTAGCTACATAGTAGTTAAAAAATTATTTAAATTATAATTAGCTTTTAACTTACAATATGCCAATATACTATAAGCTAAATGTTAAATACAACTTATTTTCTAATTACAAATAATAGGTTTTCACACAACCGCATAAATGCCTCATAAAGCTGTTATATTGCATAAATTTATGAGCTCGTAAAAAATTTTTCCACAATTTATATTTCTTTACACTATAATTTCAATGTGTAAACGGCTTCGTAAACTTTTATTTTTTAATAATCAAATTTGAAATGTAATCAAATTATTTTGTTTTCTATTTTCCAATTTTTCAAAAGAAAACAAATAGAAAATAGTAATTTTTAAATGTTGAAAAATTGTTCAATTGGGAAAATTCTTGATGCAAATATAGAAATACAACATAAAATAATAAGGGGCATTTATCTAACACGTAAGTAAATCATATAAATTTACGGATTGCGGAAATTTATCCGTTTATATGAATACCCTTAATAATTTTATTTCAATTTTTTTTTTTTTTTTTATAATTTGAAAATTTAAAACCTACGAGTTCTTTTTTTTATGCATTGTGCATGTATTTTTCGTTTTTTATGACCTTTAGGGCATTTCTGATATCCGTATCCACCTCATTTGAGCCAAGTGATCGACAGGCATCTGTTAAAAAAAAACTAATTTATATGAAATGCATATTATTTTTAATATATAAGTTACCTGATAAAGTCCATGCAAACACCCAACGCCATTACATTTGTTAAAGTTTTTGTTAGTCGCCTTTTTAATAATTTTGACATCATATCAACCTGTAAAAATCGTAAAAAAAATAAATTGTTATTAATTTACTTCAGTACTTACGTATAGTTTATGATTGGTTTCACAAATTTTGCTATTAAGCTCAGATAAATCTTCAATCGTCTCAGTAGGAAAAGCAGCTCTGAAATTTTTATTAAACCCTTCTTGATGAAGAACTCTTTCTGATAGAACTTTTTGTTCAGCCAACGCCTTCATTATTACCTCGTTTTGACTTGAAATTATTTCTGAAATTACATACAGTGATTTGTAATTTAATTGCAGGTTTAAATATTTATATGAAAGGTAGAAAAGGTCCTGTTATTTTGATGGGTACAAAGGGTTTAATAGCACATAAATTATTAGGGCAAACAGCAGTAAAAAAAATATTCTGTGGTTGAGATTCTGATTACTGATCGATTTCTTTTTTTAAATGCTAATTTTCGCTTCTCTGTTACCATATTTTCATGTTGTATGTGAATACAAATTTGTTGCAAAATATGTGTAGGTTTTTTGACGTATTTTTTAATTTTTGTAGGTAATCTTCAAATGGGTAGGAAGAAAAATTTGTAAGTGGTCCAAACTTTTTCACACAGTCACTAATATGCAGAAGGCTGTGGACGTTGTGAGTTATTGAATCTTCTCCAAAAATTTCTCTAAAATTTTCTACAAATAGTTCTAACATAATCGTAATAAACATCCGAATGAACTCTATCTTTTAAAACCAACATGCCTGTATACAACAGAAATTGGCGAAACTCTGTGGCTTTCCAGTTACATATTTCATTTAAATCTCCCGGATAGGGGCAAAATTCCCGAGGAATAATTTTTTTTAATGATATAAGGTGGTTTGATATCTCTAGTTTATCTTCTTTATTAATTTTAAAGTTTGTTTTGTCTCCGAGATCTATAAGGTGCATGGGGTCGAGAGGCACTTGAGAAATCATGTTTAAACCAAGCTCTTCAAATAGAGATTGCTTAAAATGAAAATCTTTTTGATGATGGTTTATGCACTTTCTTGTTGTAAAATCCAAATCAGAAATAGGATTGCCCGACACTTCTGAATATGTAAGTACATTCGACACTTTTTTACCGATTTGGTTACATTTTGTACACCCAAGGGAAGAAGTGTGACCTACAATACCACAAGCAAACGCTTATGCTGGAGCATCACATATAACAGCTCTAATTTCAAATGTTAACAATTTATTTTCAACACATATTCCGTTCCTTATTAACTCTTTTAATTCAATTACTAAATCAGATAAGTAATTACAGATATTACTTGGTTTACTCTTTCCAACGTAAACGCCAATAGGGAAAATTGCAACATTCGGAAAGTTAACTTTTTTTTACTAAAATAGGCCAAATTTTACAAATAAAAGAGTTTGCACTTAAAGGCACATCAAAATTTTCTTCACTTAAAATTTTTAACAACTCTTCAAAACACACTTGAGATGGCCTATTTTTGAAATACCAGTCTCCGAGTTTTTCTTTTAATGTCTTATTTGTTGTACTGCCTTCAATACTATCTGTAATCACTTCATTTTCTGGCACTTTATCAATATTCGAACTGGAAGCCTCTAAATTAGCTGAAATATTTGTCTCTACAATAGCACAATTATTTGATTCAACATTAGAATTATTTGAAAATAATTTCTATGAATATATTTTCTTTTCCCTTTCAATTAGTCTTTTTAAATGTCTTTTACTAACACCTTTCATAATTTTGTAGGCTAATAATTAAAATTAAAAATCACAATTAACTTTACACTTGTATTTTTTTAACTTACACTTTTAACTGTACGCACAAGAATGATCATTTTATATAAAACAAAAAACAAGAAAACAAAAATATACCAAAAGCAACAAACATACTCTAAAAAAATGAAACACACTAAAAATTAAAAAAATAACAGTTATAAAAAACAAAATTCTAAATAGCAAAACAAAAACAAGAAGAAACGAAAATATTCAAACAAGAAAATCGAAAAGTCTGTGCACCGGAAATTTCTGCATTTATTTGTAGTTAGCTAAAATTTAGTTGTCAAAAAGTTAACTATAAGTGCATTATTTTTGTAGTCGACTACCAAATTGCTTGCAGGGTAAGACTGAATGAAAATAATGAATTAAAGATTTAAGATTGTTTAAGATTTAACATAATATAAACAAAATGTTTACTCTACTGTGCTGGCGTTATCTTACATATTATATCAACGTGGACACAGTGGGGTCAAACGCAAATTTTTTGGTAATAAATCTGTATCTCCTAAACTACTGGTTGGATTAAATTGAAATGTATGGAAGAGTTACAGAGGAGGACCTTAGCTTTGAGAAAAACTATCTTGTAGTCACCCTGTGATAACACAAGAAAATCTACAGGGTGTCAAAATTGACTACCTCGAGTATCTAAAAGTTTAAAAAAATCGTAACTTATAAAAATTAAGTCCGATTTTAAAGATTTTTATATTTCTGTAAAGTGATTGGCAAGATAAAGAAAAAATAAGCTTACTCACGTAAGTTATCTCTTACAGTTAAAAAGATATTTACACTTGAATTATGAATTTTTGATTTTTTGCCTCGACTTTCTTTCGTTTTTCGGAAATAAGTCCTGGGATATATGAGGTAAAAATTTTTTAAAAATATTTTATAATTTGCTATAGATTTCAAAATAACATGCTGAAAGAATTTTTGGATTATCTCAATGCGTCTAGACGTGAAAAATATTCAAAGTCAGCACTGAAATTGGTATGAAAAATGGCAATTTTTTACAAAAATATAGTACAATTCTTTCACTTTTTTCTCAAAATTCCTTCAAAGAAAAAATTTTTTTCTTTATATATTTCAAAAGACAAGGCTTCATATATGGTTAATGTAGAAATTTTGAACTGATTTAGGCTTGCACCCTACATCAGGCATTGGTCGAAAATGGTGAATTTTGGAAAAATTTAAATTTTTGTCGATTAATAAAAAAAATGTCACGCGAGCAGGAGAGCAGATTTCATGAAAAAAGTAAATTTTTTAAATGACTTTTTTTAATTGCATAAAAAAGCATATTAGAATGATATTTTCGACATTATTTCTTATGTAGTGTATAAAATATATATCGATCTTTCACTCCTAAAAAAATCATTAAAAAAGCTCAGAATTCAACCAGGACCCAGAAAATATATACTTTGTGGGGTCTTAAATGATTCCTTCGACATGTTACACACGGAATGACAAAATCAATATACCCCCATCTTTTTGATGGTGGGTATAAAAATTGTGTGTATTGCTCTGCCGACATTTTGTTTTTGTGCGAACAAGAAAAAGGCTAGTCTGGATGCAGAGTAAAAAAAAGAAGAAGAAAAGTTTGTTACCTTCGCAGACATAACAAAAAACATTTAACTGTGAAGACAAGCAAGAAAAAAAGTCAGCTACGTTTTCAGACAATTTGTGCAATGAAATTGTGTGTAACAAATTTTTTTGTTACCTTTCAATTATTTTCTTTTACTTTTTTCAATTATGGAATAGTCGTAATTTTCCGACTTTTCAACTATTTCCGACTATTTTTTACTCTTTTCGACTATCTAACAACAAAAAATCGAAAATTTTCAAAACAAAAAGTCGATTGTTCTATTATTTGAAACTCGATTTGATAAACCCTAGGTAGAATACATAACTTTCCACAACACACTGTTGTAACATCTTTGCTTTATGTATCTTGGTGAAAACTGGAGAATATTGTCGGATTCATCTTTTGGATTGGGATATGATTCAATATAGTTGCTTGACTTTTGATCTAGTAACTAATTCTTAAATTCAGACAATCGATTCTGTTTTTATAATTACATGATGATAAAAATAACATAAAATGAAAATATACTCCCGAAAAAGTGTTTTATTTTAGAATTATTTTTAGAATTGTTAAATAAAATTTTTGCGTTTTTTAGCTTTTTTTAACACGATTTAGCAGAAACAATGTTTCAGGTCTGGTCACACTGGTAATAACACAAGGTAGATTAAGAAGGTAACGACATTAAAACAGCTGAGAATTTTTTTCTTTTTGAAATGAAACATGTGAAATGGCAAAATTAAAGTTGACATAAGAGATGACAATGCAAAAACAAAATACATGGTTTTTTTTGGTGTTGTAGTTGTTGTAGAGTTGTCGTTACCTTCTTAATCTACCTTATTAATAACATTTGCTTTCATAGTGTCTACACGCTAATATGAAAAATAACACCGGCAGAAGAAAATATCAGCGTGTGTTTTTTATCTAAGTCAATTATAGGGGAAAGCGTATGTCATAAAAAACCATGCAAAAAGCATAGTATAATTATAAAGTATACTCGTAAGAACAGCTGTTTTACAATTTTTTCATTGAAAAAGCTCGCGGAACTGTCAAATTGTTTTTGTATTCATGTTACATTTTTTTTCGAGTTTTTTTACTCTTTCTCTCCTTCATTCGCTCATTTTCTCATAGTATAATAATAAAGTATACTCGTAAGACCAGCTGTTTTACAATTTTTTCATTGGCAAACCTCGCGGTACTGTCAAATTGTTTTTGTATTCACATGCAAAATTTTTTTTGAGTTTTTTTCTTTTGCTCTCTTTCGTTCTCTCATTTATCCGTTCAAAGCATTTTGACATTGTGGGCAGTAGTTTTACACTAACAAAATACAAGCAATTTTTGTTTTTGTAGATGTGCGAGTACTTTATTATTTTACTATGCATTTTCTGTTCATAGCATTTTGACATTATGTGCAGTAGTTTTACACTAACAAAATACAAGCAATTTTTGTTTTTGTAGATGTGCGAGCACTTTCCAATTATGCTATGGCAAAAAGTACCATCAACAATCAAGATGGCGTCTTTTACCAAGCATTATCAAGACAAGGTTGTCAGAGCTCGAGCGCTGAGAATTTTTTTTTAACCAATAATACTGACAATATAAATCTACATTAGACAAATCTTTATCATGATAAAATTTTGACGTTTGTCTTGATAAAAATTTGTCTAATGTAGACTCAGTTAACAAAATTTAAATAAATATCTGAGTTTAAGGTTGAAAATCAAAGTGGTAGTGGTATTATTACTACAGCTTTGCAAAAATTACAACACAGTTTTAATTTATTGTGCTAAACATAAACCAATTAACTCATTATTTGTTGTAAATCACATAACAACTCTATTAACAACCATGTTCAAACTGGTATATTATTGATTTCACTCAAGCAGGAACGCAGAAAACAAATTTATTTCCAACTTTATGTTAAGGGGTGAAGAAAATGTATATCAGAAATTTTAATTTAAAATTTTCTTAATGAAAATTTTAATTTTTTCCCCGTTTTTATTTTTTAATTGTCTTTTTGAAACAAAATTAATTGATATAGCATCTTCTTTGTTAACAAAAAATAAATTTGATAGCTTACACACAAAAAAAAAAAAAAATAGTCGAGGTAATATTTTCTAAGTCAGCTTAGATAATTTCTTTTGTATGAAAATAAATTACTAAGTTTTGTTATCTAAGTTAATTAGTAATTTATTAAATATATTTTACTTAAAGCTTAGTTAATATTACCTTTGGAATTAGAAATCTTTTCTGAAATAATTTGAAAGCAGTTTTGTAAGAAAAAATTGAAATGATATGTATTGCAATTCAATTTTATAAACAATGAAATTGAAAAAAGATTCGGCACAGCCCTTCACCATATTACCATCTTACCATCTTATCGACATCATATTACCATATTACCGACAATTAATAAAATGTTCGCCTTAACGTATGTTAGGTTAGGTTAGGTTCCTTGGGCCGTGTCTCTCCGAGACATCTCACGTGGGTCCATCAATGTCTGGTCCCGTTGTGTTACCCTATGACAGGAAAACAGTGTTAATCCTGCAGTGTTGTTGTCGCGCCAAACCATCCCGTCCCCGAAAGGAAGGAGTACAGTGACCTAGGATTAATACTCGATAAGTCACCCAAATTAAGGACGCTAGATCCTAACAGGTTCGATCTAAGCTCCGATAAAGATGGACAGTCACAGAGAAGGTGAAAAACCGTTTCCTCTTCCGTCTCATCATTACAACTCCTGCAATAATCGTTGAATGGAAGACCCAGTCTCCTGGCATGAGTGCCCAAGATACAGTGTCCCGTAACAATAGAAGTAACTAATCTCAACTGAGACCGAGATAGCGCAAATATAGAATTCGTCCTAGACTCATCATACCTGGGCCAGATAATTCTAGCTACACGACATGTGGATTCACGTTCCCACATGTGCTGTGCAATATCGAAAATCTCCTGCCGTATTAGCAGCTTACACTGCGTCAAAGGAATGCCAACAAGATGGTCAATCATCTCATCGCCGAGACTAGCACCCCTCTTGGCAGTCTCATCCGCAATATGATTACCGGGACAGTTACTGTGACCACGGATCCAAACTAGCCTAACATTCGAATGTCTCGCTATCTCATTAAGAGACACCCGGCATTCCGTAGTTAACCTTGATGTCGTATAGACACCTGCTAAAGATCTTATGGCTGCTTTGCTGTCAGTAAAAATACAAATATCTCCCGATATTTTGTAATACCTCACCCAGTTAGCAGCCCGTTTAATAGCGGAAATCTCCGCCTGAATAATACTGCATTCATTCGGCAGTCTAAAAGGTACCCTAATACCATAATCCTCAATATAGAAGCCACCACCAACTCTCCCCATCCGTTTCGATCCATCGGTGTAGATTCTCACAACAGATGAGTAGTTTTCAGGGTGCCATATATCGTCCACAGGAAGAGAAGTAGAAAACCGACAGCCAAAGAATGGTTTCGGAGTACAGTAATCAACATCATCATGAATACACTCGGTGTAGTTCAAAATGCGAGCATGACCATAGTCACGTCTAAGCCATGGACAGCCTATATTAAGCCTAACCGCAGCATTAAGGGCTATTTGTCTAGCCAGCAAGTCAACTGGTAACCAGTTGAGTATAGTGAAGAGGGCCCGAGTCGGCGTGGTGCGCAGCGCACCCGTGATAAGGATGGCTATCGACCTGAGCACCTTCATGAAAATATTACGATGAGTTTCCCTTTCCATCGCTTCCCACCATACCACAGCACCATAAAAGAGTATTGGTTTGACCACTGCCTCATATATCCATCGGATACCACTGGGCTTAAGGCCCCAGTTGCGACCAATGGCCTTTTTGCAGATATAAGTAGCCACTAAGGCCTTATCAGCTCTCGCCCGAATATTGAGACTCCAAGATAGCTTCCTATCAAGAATAATCCCCAGGTATTTAGCACTCTCCGAGAATTTCAGTATAGTGCCGTTTAGTTTAGGAGGGTTAAATTCCTCAACCTTATATTTCCTGGTAAAGAGCACCAGCTCCGTTTTGACTGGATTCACACTAAGACCGCAGGAGACGCTCCATTCACTCAAGGTCCTCAGAGCAGCCTCCATGCGTAGAGATAGTGTTACCACATGTTTGCCAGATACAGCAACCGCCACGTCATCAGCATATGCGACGCATTTTATCATCATATTGTCGAATTTCCGCAATAGAGTATTAATGGTTATGTTCCATAAAAGAGGAGAGAGAACCCCTCCCTGAGGTGTGCCTCTGTTAGCCAATCTGCTAACACTGGTGACACCCATGGTAGAACAAATTATCCTGTTCCTGAGTAGTTTATCGATAAAGCTGCACAAGTTACGGTCGATGCCCAAATCCAGCATAGCCTGAATTATTGATTCGGGTTCAACGTTGTTAAAAGCACCTTCTATATCTAAGAAGGCGACCATTGTGTACTCTCCAAACATTAATGACCTTTCTATATTATCGACCAGTGAATGCAGAGCAGTTTCAACAGATTTGCCTTTCGTATAGGCGTGTTGCGAATTCGAGAGAAGCTCAGCTGGTATAGCCATTCTCAAGTGTATATCAATGACCCTTTCCAGAGTCTTGAGTAGAAAGGAAACCAGACTAATCGGCCTGAAATCCTTCGGTTTAGTGTGGGAGGGTTTGCCACCCTTGGGTATGAAGACTACCTTGCACAAAGTCCAGCAAGCCGGAATGTATGACCATTTCAAGCATGCCCTATAAATAGCATAAAGCCAAGGTATTATCAGATCAACGTTCCTCTGTAAGTCTGCGGGTATAATACCATCCAGACCCGGTGATTTGAACGGATCGAAACTGTCAATCGCCCAGCGCAGTTTGTGATCATCAATGTCGATCGCTACGTTGCTTTCCGATTGAATATGTGTTACCTCCTGATCAGCATGAGAAACAGGATGGCTATCCGGGAAGTGAGCGTCGAGTAAAACATCAAGGGTTTCACGACTATCCACCGTCCACTTACCACAAGGTTTCTGTATGTAGCTGGGTACAGCCGTGGTGGCTGATAGAATCTTGCGTAGTCGGTTGGTTTCAGAGGAAGTTTCAACACTATTGCAGAAAGTTCTCCACGCCTTCCTTTTCGCATTTCTTATCAAATTTTTAAATCTGTTAATTGAAGTTTTATAGGCCGACCAGTCTCCTGATCTTTTGGCCATGTTGAACAATTTACGACAAGCACTTCTAGTGCGTGCAATTTCTGGATTCCACCATGGTGGTTTTTCCTTTCCCCTTCGTATGCTGGGTTTACAGGCCACATTCGTAGCAGATCGTATGGATTCTGTCAGAAAGTTCACTGCATTCTCAATTTCCCTATTATCAGTAACTGTAGGTGGATTAGCAAGATGAACTGAGAGCACCCGATGTTGGAGCTCCCAATTCGTCTTCCTTCTGTTAAGAATAGGGGGAGGCGAAGATTCCGCAACCCCAATTTCAAATACAATATATCTATGATCAGAAAAGGAACAGTCATTAGAGACTTTCCAGTCTCTAATTAGACTGCAATGTTTAGAACTAATCAACGTTAAGTCAAGAACTTCCATTCTATTTGCAACAATAAAGGTAGGCTCAGAGCCACTATTAACTACTTCTAAATTACTACTCAGAATGTAATCAAGTAGACACTCACCCCTTGGATTGGTATTAGTACTACCCCAAATAATGTGGTGTGCATTAGCGTCAGCACAAATGATGATAGGTGTGTTGGTGCTGTTCGCCATATTGACCGCTTTCTTGATTAACTCGCTAGGCGGAGAATCACCGTGGTCGTGAGCCATATAGCTCGAGATCACCCATATAGTACCTACTGGTGTTTCCCAAGCCGCGGTAACTGTATCTTCATCACTAAAATCAGACAAGATGAAGATATTCAGAGAGGTTTTAGCCAGGATACAAGATCTAATTCTATTGTTACCTGTTCCTTTGGCAAACAGTAGCTTATAGCCTTTAATTTTTAGTCCACAAACCCGGTCCTGGTGGATCCATGGTTCCTGGACCATTATGAGCTCCTCCTTATTGTTGGTAACCCGGAGGAGCAGTGCAGCGGACGCTGCTTTAGAGTGGTGGAGGTTGATCTGCGTCACCCTCCCCATCTTCCGTGTTGTCGATGATCGTGACGTTGACGTCCTCCTGGTCAGATTCCAGAAGCACGTCCTCATCACTAGCTTCGTCCGTGTAGACAGAGAGTCCACCTACCATCTCTGTGAGAGAGTTTGTGTCCTCTTTGTCACACGAACTAGCCTTGTCAACAACTACAGTACAATCTGCGGACTGTACGGCAGCAGCTACCGTTGGAGCGGGATTGCCTTTGTTGTCACTGCGGTAGACCCGGAGAAAGATAGTACTAAAGCCATAGTACACCTTTCCCTGTTTCTCCCTCAGTGGCTCCAAAGAGTCCTGGTTAAGGACAACAATCACCTTCCTCGATGACCCTTCAGGAGCTGTAACCTTCACAACTTTCCAATCATGTGTCGGAAGGTGAGGATTACAACACTGAAGGATCCTAAGGATTTCCTCGGGATCCGATGGTTCGGCAGGAATGACGGCGATGGATCTAGGCCTGC
Source organism: Protophormia terraenovae (assembly GCA_951394005.1). Taxonomy (NCBI): domain Eukaryota; kingdom Metazoa; phylum Arthropoda; class Insecta; order Diptera; family Calliphoridae; genus Protophormia; species Protophormia terraenovae. The sequence goes on along the minus strand of OX596073.1, from coordinate 73,821,753 downwards.
GGGGTATTTCACTCACGGAGACCACATCCAGCATGGCGCCTTCCCATACCTCTCCTATTTCGTTAACAGCGAGTTTTAGTAGAGACGCTGAGCGTTCGTCTACGCAAGCCATTAACTTAACGTGACCTTGGTACCAGCCAATGTCATCGCATTGAGGAGGTGGTCCTGGATTATCCTTGAGGATCTTCCAGAACACACCCAAAAGTTTTTGTTTAACCAGATCCCATCTTTGATGGGAAATGGCTCCATCGCTGACACTGCGATCGATAACAGCTCTGGCGAGATGATTTTTAGCCACCTCGCTGAAGGACTTGTTAATCGTCGCTTGTGCGGGCTTGGGACGTTTAGTCCCTGGTTGCTGACTCTGTCCATTGGCCTCCTCCTCTGAACGTTGCCGTTTAGGCACTGCCCCTGTCGAGATAGAAGGAGGGGCCTCATTGAGGCTAGCAATGTGGGCTTTAGCCCATTCCAAGGAAGCTTTTTGCTCCTTGGTGAGGTCTTCGACCCTTTTAGAGCCTAATTGCTCAATAAAGCGTAAGGCGGAGCGCCTTGTGGTTGAGGCCCGTCGAGCAGGTGTTTTGTGCCTGGGGTTCACATTTTCGCCTGTTCTGGCTGGGGGAGGTGCGAGCAAGGGACAGGAGGATTCCGTCACTGGTCCCTTCTGCACAACTGGCACATGGGAAGCTGCCTTGTGGGACGACTTAGTCGTTCCCTCCTTAGCAGCACCCGAATCAGGGGTTTTAACCGACGTATTGTCGATTCGGACCTTTGCAGCTTTGGAGGTACTTGGTGCGAAGTTCAGAGGCACCTCACTGCTTTTTATAGAACAACCGCCTTCTGGTCGGGTTGCTTTAGTTTTACAGTCTGCAAGCTTGGGTTTACCAGGCCTACATACTGCAACATCAGTAGCTTGCAAACTAGCCGAGCCCGATGTTATCACCTGACTAGTTTGGGTTACAGTCGCATTCGACTCACCACAGCCTGTTACCGCCGCCGTGGGAGTAGGGTCCCCGGAGATTATGAAGCCCCTTACCGGGTACGCGGGGCCTTAACGTATGCTTGCATATTTTGTAAATCTAAATTTTTTTCAAACTACGAAAATTTGAATATGAAAAAAAAAACAATCATAACAGGTTTTGCTTTTAAAAAAGAAACAACAACAATTCCATTTATATTTATTTTTGTATGTACAAACTGACTGAATACACAAAGAACAACAACACTGTTATTCATTATATTACTGCTGTTGCTAACTAAACTACTTGTCTATACAAAAAACAAAAAACGTCACTAATAGTCATTACAATGCTTAATATACATGTTTATGTATGTATTTATGTATATTCTTAACAGATATGTTTTAGTTTTAAAAAATAAACAACAACAATTCCATATCTATTTATTTTTGTACAGACTGCATATACAAAGAACAACAACAACACTGTTATTCATTATATGACTGCTGTTTCTAACTAAACTACTTGTCTATACAAAAAACAAAAAACGTCACTAATAGTCATTACAATGCTTAATATACATGTTTATGTATGTATTTATGTATATTCTTAACAGATATGTTTTAGTTTTAAAAAATAAACAACAACAATTCCATATCTATTTATTTTTGTACAGACTGCATATACAAAGAACAACAACAACACTGTTATTCATTATATGACTGCTGTTTCTAACTAAACTACTTGTCTATACAAAAAACAAAAAACGTCACTAATAGTCATTACAATGCTTAATATACATGTTTGTGTGAGTATTTATATTCTTAACAGATTTGTTTTTGGGCCATAACTCTGTTGATTTTGAACGAATTTGGTTTATTAAAAAAACCGAAATTTTATAAAAACATTTATGACTGATCTATATAAAAATAAAAATCTGTAGCTTGAACAAGGGCTTCAAAAATAAAAAATTCGTTTTCCCCGATATCTCAGTTATTACTGAACCGATTTATTTAATTTTTTCAGAACAAAAATTCAGAAAATAATTTTTGAGCCCCCTTTAAAAATTCGAAGTCCCTGGTATATGCAGAGGCTTCAGAAACTAAAAAACCGGTTCTAAAAACCGGTTTTTAAAGCATATCTCCATCATTTATAAACCGATCTTCCTGATTCAAAAAACTGAAATTTTATAAAAATATTTGTGACCGATCTGTATAAAAATAAAAATCTATAGCTTAAACCAAGGCTTCAAAAAATAAAAAATGCGTTTTGTCCGATATCTCAGTTATTACTGAACCGATTTATTTCATTTTTTCAGAACAAAAATTCAGAAAAAAATGTCCGAGAATTCTTTGTAAAAACGAAGTCCGTAGTGTATACAGAGGCTTCAGAAACTGGAAAACTGGTTCAAAAAACCGGTTTTTTGAACATATCTCCGCATTGTATGAACCTATCTTGCTGAATTCCAATAGCAAAATTCTCGAAAGCATTTCCGATCGTTTGACATACATATTATATATGTCAGTTATCGGTGGGCTTCATAAACGCCATTTCAACCGACACACGGACGGACGGACGGATGGATGGACGGACGGACGGACATGGTCCAATCGTCATCGCTTCTTACAAGGATTCCGAAAATATAAACTTTTTTGCTCTCCGACGAAAATTGTGGAAATTACAAACGGAATGGCAAACTTATATATACCCTTTACACCTGTGGTGAAGGGTATAAAAAGAAGAAACGAAAAACATTATATGATTTAAAAAAAAAAAAACTACGTAAAATGAAACCCTTATGTACTGTTCACTGTAAATAATTGAATTATATAAATAATGTTTTAAAAATACTACTCAAAATTTTTACTCAACCGGGAAAATTGATTATCCAGAATGCTTCCGGTCCCGACCATTACTGATAATCGAGGTCTCACTGTATATGCATTTAGTTTCACTCAATGGAACACTTGTTATGATGGATTTCATAGACTGCGAACATCAAACCGCTTAATATGAAGGGTTATTTCTTTTTATTTTTACTAAAAATAATTTGTTTGCAAATTTTTATACCCTTCACCACAGGTGTAAAGGGTATATATAAGTTTGTCATTCCGTTTGTAATTTCCACAATTTTCGTCGGAGAGCAAAAAAGTTTATATTTTCGGAATCCTTGTAAGAAGCGATGACGATTGGACCATGTCCGTCCGTCCATCCGTCCGTCCGTCCGTCTGTGTGTCGGTTGAAATGGCGTTTATGAAGCCCACCGATAACTGACATATATAATATGTATGTCAAACGATCGGAAATGCTTTCGAGAATTTTGCTATTGGAATTCAGCAAGATAGGTTCATACAATGCGGAGATATGTTCAAAAAACCGGTTTTTTGAACCAGTTTTCCAGTTTCTGAAGCCTCTGTATACACTACGGACTTCGTTTTTACAAAGAATTCTCGGACATTTTTTTCTGAATTTTTGTTCTGAAAAAATGAAATAAATCGGTTCAGTAATAACTGAGATATCGGACAAAACGCATTTTTTATTTTTTGAAGCCTTGGTTTAAGCTATAGATTTTTATTTTTATACAGATCGGTCACAAATATTTTTATAAAATTTCAGTTTTTTGAATCAGGAAGATCGGTTTATAAATGATGGAGATATGCTTTAAAAACCGGTTTTTAGAACCGGTTTTTTAGTTTCTGAAGCCTCTGCATATACCAGGGACTTCGAATTTTTAAAGGGGGCTCGAAAATTATTTTCTGAATTTTTGTTCTGAAAAAATTAAATAAATCGGTTCAGTAATAACTGAGATATCGGGGAAAACGAATTTTTTATTTTTGAAGCCCTTGTTCATGCTACAGATTTTTATTTTTATATAGATCAGTCATAAATGTTTTTATAAAATTTCGGTTTTTTTAATAAACCAAATTCGTTCATAATCAACAGAGTTATGGCCCAAAAACAAATCTGTTAAGAATATAAATACTCACACAAACATGTATATTAAGCATTGTAATGACTATTAGTGACGTTTTTTGTTTTTTGTATAGACAAGTAGTTTAGTTAGAAACAGCAGTCATATAATGAATAACAGTGTTGTTGTTGTTCTTTGTATATGCAGTCTGTACAAAAATAAATAGATATGGAATTGTTGTTGTTTATTTTTTAAAACTAAAACATATCTGTTAAGAATATACATAAATACATACATAAACATGTATATTAAGCATTGTAATGACTATTAGTGACGTTTTTTGTTTTTTGTATAGACAAGTAGTTTAGTTAGCAACAGCAGTAATATAATGAATAACAGTGTTGTTGTTCTTTGTGTATTCAGTCAGTTTGTACATACAAAAATAAATATAAATGGAATTGTTGTTGTTTCTTTTTTTAAAAGCAAAACCTGTTATGATTGTTTTTTTTTCATATTCAAATTTTCGTAGTTTGAAAAAAATTTAGATTTACAAAATATGCAAGCATACGTTAAGGCCCCGCGTACCCGGTAAGGGGCTTCATAATCTCCGGGGACCCTACTCCCAAGGCGGCGGTAACAGGCTGTGGTGAGTCGAATGCGACTGTAACCCAAACTAGTCAGGTGATAACATCGGGCTCGGCTAGTTTGCAAGCTACTGATGTTGCAGTATGTAGGCCTGGTAAACCCAAGCTTGCAGACTGTAAAACTAAAGCAACCCGACCAGAAGGCGGTTGTTCTATAAAAAGCAGTGAGGTGCCTTTGAACTTCGCACCAAGTACCTCCAAAGCTGCAAAGGTCCGAATCGACAATACGTCGGTTAAAACCCCTGATTCGGGTGCTGCTAAGGAGGGAACGACTAAGTCGTCCCACAAGGCAGCTTCCCATGTGCCAGTTGTGCAGAAGGGACCAGTGACGGAATCCTCCTGTCCCTTGCTCGCACCTCCCCCAGCCAGAACAGGCGAAAATGTGAACCCCAGGCACAAAACACCTGCTCGACGGGCCTCAACCACAAGGCGCTCCGCCTTACGCTTTATTGAGCAATTAGGCTCTAAAAGGGTCGAAGACCTCACCAAGGAGCAAAAAGCTTCCTTGGAATGGGCTAAAGCCCACATTGCTAGCCTCAATGAGGCCCCTCCTTCTGTCTCGACAGGGGCAGTGCCTAAACGGCAACGTTCAGAGGAGGAGGCCAATGGACAGAGTCAGCAACCAGGGACTAAACGTCCCAAGCCCGCACAAGCGACGATTAACAAGTCCTTCAGCGAGGTGGCTAAAAATCATCTCGCCAGAGCTGTTATCGATCGCAGTGTCAGCGATGGAGCCATTTCCCATCAAAGATGGGATCTGGTTAAACAAAAACTTTTGGGTGTGTTCTGGAAGATCCTCAAGGATAATCCAGGACCACCTCCTCAATGCGATGACATTGGCTGGTACCAAGGTCACGTTAAGTTAATGGCTTGCGTAGACGAACGCTCAGCGTCTCTACTAAAACTCGCTGTTAACGAAATAGGAGAGGTATGGGAAGGCGCCATGCTGGATGTGGTCTCCGTGAGTGAAATACCCCGCAGGCCTAGATCCATCGCCGTCATTCCTGCCGAACCATCGGATCCCGAGGAAATCCTTAGGATCCTTCAGTGTTGTAATCCTCACCTTCCGACACATGATTGGAAAGTTGTGAAGGTTACAGCTCCTGAAGGGTCATCGAGGAAGGTGATTGTTGTCCTTAACCAGGACTCTTTGGAGCCACTGAGGGAGAAACAGGGAAAGGTGTACTATGGCTTTAGTACTATCTTTCTCCGGGTCTACCGCAGTGACAACAAAGGCAATCCCGCTCCAACGGTAGCTGCTGCCGTACAGTCCGCAGATTGTACTGTAGTTGTTGACAAGGCTAGTTCGTGTGACAAAGAGGACACAAACTCTCTCACAGAGATGGTGCTTCTGGAATCTGACCAGGAGGACGTCAACGTCACGATCATCGACAACACGGAAGATGGGGAGGGTGACGCAGATCAACCTCCACCACTCTAAAGCAGCGTCCGCTGCACTGCTCCTCCGGGTTACCAACAATAAGGAGGAGCTCATAATGGTCCAGGAACCATGGATCCACCAGGACCGGGTTTGTGGACTAAAAATTAAAGGCTATAAGCTACTGTTTGCCAAAGGAACAGGTAACAATAGAATTAGATCTTGTATCCTGGCTAAAACCTCTCTGAATATCTTCATCTTGTCTGATTTTAGTGATGAAGATACAGTTACCGCGGCTTGGGAAACACCAGTAGGTACTATATGGGTGATCTCGAGCTATATGGCTCACGACCACGGTGATTCTCCGCCTAGCGAGTTAATCAAGAAAGCGGTCAATATGGCGAACAGCACCAACACACCTATCATCATTTGTGCTGACGCTAATGCACACCACATTATTTGGGGTAGTACTAATACCAATCCAAGGGGTGAGTGTCTACTTGATTACATTCTGAGTAGTAATTTAGAAGTAGTTAATAGTGGCTCTGAGCCTACCTTTATTGTTGCAAATAGAATGGAAGTTCTTGACTTAACGTTGATTAGTTCTAAACATTGCAGTCTAATTAGAGACTGGAAAGTCTCTAATGACTGTTCCTTTTCTGATCATAGATATATTGTATTTGAAATTGGGGTTGCGGAATCTTCGCCTCCCCCTATTCTTAACAGAAGGAAGACGAATTGGGAGCTCCAACATCGGGTGCTCTCAGTTCATCTTGCTAATCCACCTACAGTTACTGATAATAGGGAAATTGAGAATGCAGTGAACTTTCTGACAGAATCCATACGATCTGCTACGAATGTGGCCTGTAAACCCAGCATACGAAGGGGAAAGGAAAAACCACCATGGTGGAATCCAGAAATTGCACGCACTAGAAGTGCTTGTCGTAAATTGTTCAACATGGCCAAAAGATCAGGAGACTGGTCGGCCTATAAAACTTCAATTAACAGATTTAAAAATTTGATAAGAAATGCGAAAAGGAAGGCGTGGAGAACTTTCTGCAATAGTGTTGAAACTTCCTCTGAAACCAACCGACTACGCAAGATTCTATCAGCCACCACGGCTGTACCCAGCTACATACAGAAACCTTGTGGTAAGTGGACGGTGGATAGTCGTGAAACCCTTGATGTTTTACTCGACGCTCACTTCCCGGATAGCCATCCTGTTTCTCATGCTGATCAGGAGGTAACACATATTCAATCGGAAAGCAACGTAGCGATCGACATTGATGATCACAAACTGCGCTGGGCGATTGACAGTTTCGATCCGTTCAAATCACCGGGTCTGGATGGTATTATACCCGCAGACTTACAGAGGAACGTTGATCTGATAATACCTTGGCTTTATGCTATTTATAGGGCATGCTTGAAATGGTCATACATTCCGGCTTGCTGGACTTTGTGCAAGGTAGTCTTCATACCCAAGGGTGGCAAACCCTCCCACACTAAACCGAAGGATTTCAGGCCGATTAGTCTGGTTTCCTTTCTACTCAAGACTCTGGAAAGGGTCATTGATATACACTTGAGAATGGCTATACCAGCTGAGCTTCTCTCGAATTCGCAACACGCCTATACGAAAGGCAAATCTGTTGAAACTGCTCTGCATTCACTGGTCGATAATATAGAAAGGTCATTAATGTTTGGAGAGTACACAATGGTCGCCTTCTTAGATATAGAAGGTGCTTTTAACAACGTTGAACCCGAATCAATAATTCAGGCTATGCTGGATTTGGGCATCGACCGTAACTTGTGCAGCTTTATCGATAAACTACTCAGGAACAGGATAATTTGTTCTACCATGGGTGTCACCAGTGTTAGCAGATTGGCTAACAGAGGCACACCTCAGGGAGGGGTTCTCTCTCCTCTTTTATGGAACATAACCATTAATACTCTATTGCGGAAATTCGACAATATGATGATAAAATGCGTCGCATATGCTGATGACGTGGCGGTTGCTGTATCTGGCAAACATGTGGTAACACTATCTCTACGCATGGAGGCTGCTCTGAGGACCTTGAGTGAATGGAGCGTCTCCTGCGGTCTTAGTGTGAATCCAGTCAAAACGGAGCTGGTGCTCTTTACCAGGAAATATAAGGTTGAGGAATTTAACCCTCCTAAACTAAACGGCACTATACTGAAATTCTCGGAGAGTGCTAAATACCTGGGGATTATTCTTGATAGGAAGCTATCTTGGAGTCTCAATATTCGGGCGAGAGCTGATAAGGCCTTAGTGGCTACTTATATCTGCAAAAAGGCCATTGGTCGCAACTGGGGCCTTAAGCCCAGTGGTATCCGATGGATATATGAGGCAGTGGTCAAACCAATACTCTTTTATGGTGCTGTGGTATGGTGGGAAGCGATGGAAAGGGAAACTCATCGTAATATTTTCATGAAGGTGCTCAGGTCGATAGCCATCCTTATCACGGGTGCGCTGCGCACCACGCCGACTCGGGCCCTCTTCACTATACTCAACTGGTTACCAGTTGACTTGCTGGCTAGACAAATAGCCCTTAATGCTGCGGTTAGGCTTAATATAGGCTGTCCATGGCTTAGACGTGACTATGGTCATGCTCGCATTTTGAACTACACCGAGTGTATTCATGATGATGTTGATTACTGTACTCCGAAACCATTCTTTGGCTGTCGGTTTTCTACTTCTCTTCCTGTGGACGATATATGGCACCCTGAAAACTACTCATCTGTTGTGAGAATCTACACCGATGGATCGAAACGGATGGGGAGAGTTGGTGGTGGCTTCTATATTGAGGATTATGGTATTAGGGTACCTTTTAGACTGCCGAATGAATGCAGTATTATTCAGGCGGATATTTCCGCTATTAAACGGGCTGCTAACTGGGTGAGGTATTACAAAATATCGGGAGATATTTGTATTTTTACTGACAGCAAAGCAGCCATAAGATCTTTAGCAGGTGTCTATACGACATCAAGGTTAACTACGGAATGCCGGGTGTCTCTTAATGAGATAGCGAGACATTCGAATGTTAGGCTAGTTTGGATCCGTGGTCACAGTAACTGTCCCGGTAATCATATTGCGGATGAGACTGCCAAGAAGGGTGCTAGTCTCGGCGATGAGATGATTGACCATCTTGTTGGCATTCCTTTGACGCAGTGTAAGCTGCTAATACGGCAGGAGATTTTCGATATTGCACAGCACATGTGGGAACGTGAATCCACATGTCGTGTAGCTAGAATTATCTGGCCCAGGTATGATGAGTCTAGGACGAATTCTATATTTGCGCTATCTCGGTCTCAGTTGAGATTAGTTACTTCTATTGTTACGGGACACTGTATCTTGGGCACTCATGCCAGGAGACTGGGTCTTCCATTCAACGATTATTGCAGGAGTTGTAATGATGAGACGGAAGAGGAAACGGTTTTTCACCTTCTCTGTGACTGTCCATCTTTATCGGAGCTTAGATCGAACCTGTTAGGATCTAGCGTCCTTAATTTGGGTGACTTATCGAGTATTAATCCTAGGTCACTGTACTCCTTCCTTTCGGGGACGGGATGGTTTGGCGCGACAACAACACTGCAGGATTAACACTGTTTTCCTGTCATAGGGTAACACAACGGGACCAGACATTGATGGACCCACGTGAGATGTCTCGGAGAGACACGGCCCAAGGAACCTAACCTAACCTAACATACGTTAAGGCGAAAATTTTATTAATTGTCGGTAATATGGTAATATGATGTCGATAAGATGGTAAGATGGTAATATGGTGAAGGGTATCAAAGATTCGGCACAGCCGAATCTTTTTTCAATTTATTCAAATTCATATTTTCCTTAACTAGCTTTTCATGAATGCAGTAAACTTGGATTTTACCTTGCTCTGACTCATCTTATTCAAACGAGGGAATTCTTCTTTCTTATTTTATTTATTGTGTCTGATTGTTCAAAAGCAATCGAAAAAAATTATGCTTAGAATCCCGGATAATAGAGGTAATCACGGTAATAAATGCAAAAAAAAATTAAATGGATGGAAAGAAAGAAAACAATTACAAATTTTCTTTCCCGGATAATCGGCGTTGTCGGTTAATCGAATCACGGATAAACGAGGCCCCACTGTACTACATATATTTTACGGCAGACGCTAATCTCAACTCTCTAATGTTTGGTGATTGAATTCGGGAAGACCTGCTTGGAAACTTATCAAATAACAACCGTAGTTCAAAATGGATGTTAGATGTTAGAAGCAGAAAGTGTATAATTACAATCAATTCCTCACTACAGACGCTAAAATCGGTCGATATAATAAAATTCAAGAGGTTTTGAATTCGTGTCTTTGTGAGTAGCGGAATTGTTCATGCGAAATGGTATACTTCACGATGTTGATAAAAATAGCTTTTATGGTAAATTTTTTCCTTACAGAATAATTAAAAAAAATGTTATTAATAAACCTTTCCTTTAATTATATATGAATGTGAGAGCGTCAACAGAGAAAATAGTAATACTGCAGTATGGTGATTTTGAAAAATTTTTAAATTTAAACTGTATTTTAATACTTAAATTTAAAGTCAGAAATTATATACCTTCATTTACTTTATTAATAAAAAAAGTAGAAAGAATTCAATACAATATTTTATTTTTACTTGGGAATATTTCGAACATAGATAACACCTAAAATGATTGTTAAATTACATAAGAAACTTTGTAACTGCAATTCTATCCTTTTGCTTAGTTAATTTTATATCAAGTTTTTAGAAAATATTAAGTACTTGTTATTTTTTTTTTTTTTTGTGTATGTTACTTCGAGTCTACATTAGAGAAACTTTTATCAAGACAAACGTCAAAATTTTATCAAGATAAAGATTTGTCTAATGTAGACTGAATTTGTCAGTATTATTGCAGCGTTAAAAGAAAATTGTCAGCACACGAGCTCTGACAACGTTGTCTTGATAATGCTTGGTAAAAGACGCCATCTTGATTGTTGTTGGTACTTTTTGCATGGTTTATTATGACACGTTTTCCCCTATAATTGACAGAGATAAAAAATTATATGCAAATCAAACAAAAATTTTGCGTTTGTCTTGATACAAATTTTTCTAATATAGACTCAAACATCATAACATTAGAGAAATTTGTATCAAGATAAACGTAAAATTTTAGTTTGAATTGCTGATATTTTTTATCTCTGTCAATTATAGGGGAAAACGTATGTCATAATAATCCATGTAAAAAGTACCAACAACATTCAAGATGGCGTCTTTTACCAAGCAATATCAAGACAAAGTTGTCAGAGCTCGAGCGCTAAGAATTTTTTTAACGCTGAAATAATTCTCTTTGTTTTGTTGTTGCATTCTACGCAAATGCAATAATTTCTTTGTGTGTATTAGTAAAGGCTCAACTACATAGAATACTTTCGCTTCAACTGCGACTGACAGCTACGCAACACATAAATGATATTAACCCAGTCGTTGCATTATTTTGTTATTAAAATTTTATATAATAAAATATAAAGATGTAAAAATTCTATTATGTTCTCAGTTGAAATAATGAATTGCATATTAAAATTTCCGACTTAACGAAAAAATATTAAAATAAGAATAAAACAACCGACAAAATATATTTACGTACTTCGGCACTTCAAAGTTGAACATTTTTCATCTTTGAAGTACTTCACGCAGAAGTTTGGCGTTCTGATTTGGTTCCGCTCAATATAAATGCATGTATTTAACTTAGGTGTCAGTCGCAGTTGAAGCGAAAGTATTCTATGTAGTTGAGCCTTAAAAAACATTGTGTGTGATGCTTGGTGTTTAAACATGGTTCTTTTAACATTTGATTTAACAACCGTGTTAAAAAAAATAATATTAGCATCAAATTGAACGGTCTACATTTGTCATTAACATAATGTTAGTGTTAATGTTAAAGATTTAAGTTAGGTGAGGACTACGAGAAACATTTTAAAGAGAGATAGAATTTAACAATTGCGGACACAAAAATGTCTACGTGTAGACTAGGGGTAGTTTACTTTTAACACGATTTTAAAAATTTGTGTTCCGTGAAGACGGCCTGTTACCAGTCAAACTATAAACTGGAGAATGCATCCCTGAGTTTGAAATTTATACTTGGCAACTCTAAGCGGAACGGTAGAAAATGAATAATAGATGAATAGTTTACGAAATGTTTTTTGTTTTATGTATGAATAGGGGAAACCGTGTCACAAAATAGGTGGTTGTACACCAGAAATTAATGCAGTGAAAATTTAAATATTCAGATTTAAAAATAAAAATACAAGATCTTGTTAAAAAAAAAAAAATAAAATATTTCTCAAAAACTCAATTAACTTTCTTCGGACGACTAAAAGTGCTAAAGTGATTTTAAAGTAATTTCATATCCATAGTATTCTCATTGTGTATCTGAAATAGGCGTCTTCTTGTCTTGTATACCAATTTATTGTATATACCGAATAAAAGTTATTTTAAACAATATTTATTATGGGTACTTTATCGGATTTCGGGCAAATAGCCATGAAATGGGATCCAAAAAATTTAGAAATTCGTACTATGTCGGTTGAAAAGACTCTTGAGCCGTTGGTATTGCAAGTAACAACACTCGTGAACACTAAGGGACCGAGTAAGAAGAAAAAAGGTAATACAAAATTTAATTAAACAATGTAAAATCGAACATTTTCATACATATGTATGTACAATATGTATGTACATATTATGTGATTCTTTAAAATTAATAAGCGTTTGTTATAAGAAAGATTTTATTTAATATTTTTATATTATTTATTAAAATTAATTAAATTGATAAAAAAGACAGGTTTCGACATATTTTTATTGATTTAATTTTGTTATAAATTACCCCTCCACCACGGTCAGGACCTGATGAAAAAGTGAAACAAAATGTTTCTTATTAGGCCTCGAAATTTTCATGTATATGGTTATCACCAATTATGACCATCATGGTCTTGGGTTTAAAAATAATATTTAATTATATAATTAAGGAAATAAAATATTGAGTTGATGAATAAAAATATTAGATCTATGGTTGATTGATGATTTGTATATGCTTATTTTAGCTTCTACAACAAATTTAGCCAAAAATTATAACGTTTTCAATTGACAGAAAGGAAATAGAAGTTGTCATATACAAGAGGTTTGTTCTTTTGAAATTCTAGCAAAACTAGTAAAAGAGAAATTTAAAAAGAATGCTCAAAAATAAACTTTTACTTGAAAAAGTAAGAAAACGGAAAATAGTAAAATAAATTTTAGTATCAATAAAAAATAAAAATTTTTTATATAATTTTTTATATTTGTTAAATGGAAACTTGGAAACATCTCAAAAATACTGGCTTATGTTCCATTTGCAGGTAATTTTTCAAATCTTTTCTTATAGAATTTCTGTTATCTAATGACCTGTTTGATTTTAGCCTTTTTGAATATCATCAATATTACATGTCCGCCCATGTAAACTACAAGTAGATTTGGAAGATAACTTATTGCAATTTGATATATAAAACTTTTAAAATCCAGGGACGAAGCCTATTGTTCAAAACGTGTCCATTATTTCACATAGCTTGAATTGAGTTTGACCCCTATAAATCTCTTAAAAATAGTAAAATAATAAAATAGTTTGTAATCTTAAACCACCACATCAAAGCTTCTTACCTTCCCTAAATTATTGAACCATGATAAATACGTAAAGAATGTCAATATCTACACGAATACGCACTTTTTATTTAAATACATATAAATGTACCAAATTTTAAAAGGATTAGTCCATACTTGAACACGTCCTTGGTTCTGTTTTAAAATAGAATCAATAGAAATTTGAAAATAAAAATTGTTTACTACTTTTGCTCGTAAAAAATATTCAAGTCAAATATAGCAAAAGAGAAAAATATTTTCTCTTGAAATGTTTACTACTTTTACTACTTTTCTGCTTTCAGTTTTTTTCTATCAGGTCTGGATTTTTTTTATGGGCGTGCCTAATATTTCGCCCATAGTGAGGCCATTACTTTAGTATATTTTCTCATAACTCAAGAAAGGTCCGTACGATTAACATAAGCGATACACCAAAAGATGCGTACTAAATATCTTCAAATCACCCTAACTTAATTTTTGTATGTGCTCAATAGTTTCGAAGTTATTTTGAAATAAGTGCCCAAAAAAAAAAAAAAAAAAAAAAAAAAAAAAAATCATTTTCATGCAAAATTTTAGATTTTTTTGTTACTAAAATTTCTTACCCTTTGATATTAGAAATAATCGAAAAAAAATCATTTGTAAAAAATATTAGCTAAAAAATAATGACTTTTATAAAAATTTTATGCCGTACCTATTTTAATGACCACATGTGTATATAAAATAAACAACAAACAAATCAATTAATTATTTTGTTTATAAGTTTATATTAACATCGCTATTTCATAGAAAATTGTATCCTATTGTACATACACTTGGGACAATAAAATAAATGTCAATTACTACAAATGAAAAAATTTTAAAATTTTATATTTAAATTATTTAAACTTATATTTATGTTTTATTTATTAAACGCAACTAGGTATATAAAGAATATAAAATAATTCTGGAAGTAACTTACATTTTAAAATTACAAAATATTTTCCTTTTTTTTTGTGTTGGAATACTTCTGAAATAATTGTTTTAAATTTAGCCAGAATTTTAATCATAGGAATAACTAATTTATTCAGAAACTTTCAGATTGTACCTTAAGACCGTTTCTCCCAACATACTTCATGAACGTTTTTGGTCTTTATCAAGCAAAAACTTACACAGTGGTGATATGTAAGAGTCACTAGTTTCAGCATAAATCCCTGTACAATTTTTGGAACTACGGGACTTTTTCGGATAATGCAAGATATCCCATATAAGAGGAAAAAACTTGTCCAGACCCATACATTGTTATAGGAGTAATATAACACAGGGCAACAAAATCTAAAAAATTGTAAAGGCTTGAAAAACCATTTTACAATTTTGATGTACTATGGTTCCAGTAGTACAAATATGGTCCAAATTTTAAAATCTATGGAGAGGTTTTTTTTTTTTTAATTTTTAAGTAAAATTATAAAATTTTTTAGACATTTCTCCACATAATTAATGATAACTCAAAAAGTGTTTTATACCCACCATCAAAAAGATGGGTATATTAATTTTGTCATTCCGTGTGTAACATGTCGAAAAAATCATTTAAAGCCCCATAAAGTATATATTTTCTGGGTCCTGGTTAGATTCTGAGTTGATCTAGCTATGTCCGTCTGCTGAAAGCAGGATAGGGCTCGAACGGGACAACGTAGGGGAACGAAATTTGGCACAAATATTTATCCTACATAAGGTTTGGTTGTTATTGAAAATGGTCAAAATCGGTTAATAAATAAAAATGTAATGGGCTAAAAACTAGAAACACAGGGTGTCCGTTTCATACATTTCTGCTAATATTTCTGAAACAAAAGCATGTACGAAAACGAAATTTTGAAAACCAAAAATTGGCGTGGTCCGCAAACTTAACCGGCAACCTCTCATATAAGGTGAAATGTTAACGAAATTTTGTACAAATAGTTCAAGGATCAATGTAAACTCGGAAACAAAAAATGGGCGTGGTCACCCATCTCACCGCCCACTCCAATATAACGTAAAATTTGGAAAAGTTGATGGTCGGTATATAGATTCGGACAAGCCGAATATAAAATTCTCGCTTGTTTTTTAAAATTTTTTTACTAACTTATATTTTTTGCCTAACAATTTGTTTCATAACTTTGAAACTATTAATCGCATCAAAAACAATTGTATATATCATTTAAAGATATTGTAAGCCAAAATTTTTGTAAATTTAGTTAACCAAAATCGGACAAGTTGTTTTTGAGTTATGACAACATATATGGAGAAATGTCTAAAAAAACTAAAATTTTGTGAAAATGAGCGAATTCACTTAATTGCGAATAAATTTGAAAAGAATCAATAGATTTTTATGATCGAATCTCATTTTGTTGCTATTACTTTTCGATTTTTCATGTTTTTTTTTAACAAAAAAATTAGCTATTTTCACGTAAAAAATATATTTTTTGTTTAATTTTTTTATTATAACTCCGAAACTACTGAGCCGATAGAAAAGCAATATATAAACGGATTAAAGGTTGTATAAATTAAAATTTTTCTAATTTTATTTAAATAATATCGGACTAACACTTCATTAATTATGTGGAGAAATGTCTAAAAAAATTTATAATTTTACTTAAAAATTAAAAAAAACCTCTCCATAGAATTTAAAATTTGAACCATATTTGTACTACTGGAACCATTTTTGCTGTTGGCTTGTGTAATTTATAGAATCTATTTATCTAATGAAAAAAATATGTAAAAAGTGATTAAAAATAATGGAAAGGACAAAATCCTCATATTATATGAATAAAATGCGTTATGGTAATAAGTCCAAAGCAGAATTAGATATAGTTGTTAACCCAGCTGATTTTTTGGTGTTCCTAATATAAAAAAATGCGTGTTTGAAAAAAAAAAAAAAAAAAAAAACATAATAAAAAAATAAAATTTGTGAAAACATTATTAAAAACATGAATTTTTGTGTTATTACTGTGTTTGTGTGATGAAATCCCTCATTAACAGATTGTACTCGCTTATCAATTCAAGGATATGCATTGAATAATGCAGTAAAATGAAAAGAAAACTTGATCTCACAAAATAAACAAATAAAAATATAAACCAGGGACCGTAACCGTTATGACTTTTATAATAAAAATCAAATAATAACAGTTATTTTTTGATTTTTATTTTTTCGAGCAGAAATGTCGTTTTTTTTTTATTTTTATTTTTTTGAGCAAAACTAACTTTTATTTTTGATTTTTATTTCCTTGAACAAAAATAACTGTTATTTTGTAATTTTTATTTTTTCGGGCAGAGATTCCGGTTATATTTTGATTTTGATTTTTTCGGGCTAAGATAACTTATTTTTTGATTTTTATTTTTCGAGCAGAAATAAGTTATTTCTTGACTTTTACCACAAAATAAAAAACTAAAAAGACCAAAAATAAAAAAATAAGACAAAAAGAAAAATACAAAGACGAAAAGCGAAAAAAATATAATCCAAAATGAAATACAGTAGACGCTCACAAATTAGAGCTTTCAGTAATTCGAAAGTCCAGAAATTAGAATCAGTGTATGCAATACATTAAACGCTCTGAAATTCGAATTTAAAATTCTAATTTACGAGCGTTTTTTTTTTAGTTATTTGAACACAAGAAATCTCCAATTTATTTTTATTCTGTTTGAACATAGTAAAACTAAAAAGGGAAATCACCAAATAATATATGTTGTTTTTTTGTCGCATTTATGTATATTTGAATTTGATATGCGTTTACATATTTTGGCAGTCTCTATTAAAAAGTGAAAGTGTATCATTAGAAATGTCAAATAAACGTAAAAAAAACACTTTATCATTGGAAACTAAAGTCAAAATATTAGAAAAGCTTGACAAAGGAGTTCAAGGGAAGCGGTTAGCCCTAGATTTTAATGTGACAACATCTTTAATCAGCTACATCAAATCACATAGAACAGCAATATTAAATGCTGATTCCAACAAATATCAGGAGGCAAGCAATAAATCTTTGCACAGCGCTGAATATCCTAAAATGGAAAGTCTTCTGTATGAGTGGTTTTTAAATCAACGAGAAAAAAAGTGTACACTGACTGGGCACATACAGAAAGCTAAACAAATATTTAAAGAGGAATATCCCGATAAAGATGAAAATGCGTTCCGTGCGAGTTATGGATGGTTTACCAAATTTAAGAAACTACCGTGCCGTTTTTTAAAAATTTGTGGCGAGATTCTTTCCAGTGATGTTGCTTCAGTCACTCCTTTTATTCATCGATATCGTGCAAAGGTCGCTGAGATGAGGTTAATGGAATCACAAATATATAATATCGATGACACCTTATTATTTTTTCGTTGCCTACCAGACAGAACATATGTCTCTGCTTTTGAAAAAAAACGCCCCTGGACATAAAATTCAAAAAGACAGAATTTAAGTCCTACTTGGTGCAAACTCTGATGGATCACATAAATTAGTTGCATTGGTAATTGGAAAAGCAAAAAACCCCAGGTGTTTTAAAAGTTTCAATAATCCTCTGCATTACAACTTTTCAAAAAATGCTTGGATGACTTCTCGGATTTTTCACGAATGGTTTCACCGAATATTTATTAAAGAGGTAAGAACAAATATTGATTTCAGGTTCAGTAATTTTAAAACATTTAAAATTTACAGGTGATCCTCTTTTCTCCGGAAAATAATTTGCCACCGAAAGCCATTTTGCTTATAGATGATTGCTCCGCTCATGCACCCATTAAGAAACTTAAAAGTGACGATGGAAACATATTTGCATTATTCTTTCCACCAAATGTAACAGCAGCTTTACAAGCAAAGGATCAAAACCCTATTAAGTTAACAAAGCTCAATTACAGAAGTATGTTTCTTTCTCAATTAATTGCTGAAGGTGGTGAACTGAAGAATTATTTGAAATCCCATTCAATCCGCAAAACCACAAAGTGTTATGAAGAAATCTTGGTCAAAGTTTTCCAGTTGGGACTCTAACCAATACGACAGCGACGATGACGCGCCAATAGTGCAATTATTGCAAATAGATCAGGACTGCAACGAAGTTATTCAGAGAACTCAAGCTCTTTTAGAAGAAATTGCTCCAAACGATTGCATTGGTATAAAAGACATCGACAGATGGAATGAAGATGTGTTTGATGACGGATCTGTATATGTTCTCAGTAGCGATGGTGAGTCTTCAGATAGCAGTGAAGACGATGTTGTTGAAGTCTCACCAGTTGTCTCTAACACTACAGCCATTGAAAGCGTAAATAATTTAATAAAATGGTGCAGTAACAGTGAATAGTTTTCCACTTGCACATAAGCAATCTTTTGGCTCTCCGTATTGATATTTCGAATTCGATGAAACCAAAAATACAAACAAATATAACTGATTATATGGCAAACAAAAATTAGTTGTAAATTTGGCCATTGTGGAGTCTATCCCTCCAATAACTTTTAACTTTATTATTTAATTTTTTTTTTTTTTAAATACATATGTATGTAAAATATTTATATAGTTTTTTGGACTGAATTGTTATGTTTTTTAATTTAATTTATAAAAATACATTTAATATATTGGACTGAATCGTTACGTTTTGTTTTCTTGTTTTTATCAAATAAAATTGAATTAAAAAAATTCAAAAGTGTTTTATTTTAGTTTTTGGAAGTAAATTTATTAAATTTTTTATTCGAAAAAAAAAAAAAAAAACGTCCAGAAATTAGAATAATTCAGAAATTAGAATTGCTTCAAAAACAAAACGGTTCTAATTTGTGAGCGTCTACTGTATATATAAAAAATTTACAATACTAAAATTTATTAATATTAATATCATTATGATTTGCTTTAAACCGAAGTGTAGAAATAAGTCTGATGATCCAATGGTGTCTTGTTATGCATGCTAAATGTGTTGACTTAGCCCCACGGACTGCTGATAACCTTCGTGAGGATAAGGGACTGCGTTGGTGTTGTAAGAAATGTATAGTTTTTGATGTTGAATTCAATTCCTTCTTCAAAAATACATGTGATGAATTAAATGACATAAATAATGTCTTAGAATGCCTTTCTGAAAAATTTTTGAAATATAAAAATTTGTTTGAAAATTACGCTTTCTCTCCTAAAAGGAAAAAATCTACCCCTATCGTCAAATCAACTACAGATATAAATCTATCATTATCATTATTAAACCAAACGATTGCTCCAGATTTTTTTAAACAACCTACCGCTTTGCAACAACCTACCGCTTCTAACTCTTCAGTTTCTTTAAAGCAAAATTCGGAATCTCTTCTTCCTTCAGTATTGATAGATTCTCCAATTTTGGTTTCAAATAATGCTCCACAATTACAATCATCCGTTATAGCTGAACCCAGTATATCTAATCAACAGCCTCAAAGAGATTATTTACCTGTTCAAAAATCTTCTGTTACAATAAACCATCCTGTACAACTTAAGATAATATCCCCAAGGAAAACTATTTTTGCTGCTCGTTTCTCATCAGATACAACAGCTGAAGCAATCACTCAATATATTAAATATAAAAACGGCTCTGACATTGACATAAGTGTTTTTAAATTTAAATATTCTGAAAAACGTAGTAAATCATCATTTAAAATTGTTGTACCGGAGGAAAATTTTGATATGATTGTAAATCCCTAATTTTGGCCACCTAAAGCAATCATACATGAATATGAATATAGAAACACTTCTCGTTCAGACATTGCATATCTACCAACTCAAAACAACACTATTAGTTCAAAAAACTATTAAATTTACCAACCAATAACTCCATAAATTTAGCTTATCAAAACGTTCGTGGGCTAAATACTAAATTGTCTACACTCTACATTGACAGCTTCGATTTTAGATACCACATCATTGCCTTCACTGAAACATGGTTGAATTAAAAGAAATGTATACAAAATAATGAGATATTATGTTCAAATTATCAAGTATTCAGACAGGATCGGCTGAACAAACTTGGTGGTGGCGTTCTCATTGCAGTATCGAATTATTTTCCCTGTGAACATATTAAGTTGTCATCGATTAATTGTCTTGAACTTTTAGCTGCAAAAATCTATCTTCAAAAAAATTAACTTGTTCATATCCTGCTCATATATCCCGCCGAATTCTTCAACAGATATATATGACAAACATTTCTCAGCTACAAAAAATATTTACCAACTATCTAAACCTAAAGACATATTTATAATTCTAGGCGATTTCAATATATCTACCGTATTGTGGAAAAAATCTGATGAATTTAACTATCTTATCTCAACAAAAACAAATGAATTTATTAATGATTTGTCAGGCTTAGGATTGTTTCAAATCATCAACGTATATAACGCTTTTGGAAAACTTTTGGATCTCGTATATGTAAATCATCCAAGAGAATTTTATCTGCATAATTCAACCCCAATTACTCATCCAGAAGATCGTTACCATCCGACAATTAATGTAGAAATTAATTATCCATTTAATAAAACAGATTTCTACCCTGAAACTAAAGTGTACTGTTTCTCTCGAACAAATTTTCTAAAACTTAATAACTTATTATCTAATACTGATTGGAACTCCATAATATCGTTAAATAATTTTGCTGATATTATTTCAAAATTTTATTCAACATTATATTATTGTATTTCGTTAACTGTTCCCAAAATAAGTGCTCGTAGTAGAAATGGACCACCATGGAACAACAAAATTTTTAGCCATACAAAAAATAAGAAAAATAAACTATATAAAAAATATAAACAAACTGGCTTATCTGTCGACTATGGACGCTACTCGATTGCTCGATCGGAATACAATATTGTCAATAAATTGGCATACAACAATTATATCGTTCGTATGAAGTCTGAAATCTTTTAATAACTCTAATT
The DNA here is from genome assembly GCA_951394005.1 of Protophormia terraenovae. Taxonomy (NCBI): domain Eukaryota; kingdom Metazoa; phylum Arthropoda; class Insecta; order Diptera; family Calliphoridae; genus Protophormia; species Protophormia terraenovae. The sequence goes on along the minus strand of OX596073.1, from coordinate 73,800,334 downwards.
TTATTAAATCCGGTTCCATTGAAGCAGATAACGATATATCGAGCAGTAATATGTTTGCCGACTTTTTTGCAACAACCTACTCTAGTAAAAGGTATGATATAACAGTCTCCTATTCTCTCAACATTTCTCAATCATCTGGAATATATTTTAGTTCTATCAGTAATAGTACTGTATTATCCAATTTAAAATCTTTAAAAAATTCGTTTAATCCCGGCCCAGATGGAATTCCAAGTTGCCTTCTAAAGAATTGTGCTGAAACTCTATGTTATCCGCTTACGATTATTTTCAATAAATCAATTGAAATGGGTTATTTACCACCGATTTGGAAATCATCTTTTATAATCCCACTGTTTAAAAGTGGAAGCAAACATGATGTCTCTAACTATAGAGGAATTGCTAAACTTAGTTCAATTCCTAAACTACTCGAAAAAATTCTCACTGATATTCTGTTTCATCAAATTTCTTCAAGGATTTTAGCAAAGCCTTTGATAAGATAAATCACTTCCTCCTACTCTATAAGTTATCAAGCATGGGTATTAACGACTATGCTATTGAATGGCTTTCTTCCTATCTATCGGATAGAACCCAGGAAGTGAAGTTTGAATCTGCCATATCTAAATCTATCACTGTTACGTCCGGAGTTCCTCAAGGCAGTCACCTTGGTTCTGTTTTGTTTACTTTATTCATAAATGATCTTCCTTCAGTTATTCGTCATTCAAATGTTCTAATGTATGCTGACGATGTTAAAATTTTTCAATCTCTTAATGATTTTACTGAACAACACTTACTCCAAGAAGACATCACACATTTATCACACTGGTGTAAAATTAACTTAATGGAGCTAAACATAAAAAAATGCAAACAAATTACCTTTTACAGAACCAAAAAATTAGATTAGAAAAAATTAGAATTTTATGATCATATTTCATTAACAGCAAATAAGGCTACAGGTGTACTTGGATTTATGAAGCGGTGGTCTAAAGAATTTTCTGATCCTTATGATACTAAACAAAAATATGTATCCCTAGTCCGACCAATTTTGGAATATGGGTCGATTATATGGGATCCCTTTTATATTTTATATACGAATTCAATTGAATCCATACAAAAACAATTTTTAATTTTTTGCTTACGAGGCCTTGGTTGGAATTCTTATGTTCTACCCCCGTATGAGAATAGACTTGCTCTAATTAAACTACAAACTCTAAAAAGTCGCCGTTTAATGCTGGGTATATCATTCATATTGGGCTTAATACGTGGTGAAGTTGAGTCTGAGTACCTCCTGAATGAAATCAATTTTAACGTTCCTTCTAGACCATCTCGAAACTTCCAGTTAATCAACATAAAATACTACCGATCAAATTATGCTAATAATGATCCCTTTCGTTCATTATGTGAGAACTTCAATAAATACTATCACTGTATAAATCTTTCTGAATCTAAAGCAGTCCTAATGAAATTAAAAAAAGATTCGGCTGTGCCGAATCTTTGATACCCTTCACCATGTTAACATATTACCATCTTACCGACATCATAATACCATCTTACCGACAAATAATAAAATTTTCGCCTTAACGTATGCTTTCATATTTTCACATTTATAAATCTAAATTTTTTTCCAAACTACGAACATTTGAATACGAAAAAAAAAAACAGTCATAGCAAGCATTGCTTTAAAAATATAAACAATAACAACAATTACAAATATATACAAGCTGACTGCATATACAATCTGATTACTAAACATCTGCATCAAATCATTTGCTTTTCAATTCACAGTAATGTTTTTTAATATATGCTCTCACATTACTGCTAAAATAAAAAACAAAACAATACAAAACAAACCACGCAAAAAAATATTATTTGAATTGAGTTGAATTGAAATGATGAAACAAAAACAAATCATGTTATGTTCTCTTTGAGAAATTGTTTGTCATAAGAAATTTTTTTCAAAAACAGTAATGTTTAATAAAAAACATAAAATCAAAACTGTGAATTACTGTCATTCCCTTACTTTAATATGAAAAAATGCATGGAAAGTAACAATTATTTATTTTTAAATAAAAAATAGATTATGATTACGTTTGCTTTAAATTTTTTTGCTAAGAAAATTTAATTATTTTTTATTTCAATTATAATTAATTATATCTTAAATGAAATAAAATTTATTTTATTTATGATATTTTTATTTACTTTTAATTACAAATCTATACTATTTAAATTTTTTTCATTTAATATTTCCTTCACTTAAAATTTTGTAAACAAAAAACAAACAAATGACAGTATTGCATTTTATATTTAATTCAATTCAATTCAGTTGCAAATGATTTGTTGCTAAATTGTTTTTATGACTCCCTGCACAAATGATTTTGTTTGTTTTTGTTTCTTTGTCTTTTCCATCCATACGCACACACAGCGAATTGATTTTATGTTTAAAAAACAATAACAGTCAACAATTGAAAAGAAAGGGAATCATTAAAAATGAGTTACAAATGAATTGATGCAGATGTTTACTGACTACATATTCAAACAGCAACAAGAACAACAATGTTACTCATTATATTACTGCTGTTGCTTACTAAACTACTTGCCCATACAAAAAAAAAAAAACAACAACAATGCTTAATATAAATATTTTTCTGTGTATTTATATTATTAAATTTTTTTAGTTTTTGGCTCATAACTCGGTTGTTTATGGACGAATTTGGTTGATTAAAAAAAAAAAATTTTTTTTAAATATTTATGTCCAACTTGTTCAATAGCAAAACCCGTAGCTTATACAGGAGCTTCAAAAAGTCTAAACATGCGTTTTGGTCGATATCTGAGATAAAGTGGACCAATTTTTTTTCAGAAAAAAAATTTGAAGATGATTTTGAATTTTTTGTGCAAAAACGAAGTCGCTAGCTTGTATAGGAGCCGAGAAAAGCCGACAACAAATACGATTTTTTGGGAGTATCTTCGGTTTTTTGCCGATATCTGAGTTATTTATTAACCGATTTTTTATTAGCGATTTTCTAAGTAATATTTCCTATAATTGTATGTATAAAACATATATATCCGATAACTGGGGCTTTCTAAAGACTGCTTTCAACAGACAGACGGACAGACGGACATCTTTATATCGGCTCCCCTATCAATAAGGATTCATAATATATATACTTTTTGGGTCTTAGATGAATATTGTAGAAATTACAAACGGAATGACAAACTTATATATACCCTTTACACCTGTGGTGAAGAGTATAAAAATAAATATTATTTTGTATTTAAATAGTTATGTAAAACTTTTGTTTTATATGTATACTTAGTCTCTAAGGATTTGTAAATCTATAGACCAAATAAAGAAAAAGAAAAAAAGGAGGAAAAAACAGCTATTAAATATATTATATAAAGTACTTTCAAACAGCAATAATTTATCCACCATAATTGTATTGATATAATCATTACAGTGGTATCAAAACCAATATGATTAGAATTATGTGGCTGAGTGGTTAGCGCGTATGACTATAAAACATAACGATGTGAGTTCGAGTCGGAGATGCGCCATAAACAAAAATGTAAAAATATAAAAATGAACTAAATTGATTAATATAAAATAATATGAAAAGAAAAATAAAGAAAAAAAAATATTACAAAAAAACAAAAAAAAAAAAAATAATTAAAAAGAAATAAAAAAATATACGCAAACAAATTTTTTAATTTTTTTACATTCTGAAAATAACTAATTTTAAGATTGACTTTTTCGTACTAGTCACTATATTGCCACCTTTTGGTGGCAATATATGTGCAACATGTCGAAGGAATCATTTAAGACCCCACAAAGTATATATTTTCTGGGTCCTGGTTAGATTCTGAGTCGATCTAGCTGTGTCCGTCCGTCTGTCCGTCTGTTGAAAGCAGGATAGGGCTCGAACGGAACAAAGTAGGGGGACGAAATTTGGCATATAAGGTTTATTTGTGATTGAAAATGGGCAAACAATAATAAACAAAAAAGTTATGGGCTAAAAACTAGAAACACAGTGTGTCCGTTTCATACTTTTCTGCTGATATTTCTTCAACAAAAGCATGTACGACAACGAAATTTTGTATGTATAGTTCGGGGATCGATATAAACTCGGAAACCAAAAATGGGCGTGGTCCGCCCACTTTACTGCCCACCTCCCATATAAGGTCAATTTGTGTTCAAATAGTTCAAGGACCAATGTAAACTCGGAAACAAAAAATTAGCGTCGACCGGCCACTTTAATGCCAACTTTACCGCCCCCTCCCATATAACATAAAATTTCAAAAAGTTGATGGTGGGTATATAGATTCGGCCGAGCCGAATATAACATTAACGCTTGTTTGTTTTTCAATCAAATTTTAACAAATAAGATATAAAAAGGGAATATCGGTAAAAAAATGTTAGTTATTATGAATTCCCCAGACCATTAATGTGTTTTAGATAGGGGGATCGAACCGGTTTTAACCGGTTTTTTTTTAAGAATTTCAGGTTGGTTTTGTTTAAATTTTAGCTTTTCGAATATTGAATAAACCGGGTTTTTTGTGTCGAATACTCGTATTTTATTTTCTTTATAATTTTTGCCTAAAAAATTAATATATTTTTAAAATTAATTTTAAGTTTACAATTGCATCATAATCAATAGCTTTTAATTAGAAAAATGTTTATCATAATTTGTAGTAAGACTTCGGTAGAATTAGTCATTAATTTTTCTTATATAATGGTTCCACAATATGAACAGTAAATAAAAAAATATGTATGTCCTTATCTAATAAACATTTCATATCTTAAACGTTTCATATTTCATATAAGAAACGTCATGATCAGTGTTGCCAGGAGGTGAGAAAAAAGAGGCTAAATTGGACTATTAAAAAGGTCAGAAAAGGATAAATGCCCCAAAAAAATAAGCCAGAAAAAAGCAAACATTTTTTATTTTAACTTATTATTTTTTTGTAATAAGTTTATAAATAAAACAAGAACGACTGCCAACAGAATTATCCAATGAAAAATCGACAAATTTGAATTATATATCATATGAAAAATTATTTAATATTTTTTTTTATGATTTTTCATAATTTTCGAATTTTCCAAATTTTTGGTGATTTTTTTGCTTTTATAATAATTTTTCAAAGTTATACTCATGAAGAGTTTCTATGGTTAATGAAATTTATTAAAAAATAATTATAAGAATTAATTAAATAAGTCCATACTATGAGTTACTATTAGTTCCCTGCGTAAGATGATTTGAAAAGCAAATCCACTTGCTTTTCAAGTGTGTTGTTCCAACATGTACAAAAACAACAATAAATACTGTTCGCTGCCCGAAGCAAAGCAAGTGCGTAGTGTGTATGAGCGACTGCAACTCCATGCGTTCAAAGCATTTGTCGTAAACAAGTGGTGTGGCAAAAAAAAAAAAAAAAAGCAAAGCATACAAGAGGTTGAGAAATGATTTAAAACATTTAAGTCGTCTTAATGCTTTGTTTGTTTTTTGTAATACGTAGTTGCTGTGTGTGGCAAAAAACTTTCACAATGTGTGCAAAGGGGTTGTTTATAAATGTTCTTGCATACACACATATACATATATGGGCAATTATCAAAAATTTTTAACCTGGCTGAAACTGACTTAAATCCTTAATAACTTTTGTGGTAATGATATTTTAAACAAAGTGGTTACAAATCTGAACTCACAAGACTTGAAACTAATACAGTGCAAAATTTTAGCACAATAGGTTTCTTTTTCTAACCATGATTGTTGTTCAAAGTTCAAGAATATAGAAAAACTGATAATAACTACTTAAGTTTTTACCATTTTTCTACTATTTTTGTACGCGCGTTGATACTTTTTGATCTTACTCTATCATAAGTAAACTTTGTACATAAATTCTGCACCATCTTTGTTGTTGTGCAGACTTTCAACAACTAAATAGAGGGTAGTAAAGTTTTGATGACAAAATTTTTTGGTTTTTAAAATTTTTCAGTTTTTTGGGCGCGGTCTGTGCGCTTCTCAACCGAATAAAAAATTTGGGTCAGGGATTGATACTTGTTGTAATTGTACGTATTTTGCGCTATATCCCGTTGATGTGCCCGAAATAGTCAACGTAGTCGATAGTCTCAAAGTTTGGAAAACAAGAAAATTTTTCAAAAAGTCAGTTTTTCGCGATGCACATTCACATTTTCATATGGAATTGCTTGGATTACTGCGTGAACTTAGTTTTTTGTCATTTTACATAACAAAATCGGAGGAGCATTAATAATAAATTTAATACAAAAATTTTATGGACTTTTTGAAAATTATGCAAAAATTTCACTTTTTGTTTTTGTATTTTTATACAGAAAATTGCAATTTAAACAAATATTGGATATATAGATATACGAGTGGCGATAAATATAATTGATTGGGATCATAAATTTAAGTCAAATGTCTTTGATAATTGAAAACGGAACACTTTTGTGAAAACACATTTCGCTAAGGCACATCGTGTGGACAGCATGAAATTGACTATAATTGACATAATTAGAAAGGTGTTTGTTATGCTTAATGAAAATTCGGAGGCGCATCAAAAAATTTTGAGAGATAAACATTTTATGCACCAAAAAATATTTACTGGTGTTAAAAAGGGATCACAATATTAAAAAGCAATTCTATGTAATAAACTCTAACAAAATATATTTTCAATCAATATATGGGGAAATAACTTAGATTCGATCAAAATTCTTCACAATATTTTTAAAATTCGCGATTTTTATTGAAAATAAAATTTTTAAAATTTTACTAGGAAACCCTAAAATATGTTGCACTAATACCATCAAACATTGAAAATATCATAAATTTTATTTGAATAACTGAGTAGGCTTTGATATTATGTAATTTTGACCAGAATTGTACATAAACTTCTAGTTTGTAAAAACTTTTATATGTTAAACTTTAAACCACCATAACTTTCGCGTCCCTCACATGAAATGATTAACGCGAACTGATTCTACATGCATTCGAGTCACTTTATATGTATACAAAAGGATTTTAATGTGCCATCAAAAAAAAATTTATGTTTTTTTGATAATTGACCATATGTATGTCTACATTTTATTGTTGGTTTTTCTTTTTTTAATAAATGTAAAAGGGTTAATTCTTATAGTAATTAAAAAATACTCTTAATTAAAAAAGAAATTAAAAGTAAAAAAACTGGAAACTCAGTTAAAAATTAGTATGTTTACTTAATACCTTCGATATTTAAACTTTAGTGTATTTTTATATATTTTAAATAATCAAGTTTCCTAATTAGTTGTTCGTTCATAAAAAAATCATTTAATTTTTAATATTTTAATTTACATCACAAAATTAAATAATCATTCAATACATCATTTCTAGCTAATCCGTAAGGTAATAAAAATCAAAACAAAATGTATTAGATTTTAAAGTAATGAAAATCCAAAGCCAAATTTCGGATTTAATTTTACCTGTGACATTTTTTTTATCACACAATCGTACAACAAATATACATATACATACAGATATAATTATTGCAGGTGATTTTAATATAGACTGGGCAAAAGAAAGTTTATATAAAAAGAAAATAGAATCCATAATAAATGATAATGGATTACAACAAGTGATGACAGATTATACAAGAGTTACCAAAAATTCAAGAACAATAATAGACTTTATTATAACAAATAGTACGAATATTAGTGCAAACATAAGCAATAGAAATAAAATATCGGATCATGAAGTTATAGAAATTAAAATAGACAATATATGTGAAATTGCAACGAAATATGAAAGTGAAACAAAAATTTTTAAACATGAAAAATACCGTTTTCAAAGGGAGATTAGTGCATTAATCAACTTCAATGAAGATCAAGATGTAAATGATAATGTTCATTATTTTGATATGGCTTTCGAAAGAACAATTGAGAATCAATCAATAAAAAAGAAAATTAATGAAAAGAATATTGTAAATAAGTGGTTTAATAGGCACTTGCATTTTCTAAAAAGAGACAAAATATTGAAATATAATAAGGCCAAAACGATAAATAACTATGAAGCTTGGAATGAATACAAAATAGCCAGAAATTTATATATAACGAAACTTAAAAATAAAAAAAAATACATATATTAATAGTACAATAAGTAATACCAAAGACCAAAGAAAAATGTGGAGTAACATCAAAGTACTAAAGAAAACAAAAAATGTGATAAAATCTGTGATATTTACAAATGTAGAATATAAGGACAGTTATGAAATAGCAAATCAATTTAATAAATATTTTGTAAATAGTATAAAAGAAATAATAGATAATATAGAATATGTGCAATATGTAAATCAAATATCTATGATAAACTGTAGATTTAAATTTCGAGAAATAACAATAATAGAACTTAAAAATTTATGTAAGAGCATGAAAAACAAACCGGACTATAATAATGTTAATATAAATATGATATTAGACAATTGGAACTTGATTGGAGAAGTGTTGATAAAAATTATAAATAAATCTCTAATAACGGGTATATTTCCTGAAAATTGGAAAACATCAATGGTGACGCCAATTGAAAAGGTTGCTAAAACAAATAAATGTGAAGAATTTAGACCAATAAACTCACTAAAATTATGTGAAAAAATCCTTGAAAAAACTGTTAAAATACAACTAGAAAATTATCTTGAAACAAACAACATTTTATCGAAATATCAATCTGGTTTCCGAAAAAGATTTTCATGTGAAACGGCAGTAAATTACGTCATAAATAGATGGAAATGTAATGGCAGAAATAAAATTATGGCAATTTTCGTCGATTTTAAAAGAGCTTTTGAAACAATAGACAGAAAAATATTGCTAAAAAATTATATCACTACGGAATACAAGATAAAGAATTAAATTGGTTTGAATCATACCTGACAAACAGAAAACAAATAACAAAAGTGAACTGCAATAAATCCGAGACAATAATGAATATGGAGTACCTCAAGGTTCAATTCTTGGAGCTTTATTATTTATAATTTATATAAATGTTATGCCGGCTGTAATAGACAAAAATGAAATAGTACTATATGCGGACGATACCCTAATATTTAATATAGCGGATACAGATGAGCAGTGCCTGGAAAACTTATCGTACGATATGCGAAATATAAATGATTGGTTAAAAATGAATAAACTAAAATTGAACGAAAATAAAACAAAAATTATGGAAATAAATATGAACAACAGTACTGAATTTAAAATGAATAACAAAATCATTGAAGTTGTAGACAAAATAAAATATTTAGGATTCATAATCGACAAAAACATGAATTTTTATGATCATATAGAATATATATGTAAAAAAATCGGCAAGAAAATAGGCTTTTTTAGAAGGATTAGAAATCAAATATCAACAATCACTGCAATAAATATATACAATACAATAATTAAACCACATTTGGAATTCGGGTCAACCGTTTTATACACCTGCTGCACAAACATACAAATAGAAAGGTTACAGAAATTACAAAATAAAGCTATGCGATCAAGTTTAAAATGTAGTAGATATACTTCGATACAATATATGCTTGACACATTGAAATGGATGAATATCAGACAAAGGCTCCAGTTTAACATGTGTATTCTTATATTTAAACGAGAGAAGAAGATATAGTCGGTCAAGCCCGACTATATGATACCCTACACCATTTTGATCCACATAATTACGTATATGTATACAACTTACTTGTGTTAAATATTAACATAATACTAACATTTGTATGGGATTTATGAATGTTAGTGATTTTCGGGAGAGAAGTTTATATGGGAGCTATGGTTAGTTATGGATCGAATTTCATGAAATTTGGCAGACAGATTTCTGCTGATATAAAACTTATTTGTACTAAATTACAAAATAAAGCTATGCGATCAAGTTTAAAATGTAGTAGATATACTTCGATACAATATATGCTTGACACATTGAAATGGATGAATATCAGACAAAGGCTCCAGTTTAACATGTGTATTCTTATATTTAAACGAGAGAAGAAGATATAGTCGGTCAAGCCCGACTATATGATACCCTACACCATTTTGATCCACATAATTACGTATATGTATACAACTTACTTGTGTTAAATATTAACATAATACTAACATTTGTATGGGATTTATGAATGTTAGTGATTTTCGGGAGAGAAGTTTATATGGGAGCTATGGTTAGTTATGGATCGAATTTCATGAAATTTGGCAGACAGATTTCTGCTGATATAAAACTTATTTGTACTAAATTTCATTAAAATATTCCTATTTTTAAGCCATCTATAAGTGTTAAAACTCTATTCCGGGAGGACATTTGTATGGGGGCTAGGTAAAATAATGGGTCGATCATAACCAAATTCAATAGGCTTCGTCCTTGTATTGAAATAAGTATATGTACCAAATTTCATCAAATTATCTTCAAAATTGCGACCTGTACTTTGCGCACAAGCTTTACATGGACAGCCAGCCAGCCGACCAGACGGACGGACGGACATCGTTAAATCGACTCAGAAAGTGATTCTGAGTCGAACGGTATACTTTAAGGTGGGGGTCCGATTATTTTTTCTCTGCGTTACAATTTCTGCACAAACACATAATACCCCAACCACCTTTGGTGGTGTAGGGTATAAAAATGAAAATGGGTTTTGCGCCAGAATACTTGACTCAGGAACTATCATATGTGAATGAGGTCCAGCCATATAGCTTAAGGAATGGTAATGATTTCCGGATAAATAGAGTAGCAACAAATAAAATGAAGAGATGTTTGTTATACAAAGGACTACAATTATTTAACCAACTTCCGAATTATGTTAAAAATGAAACAAATATTAATGCTTTTAAGAGAAATTGTGTAATTCATGTAAAAAATGGTGTTTATCAGAGCATTTAAAAATGTAAAATTTAATGTATTATAGTCTTAAGAAAGTATTTAAAATACTACTAAATAAATAAATAAATAAATAAATAAAAAAAAAATATACATATATAAATACAATTAGTAATTTTATTAAAATTTTTTAATTATTTTGATCATAAATCACAGCAAAATTAAAAATTATTCATATGTATGTTGTTCATACAAAAACATGCAAAGAAAACAGACAAATTCATTCTTTTTTTTTCATATTGAAGCAAACAAGTGGTCAAACGTTTTGAATTATTTTAGATTCGCACTCTCATGTCTTGTTTGGTCGCTATCATAATACACGCAAGATTTGTTCATAAAGTTGAACCCCACACGCAGTATTTGTTCGGTTTTAAGTGCCTGCAGAACAGTATTTATTGCTCCGCACACACAGTGATAACAGCACTTAAAAAATAACAAATGGCTTGCAATGCCTTATAAGACGCAGTTTGCAGAAATTATTTTCTTCTTTGTTGAAATACTAAAAATTTTAGCCTTTTTAAAGCAATTTTAAGAAACAAAAAATGCTAAAAAAAGGCTAGAAGCTAAAACAAAAATTTTGAGGCTAAAAGCAAAATAAAAAGGCTAAATAGATTTAGCCTTATAAAGGGTAAACTGGCAACACTCATGATTATGATTAAATTAATTGGCGGATAAAATTATTAAATTAATGAGAAAATAAAAATCATTAAAAATAATGATTATTTTTTATTAAAAACATTATTTTCATGATTTGTTTGTAAATTTATATTTGTTTTGTTTGAACTATTAATCAGAAATTTGTAACCAGTTTTTTTCTAATCACGAATATTTTAACTATTTGAAAACCAGTTTTCGCAAAACCCCGAATAATCGATCTCCCTAGTTTTAGAGCATTTGTGTAAGGAGTGTAAAAAGAAACTTTTAATTTTTTGATAGGTATAAAGTGGCTCACAGCTTATTTTATGTAGAACATAATTTCATGTTTAATGTTCAATAGCTATGTAGCAGATAGGAACTTAAAAAAAATATGGTATCATTCGAAAGAGAAAAAAACTCTAGTTTTACAAAAATATTTCACTTATTGCAAAAATTTGAATTTAAATAACTTAAAAGTAAAAAATAAAAATATACTCAATTTTTTTTAGCTCACAGCTTATTTTATGCAGCCACTTCTCTTTGGAAAGTAAGTTCAATGTAGCGTTGTCCAGTGGACTTTATTTTTTCTATCTACTTCTAAAAATGCCCTGCGTACTATTTTTAATTTGATTTTGTAAGTTAATGTTTTAATTAAAATGTACAAGTAAAATTAGTCCACGCACAACGCTAGAGAAAGGAAATTGATTATAAATAAATTTAAAACGGTCACTCGCAGCGAAAAATACCTCAAATGGTTAAATTCAAGGTTTAAATATTCAGTTCCAGCAAAAAAAATTTCACTTACGACTGTGCAATAAATATACAAATGTTTCATTTATACAATACTCAACAACTAGAAATATCCACACTATAACTTCGTTATACTACTAAAATTGTCAATCATCTCTGCAATTTGCAGCAGCAAAAACAAACCATTGAATACGAAGTAAAATATATTTCTGTAAAGTTGCGCACGCACAATTGTGTTGAAACCATATTGCGCAGTATTATTTATTTTCGTTTTGATTTTGCTGCTACAGTATAATGTTTAGCAGACTTTTTGTTGACAATTCCATTGCTGCTAGACATTCTTGTGTGAAAGTTAAAAACATAAACATACATACGAACATACAAACTAACTACATTACGCTACATTTCAACCCTTATGTGTTTTAAGGCCGGGTTAGTTGGTTGTTTATGTGATGTTGATCCCGTTTATTTACGGGAAGAATTTTGTGCAATTATCTAAAATTAATAACTTGTCATATGTTTTTGGCATTTGCTAGAAAAAACACAGAGTTACCATAAATTATTTACTAGAAAAAAACTAAAATGCAATTCTGATTGAAATTAAACATGCCAAACATTTATCTATTTAATTGTTTGTGTATTTAATTATTTTTGTTAATTTATTTCTTTGCTTATTTAGTGGCTTTTCCTTCTTATTTCGTTAAATATTTGTTTAATTGTAAGAAAAAAGTGATTGTTTGGCAACACTGCTAAAAACTGTCACGGAACATCGCAAGAAAATTCTGTTTTCAACAGAATCAGACATCATATCACATCAACGTCAAGTTTCAATAATTGTTAGCATTACAATATAAGCAATATAAACGATCAGCTGTTTCCTTCGCGGGAGGAAACGTCACATAAACAACCAACTAATTCACGCTTTATTCTCTACAGACTTACCCTTCAGGTAGGCGTGTTGAGCGTCACTGATTAAGTGAGTCCCCAATCTATTCCTAAAATGCAGATCAATCAGTCTCTCCATTGTCTTCAGTAAAAAAGACGATAGGCTGATTGGCCTGTAATCCTTGGGTTTCGAGTGAGTCGGTTTACCCGCCTTGGGTATGAAGATGACTCTAACCTCTCTCCACCCCCTGGGAATGTATCCAAACCTAAGGCACTCCTTAAATATATCCACAAGTAGTGAGATGACCCTGTCATTGACATTTTGCAACATAGCCGGAAAGATTCCATCTGGGCCCGGTGATTTATATGGCTCAAATGTACTCACCGCCCATATTACTTTGTCTCTACTAACCATCTCTCTAATTGTGTCGTTATCCCTCTCATCCGAGCCGGATAAATGTAGGTTTTCACTGACACTACCAGATCGCGGCCCAGACTCAATATCAGTACAGTCTGGGAAATGTGTCTCCATAAGTAAACTGAGGGACTCTGAGCTAGACTCCGTCCACGAATTGTCCGCGCGTTGTATATATCCAGGTGCCACAGGGTCCTTGGATAATACCCGTCTAAATCTAGACAACTCGTTCACAGAGTCCACGGACTCACAGAAACTTACCCATGATGTCCGTTTCGCTCTCCTTATGTCCTTCTTATACTTTGCAAAACTAACCCTATAGCTGCCCCAATCACTTTCGTTACCTGATAGCTTGGCCCTTATTAAACAACCTTCTAACTGTAGACCGCTGGTCCTTAAGTTCCCTAGTGATCCTCCCATCTGGATCAGCTTTGTCAATGACAGCAGCTTGAATACAATCTTGCATCACTGATTCCCTCGCTTTTTTTTTTGATGTGGATGGCTGTTCATTACCCGAACCAGCTCTATTAGTTAGCTCCGTATGGGGGCCCTTAAGCGAGCTACAGGGCGTATGGACAGCTTTCTTTGCCACCGAAGTTTGTTGGTCGTCACCAGACCTGGCCCTCTTAATGACTCCCTTTTGGGAGCCCTTAAGAGTGCCGGAGAGATTCTGGCCAACACAAAGTACTGCGTGTGATCCCCCTGATCATTCGAGCAATCCTTCCGCTCCGACCTGACCTCAATACCCTGGTTCTTCTCTTGACCCTGAGCGCGAGTTGAGATTACAGTGATCTCAAGCTCATCTTCAGAGCCAAGGGTAAGATCCCCGAGTTTTTCCGAGACACCGGTCCCAGCGAAGGCATCGGTCGAATAATCAGGAAGATCATCCGTCCCTGATAGCTGGTCCATCAACTGACTTTCCTGTATCAGAATGTCTCGTTGAACCCCCATCATCACATTCTCGTCGTCCGTTAACATGTCCGTTACCGTTCTGTCGCCCTGCGACCGTTCGTCATCTTTCGTCCGATTTAGATTTTTATTTATAGGGTCAATTTTCGTCCCACGAGTATGCCAGTATAGGGAAAGACCATATCGCGCAGTTACGGCGTGCGCGGACTAGGCTATAGATTACAACCAACCCGTGCCATGGGCGTTGGAGGGGAGCTGTTAACTGTTAGTTTGTTTAGGCACCAACTAACCATTCAGGTCCTCGGCACTACTACCTACCACCTTGACCTTAAAGTGCGCTACATTTATTTGGTCCGCGAGAGACTTAAGAAGACCGTGAGAGACTTAAGAAGAGCGATATAATACCCATGATACGAACCCTCAAGCAATGGGCCAGAATACACCATATGATATAGTGTTCATATCATGTGCCTTATATCCAATCCCCCCGATACGTCACCTGGGGACGCGTCCGATAGGAGTAAATGTAGCAGAAAAACTCCCACGGACCGTTTTTGTCCGTAACTGTATATATTTTTTCACGAATTTAAAAATACCATTTTTTTATATACGTGACCGCGAAATTTAATTCACGAATTATCCACAAATAAAATTTAACATAAAAACATGTTTCAGGTATCATTTTAAAGGTACTTTGATGATTTTTGGAAGCAATTGGAGATTTTTCTGTTTTATTTAGGGACGTAACCGTTGTGACTTTTATCATAAAAATCAAATAACAGTTATATTTTGATTTTTATTTTTTCGAGCAGAAATACCTTATTTTTTATTTTTATTTTTTTGAGCAAAAATAACTTTTATTTTTGATTTTTATTTTTTCGAGCAAAAATAAAAATTACAAAATAATTAATTTTTGCTCGAAAAAATAAAAATAAGTTATTTTTGTTCAAAAAAATAAAAATCGAAAAATAACCGGTTTTTCTGCTTGAAAAAATTAATATAAAAAAATAACTTATTTCTGCTCAAAAAAATAAAAATCAAAATTTTAAAAAGCATATCACTTTATGAAAATAGACTCCATACAGATCAAAATGATGTATTTGAATCAGTTTTCCAACATTTAGTTGCTACAGCTTGTTTTGTTTAAAAATTCAAAAATAACCGTCCTTGGTTTTATTATAAACAAGACAATACAAATTGAAATAAATATGTCGTATTTATTAAGACGTTTGTTGTCATAATATGTGAAATATTGCGAGTCCCAGAATGCCACTTACCACGGTTATGGAAAACATTTTCACCATTAACAAATATTTTTTTAAAATATGGACCGTTTTTATGTTGATAAAAAATTCATGTTAAAGGTAATTTTGATAACTTTAATATGACATCTCAATAAATTTTATATCATAAATACTTTAAAAGATATTTGTAATTTTGTGTATACACTTTGTACATATTTTTAGCTATTTTACACTTTCAATTCGCGATATTTCGCGAACCACTTGATAAAATTATCTGAAATTTTGAATTAGTCTTAGTTTTGACGAGAATAATGACCAAATATCATTAAATTCGGAGAGGTGAAGTTCAAAATTGTAATTTTTCGTGTTGGTTTTAAATGGAAATTTTAAAATTTCCAAAATGTAAAGGATTTCGCCGAAAAACAGGGTTTCCAATAGAACTCAATATAAACCAAAAGCACGATTTCAATGATGTAATGAAGAATTAATAAATCACAACCTTTATATAGAAAGTTGAGATACTAAAAAAGTTTTTAACTCTGGTTGAATCCCAATATGGGTGCAAATATCTTTAAAAAATACATTGATTTTAATACATTTTATAGTTTCTTGTATGGGAATTTATTTATTTAAAACTTCTGATCTATACCCATCTATTTTCAAATTGTTCCGTTCAGATATTGGGATTATATTACACAGGTCGACAAAAAAAAAAAAAAAAAAATATGTAGACTAGATGGAATTCCGCATGCTAAACTCGAATCTGCTTTCAGTTTTTTCCATCTGGTCGAGATTTTTTTTTATGGGTGTGTCTAATATTGCGTCCTAAATAAGCCGATTACTCGAGTATAAGACGAGTAAGTCGTTCTATTATTAAATTTCTAACCGCTCAATAGTTTAGGAGATATTTCGAAATAAATGTCCGTAAAACGTTTGTTCATGCTAAATTCATGATTTCTTTTCTTTACTAAAACTTTTTTTAAAGTGAAAACATCAAAAATTTTTCACTTTATCATCTTTATCTCAAAGCTTGCAAAACTACGAGTATATGAAGCCACGTATCATAAAAATTGATGCACAAATCATGATTGGATTCACAGCTAAGTTACGATACCCATGCACACCTACATCTGAGATACACTAGTGGGCAAAAAAAAATTTTTTTTGTCTTAAAAAAAAAAAAAAAAAAAAAAAAAAAAATAGGTGAATTAGATGGAATTTAACATGCTAAATAAGAATCAGCTTTTACTTTTTTTCTATCACGTATCGATTTTTTTTATGGGCATGACTACTATAACCCCGCCTTTAGGCAGTCACACTTGTATTTTTCGAGAACGGTTTGTCCAATTAAGGCAAATTAAACTGTAGTAGATAGCAATTTATATTATCTTTGAGCAGAATTTAAACAATTTTTTGTGCAGTTAATATTTCCGTAGTTATTCGGTAAATAGTAACAAAAAAATTTTGAAAAAAAGTTTGAAAAATCGTGAAAACTTTATACATAACTCTGAAATTCTTTAATCACTAAATAAAATTATGTTGACAAACTTTGAAGACAATTTTCGTGTGCATCTTTTGGTGTATCATTTATCAAAATCGTATAATCGGTTCTTGTTATAGTTATAGTACAAACTATTCACGAGTTTTATAGTCTGACCGCTGAATAAGGTGATAATATTAGTCATGCCTATAAAAAAAAATCAGCACGTGATAGAAAAAAAGTGAAAGCAGATTCTTGTTTAACTCGTCAAAATCCACTTAGTCCACCTATTTTTGTTTCAAGAAAAAAATAAAAAATTTTGTTTTTGCCCACCACTGTATTTCTACTCAGTGTTTACTAAACAGTTACTTTACTAAACAGTTACTTTTTTTTTACAACATCTTGCTGAAACAAGATGACTTGATTTAGTTTTCTGCCACATACCAACATTTTATTGCTCACACACAAAACTGAAATAAGCAGCATCCAGTTTTTATTTTGCTCAGCAGCAAATAAAATAAGCAGCGCACACACTCAGTTTTTAACTCAGCCAAGTTGATTTTACGTCTTAGCCGTGTGCGCTCATCACAACGTAGAAACATTTTTCAGCAACGTAAGAACAACTGGATAGTAAGACTGTATAGTTCTGTACAGTTGATTTACAAAGTTGTTTGGTTTTTGTTTTTACATTTAAGAAGGAAAATGAAGTGGTATTATTTTCAAGGTTTAAATATGCAGTTCTAGAAAAACAAAATTTCACTTACGACTGTGCAATAAATATACAAATGTTTCATTTATAGAAGACACAACAACTAGAAATATCCACACTATAACTTCGTTATACTACTAAAATTGTTACTCGTCTCTGCAATTTGCAGCAGCAAACGCAAAGCATTGCACACGAAATAACATATATTTCTGTATAGTTGCGCACGCACAATTTTGTTGAACCCATATTGCGCAGTATTATTTATTTTCGTTTTGATTTTGCTGCTATACTAACAAGTTAAGCAGTCTTTTTGTTTACAATTCCATTGCTGCTAGACTTTCTTGTGTGAAAGTTAAAAACATAAATATACATACGAACACACAAACGTACATACATATATAAACATTACGTTACATTTCAACCCTTACACACAAAATTGCAAAAAAACAGATAGCTAAATTAACTACTATAGCAGTAAAATTAAAGCACACATTTCCAATAATGCAATATGTTTTCGGCAAAAATGTGTAAGAACAACTACTACGAGTTGCTGGTTGAAATACATATCAAACAAGTTGACTGCTGTTTAAGTATGTTACTATAAATTTTAAGCAGACGCTGCAATTTTTAGTATGCCACATGAATATATTGCAGCAGTTTTTAGTAGTATGGAACACAAAATGTTAAACAGTGAATATATTTTTTAATATGTCATTCGTTAGTAGTTGATATTCATGATAAATGAGAGCTACTATAGTAGAAAAATTAAACCTTGATTATTTTAAATGAAAACAAATAGAAAACGGTGCAATAAAATACTATGATTTTTTTTAAAAGATATTTGTATGTATGTAGATTTGTTTATTTTAAATAAAATGAACGTTTTTCATTTAAGAAATATATTTTCAATTAATTAAAAATTTTCATATACATTTTATAAAAAATATTAGATAGTATTTTATATTAAGAAATGGTAAATTAATATTAGCAAAATATCAAATGTTGTTTAAATTAAAGAAAATATTTGTACAAAATTTTTGTTCTTTTGAATAGCAAGAAAATTATTATATTTTGTATAATTTGCTTTGTTTTGATACATTACAGAAATTTTGCAATTAGGCTTAACTTTTGGACTTAAACAATAAAAAGAATGTTTAATGTAAAATGTGTCAAAAGTGGCGCTTAATTGAATTTTAAAATTTAAAGTTTTGTAATAAAGTTGGGTACCGAATAAAAATAGGTAAAAATTATGTATCAATATCAATTAAAATCTTTAAGCTAGAATATGTTGTTTTCTTATAGGAGCTGTCAAAGTTAAGAATTTTTTTACATTTTTGAAAAATAGTAAAAAATTAAATTTTCATCAGAATTCAGTGTATTTATAAATGAAACCATCAACTTCAGATGTTAAAGTGTACTTTTCTTCAAGTATTTGTAAATTATATTTTGTCCTAATATTTTTGTTATTTTTTGAAAATTGTCCTAAAATACACTAATTTTAACTTTCATGTAATGTAACTTAAAATGTTACAGGATGTTTGTTCTGAAAATTGTCTGAAAAGTAGTATATATTGTCCACTTTAATATTAATAAAATCGTGCGCATATATAGCCCGATTTGAGAAAATAATTTTTTTCAAAAAAAAAAAAAAAAAAAAAAAAACCCCAGTAGATTTCATACAAAAAAACAGCTTAAGTGCAGACATTTTCTTTGCTTTATCAAAAATTTAACAGTGGGGAAGAATCGAAATAAATCTATAACTTCTAATTGGCTGGTTGGATTTACATGAAATTTCACACAGGCAGAGGACAGTAGTAATTTGTGTTTAGAAGCACGATTCAATATACGCATCAGGAGCGGAACTATTGGGGTTCAAAATAGGGTACTAGTGTCATGGAAAATGTTTAACCACTAACGAAGTTTTGTTCCTTACCCGATTTCCACGATTTTTATATATTCTTAAAGTCCTTAATAAGTCCTTTAGAAAACATGTACTATTTATCTTATATATTTTTCGAGTTATACAAGTTTACAAGATCTTGGTTGAGATTTTTCCATATACAGCCAAATATTTTCAACCGATTTTATTATATTTTATGTAGTTGATTAACAAACAGAATTATTTATCGAATAAAGAAAATTTTGAGTCGTTATCTTTATTGAGTCAAAAGTTAAACGATTTTGAATTGGAAAGTTTGCAAAAATTAATAAACAGGCGGACAGATGGACGGACATTAGAATTCTTTCAAGAAAATCTCAAACTTCGAAAAATATTTTTTTTACATTTCTCGATAAATATGAAAACCAATTGAAAGTATTAAAATTTTGATATCACATTTCCCTTAATTAAGTGGGATTTTCGACCCATTTAACCCAAATGTATAGACCCACGGACATTGCCATGCAGCCAAAAAATATTTCAGAATTCTAAAAATGCACTTTTTTACTAACCAATAAATAGAAAAAATATAACGTGGTCATAAAAATTTGGATATCACCTTTTCCTGAATTAAGCGCCATTTTCGTTCCATTTAACCCAAATGTATAGACGGAAGGACGGACATTATCATTTAGCCAAAAAACATCTTATAATTATAAAGTGGTCGGGCCACGCCCATTTTTTGTTTCCGAGTTTGCATTAGTCCTTGAACTATTTGAACACAATTTCATTGATTTTCACCTTATATGGGAGGTGGGCGGTAAAGTGGGCGGACCACCCCCATTTTTGGCTTGCGAGTTGATATCGATCCCCAAACTATATGTACAAAATTTCGCTATCGTACATGCTTTTGTTGCAGAAATATCAGCAGAAAAGTATAAAACGGACACCCTGAGTTTCTAGTCTTTAGCCCATAACTTTTTTGTTTGTGAACCGATTTTGCCCATTTTCAATCCCAAACAAACCTTATATACAGGCCTGTTCTGCAATCACGAACGATTTTGAAATCACGCAAGTGATTTTCAGCTGTTCTGGAAATCACGTGATTTTAAATTTTTCGAAGTGATTTTAATTTCAAGAAATCATGAGCAAACAGCTAATTTTTTATTTTGTTTACAATTAAATAAAATAAAATATTTAGCCTTTTGAAATATAAAATATTTATCCTTTTATTAAAATGTCAGGAGCAATGTTATTGGCAATAATTGTTTTAAAAAGGAAGAATATAAATAATGAGCAAATTAAAAAACGTTATTTGCGGAACCTATCAAATCCTAAGGAAACAGAAGAAAAGTTGTAGGTGAACAGCTGGCAGACAAAGAAAAACTGAAATCACGAAATCTTTTCCAAAGTAAAGAAAAATTTAAACGCAGAACTAAGGTGTTTTCAATAAATTGCTATTTTTTAAATTTTTTTTTTCAATAAAATTAAAAATTTTCAAACAAAAATGGATAAAGAACATAATAAATTATTTATATAATTCATTTTACATTTGATTAACAACACAGTGTTTGCAAAAATAAGCAAGTTATTTGAAATCGACACTAAAAAGTTGATCGATTTGAAATCACGTGATTTCATAATTTTTTGTGCACAGAACACCTTTTAGGTGATTTGAAATCACTTTGACAAAAAGTGATTTCTAGAACATACCTGATAAGACAAATATTTGTGCCAAATTTCGTCTCCCTACGTTGCTCTGTTCGAGCGCTATCCTGCTTTCAACAGACGGACGGACACACGGAATGACAAAATCAATATACCCCCCATCTTTTTGATGGTGGGTATAAAAATTAAATGTGATTATTAAAGTGTTGATATCACCTTCTCCTGAATTATGCATAATTTTCGACCCATTTAACTCTAATGTATAGACGGACGGACAGACATTACCGTTCTGCTAAAAAAAAACTTAAAATTCTAAAATTAAATTTTTTAACTAATAATCAATAAAAAAATAAAACTTGATCGTTAAAATATTGATATCACCTTTCTCTGAATTAAGCGCCATTTCGACCCCTTTTACCCCAATGTAGGGCGGTCCGAATAGCGTTTTTATCATTTTCAAAATTAAATAACTCAACTGATAAATATATTTTCATAACCTAACTGATGTAAGTCCAAATAATATGTGTATAAAAAATTATATTGGTAGGAATCGTACCACAGTGGTTCCAAAATGTTTTTTTTTTTTTTGGAAATAATTCAGTAACTAAAGAACCGTTAGAGGTATCTCAATAAAATTTCACATGGTCAGAGCTGAGGTGTTTTCGAGTACAGGCCCCTAGCAGGTCAGGGGGAAGTGGGTGACCCTTCAAAATTGCCCATCTCGGGTATGTCATTTTTTTTTTTAAATCGCCAAAAATTCATTTATGATCTGACCGAAAAGAAATTTTACATATAGATAGTCCTTGTAAATCTCTACAAAAAATATGCTTACATGTGTAAGTTATCTATTTTAGTTTAAGAGATATTCGGTTCGAAATAAATTTTTACCTCATTTTTAGCCTCGTGTTTTTTTAGTTTTTTTAACTTGGCGGGCTAAATATTGCCCCTAGAATTTTTCTAAAATATTTGCCAGAATTCTAAATAATATTGCTGCAAGAATCATATAATTATAAGAATCCGTTAAAAAGTTATATTAATCTAAAGTTGAAACTTTAAAAAAAATTTTAAATTTTTTGGGTTTTTTTTCCAAAAAGGTGGCAATATTTATTCACTAATAAAATCAGTTTTTTGTTCTGTGCTTTATAATTTGTTTAATGTTTTCAAAAGAAATCTTAATGTAAATGCGTGTAAAGTAAATCCAGAGAAGTTTGGGGCAAAGTTCTGCCCACGAGCCCTATCCAAATTTTGTCAATTTTGGAATTTATCATTTTCTTTTTTTGTTATGTTCTCAAATCGCAAAGCTGCGATCGACTTAAAATTATTTTAATATGTTAGCCCTATATGTAAGGTATACACCCAAAAAGTATTTTCTGACGGAGGCCCCTTATAACGACAGGGTGACCATTTCAATAAAAAAAGGTAAATTTTTGAAGGAAGCTTTCCCCGAACTGAAATTTTGGATATTTTGGAGTAAGAAAATGGGAATCTATTTATCTTCTTTTAAGGACAAAATTTTTTATATTGTACTAAAATTTCACAATGATACCTTAATTAATGTAGATTTTATTTCAGTTCAAATATTATTATTTATTTTTTTATTTTTTTTTTTTTTTTTGAAAAATAACACTAAATACAAAAAATTTTCGTTTTTTTTTTTTATCAATTTAATGAAAACATTTAGTTTGAATACTTTATTATGTATATAATATTATTTTTCAAGTAATAACCTTTCCAATGACACCAAATACTTGCATAAATATTTTACACAATCGTTTACAAACTAACTGAAACTTGACCTCCTTCAGCGAAATGTGCACATTTAATTTTTATAGTAAATGTGTGCTGCAGCATTCTATATACATAAGTGCACAGCAATTTCAACCTGTTTTTTTTTTTAATATTTTGTGTAACTTTTGAAAGGATAAATATATATCAATGAAATTTCACATAGTTATTACTGAGGTATTTTCCACTCTTTTTTAGAGCAGCAAGTTTCTAGCTGCTCTGTGAGTATGGGGAAGTATCTCCGAAATTGGTAACCTCGGATATTATATAAGAAATAATTAAAGGAGTTAACCAGTTTCGGAGGTTCTCCTTCTGTCCACAGACAAGATATATACTTGTGCTCCTACAAAACAATTGGAAAACACCTCAGAAATTTCATTGAAATATATTTAACGGTTTAAAAGTAACACAAAATTATTTATAACGAGAGAAAAAGATATAGTCGGTCAGGCCCGACTATATGATACCCTACACCATACAGTATATTTCGGGGAGGGGTCTTTTATTAGACATGGACCCAAATGTGGACCGATACTTATAAGTGTAAAATAAGACATACATATACAGAATATTACGTTGATGCTGACATTTATATGAATTTATTCACTTTTGGGTGATTCCCGAAAGGGGGCCTTATATGGGAGCTATGGTAAATTATGGACCGATCTTTATAAAATTTGGTACTATCATTTATGTTTATATAAAACTTATTTGTGTCGAATATTAACTTGATACTAACATTTTAGTAGAATTTATGGCCGTTAAATTGATTTTTTGGAAAGGGGTTTATATGGGAGCTATGAGTAATTATGAACCGATCTTTTTAAAACTCAGCACACTTATTTAAACTTATATGAAACTTATATGTGCCAAATCATATTAAAATATTGCTATATTTAAGGGATTTATGATCATTAAACCATTTTCCGGGAGGACATTTGTATGGGAGCTAGGTGAAATAATGGACCGATCATAACCAATTTCAATAGGTTTCGTCCCTGAACTATAAAAAACCTGTGTACCAAATTTCATTAATTTTGGTTCAAAATTGCGACCTGTAGTTTGATTACAAGGTTTACATGGACGGACAGACGGTCAGACGGACAGACGGACGGACATCGTTAAATCGACTCAGAAAGTGATTCTAAGCCGATTGGTATAAATTAAGGTGGGTCTTAGACCAATATTTTTGGGTGTTACAAACATCAGCACAAACGCATAATACCCTCCCCACCTATGGTGGTGTAGGGTATAAAAGCACGTTGAATATGATACATATATAAGTATACAATGTGTTTTTTTTTTTTTTTTAAATAAACTGTTCTGAAGGATTACAAATTTCTGGCTGGTCTGTTGTGCAGGAGGAAGTGGTCAACTCTCTTAATTATTTCTTATATAATACCCCAGGTGACCCATTTCGGCCCCAAGAATTATGTCCTTAAAAGAAGAAGATAAATAGATTCCCATTTTCTTACTCTAAAATATCCAAAATTTCAGTTCGGTGAAAGCTTCCTTAAAAAATTCTTTTCAATTCATTTCAATGAAAAAAGACTTTTTTCATTGAAATGGCCACCCTGTCGTTATAAGGGGCCTCCGTCAGAAAATACTTTTTGGGTGTATACCTTACATATATGGCTAACAAATTAAAATAATTTTAAGTCGATCGCAGCTTTGCGATTTGAGAACATAACAAAAAAAGAAAATGATAAATTCCAAAATTGACAAAATTTGATAGGTCTCGTGGGCAGACCTTTGCCCCAAACTCCTCCGGATTTACTTTACACGCATTTAAATTAAGATTTCTTTTGAAAACATTAAAAAAATTATAAAGCCCAGAACAAAAAACTAATTTTATCACTGAATAAATATTGCCATCTTTTTGGAAAAAAACCCAAAAAATGTAAAATTTTTTTTAAAGTTTCAACTTTAGATTAATATAACTTTTTAACGAATTCTTATAACTATATGGTTCTTGCAGCAATATTATTAAGAATTCTGGCAAATATTTTAGAAAAATTCTAGGGGCAATATTTAGCCCGCCAAGTTAAAAAAACTAAAAAAACACGAGGCTAAAAATTAGGTA
The DNA here is from genome assembly GCA_951394005.1 of Protophormia terraenovae. Taxonomy (NCBI): domain Eukaryota; kingdom Metazoa; phylum Arthropoda; class Insecta; order Diptera; family Calliphoridae; genus Protophormia; species Protophormia terraenovae. Next base: position 73,774,999 of record OX596073.1, on the reverse strand, counting down.
AAAATTTATTTCGACAAAATAATAAGAAAGGAAAACTATTTTTTGGACACTTTCGGTAAAAATTTTGATTTAATTTAAGGTGGAGCTAATTATAATTCTCACATGCACATTTGAAAGAAAAAACTATATATTTCAAATATGCAATACATTTGACTATTAAATGGAAAAAAGTTGCAAGTTCTTACTAATTGTATATTTGACTAATTGATTATACAAGTATATAGAATTTATGTAGAATTTTCTGTAGATTTTCATCGATATTGTTAGTAAGTTAAGAGTTGCGAAATATTTTTGCACAAATTTGAACTAAAACATAAGCACTAAACCACTACAATATAAATAAAAAAATTATTCTGAGCATGATGGGCCAATTTCTATTATTTAGAGAAATTCAAGTCTCATAAAGCTAGTGTTATAAAGCTAGTACCATGTAGGTTGATTATTTGCTGGTATGTAACTGATAATTTATAAATGATCCAAATATCACCCTCAATTTCTACCAACAAATATAGCAAGAACTAACTAAAATTGTATGAGAGTAATCACCGTCAAATACTTAATTTATGTGGCTATGTTAACCGACGTGTTATTCTAGTATATGTGTTATTCGTTCAATTCGTGTAGTTTTGATACCAACAAATTTGAGATATGTTTTCGCTATAAATAAACTATTTAAAACATTTTATTCTCCAGATAAATGTGGGTTTGGTAGATCTCCGACACTTAAAAATATCGTACATTAATTTTGAATTAAACTGAAAACCTCTGCGTAGCACATAGATTAGTGTTTTTCCAAATTGGAGAGTAAGGTTTTGATATAAAATCGCTAATTATTAAAAAAAATGTTTTTTGGATCAAGAGTACAATCACCTTTAATTGGGTATCATTAGTTTTCCAAAGTGCAAAAACTAGTCAGTCGTTTTATATCGTTAAAAAATACTGAAAGCACTTTGGACCACCCTTTTTTGTTGGATGTTCGTTACCCACTAGAGAATGTGGTCTATTTCACTATAACGATCAATAGTCTTCGTTCATCCGCTCGGTCAGAATTAGATTGTAATTTGTAATTGTATTATAATTATTCAATAAATGAAAATAGTGAGATTTTGCTCTTATATAATTATTTGAATTGTTTATGTAGTACTTTTCATTGTTATACGATTTTTATATCTCCAAATTAAAAAGTATATATTTTTAATTTCTCATTAACTTTTTTTACAATATTATTTTTTCAGTTTCTTTTTATAATTTTCTTAGTTTTATAATTTTTAAGTATAATAATTTTTCATCAAATTTTAAGTATTTTTAGTAAAAATTGTACATAATTTTCATATTTGGTTGAAAAAATAAAAATTTAAATTTTAGAGTAGATCCGTCTGAGTGGTTAGCCATGTTAAAATTACTTTATGAAATTTAAACATTTTTCATTACATTTATTCGCAATTCAACTCTAAATTTTTAAAAATTCTAAGAATATAGACCCAAATTCTATGTTAATATTTAGTAGACTTTTACCTATTGATTTTAATAATATAGGTGTCGTTTTAATCGCAGCATGTACTGTTGTATCATAAAGGAAAATATAACTTTTTGAAGTTTTAAATTTTGTATGATTTTTTTCAAGCAGTTTTTTTTTAATAAAAAAAAAAATCAAACTTTTTTTTATGTTATGGAGTCATAACTTGCAGATAATTTAATAGTGTCCTTTGACATTTTATAGATTAAAATCAGAAAACTCGTTTTCGTTAATTCATTAATTTTCTATATAACTGTTTATCCCGAAAACATAAGCCAACTCAAACAAAATGATTTATAGGCTTAAAACTGTATGATCACGTGTATCCAAATTGGCTGAAAAATCACGTACCGCAGGATTAGAGTTGCCCTCTCTAATACATTTTTCTTAAATATAGTTTGACATTAGTACCTATTCTGTGATAATTTTCATATTATTTAGCTTCAACATATTTTCGAAAATGTGTGATAGTGTAATATCCATGCAATATCTTGAATTAATTTATAATTTTCTTCTTATTCCGCTGAGGTCTTAATTAAAAATAAAAGTAAAAACTAATTAAAGCTTCAAAGCCGAACAATAAGAAAATAATAAATAAGTAATCAAAAAGTTTACAAAATACACAAGTTAATAACTTTTATTTGTATATAAATAAAAATCACAAAAAATCTTTATTATTTCGGTAACACAATACATATGAATATAATGTATTTTTTTATTTATTTTTACAAAATTTTATGAACATTTTAAATAAATATTTTTCATTTTTATTTAAAATAAATAAATCTACATACATACAATATCTTTAAAAAAAATCATAGTACTTTATTGCACCGTTTTCTATTTGTCTTCATTTAAAATAATACCACTTCATTTTCCTTCTTAAATGTAAAAACAAAAACCAAACAACTTTGTAAATAAACTGTATAGAACTATACAGTCTTACTATCCAGTTGTTCTTACGTTGCTGAAAAAGGTTTCTACGTTGTGCTGAGCAAGAGTGCACACGACTAATGGCCCAACCAGTTAACTTTGCGACGCAACGTAGAATGAAGAAAAGTAGCGTGAAACATTTTGTACACCTAGTCAACAAAAGTAAACGTATCATATGTTTTTGAACATTCATTGTGTAAACAACCCTGTTTTTCGGTTATTTTGTGAACAAAATAAACTACAGGGTTGTTAAAAACTCACGCAGCTACGTAAAAATCTATTTTCTGTAGATTTCTGCGATACGCTACCTAAAATTTTTGTGTCAATAGCTACATACACACATCTGCATAAAGCAGATTGAAACAGCTGATTGCGATACGATGATTTTTAGTTGAGTGGTTGGGGCTTAAGACGTGAAATCAACTTGGCTGAGTTAAAAACTGAGTGTGTGCGCTGTTTATTTTATTTGCTGCTGAGCAAAATAAAAACTGGATGCTGCTTATTTCAGTTTTGTGTGTGAGCAGTATATTATGTTAAGTAAGCATGTGATCGAAAATCAAAACTTAAACTTTTTTCAGCACAGTCGCCAGTTGAGAAAAAATATTTGTGTGCTTAATATTAAACGCTGTTTCTACTCAATATGTATACATGGGTATTTTTACTTAACTGTGAATAAAATTAAGATTTGTGCATCAATTTTGAATATTCATGCCTTATTTTATTCGCAGCATTATCACCTTTAAGATAAATATGATAAACTGAAACATATTTTATGATTTCACTTATAAAAAGAAATTTTAGTAACAAAAAAATCTAAAATTTTACATAAAAAAGTTTTTTTTTTTTCGGACATTTATTTCAAAATAACTTCGAACCAGTGTTATCAATTTTTTTTTTTAGGATGTGAACTTTCACTAAAAAGTATTTTTTTTGCTAATTCTTCACTACATCATTGAAATGATGCTGTTCGTTTATATTGAGTTCTATTGGAAATCCTGTTTTTCGGCGAAATCATTTACGTTTTGGAAATTTTATAATGCTTATAATGGCGTAGTAACTTCTTTTTTCAACTGTATTCATTTTTACCGATTTTGATATTAATAGTCCTTTAAAATCATATTATATTGAGACGTATTAATTTTTGGTATCTTTTTTGATATTTTCGCGATAAATTTTAGGTACAAAGGCTCTAAATCGAGGAATATATTATAGCTGTAGTATATGACTTCAATTTTGATCCATATACCGAACTAATCGCAAAATTTAAATGCATTTTTACTTTCCTGTGCCAATTTCCTTAAAATATTTAGAAATAATTAAAAAATTGCAATTTTTTTGCAAATGATTTGCATTACCACCGAAGTTTAATGGTCATTAATTAACTTACACATGGATGTATCAAATACATAAAACTCTCTATTCTAACTAAAGAAGTTTAAATGTAATGACCGATTTAATATAAATATATTTACTGTGCCAATAATTTTTTCGGCCTCTGTATAAGATATATTTAAAATTGAGACCTGTACTTTGTTAACTAGGTTTACATGGACAGACAGCCTGCTGACCAGACTGACGGACATCGTTAAATCGACTCTACATACGTATTTAAAATTGTTAAGCGTGTTACTAATAACAATTTTATTGTTACTAACAGAGTTTAAAAATTAATAAATAGTTTTTTCTTGTCTACGGCAGCCCATTTTGAAAATATACATTATTAACATTTTTTGATGTGAAACATACTAAAAATATACCACAATCAACGAGCGCCATATATGTTTTCACTTGTACATTTAAATATTTTTATTTTCAAAATATATGTTGAACAAAAATTATACAAAACAAAAAATATGCAACATGACCAGTACGAACTGCGTAAAATATTTCAGCTTGTGCATTTTTTACTGCGAAGTAAATGTGTACGAATAAACGAAGACTTGCGAAGCTGACAAGTTGAATATATGCGTACGAAATGTGTGAAAAAAATATGCAAAAAAAATATGCTTGTGCGTGGACATCGTTAGTAATGTGTAAACAGAAATAAACAAAAATGTTTGTTTTTGAGTATTTTTGTATTCGGTATTGTGACATAGAAATATAATAACGATGATTATAATAATTTTAAAAATTTAAATAGGAGCTCAATAAAGTGTTAAGTAGGAAAAAATTGTTTTATACAAATTAACCAATGTATTTTTGCATGTGTTGTTTACAAAAACAGCAAAGGATAACAACGTACAATTAAAATCAAAGTGATCGATTTAAGGTTTATAACGTGAGTGGAAAAAAGGAAAATTATAATGCAAAATTTGGGATGACAAATTTACCAACAACATCATGTGTATGTTAGTATGGAAAACAAAGAGAAAACAAATAAATAACCACATTACAGTGCTTTGAGTTGAGAATTGTGTTGAGAATAACAAAATGTTTGAAATAAAAATTATATACTTCTGTGAAGCCTTTTTGCTTTCTGGTCTCCTGCAATTTAATAATAAAATTCTTTCAGATAATTATTTCATTATATATAATACAATTCTGCACAAAATCAGCCACATTCAGAATGAAAATATATATTTTTCTATATTATTCACGGTTTTGCTTTGGGTCATTTTGCGGAAGCCTCCGAAATTCTTAAAAAAATATTTATGTGAATAACATTTAAATATCTTTCCTCTCTCTAAATGAAGTTAAAAATTTGAAGCTATTAGAACCTTATTTCATAATAATGATTAAAGTATTCTATTAGTAAACTTAAAACCAAAAAAGATATAGAAAATTTGGATTCGATTAGTTTTCTAGCACGAATAGTTTTCTTCGTTCTCTGGGAGCTTCATAATGCTCTGGAAGTGGAAAAATGCTTCGAAAATGATATGATTCACTTATTTCCGCACCTTGTAAGCACTTATAATTTTTTTTTGCCAGAATTTGAAGGACGAAGAGTTTTTTAAGTAAGTATAATTATGAACAACTTATTTCCACCTCCGAAAAAAAATTAAAAATCTAGCTCCATTAGGATTAGGGTTACCAGATGGACTTAAATGAACTTGATTGTCAAGATATTTGTAAACTTAACTTATCAAGTTATAAGTTCAAATGAAATTTGTCAAGTTGAAAACAATTTATAGTTATGAAGATTTTTTATAGCGATAATTCCGAAGCATAAATATAAGCCATGTATTTTAGAGAATAGAATGCCATCTGATTTGTTATACCCTGAAAGTTAAATGTGCACAGAATTACACAGCATAATGGTTGAATTTTAAATAATCTTGAAATCATATCTATATGAGATATACGAATAATTTTAATTTAAACAAAAAATCTACAGAATAAACTGATTACTATATGTTATACATCGATCAGGATTGTTTAGAAACTTCTAAAACACATTCAAAGCAATTGTTCAATGCCGTGAATAAATGTTCAAGAGCAATTCTAGAATTCATACAGTATGTCAAGAAAATGTTTTGACATTGAAGAAAAAATTATTATTTCATCTTTATTTTACAATATTTGCAAATGTTTATAACATTGCAAATTTTTTTTGTTACATTTTGTTTTAGGTATATTTCTTTAACGGGTTTTACCAGAAAAAAATTCATTATGAATGTTATTACGAAAATACAACAACAAAAACTACACATACCCTTTAATCAGGTCAAGTCAAGATAAAAAAACTCCAGATCACAAACCCATTTGGGGTTTTTTATAACCTCCAATTCGGGAAAATTGTTAAAGATATTGTAAAAATGTATTCCTTATTAAGATATATACTTAATAGAATATTAAATCGATCCAAAATGCCCGTAATATTGTAGTTGATATCTCTTAATAACCATCTTCTTCAAATATTTAGCAGAGTTAAACCTAGAAAAATTAAGAAAAATTTGAATATATCCACTAGGGCTTATAATGAAGTGCTATGGAAAGGGTATATCAATTTTATCTTCAAAGAAACAATGAAAAAAACACAGATGGATTACAATTACAGATGGAAAACTACATGGAAAGAAACACTCTTATGGGGACAAAGTATTCAACAATTATAATCATTCCCAATGATTTAAGTTGATATGCTTAAAAAGTTATGGAACGAATTGTATGCTGTACAGGAATGTTTATACTATATAATAATACAATTTAATACGGTCAGAATACGCCGAAAACCTTCAAAATTCTTTACAAAGCATTTAGAAAATTAAATAATAAATATTCATACTTTCGTATTTAAAAGATATTGTTAAATACAGATAAATTTTATTCAAAATAGTTGGAAAATCGGTTTTATTATGAAATAAAACAGGTGTGACTTTTAAAGCTCATTTAATAAAAAGTGTTAATAAATATGAGTTTATGATAGATGAAAACTAAAATTCAAGTCATGAGAAAAATAATGACTCCAAGCATATATGAGCAAATAATGATAATGCAGCAAAATTTTTTTACAAAAAGCTTTAAATATACCAGCATAAGGTCCAAACTTTCATCCCACATCATTTTTTTCTCCTTGTTTTAAGAACAAAGTGACAAAAAGGTATTACAGGACCATAATGAACTAAAAAACGCACTAATGTTGGAATATACAAAATTCCAGTTGACTGTGACATTCATTAATAATTTTATTCGATGAAAAAGGTTCCACAAGCAGTTATATATACCAGCTGTTACCATTTTAAATTTAAAATTCCGAAAATTTGTGATTTTCTTATGAAGTTTTATAAATGTAAAAAGAATTTCTTGACACTAGGATTTTTGTGTTTTTTTAGTTTTTGCTCCATTTCTAATAAATTAAATCATTAAATATTAAGTTTCTTTGAGTTATATAGTAATAAATATATTAATTAACAAATTCGTATTAAAAATTTTTACATTAGCAAAAAATTATATAGTTATTTAAAACCAAACTTCGACAAATTCATGATTTCTTTTAATGTAAAAACATTTTCTTGACATACTGTATATAAAATAAAATATTATTAGCGAATTTCGATTGTCAAGTTTTTGTTTTAGAAATCAAGATTATTTTTCTGGAATGTAAAGTTAGATCACAATTCGAATTTGGCAACCGTAGTTTGAAGTAGGCATAGCTTAATAAGAGAGCTTAATTTTAATTTTCCACCAAGTCTGGAAGCTTCACAAAGCTCTGGATAGATTAAACAAATTTTTTAAAATGACGCATAAATACGCATATCTCCGCTCGTAGCCAAAAATTTCCACACAGCTCTACAAATTTTATTATATATGCAAGAATAAATTACATATTAATAAAAAACAAAAACAATTTTTTTTGTTATTTTCAACACAATTCGTACTGTAATTTTTTAATTTATTTGTATCCTCTATGTTTTCCATACTAAAATACACATGATGTTATTGGCAATTTTGTCATCCTAAAGTTTGTATTATAATTTTCCTTTTTCCTTATTTTTTCCACTCACGTTATAAAACTTAAACCGATCACTTTGATTTTAATTGTATGTTGTTATCCTTTGCAGTTTTTGCAAACAATGCATGCAAAAATACATTTGTTAATTTTTATAAAACAATTTTTTCCCACTTTATTGAGCTCCTATTTAAATGTTTAAGATTATTATAATCATCGTTAATATATTTCTATGTCACAATACCCACATATTTATTCATTCATAATCCCATAATTAATTTGACTAGTCTTTATATACTTTAATAGTTCCTTTTCCACATTAATAATGAATTAACATTTAATAAATAACTAAAAACTACAAACAATAAAAAACAAAAATTTTTGTTTATTTCTGTTTTAAATTCTACTTAATTTTATTTATTTTTATACATTACTAATCATGTCCACGCACAAGCATATTTTTTCAACATATTTTTTTGCATATTTTTTCAACATATTTTTTCACATATTTCGTACGCATATATTTAACTTGTCAGCTTCGCAAGTCTTCGTTTATTCGTACACATTTACTTCGCAGTAAAAAATGCACAAGCTGAAATATTTTACGCAGTTCGTACTGGTCATGTTGCATATTTTTAGTTTTGTATAATTTTTGTTCAACATATATTTTGAAAATAAAAATATTTAAATGTACAAGTGAAAACATATATGGCGCTCGTTGATTGTGGTATATTTTTAGCATTTTTATAATAAAAACTTTTGTTAATGCAATATTTTTATGATTTGCTTTCAAAAAATATGAAAAGTTATGCAATTTTTTGAATATTTTAGTAGTAATTTTAAACTCTGGTTACTAATTCATTTGTAGGAAAATCGAAACGAGCTAGTGCATTGGTAGCTGCTGTCGAAAAAGCCACAGAAAATTTTATTCAAAAAGGTGAACAGATTGCTTATGAAAATCCAGATATCACTCAAGAAATGTTGGCTGCTGTCGACGAAGTACGTAAAACTGGAGATGCGATGAGCATTGCAGCTAGGGAGTTTTCTGAAGATCCATGTAGCTCCCTTAAACGAGGTAATATGGTACGTGCTGCTCGTAATTTACTGTCAGCTGTCACGCGTCTTTTGATATTAGCCGATATGGTTGATGTTCATCTGTTGCTGAAATCATTGCATGTGGTAGAAGATGACTTGAATCGTCTTAAGAACGCCTCCAGCCAAGATGAACTAATGAATAACATGAGGGTAAATATTATAATAATTAATAATTATAAAATAACATATTGTCACCTAAAATGCAAAAGGCCTAAACCACACTTTAATTTTTTACAGCAGAACCAAAAAACATTATGAAAATCCAAAAGGCCGTAACCACAATTTTTAGTTTTTTGCTTTAAAATTAAGCAATCAAGTAAAAATTTTTAATCACTCTCTTAAGTAAAAATAGGCAAAGCTCAATAATTTCTTAAATGGAAAAAATTTTACGACTGTCGTTTATGAAGTTGATGTTACGGCCTTTTGACTTTTGTAAATATTGACGTAATTTTTAAAGATATGAATGCGAAATTTTTGGTGAATATGTAGTTTGAGTCAGTACATCAAAATTCAGTAAAAACTAAAATTTTATTTTTGAGTGGTTACGGCATTTTGCATATGTAAGCGTAACATGTGTGTTAAACTAAATTCCGAATATCACATTAACTTTTTGTATTTAATTCAAATTGTATGAGCTATTGAATTTAACCAGCAGTCAAGAATGTTAATATGATTTAAACCGGCGTCGGCCAGTTTGGGGCAATTTGACCCGGACAATATTAATTGCATCGGGTTACACGACATTGCTAAATTTTCCAATAGATATGCAGGCAAACAAAAATACAATCATCTCTTTAAACGCCAAAAAGCAATGTTTTCTTAAGTTTCCAATAACAAAAAATATTAAAATTAAATAAGTAGCCAGTGTTTCTTTGTACCCGGTTGCTTAGGTAGGTAGGTAGGTAGGTAGGTAGAGAAGGGTTGGACAGTACTCGGAAGAGTTCCTGTGCATTCACTCGGAGACCTAGAGGTCCATTGTGAGTCCCTTCGAAGAATTGATAGAGAAAGTAGTAGTGGTGTTAAAGTGAAAATAAGAAAGGAAAAGATATTAGAAAGCTGAGACCAAGAAAAGAATTTGAAAAGACTTAGGACAGAAGGAAAATATTACCGCCCTACTTCATTCGCTGTAAGCCAACGACACCCTTTTATCCAGTCTATTCCCATGATGAATCCTATCAAGCTACTCATATCTATTTTTGGCATGCTATCCAATTCGTCGACGAATCGACTGCTTAGCCATTTCTGCCTACTTCGTTGTAGACATGGACAGTGCCATAAAATATGTTCCACCGTCTCTATCTCCTCATTATCTTCGCACATACTGCAAAGACCAGAGGAACCTATCTCCCAATTCCCTGTCATTCCCCCTATAGGACAATGACCTGTTAGAATACTTATCATAGTTTTCAGGTTTCCCCTTTTCATGCCTAATAATAAATGTGTATCTGCTGTATCAAGTTTAGGCCATAGGACCCTTGATAATCTGCAGTCCGTTCTACGATTCCATGCATGATTGGTTCTATTCTGAATCCACTCTCTAATCAACCTGAAGTAAAAGCCTATAGGTGGTCTAACACCACTTTCACTTACAGCACCATCCAAAGCTGAGCCGTTCCTAGTCAATTCATCGGCTACCTCATTGCCCATTATCTCGCAATGACCCGGTACCCAGCAGAGTCTAATATGATAATTGCTCATCAATCTCATAAGAGCCTTCTTACAGTCGCTAACTAACCTAGACTTGACAAAATGTCCCTTCAAGGCCTTTAGCGCCGCCTGGCTATCCACATACAGAGTTACCTCCGTATTCTTTTCGATGTTCCTTGCTATCAATTCTGTGGCCCTAAGGATACCTAGAATTTCTGCCTGGAACACACTACAACTATACGATTCCCTGACGTTCTCGTCAAGCAGATAGACACCTGCACCAGTGCCTATATCCATTTTGGATCCATCAGTGGATACCGAATAGTTTCTCCTTTCCTGACCATTGGTCCCTATTTGTGATAATCAGTGTAGGATTTTGTTCATGTTCACCAAGGTTGATTTCGTTTAGAAGTTTGAAATGTCCTATTCTGATTGATCCTATAAGTCCTAGTTTACTAAGCCTAAGCAGGCTCCTTGCAGCCATTCCCATCACGAACTCCTCAATGAGTAGGAAATGCAGAATGACGTCAAGTGCAGCCTGAGGTGTGCTTCGTATGGCACCTGTGATGCCAATCGAAGCACATCTCTGGGCCTTAGACAGAAGATACCTACGACTTCCAGTTCTCATTGCCTCCCACCAGACCAGACATCCACACGTCAGAATTGGTCTCACTACCGATGTGTAAATCCAATTTACTACCAATTCTTACCTATGGAGTTCCTACATGTGTAGTAGGCGTTGAGACCTCTTTTAAGCGTTTCCTGTGTATTCCTCTTCCAAGATAGTTTACTATCAAGAAACACTTCAAGATATTTTGCTTCGTTTGCCAATTTAAGTTCAATTCCCCCTAGTACCGGTAGCCTAAACTGCTCAATCTTGTACCTTCTGGTGAAAAGAACTAGCTCCGTTTTCTCCGGGTTAACCCCTAAACCTTTACTAGTAGCCCATGAGGACAGTTCGTTAAGTTCAAACTGCATGACGTCGCTGATCGTAGAAAGAAACTTTCCTGTGATCAGTATAACAACGTCATCAGCATAGGCAACGATTTTTCGCCCTCTTGCGTCAAATAGTAAAGGCGAGAGAACTCCTCCTTGCGGAGTCCCTCTAGTCACTAGCTTCCTTATGCATGCATCTCCCAAGTTCGAATTTATTATTCTGCTATTCAGCATCAAGATAATCCATTCGATTAGGAAGTTTTGAACGCATAGTGATTCTAGTGATTCTCTAATAGCCTCAATCTTAATATTGTTAAAAGCTCCTTCTATATCAAGGAACGCTGCCAATACTGTAGGCCACGTTCAATATAACTCACCACTCATCATACAGCGCACTCTCAACAGATTTACCCTTTAGATAAGCATGCTGAGCCCCGCTGTCAATTGTCGTCCTCATATAAAGATCTCTAATGTCTTCAATAGAAAAGACGATAGGCTGATCGGTCTGAAATCTTTAGGTTTCGAGTGGCTCGCCTTGCCTGCCTTAGGTATGAAGATTACCTTAACCACTCTCCACCTCCTTGGAATATATCTCCTAATAAGACATACACTTAAAAGCTCCGTGAGAAGTGTTAGTGCCGTTTCGTTGATGTTCTGTAGCATGGCTGGAAAAATACCGTTTGGACCAGATGACTTGTAAGGTTCAAAGGTATTCACCGCCCATACTACCTTATCCATCGAGACAATGTCACTGACTACTTCACTAATTTCCCTATCAGATATACATTCTGAGAATCTAAAGATTCCCCCTGCTTGTGTATCTGCTTCTAAGTTCCTGAATCTGGAGAACTCATTTACGGAGTCGATGGACTTACAGTAGTTCCTCCATGAGTCCCTCTTTGCTCTCTTGATGTCTGCCTTATACCTATTAAAACTTTCCTTATAGCTGTTCCAATCCTCACACATACGTGTTAATTTTGCCCTATGAACAGCTTCCTGACGGTTGACTTTTGGTTCCTAAGTTCCTTGGTCCACCATTTAGGTTGTTCCCTCTTTCTCGGAAATTTTACCGGACAAGTTAGTTCATAACTATTCCAAACATTGCCTGTGAAATCCTCCACTAAACTCTCAACTCTCTCTGATGACAATTGCCATCCTGGAGCGGCGTTTAGTTCATTATTCATAATGGCCCTAAAGGAGTTCCAATCGGTTCTCCTGGTGTTCCTATATGGTTTCCTTTTGACCGTTAATTTGTTCACCATATCGCCGGGTGGGTTGGTTGCATCGTAGGGCATATATACGGAGGCAAGTGCGAGTCTTCTCCCGTCTCTATCCTCTCTTTGTACGACCGTTAGGTCTCCATTGCTGAAAGAATGAAAGTTTATAAATTTCAACTCATTCTTCTTAACTTATCCTCAGTGGATGGTACAAAAAGTGTATACCCTTTGACACTTAATCCACATACCCTGGTGTTGTTGATCCAGGGCTCTTGAATTAAGGCCACATCCACTTTGGAGTCAGTAAGGTTCATTGCTAATTCGATTGAAATTTGCATCACTTGCAGCCTCGTTGGTACTGTCAGGTTTCGGATACTCCGCCCAGACCGAAATTAGCAATTCCCCCCAACGACTACAATTTCCTGAGAGACTCCTGGTCTATAGCAAACCTAAAATCCCTTCCGAGGTTCTCTTTACAAGTCAGAGAAGTTAGCAACTTCCACTGACTTGTATCCAAACCCTCATTCTGGTTGACCAGTACTGTCAGTATAGTTTCCACCGGTTTTATGGGTGGTCGAATCCACACTGTCACTACCGGCCTCAGGAGCAACTCAGACGCAAGTATCACATCCAGTTTCGCCTCTGGACAAGGGTTTCCGCACTTGGCAATTGTGGCCTTGAGGAATTCAAATGATTTCTTATTGCCACAAATGACAGTTTTGACACCCTTTGACCATTCCGCGTCTTTGAAGGACACTTCATCCGGTCTTCCCTTCATTAGGGCGATCTCATCAATCAACTACCATAGATCCGTGCTAATCCTCCCATCTGGGTCAACACGGTCTATGACAGCCGCCTGAAGATATACCGGCTTTGTCGACTCCTTCGCCTTTTTTGAGGTAGAAGGCTTGTCATCACCAGATCTAGCTCTCTTAATAACATACTTTTGGGGACCATTAAGAGAACCAGCCGGTGTGTGACTCGCCTTCATAGCGGTCGAAACTGGCTGGTCATCGCCAGACTTAGCTCTCTTAACGACCTCCTTACGGTGATCCTTAATAGAGCTGGATGGCTTATGAACAGCCTCTTTCGATGTAGAAGGGTGCTGGCCCACTCCACTTCCAGCGTTCTTTATCATCTTCTTTTGAAGATCTTTAAGAGAGCTGGGAGTGTTGTTTGCTGCACCTTTCTTGCTTGTCGAGGGTTGGTCGTCTCCAGGCCTGGCTCCTTTAGTGAATGATTCACCAGAGTTGCCGGATGGTCTACGATGTTTGGCTATGATAGTCAGCTTCCCAGTTTCAACCGATCGTTCCGAAGACGTGATTGGTTTTTTTGGTCGGCTGCTATCGTTGCCATTTTTCTTAGACTCCAATGCGACCCCTGACACAGTTCCTGTACTCTCACGAGCACTTTTCGGAACGGTGTCAAACATCGCATTTAGTCTATCGGGATAGGACATTCCCAAGATAGCAGTGATAGAGCCGTAGATTTTTTCAAATCTGATAACACTCTTCCTATGCCTCTTGATAAGGTACTTATCCCTACCACTGAATGTCGACAGATCTTTCTTGGCCATCTTATTAAGATAGATCAAGGGAGCTCTGACGCCATTCTTTGCTCTCTCCTCCTTTGTTCGGCTGTCGACGACGGCAGTTACACCTGGTTTCACCGCGTCTTACCGAACTGATTTTGAGCACGCCTGTTCACTATGTCGTGCAGATGAGACTTCGGATACTGGAAGATCTTTCACTTGTTCCTGAGCGTGAATTGAAATCATGGTGATTTCGTGTTCCTCATCAGAACCAAGGGAGAGATCCTCCAGTTTCTCCGAGGCTGCCGTCTCCACGAGAGAGTCTTTAGGCGAGCCAGTTCACTCAATAACTGTCCCTCCTGACCAATTATGTCACTGTGAACTCCTAAAAGGTCAGAGTCAGTGTCCGAAACTCCTACTGAATCTACCCTATCCTTCTCCACATCCTTAATTTTTTCTATTTTCTGCCTAATTTTGGTCCCACGAGAATGCACGTTCTAAGTAGACCATCTCGTGCAGTGACGGCATACGCGGACTAGGCTTCAAAGAAATTACAATCAACCCGTGCCATGGGCGTTGGAGGGGAGCTGTTAGCGATTAGTTTATTTAAGCACTAATTAACCATGCAGATCTTAGAAGTTCACTTGATTTATTTGGTCCGCGAGAACTTCCATGAGTTTCTAGGTTTAGATGTTTATAAAACGTGATTTTACATTTAATCTTTGTAAAAGAAAACTAGGAAGCAAAGGAAAATTAAAATAAACAAGATGTAAAACAACTTAAGTTGACATTTCGAAAGTAGTGTTGTAAAGTGTAATGATATATAAAAGCTTTATTTGCGGTTATATATACTGCAAGATCTTATGTTACCTGGGCTGTTTTCATATAGAAGCTGGTAGCTTTTTGCGCCCAGTCCAAGAATTTTACCGTTAGTGATCCACGGCTCCTGCGCGATGTCCTCATCTCTCCCTGAGAGACGATGGATTAATGCAGCAGTCGTTGCTTTGAAGTGGTGAAGATTAACTGAAGTCACTTTCACCAACCGGATCATAAACTTACTGTCGTTTATGATCCGGATGGTCTACGTTTTCTGAATGAGTCTAAAAGCTCGTATACGTCTTCTACCACTCCCAGTCGTCCAAAGAGCTACCCAACCCAGTGGCGTCCGAGTCTGTGTGTCATCATTGCTGGCGTTTTTACCTGGCGGATCCTTAAGCTTTAAGCTTGGATCGGCTGTGTGGTGCTTGTCATCACCTCGGTAGATGCGAAACTTTATACTATCGAATTCGTAGTATATTTGGTCTTGCCTCTCCCTTAGTCGCTGGCACTCTTGGCTCTTGAAATGTTTTATTGAAATGTTTTATTGTTTTAACTTTTTTTTTTAGCAAAAAAAAAGTAAATACATTTTTTTCAAGACACCAAAAAAAGTAATATTTCATTTTTAATATTTGTTAGGCATAGATTGCCTTAATATCTCCAAATGTCGCAAGTTTTATATGATTTGGATTTTTTTTTGGGTACCATTTCTATCAATATGGTTAAATTGAAACCTCAGGACTTATTCCCGAAAAACGAAAGAAAGTCGAGCCAAAAAATCAAAAATAGAAAATTCAAGTGTAAATATCTTTTTAACTGTAAGAGATAATTTGGGTGTGTAAGCTTATTTTTTCTTTAACTTTATCTTGCCAAGTGCTTTACAGAAATATAAAAATCTTTAAAATCGAACTTCATTTGTATAAGTTACGATTTTTTTAAACTTTTACATACTCGAGGTAGTAAATTTTGACACCCTGTAGATTTTCTTGTGTAATCACAGGGTGACTACAAGATGATTTTTCTCAAAGCTTAGGACCTCCTCTGCAACTTCTTCATACATTTCAATTTAATCCAACCAGTAGTTTAGGAGATACAGATTTATTACCAAAAAATTTGCGTTTGACCCCACTGTGCGCCGTTAAATCGGATCTTTATTTTTATGCGGTCATCTAGAAATCCTCAGATTATGATTCCTAGAATTTCATATTCTGTATTTGAAAAGTCTTTCTTGTTGAGCGTAGCTAGATGTTGGAATCATTTACCAATTGAATTACGTATTTTTTTGCATTCTAACAATGCTTATAGACTGAAATTAATTTCCCATTTTCTACCTTATATAGCCTAACATTATTAGTATATTCTAAGAATACGCAGTGGGGTAGAATCGAAAACTTCTGATCGGCTGGTTGGATTTGCGTGAAATTTGGTACAGGCGTAACAGAGGAGTTACGCCTGTACCAAAGGGGGGCTTAAAGTAGCGTACCTCTGACATAAACAATTTTTGATCGCTTGCCAAATTTTTGTTTCTCGTCCGATTTCAAACATTTTTATATATTATTATAGGCCCTCATAAGACCTACATAAAACATTATCTTATCTATTTATCTCTTATAATTTTTGAGTTATTTGCGTTTGAATTTTTAAGTACCTCAATTTTGCATGTTCTTGGTCCAGTTTTTTTATATATATCCTAGTATTTCCGACCGATTTTATTACTTTATTTTTACGAAAACAAATTTTTCGGGTCATTTTGGAATAGAAACCTCACCCACAAAAACGATTTTTTAAAATCTCCCCAAAAAAAAGAACATACATTGTAAATAAAAAATGTTAAATATTTTATTAATATAGTAAAATAGTAAAGTGAAAAATGTTGTTTTTAATTATTAAAAGACATAAACTTCAAATTTAATATGGACGTTATATTGCATAATGGATAAATGTTCTGTACTACTTTAATACCATGTTGTGTGCTTCGCTGTTACATTGGGATTATTGATTTCCAAACTTTACCGCGTTTTGTGGATGAACTTTTTTGACAACCCTGAAAAAGTAATACCATTTTTTTAAATAATATTCAATGGCCCTATGGCCATTTTGATATTTGCAAAAAAATGGGAAAAAGTTATACCCCTAATCTGCACTCTTTTATCCATAAAATAAAATTTTCTTTAGCAATATATAATGTTATACTTTTTTTAAAAGGCATCTTCACAGAGATGATTTTAAAATAAAAAATAAGCCCAATAACTGAAATGGTCAAGGAACACACCCTCCCGAATTTGACCCATTTTATATGAAATTTTTGACTTTAGTCTATATTTTCTAAAATCCTAAAGCATGAATCCATATCATTTATATCATTATGATTAGAAACGGTCAAAGCCACACTAAGACCTTTTGGAAGCTTTCTCAGCCATAATTTTTTTAATATATCAGGACTGAAACTAGTACCAGCAAGAAGTGACAAAGAACGATAGAATTCAGAGGGTTTCCTGTTTCCCATTTCACTATCAGACAAAATTTTCTCTAACCGGGATGTTTCACTTAATGAATGACGCTCGACTAATACCTTTTTTTTAAATTATTATAGAGATTATTAGGGGGAGGATTCTGAATAACGTCTAAAAAAGTAATTATTACTTCTTGTGGTAATGCTGTAATAATATGTTCATATTTTGTTCTGTCTAAGGAAATGTTTTTGGTTGTAAACTGCATTTCCGAATGTATAAACAATGCTTCGGGACAGTTTGTCAAAAATTGTGGAACTTTGACTGAAGCAGCACAAAGATCGAAATTCGACTGAGGAAAACGTTCATTTGGGGAAATATTCTGATGTGTAGATTGTGATGACGGATTTTGTTGTTGTGTAGTGTTATTTGTGTCTTCTAGTAAAGACGTATTATTTAAATTTTGAAAAGAGTTATGCGTAGGAAAACGAATCGGCAACATTTTCGGAGAATGAGTTTACATATACGTAAAAGAACAAGTAATTAACAAACAAACAATTTTAAAAACAATTAAAAATAAAACAAACTAAATTTATATATACCATATAGATTAAATTGAATATATTGTGGATAAGACCTCTACAACTTCTTTATAATAAGGACTTGATGAAAGGTGGATTTAAAATCTTTATAGCATATTCTTTCTTGAAATAAACCAAAATTTTCGTCCAATCACAGCATCGTTAATTCGGATCTGGAAATTTATTCGTTTAATTTAATTAGATTTCACAATAACATTTCCATCGATGCAAATTTTATGTTTTATTTTAAATGTAATTTTATTTTTAAAATTTAAGCCCAAATTACAATAGCGCGTAGTCAGCAACAGTATTAGCAAAAATTATCAGCTGATCACTGTCAGCACAACATGTTGCTGCCGTTATAATTACAATTCAGCGTAGGCAGCCACAATTTACAACCACAATCTAGCTTTGTTTTACTTGTGTATTTTAGCCTCTCATTTATTTGCTCACTCTCTTTGTCTCGCTCTCAAACTCAATGCAGCGCAGTGAATTTAGAAACAGGGCTAAATGAAACAGCACTGCAAACTGCTGCTGACTAAATGTAATCAACACCATAACAAACAGTGCATTCTAAATAATCACCTGATTATGGCAGCACACATTGCTGCTGACTACGCGCTATTGTAATTTAAGCTTTAGACCATTTAAAATTCAAATACTTTATCTTGGATGCTCATGGCAGGATCGCCAATTGTGGGGATGTTATATTTAAGAATAATTATTTGTAAAGATTTATATTTAATATTTAAATAACAATATTGAAAAATTGTATTTATAATGAAATATAAAACAATACGTATTTTAAAAAACAATTTCAAAATCAGAGAAAACTTAATTATTATTATTCAATACAGTAATTAAATTATGATGTATACACAGCCGAATTTTCACAACGGTTTTTTTTTTGGAAATAATTCTGTAAGTTTTGAACCGTTAGAGATATCTCAATAAAATTTAACATGGTCAGAGGTGAGGTGTTTTCGAGTTGATTTGGAGGAGTACCCCCCAGACGGGCCAGGGGAGGTTGTGGGTGGCCCTCCAAAGTTGGCCATGATATGACAGAAAAGAAGATCGCAGAATTTCTTGAAGAACTGAAAATTTAGCATTTTTTCGGTATTTTTTTTTTTTAATAAAATTAATATTTAAACTTTAATAAAATTTAAACGAATAGTGATATTTTATTGAAATGTCAGTATAATATGTATAAGCTTGTCCTAAAATCAGAGTATTTAAAAAATTCCCACTTTTTTACATGAAAATACCCAAAATCCCAATCCGTATAAAACGTGTTAAAAAATTGACTTTTTTCATTGAAATGGTCACCCTGTCTTTATAAAGGGCGTCCGTCAGAAAATACTTTTTGGGTGTTTACCTTACATATAGAACAGAAATGCCCAATTTGCAAATTTCCTGACTCGCGAGGTTAAACTACAAATCGTCACCGAAAATGCAAAACAACGTAACATCACTTTTCATTTTCATCACGAGGCACAAAAAACGTTCTAAAATCTAAACAAATGGACCTACAAACAAGATTTTTGGGTAATTACAACCTTAAGTATTGCCTAATATATTGATAATGAATAATTTAATTTTTATTAAATATTTTTTAAGTTATGTGGTTTACGTTTTTCAAGATTTAAATTTTCTGAAGCCAAAAAAACGTAACATCATTAAAAATTTTAGAACAATTTTAATTAAAAAGATTTTTGAAAACTTTTACTCAAAAATGTTAATAGCTATTATATTTTTAATAAATTCGTAAAAAAAAGAAAAGAATTAATTTTTATTTTTTTACGCAACGCTGCTTCAGACGTACACTATAAACTACTTCGTTTTGCTGCTTCACACACACAAGCGCAAATGTATAGTAGTGTGTGTGCGCATCACTGATATAAGGCTATATAATTAAAATAATTTTAAGTCGATCCCAGCTTTGCAATTTGAGAACTTAACAAAAAAAAAAAAAAAAAAAACAACTATTTTCAAAATTTACAAAATTTGGACAGGGCCTGTGGGCAAACTACTCCGGAATTAATTTAAACGCATTTGCATTACGATTTCTTTTGAAAACAATAAAAAAATGATAAAGCCCAGAACAAACAAACAAATTTTATCAGTGAATAAATATTGCCACCTTTTTGGAAAAAAAAACAAAAAATGAAAAATTTTTTAAAGTTCTAACTTTAGATTAATATAACTTTTTAACGGATTTACATATATGATTCTTCCAGCAATATTATTTAAAATTTTGTAAGGAATCTGGGGAATAACAAGCCCGCCAAGTTAAAAAAAAAATCGACAAGAATATCTCTTAAAATAAAAGAGATAACCTACACATGTAAGCGTATTTTTTGTGGAGATTTACAAGGACTATCTATATATAAAATTTCTTTTCTATCATATCATAAATAAATTTTTGGCGATTTTTCAAAAAAATTACATACCCGAGATGGCCAATTTTGGAGGGCCTCCCACTACCCCTCGCTAGGGGCCTGTACTCCTCCAAATCAACTCGAAAACACCTCACATCTGACTATGTGAAATTTTTTAAATTATTGAGATATCTCCAACGGTTCAAAAGTTACAGAATTATTTCCAAAGAAAAAAGCATTTTGGAACCACTTTAGAGTTGATTAGTTATGGCAACTTTATAAAATTGGATTTAACAATAAATTTTTATTAATTTTAATTTTAAATCAAAGATTAATCAGAAACTAAATATGCTTTCAATTATTTTTCTTACTGTATCAATTACTTGGGTACTCAAGAAGTATCTTTCTAATATTTTTACTAAAAATTGAGTGATTAAATAGTTTTCCTCATAGGTTGAACTTCAATAAATATAGGATTTAATTTAGTTTTTGTTCTTTCGATGGTCCGACCGAAACCGATTTTTTAAGGATGAAATTGAACCTAACATTGGTCCAAAAAGCCGAATATTCGGCCGAATACAAAACTAGCCGAACTATTTAACGTGCACTGATATTTTATTCACCCTATTATGTAGTCGTTGTCGACGTTGTCGTCAATCGGGAAACAAAAAAGTTGAACTTTGTACTATGAGTTTGTGGTACTTATAATTAAGCAAGATATAAGTATTTTTTATAAAGGGTGGTCCAACCATTATACACAATGTTAATTGTGAGTCATACCTTAACGTCAAGTTTTTTTTGCCCGAATTAATTTCGTTGTTTCAGTGTGTGACAAATTCAACCATGGAGCATTTCAAGCGTCCTAAATATGCCGAATGGTTGGTTGAACAGACAGAAGTGAATGTTGACTTTACAAAGAAAATCATCTTCAGCGACGAGGTACGCTTTCTCCTCAGTGAATTCGTTAACAAGCAGAATTACCGCATTTTGGCAAATGAGAATCCACGAGTGATTGTTGAAAAGCCGATGCATCCGCAGAGTGTTTGGTGCGGTCTATGGGCTGGCGGCTTCATCGGGCCGTACTTCTTGGAAAAGGTCGGCCAAGCAGTTACCGTGAATGGCATTCGCTATCGCGAGATGGTAACGAATTTCTTGTAGCCAGAAATAGAGGATATGGAGCTGGACGATATGTGGTTCCAACTTGCCACATATTCAACGAAACAATGGCTCTTTTGCAGCATCGTGCGTTTTGGTTGAAGAAGAGGTTTTATCTTGTTTTGAAAAAAAAAAAAAAAAAAAATTACTCTGCTACTATCTCCTGTCAACTTTTTGCAGCCACCACCAGTTCCATTCACTACTTTATTATGGATTAGTTAATTTTATACCCGTGATCCATAACCAAAAATATAATGATACATAATTTATTTATTATAAATAAAGAAATATTTATATTTCGTAAATTATTATGACTTTTCTTTAATTTTGCCAACTTTCATTCTGAGTCGACATCAAAAAATGTGTCGACAAAATCAGATTCGTTTCAACACGACGTCGACTTTAAATCGCCTTAGAAAATTACAAAACTTTGTCAATATTGAGATTTGTAGTCAATACTCACATCATAAATACCAATTTTGTTTTGTCGACGTGACTTGCTGTCGACAACGACATACATAATAGAGGTGATTGTTTTGTTGTTTATTTTATTGTTTTTATGGATATTTCTATGTATAAACTTAAAATAAAAACTAGTAGGAAAATAAAGTCTGTCAAGCCCACCTTATGATACCCAACACCATTGTATATGTGCAAAAAAAATTTGGGGAGGGGTTATGTTTTATGTGTAATGTATATTTCTATAAAACATATTTGGCAACAAGTTTATATTTTTCATTCGAGAAATTGCGTGGTCACATATTTGGAAGCGTCATGCAGAATCGTACTTAGCGTCGAAAAATTGTTGAGACTGGTTTGAATGAGAATGCTAGTCAGGTCGATAAGAATACGAATGAACGTGCCTTGGCAGAATTGACGTTAATAATTTTGCTCATATAGCAACTGCCACAACTGAAAGAAGTATGGCAAGCCTTGTTGTGTGCGTTTGAGGATACTGGTTTGACTAGGAAAGTTGATTTGCTAAAGCAATTGGTTCAATTGAAATTGACTGATTTTAACTCAATGGAAGACTACATAAACAAAATGGTGATGACATCACTAAAGGTGAAAAATACCGGCTTAAATGTCGACGACGAGCTGGTTGCACCTTTAGTGTTAGCCGGTCTGCCTGAAGAATTTCGTTTACTTTTAAAGATTGCTTTCATAAATTTATTAAAGTAAATTTTAACTTCTCAAAAAATAATGATTTTTTAGCTAATCATATTTTATTTTGTAACAAAGTAACATCTGAAAAGTATGTTTTTATTGATTTTAATAAAAATTAAACTAGTTTGTTTTGAATTTCCACATAATTGGAAGAAAAAAGGCGTTGGCAAACGATGAAATTAGCAAAATCAAAGCCTATAAGGAATGTGGACTAAATATTAGCCAAATAGCAAATAAAATAATCGAACTCGTTGTGTGGTCAGTAATCCATCCAATCATGGAAAAAATATGAAAGGAAGTATCTATACTGTTCTTTCGGCTGCAGATAGGCGTTAAAGAAAGTTTAGCAACAGTAAAGCGTGTAATACAGAAAGCTACTAATCTCAAACGATTAAAAATTAAAAAGAAGCCACCCCTTAACCCATCTCGAAAAGAAAAAAGACTACTTTTTAGCCGGCATCATATGACATGGGAAAAAATATGGCACAGAGTAGTATTTTCCGATGAATGCTACAGTTATTATTTCCACGATTTGCGAAAAGAAGAAATTTATTTGGATCGTCATCATAGCTGTGCTGGAGGTGTGATGGTCTGGGGTTCAGCATTTCCCCATTTTTCCAATATTTTTAGCTCTATATCAGGGACATATCAACATGATAATGCACCTATTCATACTGCAAATGTGGTTAAAAATTGGATTAGAAAACAAAATGTGACATTACTTGATTGGCCGCCATACTCTCCTGATTTAAATATAATGGAAAATGTATGGGGATGGTTAGCTCGTAAAGTGTATGAATCTGGGAAACAATATGAAACAAAATCCGATCTAATTGAAGCCATTAACAAAGCGTGGAGTACGATTTCTTTGGATTACATAAAAAGCCTTTATGACTCAATTCCAACCCGCATTTTTGAGGTTATCTCTAATAAATGTATAAAGGAGGAAGTACACATTACTAAAATAACCAAGAAACCAAAATTTTTGAAGTTTTTATTGAAAAAGTTCGAAAATTAAAAATTTTATTGAATTTAAAGCTGTATGTCGTAATGTGATGAGC
The DNA here is from genome assembly GCA_951394005.1 of Protophormia terraenovae. NCBI lineage: Eukaryota > Metazoa > Arthropoda > Insecta > Diptera > Calliphoridae > Protophormia > Protophormia terraenovae. The sequence goes on along the minus strand of OX596073.1, from coordinate 73,751,127 downwards.
CAACACTTTTAGTCATTATTTTAATTTTTTTGTTTTTAACACGTATTCCTGAATTATTATGAATTATAATATATCGTGTAAATAAAGTTTAAATTTAAAAAAGTAAGCTTTAGTTATTATTCACTAGCGAAATATTAAATGCCAAAAGCAATTTTTCTATGTGTCGTATTCAAATGAGCGGCAGTGTATATAAAATTTGCACCAGACTTTACACTGAAAATGTAATATCATATTAAAATATATAAAGTATAGTTTTTTTTTTTTAATCTCTCTAAAGTTGAAAGTTATAATAAAATTGTTATTTATTTCTCTTGTTTACCTTAAGAGCAATGATAAAACACCCACGACAAAACGAAATTAGCTCTGAATGAAACGTGGACATTAGCGAATCTTCCTCCAGGAAAGAAACCTATAACGTGTAAAATAGATCTTTAAAACAAAATATGATGCGAGTGGTAACAAAATTCGTCATAAGGCCAGACGTGTTGTACGAGGTTGCAGTCAACAGAAAGGCGTTGATTATAATGAGACATTCGCACCAGTAGTTCGTTATTCGTCGTTAAGATTTTTACTGGCAATGTCTGCTAAGTTTAAATTGCACATTCACCAGCTTGACGGTCACTGCGTGTGAACTATCTAAACATTTTTGAATGAAAGGCTTGGGAGAAGCATTTTCAGTGCTAGGAATGAGGATTCAGAGATCTGATGGTTCTATAAAAATAGATCAGTCAAAATACATTGAAGACGTTCTAAGAAGATTTTCCATGTATGACTGTAACCCCGTATGCTCCCCAGTGGATATGAACCAGAAGCTTTCACTTGAAATGTGTCCATTTTCTGAAGTTGAAAAAGAGGAAATGAAAAATATTCCCTATATGGAAGCTATAGGATGTTAATTATACGCAGCTCAGAACACAAGGCCGAATATTTGTTACACGGTTAACATGCTCAGCTGATATAATATGAATCTAGGGAAGGCGCACTGGTCGGCAGTAAAAAGAGTAATGCGCTACCTTAAAGGCATAATTAGTAAAGTTATAATCTTTATATCGTTTATTAAGTTTATATAGTTTATATCTTTACCATGCAAGGTGGTCCAATTTCTTGGGAATCTAAAAGACAACATACAGTGGCACTCTCATTGAAAGAAGCTGAATTTATGTCAATTGTATCATAAATTCAGGAATCGATATGGCTTCGTAGACCGGAACGGGAACTAGTTAGACATCCATCTAAATCAATCGAATTATATTGCGACAATAAAAGTGCAATATAAATCGTAAAAAACAACTCCTATTCTTCAAGAACAAAACATGTCGATATCCGTATTAAATTTCTACGTGAGAAGAAAGAATAAATTTTTTATTTAAATATTACCTTTTTTGTACAAAATGTTGCGGGAGCTTTGTGTACGTTGTAGCACAAATGGCTATCACAAAACGAGTAATTATTTAAGCCAAAGTAAAAAGAGATGACAAAGGGCAATGCTTAAATAGGGTACCGATAACGGTTTTACTCGTTAGAATTTATAGCAACACTCCCACCCAAGGGTGCTAATGATGAGGATCTATTTTTATATTTATTATTAGGTAAAAAATGTATTTTTAGAATTTTAGGATTTTTTTTTTTTTTTTTGGCAGAATGGTAATGTCTGTCCGTCCGTCTATACCTTGGGATTAAATGGGTCTAAAATCGCCGCATTATTCAGAGAAAGGTGATATTATTATTAATATTATTAATTAGTTAGTAAAAAAAAATATTTTTAGAACTCTTGAATTTTTTTGGCAGAATAGTAATGTCCGTCCGTCTGTCTATACATTATGAAAAAAATGAGTCTAAAATGGCCGCATAATTCAAGAAAAGACGATATCAATATTTTAATAATCACAACATGTTTTGTTTCTTGTTAGTTAGTAAAAAATATCAATTTTAAAAATACACCGATTTTTTTGGCAGAATGGTAATGTCCGTCCGTCTGTCTATACATTGGGATTAAATGGCTAGAAAAAGACCGCATAATTCAAGGAAGGGCGGGCGATATGAATATTTTAATAACTATAACTTGTTTTGTTCTTTACTAGTTAGTAAAGAAATGGACTATTAGATCTCTACGATTTACTAGTTAGTAAAGAAATGGACTATTAGATCTCTACGATTTGTTTTGGCTGAATGGCAACATCCGTCCGTTTGTCTGTACATTGTGAAAAAATGGGTCTAAAATGGCCGCATACTTCAAGGAAAAGTGAAATCAATATTTTAACAATCACAACTTGCTTTGATTTTTACTAGCTAGTTTGACAGTTTTATTATTTATTAGTAAGTAAACAAATTCATTTTTAGAATTCTAAGGCTTTCTTTGCAAAATGGTAATGTTTTCATACAAAAAAAAAAAAAAAAATCTGAAAACCCCTTTACGAAATGTTAGTACTACCTTTAAAAATTAAAAAATAAAAATTGAATTTCTTAAATTATTTTTAATATACTATACTAAAAATATAACAAGACTTTTGCTCTGAAAAATGTTTGCAAAATATTACATATTGTTTACTTTAATATTCTGAAAAAAAGTCGAACTGAGTTCGACTGTATTAAGCAGTAAAATAGTTTTGTTTATTAAAAATAATTGTACAAAACAGTAACAAAAAAAAAAAAAAAAAAAAAAATAAATAATAATAATAAAATAACGAAAAATAAACCAAAGTAAAAAATAAAAAAATCAGCACTTCACCTGTTTTTGATTTGGAGCAACTTGAGTTTTTTTTTTTTTCAGAAATTTTTTCAGAACAAAAGTCTTGTTATATTTTTAGTTACACTCCATGAAATTTGAAAATTAGTGCAAAAAAATAATTTTCAAATTCTTGCATAAAAGTAAACATAAATACTTGAAGTTGATGGTTTCATTTTAAATTTTCCTTTAAAGCACTTTTTATTAAAGAAAAATTCACCGAAAATTCATGTAAATTTAATTTTTTGCTCTTTTCTTAAAATATAAAAAAATATTGAACTCTGACAGCTCAGTACTCAAAAACAACGCAACCTACGCTAATGACTTTTATTGTTATTGATACATAATTTTGTCTATTTTTATTCGGTACCCAATTTTATTTAAAAAAGTTAATTTTAAAAATTCAATTAAACGCCACTTTCGACCCCTTTTACCCCAACGTGCTTAGTAAAATTCCTAATTAAACACATATAATGTAATTTATTTTAAGTAACTTTCTGAATAGTATTTTTTGTGTTTATTTTCCACCTCCTTGGAATGTATCTCTTCATGAGACATACGCTAAAAAGCTTCGTGAGAAGTGTAAGTGCCGATTCGTTGATGTTCTGCGGCATGGCTGGGAAAATACCATATTGCCTATATTATAGATAAAAAGATTGTTTGTAGTTTTGTAAAATCAAATACTGAGTCCTCTCTCATTTATATCAGCGCTGCCCCACTGGCAGTTGTGTGCGTTGGCATCGCTTCGTATTGCATATATACTGAGGCGAGTGCGAGTTTTTTCCCGTCTTTGTCCTCTCTTTGTATGACCGTTAGGTCTCCGTTACTAAAAGAATGGAAATTTATAAATTTTAGGTCATTCTTTGCCAATATACACGTTCTTATCTTATCATCAGTGGATGGTACGAACAGTGCATATCCAATGACGTCTAATCCATATACCCTGGTGTTGTTCCAGGGCTCTTGGATTAAAAGGCAACATCCACTTTGGAGTCAATGAGGTGAACCGTCAATTCGATTGAGGCCGCTTCACAGTGATGCTAGTTGATTTGCACCACTAGCAGCCTCTTTGGTACTGTCAGATTTCGGGTGCCGGAACTTGATAATGCCCAGACCGAAATTGACAGCTCTTCCACCGACTCCAGTTTTCTAAGGGAATCCTGATCTATAGCAAACCGGAAGTCCCTACCGTGGTTCTCTTTACAAGTTAGAGAAGCTAACAACTTACACTGACTTGTATCCAAACCCTCGTTCTGGTTGGCCAGAAACTATGCCGTCAGTATAGTTTCCACCGGTTTAATGGGTGGTAGAATCCACACTGCCACTATCGGCCTCAGGGCCTACGCAAGTATTACGTCAAGTTTCGCCTCTGGACAAAGGTTGCCGCACTTGGTAATTGTGGCGTAGTGAAATTCAAACGATTTCTTGTTGCCACAATTGACAGTTTTGACTCCCTTTGAACAGTCCTCGACTTTGAAGCACACTTCATCCGGCCTTCCTTTCACCTAGGCGATGTCGTCGATGAGCCTATCTTCAATCGACCTCCATAGATCCGTTCCGATCGTCCCATCTAGGTCAGCCCGGTTTATGATATTCCGTCTTCATCAACTCCTTCGACTTCTTGGAGGTTGAAGGCTTATTGTCACCAGATCTGGCTCTCTTAATGACCTCCTTTTTGGGGCCCTTAAGGGATCCAGCCAGTGTGTGACTCGCCTTCTTGGCAGTCGAAACTGCTTGGTCATCATCAGACCTTGCTCTCCTAACAACTTCCTTACGGTGGTCCTTAAAGGAACTGGATGGCTTATGACCAGCCTTTTTCGACAAAGAAGGGAGTTGGGCCACGCCTTTTCCAACGCTCTTAGTGGACTCCGTATGAAGACCCTTAAGAGAGCTGGAAGTTGTATTTGCAGCTTCTTTCTTGTTTGTAGAGGGCTGATCGTCTCCAGGCCTGGCTCCTTTAATGAGGGATTCATTAAAGTTGTCTGATTGTATACGACTAGCTCCCTGACTAGAAGTGATAGGTAGCTTGCCAGTTTCAACCGATCGTTCCGAAGATGTGATCGGTTTATTTGACCCACTGACATTATTTTTAGACCACCGGAACGGTGTCACCCATCGCATTAAGTCTCTCAGGATAAGTCATTCCCAAGATAGCAGTGGTGTCGTCACTGAATGACGACACATCTTAGCCATCTTGTTTAGATAGACTAAGGAAGCTTTGACGCCTGCAACGACGGTCGTTGCACTTCTAGGCTTTACCGCGTCTTGCCGAACTAATTTTGAGAGAGAGGAAAAGAGAATACTAAATTTTTTAAAAAATTGCGGAAAGAAAAATTGTTATGTATGAATCCCGACTAACTTAGATTATAACAGTACCTTTTGTTTTTATACACACAAATATATTAGTTTGTGGCGATTAGTAATTAATTACTATTAAGCAATTGTTATAAAATTATACAAGTGGAAGGAAACATACAGAAAACATTTATGCCACATTATTAGTTAAGAATGATTTTAGCGAATTAATTTAAAAATTTTCGGTCCCGGTTTTTTCTAAAAAAGTTGCCGAAAACCGAATATTGGTAGCTATTTTTTTTTTTTTTTTTTGGCATCATAGTAAATAAAATATCATCATAGTAAAAAAAATAAAATCAAGTAAATTGGAATTTTGTAGTAATTGGAATTTTCCAAATTAACTTAAATACTTACGAAATGTCCATTAATTTGTTCTTAAATCCTCTAAATATTTTTCATTAATTACATTTTTAATTAGTAAATTGATTTGATACATTTTTGCTTTCATGTGATTCCCACGAGTAGGCACGTAAAGCGATGGACAATCCATGCAATGACGGCGTACATAAACTAGGCAAAGAAATTACAACCGACCTGGCGTCGGAGGGGAACTGTTCATGACGAGTTATCTTGGCACTGGTGTCACTAATAACATTTATAATTTTCAATTTAGAATTACTTAAAAAACTATTCGTCCTACAAATCCTAACGGAGCCAGATTTTTATATCAGGGACCAGAGATACGCCATTATATATATATATATATATTTTTTTTTTTTTTTTTGCCTTTTGTAATATTTTTTAAAATCTGTTTCGATTTTACGAAATTTTGATTTGATATACTCATTGTTTGCTCTCCAAATCCTATCAAAAACTGATTTATAATTTCGGACAGGGAGCGCATTTACGTCGATTTTTTTTAAAGATTTACGAATTTAATACTTGAACCAATATTATTTCATCCGATTCTAATGATTTCAAATCATTAACTTCGATTAAGAAGAGGAAAGGTTCCAAAAGTTGTTCATATATATTTTTTAAAGACTTCCGGATTTGTTTGTGCATATTTTCATTTTTATATTATTTTTCCTGGCATTGCAAGACTTATACGCTCGTACTTTTTATAATATTAAAAAAGACAGATTATTTTTTAATAAAAAAACATTGAAAAAACATTTTACTAATTGTAAATTCTATCGTTGGCAAACTGCTTTCTTTTATTTGTAAACAAATATTTTGAAAACGCTTGGTTTTTTGTACGGTTGACAATTTCTGAATGGGAAAATTCGCTTTCCTCCATCGATTTCCGAGATTGAGTCACTTTTTTGTCTTATTTTTTGGACTAAAAATTGTTTGATAATTCAAAAATTTTAAATTTAAATTGTTGAAAGCTTTTGTAAAATAAAACACGGAAACGTTTTGACTAATTTTTGATAGCACTACAGTATTGTACATAATGACCTTAATTTTTTTCTATTTTATATTTAGCAATTTGGTCGAAATGCAAACGAACTTATTAAACAAGCAGCTAAAAGACAGCAAGAACTTAAAGATCCACAACTTCGTGATGATTTAGCAGCCGCACGAGCAATGCTGAAAAAACATTCCACTATGCTGCTTACAGCCTCAAAAGTATATGTTCGTCATCCAGAACTAGATTTGGCAAAAGTAAATCGAGACTTTATTCTAAAACAAGTATGTGATGCTGTCAATACTATAAGTGATGTAGCGCAAGGAAAATCTTGCCAACCAACAGACATTTATAGCGGAGCTGGAGAATTGGCAGCAGCTTTAGATGATTTTGACGTATGTATTGTATAAAAAATGTATTAATTTTATAAAAAATATTATGGTTTATGTTAGGAGGGAATAATTATGGATCCCATGACGTATAGTGAAAAACGATCACGCCAGTTATTGGAAGAACGTTTGGAGAGCATAATTAGTGCTGCTGCGCTGATGGCAGATGCAGATTGTACAAGAGATGAGCGAAGAGAGCGTATTGTTGCAGAGTGCAATGCGGTACGACAAGCTCTACAAGATCTGTTGTCTGAATATATGTCAAATGTAAGTTTATAATAATTGAGCAAGCATTTTTTCGATCATATCTAATATATATTTTTTAGATGGGACAAAAGGAAAATAGTCCTGGGCTAGATAGAGCTATTGATCAAATGTGTCGAAAAACACGAGATCTACGACGTCAATTGCGCAAAGCAGTAGTTGACCATGTTTCAGATTCTTTCTTAGAAACAACAACTCCATTAATTGATCTGATTGAGGCAGCCAAAACGGGTAACGAAAAAAGAGTACGTGAAAAAGCTGATATTTTTACCAAACATGCTGAGAAGTTAGTAGAAGTTGCTAATCTAGTATGCAGTATGTCCAACAATGAAGATGGCGTAAAAATGGTGCGCTATGCCGCTGCACAAATTGAAAGTTTATGTCCTCAAGTCATAAATGCAGCATCGATTCTTACTGTACGCCCTAATTCGAAAGTAGCACAAGAAAATATGACAGCATATCGTCAAGCTTGGGAAGTTCAAGTTCGTATTTTGACAGAGGCTGTGGATGACATTACAACTATTGATGACTTTTTAGCCGTATCTGAAAACCATATATTGGAAGATGTCAACAAATGTGTTATGGCTTTACAAGTGGGCGATGCTGAAGATTTAAGAACAACTGCTGGGGCAATTCAAGGGAGATCAGCTCGAGTATGTAATGTTGTTGAAGCAGAAATGGACAATTATGAACCATGTATATATACAAAACGTGTTCTTGAAGCTGTAAAAGTTCTAAGGGATCAAGGTATATATTTTAACTTTTATAATTTATGGTGGAGGCCGAATTTAAGCGGCATGAGGCGACGGTCGGCCCACAGCGTGAGATTTTTGCCAAACTAGCTTGACAAAGTTTTTCATGTAATTTTTCAAAAAATTTTATGGACATTTTTTCAAAGTGAGGTGAAGGGATTTTGAAAATATGGGTATAAATAGAAAAAAAAATTTACTCATACTTCAGCAGTCTTTACAAATCACTTCAGAACTGCTAAATTCTTAAATATATTTGGTATCGAAATGAAACTCGACGAAAGTAAATTTTAGGTATCAGAAATCTATTTTCGAAATTATTATACTACCGGTCCATATGTGACCCAAATTCTCATATTATCAATATGAAGTTTCAAAATCTGGCTATTCATATTGTTCCTGTAAAAAAAGATGAAGAAGTATGATTTTTAAAACTTGTAGTCTATATATACAATTATAGTTATTGAGTGATTCTCAGCTTATCTTTCTTAAATATGTATACGTTTAAACACCTCAAAATTTTGCAACTCTAATCGATAATCCAGATTTTTCGATAATCCGCACGACATTTTCCAACTCATTTTATACTCTATAATCCGGATTGATTGCAACTCTGTAATCCGGATTTAATATAAAAAGTAATATTTTTATTTAAATTTAAATATTGCGTGAGAAATATACTGAAAATTATGACTGAACATGAGTGAATTCAACTACAATTAACTCTTAATATTTGTAGATAAAATCCACAAATATTAAAAAAAAACTTTTTGGAACTATTAAACTTTTGAACAGATTAAGGTAAATCTGGGAACTGTTTTACCTATTTTATAAAAAGAAATTAATTTCTAAACTATTAAGCTCTTTCACCGGACTTAAGTAATGGTTTTGTATATTTAAAGGATAAAGGTTCAATATTTTTGAGCCAAACGTACAGTGCACGAAAAAACCCAAGCATACAGTGTAAAAGTTTACATATCTTGCTACCTATAATTTAATAAAAATATGAATTATCTTTTTAAACACTGCAATCTAAGTGCATTAAGGGGTTTATGGAAAATGTTATATTTTATTTGGAAAATATAAAAATCTATAAAAACTTCGAATGAAATAACCTAAGCATACAAAATAAAATCTGATGATAATTATGATCAGCATTGAATTAGCGAAATGTCCCGTTGAACCTACTGAATTAAATAACAATCCGCAAGGTTGAAAGTATATACATATATATATGTATATATATATATATATATATATATATATATATATATATATATATATATATATAACTAAGTACTAAGTACGATTTTTTCCAAAAAATTTATTTTTCAAGTTTTTGGGTTTTCTGAATAGGTTCATTAAGAATAAAATCAATTTGTGTCAAATATTTCTTGAATTCGCCCATAATTGTGTTATCTATAAAAATATTAAAAATAAAAATATTTAAAAATTGGTCGCGTAAAACAATTTTCAGATAAAGAAAAAAACAAAATTATAGAGTATGGACAATTTAGACTTAACCTATGAAATACGGTGAAGAAAAATTGAGCGAAGTCAATATATTGTGAAAAACCTTTTAAGATATCAGCATCGCTATGCGAAAAATATAAAAAGAGGTAATTAAAAATCAAAAACAAAAGCTGACAGAAGATCTATCATTCGAGATGCCTCCAATTCTACTGATAATGCACCAAAAAATACTTAAAAATCAGGTATTTTAATGGCACGATCAGTTAATAAGACACAAACTGATATATTGCTCAACATAAAATTATTGTTCCAATTCTAAACATATTGTTATAATTATTTTATTTTTTTTGTTAAGTTTCCAAAAATGATCCGAATTGTTTTGCTACATTAAAGTTAAATAGTACAATAAACTAATATTGCAATAAAACTATCACTCCAATCTAAATATTTTGCTTTGTTTTTTTAACTTTTCTTTCAAATATTAGTATGTACGTGTATATTTTTGAAAAAAACTATTCGCTTGTTGGGAAAAAATCATTAAAAATCCTACTTAGTTCTTACTTAAATTCATTTTGCTTGTAAATATCTTTGAATTGAGTACTTTAAAACTTATTATGAAAATAATATATTAATTTATTTATTTCAATTCACAGTAATATAAAAAGCTTCTTAGGCCAATAAATATATATTACAAAGATTTATTGCTGAATAATTATATTTTAAATATTAAATAAAAACTATAAAAATCAATTCCACTCATATTCATTATTCCAATTCAAACGGCTCCCCAGCCAGAATATATAATAATACAACAAAAAAGCATAAAGTTACATAGTCCCATAAGTAGTATAAATATCAAAAAGAAAGTCACAATTGCAAATCATTTAGCAAAAAGCTAAAGAGTAGCCAAATATCTCATAAGTTTCAAACGAAATGCATTATTCGATTGAGAAAATAAACGAAGCTCAAGTGGCAAAATATTCCAACAATGAGCAATTCTAATAAGAAATGATCGCTCAAAAACAGAGGCTCTAATTCTTGGAATACTAACTTGCGGATTTCTCGAAGAATGTGAAAAGGTGAACTCTGACCGAAGCTGTACTGGACACCCAGATTTAATAACTTTAAAAAACAAAATATTACGATATGAAATAAAATTCCTAAAAGAACAACCCAAAAATTGTTTTAAATATTCTGAGATATGCGTTCGAAGAGCAACATTGTATACATAACGAGCAATCATATTCGTAATACGGTTGAGCCTGGTAATGTTATAAGAGGTAGTACCAGATACAACTTCCAGGCCATACAACACATGAGTCATCAAAAGTGCATGGGCAACTAAATACCTCGTCCGGCAAGGCAAATAAACGGCAAGAGAAAAAAGTCTACGCAAAATACCAACAACTTTAAATCTAATTATTATTTTAAAAATAACAAGAGTTTTAATGTAACGAAAATCTTGAACCTATTCTGTTGATCGGCAGTGTATGTGTCCAAACAATTACGAAGGCTACCAAAAGAACAGTCTTGAAAAAAGAAATCTAAAATTTTTAATAAGGTTAGGTTAGGTTATAAGGGTCGCCCGCTATAGCGAGTGCACTCGGAGGCCATTAGGCCCATTGTGATGCCCTATTTGAGAAGAAAACTCCTCTCCCTTTCCATAAACAAAAAACTAACTTTCCGCTGATCTATCCAGAAACCAACCCGTACTCCTAACAAATCCAATCAGGTTTGAAAGTGGCATGTCATTGAGACAATCCAGATCATGGAAGAGTTGTCTACCGAGGTGTCTCAGTCTACGCCCTTTCAGTGCTGGACATTCACATAACAAGTGTTGTACGGATTCCTCTTCTTCCTCATCTAAACAACTTCTACAAAAGCTATTCCCTGGGTAACCCATATGTTCCGACATGCGCCCGATCATACAGTGCCCCGTGATTATGCCTACTAGAAGCCTTATCGATGATCTATCAAGAGAGAGTAATGCTCTAGTTCTACTCCGAGACCGGAGCGGCCAGAGAGTTCTTGATAGTCTACAAGTGGTGATTGAGGACCACCTGCTTTCCATCTCATTCACCGCCCATTCATCAAGAGCATTGGATACAGTAACGAAGGGAGTGAGAATGTCCTCGCAAGCGAGTGCCTCGTCCACAGACGATGCATTTACTGCGCATTCATCCGCCATTTCGTTACCTCGTATACCTGTATGGCCCGGAACCCATATCAGCTCCACCCGAAAGTGTCTTAGCTGAGTTAAGGAGCGTATACAGTCGTCAACACATCTTGATCTTACAATGGGGGAGTTCAGAGCCTTGATTGCTGCAAGGCTGTCCACATATATATCAATGTTCGAAGCGCAGAAATTAAATTCCTGAATTCGCTTCGCTGCCACGTTAATGGCATATACTTCGGCCTGAAAGACTGTGCACGAATTAGGTAATCTGAGAGACATCGAAATGTCTAAGTCATCAGAGAATATACCGGAGCCAGTGCCAGTATCTGTCTTAGAACCATCAGTGAATACTGAGATTGCAAATTCCTTAAAAACGGAATTTGTTGCCCAATCTTCCCTAGATGGGATTCTGATATCGAATGTTCTATCAAAATTCATTCTCGGTACTAAATAGTCAGTCCCCTGTATACGAGCTGATCTGCCTATTACATTCAATATAGTGCCGTGACCAACGCGGCAATGCCTGAGTTCGCCCGACTCTTTGAGCCGTAGAGCGGACTTGGCGGAGATATTTCTAATAAAAATATCAAGGGGAGGGATGTCAAGCATAGTCTCCAGACTGGCTTGGGGAGTGGAACCCATTGAACCAGTAATTGAGAGACAAGCCAGTCTCTGCACCTTATTCAGAGTAGAGATATGTGTCTTCGTGCCTGCAGCCTTCCACCATACAAGAGCACCGTAGGTAAGAATGGGTCTAATAACCGCAGTATACATCCAATGGACGATATACGGTTTTAGACCCCATCTTTTCCCGAATGTCTTCTTGCATGTGTAGAAAGCACACAGTGCCTTCTGCATGCGACTCTCAGCATTACGTTTCCACGAGAGCTTAGAGTCCAGAATCACGCCAAGGTATTTGGCTTCCTTCGAAAGTTCCAGAGTGATACCATCAAGACGTGGTTTCCTGAAAGCCGGAACCTTATATTTCCTAGTGAAAAGCACTAGTTCGGTCTTTGTGGGATTTACTCCCAGACCGTTGTCCCTAGCCCATGACAATAGAACACTTAGAGCTGATTCCATGAGTTCACTAATCGTGGAGAGAAATTTTCCCCTGATGAGGAGCACAACATCATCAGCGTATGCTACTGCCTTGGTGCCTCTATTCGTAAGCTCAAAAAGGACTTTATTCACAACAAGGTTCCACAAGAGTGGGGATAATACCCCTCCCTGTGGAGTGCCTCTTGTCACGACCTTCCTTGAGGTGCTCAGACCTAAGCTGGAATTGATGGCCCTGCTTTTCAGCATGTTCCCAGTCCAGTTCCTTATTCGCCGATCGACTCCCAGGTCATCCAGTGCCATAAGAATCGACGATATGTTCACATTATTGAAGGCGCCCTCTATATCCAGAAAGGAAGCCATCACGTACTCTTTCCTGTCGAGCGTTTCCTCTATCGTGCCGACCACGTCATGCAGTGCCGTTTCGACTGACCTACCCTTTAGGTAGGCATGCTGTGCCCTGCAAAAATTTGCCGGCGAGAGAATGCCCCTGACATGGACGTCAACTAGTCTTTCCAGAGTTTTCAACAAAAACGATGACAGACTAATCGGCCTATAATCCTTCGCGGTACTATGGTTTATTTTTCCCGCTTTGGGGATAAATACCACTGTAACCTCTCTCCATTCCCTAGGAATATATTCTAATTCAAGACTACCCCTAAATATTCGGATCAGCCATGGCATAATGACTGATATAGACTTCTGCAGTAGCGCTGGGAAGATCCCATCTGGGCCCGGTGATTTATAGGGTTCAAAAGACGATATCGCCCACGCTACCTTTCTGTCATCAACAATAGAAGCTACTAATTCACTAAAGTGGGTTGGTGACGCCGGGAGGTTTCCAGTTACAGATTCCTCGTTCGTATCGTCTCTGCAGCCCGGAAAGTGAGTGCTCATCAGTAGTTCCAGAGTCTCCTTACTGCTCTCGGTAAAGGTACCGTCAGGGTTCATGAGGAAACCGGGCGTGCCAGGATCCTTGGATAGTACCTTACGTAGCCTAGATGCATCCGTAGTGCTCTCCAAGTCTCCACAGAATTTTTCCCAAGATTCTCTCTTAGCCCTTCTGGTCTCTCTCTTGAAAGTGTTGAAACTGTGACGATAATTGTCCCAGTCTACTGCAACTTTCGACCTTTTCGCCCTGTTAAAAAGTTTCCTGCATTCATTCCTTAACTGCCTAAGTCTTGGACACCACCATGATTGTTGAGGTTTCCCAAGACCATGCCGAGCCCTACATGAAGAATAGTAAGCGGCCCTTAGTGTGCTAGTCAAAAGACTTACGGAGTCGTCCAGGTCCTGTGTGCCGGCCAACCTTTCCGTTTGAGGCGGTTGAATGGTCCCCACAAGTTCGCTGAATTTATCCCAGTCAGTTTTCCTAGGATTCCTAAAAGGTTTTGCCCTATCCAATGTAAGTTCTATCGTGAAGAGAATCCGCATATGATCGGAGAATGAACATTCCGAAGATACTTTCCAATCGAAAATCCTAACCGAATCTGTGTTACCTGCCAAGGTTATATCAATGACCTGTTCCCTGATTCTATTGAAAAACGTTGGTCTAGTACCCTTATTACAAATACTAAGATTAGTACATAAAAGATACTGAAGTAAACACTCACCTCGGTTGTTTATGTCTGTACTCCCCCACAGAGTATGATGGGCATTGGCATCGCATCCCATGACGAGATCGTGGCCCCTTGTACTACACCAATTTACTAATGTACGTACGGCACGTGGGGGTGGGTTTTCCTCATCGTACGGTAGGTAGGCCGATGAAATTATCAGGGTTGGTAACCCTTGTCGCTCTAGCGCCGCCACCGTTAAATCACTCGTGCTGTAATTGGATATGAGAAAAAGCTTTATATCTTTTCTGACCATAATACAACTTCTAATTTTACCTTCTGTGTTGGGAGATAGGAGCATATAGTTCCGTGACCGGACGCCTCGAACGTTACCGGCTACAAGCCAGGGTTCTTGGATTAAGGCCACGTGGATAACCTCCTTCTCCATGAAACGCAGCAAATCACCCGTCGCTGCTTCGGAGTGATGCAGATTAATCTGCACCACTTTCAGGCCGCTTGGGGTCATTGCTGGTTCCTCCTGGAAGAATCAGCCGAAGCTGATTCAATCCGTATTTTACGACGCCGTTTGAGAGACGTAGAAGCCGGAGGGATTCTGAACCGATTTTGATCCAGAGATCCTTTCCTTCCCCTTTATCTCTCGCGCGTCCTCTTTCGATCGTCCAATCCTCCGTTCCAAGCCCCTTGTTCTGTCGCTTGATGAGAGTAAGTATGGCTTCATCCTCCAAGATTGGAGGAGGAACCCATACTCTCACCGTCGTTCGAAAAGGGACTTGATCCAGGGGGACGATCTCGATCTTGGCATTGGGCCAGAGTTCGCCAAGTCCTCGGATGCAGTTTTTGAGGAAGTCGAGTGCTTTCTCGTTACCACATCCGATGATCTTGACACCCTTTAACCATTTGGCGCCATCGAACGCAGTGAAGGAATCATCCTCACTGCGTCCGAGTTCGTCAACTAGTGCCCGCAAGATCTTCTCCTCCAGTAGTAGCCATCTGTCCGTAGTCATTTTGCCCTCGGGCTGGCTACGGTCTATGATGGCCACTTGTAGCTCAGGAGCTGATGACAAGCTGGTTGAGGGTTTCAACCGCTTGCCCTCAGGTACCTGCGTCTCACTTGATCTTTGCCGCTTTGAACAGTGTTTGCCAACACTACCTTTGGTAGCGGCTGCTGGGCCTCTGGTGGAGGTTTGTGCAGACCGTACTTTGGGCATAGTGTTGACAGACCCTGTCGTGCCACATCGATCATCACCTCTCTTTGAACCTGCTGCGGCTTCCTTGGAAGTGGAAGGTCGAGCAACAGATTTTTCAGAGCCGGTGATCGTGTTCGGTCCAGAGTTAGCGTGGGGCACAGGTTTGGCTGTGATCACCTTCTTACTCTGGTGTTTCTTATCGGTCATCGTCTGGGATGGCCTGACCTCCACAACAGTAGTATTAAGCATAGCTTCATACTTCTGTATGTGGTAGGTATGCTTCCGCCTCAAACGCTTTTCCCGGGTTGTCAAAGTCGAGGGATCACGAGCATCCAGCGACCTGACGTACCGGAGAGAGCGTTTGTAGCCCGCCAACCTCTTCCGTTCGTCCTGTTCTTTGTCCTTTTGTCCATTGTCTCCCCTTGCGGGATCATGGGCCTCCTGTTGTTGTCCGTCTGCGTGGAGCCTTTCGGAGGACACCATACGAATGTCTTCCTCGTCGGTCTCATAAAGGTTCAAACTTTTGAGGCCTTCGAGGTGGTCAGAGTCTTTGTCACTGTTTGTACTGTCCAAACTGTCCTGTCTCGTCAGAAAACGTTTATTTTTGTCTACCCCAGTAGCAGAATGATCTGAAGGACCCGGGGTAATCGTCCGTTCAGTCATGGTCATAGTAGCTCCAGTGGCACTCAGACCTGTGGCCTCCACCTGAGTACTCACGTTTCCCCTGGAGATTTTAGAACCCTCGACCAGGGACATAGGGCCGTTCTCTGAAGTCATGTTCATAGATTTGGGGGGGGGGGGGTTGGCAGTTTATACCTATGCCAGAGGTGAAAGAAAGATATACTGCCGCTCCTCTGGAGACAGACGCAGACCAGGATGCCGCCCAATATGGGAAGCAGACGCGTCCTGGATTTGAAAGACCTTTCCTTACAGACGGACCTGGACCAGAGCTGGAAAAAACCAATGCCACAATCCCGGACAGACATTTAGTGCGGACAGGAACCTAGTAGCCGACCTTAACATAGGTAACAGACGCTACTAGGTGGGGTCGTGACCACACAGAATGGTCTAGAAGGGGGTCGGTTACTCCACAGACCGCTCCTGACATGGAGGACAGACGTCGTGGAGTATGGGATGGGTGATTCTTGGTTCGCATCCTGTGGATGCTTAAGCCCCTGCACCGTGTCTGAAGACTCAAGGTGATCACCCCTCGCAGGGGTGATCTTCTTATTTCCAAGGATATTATGGAAATAAGAAGAAGTCCCACCAAAAAAGAAGTATCGCCTCGCCAAATATGAACTGTCAAAATAGGTAACTGTAAATAGTTTAAAATAGAATGTGGAACATACTTTTTGAATATAAAATAAATATAGTGGTTTTTCTTATATTTTTATTGTATATGCTTAGGTTTTTTGCGCGCACTGTATTTCATGCGAATCATAGGTTATTCAGTCCAAGGACTTTATTTCCTAAAATTTTCATATTTTAAGGCATAATCTGCATAGAGTGCTATGAAAATTACAATTTCTGAGATGGATACCTTAATGTATAAAAAAAAGAAAAATTAACTCGCCGTATTGTTATTTTGGTGGAACATGACAAATGACATCATAACGATCCCCTCAAGCAACGCAGGTGTAGAATGCGTATTTTCGATTACGAACTTCAGAAGGCATTTTAATTCATTAATTTGCACTGTACTTGATTGAGTCGACTGTTTTCATTTCCTATTTTAATAAGTATCAAACTGAATATATATCCAATATATCATTTCTCGATTTTTTTTCTTTATTTTTATACATCATGTATAAACAATAGTAAAACAAATGTTTTGCACAAATATCTGTGCTGCATATTACCTTGGTCAGTAATATGTTAATATTAATAAAATCTGTTGCCAAGAATTTATTCAGACGCGTGAAGACAGAACGATAGCGATGCCACCCATCGCTAAATGCGTACATTAGCCCTTTACTATTATTGATGTATATTAGGGTGTCCCTTATTAGGAAAAGTGTCTAGATTCTTGTTCTTACTCCCTAGAAATATTCACATAGCACAGTGGTCCCAAAACGAAATATTTGGAAATAATTCTGTAACTTTAGAACTGCTGGATGCAGTGGACAGGTTCTTAGCAAGTCTGGTGGACGGGGGGTCGACCTCCAAAGTTGCTCACCTCGGGTATGAACATTTTTAAAAAAATCGCTAAAATTTCATTTATGATTTGATTGAAAAAAAAAAAAAAAAATGCACATAGATAGTCCTTATAATTCTCTACAAAAAATACGCTTACATGTGTGGATTATCTTTTACTTTAAGAGATATTTGGACCAAAGTAAAATTTGAGTCTTAAAATTTTTCAAAAATATTCCCTGGATGCTGTTCTTTGACATTTTTGAGCTCCACAAAAAAAACTATAAAAATTAAAATTAACGAAATTCTGATAGGGCTAGCGAGGAGACTGTTACCCCAACGGATTTGTTTTACATGCATTTATGTTAAGTATTCTTTTAGAAACATGAAAAAAATGTATGGTTCAGAGGAAAATAATGGATTTTAAAGTGAAAAAATGTTACCACCTTTTTGAAAAAAAACCACAATTTCAAAATAATATAACTTTTTATCTAAACCACAAAAGTAGATAAAATTGTTTAGAATTTTGTACAGAATCCAGGGAATATTTTAGAAAAATTTTAAGACTCAAATTGAGTTCGCCAAGTTAAAAAAAAACATGTCCAAAAATGGGTCAAAATTTTACTTTGGTCCAAATATCTCTTAAAGTAAAAGAGATAACTCACACATGTAAGTGTATTTTTTGTAGAGAATTAAAAGGACTGTAAATTTTTTTTTTCAATCAAATCATAAATGAAATTTTGGCGATTTTTTTATTTTTTTTATTTTCATACCCGAGGTAAGCAACTTTGGAGGTCGACCCCCCGTCCCCCAGACTCGCTAAGAACCTGTCCTCCTCCAAATCAATTGACATACACCTCAGGATTGTCCATGTGAAATTTCAAATACATCCAGCAGTTCTAAAGTTACAGAATTATTTCCAAAAAAATTCGTTTTGGGACTACTTTGCATAGTCGAAAAACTAAGAAGACATGGAAAGTTTTGGATTGATTATTTTTTTTTAAATTTTTTTCCTTTCCTCGATCATAAATAATAAATTTTAATTGAAACTTTCTGGGTTCATATCTTGCTGAATTCCGCAGATTATGAAAATGGTGTATGGTTGCACCATATATTGAAGCATATATCGAAAACGACTTTTTTTTTTTTAATTTTAATTTAATTTTTTTATTATTCTTCAATAGTATAACAGAGCCCAATGGGCCATATAACGTTAACAAATTTATTACTTAACAAAAACTACAATAAAAAATATGATATTAACGATAAACAAAATTATAAAACTTATATGTATGTGAGGAGAAGTAAAGATAGGAAATAATATTTAAAGATTAGAGGAAAAGAAATGAATCTCAAATGCCGATTGTCATAATATCATAAATCAAATTGTAAATCATTATTTTGAAGATAATGTAAAGTTTTTCTTTTAAAGCTATCACATGAAAATTCAAATCTTCCGAGTGAATTTGGTAAATGGTTAAAAATTCTAGCTACTCGAACATGAAAAGAACGCTCCAAGTTTGGCGTCTGCCTTGGTATTTGTTGTGATGTTGAAATAAATAGGCGGATTCGTTTTTGATATATACAAGAATAAGAGTTTATTATAAAGTAAGTTGTAAAAAGGAAGTACAAAAAGGAAGTAAGTTCAATGACAAAGAATGCAATAAGTGTTGCACAGAAGTGCAGTAGATCATCAAAGCAGGTGATGCCAGATTTTTCCTACCAACAGTATTAGTATTTGGCGATTGCGGATAGAGCGACTAAATGAAAAAAATTACTTTAAATACAAAATATTGTCTGAGGTATACATATTATAAAAACAGAACAACAGCTTAGATTTCACACAGGTTTTACTAATTTTTTTTTTTTTTAGATTTTATTAAAAAAAAAAAAATGTCTTCAAGCCATTCATATTTACTATTTAATATGCTCAACAGTTATGGAGATGATATTAATCCTATTTTCTGAAAAAGATAAATTTCCAAAAATTTGTTTTAAAAAATTCATAAAAATTCGTAAATGTGAAATACACAAATTTTAATTCCTTATTCATAAATTTGTTGGAAATAAAAGAAGACATATTTCATTTAAATCAATGCATAAATTTTGATTTATTCACAATTAGCTGTGCTTTGTTGCTGCCACTGAGTGTTAACGTTGATTGTTAGCAAAAAAACAAAAAAACATACAAATCGTTTTCGAAATATGCTTCAATATATGGTGCAACCTCCTTAATTTTGCAAATCGCGATTTATCACAAGAGTCAATTAAAAAAAAGTGGTATACGTATTACTTATTATACCGTGTATTCGAATTGATTGAGATATCCCGTGCCGCAGACAATTTTTTTAGTTTTGTCAACCTGTGTTATTTATGTTTTAACAGAATAAAAATTTATAATTTTTAGCATTTTAATCGCTTTGCACCACCTTTAAATTAGTTTCAGTCTATCTAAAACTTTGTATTACATAGTTTTTGGGCTAGTCGAACATTTGTAGGGGGTGAGACCTTTAAAAAACTTTAGTTCCTCCATATAAAAGAGAGCAAGCCTAATGTACATAGATTACAATAGGCTTACAAGATGGGCACACATTGAATAAATCTAATCGACGGATTGCTGGATTTAATGGTGTTAACCATTTTTTAAAGTTAGCTCTCGTTTTTAAGATAATTTATTTTAAAAGGCTTATAGTAGGGTTAAGAAAATTAATTTTTTTATGCTTAACTTTAATAATTTAGTTATTAAATTTGAAAAAACAAACAATTTTAATTCTATTATGGTATAGGACCACGAATCCATCGAAAAACGACTGCCGCCATTTCGTGTTCGTATTAGCCACACCAGTAGCCCAGCTTATTAAAATTTCCGACCAGCACAGTGTATTTATACAAAATATTCCCTTTTTATATTTCCTAGTTATGTCCAAGTTTGATCAACGTGTTGAGGCTGCAGTAAACGCACTTTCATCTAATTCCAATAAAGATGTCGATGAAAATGATTTTATTGATGCATCTCGTTTGGTTTATGATGGTGTACGCGAAATAAGACGTGCAGTGCTAATGAATAGGGTAAGTTACACTCTTATTGCTTAAAATTTTATATACCTTTGAAAAATTAAAATCTTTGTTATGAAAATGCAAGCAACTAATAAGCTAAAAACAAAATATGTACGTATGGTTCTAAATGAAATTTTACGTAAAAACTAATAAGTGACCAAAATATCTGATTGCAAACAAGTGAATAAGAACATAAAATTAGAGATCAACAAATTTTTCATAGAAATACCCGAAAAAAATGGCTAGAATTTAGTTCTGAGTACTCAAATACTCAATACTTCAACTCTAATATACACAATAGCTTCCACTTAAGGGTTTCCAGATTTTTTTCCGTATATCCTCAATTCTTTAAATTCGCAGACTTTTTCCATCCAGCATAATCTGACCCTATATTGGTTTTCTAGCTCCTTTAGAACACACTTGCAGTCACTAACTATCCTAAATTTGGCGGTAAGTTCCTCGTCCCTTTCGTAATGTTCCTGGTCACAACCTGAGTTGCCGTTAAGATCTGCAGGATTTCTGCCTGAAACACGCTACATTCACACGGAAGCAGTACAGACTGCTCCGCTATATAACCCCCGCACCGGTACCTATATCCATCTTGCATCCGTCTGTAAACACCGCGTAGGCTTCATATATGTTCAAGACCCCTCACGGGTCTAGAACATTTCGTCCAAAAAAAAAAAAAAATATTGAGTTTTGTCTTGAAATGGGTATCAAAAAATTCGTAATTTTGATCCAGTTATGAAAAAAAGTATAAAAAATAAAAATAGTTTGCAAAAATTTTAGTCCATAAACCGCAATAATAAATAATTTTCAAAAAATTTGTTCACCAAAATGTTCTAAAAAGTCTTCTAGTGAAACAAAATCCCATGGAAAAAAATTTTAAAATATTTTTCCTATAACAAGCTTAAACTCTATTTTTTTTTTTTTTTTTTTTGACCAAAATGTACCAGACTTGAAATTTTTAATCGCCGTTAGGGACCTGAAGATGAATTTCAAACATTTTTTACGTATTCACCTCATCAATGCGCTTTATTTGAGAGGTATCTCAAAAAAGCTCTTCCTCGGGACACTAATATGCAACCGATGTGTATAGCCAGTAACTACATTTGATCGTAATCCTCAGTTTTTGCGAATGAATTTCCTACAGGCGCACAGTATCGTGAACTCATATCATAAACTGAACAACAAATTACTATATATTTATTACATTTATAGTTAGTGACCAAATTTGAAACAAGCACCCATTAATTTGGTATATCCTAGAGTCAATTTTTTTATGCAATTTTAGATTTAATGTAGAGGGAAATAAAAATACAAGTACATATATTATAAAAATAAACTGTATGTTAGTTTGTTTATCAACCACGTCTAAACGGCTGAACCGATTTTCACGAAATATGACACACAGATTGATGTCATGTCCACATTGTAGGCCTACTTTTTAAAAATATATTTTTTGCACGTATCTTTGAAGCTATTTACATGAAATTTGACACACAGATGGAACATTCTATAGGCTATGTTAGATCTTGATCGGGTGTCGCGCTCACTTTTTTTTTTATTACTCAAACGGCTGAACTGATTTTTTCACAGCATCATCCAGTATGACTCTAAAATCAAATATATTTTATTTTTCGATCGGAGCAGGGGGAGTGGTACCCCCATAAGAAGCAAATGTTCATTATGGTATATCTAAGGAACTATTATGGTGAGAGCCCTTAAATTTCTTGTGAACATCTAGCTTATCATATCGCACTGATAAAATTGGACGGATAGGTCCAGGGAGAGTAGTAACCTCATATAAAGCAAATATTAGTTATCCAATCAAATGAGGTAGCGAATATAAACATAATGAATAGGGGTGGATTTATATGCATTTATATTTTGAAAATATGCGCCTAAAAATGCACTAAAAATTCAAAATATGCCCTAAAAATTTAAAAAACATCCCCTTATTTTATTTATTAAATAAAAACATAAAACAAAAATTATTCTATAGTAAAAAACAGTCCATGGTAAGCTCAGAAATGCATTACATTATGTTATTTTAAAAGTTAAAGATATGTTTTAAAAGGTCAATGCTTTCAGATTATTTTTTTTTTAATTCATATTCGTGACATTGAGTTTAAAACAACCATAGTTAGAAGATTATATGCAAATTTTATTTTTTTATAAAAAATATTAATGACGTTTGAAGCCGCATCGGATAAATATAAGTGAATTTGATTTTTATTAAAGTCCTCTTCTACTTAATAATTTGTTTCAGAATAACCGCTAAATGAAGGTTAAAAATCGCTAGAACTTCTGTTGTGCGTGTGATTAAATTTAAAAATATTCAAATTTTTATGCATTATTAAGAAAAA
The DNA here is from genome assembly GCA_951394005.1 of Protophormia terraenovae. Classification (NCBI taxonomy): domain Eukaryota; kingdom Metazoa; phylum Arthropoda; class Insecta; order Diptera; family Calliphoridae; genus Protophormia; species Protophormia terraenovae. The sequence continues at coordinate 73,728,266 of OX596073.1, read as the reverse complement.
TATGCAAAAAATGCATTTTTGAATAAATATGTACCAACAAATCGATGCCATTTTTTTTAGTAAAATGTCTGATTCAGATAGATAACTACATAAGTTTTTAAATGCTCCAGAAAAACAAGCATTTGCATTAAAATCCAGCCCCCAAATAATCAGTTTTGCATCATACGGTTCTATAACATGATTGCATAATGTTTGCAATTGTTGATACTACAAGCTGATACACCCTTCTCTTTATTGTTAAATCGGAAGAAGCAACAAATAATAGTTAAATTTCCCAACTAGTTTCTATCTTTTTTTAATTTATAAAATATTGTACCTACTTATCAAATATATGTTTTCGTCCTTTGCATATAAATGTAACGAACACAAGTTTTTAAAACTTCTCCATTTATTCTATGTCAACATTTGAAACATTATTAGTTTTGTTTTAAACAATCTTTTATAAATCTTCTTGAGTCTGAGTAGCTCGAAGTGTACTGTGATTGTACTAGTTATTAAAGATTAAATTAAAAATAATGGTAAATTAAATGTAACCTATAAATTTTATAAAAAAAATAAGTCAAATCATATTTTTATAATGTAACAAAAATAATTTGTCCAGATTTGCACAACTTTATAATAAATGTCTAAATTTATTAATATTTTAGCATTTGCCTTTTTTTAAATTTATTTCCAATAATTTAATACCAAACAAAACTTCCAACTTTTAACCCACATAACTTTTGATTTTTGATTTTTCTTAACTGAAATGTATTTTTAAAACTATGTTACCACTTTTCTAAAATTTATTATTTTTTGCCACACATACGATACAGTGAGGCGTAGTAAGCATTGAGACACCTCTTCAGCATTTCCTGTGTATTTCTTTTCCATGGTAAAAAGGAAAACACTCAGATAATTCACCTTACTTGCTAACCTCAACCTCAATTTTACAACACCCCCTGATCACTAACCTTCTTAGGGATACGTCCCACAGACTTGAGTTTATGATGCTGGTTTAAGGCATAAATACTATCTCCCTAATAGCCTCTATCGTTATGCGGTAAAAGACTCTCTCTAACGTATAGTTTCTATATTGTAAGCTCTTTTCTATATATCCGACCACGTGGTCAAGCGCGTTCTCAATAGATCTACCTTTAAGATAGGCATGTTGATCCCTACTAATGACGAGCGTATAAATTGTGTTCCTCAGATGAAGGTCTAAATCATTAGAAAAGACGACTGGTTGATCCTTGGGTAACTCTCACTCAAAATTCAATTCTCTACATCAATACAGCCAGGAGTGTGTTTCCACCATCTATATATGAATATATATCCGAAATATATATAGATACTAGAATCCTTGGATAAAATGGAATCACAAAAGGATATTCATGAGGTTCTTTTTGGGTATTTAAGGGCCAAAAATAAAAGCTTATAGGCATTAAAAAACTTTCAATGAATTTTTTTCGAAATTTTGCTATTGAAATTTAGCAAAGTAGGTTCTCCAAAACCCCGTTGTTAGGGTTTTTTAGACTTTTTGAAGCAGCTATATAATCATTAATTGCTTTTAAAGCAATTCATGAAGAGTTTGTTGGAAAACTACCACAAGATTAGAGATCGAATATCTTCTAAACTTAATTTTGTTTATTCCCTTTTCGAGTTTTCACTAAAATTTTTGCGGTACAAGTATCGATAAAGGAGAGCAATTACATCAAAACTCGACGAACCTCTAAAAATAATATCGAGGATTTTGGGACGAAGGCACGATAAGTTCCCACTATTGGACTCTAATGTGTGAAACATTAGACATTAATTTACCAACTTTCGAATTTTGACCGTAACTCCCACTAGAATCGTTCTTTGGGTTGCAAAAACGTACCGTCTGAAATATCGTTAACCCGTGCCTCATCGGATTTGAAGTTTGTAGGATGCGTTTATATTAGAAAAAGTTGTTACCGTTTTTATAATTATCTATCTAATAAGATATAACAAGCGAGAATGTTATATTCGGCTTGGACGAATCTATATACCCATCATCAACTTTTCCAAATTTTACGTTATCTGGGATGTGGGCGGACCACGCCCATTTTTGTTTTCCAAGTTTATATAGACCCTCGAACTATCTGTACAAAATTTCGTTGTCGTACATACTTTTGTTGAAGAGATATCAGCTGAAAAGTATGAAATGAAGCTACAACGGACACCCTGTGTTTCTAGTATTTCGCACATAACTTTTTTTGTTTATTAACCGATTTTGCCCATTTGCAATCCCAAACAAACCTTATACAAGGTAAATATTTTAACCAAATTTTCTCCCTTTAGGTTGTCTCGTTCGAGCCCTATCCTGCTTTCAACAGACAGACCGACGGACGGACATAGCTAGATCGAAAAATAAGTTTTTGTTTCGCCAGGATAATCCAAAAACCTTTCCATGCTCGATTAAAAAATGATTACATTTTTTCTAAACTCCATTTTCAAACTTTAAAAAAAAATTATTAAACAAATTTCGAATAAAACTTTGCACGTTTATAAATAGATATAAGAAAGAATTAGGTCAATACCTTGTATGAATTAGCCTTACCTTCGATTTGAATTCTGCGGATTTCGGCAAAAAGGCAATTTTTGAAATTTTTTTTAGGTAAAAATTCATCTTCTTTGAACTTCTGTTCTAACCAAGGTTGGCTACCGTTACCGCTATAATACCCTTACCGCGAAAAACCCTATTCAACCAGACTACCTTTACCACTAAAATACCGTTACCGAAATAATTGGAAATACCGTTACCGCTAAAATACCGTGCCAATTTAGATAAGTTCGCAACCAATTTAAATCAATCATCCCCTAAAAGGAAAAAATGATAACAGAAACACCACCTGCTCTAAATTCACAAGTTTTGAATAATATTCAAGACTTGTGACTTTAGAGTCATACTCCTACCATATGTGCAAACAATGAACCCCACGTTGAAGCTCTATACCACGTTTACCCGTTGATGGTAATACCACCAAAAAATCAATTTTCATTTCTCGATTTGCTTTTGACACCACAACAGAAGATATCAAATTCTATATATAAAAAAACTTAAATTTCAATGGCGATATTATCATCCATAAATTTAAATATTCTCAGCCAAGAAGTATTGCTTCGTTCAAAGTTATCTCCCGAAATATTTAATTTCACTGTAGACCCTGGATTTGGCCCGATAATGCTTTAATGCGAGAACTTATAATAAATGAAAACCAAAGACAAACAATTACCTCCACATATAAATTCAAAAAACTGAGTAATTCTACCGAAAACCAACTATATAACTATAAATATTATATATCAAAATGTAAATGAAATTAAATATAAACTATCAAACCTATATGGGAAATTCTTCAAACTCGTTTACTTTTGATGTTCAAAAAAATTTCGAAAATTTTTGTATGGCACATCAACGATATTTACTACCAATATTCCTTGGCTCTAGTGGAACACAGATCTGTTCGCATGAATGACTTTTACCGAACAGCATCAATGTTATGGCGGTTTAAGATAAAAACTTATAAAAAATTGCCAAAATTCTTTTTATAGTCCTAAATCAAAAATTATTGCATTTATGTTCTCTACAATGCTGTATCTAAAATACAAATTAAAAATTTCGCGATAAATTAAGAATGCATGGATATATTAGCGATTTAATAATTAATAAACCTTCTTATAAAATTGCAAAATTCAGTTTTTGTAATAGTAATATTGTTCATATTCATCCATTTATTGCAAAATTCATAAGGAGTGAGATCGAAAAAATCTTAACACACATTTTGCCTCATAACTTTTTTCGGAATCAATATTCAAAATTTTTTTTGATCTAATTATCATGGAAAAATACTTCAGTTATTATTTTTAATAACAACCATGTTAATTTGTCCTTATTTTCATCAAAATAAGTGACGAAAAAGATTTACGTCCTACAAGTTATTAAAAAATTTCAAAAAATCCAAATAGGTCTTACAAATAATTGGCCACAGAATTAAATGTCGTCCGTAAAACCGTTTCTAATGTTATTAAACAGTATCAGGAGAAATTGACTATTGATGTGAAACCTAGTTCGGTAAGAAAAAGGGACCATATGATATTGGGAAGGCCAGAAAATTGAAGGCATATTGAAAGGAACTCCAAACACATCTGGTAAAAAATCAGCTCAGTTTTCTCAGTGCTTCAGTGCGACTATTTGGTGCGAAAATTTAAAGCTAATGGGAAAGTTGATAACATATAAAGTTCAAAAAATTCCAAACTGGAATTCTGCCAAAAAAATTACAAGCCAAAAATAGGACTCGAAATTTAAAACCAAATTTTATGGTATGACAAGCTTTATGCAGTTACGGCAAAACAGGAAAATCATTTGATACATTCGGATCTATAAATACCAAAATATGCATAAAGGAATATTTGCAAAAAAAACTTCTTCCTTTCTTAAGAAAGCACAACGTGTCCACATATTTTTGGACTTATTTGGTATCATGTCACTACGGTAAGAAAGCTCTGGAGTGGTACCAAATCAATAACATAGTTTAAGTACCAAGAGAGGTCAATTTTCAAAATTGTCCATAGCTTAGACCAGTCGAGAGATATTGAGCTCTTGTGAAAAGTGAATTCAAGAGCACAAAAAAGGTGTCGCAAAATACCGAAGATTTTAACAGAAGATGTGCACACTGTTTCAAAAAAGTGACTGAAGCAACTATCAAATCTCCAAAGAAAAGGTTTTCAAAAATGGTCTACAATTTTATAATTAGTGGTTAGAATTTATTATTTATATATTTCTGTGATCTGTGCTAAATTATCAAATGATTAAAAAAATAATGAAAACTCTAAGATCAACCGTTTCCAAGTTATTGAATATTATGTATGTTAAGAATTTTTCGATCTCACTCCTTATATACATTTTTTAATTGCACTTAGTCAAATCTCTAAAGTCGCATTAAATGAAAAATCATACTTTTTTTCGAACGCCATATTGATTTTGGTATATGATATTAAAGCAGCAACAGATTGACATATATCATCGCCAATTTTGATTAGCGCCTTGGGTGTGCCTCGACGATTAATGTTAAACTAAAAACATCGCGTCCTTAGCCAATGAAAACCGTGGATGAATATTTTTAGTGAAATGCGTAAGTAGAATTTTACATAGAAACTTATTTCAGTTTAAAATTGATGTATACCGCCAACATCCGCTATATCAAAATATGCAAAATTGCTGAATTCTTTAAAAAAGCTATACACGTTTAGCAAATTAATATTTTAAAACGCCACAATGATTTTTAAATGTCATTTGGAAATCTTCTTTGATAACGCTATGCTCTAGCTTCACTGAAATAACGTTGCGAGTGTGCCTCGCGAAAAAGGCACCTCTTGGAGTCATTCACTTTTTTTCTCTCCAAGTTTGGGTACCTCTTTCAGCATTTCTGTAGAGGTCACATTAACTAGATATATGTCAAATGATGCATAATTTCTAGAGCTATTGGGACCTGTTTTGAAATATCCAAAACGGCGTAAAATTCCCAGTGAAAAAACTGCAAAATTTTAAAATTTTTTAAAATTTGGTTTCACGATTTTGCACAACATAATCTGACACTGGTTAATTGCACGCTAATTAAATCCATGCTGGTCCTTTTCTACAAGTGTTTATAGTCTACATTAGAAGAATTGAACACTTATGTTATAATCCGCACCTACAGCAATAAAAAGAAATAAAAAAACTTGTTAGTTTCAAACACTTTTTTTGGAATTTTTGACTTTGGGTGCTTGCCGGTACCACATGGAACCGTTTCAGGTCTTGAATTTTTTTCTGTTACAGCAAAAAGTGTTGTTAACATAATTGCAACAAAAGTTGTTTAAAAAAGTCAGAATTTAAAAAAATATTTGAGGTTGAATGTCTCTAATTATATACCTGCTACAGAAATTGATATTCCTCCATTATATAATATAAAATTTATTGGTGTTTAAACCACAAACAAATCTTTATTACCTGTTCTTATATTCCAACAAACTCAGATCAGATAATTTATTATCAACATTGCGAGTCTATAAAAGCTATTATTCAATGTTCAAATGCGAATGATTTAAATGGAATATTTCACCAGATTTTTACAGCTTTTTTCCAACCAATATAAATAATTTTATTAAAGAATTCTTTAACAATTTATCTGATATGTGTCTTTTTTAAATAAATGGTGTCTACAATGATCATAACAGACTACTTGATTTGGTATTTGTTAACGATCCAAATGGTTGTTCATTAACCCGTCATGAACCTATCACAAGACCTGAAGACCGCCACCACGCAACAATTGAAGCATTGAATTCGCTCCAAAGTTGGAGATAGAAAATAAAAATAACTCATAGAATATTGTTTAAAGAAGACAAATTACAACGACCTAAATTTTATACTAATTGGCTTGAAATTTTAACTCACTCTGATAAATCTTCATCTGCTCTGGTCTTGATAAAATACCTTACCAGAGAAACATCAGATACATCAGAGAAGCAAGCCGATTATATTTTATCGGCTTAAAGAGTATTTTTCATCGGCGCCCGGCTAATCGGCTGCGCGCCTGGGAACATAAAGAAAGGGCCTGACATTTTTAATTAAAAAGTTTTTTTATGCTATTAATGTTTTATCAATAAAACATTTGATATGAAATTTTTGGCGTATAAATCCTTTGATGTTAATAAGTGTACTTTTCCCATTTGGCAAGACAAATAAAGAAATATGTTTCTTTGTGCATTTTGCGTATAAACAGTAAGTTATTTATTCACAAGTTATTTTAATTTGCATTAATCGTGCGTATGAACGTAATAATAATCTTAGTATGTAAAATTGGTAAAAATTCATCGGCTTAGCGGCTAGCCGCCGGTCAAGCCGATACGGCTTGCTTCCCTGAGATACATTCGCTATTAGCAACATGTTTGCAGATTTTTTCGCTTCTACATAGTCTGACTGTAAATACAATATTTCTAAGCTGTACCCATTTTCCGTTCATGAACACCAAAAAATGCATTTCGTCTAGTGGACTCATCTGGTATTATTTCCAAAATAAAAAAACTCGAGTTATCTTCATCCTTTGGGCCTGATGGAATTCCTAATTGGATTTTAATAAACTGTGTTCAATGCTTCAATAGAAATTGGCTACTTTCCCAAAATATGAAAGAGTCATTTATCATACCATTATTTAAATTAGGAAGCAAGTCAAACATTATAGAGGTATAGCTAAATTAAGTGCTATCCCGAAACTCTTTGAGCAATGTCTAACTGAACCTCTTTACCATCAAATTCCATCAATTACAACTTACTACATTGATAAATTATGGTTTCACGAAAAGACAATATACTGATGTTATATACATAACGTGACCAGAGGGTTTTTGTCAAAAAGCGGGACCCGAACGACTAAAAAGCGGGATTCTGAACAAAATTATATGGAGAAAGCGGGATTTTGAAAAGTTTTGTAAAAAAAGAGGGATTTTCTTTTTATATCTCAATTAAAAATCTGAATCAACTGTTCTCTCGCAAGCACTTGGTTCACGACTCAATTGAGACGTTACAAATTGAGAACGACTCATGAAAATTTTGGAACATCGAAATAATTAAATATATCCCTGAAAACTGAAACATTAAAATTATAATTTTAAATTGTTTCTCGAAATGTTTTCATAATATTCCTAGTTAAATTTCAAGATTGAATTCAAATACGGATTGATAAAAAACTTTATACTTTTTGAATTTGGTAGAAATATTTTTTCTTAAATAATACTTAGACCCGTTAACAATAAAACCAAGGTTGGTTGTTATTACCGCAAAAAAAAAAAAAATCATTCAACTTGATTATCGTTACCCCTAAAATACAGTTATCTAAATAATTGAAAATTCGGTTACCGCTAAAATATATAACGATAAAACCTGTTACCGAAATAGCTCGAAATACCGATAACGCTAAAATACCGTTAGTGTTGTTTTTGGGTTGTATTAAAGTTACGGCTACCCCAGCTCGTCATTATAATACTTAACTACAGATTACATTTTATGGTTCTAAACCGATACTTTGAAATTTCTTAAGCAACAGTTACCCACAAAATACCGTTACTGAAATAACTAAAAATACCGTTACCTCTAAAAAACTGTTATCAAAATAATCTTATATACTATTACCTTTTCACATTTTTGAATCGGCTGCCAACAAGTTAAACACTAATATTCAGTTAAAATAAAAAATTAAAATAAAATCATTAACACAAGGTTTTCGTAAGCACTAACTTTAAGTAAATTTTATCAAAAACATTATTTCAGATATTTCTATAACTTTTATTTTATACAAAAATAAAAAAAGTATCCAATCCGAAACAAAGGCATGTCTTTTATATGGTTCCAGATATTTATTAAAGGTACAATATGAAAATATCTATGTTAACATTGAGTTCAAAGTTCATGTCAAAACACCTTTTTGAAATGGCACATTTTGGTAAATAAAATTGGTAAAAATTAGAAATGAGTTTTTAAAATCTAAAAATCTCTCTAAAAGAACAAAACTTCTTCCTACAAAAATTTATTTATATTTTATTCTTACATTCTTAAAATAATTAAAATTTTAAACCTATTTCAGGAAAAAAATGTAAACTTGTTTGGTCAAAATATATCAGACTTGAGATTTTTCATTCACTGGTAGAGAACTGAAGATATGTTAAAAATAAAAAAAAAAATTGTAAATATTTTAACAAGATTAATAATGCGTATCTTTTGGGAGATCTTCCTACAACGAAGTTATCAAAAAATACACACAAAGTACATTTAAGATTATTCAGTAGAGAAGATGATCAGCATAACAAAATATTTAAAACTTTTAATTATCAAAAACGATTTTTAAAAAAATATCAACTTTCCAGTGAAAAAATTATTTTTAGTTACACTTAAGTATTGGTAAGAATGTTATAGAAAACGTAAATAAGGAAATCGAATAAGTAATTGTTAGAATTAGAAAAGCGGGATTTTTTAATAAAAAGCGGGAAAAATATTTTAGGCGGGATCGAAGTTTAAAAAGCGGGATGTCTGGTCACGTTATATATACACTGACTTCAGTAAAGCGTTTGATAGAGTTAATCGCGACCTACTATTAAGAAAATTGTTCTTAATGGGATTTACAAACAGAACTTTAAATTGGATAAGATCATATTTGACAAATCGACAACAACACATTCTTTTTAATAATGCCCTATCTAAAATCATATACAGTAGCGAGCATTAAAAATGCAACGCTATGTGATATGATATTTGTTCGCATATATTTTGCTTATAGCAAGTCCTAATGTAACAGTACTAATGTGATTTTATTATTTGTGGTAATAGATAACTGTTGCATATAATTTTGTTGAATATTTTTGTGCGTAACGAAAATTATTGAACGTTTAGTAAAAGCAGTTGAAAATGTGAGCGAGCAAAAAAAAAAAAAATGCAATTCTAAACAAATAAACATGATTTTTAAAATTTTGATAAAAGTTTTGATTGGAAATGGTTGGAAACTATAGTGTTGTTAAAAAACATGATTTTCTATCGTTGCATATTGTCTAAGATACATGAAATCTACAAATAATATAAATATTTCCAATAAATTTCAATTTCATTAAATTTTGATATTTTTCTGAACTATTTTGGACATTTTTTAATAGAGATTGATATTTTTGGAATTATTATTTATTTTGTTAGTTGTTTTAAAACCAACAAACATTTTCTATAAATAAGCAATCAAATATTTATGATAGTTTAGCTTAACTTCATAATTTATAATTGAGTATGACCTTTCGACCGAAATAACGCAACCACTTTCGATCGTTATTTAGATGGAATCAACAGCTTAAAATATTTTTTTCGCAGTGATATGATATTATCGAATGCCCTGTATCGCTATAATGTTCAAATATCTCTTGATTTTGGTCCTGGAACAAATTCTAGCATAAGGAAAAACAGTTAAGAAATATACCTATTTTGAACTCTTTATATGTTGAAAAATTAAAAGTGCATCCTTCGTTATAATTGGACTTGTTTACTATTGGAAATTAATATTTAAGTAAGTATGTCTACATAGACCGTCTAAAATGGAAATATATGGGTTTAGAGTCAAATTAATTCAAGTTATCGTAATAGGCTCTTATTTCCATTATACAGTACTCGTAAAAATAATAAAGGACCTGCCTCTAAAAGTAAAGGTGGTAGTTTTACATAAGTAAATAATATGTGTTTTGTTAGAAGGATATCCAGTTACCATATTTACATTATTAAATCAACGATTGCTGGCAATAGTTGCTTTGAATGGCCAAATGTGGTCATTCAGATAATATAAAATATCTACTGTTAAATGACTTGTATCAATTGTTATATTCATGATCGTTTCAATATCGTTTTTTAATATAATTTTTAAGAATCTTCATATTAGAAATACATATTAATATTATTTCACTGCAATTATCAGAATGTTATTCAAAAATATTCGAAAGTTCTTAAAAAGTATGGATAAAAGAGTGTTTTCTTAATATTATTAATATCCTTTGTAGTTAAAATTACCTTAAATTTATATGTATTGGTAGTAATTAGTGGTAATACTACCAAATTATAGTTTTCATCATTTTTCAATAATTATTTTTATCAAAGTGTAAAAAAATCCGATGATTTTTTAGGAGTTGCATTTTTTTGCTCCCTTAAATTTACAACTTAAAAAAAAAAAAAAAAATATTATTAACTGTTCGGAACAAAATGACATACAATAGTTGGCTAAGGCCGCAAAGAATAAAGTCACAATAGAATTGGCTAATTTAATGACGTCCTAGCCCTAATCAATACGACCAAAAATCATATAGCCTAGCGTTGCATTTTTTATGCTCGCTACAGTATATGTTAAATCCGGTGTACCGCAAGGCAATCTTCTTGGGCTTTCTTTTTACTGTTTATAAACGACCTCCCATCAATTGTGAAATTTTCCAACTTACTAATGCATGCAGACGACGTTAACACATTTATAAGCTCGAGTAGTCCAATTAAGCAATCACTTTTACAAACGGATTTAGATAGCTTTTTTATATGGACCTTAATATCTTGGATGTTTTCTTATGGTTCTTATGGATGTTTCTATTTTGGGAAATACGAATTAGAGTCCGTAAATGAATTCCTGAATCTTGGTGTACTATTTATATTTAATAAACACATTAATATGTATACAATTAAGGCTCGTAGCGTCCTTGGGTTTATTAAACGTTGTGCTAATTAATTTATAGCCTGTTTCTCTATGCCGAACGAAAATCTAAGCGAACGAAAGCAAGTCGAACGAATTCGAATCATTTTGGGTTTCTCTATTTCCTACGCTTTCGTTCGCATGGACTTACGTCTTTTCACATTGTTTTTGTATTATTTTTTATTCAGAGTAATTTTTTTTTTTCGTAAAAATATTAAAAATACTACTAAATTGTTTAAACATAGATGCAACCAAGTAAATAAACAAAAATAAATAAAAAAGGAAAAAAAAATAATAATAATAATAAAAACAAAAATTTTTGAAAATTTTAATTTTTTAATTGAATTAGGAAGCAAAATCCTCATTTTTAAATACGGTGGATTTCCTAATGAATAAAAAACAAGATTGAGGAACATTTGCAGTATCCAGGTGGGTAATTTTCTTATTTTCATTGAAAAATTCAACCAGTGGAAAGCAAAATAGTAAGTGACCAATTTTGACATTTTTGTTCGTATCCTTCGACATACAGAAACCCAATTTTGAAAACACTTACGTTTTCGTTCGACTGTGTTATAGAAACCCAAATCAGTTTTCGTTCGCTTAGAAGTCGAAAGAAAGCATACGTTCGACATAGAGAAACAGGCTTTTAATGATGTTAGTATAACAAGACAGCTATATACTTCTTTAGTTAGACCAATTATGGAATACTGTTCTGTTGTCTGGGACCCATTTTATAACATTCATACTGACTGTATTGAATCTATACAAAAACAGTTCATACTTTTTATATTAAGCAAGGTTGGATACCGATACCGTTATGAATACCGATACCGATTAAATACCGTTTAAAGTTGGTTACCGTAACTGATACCGATACCGAAATTATTATTTTGTTAAAAATACCGGTATTCAAATACCGTTTCCCTCTGTACCGGTATATACCGGTATTTTAGTTTCGGTATTTTAAAAATACAAATTTACAACATAATATTATTCTTAATAATAAGAGTTTATTTAATGTAATATTTATAGAATTTTGTTTTAAAGAGGACATTTATTATTCACTTCTTTGTTATATAGATTGCAATAAATATATTTTTAAAGAGGTTTCAATGCCTTAAACCTTATGCGAATTCTATTTGATAAAAAGTCTTACTGCGAACACAAAAAATGCTTTATTATTATTTCTTAATATGATCTCAATTATTTATCATTTGAACGTACTGTTGAAATTATTGATATTTGTTTCTATGAAGATTCTTTCTTTCCTTAATTTTGGTTTCTCTAAAAAACCGACAAATGTTCTTCAGAAGGTTACAACTTGGGCTATCTTTGAAGAATGCATACCAGGGTTTCTCGGGAAATTTGCGATTTTTCATGTCCCTCTCTAAGGTGATTTTATCCGTGATTTCCGGGAATTTTAAAAGCACTTAAGTGAAAGAAAACTGCATTAATTTCAACAATAGGTTATATATTTTCAAAATTTGTTTAAAGAATATAATAAAATATGCTAAATCCAGCTGGGAACTATGTATACATATAATTTCATTATTCTTTGAATTGCTTGTATAGAATGAATCTTAGGTGGATTGAAATAAACATCGTGTCAGCACTTAGAAACAGCAAGAAAAAACTTAAACTTATTGAAATGATCTTGTAGGCATCTTAAATATACGATATACATTTTTATTGGTATGGACAGCATCCAGAATTAATCTCTAGAAATTTGGAAAAAACATTTAGAATGTGAAGAGAAAAAGATAGTCATGTCAGACCTTATAGCGTTATGTTCCAATTATTATAAGAAGTTGACATTTTTCGAAAATATTTTATTCGATCACTTTCACAATTTAGGTAGGTACGTTTCAGTATGTGATACACTTTAATTATTTTCAATAAAGTTGATGGAACACCCTATTGAATCTACAGACAATTTTATACCATTTGAACTAACATTTAAATTACCTCACGATTTCGGTTAAGACGTACTTTAAAAATTATTAAACTCTAAATTTTTAAGTGAATTTTTAAAAAATTCATTTTCAAAGAGATTTTCGAAGCTTGTGTAAAAATGTTTAAATAAAGTATATGAAATGTCTTTAATTTTCTGCCTCAAATACGACATTTTTTGATACATGTCTGATATATGTATGAATAACGATTGTGCGGATATCCAAAAACGTGTTTCACAATGTATAAGTCAGAATTCATTTAATTTGAAAAATCAGTACAATAACAATTGTTTAAATTTCTTTTTGTCTGTACATTTACAACTCTGTTTAAACCTGATATTGGAAAGTTTCATCTCTTATTTGATCTCAGTTATTAAACTAATTATTGAAGATATAATTAAAGTATTTTATGGCGAGTCGTTTTAATCCTGCAACTTTAAAAACTTCTAGTGAGTAAATGGAACATAATTACTACTTTCTTGCTAGAGCACTATTTCTCTTCTACAAAATCTCTCGTCCAAAAGTTCCTTTTTATGGTATTCTGTTTTTTGTGCTACTCCACAGATCTTTTGCATAATTTTACATTTTGCAATTTGTGTAATAAAATTAGCATTTTTTAAAAAATTTTTGCAAAATGAATTGAACGATTTTGTCTTTGTTAAAATCTGTGGTAAATACAAATTTTGTCCAAATTTTTAACTTCACTGTACTGCAAAAAATTATACCAATTTGTCTTTAAGAAGTCGAGTTTGATATTCCTAAATGCTTTGTTGTCATAAAACAAGCAATTGTAAAAATTTTATGAAGTTCTCTAACGAAAAATAGTCATATTTCAAACATTTCAACAGAAAATTATTAAATTAAATATACAAATTTATTTAATTAAATATACAAATATGTAATTTAATTATTTTTTTCGCGAAATTTAATTAAAAATTATTTACAAATTTAACTTTTTTGAGATTTTTCCAGTTTTTTTTTAATAATAACGGTATTTACCGGTATTTTTGTTTCGGTACCGGTATACCGTTACCGATATAATTTAAAATACCGTTATCGATACCGTTACCGAAATAAAAATAAATTGAATACCGATACCGTTATTCGTTTCGGTTTCCAACCTTGATCTTAAGAAATTCTTATCCGGACTCGATATACAATTTGCCATCATACAAGACCAGATTTACTGCAAATGAAATTATCAAGTCTCAAAAGAAGAACTATGTTAAATATAATTTTCTTTATCAAACTTATATCTGGCAGCATCAAGGCTGAATTTCTTGTGAATAGAATAAATTTAAATATACCTCAACGTCCCTTACGTAACTTTCAGCCATTATTTATAAAATATTTTCGACAAAACTATGCTAATGCTGATCCCTTCCGTAGATTATGTTTAAACTTTAACGAACTTTATAAAGTTATTGATATGTCTCTCAATGTAAATTTAATTAAACGTAATTTAATTTAATTCTTAAATAATTAATACAACATATAATTTGTAACAATTTTGTATTTTCTGTCTGCAAGGATTTTGTCCATAGACATAATAATAAATAATTAAATAAATAAAAAAGTAGTTTTTATAAGGGAGTCCTTATCTCCTAGCATGCGCACCGACGACTCAGTGCCCAGTAACAACGGCCACAAGGGTCCGTAGCTGACGTCTTGGCATTCAGAGGATGAAATTCGTACGAGATTAATCATAATGGGTCCAAATCTGACTCGAAGTAGAGCATGTGGTTTCACTTATCCATCTATGCCGAGCTATCCTCAATAAATAATGCAGTATCCTAGATCTATAAAATGATAGCGGCCTTCTATCCAGTTGGGTCCGTTTCCTCACTACTAAGGAGGGAACCAGCTTTGGATAGGCCACCCGCAACAAAATTACCCGGGGTATTTATATGACTCCTTACCCAGACCAACTATAGGTTTGAATGTCTCGCCATCTCATTTAGGGATACCCCATATCCATGTGCCAACTCGGATGTCGAATATACACCAGAAAGAGATTTAATCTACGGCGGCTTGACTATCCGTACAAATTTGGATATCTACTCCGAATACCCTGTAGTACAACAACCATCTTACCGCTCTTTTTATAGCCGAGATCTCTGCTTGAAGAACGCTGCAGTTTGAAGGAGATATACTTCCTGAATTCGGGAATGTATTTGGGAAATAACGAACGGAATGTTCCTTTTATTTGCCGTCTTGGTTAGTTCGCGAACTTTGTTGTTTGGTGGTTGTTCGCTTTCATGGCCTATATAACTGCGAGACAATGTAGATGGTACCAGAACTCGTCTCCCAGGCCGCTGCTACAGTGTCTTCATCACTGAAATCAGAAAGAATGAAAATACTGAACTTATTGCTTGCTACAATGTATGATCGAATCTTACCTGATCCAGTGGCAGCTTAAATTTATCCGCACGTAGTCCGCAAACTCTTGAGCAAGAGAACTAGTAGTCTTCTCACAAGACATCGTTTCCGGAAAGGGATTGTTCTCGTCTTGAACAGGTTTTCCCTATCATCTCCTCGGTAGACCTGTAGAAAGATTGACTCGAAACCGTAGTAAATCTTCCCACTTTTCTCGCGAAGAGGTGATAACGACTCCTCGTTCATTACGATTACTATCCTTCTAGATGTTCCATTAGATTCGGAAACTCTGGCCACCTTCCAATCGGTTGTGGGGATTTCAGGGTTTCCGAACCAAATGAGCTCTAGAATCTTCTTAGGTTTGGACGGTTCATCCGGTACTCGGGCCATGGCTCTAGGTCGCTGTGGAATCTCATCAATAGAAACCACGGTTTACCTGGCTTCGATACCATCCTGTATCGTCGCATTGGGGAGAAGGTCCGGGGTTCTCATTTAGAACTTTCCAGAAAACTCCCATTAGCTTTCTGCGCACTATATCCTAATTTGCATGAGATATAGCGCAGTCAGTGTCGCTTCTACCGATGACAGCTCGAATGAGGTGACCTATGATTACCTCACTGAACGATTTTCCCATCGGGTTGTAGGACTTTGGACGATTGGTCCCGGGTTGTTGGCCTTGCAGCTGTGTCTCCTCCTCTCACCGCTGCCTTTTAGGCCCTTCTTTCGACGAAGAAGGAGGTTTTCGATGCAACTCGGCCAATAAAGACTTGGCCCAATTTAGCGAAACTAGTTCATCTGGGGTGAGGGATTCGGCAGGCTTCTTACCTAACCGATTCAAAAATCGTTTAAAAAGCCCTTCTGAGGGGTTTAATGTGCCTTTGTGTTATTGCCCTTTTGGGCTGGAGGCTCAGATCTGACAAGTTCCCAGTTCCTTCAATGGCGGGGAAAGGTGACACTTGGGAACCCGAAAACTTTTTCGCAGTTCCCTGCCGTCTGAGTTTGCTTCGAACTGATAGCTCCCGAAGCAGGGGGTTTCACTGAACCTTTGTTGGAGCGGGTCATAGAAAATAAATTTTTGAACATACATTTTTCATAATTAAAAATATTTTTTGGAATATAGATACCATGTAACGCAGGGACAATCCATTGTTTATAAAAATATTATTATTATTTAATAAAAAGTACTTTCAAGTTTTTGTTCTTTGATATAATTAACCCTAAAATGCATGAGGTCAAACCCGCGAGTAGAGACATGGGTACCACAATGTAAAAAATGCTCGCTGAACACGATTCTGACATTAATTTTTCTGAAAATTTCACCAATTTTTCAGAAAATCTGTAAAATAACATTTTCTGATGTGTACCATATATGGTACATTATGCATTCTATACATATTTGAAATCAAATATTATTTGTTGAAACTATTTTCTATACTAGATTTTATTGGAAAATCTTGAAAACTAAGTGGAAACGGATGAAAAATTATGTTAGAATAAAAATCTATGAAATCCCTTTTTATATGTATTTTCATTCATATTAACGCGAAGTAAACACTTTGTTTTTCCCATTCTTCTATAATTTTTGTTCGCGCGTTTATACTTTTTGATCTTATTCTATCATAAATAAACTAATCGACTTTGCAGATAAATACTGCATCATCTTTATTCCTTTTTTTTTCGCTAAATCCCGTTGATGTGTCCGAAATAGTCAACGTAGTAGACAGTCTCAAAGTTTGAGAAACAAGAGCGAAAATTTTTCAAAAAGTGAGTTTTTCGCGAGACACATTCACAGTTTCATATGCAATGGCATGGTTTACTACGTGAACTTAGTTTTTTTGTTATTTTGCATAACAAAATCAGAGGAGCATTAAAAATAAATTTTACACAAGAATTTTATGGACTTTTTGAAAATTATGCAAAAATTGCACTTTTTGTTTTTATATTTTTATATATTATATATATTTTTATATATTAATATTGCAATTTAAAAAAATTTGGATATATAGATATAAGAACGGCAAGAAATATAATTGATCGGGACCATAAATTTAAGTAAAATGTCGTAAACATTTTTTTATGTTCAACTTAAAACCGCTATAACTTTGGCGACCCTCACATGAAATGATTAACGCAAACTGATTCTACATACATTCGAGTTACTTTATATGTATACAAATGATTTTAATGTGCCATTAAAAGAAAAACTTTTTTTGAAGGGCTAAAATCAAAAATTTTTGATAATGGCCCATATATATGGGCAATTCTCTTTTTATGTTTGCCTTTATGAAACTGACTTTCAACTTCAAATATTTTTTAAAGTTCTGACTTTTTTAAAAAACACTTCGTGCTGTAGCACAAAAAAAATCAAGACCTGAAACGGTTCCATGTGGTGCCGGCAAGCAACCAAATTCAAAAATTCCAAAAAATGTGTTTGAAACTAACAAGTTTTTTTTATTTCTTTTTATTGCTGTAGTCGCGGATTTTAGCATAAATGTCCAATTCTTCTAATGTAGACTATAAACACTTGTAGAAAAGGACCAGCATGGATTTAATTAGCGTGCAATTAACCAGTGTCAAATTGTGTTGTGCAAAAGTCATGAAACCAAAATTTTAAAATTTTGCAGTTTTTTCACAAATATCCAATTTTACGCCGTTTTGGATATTTCAAAATTCAAAACAGATCCTAATATATCTCGTTAATGTGCCCTCAACAGAAATGCTGTAGGAGGTACCCAGACTTGGAGAGAAAAAACGTGAATGGCTCTAAGAGGTGCCTTTTTCGCGAGGCACACTCGCAACGTTATTTCAGTGAAGCTAGAGCATAGCGTTATCAAAGAAGGTTTCCAAATGACATTTAAAAATCATTGTGGCGTTTTAAAATATTAATTTGCTAAACGTGTATAGCTTTTTTAAAGAATTCAGCAATTTTGCATATTTTGTTATAGCGGATGTTGGCGTTATAAATCAATTTTCTTACGCATAAAATATAATTTCAGTAAAAATATTCATGAACGGTTTTCATGGGCTAAGAACGCGATGTTTTTAGTTTAACATTAATCGTCGAGGCACACCCAAGGCGCTAATCAAAATTGGCGATGATGTATGTCAATCTGTAGCTGCTTTATTTAATACCCTATATCAAAATCAATATGGCGTTCGAAAAAAAGTACGATTTTTCATTTAATGCAACTTTAGAGATTTGACTAAGCGCAATTAAAAAATGTGTATAAATGACATTGACTTATGACTTATTTTAAAAAAATTATGAATTTTGCAATAAATGGATGAATATGAATAACACTACATCACAAGCATACTTAACTCGCCGCGGTATTTTTAATTTGTATTTTAGATACAGCATTGTAGAGAACATAAATGCAAAAATTTTTGATTTAAGACTATAAATAGAATTTTGGCAATTTTATTTTTTTTATAAATTTTTATCTTAAACCGCCATAACATTGATGCCGTTCGATAAAAGTCATTCATAGCTCGTATATTTATATACGTAACAATACAACAATCATATTCATACTAAAGACGTGCAAGAGTAGAACTGAAAGTACACTCAAAACAGATATAACAAATAAATACTTGTGCGCAGTGGTGTTAGGCTTTTTTCTCAAAAAATCGTCAAAAATAAGAAAAAATATCGTCAAAATCGTCACAAAAATTTAAAAAAATCGTCAAAAAAACGTCACTTTTAAAAACCTTAAAAAATAAGTTGTTTTCATAAATAGATAAATAAAATAGATTAGACAATAAAAATGATAATTTAAATTTTATCAGTGAAATTTTGATAGAATTTCTTAAGTGCAGATTATTTAACAATTAAATTAACATGCAGAACATAGTAGTTTATAATGTAATTAAGGCCCTAATTTTGTAAAAAACTTCCCCTCACTTTGAAAAATTTTTCATGTAAATTGTTTTTGTTTTTCAAAAATTTGTATGAAAATTCCTTTCAAAGTGAGATGAAGGGATTTACAAAATAAGGGGGAATATTAATATTTCCTGAAATAATTGTTCGAATTTTGAAAAAAATTTTGATGCAGTATAAAATTAAATACAAAAAATTCAAACGTTAATATATTTTTTAGTTATGAACTTTTATTTGAATTATTTTAAATTATGAAATTCCTAAGAAATTTCTTTTTTTAGTTTCGTTTGTTTTGTTTGATAATTTTATAAATTTCCTTTTTCTAAAAAAAAAATATTGATACGGAGACAAAATAATTTTTGCTAATACTATGTTCACATATAAAATTTTTTTGGAAAAACGAGTCGTTTTCTTAAAAAACACAAACGAATTGACTTGTTTTTTCATTTATTTCAAAATCAGAAAACATTTCGATTCGAGTTGTTTAATTATTAAACACAATAAAAACATATTAAATTTCCATACAGGGAAGAAATTTTTAGTATTTTTAGTATTTAGAAAATTGTTAAAAAAAGAATTTGTAGAAATTGTCAAACAGTTAAAAAAAAAAAAAAAAATAAAATTAGAAATTATGAATTAAATTCATATTAGTTCATAAATTCTATTTGTTTAAACATTTTATTTTTTAATTAGAAAGTGTTTGTATGTGAAATTTTTATTTAAATCAAAAATTTGTGAAAATATTTTGACAAAAGAAAAAACAGGCCAAAAGGAAAAAACACAATAAAATAATATGTGAACAGTGATGTTTAAACTCTTTGAGTTTTTAAAAAACAAGTCAAAAACTAATGTATGTGAACATAATATAATATGTATTTTCTTTTTTATTTCTGTTTTATCATATATTTTTCTTTAATATGTATTTTCCTATATTAAAGGTACAAAATATAAATTCTTACACAATTTTTCTGAAATGTCTGACATAATTATAAGTAAAAAGTATTTCTATTTAGGAAAATCGTCAAAATATTAGCGACTTACTAAAAAAAATCGTCAATCGTCAAATTTCTAAATTCATTTAAAAAAATCGTCAAAATGACGTAAAATCGTCACATCTAACACCACTGCTTGTGCGTATTGTTATAAATGAGAGAATGAGTGTAACAGATATTGTATGATCTTGTTTTTGCACACTCATTCTATTCATAAAAACAGTTAAAGTTATTAGTGGTTTTACGTTGAGTAACAAATTTAATTGTTTCTTTTTCTCAAGTAACTGTTGTACCATTATTATTTTTGAGTGTTTATTGGTACAACAAGTAAATTCAGAGCAAACTAAATTTTATACTTCTCTCAGAAACCACCACCAAAAACAGGTTTCAAAAGCAAAATATATTGTACATATGTGCGTACGTATGTACGTGTGTTTTTAAATAAAAGCCACACAATTGTCTGTATAAAAGTGATTTTTGTAGAATAGAAATGTGTTTCTAATAGCAAATAAAAAATATAAAGAAATAAATAAAATATTTTTTAATTTTTGAAATTACATTTTTAAAAAATCATATACAAATGTACACATTTATTTGATGCCTGTAATACAGACATTATATTAATATGTGCACATATATTTTTTCTCAACATACAATGCGTACTACTGGTATAAGCTAAAATACCTACTTTATCTGTTTTGTTAAAACAAAGTAAAGTAAGTATGTAACTCTCTTTTCCAAATTATTCATTCTCAAAAGAATAACAATACCAACTTATAACAGAAACACAAAAATACTCATCAATACGCACTCAAACTGAAAAATTAAGAAACTGGTGTGGTTTGAGTGTAACTGTGCAAGTGTTTAATTCATACCCAGGGCTGTCAGATGTGGCGATTTTTCGCCAAACGTGGCGATTTTTAATTGCTTTTGGCGACTGAATTTTCCGTTTTGCGACATGGCGATTTTTAATAAGGTGGCGATTTATTTGGCTAATTTTAAAATTTTATTAAATAGGTATTCGCATAGTAAAACTATTACGTTTTCTTACTAGCCATACACATATCTATATTAATTTTTCCATACTTATAAAATAAAGTTGCAAAGTTACAAAAAATATCGAGTAAAACTTCAAAAACTATTGTTTGTGCATGATTTTTATTGCCTTATCTATGGTTATTAGTCTGTGATTTTTATTATCATTTTGGTAATTTTTGCAAATTGTAAAAAACATTTAATGATATTCAGTCCTTGACATAAGACATTTATTAGCAATTTTAAAATACGTTTTATCTTAAATTTATAATTAATTGAAATCAAATGTTTTTACTATTTTCTTAAATATAGCCTGATTTAACAAAAGCATTTTGTATCAAATTTAGAATATGCCATTAATTTTTATCTTTAAGTATTAATTTATGTTTGGATTAAGAATTATTTAGAAATAACATTTGAAATTCAGAAAGTATTACTTTTTTTTTTTTAAATGAATATTAATTTTTATTCAAACTTGAAATTACGTATTTTCAGAAATACCTTTAAGTTATCAAATTAAAAGGCACGAAGCAAGAGTTTGTAAAAACCCCTGATCTAAGTCGGGGATCACACACAGCAATTTTTCCTGCTGCAATTCTGAGTTCATAGGAGAGAGAAGAGAAGGGAATACTAAACATTTACATGCACTTTACCTCTCTCGTCCGCCAACTCAGAATTGCAGCAAGAAAAATTGCTGTTTATGAACTCCGACTAACAAAATAATGATCCTTAATTTATAAATTAATTTTGACATCATCTTTTTAATATGAATATTAAGATTTTATGTGCCATAATGAAAAGAAATCGTTCATGAATAAATTAGTTCTTCGAAACAATTTATAAGTTTAATGGGACAAATGTTCGTTTTATAATTTTAGAATTATTCTATTAAAAAATATAATTAATTTCAATAAATTTTTAAAATTGTTGACCTAAAATTAAGCTATGTATGTCAGAAAAGTGTATTGAAATTAATATTTTTTCTTTATTCAATTATTATTAGCTACTGAAATTATCATTGACTTTGTTGATACTGAATTTACATTTTAAAATTATATAAAATTTGAATCATTAAATATTTTAGTTGTTCTTAGTTTTTCTTAAAAAAATATCTAAAATTTAATTTGGCGAATTTTGACGATTTCTGATTAACAATTTGGCGACAGAGGTTCAAAAAAATCTGACAACCCTGTTCATACCCAGTTATTTTATAGATTGAAATTGGTTCCATTTAGAAAAAAAGTTACCAAGCCAATTGTTATTGTGTGTCTTTTTTTAAACGAGTATTGTAACTATTTCTATTTTCCTATTTTGATAAAGTTATCAATAACTTTCAAAATAATGCAAAATATACATATAAATATATGTAAAAATTTTCTTTTATTTTCGGCCACATATCAGTCTTTATAATTTAAATAATTTATTACAATTTTTCTGCGATTATATGTTTTTAGTGAAAACAAAAAGAATTCACTCATTAAACCGTTTGATAATTTGAAACACATTTGAAGTACAATTCGGTTAACCTGCAGATAGCACTTATTGTATATAAACCAATAAAGCAGATTTCTTAACTATGAATCTAAATTTTTTTGTCATTTTTATTTTTATTTCTCAAGTACATATCTACAACTCATCTATACAATTGTTTTCAATAAGAAAACATGTTTTTATTTTTACAGATAGCTCTCATTTAGTATAAGTAGTTTTCTGTAGAAGATTTTTAGATAGATTTCAATATTTTTCTTACCTTATTAGATATAATTTGACATAAATACAGTTGAAACCTTTTAATGGTGTATTCAAAATAATGGCAAAATATAAGCTTTAGGCAAATAAAAAGCAAAAAACGGGATTTAGAAATCCCGAAAAATCCCGGGATTTGAATTTCAAAATTCCCTAGAATCGGGATTTGTAAATCCCGAAAATCCCGGGATTTTCGAGATCGGATTTTCCGTTTGAGATCCCTAATACATACCCAATGTTGTAGGGTATTATATGATCGAGCTACTATAGCTATCTTACTTGTTTTCAATGATTTTGATGATACATGATATCACAATAGGGATGTCAATTTCATATCACATTCGTGCTGGCTAAGTTCACACGTGCTTTCAATTAAGTCGTTGCTAATAGATCAAAGAGAACAAATTGCACTGGCAAACATTTATGGAAATAAATTGTTTGGTAATTATTAACTATGAAATTATTTTATATTAATGTTTTAAGATTTATTTGGAGGAATGTAAATTACAGTGGGTATCATATATAAGTAAACAAAGTAGTATCTTGAACTCAAGTAACATATAATTATAAATATATAATGTATTATTAGCAAAATAAACAGCAAAAAATTCAATTCAACATATTACTACTTATTGAATATGGTTCTTTTTAAAGAAGTTAAAAAAAAATTAATGATCCATAAATAAGTAAACTAGGTTTTTAATAGCCCCGGCGACTACATATATTCTGTATATCCTTGGACAAAATTAGAAGGTTTTAGTAATAACCTTAAGTCCATCAGATTGGTTAATTATGGGGACACTATTTTGTTAATTAAATTTCATGCAATTTCTATTGGTGACACATCTGGACCTTAAGTAGGTGATTCTGAAATGTTAATTATTTCCTCAGCTATATATTTTGAATCAAATTCACTCTAACTTATAGGTAAATTTTCCTACTATTTGATAAAATGCACAAAAATTAAATAAACACTTTTTGGAACTTTATACCTTTTGACAGATTAAGGTTAATCTGGGAATTTATTTTACCTTTGTGTACCACTTTTTTTTTCCTATTTTATAAATAGAAATGTATTTCCAAACAATTAAGCCCTTTCCGCCGGACTTAAGTATTGATTTTGTATACTTAAAGGTTAAAGTTTAAATAGTTTAGAGCTAAACGTACAAATAGCCTACATTATATTTCATGCGAATCATAGGTTATTCAATACAGAGACTTATTTTCTAAATTTTTCATATTTTTAGACATAATCTGCATAGAATGTCATCAAATTTTGAAGATTTATTATACTTATGTATAAAATTTTCCGTACACATATTTTCCGTCTTCACATATTTTTCTGTTAGTTGTAAATTCAGACCATAGTTTTCGGAATAAGTTTTGATAAAAATTTTGGAGCAGAAAGCATAGGATTTTAAAGCTAAATTGTTATCTATTCTTTTTGTAGTGATTCTTAGGAGATTACCATAAGCTTTACTTACTTTTAATAAAAAATTAAAGAAATTAAGCCAAAAGTTGCTTGTTTACTTATTTTTGACTCGCCCAAAAACGACTTTTCAACTTTCTCTAGAAAGAAACTTAAAATTGAATAATATTTGAAAAATTTGTCATCAATGCACAGTGAGGCAGAATCGAAATTTTTTGGAAATAAATCTGTAACTTCTGCTCGGCTGGTTGGCTATGCGTGAAATTTGGTATATGCGTAGCAGAGGAGTGTACAATGTAAAGTTTGGAACCCTCAGGGGCGGAGGTAAAGGGGCTCAAAGTTTGGTACCTCTGACATACAAATTTTTTTTAATCGCTTACTAAATTTTTGTTTCTCGTCTAATATCAAATATTTTTATACACTATTGTAGGCACTGATAAGACCTACAAAAAACATGCTTGAATGTCCTATTTATCTCTTATAATTTTTGAGTTATTTGCATTTGAATTTTTATGTACCTCAATTTTGCATGTTCTTGGTCCAGTTTTTTTCATATATATCCTAGTGTTTCCGACCGATTTCATTTGTTTTTATTTAGCTAATTAAAGAACAAATTATTTATTGTCGCTTTTTAAAGCGAAACAGAAATGATGAGTTTGTTTACTTATTTATGACACCCGATGTATGTTTTTTATGGCAATATTAATATATTTAAGTGTAGGGAACGTAAAAAGTATTAAAATATATGTTGTATACAAGGACCGTAATGATTATGAGTTTTAAAATAAAAATCAACAAATAATCATTATTTTTTGATTTTTATTTTTCGCTCAACTTTTAATGATTATTTTTGATTTTTATTTTTATACTCAACTCATAATGATTATTTTTGATTTTTATTATACCCTTCACCACAGGTGTAAAGGGTATATATAAGTTTGTCATTCCGTTTGTAATTTCTACAATATTCGTCTAAGACCCCAAAAAGTATATATATTCTGGATCCTTATTGATAGGGGAGTCGATATAAAGATGTCCGTCTGTCTGTTGAAATCAGTTTTTAGAAAGCCCCAGTTAACGGATATATATGTTTTATATGTCAAATTGTTAGAAATATTCCTTAGAAAATCGCTAATAAAAATGAGCAAAATCGGTTGATAAATAACTGAGATAGCAAAAAAACGAAGGTACCCCCAAACAATCGTATTTGCTGTCGGCTCCTATAAAAGATAGCGAATTCGTTTATGCACGAAAAATTCAAAACCTTTCTTATAATTTTTTTGATGAAAAAAAAAAAATCGGTGCACTATATTCCCGATATCGGTCAAAACGCGTTTTTTGACTTTTTTTAGCCTCTACATAAGCTACGGCTTTTGAACAGGTTGGTCATAAATATTTTTATAAAATTTCGGTTTTTTACAGAAACCCAATTCGCTCAAAAACAACAGAGATATGGTCCAAAAAATAAGAAAAATTTAATAAAATAAATACGAAGGAACATTTTTATATTAAGCATTGTTATTGTTATTTTTTTTTATGGGCAAGTTGTTTAGTTAGCAACAGCAGTTCTTGTTATTGTTTGTATATGCAATGTGGTTGTATATGCAGTCAGTTTGTAACATACATACATACATACATACATACATACATACATACATACATACATACATACATACATACATACATACATACATACATACATACATACATACATACATACATACATACATACATACATACATACATACATACATACATACATACATACATACATACATACATACATACATACATACATACATACATACATACATACATACATACATACATACATACATACATACATACATACATACGCCACGGCCGAATCTTTTTTCAATTTAATTTTTTTGCTCAACTCATAATGATTATTTTTGATTTTTATTTTTATTTTTTTTGCTCACAATATAAAACTTAACATGAGAAATTAAACTATTATCTAGTAAAAAATTTTCTTTAAGTAAAAACTTTGATTTATTGCAAATAATTTTATTTTTAATAAAAAAATTGGTTTTTAATAAAAAAAAATAAAATTTGAGAAAAAAATTCGAATTTTATAAAAAAAATTGGATATTTTTTAAAAAATCTGATGAAAAATATATCATCACACTTGCCTTTTAGTAAATAAATCTAATTTACGATGAGAAATCTTTTTTATTTAAAATTGCGTAATAGTTTCATTTCTCATGTTAAGTTTTATATTGTGAGCAAAAAAAGTAAAAATCAAAAATAATCTTATGAGTTGAGCAAAAAAATAAAAATAAAAAAAGTAATGATTATGAGTTGAGCGAAAAAATAAAAATCAAAAATAATCATTAATGTTGATTTTTTTTCATAAAAATCAAAAAAATAAAAATCATTCCGGATTACGATAGAACCTGTTCTGAAGATTACATTTCTGTATTTAACACTTTTATCAGGTTGTTCCTTGTATCTGATTTTTTTGTTTAAAGAATAATGATTATTTTCTGTCCCTGGTTGTATATAATAAAACTGAAGTTTTGAATTTACTAAACCAACTTTTTTAAGTGCATTTTTTTCATTCTCATTAACACAACTACATTTTACTCATTGACATCCCTATACTACCATGACATTATAGAATTATTCGGTTTCATAAAATTTTAATATGGGAATTCAAATTGTGTGCCAGAGTTTATTTTAAATTAATTATTTGATTTATAATAAAGGATGAAGATGAACTTGATCCCGAGGATGTGGAATTGGACGATCCGTATAACCTTGAGACCCGAAGTAAATGTAAGATAATTATTAATGGAATTCATATAAAAATTCATTTATATCTCATCACCATTAGACAACAAAAAGAAGAAGAAATGTTATTTTTGTATATTTTATGTTTGTTATTTTTTTATTTTCTGTTTATTATTTTTGTGTAAAAATTTTTCTTTGCAGAGCTCGGAAGATTTGGATACAGACACTGAATTTGAACCAGTAGAAGATATGACTTTGGAAACTCGTAGTCGATGTAATATAAAATTTTATGTATTTCTGTTATTTAGTTGTTAAATTTGTAATTGGTTTCTTCCTCTTTGAGTTGTCTTTTTAAGCATAATGAATCATTCATATACATTACAAAATTAATTTAAGTGTTTAATCTGAACAACTAAATAACCATTCATTTTGTATCTTTAGACCAGTCAAATTAGTGTTTAAGATCGGAATTTGAAGGAGAAAAATTCGACATGTCATATCGTCTTACGTGTCCGCTACGTGAGATATTCAAATTCCGAGCTTTACGCATTTTTTCTAATTTTACTGGCCTATTATTCATATATAACATTCACACACACAAGTGTAACTTTTTGGTGTTAATTTTTTAAATCTTTATACATAAAAAACAGCAAGCGCTCATACTGGTGATCAAACTGTTGACGAATATCCAGACATAAGTGGAATATGCACAGCTAGGGTAAGGTTCATTATATATTATATATTTTTTCATACAGCTTTATAATAAAAATTGCATTGCTTATTACACAGGAAGCTATGCGCAAAATGACTGAAGAAGATAAGCAGAAAATAGCCCAACAAGTCGAACTGTTTCGTCGAGAAAAACTTACATTTGATTCTGAGGTGGCAAAATGGGATGATACTGGAAACGATATTATCTTTTTGGCAAAACACATGTGTATGATAATGATGGAAATGACAGATTTTACACGGTAAGATATATAATACAGATATTTAATTTTTATCAGCGCTACGCACAATACGCGAGTGTATGATAACTGGGTAATTCCAAAAAATTTCGACGCAGCTCGGATTTTAACTCCTCTATGCGCTTCATATTAACCTGCACCATGTCGTTAATGTTTCATATTCTATGAACCTCTAAATTTGGACACTTCGAGCTTTTTTGTAAAAAATTAGCAAAATTTGTGCTAGATTAATTTTTATAAGCATCATCAGATATAAACAATTTTGGTATCATTGGAAAGGATTTAAATTCCTCTTTATCACAAAATCAAAAATGAAAAAATATCCTTTATCCTTGGATATCCTGAAAAACGGTCTTAATTTTCAATTTTTTTTTTTTTTTTTTTTTTTAAACTTTAAACTTTTTTTAAACGTTGTAGTGTAAAAATGGATTTATCATTGTAGTGTAAAAGTTTCAAAATTTGTTAGTTCTTTACCAACAATTTTTTTTAATTAGATTTTAAGCATATTGATATACTTATGAAAATTTTAATATAGTGTATCATTATTTGTTAATATAAGACGTGTATATAGTAGCACTTGTCTGATCCCGAAAAAATAATTTATTATTTTAAACGCTTCAGAAACACATTAACCGACTTTAAAAAATCAGCCGAATTGTTTGTAACTATTTTATAGATAATATACTGTAATTTATCGTGATCGGTCTATTATTTCACCTGAACACAGTGGTCCCAAAACGATTTTTTTTCGAAATAGTTCTGTAACTTTAGAACTACTTTTCACCGGAACACAGTGGTAGTAGTTCTAGAGTTACAGAAATATTTCAAAAAAAAAAAAAAAAAAAAATCGTTTTGGGACCACTGTGCGGAATAGTGGTTTAACGAATATAAATGTCTAAAATATGTCGTATTTATGAAAATTTCAGCTCATATAAATTTTTTACAAGTATATATCGTTGTACCAAATTTTTTAATGTTTTTTTTATTTTCGAATTATTCGACATGCCGGTTATTTTCTGTCGGTTAATCGGTTTTTTTAAAATTTTATTTTCATTACTTTTTTTTACTAAACAACCCATATTTTTCATTTTTTATATTTGCTCGGGGCACCTTTTTTAGTGCCGATTCATTAAACAAATCCAATTGTTTGAAAATTATTATTTTTTTTTTTTTAATAGTTTTCATATTAATTTCATTTTTAAGCAATTCGTCTGTTGTTCTGTATAAAGACCTAAAATATTTGGAAGTATTTCTAATTTACGTTATTATCAGATAAAGCTTTATGTTGTTAAAAATTTATGATGTTTAAAATTTTCAGTTACTAATTTGAGTAACACCAGCCGTACTGAGAACTGAGATTTGTATGTTTTTTTTTTTTTTTTTTATTTATTAATACTAATTTTAGTTAACAAAATAAACGTAAATTTTAGTTTTGACGATTGTCACAAGAAATACTTATCCTCATTAAAATAAAGAAAATTTCAGTGAATAACTAAAAAACAACATTTTCAGCATGATAACCTAGCTGCAGAAGAGCGATATGACTTTTTATTTTTATATTACTTATTATAACATCAAAGTTTTTCTTAAAATGGAAATTGAACAAAAATACCTAAACACATAATTAAAATTTTTCATAAAATCTTACATCGGTCATATAAAACAATTGCCAGACAGGCAGTGTAGTCACAAAATAAAGTTTCTGGGATCATAATATTATACAAAGAGTTCATAGTCACTGAATGGAAACCTGGTAGTGGAAGAAAAATAGTATCTTCAGGTTGTAGGACTCAGACAAAATAGAAAGTATTTTGAGAGAAAATCCCCTCATCTCTGGAAGAAAAGTGCCACAAAAAGTTAATTGCTTTAAAACTTTATCAGAAAAGTTAAGAGGAAAGCGAGAATTTGGTGGTAAAAAATAACATAATTATGATTAGTGTATAATAGACGATTAAAACAGAAATATACGAGATTGGGTGCCCTTGGAAAAGACTTCTCCCTTTCCTAAGAAAGTACAGTGCATTCGCTTTTTTCTGTCCTGTTTTCGCTTCTTCTCATTACAGCAAGAAAACAATGGAGTGGTAATCAGTGTTGCCAATTTAGCCATTTTTCATCTATGTCTAGCGATTTTTTCCATCTAGCTTTAAAAAATGGATAGATTTGATCTATCCGAAAGATTTAGCTATTTTATTTCTGCTTTAGCCAGAATTAATTATATCTTTTTTAATAATTAATTTGTGTGTTTGTTTTTAAAAATATTTAATAAATTAGATACTAAATTATATTGTCCCATTACTGACATTACCATCAAAATCATTTATTTATTTTTATAAAAAGCTATATATTTGCATATTTTGTTGCAAAAATTATTAAAATTTGTTTTTATAATTTTTTAACTTTATAATTTTAAATGGCGATTATTATAAATCTTTTTAATTGAACAAAAGCTGAAAAAATTTTTACCAATATGACTTTTTCATTTAATTTTTTAGTGGTTATATATATATATATATATATATATATATATATATATATATATATATATATATATATATATATATATATATATATATATATATATATATATATTTAGCAGAATATTTAGTGTAGTGCCGATTTTATTACTTAAACGACAAATATATATATTTTTTAATATTACAAAAATAATAATTTAATAAAAAAAAATTTCATCACAAAAAAAAAAAAAAACGGTTTTTAGTACACATTTTTTAATTTCTTTACGCTATATTATATATTTATGATTGATAAATGCTATATAAATATTAAAATAAAATATATAAAGTTTATTTATAGTAGACATATTAAAGTTTTCTTAAATTTATATATATATATATATATATATATATATATATATATATATATATATATATATTTAGCAGAATATTTAGTGTAGTGCCGATTTTATTACTTAAACGACAAATATATATATTTTTTAATATTACAAAAATAATAATTTAATAAAAAAAAATTTCATCAAAAAAAAAAAAAAAAAAAAAAAATAAAAAAAAAAAACGGTTTTTAATTTCTTTACGCTATATTATATATTTATGATTGATAAATGCTATATAAATATTAAAATAAAATATATAAAGTTTATTTATAGTAGACATATTAAAGTTTTCTTAAATTTATATGTAAACAAATTTTTTCTTATATAGCTTCTACATTAGATAATTTTTTTATCAATACAAACGTCAATATTAACGTGAATTTATGGAAGGTGGCAACAGTTGCACAAAAACATCATGGAGTCATTCCATTTAAAACCAACACGAAAAATTCCAATTTTTGACTTTTCCTCTCCTCTCTTTTCCTCTTTTTAAAAAGACCATTTTTCGAGATATTTACGCGCGAACGAAAATCGCGAGATGTTGAGAAAAAAGTCATGTTATACGTCATATTAAAGGAAATTTTGATACCTTTAATATGACATCTCAATAAATATTATATAATAAATACTTCGAAAGATATTTGTAATTCTGTGTATGCAACTTTATACATATTTTGAGCTATTTTGCACTTTCAAATCACGATATTTTGCGAACCACTTGATGAAATTATCTGAAATTTTGAATTAGTCTTAGTTTTGACAAGAATAATGATTATACCAAATATTATCAAATTCGGAAGAGGTAAGAAAATCAGGTGGTTGGAATGACTCCATGGCGAATTCATTATTGTTTTTTATATATGAAATTTGACAGCTGTAACAACAAAAAATAATAATCAGCTGTTTAACTAAGGTTACTTTGTGTAGATTCGCGCTGATTTTGACGTTTGTATTTATAAAAAATTGTCTAATGTAGTCACTATGTTATAGTTTTAAAGCCCAAATTACAATAGCGCGTAGTCAGCAGCAGTGTGTGCTGCCATAATCAGCTGATTATTTAGAATGCACTGTTTGTTATGGTGTTGATTACATTTAGTCAGCAGCAGTTTGCAGTGCTGTTTCATTTAGCCCTGTTTCTAAATTCACTGCGCTGCATTCAGATTGAGAGCGAGACAAAGAGAGTGAGTAAATAAATGAGAGGCTAAAATACGCAAGTAGAACAAAGCTAGATGGTTGTTGTAAATTGTGGCTGCCTACGCTGAATTGTAATTATAACGTGTTGTGCTGACAGTGATCAGCTGATAATTTTTGCTGATACTGTTGCTGACTACGCGCTATTGTAATTTGGGCTTAAAGAGTTAGTCATTTCTAGCTATTTTCACTTGCTAATCTAGCCATTCCACAGGCGTCAGAGTTGGCAACACTGGTGGTAATAAAGAAATTGTTAGTGTTTGTACCGAAAGAGGCTAATCCATCAAATTCTCCGAAACTCCGTACAATTGAAAGATATTGGGCTCTAGTAAAAAATAATTTAAAGGACATTAAAAGCTCAGAATAAAATGAAACGGAGTTTAAAACATGTAGACTTATTCGAGCAAAAAAGTGACCGAAACACAATAAAACCTTTAATTGGAAAAATTCTGGAAAATATCAGATAATTCCTTAAAAATCAACAGAAAATAATTTATTCTTTTACGTTTAGAACTTGAACATAACAATCATTACCAAAAATATAATTAAAAAAAAAAATCGCCCAGTGGTTTGGTTTCTATAAGCAGATTTGTATGCACAGATTTTTTCTTGCGCAGTCCTTTAAGCGTAATTTTAAATATAATTGTATTTTTAATAAAAACCGGTTATTTTAAGTGAAACCGTATTCGAAACTGGGTTTTTAAAAAAAATCTATTTTTAACACATTAATGTTAACATCAATATAAAATTTTACATGAATGAGTTGTAAATAAGTATAAATCATCAAACACAGTTACATAATAATTAGTCCATAAATGAACACAATTCCCATATATATACTCATTCCCGAAAATCAATTAAACTTGCATAAATCTCACATAATTATCAATATCGATATAAAATTTAAAACAACTATGTTTTGTACATGTATAGATAGCTCAACAAAATCTCGTATTGATCGGTCCATAATGGCTCCTATATAATTCACATTCCTGAAAAATACTAAAACGCGCATAAATCGCACATAAATGCCAACATCAAAATAAAATTTGGCATAAATAATTTGTATATACACATCTGCTCAAAATAATAGATACTCCATGTAGGGTAATATTAAAGTGACGATAAACAATTAGATCTGGCAAATATATGCATTAAAATCAGGGTCCGTAACCGTTGTGACCAGGAAACCCAGAATATGTAATTGCATGTTTTTTCCTGGACGTTGAATGAAGTCATCGATTAAATATTTATCCGTTTCAGAACAAATAAATAATTTTGGCATCGATTTGCTAGTGCATATTTTTGTATATTTTACATATTATTGCATTTGGCGATTTTTAGTGCATATTAATAGCATATTTTGTTATTTTTAGGTAATATTTAACCCTTTTAGAGCTTATTTTAATATTATAAGGATAATTATTTTTATACCTTATGAAATGTTTTTCGAATTTGATTTTATAAAAAAATTAGAAAAAAAATAAATAAATAAATAAATAAATAAATAAATAAATACAAATTTTAATTTATTTAAGTTATACTATTTTATCGTTGAGAAGCTTGTCTTGTAGAAACAAGATTGAATGTTATGATTAAAGTTTATGTTGTAAAAACAAGATTTTCTTCATGAAAGCATATCGAGCCCTAACCGCGAAAATGTCGTAAGTGCAGAAAACAAAACTTTACACATTATTGTTTACACATTGTTATATGTATGAAAAATGTCACGATAAAATTACTTTCGCTATAAATCTGAAATGACATTTGATATGTCGATGAAATTTCCACAACTGATCTAAATGATTCTAAATTTTCAAAACACGAATTTCGAAAATGTTCGATATGATAATTTGTATAATTTCTAAACCGATAATAGTGTCAGAATTAGATGGATAAGAAAATAGAAGACCAATAACCTTTTTATTAAATGCAGTAAAAAGTGGGGAATCAAATTTTGATGCGGTTAATAAATTTTAGTTTTGTCTTATTTTATAACGTTGGCAAATTATAAATCCCTTTGTTTTAATGAAAAACATAATTTTGTTGAAAAATTATAAAAAATCTTTGTTTTCGCGTTTTTTAGAGCATATTTTTCGTTTTTTATTGCATATTTAATTCGCATAAAATCCATTTTTTATATTGTAGAGCATATTGTGGTTTCCCTGGTTGTGAATTTTATCATAAAAGTCAAATAATAAAAGTTATTTTTTGATTTTTATTTTTTCGAGCAAAAATTACAGTTATTTTGTGATTTTTATTTTTTCGAGCAGAAATACCGGTTATATTTTGATTTTGATTTTTTGAAAAAAAATAAATAAATAAGAATAACTTTTATATTTTAATTTTTATTTTTTCGGGCAAAAATAATAGTTATTTTTTTATTTTTCGAGCAGAAATAAAAGTTGTTTTTTGACTTTTACCACAAATCAAAATCACCAAAAAAATAATAAAAACACCAAAAATAAAAAATAAGACAAAAAAAAAAAAAAAATACAAAGACGAAAAAATATACTCCGAAATAAAAAATAAAAAAATTTAAATCCAAAATTAAAAAAAATCACAATAAAAATTATTTATTAAACACTAGAACAGTACACCATCATAAACAAAAAAATTTATCAAATTTGAAGTTTCAGAAAATTACTTTTATTTCTGCTCAAAAAATAAAAATCGTAATATAACTGTTTTTTATGCTCGAAAAAATAAAAATCGAAAAATAACCGATATTTCGGCTGGAAAAAATAAAAATAAAAAATAACTTTTATGACTGCTCAAAAAAAAAAAAAAAAAAAAAAAAAAAAAAAAAAAAAAAAAAAAAAAAATAAAATAACTTATTTCTGCTCAAAAAAATAAAAATCAAAATTTTAAAAAGCAATATGTGTTTAAATCAGTTTTCCGACATTTGGTTGCTACTGCTGTTTTTGTTTAAAAATTCAAAAATAATATAACCGTCCCTGATTAAAATTGATTACGTCTACGTTTTCGATTTAAATACCAAAAATTGTTGCTCATAATAATAGATACAGTTAATTAATTAGTATTTTTTTTTTTTTTTTTCATATTAAGTTGAATTCTATTGACCCTTTTTGATTGTTTTTACGTAATAGGATAAGAACAGTTGCATATAGGTTGAAAATATTATAAAGAAATTGTATTCTGACGTAGAAAATGGAAAGTAACAATCATTGTACAAAATAGGAGAGAAAAATGGTTTAAAACGGAAGAAAACTGGAAAGACGTTGCTTGAAATGGAAAATAGGGGCTTAGGAAGATATCTACAATCGGCAGAAACTCGTATTAGACCTCACAAAATAACCCCAGAAACGAAAAGGAGGATTATTATTCATTTCTTTGAAGGATATTTCAGCCGAAATTTTTAATGAAGTAGGACCGCAAACAGTTTGGCTTTGTCTTGTGTAAGACAAATTTCCGGAAAGAATTTCCAGAAAAGTGCCATCAATGCGTATACAAAATTTTAAATTAGGTTAAAACTGTGAAGGCAAAAAAAAATTTAATAGCCGGTTTCTCTATGTCGAACGAAATCTTTCTCTAGCCTTCTAAGCGAACGAAAACTGATTTAGGTTTCTCTAACTCACTTCTATGCGAACAATGAGTCGAACGACAAGTCGAAAGAAAACGTAAGTGTTTCCATATAAAATTGGGTTTCTGTATTTCGAACGATAAGAACAAAAATGTAACTTGCTATTTTGCTTTCGACTGGTTGGATTTTTTAAAAAAAAAATATTAAAAATAACAATCAGGAAGCAAATGTTCCTCATTGATGTTTATTATTAGTTTTATATATATTATGTAACGATAAATGACAATTTTGCATCTAAAAAACAATTTCTAAAGAAATCTAAACAAAATATATATATATATATATATATATATATATATATATATATATATATATATATATATATATATATATATATATATATATATATATATATATATATTTAAATTATTTTATTTTTGTTTATTTACTTAGTTGTATATACGTTCAAACAATTTAGTAGTATTTTTAATATTTTTACGAAAAAAAAATTACTCTGAAAGAAAAAAAAAAAAAACAATAGGAAAAGACGTAACTCCATGCGAACAAAAGCGTAGGAAATACAGAAACCCAAAATGATTCGAATTCGTTCGACTTGATTTTCGTTCGACATAGAGAAACAAGCTATAAAAACATGTTATTTAGTGACGCCCTAAGCGGCATTTACCCTGAAAAGCTGGTCAAAAAGGCAAAAATGAATTTAAAGAAATTTAAGAAACTGAGTATGCAGTTCGATAGACAACGAAATTTTTATAGACAACATGGTTTTATATTGATTTTTTTTTTATTTGAAAGGTATGAGCAACTGCTACTTTCAGTTTTTTGTTTATATATATCTCATATATTAATGTTAAAATTATTCGTTAAAAATTTAAAAATAATAAAAATTTCACATTGTTTTTTTTGAAATGTTTACCTTTTTTAATTAAAAATGTACAAAAATATTATCGTACCTAGAATTCATTCACAAATTAAATAGGGGTTTTTACACATTTTCCAAGAAAAGAGGAGTTTTAAAAGTCAAGGTAGTTGAAAATTATAATAAAATAAATATTATAAATAATAGAACTTTAAAAACTTAACTACATATATCGACTATTATAACAATATGAGATGTATGTTTGATTTTCTTAATTTGTGGTATGTGGTACTTAGGGGCACTTATGATCCGATCATAATAAAATCAGGTATTAAACATGTTCATGTCGAATTTCATCGAGGTAATACAATTTTTAAGCCAATTATAATTGCTAAGGGGCCTTATTTTGGACCTAGGGTCAATTATGGACCGACCATTACAAAATTTAATATGATTTAGATTTACACAATACACGTTCATACCGAATTTCATCACGATACCGATGTTTTTAAGCCATTTATAAGCGTAAACGTGAATTTTTAAAGGGGACTTTATATGGGGACTAGGGTCAAATGTGATCCGATTTTCACCAAACTTTACACCATGATTTCTTAGTACACAGAACTGATATTTTTTATCATGATTGTTGCATAATTACCATAATTATGTGTAAATAAGTGCAATTTCGAGGGGAATTTGTATGGGGGCTAGGCGAAATCACGGACTGATTTGAACCAAAATCAGTTGGGTTCATCCTTGGGCCTAATTAACACTAACACTATCAAAAAATTCCAGCCATTAACTCAAAAAGCACTTTTAATAATTTTGGCCAGGTTTTCAGCCAAAATGCCTGTCTGTGTGACGTAACGAAAATTATTATTTTTTTTTTGAAACGACTACCAAAGTGTGTCCATCGCTGTCGAAAGTTTTCAAAAATGATGAAAAGATGATTAATAGTGGAAACCAAAGAATACTAAGAATAGAAGGCTTGTCAAAAAAACCTAACTCTGTTGTCAAAAAAAACCTAACTTTAAGATTGTGTTAGTCAAATTTTATTTATATGTATTAGTGCTGAAACCACTTTCACCACACACCATAACAAATTATTAAATATAATTCATCACAATTATATTCGCAGATTTTTATCTTTTGATGCGGGTTACATCCACAAATAGTAATATAATTACATTTCTTTGCTTTTTGTTGATGAATATGAAAATAATTTAAAATTATTTTAAAATCTGTTTTATTTTTAATACCAAAAGTAGCAACATTGTTTGTTCAATTTAAATTTCAACATACAAAAAAGGAATGTCAAAAATAAAATAAAAAAATATTTTTTCAGTTTGTGGAAAATATTCGTTTAACGGGAGTTAAAATACTATAAACACGTGTGAAAAAATAATAAAAATATCGTGTGTTTGTTGAAAAATGTGTCGCGTGTGTAATTTTCTTTAAAATTTAAATTTAACAAAATATTTGTTTATTTTGTGTTGTTTCTCTCTCTCACAAGTGTGTTGAATTCACACAGAACTTGTATGTGAAGAGAGAGAAATGTTCTTTTTGTAGGAAAGAGTACTATTTTCCCTTCTTAGTATTCTTTGGGGGAAACCATAAAAAATATAGTACAAGACTCCATTGGAAATTTGTCAGAATTTGATGTCTAGTATGCCCAGACAAATGCAGAAAGTTGACCAAATAAAGTATAGATGTAGAGGATATTAGTCCTTGCTTAACATTACCTAATAATTTTTAATAAATACCTAACTAGTTTTTAATTTATTATTTTTCTTTTAAATGTATCTATTATTATGATCATCAAAAATGCTTATATAGCAATGTAATTATGAAATTAACATATAATCCAATATAATTTATCACTTATGTAGCTTTATTTGTACTTTTTATTGATAAAAACGAGAAAAGAAAATATAGTCGGTCAAGACCGACAATCTTATGTATGGGTCGTAAGTGAAATAATGGACCGATCACAACCAATTTCAATAAGCTTCGTCCTTGTATCATAAAAGTCCCACCTGCCAAATTTCATTGAATTACACTGGTCACCAAAAAAAAATTTTTCGTGCTCCGTCAAAAAAAAAAAATATATATATATATATTCTATCTAGATAGAATTCCCCATGCTAAACACGAATCTGCTTTCAGTTTTCTCCCATCAGGTCGAGATTTTTTTTATGGACGTGTCTAATATTGCGCCCTAATGTAAAGTTAAATACCTTCTACAAGGTTACTTTAGCTTTCCATTTCCATACTACTGAGTAAATAAATAAAATACTGTATTTTTAAAGCACAAAGAAATCTATATCGTCCATTCCATGAAAGAACGCCCAAAAATTTACCAAGTGTCTTTCGATTTTTATAAAAAAAAATATGCTATGCAAAATTTCTCCTTTCTTTCAACTAATTTAATTTTTTTCATGTAAAAATTATATTTTTTCTGGTATTATCAGTAGCTTTACATATTTTGTTAAAAAAATGTTTTGTGGTACTTTTTAAAATTCTTTTAAAATAGTGAACCTTTATATACTGGACTAATTATTGTTTCAAGTTATAATAAACAAAGCATTTTTAAATACACTTTTAAAAAATTAAAATTTAATAAATTCGCAACTAACAAAAATGCCTATAAACAGCATTTATATTTTTAAAATGTTAGGGGCCGAAGAAGAGATTTTGGAAATGTGGAATAAATTACATTAAAAAAAAAATACAATGGCCTTTTAAATACTTTTTAAATTACAGAAATCCATCAATAACTTCAAGAGATATTAATTTTTAAAATTTCATACTTTTTATATTTTGTTAACTTTTATAAAAATTTTAAAGAAAATTCCAAAAACAAGAAAAAATTTTATTTTTATATGAAAAATTGGGAACATGTATTTATAAATATTGGATTATGCATACAAGATTTTCGCGTCCCAAAATTTTACACTTTTATTTTAATGTAAAGATTCCAAACCTTTCAATAATGTTAAAAAATTTAAAATTTTTAATAGCATATTTAAAGAAAAATGCATTTAAAAAATGCAATTGCATTTAAATACATTTTTAAAAAATCTTTCTTAATTTTAAAATGTTCGTCGTAAAGCCGCCATATGTGAAATTCAAAAGCAATTTTAATCATTAAAGTTCACAAAGCCTTCTCAGAGATATTGCTATTCAAAGTTACATACTTTTGAAATTTCTTTGGTTTTTGAGAAAGTAAAATAGCGAAATAAAGTCGCGAGTTTTTGCAATTTCGGGAAACTGAAAACAGAAATTGATAAAAAGCTTAATGGAGTTTGTGTATACAAATTATTATCGAAATTGAAAGCAATCAAGTAAAAAAATACACTTTTTTTGGCGTTCTTTCATGGAATGGACGATAACACTGTCGGACAAAATAAAGTGCGGTTTTTTACTCTTGCTATTTGGTTCATAATTATTGTCTTCTAGATGCATAATGGGCTAATTTTTTGGTGTCTAGGTATTTGTCGTATTAATTTCTTTAAATTAATATATAAAAGAAGCTTTTGAAATATGTGTATTTCGAGTTAAGGGAAAAAGTGTTGTGTTGGTCATACATTTTGTGCGACAAAATAAAGTGACACTTTACTTAATTTCTTTAATTTGGCTTAAAATTTTCGAATTTTTTAAACAAAACGAAAGGCATATCTATTTGTAATATAATTAAATTATCTTAAAATTATTATTAAGTTTAAAAAATAAGGATGAATATTATCGGAAAGTCTTCGACCACCATCCAGAAAGATTTCTTGACTCTAGATAAGGAAAATAAGGTAAAATTAGTGTATTTGTCTTTAAAGTACTACATTTTAGAATCTGAGGCTAAAAGATTCATTTCGTTATACAAAACGAAATTTAGACGAAATTGAGAGGGCAGAAACCCTAAGACTACGAAGTAGAATCGTAACGATATCAATATTCTCGCCAAAAGAGAATGAATTTAATCATCTAAAGTTATAAAGAAATAAATAATTATAAATATATTAGCTTTTACTGCCAGGAAAAAGCTCAAATATATGAGTTTTAGATGTACCTATTCTAAGTATAAGTGACATCATTGTTGTTCTAATAGAATAAAGGGACACGTAATAGAAAAATAATCATTAAAGACCCAGAACCATTCTAAAATACATTAATTTGGATGAAAAAATAAAAATCTTATTAAAACTTTAAAAAAACTGAGACAATTTTGGAAACTGCCATGGAAAAATCTGAAGTTTTAAATTTTTGTAATAGGAGATCGTATGAAAATTTTTTTCGTAACATTGCACAGTGTGTGATTTTAACAATTTATCTGATCAAAACCCCAAAACAATTTTTTCGAGTTTAGAAAAAAAAGTTGGTTATTATATAAAAAAGTATTAAAAAAATGTTAACCGTTGTTAAGTAACGGCACCTTGAACAGCACTGTAGTTGAAGACAAATATTATGCGAAGTATTTTTTTTTGTCGACAAGTTCAAATTTGAATGTTTGTAACTTTTTTGTTTTAAGCAGAATTTTTATGAATCTTTTATTTTTATTTAAAGGCTGATGTGCTTCAGCAAGACGTCTGCTAGTAGGTTGGGGTGATTTTGTAGTTTATGGATGTATTTTTCTCTAAATTTCCTAAATTCGTCTTTTACTAACGGCACCTCTAAGTCTCTATGGATATTCTCATTTCTTATTTACTAAATATTTACCATGGTGCACCCGTCATGGTCTTAAGAATTCTTGATTGGGCAATCTGTATAAGATCAATACTCGTACTACTGGCGGTTCCCCATAATTGGATGCCATATGTCCAAATTGGTTTTAAGACAGTTTTATACAGGATGAATTTATTGTCAAGGCTCAGCTTTGATTGGCTGTTGATTAACCAGTGAAGGCTAGAAGATTTTAACTTCATATGGAGTCTCTTAGATTCTATGTGACGGCGCCAAGTAAGTCGTCTATCTAAATGAATACCAAGGTATCGTCAGCAAATGTGGAAATAGACAATTCATCGCATATAGGCAAGTCGGAAGTGTAAATTAAATAGAGGTTTGGTCCAAGAACACTTCCCTGTGGAACACCTGCTTTTATCTCAAATTCTTCTGTCACAAACTCATTATATCTTACTCTAAATAGACGGTCAGATAGATAAGATTCCAGCAATTTGTGGGTGTATGGTGGTAGTAGACATTTAATTTTATATATTAGACCTATGTGCCGTACTTTGTCAATCTAAAAAAATAGCTGAACAATACTTCTTTAACTCAAAAGATTTTCGTATCTCTCTAGTTAGACGATTTACCTGTTCGATAGTTCCAAACTAGTGAACTGGGACGATATTTCTATCGTTCAAGAACGTCATAATTTTCTTTTGGAATACTTTCTCGAAAAGCTTCGACAAACAAAAAAGTAGGCTAATAGGTATATAAGAAGATGGTATAGTCAAATCTTTTCCGGGCTTTGGTATCATTTTAATCTGAGAAGTTTTCAAAATTTTTGGAAAGACTTCTAGTTTTAAGATCGCATTGAACATAATAGACTGCACGATTATTGCCACATTCGGTAGGTTTTTAATCATGGATGGTGTTATCGAATCATATCCGAGATAGTATTATGTCTGAATACTTTAAAACGAAGTCCTTGAAGCGGTCTGATGTTGAAAGTGGATCAATAGCAACACGTATATATTTAAACGACAACTACTTACTCTCCTTTGGTCAATAAACTGTTAAGGTTGTGCTGGAAACTTTCTAAAAAAAATAATTTATCACGTTATAGTATTATCAATCGGGAAACTCCTAAATGTAAAATTACAATACAGAATGGTGATGTCAAGATAGTTAATTTATACGAATTCTTGTATTTATTTAATTTAAATATTTAAATATTCTAGTTCACTATTCTTTACTTTAATAATTAAAATCTGTATTACTTGTTTGTTGTGATTATGCTTCTTAATTCACAAAAATTTTATGAAACAAATTATGTTTTTAAATTTGTCTGTTAATCATTTATGAATTTAGAATTTACCCAGCAAAAACTTTGGTTGCCAGGTAATGAGTTAAGAAGCTAATATAATGGCTTTACACTACTTACATATTAGCTGAATAACCCATTATTTTAACACGGTGATGACATTAGAGGCAACTACTTACCTCATGTCATTACTTTGATGTCATTAGAAGAACTAATTACTTTTAAGTTGTTCAGTAACTCATTGATTTTAAAGTATTACTGAAGTCATTATAAGTTAAAACAAGAGGAATTAGTTGCGTTTTATAATTTTATTAAAATATTAAAAAGAAATCATACAATAAACAATGTTTAAAATAAATAGTGATAGGATTTACGCTTCAATTAAAATACATACATACGTACTATAACCTTCCAACAGTGCTCTTCCACATACTTTCGGTCCGTGCCGCAAGTGAATTAAAATCCAAACCGTGGTTGTACTCTATTTGCTGGAACCGACAACACCTCATGTAATTACAATTATGGTGCCACTCTTACTTGGGGTAGTTTCATCTCAAGATCTGCTACGGGCTTAACCTCGGCGCAGAAGCCTCAGGCTGAAAATTTGTAAGATTTTATTCAGTTTTAAGTGTGATCTAAATGCAATGAATGAAATATTCTTACCTTTATGTAAAACAACTCTAAAAAAATGTAAATCTGGAGAATTTTTGGCTGTTGACTTCTCTGGGTTTAACAAATTTGTGCCTATTATAAAAATAACTATAAACATTTTACGATATTTTGCAATAATATTTTGACAATTACCATTATTTAATACGGATAATCAACAAATTATTGAGAATTGTAAAAATGTTTTCAGATTTAATTTGTTTGATTTATTTTTAAATGTCAAGAAATTTTATTTTGAATATTTTGTCAAACATTTTGTTTATAATTTTTTAATTTTTTTTTTTTTTATGTAAAAGTGCAAATTACAACAAATACTTTTTATCAAAGACAACAATTTATTCAGTATTCAAACCTTTTATACGAAATATAGTAAAAATATACAAATTTAGTTAATATACCATATTTGTATAAGAATATTGAAATATTTAACTCCTTTAAAATTGTGTAGCATTTTAATATCCAAAGTACAAAGTATTTCCATTATATATGTATGTGGAACCATTTATTCCCTAACTCACATTAAATCGTAACTATTTCTTATGTATATTATTTATCCGATTGCAAAGTTTAAAGTGTCAATTGAAAGCTCTTAATAGTGCATTTATAAAAATAAAATATAAAAGTTTCACGAACGCAACTTTTTTAATATTTTGTAATTTTCAGTGCAAAAATTTTTTTGTGTTAATAGCCGGTCTTAGGCAGTTTTCAGCTGGAATAAACAAATTTTATAAATTTTTATTTAAAAAAATTAACGATAAGGACAAATTTTAAAAACTATTTTGGATTAAATATTAATTAAAACTATGTCTCATTACGTAATTGTTTCTTCTTTAAATATATTAATTGGTAAATTGAATAAAAAACCAGTTGATTTTCAAAAACACTGATCACAAATAAGTATATATAAATACATGTCGGGTTAAAAATAAGTAGTCACTTAACTACTTCTATGTAATGTAAATGATATGTTGTTGTCATTGAAAAGTAACTACATCCGTAACAACATGCCATTACCAAGTTTTTGCTGGGTTGATTTCAAATAATGCCTTAACATTTAAAGTATACATGTTAACTAAATTTTATATGAAAAAGTTTGTTTTTCTAATATTTATATTTTAAAATAATTTCTTGGGAATTGTATAAATTATATATATTTATTTTCTAGTATATTATTTGTTAGTCAAGGTTGATCTCAATTTG
The DNA here is from genome assembly GCA_951394005.1 of Protophormia terraenovae. Taxonomy (NCBI): domain Eukaryota; kingdom Metazoa; phylum Arthropoda; class Insecta; order Diptera; family Calliphoridae; genus Protophormia; species Protophormia terraenovae. Next base: position 73,683,582 of record OX596073.1, on the reverse strand, counting down.
AATATATTCGATATAATTTTTAATTCATATTAAATTATGTTCTTTTTCTTAGTTAATTTTTGGCTCCCACCCCAACACAAATTATACTTCATTTGGTATGTCCCATAATTTAATAATAGTAATAGTTCTGTTTTGCGTATTACTCTCTAAATTTTCTGGTAATTTAAACATTGGGCATGTTAATGCTCAAAGTTTAAATCCTTCAAATTCTAATGTGCAATTAGAGGAATTTAGGTACCCAATAAGCATTCAAAAAATTAAAATTCAAGCATTTGAAACTTTATTTGAATTCAACTTTAATTCCAACGCTTTTTTTTAAGTATTTTTTAACTACGAACTTTTTTTAAATTCTATTCAAACTTCTTGCTTTTCTGTCAAAAAAAATTAAAAAGAAAAAATTTAATAACAATTTTGTGAAGAAGAAATTAAATAATTTATAATTTATATAAAAAATCTGATTAAAATTCATTGTGTTAATTCGAAAAGTGAATAAGATAATTAAAAATTATTGGTTTGTAGCATCAAGACTCAGATCTAAATTCCACAACAATCAAGTGAGGACAACAATCGAAATTTGGATGCTCAAAGAATTTATTAATAAGCTGATGTGTTAAATTACATACATGAAATTTAACGTTTTAATAAATTTATTTTATTTTTTATAATATATGTATTTATCATGTGAAAGTTTTGTGAAATAAAAATGTTGAATTTATAAGATTAAAAAATATTGCAGCTTGAATTTCATTTTGCTGATTACTGGAATCGCACTGTTAACAAATTGTTTGATTTATACTATATTTCCAAGCCTGAATTCAATTATTTGTTGTGCTGGAATTTCACTGTGATTCAATTCTTGAAATGAATTGTACAAAAATGTTTATGTTCGACTTGAATTCAAGTTTCCTTTTCACTGGAGTATTCTATTGAATAAAAGTGTAGTAGAACTGTATTTCAACACCTGAAATTTGAATTTGTAACTGAAATTCAACTTTTCTTATACTTGAATTACAGGAAAAAAGCTTATTGGGTATGTTTTTGAAAAGTCAGGCTTTGATATTATAACAATAAGCATTTTTCCTGGAATTTGAGTGTAAGAAAAGTTGAATTTCAGTTATAAATTCCAGTTTCCAGTGTTGAAATAAAGTTATATTACACTTTTATTCAATAGTATACTCCACTGAAAAGGAAATATGAATTCAAGTCGAACTTAACAATGTTAATACAGTTTCTTTCAAGTATTTAATCATATTGAAATTCCAGTTAAATAAATAATTAAATTCAAGCTTGAAAATACAGTACAAATCAAGCCTTTAGTAACAGCGCAAATCAAGTAGTTAACATAAAAGTATTCGAGCAAAATTTTTACAAATTGTTTTAAACCCAAAATAAACATAATCTTGAGCAACAAAATTTTGATTTGTAATGTATGTTATATCCTTGCCAGGTTTAAAAAGAGATGTGCTGTTCTTGTAGTGAACTTTTTTTTTTGTTAATGTTAAGTTTATTAAACAAAACTCAGAAATTTTATTATATATTTTTCTAATTTTTCTTCACCACAAAATTTTTATTTTTAATTTTTTGACAACAAATAAAATTTTTAAACAGAATTTAAAGCTACTTCTAACTTGAAAAATACTTAAGAAATAGGTTGAAATGCAAGTTGAATTCCAATAAATTTTCAATCTCTTATTTTCCCTGGTTATAAAAAGGTAAGAAATTATCGTTATGATGTTATGCGAGTTGGTTGCTTTAAGTCATCCATCCTTGCTAATTCATAGTGGACAAATGCAACTACCATTTTTATCTTCCAATCATAGTTTTATATTTATTACACTTAGATTTTCCCCACAAGTACAAGACAATCCCGTTTTCATTAAAAATTATAATAACTTAAATTTTAATGAACTTGCAAAAACTGTGAATCAATTTCATGAGTCTTTAATCCTTTCAACGAATGATGTGGATATGCAGCTTTCTTCTTTAAATATATTAATAGAAAATCTTCATAACTCTGTTTCAACGTATAGGGCTAGACGAAAGTTTCATGATGTAAATTGGATGAATTCTGAATATATTCAGGCTAGAACTCTCAGAAATTTGGCTTATAAAGCTCATCTTAGAGGTCGTACGTCTGAAAGTTGGGAAAATTATTGTAAATTTAGAAATAAAGCCAAATCGATCATTAGAAAAGTGCGTAGGAATTATGGCATCAAAATATTTCATAATATTGACAATGGTAAATTGTGGCGCACCGTGCGTTCTATAGGGTGTATTGGAAGTGAACCCCCTGATATGATTCAATCCGATATTGAAATGATTGCTGAAGGATTTTTAAATAACTTACACTGTCGGACAAAATAATGTGATGTTTTTTACTCTTGCTATATAGTTCATAATAATTGTCTTCTAGGTGCCTAATGGGCTACTTTTTTAGTGTCCAGGTATTTGTTGTATTGTATTCTTTAAATTAGTATACAAAAGAAGTTTTTGAAATATGTGCATTTCGAGTTTGGGGTAAAAGTGTTGTGTTGGTCATGCATTTTGTGCGACAAAATAAAGTGACACTTTACTTAATTTCTTTAATTTGGCCTTCAATTTTCGAATTTTTTGATACAAAATGGAAGGCATATTCTTAAAAAGTGCTAAATTTTAATTTTCTATTCATTAAATTATATTCAAATTATTATTACATTTGAAATAATAAGGATAGATCCGGACATATTATCGGAAAACTTTGACCACAATCCAGTAAGATTTCTTGATTCCAGATAGAGAAAATGAACTAACATTAATGTAATTATCTTTAAATTACATCTTTTTAGAACCTTAGGCCAAAAGAACAATTTCATTATACAAAATTACAATCTAGAATGAAAATTAGAAGAAAATGAGAGGTCAGAAACCCTCTAAATTTTTACTAAATTTAGTTTTGAATTGTTATTTTGTATAACGAAATGAATCTTTTAGCCTCAGATTCTAAAATGTTGCACTTTAAAGACAAATACACTAATTTTACCTTATTTTTCTTATATGGAGTCAAGAAATCTTTCTGGATTGTGGACAAAGTTTTCCGATAATATGGCCGGATCTATCCTTATTATTTCAAATGTAATAATAATTTGAATAGAATTTAATGAATACAATATTAAAATTTAGCACCTTTTAAGCATATGCCTTACGTTTTGTATCGAAAAATTCGAAAATTGGAGGCCAAATTAAAGAAATTAAGTAAAGTGTCACTATATTTGTCGCACAAAATGCATGACCAACACAACACTTTTACCCCAAATTCGAAATGCACATATTTCAAAAACTTCTTTTGTATAATAATTTTCGTAGAAACCACAATTCGTGTTCTATACTAATTACTCTTACTGATTCTATAAGAAAAGGATTCGATAAACATGAAAAGAAACTCGTAAAGAAATTAAATTTTTCTTAGTCTGCCGGGAAATTAATTTATTCCTATTTGGATGGACGTTCACAATTTGTTTCTTTAAATGGGTTTAATTCGAGTGTTGGAAATGTTACATCTGGTGTACCATAAGGGTCAGTTTTGGGTCCTATTCTCATTTTAATTTGCTTGAATGATTGCATTTCATTAATGAATAGTGACACTTGTAGTTCATTTGTATTTGCGGATGATACATTTCTTCTATATAATTCTAATTGTAAAAGAAATGTACTTCAAAATAAAATTAATGATCATTTATGTCTAATTTCGAATTGGATGGATTTAAATTATCTTAATGTCAATTTAAATAAATCTACAGCTATATTTTTCCGTTTACCTAATACTTACCCTGAAAGACCTATAATTTACATAAATGCGGATTAATTAATTATGTGGAGTCCCTTAAATGCCTTGGTGTTATTATTGACTCAGATCTTAACTTTAATCTTCATATTGACTTGCTTACCAAAAAAGTGTGCTTAATCTTAAGAAGACTTTACACATTAAAATCGTATACATCAAAATTTGTAAGATACCGGTTAGCATATGCTTTATTAATGTCGTAGTTTAATTATTGTTTAGAAGTTTTCTCTTTAGGAAATATCAATTGTCTATTAAAAGTACTTAGAAAAATTGTAAGATATGTATTTAATATTAGGCTGAGTGATCATGATCGTGTTTCTGAAAATATTTCTAATTTTTTGCATTGTAAATTTGTTGATTTCCTATATCTTCGTATACTGTTACAATTTTATAAAATCATTTATTCGATCAACCGAAATCAACATACCTCGCATACATCTTGTCATTCTTGAACGTTCTTTTGAAGTAAGAATATCTCGAATTTGGAACCATTTACCGTAAGATCTAAAACTATTTTCACATTCCGTTATGACATACAAAAAAAAGCTCTTATAATATCTTAGCTTAAACAATATTTAAAAAATGTTATTAAATACTGGTTATCAGGATTTTATTAATATCTTATCTTATAGCGTTTTCTTTTCTGGCTAAAATGTTGGCTTTATTCTGCCCTATGCCCTCATTTGTGTTCTATTCTGAAAAAAGTGTAATACTTTAAATGGGTCGGATGTTCTCTTCTAATAATGTTGCCTTTTAATTTAAAAAATATGTTACATGTTTTACCCTCAAAAAAAGTAGAGGGTGAACATTAGGGTGGGTCAATTCGTTTTGTAGATAGGCGTATAGCAAAAATGTAATCTACAATAAATTCTAAGAAAACTTGTCTAAGAAACTATGGGTCTAAAATCAAAACTTAGCTCCCGCCGAGAGACATGAAAATTGGGGAAAATCGTTAAATTTCTTGATATAATTGCTGCTATCTCGAAAACTACTCAAGATACAGATCCAAATTAGGTTTCAAATAATAGGTAATGAGAGCACCTTCCATCATTCCACATTTTCTATAAATAAAGGTTAAAGGTCATTGATCATACCTTAAGTCTTGGAATGCTATATCATGAACGCTATTTTCAACATTTTGCTAAAATCCATATGTTAATACAGATTTCCTATACCACTTAAGATTTTAGAATAGAGAGTTGCTTGGTTGCTGAGATATTTGAAAACATTGTTGCAAATAAATAAAACATTGTATTTATTTTATTTTTTCTTTATGAATTATTTTTTCTTTAAGACTTTTTTACCAAAATACACTTTTCTAAATGTTTTTTGCTGAATTGAATTGACCCACCATAATATTATGTTTGGATTTAGTGATAACATGTTGTTTTCCATTAAATCTATGAAATTTTTTGAAAAATCTTAAAATAAAATCTTCATGTCTCTCGGCGGGAGCTAGGTTTTCATTTTAGACCCATACTTTCTTTGGGTAATTTGCTTAGAATTTTATGTAGATTTCGATTTTGCTATACGCCTTTACGTTACCCACCCTAGTGAACATGTTGCACTTTATTAACAGCACACTGAAATATTTAGTGGGAAGAAATTTATGTTTCACTAAATTATGGAAATTTCACAAAAATTCCGAATATTACAAAAAATCCAAAATTTCACCAAAATTCTAAAATTTCACGAAATATCTAAAATTTCACCGAAAACGCAAAAATTCACCAAAAATCTAAAATTTCATGAAAAATTTTAAATTTCACTAAAAATTCGAAGTTTCAACAAAAATAAAAAATTTCACCAAAAATCAAAAAATGCAAAATTTTACCAAAAATATAAAATTTCACCGAAAATACGAAATTTCACCAAAAATTCGAAATTTCAGCAAAAATTCAAAATTTCACCATAAATCCAAAATTTCACCGAAAATGCGAAATTTTAACAAAAATCCAAAATTTCACAAAAATAAGAAATATCACCAAAAATTCGAAATTACACCAAAAATTTAAAATTTGACCAAAAATTCCAAATTTAATAAAAAAAATTAAATATTTCACCAAAAGTCTAAAATTTCACCAAAAATTTAAAATTTACCAAAAATTCAAAATTTCACCAAAAATATCCACAATAATTTAGTTTCATAAAAAATCCGAAATTTTACCAAAAATCCAAAATCCGATTTCTCTCGATTGAATTAAAAATAACACAAATACAGAACTGGTCTCAGATTTTTTGTTCTATTGTAATCTAAATATCTAAGTAAATCCATGGGAACACCATATTTTAAGATTTAAAAAAAAAACACAAAAAAGTTCTTAACACAACGTATTTATCATATGTACATCCTAGGAAGTCAATAACAGAATCAGTAACATGATCACGAATTTTCAAATTATACACAAATCTCAAGATTCTATTATTGTTAGAACCCGCAAACTTCACTAGAAATATGACTAACATGTCGATCAAAAGTTAGTTTCTGATCTAAATAAATCCCAAGGCACTTCAAATGATCAACATATTAAAAAGATACACAAGAAATATATATGTATTAGGGTGTGATACCACATAGTTACCCAAAAAAAATTGTATAACCTTAGGCTTAGTGGGATTAATAGAAAGATAATTAGTTAACATCCAATCTGATATTTAACATAAATGATCATTAATAGAGGTCTCAAATGAGCTAAAAAGATTTCCACCAGAAAACAATAAATGAACACCATCTGCAAATACAAATGACTTGCAGAATTGATTACACATTAATTCAATACAATCATTGAAAAAAATTATAAAAAGCAAAATACTCATGAAGTAACAGGCCCAATATTAGAATTAACCATATTAAGTGAAGTATATTGAAACCGATTAGCAACATAAGAAAAAATAATATTTTCAACGAGTACTCATATAAATGGTAAAGAAAACAAAGACAAATAATGATTTTTGTCGATATGTGTGCTAGTTCTAAACGTTGTCAGTTTTAAATAAAAATTTTTAGGGACAGTCCTCTTACTAGCTAAAAAAATATAGAGGATACCAAAAAAAAAACTTTAAATCGAGCATTAGATGTGTTATAACTCCAAAACTAATGATGTTACATGAAAATGTACTTCATCAAAATTTATGGAAATTTTATACTCTATGAATATTGTAATGATATCAGAACGATGCATAATAAGCGAGATATATTTATGCAAAAAACTTAATTTTCGAACCTTTAACCGCGAAAAAAAAACTCGCGTAAGGTACACCTGATTATCGGTAACTTTTAACAAGACGAAGCTATATACTAAAATTCGCTTCCCTACATCAAATACCGTGAACAATAACGACAACTTTCTAACAATTCACAAATTAAATTTTTATTTTCTTCAATTTAAAATTTTAGTGGTCGTGGTCCTTTGAAAACTACTATGGATGTAATTAATGCAGCAAAGAAAATATCAGAAGCTGGTACTAAACTAGACAAACTAACTCGAGAAATTGCTGAACAGTGTCCGGAAAGTTCCACTAAAAAGGATTTGTTAGCTTATTTACAACGCATTGCTTTATATTGCCATCAGATCCAAATAACTTCTAAAGTAAAAGCTGACGTTCAAAATATAAGTGGAGAATTAATAGTTTCTGGCGTACGTATTCGCACAATATTGTTTGTTTGTATTGTTTTAATGTTTTTTTATTTTTAAAGTTGGATAGCGCAACATCTTTGATTCAGGCAGCAAAGAATTTAATGAACGCAGTTGTTCTAACAGTTAAATATTCATATGTTGCTTCTACCAAATATACTCGTCAAGGAACCGTTACTGTAAGTAGTCCACAATTTTTTTTAGCTTTTATATTTTTAGCATATATATTTTGACAAAAATAAAATTATTTTACCAAATTTTTAAAATATAAAAAAAGGATAAGGCTATATTATACCTAAAGTTGGTAATTAATCAGTCATAGTCAAATATATTTACACTTTTTTATTTGCCATTTCTTGTGATACAAACCCAACTTTAATAAGTCGTAAAAATCTAAGAATATTAGCAAAAATTATGAAAAAATCTTATAAAGCCAAGTTGAATTTTAATGAAGGTTCTCATTAATTGGAAAATGTTTGATAAAATTAAGAAAAATAAACAAAATAAAATGGTACATTGTCATCATTGTTTGTAAAAAAGAATGGAAATAGTTTAAGAACCGGATAATCCTTATTTAAAGATATCATTATATGAAAATATAAAAAGAGAAATTAGGAAAAAGTCTTTCACAAAAATTTAACATAGATTAGAATATTTTGTCCGTGTGGAGTCCTTACTTGTTTACTTCCATGGCACGCGTCCCCAGGTGGTGGATAGGGGGTTCGGATGTAAGGTTTCTGATCCGTAGTCAGTGGATTGGAGATCACTTACCACTGGTTACAGATCCCCTTGCGCTGGTTATAGTCGGATCCTATGCATTACATCTGGACCTAGAGACTCCTGGATATATACAGCGCGCGGATAACTCATGGACGGAGTCCAGCTCTGAGTCTCTGAGTATACTTATGAAAACTCATTTTCCAGGAGATATATTAGGAGATATATTCCAAGGAGGTTAAGAGAGGTTAGGGTCATTTTCATACCTAAAGCAGGCAAAGCGAGCCACTAGAAACCTGAAGATTTCAGACCGATCAGCCTATCGTCTTTTCTATTGAAGACATTAGATAGACTGATCGATCTTTATCTGAGGACGACAATTGACAACATAGGAAAGGCTTAAAAGAGGTCTCAACGCCTACTACACATGCAGAAACTCCATAGGTAAGAATTGGGGCCTCAAACCGATGGTAGTAAACTGGATTTACGCATTGGTAGTGAGACCAATTCTGACGTATGGATGTTTAGTCTGGTGGGAGGCAATGAGAATAGGAAGTCGTAGGAATCTTTTGTCTAAAGCCCAGAAATATACCTGCACCGGTGCAGGTGTTTATCTGTTTGAGGAGAACGTCAGGGAATCGTATAGGCTCTCGGATAGTTGCAGCGTATTCCAGGCGGAAATTCTAGGTATTCTTAAGGCCACTGAATTGATAGCAAGGAACATTGAAAAGAATACAGAAGTAACTCTGTATGTAGATAGCCAGGCGTCGCTAAAGGCCCTGAATGGACATTTTGTCTAGTCTAAGTTAGTTAGCGACTGTAAGAAGGCTCTTAGGAGTTTGATGAGTAATTATCACATTAGACTCTGCTGGTTACCGGGTCATTGCGAGATAGCTGGCAATGAAGTAGCTGATGAATTAGCTAGGAACGGCTCAGCTTTGAATGGAGCTGTAAGTGAAAGTGGTGTGAGACTAGCTCTAGGCTTTTACTTCAGGTTGATTAGAGAGTGGATTCGGGAGAGAATGTTAGAACGAGCTGCAAAATATTAAGGGTCCTATGGCCTAAACTTGATATGGCAGATACAAATCTACTATTAGGGGAAACCTGAATACCATGATAGGTATTTTGACAGATCATTGTCCAATAGGGAAAATGACAGGAAATTAGGAAATAGGTTCCTCCGGTCTTTGCAGAATGTGCGAAGATAATGAGGAAATACAGACGATGGAGCATATTATATGTCACTATCCAAGTCTACAACTAAGTAGGCAGAAATGGCTAGGCAGGCGATTCGTCGACGAATTCGATAGTATATCAAGAATCGATCTAGGTAACTTTATAGCTTTCGTCATGGGAATAGGCTGGCTTAGAGCGAACGAAATAGGTCGGTAGTTTTTTTCTTTTATCCTAAATTTTTCATATCTGTCTGTTCTTTTCTTTGTCTCATCTTTCTCATCTTTCCTTTCCTTCCATTACTTCTACTACTACTTCTTTTCTATCACCTCTACGAAGGGACTCACAATGGAGTGGATACACAGGTACTCATCTGAGTACTGTGTAACGCTTCTCTACCTACCTACCTTGGGTAGGTAGGTATTTGAAAAATTGTCGATAATCATTGATATGTTAGGCGAGAATATATAATCCTTTAAAACGTTATAATGTTCTCATTATAGAAAATGAAATTCAATAGTTCCACAATCGTTTTTCTGTAATATATGCGATTTCTAATTTTTTCCTGACTAATTAATATTTTTATTAATATTAAAAACAGTTATGAAACCAATGAATTTCACGTTTTATAATGCAAACATCTCAACCTTTCGAAAGACCATACTTTTTGGCTGAATAAATATAGGTATACTGAGAATTTTGCAAATATTTTAATCGATATTGAATTTTTATGACAGATTTTCGCAAATTTTTCCTTTAAATGTTTCTATTTTCACATTGGGGATTATTTTTATTAAAGATTGCACGATTTTTTTGACCATTTCTATACTCTATTACATATTTTAATGATGATGGAACCATTTTAAACGATTTAAATCTCAATTTGGCTCCAAAGTTTTTTTTATAATTTTTGCCAATATTCTTAGATTTTTGGGACTTATTAAAGTTGAGTTTGTATCACAAGATTTTATACTATCTTAACTGCAATATTTTGCATACGATTTTTTTTTTTTTTTTTTAATATCAGAAATAAATACCGTAACTTTTTCAGAAATTAGCACAATCTACTCTACATATTTCAGCATTACAACAACAAAATAAACATTTAAAAATTTACTATAACAAAAAAATATTTGAAGTCTTCAAATTTTCAAAAAATTTATAGCAGTGTAAATATATATGACTATAACTGTATTAATAGCTTACTTTACTAGAAAATCATTTTACATTAATAGAAATCATTTTAATATTTGGCACAACTATATATATTTTTTATTTATTTTATTTATGTAATCGTTTGTAAATTGAAAACCCAGTTGACCAATAATGAAATTACAATAGTTCCACTATCATTGAGTTCCTCACAGTATTTTAACCAATTTGTTTAATATGGTTAATGAAACAATTTCATATACAGTATCGGTCACCTAATTATCCCACCCAACCAGATTTTTTTTTGGACTTAATTTTCTTTTTCTAGAAAAAAGTTTTTAATTGTTTTATTAATTCAATATATTGACTATTATATACTTAATACATTGCAGCCAAAACATGCATTAATAAACTAACAATTTACGCAAAAACATTGTTTTATTAAATATTCCTATAAAAATCAAGGACAGCTAATTAGCCAACTTACTCTATTTATTACGAACACAATTAGGTTTTTGGTAAGTTTAATTAATAATTTAATCTGAAATGGTCAAAAAAGTTACAAAGAATATTTAAATCAGATACCCAAGAACACAAACAAAATGAGCACAAACAACATAATAAAGAAAAATAAAATTACTCCATTAAAAATAATCCACCTACAGAGTGAAATAAAGTAATTACGACAATAAATTTTAATGCATACTGCAGGGATAAGTGTTAGACTGGTCGGCAAAAGAAAAATCTCCCTCAAACACGAATAGTTCGACTTTTTTTCAGGATATTTTATATATATGTATATCTATAGATATAGATATAGAGATATTGTTTAAAGTTACACACTTTTCGATTTTTTGACTTTTAAGTAAGTGAAAATCGTGAATAAATTTGAGAATTTTTCAAAATTAAAAAAAAATAAAAATGGTGATATTTAAATGGCTCCATAGGGTATGCGTATGTCAAATCTTAACAAAATCGGAAGACATAAAAATATTATTGGGCGTTCCTTCGTTGAATGAATGATATATATACATTAGGGTGGCCCTCTTTTTATATGGAGAAAAATAAAGGTTTTTAAATTTTCAGTCTCATCCCCTAGAAATGTTCAAATAGCCCAAAAACAATAAAATACAAAGTTTTAGATTGATTGGAACAAATTTAGAGGTGGCTCAAAGCGATTGAAATATTAAAAGTTTTAGTTATTTTATTCTGTTCAACCATAAATAATTCATTAGAACTTAAATTTTTCTCGCTTTCATCTTTTTGAATTTTTCAGTTTATTACCTTTCTAAAATGACCAAAATTAAGAAAATTGAACAACTAATAATACCATAGTTATTAAAATCAATTCACACAAAACGCGTCATTTCCGACCAAATACAGCACAGTAAAATAAGATTTCATGCAAAACTTCTGAGAGAGAAACGAAACTCGGCATATGGTTTTGTCTTGGTATCTTATACATCATGTCAAAATTTTTCGGTAATCACGTGTGATCTACGTAGGATATTCACGATCAAAATTTTAATGTTTTGCATATAACTCACCCACGTATTTTTCACTATTACAACAACAAAACGTCTGTAGGGAACTACATGCCAAGTTTCATTTCTCTCCTTCAAATTTCGGTTGAAATTTTATTTTTTCGGGGTCTACTATTTGCCCGAAAATTACTTGTTTTTCGGTAATTTTATTTTAATAACTGTTATGTTGTTAGTTATCCAATCGTCTTGATTTTAGAAATTTCAGAAAGCTCATAATGTGTGGAATTCAACAAGATATAAACCCAGATTGGACTTAAAATTAATTTTTTTATGATCAATGAAAGGAAATGAATTTTAAAAAGTCATCATTTTCAAGATTTTGATCGCTTTGAGCCACCTCTAAATTTTGTTCAATCAGTTCAAAACTTGGCATGTCTGAGTTTTCGACTATCTGAATATTTCCAGGGGATGAGAACCAAAATCTTCACACTTTTTGTAATGAGGACCACCCTAATATACATACTATTTTTTTTTTTTTTTTCTGTTACTTAATTGTAGGTATACATGGGAATTTTCACTCCATTGTGAATAAAATCAAGATGTATTTTAATGGGTAAAAATCGCTCATTTTTATCTGCATCTTTTAGTATTTCAATTGTGTAAATCCTACAACTGTTCTCGAGTTAAGGTAAAATATACTCGTGAAAAAAACTGAAAGCAGATTCTTATTAAACAAGTTTGCAATCGTAAATTGCCTTGTTGTCTCTGTTTGGCGGTACCAAAGCAGAGTTTGTGGACTATAATTAGACACCAGCAGAATGGAATACGTATTTTCTGTGCCGCTACACACTTCATCAGCATTCGTGGTGTCTTATCCATTTCGGTTTCGTTGAAACCTAAACATGTCGCCCGCCTTGCACTGGATGCAATTTTGAGGGACTTAGTTAGCAGCGCCAAGCCTTTGGGGCAAGTAAAAAAAGAGGTTGAACCTAGCGTAGTAAACGCTGTTAAAGATGTGGTTACATAGTGTCGTAAGCCGACATCCGGCTCGAAGGACCATAAACAAGTTTGCAATCGTAAATTGCCTTGTTGTCTCGGTTTGGCGGTACCAAAGCAGAGTTTGTGGACTATAATTAGACACCAGCAGAATGGAATACGTATTTTCTGTGCCGCTACACACTTCATCAGCATTCGTGGTGTCTTATCCATTTCGGTTTAGTTGAAACCTAAACACTTATTGAACAGGTCAAATTCCATCTTTTCCTTTTTTTAGGTATGACGAAAAAATGTTTTTTATTGGAAGTACCTACTATACGCCCCCGTTCGAAAGAATATACATATATATTACTATAATCATAACAAAAGAATTATTTTAGATATAATTTCCTTTATATAGTATACGTTTTTTCATTGTCCTTGTATACTATGGTATATTTCTAATTAAAATGTTTAGATTCTGTATTTTTTCAAACGGGAACGTAAAATAATAGCTACCTATTTAGTGTCTCATCGTGATTAAAAACCCTGCATTATGCATTAAAACTTTTTTGTCCTACTTTTTTTGTTTGCAAACATGTAATGGATCATTTTTTTTACCATTATTAATTAAAACTAATAAAACTATAAACCTAATTTTGTTATTATTTGTCTAAAAGTTATATCGGAAATTGTTTCATCAAACAAAATAAATAAACTGGTCAAAATACTAGTAAAGTATATACATTAATAATATGATTAATTATCCACTTTAGTCCTATTTCAAATCTCATCATTAGTTTTTAAAAAAGTCTTTTGCAAAAATAAAAGTTTAGTGTTAAAATATATACACTGTCAGACAAAATAAAGTGCACAAATGAGTACATGCTTGTAATTTGTACACTTGTCGTTGCATAAAAATAAAAGTACTGGAGCAAATCCAAAAACTTTTTCTTTAATTTGTTTTATGTTTTGTGTTTAATAAAATAATTTATAATTAAAAAATAAAAGCACCAAGCTCTACGAAAAAATCCGACAAAACGAAAACAAAAGGTGTCGGATTTTTTCGTAGAGCTCGATGCTTTTATTTTTAAATTATAGATTATTTTATTAAACACTAAATATAAAATAAATTAAAAAAAAAAATTGGATTTGCTCCACTACTTTTCTTTTTATGCAACGACAAGTGCACAAATTACAAGCATGTACTCATTTGTGCTACATACTGTAGTTCATAATTATTGCCTTCTAGGTGCAATAGGCTATTTTCTTGGTGTCCAGGTATTCGTCGTAATATATTCTTTTATAACTAATATACAAAAGAAGTTTTTGAAATATGTGTATTCCGAGTTTGGGGCAAAAGTGTTGTGTTGGTCATACATTTTGTGCGACAAAATAAAGTAACACTTTATTTAATTTCTTTAATTTGGCTTCTAATTTTAAAATTTTTTGATACAAAATGGAAGGCATATTCTTGAAAAGTGCTAAATTTAAAATTATAATTATTATTAAGTTAAGAAAATAAGGATAGGAAGGAAGAGCCATATTATCGGAAAGTCTTCGACCACAATCCAGAAAGATTTCTTGACTCCAGATAAGGAAACTAAGGTAAAATAAGTGTATTTGTCTTTAAAGTGCAACATTTTAGAATCTGGGGCTAAAAGATTAATTTCGTTATAAAAGATAACAATTCAAAACGAAATTTAGAAGAAATTAAGAGGGCAGAAACCCTTAGACTACGAAGTAAAATCGTAACGATATTCTCGCCAAAAGAGAATAAGTTTCATCATCTAAAGTTATAAAGAATGAAGCAATTACTGCCAGGAAGAAGCTCAAATATATGAGTTTTAGAAGTACCTATTCTAAATAAAAGTTACATCATTGTTGTGCTAATATAATAAATCGACCCGTTAAAGTCCCAGAACCATTATAAAATACAGTTATTTATATAAATAAACAAAAATCTTATTAAAACTTAAAAAAAAAAACTGAGAAAATTTTGGAAACTGCCAGGGAAAAGTCTGAGGTTTTAAATTTTTAATTAAGTAAAGTGTCACTTTATTTTGTCGCACAAAATTCATGAGGAACACAACACTTAAACTCCTTAAAATCGAAATGCACATACATATTTCAAAAACTTCTTTTATTTATTTAATTAAATAATATAAAACGACAAATACCTGGATACCAAAAAAAGTATACCATAATTAACCTAGAAGGCAATTATTATAAAATAAATAGCAAGAGTAAAAAACCGCACTTTATTTTGTCCGTCAGTGTATATCGAGGATTGTAAGTTATTTCTAGCATATCGTCCGTGCGCCGACCGAATAACCAACATATGTAAAAATTTTGGATTTTTTATTGCTGCATAATGATCCCCTATTAGTCTTACATAAGACCATCAAAGCATTTGTTGATATCTCAACTGGTTTAAGATTTAAAAAATTGCTTATGTAAACTCATATATAAAATGCTCCAACAAAACTACCTATTTAAATAATTTTTCATGTTAGTTTTTATTTTTAATTTTCTTAGAGAAATTGTAAATATTAACATTTAATTATAAAATATGTTTACGATATGCCGCCCAAAAGTGAATGTTCCAAGACTAGTTACACTAAAATTAACTGACACAGATCTACTATTTAATATGAACATGTGTTAGAAAATCGTTAATTTCATCTTCTTGAAAATATTTTTACTAAAAATTAAGATTTCATTAATTTTTCTTCAGCTTTCGTTTGATATGTGTAACACTAATATTTACATAGGTAATTCAGTCGGCGAAGGGACGATACTCGAATGCTTGAAAATATTTTGTTTATTTATTTATTTATTATTTTTTATTTTTTAGTCACCAATTGTTGTGTGGAAAATGAAAGCCCCAGAAAAGAAACCATTGGTAAGACCTGAAAAACCAGAAGAAGTTCGAGCTAAAGTGCGCAAGGGATCACAAAAAAAAGTACAGAATCCAATACACGCTCTGTCGGAATTTCAAAGCCCAGCAGATGCGGTTTAAACGGTGGCTGTTCATCTTGATAGTTATTACAATATCGAATAGTATTTTATAAGCATTAACTCCCAAATTCAAAAACAAAATGTTTAATTAAAATACCCATGCAAAATTATATTAAAAAAATATGAATATGAATGAAACAAAGTATATTTTATATTAGGGTGTCAAAAAAAAAAAAATTATGTTCCCAACTAAAATGAAAGATTGTTTATTTTAAGACATAATATCTAAAAAAAATTGTTCTGTCGCAACAGTTGATATAATTTTTATGTATATTAGAGTGTTCCGAGGAAACGCTTTTTTTGAAATTTCTGTAATCGCGGATTACATTAGCATTACATTATATTAGCATATGTGTCCAATTCTTCTAATGTAAACCACAAACACTTGTAGAAATAGGAGAAATAGGTGTTCAATCAGAGGTGTCTTTTTCGCGAGGCACACCCACAGCGTAATTTCAATGAAGCTAAATATCACGTAATCAAAAAAAAAAAAAAAAAAAAAATGTTTCAAAATTATATTTTAAATTCATAGCGGCGCTATAAATATTAATTTGCAAACATTTTTTAAAATTTTTGAATCGATATAAAATATTGCGTATTTTATATTCGAACTTTTCGCTCTATGCGTGAATTTAAATTTATAATAAATATATCTATAGTTTAGTTTTAGTTAAGCGAAAAATGGGTTTAAACAAAAAAATTGCATAAAATGTATTCATGACCTGAGATCGCGGTGCCTTTAATATTTCATAAATCTAAGGCGCTAACTGAAATTGGTAAAAATGTATACCTGTTATTATAACTTATATTGAAGGGGCACTCAAAAATAATTACGCGTTTGAATTTAATACAACTTTTTAAATTTTTGGGTGTGTATTTTTATCATTGAAAACTTTAGTTTACAGTAAAGGTATTCACCTCAGAAATTGCAACTTTACTAGACCCTTGCAAAGTAGGTTGTGCAAAATTTATTCTATGTGCAAGGGTCTTGCAAATTTCTGATGTGAATACCTTTAGTCATGTAATTAATATTTGCAATTTTTTATTTATTATTAAGGCATAAAAAACACATCAGTGAATTAAAGGCAGTTAAAGAAAATTGAAAATCTATGCAATCTATACGAGAAAGTCTATGCGTACTTTTTGAATTAAATTTGTTAATGAAATGTTTAAAAATCATTATGATTGCGATTATATTCGTCGTTATCAACTACATCGTATCACCCTGGAAAAAAACAATAGGGACATTTGACATTTGCGAAAAAATGTACACATGTGTTCATTAAAATATGTACTTCAAAATTGTTTAAAAAATATTTATTACACAGGGTTTCTCAGTCAATTCGGATACACGGTATTAATAAGTACTAAGCTTCTAATCCACTTTTTTTGAATTGACTCAAGTTCTCGCGATAAATCGCGATTTGTAAAATTAAGGAGGTTGCACTATATATTGAAGCATATCTCGAAAACGACTTGTCGGATTTTGTTCAAAAGAATATCAAAAAATTTTGATTACAATTCTCTTCAAGTCCTTCTTACATTACTTTTTAATTGAGTCAACAGTTATGGAGATATTAAGACCATCTTTTGAGAAAAAATTAAATTTTATACAAAATTTCAAGAAAAAAAAAAACTTAGAAAAATAATACAAATTTTAAAGTGTCAAAAATTCAAATTTTTATTCTTAATTCATACACCCAAAAAAAAAAAAAAAAAAATGCATGCCTTATATAAACGAAAGCTAACGTACAATGTACGAAATAATTCGTGATTTTGGACCACGAAAGGATAGTGTAATGTAAACGAATGCTTATTTCTTATTATTTACGAAATTTTTATATTTGTTTTATGATATAACTTTGTATTTTTTACGAATATTTTTTTTATAAATACAAAAGTAATTGCAACATATACAAAAAACTCATATTTTTAGTTTATAATTTCATATTAATAGAATGTTATTTTTATTAGTCTACAATTAGTTTATTTTTTAGATTTAGAATATTAGGTTAGGATGAAAAGGGTGGCGTATTCACGCCTCCACCCATAGACCAAAAAGGTCCATTGTGATCCCTTTAAGAAATAGAGAGAAATTGACAACAGAACAAGAGAATAGAAAACTTAGATAAAGAAGAAGAAGAGAGGAGTTGAACCTAAACCCTAGCAATTAGTTTTGATTGCCCCTAAGCCATCTTATCCCCATTACAAACCCTATGAGATTAGTAAGCCCGTTGCTCGTAACCTCATCTAGTTCATGCAGTGTGTGGCTTCCAAACATGATCCGTAGGTTCAGTTACGGATAGTGTCCGACCATTAAATTTAACCATATCGAGTATGCTAGCATGCCCCGCTCTGAAGTTCCCAAATAATCCTAGCTCCTTCAATCTAAATAGACTACGAACAGCCATTCCCTTCACGAACTCCTCAATTGGAAGTAAGTGGAGAATGATGTCCAGTGCCGCCTGAGGTGTACTTCTCATAGCGCCAGAGATGTCAGTTGAAGCACACCTTTGAACTTTAGATAAAAGGTTCCTGTAGGTTATTTTACTTAACACATTCCACCATAAGTAAGTAAGAATCGGTCTTACAACCGAAGTGTATATCCAAGATACCACTAACGGTCTAAGTCCCCAATTCTTACCAATAGAGTTCCTGCAGGTGTAATAGGCATTAAGTCCCCTTTGGACCCTCTCCTGAGTGTTCCTTCTCCAAGACAATTTGCTGTCCAGGTAAACACCCAGGTATTTGGCCTCACTTGACAATTCAAGCTCCAAACCATTTAACTGGTAAGCTAAAAGGCTCAACCCTATATCTCCTGGTGAACAAGACTAACTCGGTCTTCCCTGGGTTAACTCCTAATCCTTTACTATCAGCCCAAAGAGACAATTCCCGTAGAACTGATTGCATGTCCTCACTGATCGTTGGTAGAATTTTACCAGAGACCAGTATAACCGCGTCATCTGCGTAGGCTACAATTTTCCGTCCCCTAGCATCGAACTGTCTCAGGATGACGTTCACGGCCAAGAGCCATAGTAACGGAGAAAGGACCCCTCCTTGCGGTGTGCCCCTTGTCACAAGCTTCCTCACACAAGTGTCTCCCATATTCGAGTTGATAACTCTAGTGCTCAGCATTAGAGTTATCCACTCAATTAGGAATTCACTTGCGTTGATTGAAAGCAGTGCCTCCTTGATCGCCTCAATTGTAATATTATTAAAGGCCCCCTCAATTTCGAGGAAAGCTGCCATGGTATATTCCCTATGCAACAAACCTTGCTCTATGTAATTCACTACATCATATAAAGCACTCTCTACAGACTTACCCTTCAGGTAGGCGTGTTGAGCGTCACTGATTAAGTGAGTCCCCAATCTATTCCTAAAATGCAGATCAATCAGTCTCTCCATTGTCTTCAGTAAAAAAGACGATAGGCTGATTGGCCTGTAATCCTTGGGTTTCGAGTGAGTCGGTTTACCCGCCTTGGGTATGAAGATGACTCTAACCTCTCTCCACCCCCTGGGAATGTATCCAAACCTAAGGCACTCCTTAAATATATCCACAAGTAGTGAGATGACTCTGTCATTGACATTTTGCAACATAGCCGGAAAGATTCCATCTGAGCCCGGTGATTTATATGGCTCAAATGTACTCACCGCCCATATTACTTTGTCTCTACTAACCATCTCTCTAATTGTGTCGTTATCCCTCTCATCCGAGCCGGATAAATGTAGGTTTTCACTGACACTACCAGATCGCGGCCCAGACTCAATATCAGTACAGCCTGGGAAATGTGTCTCCATAAGTAAACTGAGGGACTCTGAGCTAGACTCTGTCCACGAATTGTCCGCGCGTTGTATATATCCAGGTGCCACAGGGTCCTTGGATAATACCCGTCTAAATCTAGACAACTCGTTCACAGAGTCCACGGACTCACAGAAACTTACCCATGATGACCGTTTCGCTCTCCTTATGTCCTTCTTATACCTTGCAAAACTATCCTTATAGCTGCCCCAATCACTTTCGTTACCTGATAGCTTGGCCCTATTAAACAACCTTCTAACTGTAGACCGCTGGTCCCTAAGTTCCCTGGTTCACCATTTTGGCTGTTTACGTTTGCCCGGATATGCTAACGGACAGCTGAGCTCAAAGCTATTCCTGATCACATTCGTGAGATTATTTACTACTGCCTCGATACCCTCAGCCGAATTCTTCCAGCTATCAGTATCCCTTAAATCCCTACTCATTAACTCACTAAAAGACTTCCAATCTGTCTTCCTAGAGTTCCTTCGATCCTACAAGATCTAAACTGAAGGATATCACACTATGATCCGAAAAGGAGTAGTCCATGTTTACCCTCCAGTCCCTAACGAAATCGCCCCTCCGGTTTGCTAGCGTTATATCTATAAATGTTTCCCTATCTTTCGTTCTGAACGTGGGTTGACTCCCCCTATTACAGATATGAAGATCATAATCAGTTATAAAATTAAAAACTAACTCACCCCTTTTATTGACGTCCCTGCTACCCCATTGATAATGGTGAGCGTTCGCATCACATCTTAGGATCATGTACAGTCCTCTCCTCCTGCAGTGCTCCGCCAACTGCTGCAGAGCGATGCCTGGTGGATCTGGATAAGAGCTACATCCACATTGGAGTCAATAAGGAGTTTTGTCAATTCGGTTGAGGCTGCCTCACAATGGTGTAAATTAATTTGCACCACTGTTGTCCTCTTTGGTTTTATCAGACTTAGAGTATCTAAATCTGATAACCCCAAACCCGAAATTGACAACTCCCCTTAGTGACTCCAGCTTCTTTAGAGACTCCCGATCCACAGCGAATCTGAAGTCCCTACCTTGGTTCTCCTTACAGATCAAGGTGTTGACAAGCTTCCATTGATCTGTAAGAAGACCTTTGTTCTGGTTCTCCAATACTATCAGAATGATTCTAACCTCTAGAATGGGTGGTGGGAACCATGCTGTCACTATTGGACGAAGGGGCAACTCGGATGCCAGTATCACCTCGAGTTTCGCCTCTGGATAGAGTGTGTCGCACTTAGCAACTGCGTTTCTAAGAAATTCAAAAGATTTCTTATTTCCGTAGTTGATAGTTTTGACACCCTTCATCAAGTCTGCGCCTCTGAATGCTACCTCATCCGGCCTTCCTTTCACGAGAGCGATTTCTAAGGAAATACTAATTTTTCATTCCATAATAGCATTCTCAAAAATATAATTCAATAGCTTAATTCAGAGGCTTTTGTTTGAATAGAATTAATTCCTTATTGAACTAATACATAAAGAATTCATTCAAATTTTATTAATTCAAATCTTCTCCAAATTGAATGCAAATATTTTTCTTTCATTCAATTTGTAATGTTTTGTTTTTTAATCTTTTACAAAATGAATTAAAAAAATATTTTCTAAAGCTAATTTGTAATAGATTTGAATTGAAAAAAATTTGAATGATTCAAAATATTTTTTAAGCTTGAATTGTATAACTGAGGAATGAATTCTTTAAGGAATCAATTCATAACAGAATTAATTCAATTCATATGAAGTACAAAGAATTTAATTCAATGAATTAAATTAATTTGAATGCTTTAAAAGAATGGCTGGGATAATAAATTTAATTCGATTTAAAAAAATGAATTAAAGAATTAAGCCTTTCGAACCTTTGGTTAAAATTAAAATATAATTCTATGTATTATTTAAAATAAACATTTTTTATATGTATTTCTCAAAAAAAAAAAATAATAATAATAATAATAATATTACAAATTTTATTTTGTTATAAAACGAAAATATTTAAATATTACGAAAGAAATCACTACGAAAGATTTCGTGAATTTTGTAAAATGTTAAATTTAATTAAAATCTATTTTCGTAAAATATAAGAAATTTTCTTACATTTTACGAATGAATTGGCTACGAATTTTTTTTTTATATAAAATGTGTCATAGACTTTTTTCGGTGTAGAGATAAATTTTGAGCAAATAAAACAACGCATTTTTCATTAAAATCGATGCCTAAGTTTTGATTTTATTCACAAATTAGTGAAAATACTCATTTAAAAATACATAGAAAAATTAAAAAAATAAAAAAAAATTATTTTGTGATTTTTTTAATTTTTCTATGTAACTTGTAAATGAGTATTTTCACTAATTTATGAATAAAATCAAAACTTAGGCATTGATTTTAATAAAATATGCCTTGTTTTATTTGTACAAAATTTATCTTTATGACTAAGGAATAAAAATTTAAATTTTTGGCACTTTTGAGATGGTGGTCCAAAGATTTTTTCTCTGCGTTGCAATTTCTGCACAAACACATAATACCCCAACCACCTATGGTGGTGTAGGATATAAAAAGTGAATTAGAGGCTTAGTACTTATTAATATTGACTGAGAAACCCCGTGCCGCAGATATTTTTTCTCATTTTGTAACTAAAAAAAAATATCTGCGGCAATTAGATCTAGAAAATCAGATCATAAAAAGATTTAGCAAAATAAATCAGAATTTTAGAACAAATTATAAGATGCTTGTTAAAAATACTCCTGATAAGATTTTGCGAAAATAAATCAATTTTTTCTCCCATAGAATAGAAAAATTCAGGGCTGTCATAGAATCCAATTGTTGTCGGAATTGGATTTAAAAACGACAGAAAAATTACTTTGGTGTCATGAATTCCAATATTATCGGTTTTATGTTCGAATCTAAATTAGTGTCGGTTTTAGGTGTCACAGAATCCAATTTTATTGGTTTTTCTATTGGAAACAAACCAAGCAGCTAACAGCTGTCGGATTTCATTAACAAGCTTTTGTTTTTTGATTATTTTGGCAAAATGTAAGTAAATTCATAGATATTTTATAAAAGGAAAATAATATTTTTTATTTACTGTAAGAAAACATTTAAAAATAAAAATAAAAACTCCACAATTATAAGGTTTATTGCAAAATATGTATATCATTGAAATGTGTTTCACTGCTTAAAAAGCCTACTCTAGAATCCAATTGGCTGAATAACTGGACTGTAATATCGTTTCCAACTGATTTCTTATACGCTCGTTTAGATAACAAATGCAAAGCTACTAGTTACAACATTGGCGGAATTTCATTAAGCTAGAAATGCCAAGATTCATACGGAAATCGTTTTTATTTAACCGATAATGGACTGTGAATCTTCAAAGAAGCTTTATATTAAAATGCACAGAATAAAAAATGTAATTACAATCTCCGGCAGCTTAACAAGCATATTGCCACATTCTCTTGAAATTCTTCTCGCCTCCTTCTTTGAGCATTCCTCTTCTAACAAAAAATACTACAACTGCAAATGTAATTTTATTTATTTTATTGTAACTTATTTTTTAAATAATATTTTAATATAAACTCAACAATTTTTAATAATAATTCAACAAAAACACTATTGCTTACAAATTTCTTACAAATATCAAAAAAAAAATTTGATATACAAATTGTAAACAAACGAACAAATGTATGAAACAGCTGATTCGAACATCGGTTTTGTTTACATTCGAAAATACCAAAACCAATACGGTTCCATGACACGAAATGAAATCAATATTGGTTTGTAATTCCGATAAAAAAACAAATCCGACTTGGATTCTATGACAGCCCTGATTATTCTAAAAATGTACAGGATACATAAGACAATATGTGAATATTATAATAATCACTATATTCTTATTTACCCATGCTTTTAATCTTTAGCCTTAGTACAAAGTAGGATTCGGTACCTATTTTAATGGCTAGGTTAATTTTCATAATTTGTCCAAATCAGCAGATCCTTAAGATTTAACCTACGTCTAATGCATTACCTTAGTTAACCTAGCATTTGATATAACAAATAATCAAATGAAAATCATTTGCAAAAAATATTAGAACTTTTATAAAAATTTTATGCCGTACCTATTTTAATGACCATAAGTATACTTTTTCTATACATGGTAGATTCTACTTTCATTTTTATTATCTCCTGACATCAGCGATTCATAGAACTCACAAGACTCGCAGAAATTTCAGGTATCCTTGATTTTGTTCCTTATTTTTAGATTTGAAACAATATATTTTATTTTAAAGGACTTCCTAGAGGTGCTCAATCGGATTTAAGTCCGTAGATTGAGACGACCACTTCATTACAGGGACTTGATTATTCTGCAACCATGACTTTACACTTCTGGCAGAGTGCTTAGGATCATTATCCTGTCCATTATTATTTTGCTGAGGATTTTTTCCTCAGCAAATGAAAGTGTTTAATTTTGGAGGATCTCTAAATAGCCAACAGCTATCATTTTACCTTGTATCCATATAATCTGACCGACTCTTGACGATGAAAAATATCCCCATATCATCAATAACCCGCCCCTGTGTTTGACGGTCTTTTAGGTGTACTTTGGGTCATACTCTTTATTGATAGGGCATCTTACATATTTTCTGTCAGATCCAATCAAATTAATCTTTGTTTCATCAGACCCCAGCTCGTTGTTCCAATTTTTTCGATTGACATGTTGTCTGGCAACCTTTTTTGTATATTCCGTTTGCTTAGAAGTCGTACCTTTCCTTAAGTCCAGTTTCCTTGAGCCTGTTTCTTATCATACGATTTGTTACTGGAGCACATAATTAATTTTTAAGGCTAATTGATGTCTCAGAGGGGTTATTTTTGAGTAACGAATTAAAAGTTTATTAAAACGATCTGAGGTTTTTCGTTTTCTTCCACAGTTTTCTTGAATTTTTTTTTTGCTTTAAATAACGTTAAACATTTTTTTTTTAACAATTCATTATTTGCGTATTTTTTCGAATTGATAACCCATCATCTTTCAGTTTAAAAATAACACGCGACCCATTCTGAACCACTTTTACCGAAAATACAAAACAGGAAACTTCACTTAAGCTTTGTTTTCAAGACTTTAAAATATTTAGTGTAAGAGTTAACTCAAAGTACTTTTAACGGAATTTTATACAGAGCGTCCCCATTATATTTTCCAAGTGATTTCTCTACTTTTCTCAATTTTTTGTAAATAAGAATTTAAGCGGAATTTGTAAACTCAACGCAGCACATAAGGGCAAATGTATGGAGACCTTTTGCAATATATCAAAAATGCGTTTTATGATAAAATGTCTATATAACTTTAAAAATTACATTTTTCTGCACAATGTTTGTTCACATTTTTCATCAACGCTAATGCGTGGTCGCGACTGAAGTCCAAAGTGAAAGAAAAATTTAATACTTTAAAATTAACAATTTATCAAATTAGTATAATTACTTTTTTTTTTTTTTTTTTTTTCAAAGTTTGAAGTTTTTTTAAAGCAAAAAAGTAACGTAAATGTCCACAATTATTCATAGCGATTACATAAACGAATTTTTGCGAATTTCGATGACACAAGAATATTATTACTAAAATTTGTTATGATCGGTCCATATTTTCACATAGATCCTATACAATGATATTCCCGGAATATAAGTTAAATGGTTATATATGACATATTTATAGTCAGATTTTGATGAAATTTTGCAATCTACATGTTTGGTAACCATAAATTACTCTACCAAATTTCAAAGGAATTGGTCCACACTAGACCACAGTGTTTATATAAAGTACTTCCCGAAATTCTCTTAAAGTGCATAAACCACATAATAATTTTATCGTTAAGTTTAAATTTGCCACAACTAGCTTTTATTCTATAATTTTAGAGGCATTAGAAACGGGGCAACATAATGGTATGCATGGAAAAAAAATTAATTTTTCTCAAATTTCCTTTTATGTTGAATAAACTTCAGAATGGTACAATAGTATTTAAAAGTTTCATATTCACCAAAGAACAAAATTAAAAAAAATACAGTGCACTCGCGGAAACGAGAACACTCGAAAGTGTGAACGATCCAGAAACATGAACAAATTTATTTTTACACTGACTATTCTAAAACGTGAATAAAACTTGAAAGCTCTAAAACGTGAATAATTATATTTTCATTTTTTTTATGTTTTTTAAACTGAAGTCCCCAAATAAGAGTTTACTTTTTTTTGTGTTTTTATACCACAATTTTTTTTTATTTTAACTATATGTTGTACACAATAATACCTTTTTGGCCTCTTTAAGGCTAAGTTTATTCTTCATTTTAGCTTCTTTCTAAATTTTCTTGATTTTTTTAATACAGTGAACTCGCGATAACGTGAACTAATTTTTACCATGGCAGTTCACGTTTTAGGGTTTGTTCATGTTATCGAATGTTAAAATTTGGAAAAAAATAACACCCCTATTCAGCATCAGAAATGATATTTTAATAAAAAATATTAAAGAAGTATCATAAAACAAATAATTTATTAATTTTTAATAACAAAAAAAAAAAATATGCAATACATATATTCAGTTCACTTTGCTTATGATAAACAAACAAAAAATTATGATAAATATCACAAAAAATACACATAAAATTAATAGGAACATTTTTTTGAACAAAGAGGTAAATCAAATTTTATATGAAAAAATCGGTCATCTCTTTTTGGTAAGATTTTTGTTGGGATATTTTCAACAAAGCTTTTTCTTTAAGATTTCTTAACACCCGTATCTCATTTTGGTCGATCATCTCATTTTCAGCCCATATCAAAGCCATATCGAGAGCTTCTACAGCTTCCTTTGGGTTAATTTTAATTTGAGGCTGATATATGCTAGAATCGTCATCGTCGGTATCTTCTGCAATTTTCACATGATCTACCTCTGTACAGTTTTCTTCAGGATTGTTGTTCCAGTCTTCAATAGTGGAAAGGGTCGCTTCAATCTACAACAATAAAATGAATTTGGTTAATTTAAATTCTTAAAAAAATACGAAAACCTATAATAACACAAACCTGAGGATTTAGCGCCTGAAGAAGTCTAATAGCAGTTTCTTCTAGCTGCCTTATTTCTGGCGGAGAAATTCTCTCTCTTAGGACACTTAAAGGAATATTTTCATCGGGGTCATCTTGGTCTGAAACTAAATTTAAAATGTTTTTATAGCCTTTGTTTAAAATTTCTTGTGAAATTCGACTCCTTGCTGAGTTTAAAAGATTAATTGCATCTTTTAGAGATAACATCTTAATAGTATCTAACAGATCTATTTGTTTTTCAGCGATTAATGTCAAAAGGCTGTTTCTATAATATAATTTTGTAATTTTAAATATATTTTGGTTCATTGGCTGAATTAATGACGTGACATTGGGTGGCAAAAACATTACACAAATGGATCCGTCTTCTGAAATTAATTGCGATTCAGGGGGATGTGAAGGGGCATTGTCAATTAATAGAATGGCTTTTACGGGTAGTTTCTTTTTAGTAAAGAACTCAGTAACCTAAAGCAAAATTAATTTATCAGTTCATAATTTTTTTTTTTTTTTTAATTATATGTAACTCTTTAACAAAGCATTGATGAAACTAATCGTAAAAAATAGAACTTATCATCCATGCTGACTTAAAGAATTTATAATTCACTGGACATGAAAAATTTTTGAAGCATCAAGGATTCTTAGATTTTCCAATTACCAGTAGTTTAAGTTTGTGTGTTCCCGTCACATTCGAACGATTCATGAAAGTTAATCGCTGTTTCTCCATCTTAGCGCCTGGAGCACTTTTCTCCAATGATGACACGTATGTTTTATCTGGCAGCTGCTTCCAGTACAAACCGGACTCGTCAGCATTATAAAGTTGGTCTTTACATAAAGAGAGCTCATCTATTTTTGCTCTTAATTTTTCTTTAAACGGGTCAACAAGTTGTGGTTGAGCAGAAAGCTTTTCTCCGGAAATTTTCAAAAGGCGAACACCAAACCGCTGCTTAAATTTTTGGAGCCATCCATCGCTAGCATTAAAACCACGATCAGTTTCTTTGATTTGTTGGTGAATTTCCAAAGCTTTTGCTTTTAGCGTCAGTCCGCTTACTGGCAATTTTTTGTTTCGCATGCTAAGGAACCATTTATAAAGGGTTTTTTCCATTTTCGGAAGTTCAGAAGCACGTAATGTTTTACATTTCCCGGTACCACACAGTGGGGTCAAACGCAAATTTTTTGGTAATAAATCTGTATCTCCTAAACTACTGATAGGATTGAATTGAAATGTATGGAAGAGTTGCAGAGGAGGACCTAAGCTTTGAGAAAAATCATCTTGTAGTCACCCTGTGATAACACAAGAAAATCTACAGGGTGTCGAAATTGACTACCTGGAGTACGTAAAAGTTTAAAAAAAATCGTAACATACAAATGAAGTCCGATTTTAAAGATTTTTATATTTCTGTAAAGTGCAAGATAAAGAAAAAATAAGTTTACTCACCAAAGTTATCTCTTACAGTTAAAAATATATTTGCACTCGAATTTTGATTTTTTGTCTCGACTTTCTTTCGTTTTTCGGGAATAAGTCCTGAGGTATATGAAGTAAAAATTATTTTAAGCTCGCGTGACAACAAAAAATAAAAAATTCAAAATTCAAGTGCAAATATATTTAACTGTAAGAGATAACTTTGGTGAGTAAACTTATTTTTTCACTTTACAGAAATATAAAAATCTTTAAAATCGGACTTCATTTGTATAAGTTACGATTTTTTTAAACTTTTACATACTCGAGATAGTCAATTTCTACACCCTGTAGATTTTCTTGTGTTATCACAGGGTGACTATAAGATGATTTTTCTCAAAGCTTAGGACCTCCTCTGCAACTCTTTCATACATTTCAATTTAATCCAATCAGTAGTTTAGGAGATACATATTTATTACCAAAAAATTTGCGTTTGACCCCACTGTGTACCATAAAGAGTATTATTTACACGATTTGTTAATTCCCGATTTTTCTTTTTAATGGAACAAACGGTTGATTTAGCAACACCATATTTTCTTGCCAAACCACTGACACTGTAACCCTTTTGCAATAATTCAAGAATATACACTTTATCTTTTAAACATAATACTTTTGGTTTTTTTAATGACATTTTTCACTTTCACGAATAAAACATTTTCAAAATTTACGTAGCAATGTCAAAGAACAACTAACAGGTCAATGAGTACATACACATACAATAAGAAAAAAGATCGTTGTAACATCATCAAACAAGTGAACACTTTATTTGGGGATTTCCCAAATTAAAATTACAGGTTTAAAAAGTAACGAAAATCTAAAAAAAAGTGTTCACGTTTTAGAGCTTTCGAATTGTGTTCACGTTTTAGAATAGTCTGTGTAAAAAAAAAAAAAAATGTTCACGTTTCTGAGACGTTCACCCTTTCGAGTGTTCACGTTTTTGCGAGTTGACTATAAATAGCAGTGGCACTGTATCATTTTCGACAATGAGAATGAAGGTAGTGTTTATAAAAAAAACCGACATTTAAAAAAACCGGTTTGACGGTTAACCGAAATTTGGCTAAAATTAAAAACTGTTTTTTCGTTTAACCGTCTGCTAAAAAATCGGTTAAACCGGTTAACCGACATTTAAATAAATAATGTAATTAGAAGCTTAATGTAATTAGAAGCTTAATGACAGACTATATCAAGGCAAATAAAAGGTGTTTTGGCTAGCTAAAACAATAGATTTTAAGCCTAACAACGGCAGAATTTATGCGTAAAATGAAATGAAAATCTCATAAAATTGTGACGTGATGGATATTTTTTATTTAACTTTACCCACTATATATAGCACAAGGAACACGAATTGCGTAAAATTATTTGCGATTTATTTTTTCTAACTTTATTTTGTCTTATGTATTTTTTTTATACAAATATTTAAAGAAATTTTTATCTATGCTATATTGCTAAAAATTTATTTCTGAAGTTAAATAGTATTACTTATTTTGGCAATCGAAAACATGAACAATCTCAAAAACGTGAACACCCTTGGTAAAAATTAGTTCACGTTTCCGCGAGTTCACTGTATATAAAATGAAATTGAAAAAAGATTCGGCTGTGCCGAATCTTTGATACCCTTCACCATATTACCATCTTACTATCTTATCGACATCATATTACCGACAAATAATAAAATTTTCGCCTTAACGTATGCTTTCATATTTTCACATATATAAATCTAAATTTTTTTCAAACTACGAAAATTTGAATATGAAAAAAAAACAATCATAGCAGGCTTTGCTTTTAAAAAATAAACAACAACAATTCCATATTTATTTATTTTTTTATGTGTGTATATACAAACTGACTGCATATACAAAGAACAACAACAACACTGTTATTCATTATATGACTGCTGTTTCTAACTAAACTACTTGTCTATACAAAAAACAAAAAACGTCACTAATAGTCATTACAATGCTTAATATACATGTTTGTGTGTGTATTTATATTCTTAACTTTGAGTCTACATTAGACAAATTTTTATCAAGACAAACGTCAAAATTTTATCATGATAAAGATTTGTCTAATGTAGACTGAATTTGTCAGTATTATTGCAGCGTTAAAAGAAAATTGTCAGCGCTCGAGCTCTGACAACTTTGTCTTGATAATGCTTAGTAAAAGACGCCATCTTGATTGTTGTTGGTACTTTTTGCATGGTTTATTATGACATACGTTTTCCCCTATAATTGATAGAGATAAAAAATTATCTGCAACTCAAACAAAAATTTGACGTTTGTTTTGATACAAATTTCTCTAATGTAGACACAAAGTAACAGATTTGTTTTTGGGCCATAACTCTGGTGATTATGAACGAATTTGGTTTATTAAAAAAAACGAAATTTTATAAAAACATTTATGACTGATCTATATAAAAATAAAAATCTGTAGCTTGAACAAGGGCTTCAAAAATAAAAAAATTGTTTTCCCCGATATCTCAGTTATTACTGAACCGATTTATTTCATTTTTTCAGAACAAAAATTCAGAAAATAATTTCCGAGCCCCCTTTAAAAATTCGAAGTCCCTGGTATATAAAGATGCTTCAGAAGACCCTAGTATATACAGAGGCTTCAGAAACTGGAAAACCGGTTCTAAAAACCGGTTTTTTTAACATATCTCCGCATTGTATGAACCGATCTTGCTGAATTCCAATAGCAAAATTCTCGAAAGCATTTCCGATCGTTTGATATATATATTATATATGTCAGTTATCGGTGGGCTTCATAAACACCATTTCAACCGACACACGGACGGACGGACGGACATGGTCCTATCGTCATCATTTCTTACACGGATCCCGAAAATGTAAACTTTTTTGCTCTCCGACGAAAATTGTGAGAATTACAAACGGAATGACAAACTTATATATACCCTTTACACCTTTGGTGAAGGGCATAAAAATCTATATATACACTTTAATTATTTTTTCATTAATATTGTTCGGTGGGTTATAATATTTAGACAAATTTAAAATCTAGAGAATATTATCTTTTCAACGATACCAATCACTTATGTATGTCAAAATACCGCAGTTTATTTAATGCCATTTATTTAATGTTTGGTATACCTATGCCCCTATGTGCGCAGTACCTAAATTGTTTAAGAAAATTATGACTGTATACTATCCCACAGTATATTATCAATAATATCACATGCACAAATTTGATACAACTGTCATCCCATATCAGTTACTGCGAAACTTTCCTTAAATGGATGTCTTCCTATTTGAAAAAAAAAAAAAAAACAATCACCCCTATTGTGAATAACAAGTTGAATTTTTGTTCCCATGAAATTTTTATTCCCCTCGAATGGAAAAAATGCTTTCGTGAATATCCCGTGAAAAATTTTTCCCGCTATCATTTCTCAGTGAATGTAAAAAGAAAGAAAATAAAAATCAAAATAAAGTTTTTTTTTTTTTCGTGAATCTCCCGTGAAAAATTTTTCCCGCTATCATTTCTCAGTGAATGTAAAAAGGAAGAAAATAAAAATCAAAATAATTTTTTTTTTTTCAAAAATATGCA
Organism: Protophormia terraenovae; assembly: GCA_951394005.1. Taxonomy (NCBI): domain Eukaryota; kingdom Metazoa; phylum Arthropoda; class Insecta; order Diptera; family Calliphoridae; genus Protophormia; species Protophormia terraenovae. Next base: position 73,651,717 of record OX596073.1, on the reverse strand, counting down.
CGTACATTAGGGTGGGTCAATTTGTTTTTTTTTTTTTTTTTTTTTTTGAAATATCTTAAAATAAAATCTTCATGTCTCTCGGCGGGAGCTAGGTTTTCATTTCAGACCCATACTTTCTTTGGGTAATTTCCTTAGAATTTTATGTAGATTTCGATTTTGCTATACGCCTATCTACAAAAAGAATTGACCTACCCTAACGTACATACTAATATTTTAAAGAAAAGTGAAAAAAAACAAAGCAAAATATTTTGTATTGGAGTGATAGTTTTATTGCAACATTAGTTCGTTGTACTATCTAACTTTTATGTAGCAAAATAATTCGGATAATGTTTAGAAACCCAAAAAAAATAATAATTATAACAAATTAAAGTGTACAATATGTTTACAATTGGAACAATAATTTTATTTAATGTTGAGCAATATATCGGTTTATGCCTTTTATTAACTGATCGTGCCATTAAAATAACTTTAATATCCGAATTATAAGAAGATCTACTTACATTTTCTGTTCTGTTCCCCAGCAAAAATAAAGTGAACAAATTAAAGGGAAAAGTGAAAAAACTCGGGGAAAAAAACCATTCACGATTTGATAAATTTTATTTTTAGCATGAAGTTATTCACTCGGAATTTTTTCACGATTGCAAATTTAGGAAAGGGAAAACATTTCGAGAGAAAAAGTATTCATGATAGGGTTGAATGTGTTTTGTATAGTAACAGTAAATCCGAATATATTGAGGTTGTATCCGGTGTCTCCAAGGATGTCACATTCCAATCCCATTCCTACTTTTTATTAATGATCTCCCTAAAATTATCCAACACTGCAAAATATTGATGTTCAAAAACTTTTACAATAGGACTCTGTTTTTACAAATGTTGTGATGAAAATCTAATGAAGCTAAGGTTCAACTCTCACATTCAAATGGCAGTAAATAAATCTTTGCTAAACGCTGGGCTAAGGTACTATCTTTGGAATACGCATCCGTAATATGGGATCCATATTTTAACAATTATAGAATATGTTCAAAAACAATTCCTTTTGTTTTGCCTTTGAAATTTGAATCCGAACATATATCTTTGACCTTACCGGAGTAGTCTTTCCCTTGTTAAACTGTCAACCCTGAAAGTGGAAGAATAGATTCCAATATATCATACATCATGGATTTTCGAAATGGGAAAATTGATTCTGAATTTCTTCTTGGTAAAGTTTCCACTACTATTCAGAATCGGATGTTGATATCCTACCACGCGATGTACATTCCATAGACCCAACTTTGCCAATCTTGATCCGTTTAATAACATTTTCGCAGAAGTTAATTTCCTATACAGTTTTATTGACTTCTCAGATTCAAAAACAGATATTAAAACGAAGCTGATTCCTTTTAACATCTGTTTCCAATGATTTTTTAAGTTATACATATAATATTAGCTGTGTTTTGATGCTAACGTTGAAACATAGACAAAAACAATATAACCCCCATCTTTTTGATGGTGGACATAACAAGTGTATGGATATAATGATGATTTCGGAAGCTCGTCTTACAAATGGGTATAATTTGTATATTCTATGAAACAGATTTCATTATACAAACCACCCTGAAAGAAAGGCTCATTTTGATACTGGTATATTAGTATGACAACCTTATTACATATTACACTGTCCCCAAGATTTTCAATATCAACAGTTTGAACAATTCTTTGGTATGTTGGGAAATCGCTTCTTGGCTTGTGGTGACTATACTAATCCTAGACAAATTCCTGGTCTTATAGATTTTTCGATCTGTTAAAGCCAGTAGAACTAGGAAACTAAAATTGGCTAAAATATAGAAAATGTATTAGCAGTCACATCCACATGAACCCTAATATTCAGTGTAAGATATTGATAAATTCATAACTGATTTTACATCACTAATTATCTCGACTGTAGATTATTCTAAGATCTAAATAATTCCAAAAATTTAAAACTGTGAAATACACAGAAAAACCTCCTTGAAAAGATAAAATGAAGAAGAGAATGTCAAAAAACAAATATATGCGGCAAAACGAGTCTGTCTGCTGCATATCTAACCTATTCGACTATGCTGGGGCCATTTTGATATTTGCAAAAAATGTGAAAAAGTTATAGCCCTAATGTACATACAATAGTTCTAACTGCTTTATTTAATGTGATCTTGACACAAATCATTATCATACCAAATCCAAGAAAAGATTTGACAGTACCATCGTCGTATAGATCAATGAGTTCCACAGTTCGGCTTCCATGAACAACATGTAAATATCGAGCAGGTAAACCGTTTAACTGGAGAGATAAGAATATAATTTTGAATATAAAAAGCATTGATCAGCCATCTTTCTAGATATTGTTCAAGCTTTTGACAAGTTTGTCATAAAGATTAACGATTAAATTTAATCGCTGAATGTTTTTTTTTTGAGTTATCGATCATCTCGCTTTATTTGCTAGTTTAAGCGGCCAATGTGGGGGAGTTTTAACTTGTTGTAAAATATTCATATATACGCGTACAAACAGATGATGACGACAAAACTCCAATAACACTGGTCGTGCTCCTTCAAAAAAATATGTGGACTAGATGGAATTCCGCATGCTAAACTCGAATCTGCTTTCCGTTTTTTCCCATCAGGTCGAGATTTTTTTTATGGGCGTGTCTAATATTGCGTCCTAAATAAGCCGATTACTCGAGTATATTTCACTATAACTCGAGAACGGTATGCACGATTTATATAAATAATACTCCAAAATATGTGAAATAACAATTGGCTTTAAGTCGTTCTGCTAACAAATTTTTATCCACTCAATAGTTTTGGAGATATTTCGAAATAAGTGTCCGAAAAAAATTTGTTCATGCTAAATTCAATATTTCTTTTTTTTTACTAAAACTTCTTTTTAAAAGAGAAAACATCAAAAATGTTTCAGTTTATCATCTTTATCTCAAAGCTGGTAAAACTACGAGTAAATAAATCCACGTATCATAAAAATTTATAAAAACACAAATTATGATTCCATTCACAGTTAAGATAGGATACCCATGCATACCTACAGGTAAGTGGAGATACACAAGTGGGCAAAAAAAATTTTTGTTTTTCGTGGATTAGATTGAATTAAACGTGCTAAATAAGACTCAGTTTTTACTATTTTTCTATCACGTATAGATTCTTTTTTTATGAGCATAACTACTATGACCCCGTCACACTTGTATAACTCGAGAACGGTTTGTCCTATTAGAATAATTAAACTCTAATATATAGCGACTTAAATTGTCTTTGAGCTGAATTTACATAATTGTTTGTTCAGTTAATATATGCGCATTATTCGGTAATTAGTAGCGAAAAAATTTTTTTTTTTTTTTTTTAATGGTGAACATTTTGATCCATAACTCTGAAATTCTTGAGCGAATAAAAAATTATTGTTGATGTACCTTGAAGACAATTTTTGTATGCATCTTTTGGAGTATCATTTATCAAAATCATGTAAATGGTTCTTGAGTTATAGTCTAAATTGTACAAACCATTCTCGAATTTTATAGTGTGACCGCTGAATAAGATGATGATATTAGTCATGCCCATAGAAAAAAATCAGTACGTGATAGAAAAAAAGTGAAAGCAGATTCTTGTTTAACTCGTCAAAATCCACCTAGTCCATTTTTGTTTCAAGAAATAATAATTTTTTTTCCACCATTCTATTTCTACTCAATTGTATGTAACATCGGTATTTTTACTTAACTGTGAAAAAAATCATGATTTATTCATCAATTTTGAAGACACATGCCTTACCAGCTTTAATATAAAGATGATAAACTTATTTGTTATTGTTGGCCTTACTATGGGCGAAATATTAAACATGCCCATAAAAGAAAATCCAGACCTGATGGAAAAAAACTGAAAGCAGATTCGTGTTTAGCACATAAAAATACATCAAGTTTAACTATTCGTCTATGGTGGAGGATTTTTTTGTCGACCAGTGTAATTTGAAAATTATATATTTAACTATATATAACAAGCTCAAATTTGTAAGATCTAAGTATTCCCGAGGTAATAAATCTTCCGGGCGTCGTCATAGACAATTTATCAATGATAGCGAGTGGTTGCATTTTTAAACTTTTGGAAAATTCTTTTGTAAAGATGACCAAACACTGACATTATTACATATTTCTCTTTAAATTTAATTTAATAATTCAAATTTCCATAAATAATAATAAAAAAGTACTCTAAATTTTCTTCTTCGTATATAAAACATGCAGTTGATTTGATAACAACATATAGTCCCTGCGCTGACTAAATTACCTATGTAAAAATTTTGGGAACATTTTTTATTGCTGCATTTAGATCCCCTACTAGTTATACATATGACTACCAAAACATATGTAGATATCTCGAATAGTTTAGGATTTACAAAATTACCTATGTAAAACCATATAAAATATAAATAATTTTTCATACAAGTTAATATTATTAATATTCTTAGAGAAAATGGCAATATTAAAATTTAAACATAAAATATTTAATATTGTATGTTTATGATATGCCGCCTGAAAGTGTACATCCCAAGACTAGTTACACAAAAATTAACTGATGCAGATTTACGTCAAATAAAGATTTGATGATGTCTGTCCGTCTGTATGTCTTTCAGTTTCAGATTATTATAAATTTTTTATTTAGTTTTTTAATAATCAGAACAGGAAAAAGCTCGGGAGACCATACTGTCAATGACATCTGAGAATTACCTATTATATGTTGGATTTCTTTTAATCAAAAATTAAAAGTTGTTTATAGTGTTGATCGAAAATAATATTTTTGGAGGTACAGTGAACTCTCGATAATGTGAACTAATTAATGTCGGGGTAGTTCATATTTTCGAATTTGTTCACATTTTCGATTGTGATTTTTTTTATATATATTATTAAGTTATTCTTTCAAAAATCATTTTTGCAAGGAATGAAAATGCAAAGATTACTAAAAAAAACTTTTTGTAATTTATTTGGAACACAAAAAGTTTTTAAAAATCCATTTTATAAAGAGTACATACGTAGTATGTACATAAAAAACAAACAAAATATTACAACAAAAAAATAAATAAAATTTACAATGAAAAAAGATAGGTACATACATATATAATTAAATATGGAAATAATCGGTTATTATTTTCGGCTTTTTCTTTTGTTCGACCAGCTTATTTACCGCCAATTCCCTGATTTTTTTCAATACTTTAATGTCAGTTTGATCGACCATTTGAAATTCAGCCCATTGGACAGCTTTGTTAAAAATTTCGACAGCTTCTTTGGCTTTAATGTTGTTTTCAGGCGCTTCAATAAAACAGTCGTCATCATCGTCGGACTCTTCAATTAAATCATTTTCATCAAATGGCGTGACGTCCTCACAAGGATTATTGATCCAATCTCTAATGTTTACAGCAGTAAATACTTCCTGAGGGCACAATGTCTGTAGAAGATCTGCAGCAGTATTTTCTAAAGATCTAACCTCTGATTGCCACTTTTCTTTTAAAACGCACAAAGGAACATTAAATTCAGGATCGTCTTCATCATTTACCATATTCAAAATATTTTTCCAACAGTTTCTTTACCAACTCGGTTCCAGGATGCCTCTAGAATAGAAACTCCTTCTTTAAGTGTGATTTTTTTCATCGATTCAAGCAAATCCCCCTCTTTTGCAATAATTTTTGTCAGAAGACTGTTCCTATAATGAAGTTTGGTGATTCTAATTGCATTTTGATCCATTGGCTGGATCAGAGCCGTTACATTTGGAGGCATGAACATAGCTTCTATGGAACCATCCTCGGATTTAAGGTCGGATTCTTGTGGATGGGATGGGGCATTATCTATTAGAAGTAAAGCTTTTATTGGTAATCCTTTCTTCGTTAAAAAATCTGTCACCTTAATGAAAAATAAAACAGTAAGAATCCCAATTGAACTATTTTTACATGTTTACTTACCTCTGGCACAAAACAGCTGTGAAACCATTCTTTAAAAATGGAAGAAGTCATCCAAGTAGACTTTGAATTTCTGTAGTTTACGGGACAGATAAAATTTTAAAAACTGCGAGGATTTTTTGATTTTCCTATTACTAAAAGTTTTATTTTATGAAATCCTGACGCATTTGCACAGCATAAAAATGTTATCCTTTGCTTTTTCCATTTTTGCACCTGGAGCGCTTTTCTCCAATGACGTTACATATGTCTTTTGTGGGAGAAGTTTCCAATATAGACTAGACTCATCGGCATTATACAACTGATCATTGGATAAACCCAAATCTTCTATCTTTGCTTTCAATTTAATTTTAAAAGGATTTACGAACTGAGATTGCGCAGAAAGTTTTTCATCGCTTATCTGAAGGAGCCGAATTCCGTATCTCTTTTTAAATTTTTGTAGCCACCCATCGCTAGCATTGAAGTCATTTCCGTTTTCACTTATGTTCCGCATGCAAATAAACCACTTATAGAGCGATTTTTCCATTTTTGGAAGCTCTGAAGATCGTAATGTTTTGCGTTTTCCGGGTCCATAAAACGTATTGTTCACACATTTTAAAATATTGTCCTTTTTATTTTTTATTGAACATATCGTTGATTTTGCAACTTTATACTTTTTACTTAACACTGTAACACTCGATCATTTTTTTAAATATTCCAAAATTTCGCATTTTTCATTTAAGGATAAAAACTTTCGACTGTTTTTAGACGTTACTAATTTTAAAAATAAATTCACGAACCTACCGCAACAAGTTACATAAAGCGACTAGCATTAAATACCTTTAAAATAATGGCATACTATGGTATTTATTAATTCGGGGATTCCCAACATTAAAAATAAATGCTTCTACAAATTAAAAAATCTCCAAAAATTAAATAAAAAATTTTGAGCCATTAAACTTTGTTCACTATTTAGAGCGCCCATATAAAAAACTGAGTGTTCACATTAGTGGATAGTTCATTATATTGGATGTTCACATTACCGCGAGTTCACTGTACTTTAAAATTGTTCCAGCTCACGAAAGTGAAATAATTGATTCCTAATATTTTGGGAATTAGTTTAAGACACGTAAATCTTTAATTTTTGGAGGGTACACTACCTTTTTTTTTCTTCGCACAAATTGACGTACTTTATTGAGTTCAGGATTTTTTAGTGAAATACGAGTTCATTAATTTTTCTTTAGTTAAATTCAAAACCTTTCTTAGTTTTTTTTTTTTTTTTTTTTGTAAAAGAATCGGTCCACTATATTCCAGATATCGACCAAAACGCGTTTTATTGACTTTTTGAAGATCCTATATAAACTACGGCTTTCGCTTTGGATTGGTCATAAATATTTTTATAAAATTTCAATTTTTTACAGAAAGCCAATTCGTTCATAAACAACAGAGTTATGGACTAAAAACTAAAAAAAAAATTTTAATAAGTAAATACACAGAAAAATGTTTATATTAAGCATACATACTTACATACATACATACATACATACATACATACATAAATACATACATACATACATACATACATACATACATACATACATACATACATACATACATACATACATACATACATACATACATACATACATACATACATACATACATACATACATACATAAATACATACATGCATACATACATACATACATACATACATACATACATACATACATACATACATACATACATACATACATACATACATACATACATACATACATACATACATACATACATACATACATACATACATACATACATACATACATACATACATGCATACATACATACAAAAATAAAAATATATAACTATTCAATTGTTGTTGTTTATATTTTTAAATCAATGCTTGCTATGACTTTCTTTTTCGTATTTAACCCTTAAATGCACATGAACACCGATTTTGCTGAAAAAAATATATTATATATAAAATTACATAAAATAAACAACTGCATACTCGGATTTTTGAAAAAATGTTTTTTTGAAAAGATATTTACAAAAAACTGGTTGTATCTTATAAGATACACTGAGCACTCCCTAGAGTTTATGTTATACATACAATTTTTGTTTGCAAAGAAAAGTGTTTTTATAAAACGTATAATAAATGTTTTAAATTTTGAATGTTTTAGTTTATTTTTTTAACAAAGTTGTCAGAAACAATACAATTTAAAATTTTCATTATTTAATTTAAGGAATATAATGCAAAAAATATGAATTAAACTAAAAATAATACATAAGAATATAATATTAGACACAATCATGTAAGAATGTTATATTCAGCTTTGCCCAATCTATATTACCGCCAACTTGAACTTTTTAAAATACTACCACATATGGGAAGTGGGTCGTAAAGTGGGCGGACTACGCCCATTTCTGGTTTTCGAGCTTATTTTGGTCCTTAAACTAATTGTATAACATTTTTTTGACATTTTACATTTAACCTCTTTATGGATGGTGGGCGGTATAGTGGTCGGACCATGCCCATTTTTGGTTTCTAAGTTTATGTTGAACCTTACACAAATTGTGCAAAATTTCGTGGACGTACATGCTTTTTTGTAAAAATATCGTCCAAAAAGTATAAACTGGATTTACAATGGACACCCTGTGTTTTTAGTTTTCGATCCGGAACGTTGTTGTTTATGTACCGATTTTATCCATTTTTAGTGCCTGACAAACCTTATATAAGAAAAATAATTTAGGCCAAATTTCGTTCCCCTAGGTGGTCCGCCTCGAGTCCTATACTGGTTTCAACAGCCAGACAGACGGACGGACATAGGTAGATATATTCAGAATATTACCAGGACCCAAAATATATATTCTTCATATGATCTTAAAAAACTTTTTCGACATTTTACAAATAGAATGACAAACTCAGTATGACCCCTTCTGATGATGGTAGGTATGAAAACACCATCATAAAAAAAGAAAATATTTGATTTGACTTGAGATTTAAATTAGGACAACAGAACTTAGATGCAAATGAAGACCAAATATTTGGACAGAATTGCACTGATGTGCTCTGACTACATCTGGGAAAAATTTCAGATCATTATAATAATTAATTTTGACGAGAAAATTATTTTTATATATGTTTTCATCGATTAACTGCATTTTGGCCTCTTACAGGGTGGATGTCAGTTCTTAGTGTCCCATTTCTCTCCGCTTTTGTAGCAAAGTCTTCATAATTGTGCAATAAACTCAAGCATTGACTGTTAGGTATATTTGGAACCGGAAACATTTCTTATGAATGGTATTTCAGGTTAATTAAAGTAGTTTTCTTAGTTTTCACCTTATATTCCAAAAACGTTCACCAAAATAAATATATATCTCTTTTTCAATCGCGATTAATTAAAGATACCACGGTTAATTAATTAAAATAAAACATGCTTGTTTTTTTCTAATCCTGTACATTTCCGGCTAAGTAATTTCTTATTATAGTTTGCAAACTTTCTAATTCATCGAATTTTATCTGTTAACTCCTTTAAAACCTTGTATAAACTTAAAAAAAATTCTTAAATTAATCTAAAATAAATAAAATGTTAATCCATGTATAATAAAAATACTTAAAATGATCATAAAAAATGACCAAATAGGAACAATTTAAATAATTATATGTAATAAAATAGTGTAAAATTTAAGCAACTTCGAATTTCCAATTTGTAGATGAGTGCTCAGTGTATCTTATAAGATACAACCAAACAATAAGACTTTTTGGCTCGGTTTCGCAAGTGTTTTTTCCAGATAATTTTTTATGGCTTCTAGACATATTTCCACACAACATCATGTATTTTTTTCAGTCTCAATTACAACTCTGGTCTTAGATTTTACATTGCAAAATATGTAGTTTATTTAATTTTAACAAAATCATATTTTTCGAGTTTGATCGTTAACTACACAGACAAATCAAAATTTTTTTTAAAGAATCATTTCTCAAATCATTCCAAACAAACAGCTAATGTCTTCTAAAAGAGTTAACGTCGTTTTAACCGTTATTGAACCTAAAATAAAACTTTGGGAGCATTTTTAATGGTTGTATCTTTAAAGATACAGTGTGCATTTAAGGGTTAAATGTTCGTAGTTAAAAAAAATTAGGCGTTAAGGCGAAAATTTTATTATTTGTGGGTAAGATGGTAATATGGTATTAAGTAACATGGTGAAGGGTATCAAAGATTCGGCACGGCCGAATCTTTTTTCAATTTCATTTAATTTAACTATTACTTTTACACTTGATTAAAAATTCTTCATACTAGAGAAGAGAAGATTAATCTTGATCCCTAAAAACAGATTCTAGTTTATGACTCGAACACAGTCTTGGTGAGAACACAATGGCGACAGATTCCTACAAATCTTGACAACTTTTTTGAACAAAGGGCATAGAAATTCAGCACAACAAGCAGGGCGACATTGTCATCAGTCATATAAAAAAAGTAATTGGGCGCACCTTAAGATCGAGTCCAGGCTACTAATATAATTTTCCCAAGTTAATCCTGTCTTTTTTAAATGGAGTTACATGCCAATGCAGACTTTGTTGTCAAGCTTGAGCTCAACATGCTTTTTATTTTTAAAATTTCATGGAAAAATCATTAGTAAAAATGCTGTTGAAAGAAGTTTGACCTTTTTTCGCGTACGAAAAATTACTAAATTTAGAAAGTAAATTTAGGAAAATGGAATGAAAACGGAGAGAATCAAACTGTAGCCATAAATTCCATAAAATAAATTACTTAAAATCATAATTTATTGCAAATAATGTCTAAATGAAAATGCAAAACGTCATTTGCCGTAGAAGTAGAAGCAAAAGAAAAAAGAAATCACAATTTAATGCAAAAATAGATAAATCATGAAACACCTTTCAAATAAAATTTTTCTTATATGTAACAAATTTTACGACTGTTTCGTTTATGAAGTTAATGTTACGATTATTTTTGACTTTTATCAATACTGATGTAATTTTTTGAGATATAAACATGAAATTTTCTGTATAAATGTAGTTTGGGTCAGTACATTATAAACCAGTAAATAAAACCAACATTTGATGTTTAAGTGGTTAAGGCATTTTGCAATTTAGTTGACGATATATATGTATAAATAAGAATATGTATATTTAAAAGTTAATTCATTACATTCAATCTTGAATGTTGGAATAAAAAGATATAGTACGGAATTACCAATTGTAAAAAAATAATATGTATCATATCCCATAGGCGGACATCTCCCGATAACGGACAAAATCAGCGTGACGATCGCTGTCCGCATATGGGAGCTTTCACTGTATATGGTATATTGTCATTCCGTGTGTAACATGTTGAAAAAATCATTTAAGACCCCATAAAGTATAAATTTTTGGGTCCTGGTTAGATTCGGAGTCGATCTAGCTATGTCCGTCCGTCTGTCTATTAAAAGCAGGATAAGGCTCTTATGGGACCACCTAGGGGGACGAAATCTCTCACAAATTTTCATCTTATATAAGGCTTGTTTGGTATTGAAAATGGGCATAAAACAAAAATGTTATGGGTCAAACACTAGAAACACAGGCTGTCCGTTATAGATTCATTTCATATCTTTCTGCTGATATCTCTTAAATAAAAGCACGTACGACAACGAAATTGCATAGATAATTCGAGGGTTCATATATAATCGAAAACCAAAAATGGGCATGATCCGCCCACCTGCCATATAAGGTGAAACGTAAACGAAATTTTGTACAAATAGTTCCAGGAGCAATTTAAACTCGGAAACAAAAAATAGGCGTGTCCGCCCATTTTACCGCCCACCTCCCTCATAATGTAAAATTTGAAAAAGTTGATGGTGGTTATATAGTTTCGGCCAAGCCGAATATAACATTCTCGCTTGTTTTTTTTTTTTTTAACTTATATTTGCCCTATCAAAGATATTTGATGGGCGAAATATAGAAAAATAAGAAATGTCCTTAAACTTGCTCAATAACACATGATATAAAATAAGTGAACTTCAATTTTAGTTGGGAACATCGAGATAATGTTTTTTTTTTTTTTTTTTAACAAATTGGTTCATTCAAATATACATAAATATTAAGGTGGTTAACGATAGGCTTGTTATCAGGTTATGTGTTTGTGTGGTTATATCAAAAACAGAAAAATTCATTACAAAAAATAACCAACTTTTCCCAACTCATACTCTTGTTTATAGATTATGTGATTATCTGTTTATCTGTAGTGTTGAAAAATAATAAAAATTTAAACAAATAATGTATTTTGTTATTTTAAATGTTACTATATAATCACATAACCTGATAACCAGCGTATCGTGAACAACCTTATTATAAATATCAGGGGTGTTAGGACTTTTTTAATGGTCAAATATAAAACAAAATATAGTAATAAAAAAAATCGTCATAAAAGTCTCTACCAAAACGTAAAAAACTAAAATTTTTAATATTTCAATCGCTTTGAGCCACCTCTAAACTTGTTTCAATCAATCTAATACTTTGTATTTTATAGTTTTTGGCCTATTCGAACATTTCTAGCGGGTGAGACTGAAAATTTAAAAACCTTTAATTTTCATACACATAAAAGAGAGACACCCTAATATATATATACAATCGGCAACCAAACGTCAACATTTAAAATTTAAGATGGAATTACACATAATAAAATGTGTTTCGGTTAAGAAAATCGTTAAAATATTAGCGATTTTCTATAAAAAATCTTTAAATGACTAAATATATTTAAAAAAATCTTCAGAATTACGTAAAATCGTCACACCTAACACCCCTGATTTACATATATTAAAAAAAGTTTCAATAAAAGCTATTTGTAGTATTAAAAAAAGTAAAATGTGGAAAATGTTAGCAAGAAATTATAACTTAATAAACGAGTAGTATTCAACCAAAAAAATTTTTTTTTATTTAATTACCATTACTTTAATCATAAAAGAACAATTGTGTTATAGGATTGGTAACTCAACGCTTTTTTACAAAATGAAACATTATTTACAATAGAAAAAAACTTCAATAGGGGTTGGGGAACGGAAATTCCCAGAAAAATATTCACCCCTATCATGAATACTTTTTCTCTCGAAATGTTTTCCCTTTCCCTAAATTTGCAATCGTGAAAAAATTCCCCGTGAATAATTCCATGCTAAAATAAAATTCCCCTTATCGTGAATGACTATTTTCCCCTGAGTTTTTTCACTTTTCCCTTTAATTTGTTCACTTTATTTTTGCTGGGGAACAGAACAGAAAATGAAAGTAGTTCTTCTTATAATTCGGATATTAAAGTTTACAAAATTTATTTTAAGGGCACGATCAGTTAATAAGACACAAACTGATATATTGCTCAACATAAAATAAAATTATTGTTCCAATTCTAAACATATTGTACACTTAAATTTGTTATAATTATTTATTTTTTGGATTTCCAAAAATTAGCCGAATTATTTTGCTACATAAAGTACAATAAACTAATGTTGCAATCAAACTATCATTCCTTTTCTTTAAAATATTATTTTTGAAAAAAATTTTCCTTGATTTTTATTTATTTTTTTAATTTCCTTCTTTTTTACATGCACTGAGAACTGATAGCTTTAAAAATTTTTTACGGGAGATTCACGATAGCATTTTTCCCTTCGAGGGGAATTAAAATTTCATGGGAACAAAAATTCCACTTGTTATTCACGATAGGGGTGGTTGAGTATATTCCCGGAAAAATGGGTAAATAAAAGGCTATGCTTTTTATATTCTTCACTACAGGTGTAAAGGTATATATGTTTGTCATTCTGTTAGTAATTTCAACAATTTTCGTCTGAGACCAAAAAAGTTAAATTTTCTGGATACTTATAAGAAACCATGATGCAACGAGTAACAAGGTGTCATTGTAAGCTCAGCTGATTATTTTTTGCTTCTAAGACTGAAATGTCAAATTTGTATGTATTGGTATGTTTACAAACAAAGGTAAATATGTATTTTTAGTGGTGAAATTTGTACTTTTAGTAAAGAAAAAAGTGATATATGGAAATATTTAATTTATTTAAATTTATAAATTAAAAATAAATTTCTTTTAATTATTTTTCGATTTCAACAATTATTGTTTACGCTTTGCACGTGCTTTTCTTTTATTCTTGTCCTATTTTGTTTGACGTTTCGGTCTCATTTATGGCAAAAAAAATGGCTGCTATTATTGCATTGTTGTATTTGTTACCTTTATGCATATACCTTGTTAAATTGTTGTACCATGTAAGAAACGAAGTCCATCCACCAGTCTGTCCGTTTGTGGTTTGAATTGGCGTTTATGAAGGGACCCGATATAGTATATACATAACATACATGTATATATCAAAATTCGGTAATCCGTTTGATAATTTTGATTTCAGAAATCGGTTCGTAATTCAGAAAAATCGGTTCGTAAAAATCGTCAAGAACACATTTTTTAATTTTTTTATTAATGACTGCGCACAGTGGGGCCAATCGCAAAATTTTTGGACAAAAATCTGTATCTTCTAAAATACTTAAGCTCTCAGAAAAATCGTTTTGTAGTCGCCCTGTGATAACATGAGATAAGCTACAAGGTGATAAAGTCACCTAAGTTATTTCTTATAGTTAAAAAGATATTTGACCTTAAATTTTGAATTTTTTGCTTTGATTTATGTTGTTTTTCGGGAATAAGTCCTGAGGTATATGAGAGAATTTTTTATTTGCGGATTAAATGAAGCCATGATTTTTTTCTAAAAATTACTTTTTTACGTCAATTATGCAAAATTAAGATAAAAATGTTAATACAATATAGTCAAATTAATATTGTATATGAACAGAGTTTAAGCTTGTTGTGTTTTATCAACAGTTTTCATAATATCGAGGGCTTATATTCAAAACGGGCCAAATGCAAAGACCCAATTGTTCAGGAGAACAATTATTTCACAAATTTTTCAACATTTTGCAATCCGTTCTTCTAAGAGTTATTAATATTACGTATACTGACGTAAAAATAAATCTTGTAACTCTGAAAAATAAATCTTTTAACTTCATTATTTGCGAAGTTATGGAAGATAGCCCGTTTTGTCTTAATTATTTTTATTGTATGTACATACACACATGGACAAAAGTCACCGTCATCATGTACAATGTTTAAAGGCTCCCCATGCTCAGAAAGCTAATGAAATAAAAAAATGGTTAACTTAAACAAAAAGTATATTTTATTCAAATATTATTTCAGTTAAAATAACTCCTTTTTCTTTTACTTATTAAAAAAACAAATTAAAAATATACAAAACAGTTCATATAACTACTGGACAAAATTCACCGTCAGGTAGAGTTAATTAAAAACTTTTATTATTTAATATGAGGTATGTTTGCCATTATTTTTAGTAATTTCTTGCAAACGTTTCTGCATAGAATGTACTAACTTTTTCTTCACTTCCGGATCAATTTTCTCCCATTCCTCCATTAATTTCTCTTTAAGCATATTTTTGGAAGTAATGTGATGTTCTCGAATCCGTCTATCCAAATGGTCCCATAAATGCTCTATTGGGTTGATGTCGGGTGACTGAGGAGGAGTTTTAAGAGTGTGAGGGGTGTTATATAAGATCCATAATCGAACAATTTCCGCCGTGTGCTTAAGGTCATTATCCTGCTGGAAGAAATAGTCGGATTCAATGCCAAGTTTTTGAGCACTTTTATGCAAGTTATCCTTAAGGATATTCAAATAAATATTTTTATCCATTACTTCATCAATAAATACTAGTTCCCCAACCCCAGCCGCCGACATACAACCTCATACCATGACACCAGCACCACCATGTTTAACAGTCGACTGAATGTGTTTTTCCTGCAAAGCCTCCCCCTTTTTCTCCATGTCAAAACACTTCCGCCTGATTTATATATGGAAAATTTGCTTTCATCAGAGAATATTACCTTATCCAAAAAGTCTATTCCTTTATTTATGTGCTCTTTTGCTAAAGAAAGGCGTTTCATTTGGTTCACCTTGCTAATCTCCTGTTTTTTTCCTGCAAACTCTGGCACTATACCCGGCAGAATTTAGCACTCGACGTACAGTACGGGGGTGAACACCTGTACCAGTGTTTTCCTTTAACATTGCAGCAATTTCGGACGATGAAGTTTTAGGCTCTTTTTTAATTATTTTTACTATTTCCCTCTTTTCCCGAACGGATAGTGCTTGCGGTCGTCCACTTCTTGTCTGATACTCACATGTTGGGTCGTCTTTAAAACGTTTTATAATTCCAGCAATGGTGGTACGTGGACGGTTAACCAATGTGCATATTTTCCGTATCGTTTTATTTTGTTTGTACGCACTTAAAATAATTTTTCTTTCTTCAATTGTAGCTTCTTTTCGTTTTTCACTCATTTTTAATAAAAGTGCCGTTAGCAATTTTTTTAAATTAAGTACCGTTATTAAATTTTGACAGATCAGTCTTAAAGTTACCATATTACACGAATTTAGACAGAAGTGTTGGTAAGAGCGAAAAAGTTTCTTTAATATTTAGATGCAGTGACGGTGACTTTTGTCCACAAGAAATATGAACTTCAAATAATAAATACTTATTTTTGTTAATAACGTTAATGAAAGAAAAATTATTTTAACTAAAAAACATTTTAAATAAACCATATTTTATGCAGAATTAAACTATTTTTATATATCATTTGTTTTATGGGCGTAGAGGCCCTTCAAAATTACATAAAGGCAAATGACGGTGACTTTTGTCTATCTGTGTATATTATAAAATGTTCATATAGCCCGTTTTGTTTATAGGAAATTAAAGAAGTAAAACATAATATTTTTGAAAAAAACAAGCTCGAATTATATTCGGCCCGGCCGAATCTATATACCCACCATCAACTTTTTCTAATTTTACGTTATATGGGAGGGGGCGGTAAAGTGGGCGGACCACGACCATTTTTTGTTTCCGAGTTTACATTGGTCCTTGAACTATTTGAACACATTTTCGTTGATTTTCATCTTATATGGGAGGTGGGCGGTAAAGTGGGCGGACCACGCCCATTTTTGATTTCCGAGTTTATATCGACCCCCCGACTATACATACAAAATTTCGCTGCCGTACATGCTTTTATTGAAGAAATATCAACAAAAAAGTATGAAACGGACACCCTGTGTTTTGTTTATTAACCATTTTCAATACCAAACAAACCTTATATAAGACAAATATTTGTGCCAAATTTTGTCCCCCTATGTTGCTCCGTTCGAGCCCTATCCTGCTTTCAACAGACAGACAGACGGACGGACGGACATAGCTAGATCGACTCAGAATCTAACCAGGACCCAGAAAATATATACTTTGTGGGGTCTAAGATGATTCCTTCGACATGTTACACACGGAATGACAAAATCAATATACCCTCCATCTTTTTGATGGTGGGTATAAAAAAAATTTACAATATGTTAAATTTATAGATATCAGGAGATAAAAAAAGCGAAATTTTGTGGTTGGCAGGACCATTTTTAAATGTTGGAAATTTCAAATAACAGGTGTGTTTACTAAAAAAACGGATATGTGTTCAAAATCAAAATTATAAATTAAATTTTGGAAAAAAAATTGCATGCGAAAAAAAACCAATTAAAATTGTATTAAATTGCATATCAACAACTCAAATGTGATTAAAACCTTTAAAGACGATATTTATTGCACTTTTTATGTAATTATAATTTTTTTTAAGAAACTGCTTTTGGTATCTAAGATATTTTGCTTATATTAACGAATTTTATTAAAAATTTGTCATTACTGTCTTTAAATCTAGGGTATAGTACTCCCACTTAGCATCATAAAATGTTGAGAGGTGTACCCGCGTATGATTTATAAGCATCTAAAAAAGGTTAAAAATCTAACTTCAATCGCTTTTTTCTTCAGACTGCATTGAGATAACTAAATTTTTGTGAGATATATTATGATTCTAATTCAAAATGTTTAAGAAAAGTTCAAATCGCAAAGGAAATTCTCATTATTTTCAAATTTTTATTTTTACATAACTTTGAAAATCAAACAAAAACTTGCAGATAGCCCGTTTTTCCTTAAAAAATATACTGTTCGTAGATAGCCCAAAAACAAAAATTGAAAAACAAAGTGTTAGAATTAACTTTTGGCTCCAAAATTATCACCATATATAAAAAACAGAAAACTAAAGATATTTTATTTATGTCTTTTTTATAATTTGCATATCCTTAAACTTTTTAGTTTTTTAAGAAGAAAATAAAAAAATCGTTTGGCAATGAGCAGCTAAAAAAATATGTGTGATCGTAAAAAAAAATTTAATATTAAATAAAAATGTTAAATAGTCAAATTTAATAAATATTAAGTGTCTGATAATAAACAATATTGCTTGACTTGATATAAAAAAAAAAAAAAAAAAATTATGCCCAACTCTAATAAACGTGAAAACAAAACATTCATGGAAAGAAATTACAAAGTGAAGAATATATGAACTATTGCAAAAAGAAAACAATTACAATCGCATTTGTTTATGTACAATAACATAATTTTTATAGTTGAGACAATTGATTTATAACTTTAAAAGTGCTTGTTTTCGCAAATTTTAACAATACTTATTTAAAATCTTAAAGAAATTTTATTCACATGATCCAGCAGTTTTTTCGGTGTCAATTCATCCGCTTTAGCACAGTAAAGTTCATTTGTGACTACCCACCTAACTCGTTCAAATGTGAACGTTTTTTTATACACCCTAACTTCGCATATATTGTGAGCGATAGTTAAGCTATCGTACCTTTTATTGACTCTTTTGAAAGCGTTGAGGTGGCGATAGCACCATTTATTGACTCTTTTTAAAGCGTGGAGGTGGCGATTTATACTTTATTGACCCTTTGGTGAGCGTGGAGGTGGCGATTAGTTTTTTTATAAGTCACAAAAAAGTCAAAAAAGTGAATAGTTCATCCATTGGCAGTACAGGTTAGGTTACTTGTCAAATATTAATTTATTGACTCCATGGTGCTTAACAGAGTCTTTAGTATTTTACTTTAATTTAAAAGTTAATTATGTCTTTTTATATATATATATATATATTTATGTTTACTACAAAAATTTGTCATTAAGTATCGAAAATTCATTAGATAGCAAATTTTGTCGTTAAGTGTTATTCTGTAGTAAAATTTTACCGATTTTTGTCGTTAAACACATTGGTAGTTAACGAAAACTTCGGTAAGCTAACTGCAAAAAAATAGCTGTCGTAAAAACATAACGATAAAGAAGCTGATTTTGGCTATTAAATATAATTTTTTTTAATTTTGATAACATTGTTTTATAAATAATGTAATTAGAAAAAATATAATGAATGATAAGTGCGTTCGTTTACGTAAAAGTTTTCGTTTATTAAATGTTTTTACTGAATTTTAGCAAAAATGTAGAGATTAAAATGAGAATTTTTAGAATTTTGAAACTGATTTGTTGTTATTAAGTTTTAATTACATTCAGTTCTTAGTGAAAATTTTTTTTTAGTGAAAAAATTTATTTTACTGAAAATACAGAATTTTGGTAAAATTTTTAATTTCTAGTAAAAAATTAAATTTTAAGAAAAAGTTTAGAACTTTTTAAAAATTTTGAATCTTATTAAAAATTTCTCCTTTTTAGAAAATTTTAATTTATGTGCAAAAAAATTGAATTTTTCAAAAACTAGAATTTTTGTGAGAATTGGTATTTTTAGAGGAAATAAAAGATTTGAATATGTTATGTTATTTTAAAATTTAATGCAAATTTTTAATGAACGGGCCTAATATAAGAAACATTTAACATTAAATTAATTTTACAAATATTTCCAACAACATACCATACATATACTCATATTGGTTAATTGTTGGAAGACAATCTGCACACATTTATATAATATTTACACTTTTTTCACATTTTTTTTTTTTTGTTTTTAAATAAAAATCCAATTAAAATTTAATTTTTTTTTTTTTCAAATAATTTCTATCGATATTTGTCGTTAAAATACACTTACGAAAAAATCGTTAACTTATAGTAGAGAATAGCAAAATCAAAAACAACCGAAAATTTTCGTTAATTAACGATATCGGTAGTAAATGAAATTGAAAAAAGATTCGGCTGTGCCGAATCTTTGATACCCTTCACCATATTACCATCTTACCGTCTTATCGACATCATATTACCATATTACCGACAATTAATAAAATTTTCGCCTTAACGTATGCTTGCATATTTTCTAAATCTAAATTTTTTTCAAACTACGAAAATTTGAATATGAAAAAAAAAACAATCATAACAGGCTTTGCTTTTAAAAAAGAAACAACAACAATTCCATATATATTTATTTTTGTATGTACAAACTGACTGAATACACAAAGAACAACAACAACACTGTTATTCATTATATTACTGCTGTTGCTAACTAAACTACTTATCTATACAAAAAAACAAAAAACGTCACTAATAGTCATTACAATGCTTAATATACATGTTTGTGTATGTATTTATGTATATTCTTAACAGATATGTTTTAGTTTTTAAAAATAAACAACTACAATTCCATATCTATTTATTTTTGTACAGACTGCATATACAAAGAACAACAACAACAACACTGTTATTCATCATATTACTGCTGTTGATAACTAAACTACTTGTCTATACAAAAAACAAAAAACGTCACTAATAGTCATTACAATACTTAATATACATGTTTGTTGGTGTATTTATATTCTTAACAGATTTGTTTTTGGGCCATAACTCTGTTGATTATGAACGAATTTGGTTTATTAAAAAAACCGAAATTTTATAAAAATATTTATGACTGATCTATATAAAAATAAAAATCTATAGCTTGAACAAGGGCTTCTAAAATAAAAAATTCGTTTTCCACGATATCTCAGTTATTACTGAACCGATTTATTTAATTTTTTCAGAACAAAAATTCAGAAAATAATTTTCGAGCCCCCTTTAAAAATTCGAAGTCCCTGGTATATGCAGAGGCTTCAGAAACTAAAAAACCGGTTCTAAAAACCGGTTTTTAAAGCATATCTCCACCATTTATAAACCGATCTTCCTGATTCAAAAAACTGAAATTTTATAAAAATATTTGTGACCGATCTGTATAAAAATAAAAATCTATAGCTTAAACCAAGGCTTCAAAAAATAAAAAATGCGTTTTGTCCGATATCTCAGTTATTACTGAACCGATTTATTTCATTTTTTCAGAACAAAAATTCAGAAAAAAATGTCCGAGAATTCTTTGTAAAAATGAAGTCCGTAGTGTATACAGAGGCTTCAGAAACTGGAAAACCGGTTCAAAAAACCGGTTTTTTAAACATATCTCCGCATTGTATGAACCTATCTTGCTGAATTCCAATAGCAAAATTCTCGAAAGCATTTCCGATCGTTTGACATACATATTATATATGTCAGTTATCGGTGGGCTTCATAAACGCCATTTCAACCGACACACGGACGGACGGACGGACGGACATGGTCCAATCGTCATCGCTTCTTACAAGGATTCCGAAAATATAAACTTTTTTGCTCTCCGACGAAAATTGTGGAAATTACAAACGGAATGACAAACTTATATATACCCTTTACACCTGTGGTGAAGGGTATAAAAAAGTTACGGAATTGCGGTACTAGTCTTGCTAATTAAGATTTTCAAATTAATAAAGAAATCAATTATTCTGCATTTGTGTTTTTTTTTTTAATTGACTTTTTCGTACTAGTCACAATATCGCCACTTTTTGGTCCTTTGGTGGCAATACACCTCTTACTAGGACATCCCCATGTTAACGTGACTAGTCGATTAATAAAGTGACCAGTTAAAAAGATTGTCAGGTGACTGACTCAATTTCACCAGTAAAAGGATCGACTTCCAAAGGGTAAATATAGTGGAAGCAACAACCACCTCACGCTTACAAAGGGTCAATAAATCAACATGCTCATTAAAACAACAAATAGTGCAATTTATGTAAGAATGCTGTGTGGCTGAGTGGTTAGCCCGTATGGCTATAAAACATAACGATGTGAGTTCGAGTCGGGAGTGCGCCATAAACAAAAATGTAAAAATATAAAATTGAATTAAATTTATTAATATAAATTTAAAGATTGACTTTTTCGTACTAGTCACTATATCGTCACTTTTTGGTCCTTTGGCGGCAATACACTCCTTCCTAGGATACCCCCATGTTAACGTGACTAGTCGATTAGTAAAGTGACCAGTTAAAAAGATTGTCAGGTGACTGACTCAATTTGACCAGTAAAAGGACTTCTATGAATTGACTTTTTCGTACTAGTCACTATATCGCCACTTTTGGTCCTTTGGTGGCGATACACCTCTTCCTAGGACATCCCCATGTTAAAGTGACTAGTCAGGTGATTGGTAAAGTGACTAGTGGTGACCCAATGTCGTCAGTCAAGTAACCGGTTTCGGACAGTCACCTTTGACTGCAGGGTAATTATAGAAATAGATGTAATATCAAAGAATATTCATATATAGAATGCGCATCATGTAGAAACAAAATTTCTTATGGCGGGTTCTAATCATAGTACCTGCTCTCATGTAATTCTCGCTCTCAACATTTTGCGATGATGAGGGGGATAAGTAACAAGGGAAAACTAAATCCACCACCAAAACAGAGAGAGAGAAAGAGTTTAAGTATATGTGTTTGTACATGTGTGTATTCCTTATAAAGAATTGCAAATAAAAACACGCACACATATATATAAGATTGTACATGTATATCTTTATTTCAAATTGAAAGAAACAATTTGTTTCTTGTATTTTGAAAAAAGTGCCAACAGAATTTTTAGTTGTTTATTTACTAATGGAAAAGATATGAACGTTAATATTACAGTAGGGCATAGCATACATGTTTTGTTGTTTTACAAGTAGAAATACTTTGATCTGCACCGACGTGCTTATACCTTTCTTAGTGACGTGACAAATTTTTATATGATTTCGAAGTTGTCAATTTATATTTTATAGTTATATTTTTGATAAACTAATAATTGTTATATTTTACTTTTATATATTATATTTTTATATATTTCATAAAATGTGCATATAATTTGTTTTTGGTGTTTTTTTTATTATTATTAAAAAAAGTTTTTATAGAGAATTTTTAGTTTTTGAAATTATTATTTAAAAAAAATATTTAAATTTTTTCATTTTTAAAAGTATATATTTTTCCATTTTTTGGATTTTTTAGAAAGAAAAATAAAAATAAAGTAAATAGTAAATAAAAGTTTTTCCTTTTTTTTTCGGAAAAAAATTATTTTGTGATTTTTTCCATGTTTTTGAGTTGTATTTTATTTGAATCAAGAAATTGTTATTAAAATATACATTTTTTTAGAAATAAATAATATTAATATTTTCAATTTTAAAACTTATTTTTAAATAATATATATTTTATTTAGTAAAAAAATAGTTTTGAATAAAAAAAATATTTCATTTCTTTTATTTTTGGGCAGAAATAACATTTATTTTGAAAAATAAAGAAGTTTTTTTGATTTCCTTTTTCTAAGCAAAAAGTTATTATTTTTTTTATACAAAAAGAAATAAATATTCATACAGCAAAGATTCAATTTACATGCCTATTCATAGAAAAAGTCTTAAAAAGTCACAATTTTATTATGACTAAAAGTTACGACTATACTTGTGACTCGGTCATAACTTCATATTCTGTTAACATAGTCACAAAACATGCTTAACATTTAAAAATATTGACTTTTCTTGTCAATTAAAAATAAAAATTAAAAATTTGATGAAAATCTGCAGGAAATGTGAGTTAGTGGGTGTTGTATATATTCTTTGTCACTTGTTGGTCCTCAATTATTTCAAATATGTACATATGTATGCATTGCTTTTTCTACAACACATTTTTTTATATTTTCATATTTTTTTTTTTTTTTATTAAAATGTTTTCTTATGATAGTCACAATTCTTATAACTGCCTACATATCAGGTCTTAATTTTAAAACGAAATATTAATACATTTTTGTTTGTGAATAGAAAATTAAAGACTATAGTCACAATTTGTGTTTTATGACTATTTTTCAGTCACAATTTTTGTGTGAATAGGCATGTTATAGACCTAAATTTTTTTATAAACAAAAATACTGATTTTTTTTAATATATAAGTTATTTTTTTGGCAGGAAATAAGTTATTTTTTATTTATTCATTTATTTATTTTTGTCATAATAATTTTTTTATATAGAAGGTATATATACAAATTAAATATTTTTTCAAAAGATCTTTTTTCAATATAATTCCACCTTCTTTACAGAATAAAACAAAATTATTAAAGAAAAATCTAATTTTTTTGGTGACAAATTTGTTATGAATAAAAAAATAAAAATATTTTTTTATATTTTTTTCAAGTGGATATAATTTTATATTTTTGTTTTTATTTATTTAATTAATTAATATACTTAACTTTAACATCTGTTACTTTGAATACATAAGTAACAAAACTACACAAATCAAATTTTAAAATACAAATTTGATATTCTGAAAGTATATTTACATAAGCTCATATGACGTTTAAAAAGGTATAAGTAGTTCGGTGACGATTAAAGTATTTCTATTTTTAAAACAACAAAACACATATGCTATGCCCTACACTAACATACACGATCGTATTTTATCTCCTTTAGTAAATAAACGACCAATTCCTTGTTTCTACTTTTTTATAGGAACTACACCAGCGATCGCCACACTCATACATTCACAATTATGTTTATGTATGTTTTGTTTTTCCCATTATGAAATTGTACACCAAAAAAATAACATCATTTTTATAGTAATTTTATTTTGAAAGTTTCTTCGTCAATTCAAGACTTGTAAGTGGAAATACACGTTACTAGTTTAGAATTTTAATAGTAATAACCAGGGATCGCAACGATTACCATAGTAATCATAAAAATTAAGATTTAATGTTTATTTTTTCTATTATTTGATTAAAAAAAAAATATAACGATAAATTATTAATTTAGGATTTTAATTTCTTATTAAAAAATATCGAATAATTCAGCACGAACGATTATTTCAGATTTGTATTTTATAATAAAAAATTAATTGTAGTACATTATTAATTAAAAAAAGATAGTTATATAATTAAAAAATCATATTAATTAATCCTACTTAATATCAAATATTTTTCATGAGTGTATCTCAAGCAACAAGCAATAACACATCATTCTTGCTTGAATGCTCGTGCGAGACTGACTTTCTTGTGTGTTTTTTATTCATTTCAAGAGCATAACAAAAGAGATAAAAAACACGCAAGCTTCTTTTCCTTTTGCCTTCCCTCCCGCATCATGAAATACTTTTAAAAAATATTTCAGTTTTCATTGACATGCGCCTTCTATATGTTGTATATTCTTTGGTAATATATAACAGAATATCAAACTAACTGGCTTTACCAAGAGAAAAGTAAATAAATATAAAAAGCGTCAATTTAACTTATAAAAAATATATATATATACATACAGTTTATTAATAACATTATTCAGAACTTTAAATAACACTCATATTTAAATAAAATAAATAAGAATACCGGAACTTTTTTTGTAACAATAATAAATAATAAAATGCCTCAAAAAATTATTTTGAAATGTCCATCTTGTAGAACGAATGTAACAAAAACAAATAGTATTGGATGTGGTTAGGGTGATCGATTATTCGGCTTTTTTGAGTAACCGGTTTTCGAATAGTTGGTATTTTAAAAAAACCGGTTGCACTTTTTGAAATTTAGAAAAAACCGGTTAACCGGTTTTTTGCAGAAGTTAATATTTATATCAAAAGACTACATTTCTTTAAAAAAATCGATAATTCTTATAATCAATTTAAAATTTATTAAATACTAGCGTAAAAGCCTGACAGTGTCAGGAAAAATAATATAATAATGAAAATATGCACAAACAAATCCGAAAATTAAAAGAAAAAAAATAAAAATATGAACAACATTTAGACACCTTGCTCTCCCTAATCGAAGTCAATTATTTGATGCTGTTAGAATTTATTGGGATAATATTGATTAAAGTTTTAAATTCGTAAACTTTTCAAAATAAAAAAATCGTCGTAAATGCGCTCCCTGGCTGAAATACGGAATAAGTTTTTGATAGGATTTGGAGAGCAAACAATAAGTATAGCAACTCAAAGGTTCTTAATACCAAAACTTTTCGGTAGAACGAATAGTTCTATAAGTAAGCCGATTTTTAGTTTCTTACGTCGTCTGGGACCTTCAGAAAGCTTTGGAGAGAAAACAATGCTTAAGAAAGATATATATAAATCCATATATATAGATCCACGTATTTTCGCTCCCTAATAGAGATTTCAAAATCTGGCTGCGTTAGGAGTTGTAGGACGAATAGGGTTATAAGTAAGCCGAATTTTTTTTTCTACGTCTTCTGGGAGCTTTAGAAAGCTCTGGAAAGAGAAAAAATTCTTAGAAAAAGACACATAAATCCTCTTATATCCGCTCCCTGATAAAAATTTCAAAATATGGCTCCATTAGGATTTGTTGGACGAAAAGTTTTATAATTAAGCCAAATTTTAATTTTATACGTCGCACAGTGTGCGATTCAAAAAATTAAATGGAAATAATTATGGAACATTGGAATCAAGATCATTTTTAACAAATTTTACACCCGAGGTGGCTTTATATGGAAGCCTGTCTCAATTGAAACGATTCTGCAGGTGAAGCTTTTTTAACACAACACTTTTAAAAAATAAAGGAAATATTGGATTAAAAAAATTAAATTTGGTGTAAAAATATTACAGATATTACAACAGATTAAACAATTCATACATTTTTAATTATTTATTTGTTTAATTTTACAGAATAAATTCCAATTTAGACTTAAACTATATTTTTAAAACATAAGAAATCAGTCTTTATGAATATTTAAAAAATTATTCCTAAATTTCGATTCAAATATCATTATTTAGTACATGTTTTCTGAAATAAAATGCTATTTTTAAAACCGGTTTTTTGTGTTTAAAAAAACCGGTCTATTCGACATTCGAAAAATGAACATTTTGAAAAAACCGACAGAACATTAACTGAAAAAACCGGTTTTAAACCCGGTTGGAAAACCGCGTCGATCACCCTAGATGAGGTGTTTGTGTTGCCTATTTTCATAACAAGTGTGCTGGAATATCTGATGATATGTTGGAGTCCATTCGCAAAATTCTTACTCAATATAAATGTAAAAAATGTAACAACAGTGAAGCTTCTTGATCTGATAAAGATGGTGATATTATTAAAAAAATTGTGGAAAGTCAAAAATCTATTGAAAGTAAACTCGATGACACCAGAGCTGATTTAGATCGTCGAATGGAGAAAGGATTTCAAAACCTTGAAACTAAATTGGTTGATCTGGTTGATGGTTTCAAAGCAGAAGTTAATAGTGAAATATCCAAAATTAAATCGGATGTTACACTATGTTGCTCTGTGGTTAAGGAGGTTGATAAAACAATTGCTGTTAAATCAGAATCACTTCAAAATAAGTACAATATGGTGGTTAGACGGCTCAACAGATCAGACATCTTAATCAGTGGCTTAAATTGCAAAATAGAAGATATTCGTGAAAACAATATAAAGATTGCTCAATATATTGGAGTTAATGTAACTAACTCCGACATATACCATTGCTGTTATATTGTTCAGAAGAAAGCATTCATTATTTAATTTAACTCTGTACAATTACGTGATGATGTTATGAAAAAATATTTTAAATCCCATCCTTTGCTTTTAAATAATATAATTGGCGGATCTATACAATAGAGGATTTATTGTCGTTAAAAAGATTGTCAGTCACCTGACAATCTTCTTAACTGGTCACTTTACTAATCACCTGACTAGTCACTTTAACATGGGGGTGACCTAGGAAGGAGTGTATTGCCACCAAAGGACCAAAAGGTGGCAATATAGTGACTAGTACGAAAAAGTCAATCTTAAAATTAGTTATTTTCAGAATGTAAAAAAATTAAAAAATTTGTTTGCGTATATTTTTTTATTTCTTTTTATTTTTTGTTTTTTTGTAATATTTTTTATACCCTTCACCTCAGGTGTAAAGGGTATATATTAGTTTGTCATTCCGTTTGTAATTTCCACAATTTTCGTCGGAGAGCAAAAAAGTTTATATTTTCGGAATCCTTGTAAGAAGCGATGACGATTGGACCATGTCCGTCCGTCCGTCCCTCCGTGTGTCGGTTGAAATGGCGTTTATGAAGCCCACCGATAACTGACATATATAATATATATGTCAAACGATCGGAAATGCTTTCGAGAATTTTGCTATTGGAATTCAGCAAGATCGGTTCATACAATGCGGAGATATGTAAAAAAAATCGGGTTTTAGAACCGGTTTTCCAGTTTCTGAAGCCTCTGTATACACTAGAGACTTCGTTTTTACAAAGAAGTCTCGGACATTTTTTTCTGAATTTTTGTTCTGAAAAAATGAAATAAATCGGTTCAATAATAACTGAGATATCGGACAAAACGCATTTTTTATTTTTTGAAGCCCTGGTTTAAGCTATAGATTTTTATTTTTATACAGATCGGTCACAAATATTTTTATAAAATTTCAGTTTTTTGAATCAGCAGGATCGGTTAATAAATGGCGGAGATATGCTTTAAAACCCGGTTTTTTGGAACCGGTTTTTCAGTTTCTGAAGCCTCTACATATACCAGGTACTTCGAATTTTTAAAGGGGGCTCGGAAATTATTTTCTGAATTTTTGTTCTGAAGAAATGAAATAAATCGGTTCAGTAGTAACTGAGATATCGGGGAAAACGATTTTTTATTTTTGAAGCCCTTGTTCAAGCTACAGATTTTTATTTTTATATAGATTAGTCATAAATGTTTTTACAAAATTTCGTTTTTTTTAATAAACCAAATTCGTTCATAATCAACAGAGTTATGGCCCAAAAACAAATCTGTTAAGAATATAAATACACACACAAACATGTATATTAAGCATTGTAATGACTATTAGTGACGTTTTTTTGTTTTTTGTATAGACAAGTAGTTTAGTTAGAAACAGCAGTAATATAATGAATAACAGTGTTGTTGTTCTTTGTATATGCAGTCTGTACAAAAATAAATAAATATGGAATTGTTGTTGTTTATTTTTAAAAACTAAAACATATTTGTTAAGAATATACATAAATACATACACAAACATGTATATTAAGCATTGTAATGACTATTAGTGACGTTTTTGCCTATAAGACAAGTTGTTTAGTTAGCAACAGAAGTAATATAATGAATAACAGTGTTGTTGTTGTTCTTTGTATATGCAGCCAGTTTGTATATACATACTAGGGTGATCGATTATTCGACTTTTTTGAGAAACCGGTTTTCGAATAGTTCGAATAGTTGGTATTTTAAAAAAACCGGTTGCACTTTTTGAAATTCAGAAAAAACCGGTTAACCGGTTTTTTGCAGAAGTTAATATTTATATCAAAAGACTACATTTCTTTAAAAAATCAATTCTTATAATTAAGATAAAATTTATTAAATACAAGCGTAAAAGCCTAATAATGTCAGGAAAAATAATATAATAATGAAAATATGCACAAACAAATCCGAAAATTAAAAGAAAAAAATATGAACAACATTCAGACACCTTCCTCTAATTGAAGTCAATTATTTGAAACCGTTCAAATTTATTGGAATTATATTGATTAAAGTTTTAAATTCGTAAACCTTTCAAAATAAAAAAAATCGTCGTAAATGCGCTCCCTGGCCGAAATACAGAATCAGTTTTTTATAAGATTTGGAGAGCAAACAATAAGTATAGCAACTCAAAAGTTCTTAATACCAAAACAGACTTTTTGGTCCCTGATAGAAACATCTGCCACTGTTAGAATTTGTTGAACGAATAGTTTTATAAGTATGCCGATTTTTAGTTTCTTATGTCGTCTGGGAGCTTTAGAAAGCTCTGGAAAGGAAACATGGCTTAGGAAAGATATATTTAAATCCATATATATAGATCCACGTATTTTCGCTCCCTGACAGAGATTTCAAAATCTGGCTCCGTTAGGATTTGTAGGACGAATAGGGTTATAATTAAGCTGAATTTTAATTTTCTATGTCTTCTAGGAGCTTTAGAAAGCTCTGGAAAGAGAAAAAAATTTCAAAATATGGCTCCATTAGGATTTGTTGGACAAAAAGTTTTATAATTAAGCCAAATTTTAATTTTCAGCGTCGTTTGGTAGCTTCAGAAAGCTCTGAAAAGAGAAAAAATGCTAAGCAAATTGTATATCTAGATGACTAGAAGATAATTATGTTTCAAAATTGTAGAAAAAATCATCTAAATTTTAGTTAGCATAAACAGAAACCAAGGCTTAATATGGAAGCCTGTCTCAATTGAAACGATTCTGCAGGTGAAACTTTTTTAACACACCTTTAAAAAATAAAGGAAATATTGGATCAAAAAAAATTAAATTGGGTCATACAGGATAATTATTAATTATTTATTTGTTTAATATTACAGAATAAATTCCAATTTGGACTTAACCTATATTTTAAAAACAGAAAAAATCAGTCTTTATGAATATTTAAAAAATTATTCCTAAATTTTCAAATATCACTATCACTATTTAGTACATCTTTTCTGAAATAAAATGCCATTTTTAAAACCGGTTTTTTGTGTTTAAAAAAACCGGTTTATTCGACATTCGAAAAATGAACATTTTGAAAAAACCGACAGCACATTGACTGAAAAAACCGGTTTTAAAACCGGTTGGAAAACCGCGTCGATCACCCTAATACATACATAAAAAAATAAATAAATATGGAATTGTTGTTGTTGTTTATTTTTTAAAAGCAAAGCCTGCTATGATTGTTTTTTTTTTTATATATTCAAATTTTCATAGTTTGAAAAAATTTAGATTTATATATGTGAAAATATGAAAGCATACGTTAAGGCGAAAATTTTATTATTTGTCGGTAATATGGTAATATGATGTCGATAAGATACTAAGATGGTAATATGGTGAAGGGTATCAAAGATTCGGCACAGCCGAATCTTTTTTCAATTTCATTTTTTCTTTATTATACCCTTCACCACAGGTGTAAAGGGTATATATAAGTTTGTCATTCCGTTTGTAATTTCCACAATTTTCGTCGGAGAGCAAAAAAGTTTATATTTTCGGAATCCTTGTAAGAAGCGATGACGATTGGACCATGTCCGTCCGTCCGTCCGTCCGTCCGTGTGTCGGTTGAAATGGCGTTTATGAAGCCCACCGATAACTGACATATATAATATGTATGTCAAACGATCGGAAATGCTTTCGAGAATTTTGCTATTGGAATTCAGCAAGATAGGTTCATACAATGCGGAGATATGTTTAAAAAACCGGTTTTTTGAACCGGTTTTCCAGTTTCTGAAGCCTCTGTATACACTACGGACTTCATTTTTACAAAGAATTCTCGGACATTTTTTTCTGAATTTTTGTTCTGAAAAAATGAAATAAATCGGTTCAGTAATAACTGAGATATCGGACAAAACGCATTTTTTATTTTTTGAAGCCTTGGTTTAAGCTATAGATTTTTATTTTTATACAGATCGGTCACAAATATTTTTATAAAATTTCAGTTTTTTGAATCAGGAAGATCGGTTTATAAATGGTGGAGATATGCTTTAAAAACCGGTTTTTAGAACCGGTTTTTTAGTTTCTGAAGCCTCTGCATATACCAGGGACTTCGAATTTTTAAAGGGGGCTCGAAAATTATTTTCTGAATTTTTGTTCTGAAAAAATGAAATAAATCGGTTCAGTAATAACTGAGATATCGTGGAAAACGAATTTTTTATTTTAGAAGCCCTTGTTCAAGCTATAGATTTTTATTTTTATATAGATCAGTCATAAATATTTTTATAAAATTTCGGTTTTTTTAATAAACCAAATTCGTTCATAATCAACAGAGTTATGGCCCAAAAACAAATCTGTTAAGAATATAAATACACCAACAAACATGTATATTAAGTATTGTAATGACTATTAGTGACGTTTTTTGTTTTTTGTATAGACAAGTAGTTTAGTTATCAACAGCAGTAATATGATGAATAACAGTGTTGTTGTTGTTGTTCTTTGTATATGCAGTCTGTACAAAAATAAATAGATATGGAATTGTAGTTGTTTATTTTTAAAAACTAAAACATATCTGTTAAGAATATACATAAATACATACACAAACATGTATATTAAGCATTGTAATGACTATTAGTGACGTTTTTTGTTTTTTTGTATAGATAAGTAGTTTAGTTAGCAACAGCAGTAATATAATGAATAACAGTGTTGTTGTTGTTCTTTGTGTATTCAGTCAGTTTGTACATACAAAAATAAATATATATGGAATTGTTGTTGTTTCTTTTTTAAAAGCAAAGCCTGTTATGATTGTTTTTTTTTTTTCATATTCAAATTTTCGTAGTTTGAAAAAAATTTAGATTTAGAAAATATGCAAGCATACGTTAAGGCGAAAATTTTATTAATTGTCGGTAATATGGTAATATGATGTCGATAAGACGGTAAGATGGTAATATGGTGAAGGGTATCAAAGATTCGGCACAGCCGAATTTCATTTTTCTTTTCATATTATTTTATATTAATCAATTTAGTTCATTTTTATATTTTTACATTTTTGTTTATGGCGCATCTCCGACTCGAACTCACATCGTTATGTTTTATAGTCATACGCGCTAACCACTCAGCCACATAATTCTAATCATATTGGTTTTGATACCACTGTAATGATTATATCAATACAATTATGGTGGATAAATTATTGCTGTTTGAAAGTACTTTATATAATATATTTAATAGCTGTTTTTTCCTCCTTTTTTTTCTTTTTCTTTATTTGGTCTATAGATTTACAAATCCTTAGAGACTAAGTATACATATAAAACAAAAGTTTTACATAACTATTTAAATACAAAATAATATTTATTTTTATACTCTTCACCACAGGTGTAAAGGGTATATATAAGTTTGTCATTCCGTTTGTAATTTCTACAATATTCATCTAAGACCCAAAATATATATATATATATATTATGAATCCTTATTGATAGGGGAGCCGATATAAAGATGTCCGTCTGTCCGTCTGTCTGTTGAAAGCAGTCTTTAGAAAGCCCCAGTTATCGGATATATATGTTTTATACATAAAATTATAGGAAATATTACTTAGAAAATCGCTAATAAAAATGAGCAAAATCGGTTAATAAATAACTCAGATATCGGCAAAAAACTCCCAAAAAATCGTATTTGTTGTCGGCTTTTCTCGTCTCCTATACAAGCTAGCGACTTCGTTTTTGCACAAAAAATTCAAAATCATCTTCAAATTTTTTTTCTGAAAAAAAAATTGGTCCACTTTATCTCAGATATCGACCAAAACGCATGTTTAGACTTTTTGAAGCTCCTGTATAAGCTACGGGTTTTGCTATTGAACAAGTTGGTCATAAATATTTTTACAATTTTTTTTTTTTTTTAATCAACCAAATTCGTCCATAAACAACCGAGTTATGAGCCAAAAACTAAAAAAATGTAATAATATAAATACACAGAAAAATATTTATATTAAGCATTGTTGTTGTTTTTTTTTTGTATGGGCAAGTAGTTTAGTAAGCAACAGCAGTAATATAATGAGTAACATTGTTGTTCTTGTTGCTGTTTGAATATGTAGTCAGATTGTATATGCAGTCAGCTTGTATATATTTGTAATTGTTGTTATTGTTTATATTTTTAAAGCAATGCTTGCTATGACTGTTTTTTTTTTCGTATTCAAATGTTCGTAGTTTGGAAAAAAAATTTAGATTTATAAATGTGAAAATATGAAAGCATACGTTAAGGCGAAAATTTTATTATTTGTCGGTAAGATGGTATTATGATGTCGGTAAGATGGTAATATGTTAACATGGTGAAGGGTATCAAAGATTCGGCACAGCCGAATCTTTTTTTAATTTCATTAGGACTGCTTTAGATTCAGAAAGATTTATACAGTGATAGTATTTATTGAAGTTCTCACATAATGAACGAAAGGGATCATTATTAGCATAATTTGATCGGTAGTATTTTATGTTGATTAACTGGAAGTTTCGAGATGGTCTAGAAGGAACGTTAAAATTGATTTCATTCAGGGGGTACTCAGACTCAACTTCACCACGTATTAAGCCCAATATGAATGATATACCCAGCATTAAACGGCGACTTTTTAGAGTTGGTAGTTTAATTAGAGCAAGTCTATTCTCATACGGGGGTAGAATATAAGAATTCCAACCAAGGCCTCGTAAGCAAAAAATTAAAAATTGTTTTTGTATGGATTCAATTGAATTCGTATATAAAATATAAAAGGGATCCCATATAATCGACCCATATTCCAAAATTGGTCGGACTAGGGATACATATTTTTGTTTAGTATCATAAGGATCAGAAAATTCTTTAGACCACCGCTTCATAAATCCAAGTACACCTGTAGCCTTATTTGCTGTTAATGAAATATGATCATAAAATTCTAATTTTTTCTAATCTAATTTTTTGGTTCTGTAAAAGGTAATTTGTTTGCATTTTTTTATGTTTAGCTCCATTAAGTTAATTTTACACCAGTGTGATAAATGTCCCAGCAAAATATTTCAGAAGTTGTTCTAAAATCACAGCATTTTCATTACATACCAAGTAGCTTTAAGTTATGAATTTCATATTCTAAAATTGTTCTTTTTAGCAACATCTCAATATGTTAAAAAATTATCATTTATATAATATTTGTATGTAAGCATTGTATATGTATGTATACTAAATTGTATTAAATTGTTTCACTAATGAAAAAAGAAACATGAAAAGGTATACTTTCATATAATACCTCAGTGTTCCTCAAAAGCACATACTATTCAGCTTTTTGGATCACTTCCGTCCTATGACAACCACGTGTTAAATTCATTGATGTTTCACCAGAAATGGAACTACTTCAGGTTCAGTAACATCAATGATTTTACTAATGATTGGTATGCTCTTTTTTTGCTGGGGTGTGATGTCTTCTTGGAGTAAGTGTTGTTCAGTAAAATCATTAAGAGATTGAAAAATTTTAACATCGTCAGCATACATTAGAACATTTGAATGACGAATAACTGAAGGAAGATCATTTATGAATAAAGTAAACAAAACAGAACCAAGGTGACTGCCTTGAGAAACTCCGGACGTAACAGTGATAGATTTAGATATGGCAGATTCAAACTTCACTTCCTGGGTTCTATCCGATAGATAGGAAGAAAGCCATTTAATAGCATAGTCGTTAATACCCATGCTTGATAACTTATAGAGTAGGAGGAAGTGATTTATCTTATCAAAGGCTTTGCTAAAATCCGTATAAATTACGTCAGTTTGCATTTGTTTTGTAAAGCCATCATTACCAATTATGGTAAGTTCAAGAATATTAGTTATTGTAGAGCGGGATTTACGGAAACCGTGTTGACATGTTGTTAAAATTGAAGAAATTTGATGAAACAGAATATCAGTGAGAATTTTTTCGAGTAGTTTAGGAATTGAACTAAGTTTAGCAATTCCTCTATAGTTAGAGACATCATGTTTGCTTCCACTTTTAAACAGTGGGATTATAAAAGATGATTTCCAAATCGGTGGTAAATAACCCATTTCAATTGATTTATTGAAAATAATCGTAAGCGGATAACATAGAGTTTCAGCACAATTCTTTAGAAGGCAACTTGGAATTCCATCTGGGCCGGGATTAAACGAATTTTTTAAAGATTTTAAATTGGATAATACAGTACTATTACTGATAGAACTAAAATATATTCCAGATGATTGAGAAATGTTGAGAGAATAGGAGACTGTTATATCATACCTTTTACTAGAGTAGGTTGTTGCAAAAAAGTCGGCAAACATATTACTGCTCGATATATCGTTATCTGCTTCAATGGAACCGGATTTAATAAAATTAGAGTTATTAAAAGATTTCAGACTTCATACGAACGATATAATTGTTGTATGCCAATTTATTGACAATATTGTATTCCGATCGAGCAATCGAGTAGCGTCCATAGTCGACAGATAAGCCAGTTTGTTTATATTTTTTATATAGTTTATTTTTCTTATTTTTTGTATGGCTAAAAATTTTGTTGTTCCATGGTGGTCCATTTCTACTACGAGCACTTATTTTGGGAACAGTTAACGAAATACAATAATATAATGTTGAATAAAATTTTGAAATAACATCAGCAAAATTATTTAACGATATTATGGAGTTCCAATCAGTATTAGATAATAAGTTATTAAGTTTTAGAAAATTTGTTCGAGAGAAGCAGTACACTTTAGTTTCAGGGCAGAAATCTGTTTTATGAAATGGATAATTAATTTCTACATTAATTGTCGGATGGTAACGATCTTCTGGATGAGTAATTGGGGTTGAATTATGCAGATAAAATTCTCTTGGATGATTTACATATACGAGATCCAAAAGTTTTCCAAAAGCGTTATATACGTTGATGATTTGAAACAATCCTAAGCCTGACAAATCATTAATAAATTCATTTGTTTTTGTTGAGATAAGATAGTTAAATTCATCAGATTTTTTCCACAATACGGTAGATATATTGAAATCGCCTAGAATTATAAATATGTCTTTAGGTTTAGATAGTTGGTAAATATTTTTTGTAGCTGAGAAATGTTTGTCATATATATCTGTTGAAGAATTCGGCGGGATATATGAGCAGGATATGAACAAGTTAATTTTTTTGAAGATAGATTTTTGCAGCTAAAAGTTCAAGACAATTAATCGATGACAATTTAATATGTTCACAGGGAAAATAATTCGATACTGCAATGAGAACGCCACCACCAAGTTTGTTCAGCCGATCCTGTCTGAATACTTGATAATTTGAACATAATATCTCATTATTTTGTATACATTTCTTTTAATTCAACCATGTTTCAGTGAAGGCAATGATGTGGTATCTAAAATCGAAGCTGTCAATGTAGAGTGTAGACAATTTAGTATTTAGCCCACGAACGTTTTGAT
The DNA here is from genome assembly GCA_951394005.1 of Protophormia terraenovae. Lineage (NCBI taxonomy): Eukaryota > Metazoa > Arthropoda > Insecta > Diptera > Calliphoridae > Protophormia > Protophormia terraenovae. The sequence goes on along the minus strand of OX596073.1, from coordinate 73,614,728 downwards.
AAGCTAAATTTATGGAGTTATTGGTTGGTAAATTTAATAGTTTTTTGAACTAATAGTGTTGTTTTGAGTTGGTAGATATGCAATGTCTGAACGAGAAGTGTTTCTATATTCATATTCATGTATGATTGCTTTAGGTGGCCAAAATTAGGGATTTACAATCATATCAAAATTTTCCTCCGGTACAACAATTTTAAATGATGATTTACTACGTTTTTCAGAATATTTAAATTTAAAAACACTTATGTCAATGTCAGAGCCGTTTTTATATTTAATATATTGAGTGATTGCTTCAGCTGTTGTATCTGATGAGAAACGAGCAGCAAAAATAGTTTTCCTTGGGGATATTATCTTAAGTTGTACAGGATGGTTTATTGTAACAGAAGATTTTTGAACAGGTAAATAATCTCTTTGAGGCTGTTGATTAGATATACTGGGTTCAGCTATAACGGATGATTGTAATTGTGGAGCATTATTTGAAACCAAAATTGGAGAATCTATCAATACTGAAGGAAGAAGAGATTCCGAATTTTGCTTTAAAGAAACTGAAGAGTTAGAAGCGGTAGGTTGTTGCAAAGCGGTAGGTTGTTTAAAAAAATCTGGAGCAATCGTTTGGTTTAATAATGATAATGATAGATTTATATCTGTAGTTGATTTGACGATAGGGGTAGATTTTTTCCTTTTAGGAGAGAAAGCGTAATTTTCAAACAAATTTTTATATTTCAAAAATTTTTCAGAAAGGCATTCTAAGACATTATTTATGTCATTTAATTCATCACATGTATTTTTGAAGAAGGAATAGAATTCAACATCAAAAACGATACATTTCTTACAACACCAACGCAGTCCCTTATCCTCACGAAGTTTATCAACAGTCCGTGGAGCTAAGTCAACACATTTAGCATGATAAATAGTATTGCATAGCAGGACACCATTGGATCATCAGACTTATTTCTGCACTTCGGTTTAGAACAAATCATAATGATATTAATAAAGTTTTAGGTTTTTATGAGATTTTGTTAAAAGCTGGACTTAATAATAATACAGTGACTGTATAGAATGTTACACTACTAACCAATATATGGCGTGCCTTAATAGAAAATGGACAGATTATATATAGCAGCACAAAAAAAGTGACAACTGACAATGTAAACAAATGATTATTCGTATTTTATTTTGTTTTGACAAAGATTGTTTATTTAAGAGAAATTGTAATGCAATTATGTTTTTTTTTTTTGAAACTTTGTTTAAGCTGTCTAAGAGAATTATATTTGGTTGTTCTGTTTCTTTAATTGTGTATTTCTTTTGTATTATTTTTGGTAAATGAAATTGTATATATATATATATATATATATATATATATATATATATATATATATATATATATATATATATATATATATATATATATATATGTATATATATATCTATATATATATATATATATATATATATATATATATATATATATATATATATATATATATATATATATATATATATATGTATATATATATCTATATATATATATATATATATATATATATATATAGATATATATATATATATATTTTTAATTATATTTTTTTTTAAATAAGGCATACAAATGTGATGCACTTTATTAAATATAATAACACTTAACTGACAGTGTTTAATTTTTGTATATTTTGATATCAAATACTGATTTTTTAATGTTTTTAATCAAAAGAATTTAAAAAAAAGACGGAACGAAAAAATTATGCGTGTTGTTCTGAAAAAACTTTAAGGAAGAATAGATCGGAGGAGAATTTTACAACTTACTGCGTTTTCAGAAATAGATTAAAGGCTGTAATACGAAAAACTCGTAGACATTTTTGTATACATATTTTTTCGGATTGTACTTTGGAAAAGCACTACTTTAGCTAGTGCTTTTCCAATTGATGTTAATGAATTTAATGATTTCTAGAATATGCCTGGCATTAATACTGATAATGTTGATACTAGCTATATTGAGGCTGAATTCTCTTTCGGTAATATTCTGGTAAATTATGTTTTTGAAGCATTGTCGCAAATTAAATCTAATGCTGTTGGTGCTGATAATATTCATTTAAGATTTTTATTGATGATTTTCCCCTTAATTTCGGAACAATTCACATTTATCATAAATAAAGTTTTAACTACAGATATTGTTCCCAAGATCTGTAAGTTTGGGAGGGTGGTTCCCATACCTAAGATCAAGAATACTTCTGTTCCATCTGATTTTCGTCCTATCAGCGTACTATCAGTCTGCTCGAAAGTTCTGGAAATTATTATTAAACAACAAATGATGAGTCATCTTACAACTAGGGGTATGATTACGGATCACCAGTCTGGGTTTAGGCCTGGATATAGTACAACTGGTTTCTTGCTGGATGTCCCCGAGTCTATTAGGCAAAACTATGATAAAGGTGGAATTAGTATAATAATATTTTTGGACTTTAGTAAGGCTTTTGACTCAATTGAGCATGGAGTTTTGGTTGAAAAATTAAATAGATTGTTTGGTTTTACTAACAGCCGATGTAAACTTATATCTTCCTTCCTTACGGATCGTTGCCAGTATGTACAGTCTGATTATTTGGTCTCTGATATGATCCAGATTCGTAAAGGTGTTGCTCAAGGGTCAATTTTGGAGCCTTTATTGTTTATGTTGTATCTAAATGATATTTATTCGGAATTATCTTTTTTGACTGCATATACATATGTTGATGATGTACAACTTTTAGCTACTTTTGACACTCTATCAATTCAAAGGTCTCTGGAAACAATTAATGCTGAACTGAACTGTGTCGTAGGCTGGTCTAGGGTGAACTATTTAAATTTTAATCCTGTAAAATGTAAGGCTATGTTTTTTTCTAAAACCAATGTTGTGTTTGACATTGTGCTGGACAATGTGGTTTTAGACATTATACCCCAATATAAAACGTTAGGTATAATTTTGGATGATAGATTGTCATTTGATAGTCATGTTAATATAGTAATTTCTAGGGTATCTTTATAATACAGCTTATTTCCTACCGTATAATATAAGATGCCGTGTAGCGTTATCTTTGTGTCGCTCTCTTATTATATATGGTATTGAAGTTTATTCGTGTACCACTGAAATTAATCTACATAGACTGAGATCTTGTTTTTACCGTATTATTCGTTACATTTTTAGACTTCGAATGAGAGACCACATTTCGGATTATTGTATAACATTATTGTTCTGCAGTTTCGATCAATACGTAAAATTAAAACTAATGCTTTTTTTATAAAACTGTTAAACATGGAAATCCTAGCTATCTAGTAATCGGCTCGTCTAGTAGAACGTTTCCACTGATTTACCCTAGACATACATCGTTGTTGATTGCACGCTCTTACCTTGTGAAGATTTGTAGATTGTGGAACACTGGTATACCATATAATGAGCGTCACTTTAATCATTCTTTGAATTCATTTGCCAACATTTTCCTAGAACATTTATAATTTAATTGATTTATTAGTATCATGAAGATAATCTATTTCTAAGATATGTATATTTGCAAATTTGTGTTGATTAGCGCTGAACTAATTTTTAATATATTTTTTCCCGTGAGAGTACAATTTTTGAAATTTTAAAATTTATTTTTATAAACTAATTGGTTGTCTCTTATCTTATTCTTTTTGTTAAAAAAAAATTTTTAACTTTTAACAGTTATCTGTTATGCGTAGAGTTTACACCCTAACATTTGAGACTTTTATATATATTTAACGTTTTGGAAATAATTCTGTAACTTTAGAACTGCTGAATAAATTTGAATGATTTGGAGAAGCACAGGCCCTTAGGGGGTCTGTGGGACTGGGGGTGGACCTCCAAAGTTGGTCACCTCGGGTATAAAATCTTTAAAAAAAAAATCGCCAAAATTTAATTTAGGATTTGATTGAAAAAAATGTTGTACATAGATAGTCCTTATCATTCTAATTTTTCTAAAATATTCTCTGGATTCTGTACAAAATTCTAAACAATTTTTGTGCAAGGATCATACACCTATGTAGTTTAGATAAAAAGTTATATTATTTTGAATTAGAAAATTTTAAAAAAATTGTGATATTTTGTGATTTTTTTCAAAAAGGTAGTAACATTTTTTCACTTTAAAATCCATTATTTTCCTCTGGACCATACATTTTTTTCATGTTTCTAAAAGAATGCTTAACATAAATGTATGTGAAACAAATCCGAGGACAGTTGGGATAACGGTCTCCCCGCTAGCCCTATCAGAATATTGTTAATTTTAATTTTTGCTATTTTAGTTTTTTGTGGAGCTCAAAAATGTCAAAGCTGAAATTAAAAAATAACACCTTGAAAAGTTGCCTACATATGCTAAACACACACAAAATATTTAATAAGCCACGCCTCCTATAACAACTGGGTGACCATTTTACAGAGAAAAGTAAATTTTTGAAGCGAGTTTTCCCCGAACTGGAATTTTGGGTATTTCGGAGTATGAAAATGGGAATCTATTTATTTCCTTCTTTTAATGACAATTTTTTTTATATTATACTAAAATTTCAATTATTTTCATAAATTTTCAATGATAGCTTAATTAATATAGATTTTATTTAAGTTCAAATATTAATTTTTTTTATTTTTTTTTTTTTTTTTTTTTTTGAAAAATGACACTACAAAATTTTTTCGTTTTTTACACAATCGTTTAAATACTAACTGAAACTTGACCCCCCTTCAGCGAAATGTGCACATTTTCCTTAATCCTTGGTCTTAACAAACCAAGATTTTATTAGATATCAAATATTTTTAGTTTCTCCAAAAACCAATTTTTTACAAAAGTTATCCTTTAATTCCAAAAATCAGAAAAATTATTGACTTAATTTTTTCAAATAAATTTCTTTGTTCAGCTGATATAATTCTTAATTATTTACGAAATGAAGTCAATCAGGCCTGTCACAGAAAACCATTCCGATCGAAAGTGGAATTAATTCCGTACTTTGCTTCTTCAAAAAACATGAAACGAAGAAATTTTTCGGAATGAAACCACTTTAAATTTACAAAGTGGAATTGATTTGTAGTTTCCACCCCAAAAATTTCTTAGTTTCATGTTTTTTGAAGAAGCAAAGTACGGAATTAATTCCACTTTCGATCGGAATGGTTTTCTGTGACAGGCCTGAATATCTTTTATAAAACTAAAACTACGCCACTTAACGAAATTTTCAGCGATTATTGACTTTATCATTTGAAATGGTATAGTGGAGAAAATTTTAAAATTTTTGTAAAAGGAATCCCACACTCGAAAAAGTAAATGTAAGATTACTACTATAAAATAAGTAAGTTTTCATTAAAAATTACTAAAAATGTGTAAACCTAGGCATACAATGTGTATCAGTATTAATTACATACTTCTGGCAGCAAAAATACATACAAATTATAATTTGAATGTTGATAAACATGTTTATAATATAAAAAACATTTTATTTTTATAATTACATACAAGTGTGTAATTGTACTAATTTTAAGAAAGTAATAAAGTAATTGTGTTTTTAAATAAAAAAATAAAAAAAAACAAAATTTTAAAATAATTCTATATTCAAAAGTAATAAAGAAAAAATTACTTCAATATTAAAAAACATTTATTGTATTAGTTTGAGAAAACAAAATAACCGATTATGAATAGATTGGGAACGACCATTTTTGCCATCAATTCAATTGCCTGGAGGACTGTTTTTCGTCACTTTTTGGTTGGATAGTTGACGACTAACATTTAAAATGTGCATGTAAGTTTATATCTCATTGGAATTTTTTAACGTAATCTCATGTTTTTTAATTGAACCATTATTTACAATATTTCCAGGTATATTACTTGGATTAAACTGAAAATGGGATCAAGAATGAAGAATTTCAATGAATTGTCTAACAGCATTTTTCAACAATGGTTGAAATTATTGTCAAATAAAATGTTAACAATGTACCAAAATTATATTTTACAAATGTATTTTTTTCAACTTAATAAAATAGCCTTAGCATATGGCGAGTTTTTATATTCTTTCAACAAAAAATTAAATGGTTTGTTTAGTACAAATTTTATATGTATTTCTAATCAGATTTACTGTAATTTTACATATTATCACAGTATTTTTAAACACAAAAATAGTAAACATACACGATAACTATATGTTGCTAAACATTTTTTAAACACATAAGTAGGTAAATATACAGTTTTTTCCTTTATTTTGTTTACTAAAAATTTGCTTAAAAATTTGTAAAAAACACAACAAGTATTTTTACCCTAATTATAGTAGGAGTCAAGTTACCTACTATAAATAGAGTAAATTTAAATGAAAATTTATTAGAGTGCACAATTCACAAAAAACCATCGAAAATTCCAAAAATGGAATTTTTTGAATTTTGCCATGAAGTCCACATTTATTACAGGTTTGGAAAAAACCATTGGCAAACTCTTTGGAACACATAAGAGGTCTCGGAACTGCTTTCGGATTGCAGAATTAGTCTTTGGGATTTTAGAACATATAGGCTAGAGCCCTGCAAACTGTGTCTTATAAGACTGTACAAGCCACTTGATATTTTTCAAGTGTTGTTATCAGTGTGTGTGCGGAGTAATAAATACTGTTCTGCAGGCACTTAAAACCATACAAATACTGCGTGTGTGCTTCAACTTTATGAACAAATCATGAGTGTGCTATCATAGCGACCAAACAAGCCTCTCAAAGGCTTGTATAAAAAAATACAAGCCTTTTGACCACTTGTTTGCTTCAATAAGGAAAAAAATTGTGTTTTCTTTTTTATTAAAATTATATGTGTGTGTGTGCGTTCATGACTGTATAAAGTAATTTCGTAAGTAAAACAGTCGTTTAAAAGTATTGTTTATAAACTTATTGTTATTTACGATCAAATAAATTATTAATGTTACTAGTTATAACAATTTAAAGAAACATGCATTAAGTTTTATTAGTAAACAGATTTTATTAAATATTTAAAGTTTTTTACAAGGTTTTTTTATATTATTACTTAAAACAAATATATACTTAATTACTTATATACTACTTTCTTATACATATGTATATAAATACTTAAACTATATCACAGATAATAATGTTGTCTGTATTCATGTGAAGAAACATAATCTGTGAAAAGATGAGTTGGAGGAAAGATTCGTTCTTTTTTCCGATAACAATTGTCTAGCAATTGAAAAAACTCTTTCGGAACTTGCACTACTTGCTGGAGTAGCCAATAGTTTGCAGCTTAATTTATACAACAAAGGCAACTGTGTTCGATGTAAATACCACCAACTGATGACATTAAAGTTTTCTTCGAAGGGAACATCCAGGTTTTGGTATGTTTGAATTTCTCTAGCTATTTTATCATCCCATGTTAGATTTGATGTTGGCGATACAAAATTCTTGAAATATGATGATATTACTGATGTTTTAGTTGATGTTGGTGATTCCATGATTTCTTCACCTTCATTTTGCCAGAAAATTTTTAACTCCTCTGCACATTTTGATTTTATATTATCCATTTCGTCTTTTGAAAATTGTAACAGTTTATTCGCGGGTGGAAAAAGGAAATGTGCAATTTTATGCGTCATGGATATATTTAAAAACGAGTTCAATATCATCATCTTCTGATATGCAAGTGTCCCTCAATCCATTGATGTATGCATAAACTAGATGTAATGTAGCATATTTTTCTCCTTCTAAAGTTTTGGACGCCTGTTCAAATTGTCTCATGACGTTCACAATTCCTTTAATGTGGCTTATGTTTATTTTTTCGACTTTTTGAAGCTCATTCTTTTGCTGCAATATATTATTGACATCCATCCAATTTTTTTCCACAGATTCCAAAAGGTAATACATTGTGTTCCACCGTGTAGGACAATGACTTTTTAATGTTTGGCTTAATTTGCAATTATCGCCAGATTTCTTGAAATATTTAACCAATTTCGAGCATAAATTACACAGTTCATTTAGTTCCTCTACATTTTTAATACCCTTTTCGATTACATTATTAAGTAAATGGTTAATGCAATATATGTGTGGAAAACAATTGAACGCAGCAACCATGTTGGAACCTCTGTCTGTTACCATAACTCCATCTTCCAGTTTGCAATCATATCTTCCTAGTAAAGTTTGAGCTTTTAATCTAATGGCATCATCTAAAATAAATAATTATTAAAGATATGTGGTTCATTTGGTATTCATTTTTTTACTTATGTAATAGTAATATAACTGTTTAAATTTACTTACGCGTACATCTTTCCCCATTCATTGAATTAAGACCTATCAACCTGGAAATCAATTGGTCATTTTTTGTATAATGGATAGTTAGAGAGATATAACTTTTCCGTAAATAGTTGTCCGTCCATATATCTGAAGTTAATCCAAAACCATTTTTGCAGACAGCATTGATTTCATGTTTAACATTTAGGAATGTTGCTTCATATATTTATTCCGCGATATTGTGGTAGGATGTGGCAATAATTTTTCTACATCAACATTTGGTCCATACTTCGCTCCAATTGAAATCAAGAACTCCGAAATCTGCATTAGACCGGTATTTTGAACAAATTGAAAAGGCCGACAATTTTTTATACACCATTCGGAAAATAATCGCGTTGCTTTTTTTTTCGTCTCGTTGTTAACCTCTACTTTTTCTGTATTAGTTTCCTTCGTGGTGTAGTAGCACTTATGTCTCACCAAGTTCGATGTGGTTCTCGAATCATATTTTAAAACAGTAAAACACTTTATGCAGGCAACTTTGTTTGCTATTTCGGCTCCTTCCTGGTTTACAATCTTTCCAAATGTGTCCCAAATCTTGCTTCTGCCTCTTTTCGTAGTTATTTTGAATGTTCCTGACAGGATATTTTGTTTGATGCTGGCAGCGTCCATTGATTCAGTAGGAGTTGAATTCTAAATACATAAATATGATATATTTTGTTTAGTAAAGTAACTTTAAAAAATAATTTTATTTCTTACCATTACTTCTGCCATTATAAGTATACGAAGATATGTATATTTTAACACGATTGTGAAAACAAATAATTTGTTGGAGCACAAAAAATTCAATTCTGAACACGAGAACACTTTTGAAATAACTGTTGAAAGATTTTCATTCATAACTTCATTTATAGCATATATGAAAGATATTAGTGTAAAAAATTTATTTAAAACAGCAAGAATTTGGCAATAAAATCTGTAGAAGCACCTAAATAGATCAATAAGAAACAGGTACATATGTTCTGCACTGTAAAAAATGTAAATTTATTTTTTATAAAACCACGAATTGAGTTCGCTTACAATCAGGTAAAACAGCATCCTTTACTTGATTATATATTGAACATGTACGTATGACGGGACACACAATTTAGGTAAACGTCTTAAAATATTTCATTTATAATTTTATTACAGTGCAGATGTTCCATCGTATTCTTAACATTTGGGAAAATTTATTAGTCAAGGAGTAAACGTATATGGAAACGAATTTGAAAAATGAAAAGACATTGTTCTATATTATTTCCTTTTAGTTTTAAAATAGAATGATTACTTAGTAAATATAAATTAAATGCAATAAAATCTATCATAATATAAATAAGTACAATTTAAAAATTTTTTATAAACATACAATTAATAATAAGACTAACTTTATTTAAAATATAAATAAATACTAAAGATAAAAATTTTCTAACTTACATATGTAACTGACAGTTTCAAATGTCAACTTTAATTTTTTTACTTTTTTAACTCTTAATAAAGAGTATTTTTTAATAACTTTATGAATTCACCCTTTTACATTTATTTAGAAAAGAAGAACCAACAATAAAATATAGACATACTGTATATATGTGTGTGTATGCAAGAATATTTATAAACAACCACTTTTTACACATTATGAAGATTTTTTGCCACACACAGCAACTACGTATTACAAAAAACAAACAAATCATTAAGCCCACTTGAAATCTTTAAATCATTTCTCAACGTCTTGTATGATTTGCTTTTTTTTGCCACACCACTTGCACCACTTGTTTACGATAAATGATTTGAACGCACGGATTTGCAGTCGCTCATACACAGTACACACTTGCTTTGCTTCGGGCAGCGAACAGTACGAACAGTATTGTTGTAACAGTATGTTGTTTTTGCACATGTTGGCTATGAAACACACACTTGAAATTCAAGTGTGTTTGCTTTTCAAATCATCTTGCGCAGGAGACTAATATAGGCTAAGGTCAAAATTTTGTTTTAAAATAGGTGAAATTCGGGATGGTCTGTATATAGTTTTGTTGGGTACAAGAACTTGAGTTAAAGTAACTTTTTTCAATTTTTGCCTGCACCACCAAGCTTGTAGACAAACATAAGGTGCTACAACGGGTATATATCAGAGCCATCACTTAAATTGATGAAATTTTTAAATAAAATTAAACTTGCCATCTCTTAATGCGTATATACATAGATATTTTGCTCTCAATTTTTATACTTTTTTACATTTTCTCTAGTTTTCATTTTTATTTTCTACATAGATTAATTTAGATATTTATGTGAGAGAAAAAACCTATTTAAATTGTCAAAACCCTAATCCATACAACAACAAATTACATGTACACAGAAAAAAATATTTCAAATAATTTTTTAATAAAATTATTAATTAACTTTATATTGGAATTTAATTATATTATTTATTAATACAATTAATTTTCTAATAGGTTTTCAGTTTTGTTTTTTTAATAAATTGACAGCTGTTAATAAAATATAGAAATATAGAAATAAAATAAATTTAAACAAATTTTCAAAAATTTTCAGCTCATTGCATCTATTTAAGGAAAAGAAGTAATAATAATATCAATTATTCTAGTTATTAATATTACCATTTTCATGATAGGAGCAAAATCAATTAAAAATTAATTAATATTACAAATTCCGTAATTGAAGTCCATTTTTACTTTTTTCTGTGTAGTCACATACATATATTTTGTTTTTGTGTTTTAAAAAAATTAGTAATTTTTTGGAAAATTTTGTATGAAGTGCCTCTCACATAAACTTCTAGTTCTATTCTATGATAATTAATTTTATTTTGTTAGAATTGTCAAAAAAAAAAAAAAAAAAATCTAATAATATTTGACTACAATAACAAATTTTCTCTTGTTGAGATTTCCGAATTTGTTATCATAACTACAACCGAATATTGGAAGTTATTATGATTAAAATATTAACCGTATATTAAATATCAATTGCTACATTTAAAAATTATTTTTAGAAGAAATAATTACAATAAAAACTAAAATTTAGTGAAAATTAATGCTTTGACATCTAGCGAATTTGAAAAAAAATATTTTAAACATTAGCATATTATAATCGATTATATAATTCAAGGAATATAAATACAATTACAGTTCTGTTTTTACTGCTATAAAAATTAAAATTCTTTCAAGTTATGGATTTTACAATAATTGCAGCAAATTTTTAGTTTATAATATTAAATTTCACTAACTCCAAGCGTTTTCCAACTGATTTTTTTTATACCCATCATCAAAAAGATGGGGGATATATTGATTTTGTCATTCCGTGTGTAACATGTCGAAGGAATCATCTAAGACCCCACAAAACATATATTTTCTGGGTCCTGGTTAGATTCTGAGTCGATCTAGCTATGTCCGTCCGTCCATCTGTCTGTCTGTTGAAAGCAGGATAGAGCTCGAACGGGGCAACGTAGGGAGACGAAATTTGGCACAAATATTTATCTTATATAAGGTTTGTTTGGTATTGAAAATGGGCAAAAACTAGAAACACAGGGTGTCCGTTAAATACTTTTCTGCTGATATTTCTTCAATAAAAGCACGTACGACAACGAAATTTTGTATGTATAGTTCGGGGGTCGATATAATCTCGGAAACCAAAAATGGGCGTGGTCCGCCCACCTCCCATATAAGGAGACAATCAACGAAATTGTGTTCAAATAGTTCAAGGACCAATGAAAAGTCGGAAACAAAAAATGGGCGTAGTCCGCCCACTTTAACGCCCCCTTTCATATAACGTAAAATTTGAAAAAGTTGATGGTGGGTATATATATTCGGCCGGGCCGAATATATTCGCGCTTGTTTTCTTTGTGTATAGAATAACACATGCAAGCATATTTTTCATAGGTCTTTTCAAGAGCTTAAAGAAAATGTATTTGAAATCGCATGAGAAACAAAAATTTGGCAAGCGATAAAATATTTTCTGTGTCAGAAGTGCCCTATTTTGAGTCCTAATAGCTCCGCTCCTGAAGGGTTGTGAGGCCCCTTCCAAACTTACAATTTCACACTCCTCTGCTCTGACTGTGTGAAATTGTATGTAAATCTAAGCCGATTAGAAGTTACAGATTTATTCCAAAAAATTTCGATTCTGCCCCATTGTGCATTGAAATATACTGATTTAAACGTTTTTTATTTACACACATAATGAAAAATGTATCCCAAAATTTCTGAAATTTAAGAATACATAAAATCGAAAATCGAACTAACATTGATTGATTTAATTAATCTGATGTAATATTTTTATTGGAATAATTAAGGCAATATTTGATGATAAAAATTTTTCTCATAGTGTAATTAATAATTACTTTGTATGGGGGTTACCATTTCCCCTTCTCCTATCGAAAAATAAAGTAGCCTATTTTTCTTTCGGGTTTTACGGAAAGTTTGAAAATTTTAAGAAAATCGGTCCATCGCACAGTGTGCGATTCAAAAAATGAAATGGAAATAATTATGGAATTGGTGATAGTAGAGATGTATGCGAGTTTGATTTTGGACCATATAGACCAACAGGGAGCGATTACACAGGGTCCCAAAGTTGGACACCTCGGGTATACAATTTTCTAAGAACGACCCTGATTCCTTATATCTCAACAATTTTTTACTTTTTAGCATGTCTTGGTGAAGTTTTTTCGCCACAACGGGTCCAATTTTCATCCGATTTTAAATTCTCTTGATTTCATTAACAACAAATAATAAAATTGTGTAAAGAAAGAATTTTGAAAAAATATTTACGGAGTCAAAAGTTACAGGAATTTAAATTTGAACTAAGAAAAAATTTGATTTTTCCTGTTTTTTTTGCAAAAGAGTGGTTACATTCATTTTCTGTTATATATAAATTTTGTTAAGTAACATATGTATATAATATTTATATTTTTCTGAAATATAACTAAACACAAAATATTAAAAAAAAAAAATTAATTTGAATTTTGCGAGAACTAGTGTTTCCCAAATTTTACAAATCTTTTCAACGAATTTAATCAATTTCTCAAATTGTAAAGCTGGAATCAAAAGAAAGTTATACCTTTTATATAGTCTAATGTTTTGCTCCCCGATATCTGTTGGAAAGATATGAAATATATAGGCTCTATGAAATAGGATTTATTTCATTTAAAATATTTTGAATTTAATTTATTTTTTTGGTCCTTTTTCATTAGGACTTATTTCATTGGGAGTTTTGTCATTTTGACATATATATATATATATATATATATATATATATATATATATATATATATATATATATATATATATATATATATATATATATATATATATATTTTATTTAAATCGGAACAAAAACACGCCTACCTCCCATATATGTTGAAATGAGAAAAATGCATTTCTGGCTAACACACCGTTTATAATTTTCTAAAAATAGAAGGAGGTGCCGCAGAAAATTTAAACTTGGCACATATATTACTTTAGACCCAAAGTAAATATATACAAAAAATCGGAGCAAGAACACGCCTACCTCCCATATATTCTGAAATGTGTAAACGCATTTTCTTCCAAAATACTGGTCAAAACAGCATCAAAGTTTACGATAGCTATTGGAAATGGGTTTTTTATAGGTCAGACAATATTCTATTTAATAGGAGCAAGGGCATACCTATGTCCCCCAAGCCCTATAATTTTTAAATATTATTTTAATTTTTGCACCCACATTTTATGTTCAGTAAATCATTAATTTGCCTAATTTCGCCCGATTTCCGGTCCAACATTTTTATTTTTTTTTTTTTAGTTTTCAATATTTTATTAAATTTTAAAGCAATGTCGATTTAACAACACGAAATATTTCAACATAACGAATTTGTTGACTTTTGTGTAATAAAAGGAAATTTATAATTTTTTTGAATTCAATTCTTGCAATTCTTCTTTTATATATTAAAAAGCAATACTAAATTTTAGAATCAAGCAAAAAAAATATAATTTTTTATAATTTTTTTTTAATACTCCATCGAACTCATGTAATTTTTGTAATAAAATTTAAAAATGCTCCATAATGAGCGCCATCTGGAGGATTTTTAACGTAATGTTTTAGGTCTAAAGGATATATTTTTCTATTCCTTAGTTGTTTTTTAAATTTCGGAATAATTTTTATAATTATTTTATTTTAATTTAGCAAAATAAATTACATCAACACTTTAAAATTGTAGTAAAAACGGAAAATAAGAAACTTTTTCAATTAAACTTTTTTTAAAGTTGTGGCAAAAAATAGGCTCTAACTATTTTTTAATCTATTAAATAACTGTAAAAACTTACATAAACCGTAAAAAAAATTGTATAATTTTTTATAATTTTTTTATATCCTTCACCAAATTTAAGGAATTTTTTGGTTTTAAGTAAAAAATATGTAAAAATTATTATTTAAAATAAAAAACAATTTTTACTAAGAGTGGTTGTAAGTCACTCTATGAATGCTTGTTAAGCACTGTTTAATGCTAATTCGGCACTGATTTTATTAATAATTGTAAAAACCTTAAGAACTAATGTTGAATTTCTTAAAACTATCTAGACTAAATAATTTTAAGTACTTTTCTTATTAAACACATAAACCCTTCAATAATTCTTATCACACACAAGTGTGACAGATAAGGGTTGATTGTACACATGTGTAAAAGACCAACGCACATGCGTATGTTCACAAAAAATGTATACAAACAATCATAAAATCTATAAAAATAATATAAATGGTAATTAAAATTTTAATATAGCACTTAAAAAAATAGACATAAAAAATATTAAAATTTTACTTATCTACTTAACTAAAAATAATCAATATGTTCAAATAAATTTGAACATTCTGCCGAGGGCCGAAACTATTATCGGCACCAGACAAGAAAAAACACATTTTAGGCGATCGGGATCACGCTTCGGCCTCCCACTAGGTCTTAGATTTTCTACCTTTGTCCTTTCATCAGTATTTGGCCATTGCTGCTTATGTTGATTGTAGTTGTTGCTATTTAATGTGGTGGTAATACCCTCATAATTACTAGGAACTGTAGCTAAATTGTTGCCATCTATTATAAGCCACTGTTGGTTGATTTTAGACTTTATTAGATCAGTTGTAGAAGTCGATGCCAAAGTTACATTCGGTAGAACTGTACGCTGAGAAAATTGTTTGCTTTGTGCTTCCAAAACTTCATTGTTATCATCTGTATCAAACGCAAATGATTGTACTTCCTCGTTAACAACATCATCGTCTTCATTACTTTTTGAACTGGAATTAACTTCCATTTGTTCTGGTGCAGGTTCTTTTGCCTCCTGCACTGTTGATGCGTGCGCTTCTTTTTTGGGGTTTGCACTTTCAACAGACTTTATTTCTTCTGTTTTCATGTGACTTTCGCCTTCAACAGATTCTGATACCTCTGGCACTTTCTCTGGTTGATGACCGTAAGAGTTTACAAATTTCTTTGTTTCGGTGTGTTTTAATTTTGCAGCTTCTTGACTTTCAGTAGACTCAACAACCGGTTCTAAAACAGCTTCCGTTTTATCTTCTTCCGGCTTCTCCGTTACATTTCCTGCTATATGCTTTGAAGGCTCTTCCATACTTTCTTCGAAAAATTCTATAGCACTAAAATATGCTTCGTCCACGTCGTACATTTGCCACCACACTTTACGAGAGCTTTCGGAACCTCCAAGGATTTCAAACATATTTTTTATTTGCTCATATCTCGTCTCAATAAATTGTTTTTTAATTACCAGCGATCTTTTGGATATGTTTATTTTACCTGATGTTAATTTCAAACACCAGTCAACTATCCATTCAGCTCTTGAGTAGAATTCATCTAGGAAATCGTCAGCTTCCTCTTGGACATTTGCCTTTTTGATTTCCATACTTCTCTCTTCTGGTTGTTTATTAAAACATTAAAAATAGTTTATAAATATTAATTTTAATATATATTTGTAGGATTGTTCATCCATAGGTCGCTATCCTGTTCGAAGGACTATGTGAACAAAAGAAATCAAAATCGTCGGCTTCCTCTTGGACATTTGCCTATTTGATTTCCAACTTCTCTCTTCTGGCCATTTTGAAGATTCTTTTTTTTTAGAATGGAGATAACTTATTACTTTTAGTTTTCTCCTTTTTATTTTTTAGCGTTTACTTTTCTTTTTTAAAAAAGACGCCCTTTTGTTAAATTATTATTTTTAACTTGTTCTTTTTTAGTTTTTAAACACTAGTCCTTTTTTTCTGACTGTAATCTTTCGCTGATTTTTTTTTTACGAAGGACCATGAACAAAAGAATTTAAATAAAAACACTTCTTTTGTTTCTGAATGTTTGTAAGACATTCTTGAATGCTAAATCAGCACTGTTGAATGCTAATTCGGCACTGATTTTATTAATAATTGTAAAAACCTTAAGAACTAATGTTGAATTTCTTAAAACTATCTAGACTAAATAATTTTAAGTACTTTTCTTATTAAACACATAAACCCTTCAATAATTCTTATCACACACAAGTGTGACAGATAAGGGTTGATTGTACACATGTGTAAAAGACCAACGTACATGCGTATGTTCACAAAAAATGTATACAAACAATCATAAAATCTATAAAAATAATATAAATGGTAATTAAAATTTTAATATAGCACTTAAAAAAATAGACATAAAAAATATTAAAATTTTACTTATCTACTTAACTAAAAATAATCAATATGTTCAAATAAATTTGAACAAATATGTGTAAATTTGAGCAATAATATGTACATATTCGAAACACTATATTTAAAAGATAATAATAGTTTTAATTTACCAATATTCTGAGGTATTGAAAAAACGAAACTTCGACGCATTGCATCAAAAAACGAATTTTTGAAAAATTTTTTTCCTAAAATGGTTTAAAACCAGCTTTTTGGTTCATTAATATTGGCTTTAAATTGTCTGACATTAGCGCCCTCTAGTAGCCACAAAAATAAGTTTTTCCAAAAAAATCTTTAAATTATATGATCTATATTGTTACCTTTCCAAAAACGTATATTTCAACTCAATTTGAAAAATGTTTTTATTTTGATTTTTGTCTATGGAACAAAGCACTGTGCTACCCCTCCAGCTGGCCCTATTCATCTTAATTTCATTTCATCAATGCAATATGATAAGCAGTTCCCACAAAATATATTAGATGTTAGTTCCTAAGATATACGATAATTAATATTTTCGTTGTATGGAAGGTACCATTTCCCCTGGTCCTATGCGTTCCATTTTCGTTTTAAGTTTGGTGGTTCATGAAAAAGATGTTACCGCAAAATATTAAGACTTTTGTTGTAAAAGTATTTAAGTTATACTATATGAAAATAACCAAAGCGTATCGAACTCTTAAACGTACCTAAAATTATGAAATGGCATGTCATTTAGAATATTTTTGCCAAATTTCAACTTTCAACGATGATTGGAAAAGGAATCTACACACCCATTTAAGTTAATGATTCGAGAACAAATCTTAAAAATTTTTTCTCACCAAAATTAATGATATATACATCAAACGATACACAATCGGGTCAAACGCAAATTATTTGGTAATAAATCAGTATCTGCTAAACTTTTGCTCGGATCGAATGTAAAGGAGGATCCAAGCTTTCAGAAAGATCATCTTGCAGCCATCCTGTGATAAGCTACAGGGTGTCAAAGTTGACTATCTCGGGTATGTAAAAGTTTCAAAAAAATGTAACTTCTACAAATTAAGAGAAAAAATCAGCTTACTCACCAAAATTATCTCTTTCATTTAAAAAGATATTTACACTTGAATTCTGAATTTTTGCCTTGACTTAATTTAGTTTTTCGGGAATAAGTCCTGAGGTATATTAGGGAAAAATTTTTTTAAAATATTGTGTAATTTAGTACATATTTCGAAATAATACGCTGAAAATTTTTTTCGATTATCTCCATTCGTCTAGACGTGAAAAATATTCAAAGTCTGTGAAAAATTTATATTTTTTACAAAAAAATATATTTCACATTTTTCTCAAAGTTGTTTTAATTAAAATCTTTGAAATCGGACTTAATTTGAAGAAGTTACAATTTTTTTAAACTTTTACTTATCCGAGATAATCAACTTGTTATCACCCTGTGATAACAACTTAGCTTATCTCGTGTTATCACAGGGTGACTACAAGAGAATCACTCTGAAAGCTTGGGTCCTCCTCTGCAACTCTTCCATACATTCCAATTCGATCCGAGCAGTAGTTTCCAATTCGAACCGAGCAGTACTTTAGCAGATACAGATTTATTACCAAAAAATTTGCCTTTGGCCCCACTGTGCGATAGCTAATAAAAAAATATTTTTCCTTTTATTTCCTTTTTATTTCAATAGACCATAGAACGATATGATCTAATAAAATAAAAATACAAACATTTGGAAAAAAACTTCAAAATAAAAATATTAACATTAAAAAATTTTCAAAAATGGAAATGCATACATATTTCATTAATTAACAGATTTGAATGGTCTGACCAAATTTTTCAGGTACGTAATCGTAAAAATATGTGCCTAAGGAATAACCATGCGTGCAAATATTATAATTGATGATATTGTTTTATGTTTTTTTTATTCACTTAGGATTCTTTCTTATTTCAGCAGATTATGTTTCTTTAGCATAAGTATTTAATTACAAGAAATTTAAGATTTTAGTACTAAAATCATTCGGAGCAAAATTTGGTACAGACGATTTTACTATCGTTATTTTTGGAAATTACGATATCGAAAACGATATCATATTTTTTGGAAAAACGATATTATAAGGAAAGGTACACTTTAGTCCGTAAAAACTATCGTTTTAGATTCGAAAACGATTATCAATAGTGATAGTTTTTATCACCTAGATGATATCGTTTCGATATCGTTATAATATCGTTTGGTTTGTTGGGTTATTTTTATTAAAATTCGATTTTGTCCTTCCTTTTAGCTATTTGGTAAAAATAAAAAATATGGGTATATTTATTTTTATTTAGCTATCGATTGATGTATAAATCATTAATATTGGTGAGAAAACAATTAAAATTTCTTCTAGGATCATCGACGTAAATAGCCGTGTATCATCCTGTTCCAACCATCGCAAGTAGTTTAAATTTAGCAAGTATGATCTAAATGACACACAGTGTCTCCTAAACTACTGGTTAGATTAAATTGAAATGTATGAAAGAGTTGCTGAGGAGGACCTAAGCTTTTGTGATAAAACAAGAAAATCTACAGGGTGGTGAAATTGACTACCTCGAGTAGTTTAAAAAAAATCGTAACTTATACAAATGAAATCCGGTTTAAAAGATTTTTATATTTCTGTAAAGTGCTTGGCATGATAAAGAAAAGATGTGCTTATTCACCTAAGTTATCTCTTACAGTTAAAAAGATATTTACACTTGAATTTTTGATTTTTTGTCTCGACATTCTTTCGTTTTTCTTGAATAAGTCCTGAGGTATATGAGGTAAAATTTTTTAAAAATATTCGGTAATTTTTTATATATTTCAAAATAATATGCTAAAAGAATTTTTGGATTATCTCAATTCGTCTAGACGTGAAAAATATTCAAAGTCAGCACTCTGAAATTGGTATGAAAAATGGCTATTTTTTTACAAAAATGTAGTACAATTCTTTCACTTTTTACTCAAAGTTCCGTTTAAGAAAAAATTGTTTTCTTTATATATTTCAAAAAACAAGGTTTCACAAATGGCTAAAATAGAAATTTTGAACTGATTTAGGCTTGCACCCTACATCAGGCATTGGTCGAAAATGGTGAATTTTGGAAAAATTTAAATTTTTTATCGATTAATAAAAAAAATGTCACGCGAGCTTTTTTAAATTTTTTTGAATACATTTCATAAAATAATAGATTTAGAACGATCTGACACTAAACTGCTTCCCGCCCGGTCAAAAACGGAGGGCAGCAGATTTCATGAAAAAAGTCAATTTTTTAAACGACTATTTGCATAAAAAAGCATATTTGCGTAATATTTTCACCATTATCTCTTTTGACGTGTATAAAATATATATCGATCTTTCACTCCTGCAAAAATCAATAAAAAAAACCTTAAAATTAAATTTTTGGCAATTTTTCAAAAATATTTAATATTTAATCAATAAAAGCGATTATTGCGATTATTATCTCGTTCAACAACCAAAACGTGCCAATACAATTGTTTATTACGTATACGCACATATGGAAATAACGTAAAACAGTGAATTTGGTCAGAGTTGACCTAAGTTGTCAGTTTTGAGACCATGATATAATGATTTTAAAACAATCTATATAATAAATAAGTATATTTTTATATTCTTGTAATATTTTATTAGTGTTTGGAAAATAGGTTTGGTTTTTATATCTTTTTTATATTTTTTATTTTTGAAAAATTGCCAAAAATGTATATGTTAATTAAAAATCATTAATAAGCTTTTGTAATGATTTTGGCAGTAGAGAAAGATTGATATGTATTTTATATACTTCATAAGAAACAATTGCGAAAATATTATGCAAATATGCTCTTTTATGCAGTTAAAAAAAGTCGTTTAAAAAATTTACTTTTTCATGAAATCTGCTCTTCTGCATTCGTTTTTGTCCGGGCGGGAAGCAGTTTAGTGTCAGATCGTTCTAAATCTATTTTTTTATGAAATATCGTCAATAATTTTAAAAAAGCTCGCGTGACATTTTTTATTAATCGATAAAAATTTAACTTTTTTAAAAATTCACCATTTTCGACCAATGCCTGATGTAGGGTGCAAGCCTAAATCAGTTAAAAATTTCTATATTAGCCATTTGTGAAACCTGGCCTTTGAAATATATAAAGAAAATTTTGTTTTCTTAAACGGAACTTTGGGTAAAAAGTGAAGGAATTGTACTATATTTTTGTAAAAAATAGTCATTTTTCATACCAATTTCAGAGTGCTGACTTTGAATATTTTTCACGTCTACACGCTTTTCGGTAATCGAAAAATTCTTTCAGTGTGTTATTTTGAAATATATAGCAAATTATAAGATATTTAAAAAAAAAATTTACCTCATATATCTCAGGACTTATTCCCGAAAAACGAAAGAAAGTCAAGACAAAAAATCAAAAATTCAAGTGTAAATATCTTTTTAACTGTAAGAGATAACTTAGGTATATAAGCACATCTTTTCTTTATCTTGCCAAACACTTTACAGAAATATAAAAATCTTTTAAATCGGACTTCATTTGTATAAGTTACGATTTTTTTAAACTTTTACATACTCGATGTAGTCAATTTTGACACCCTGAAGATTTTCTTGTGTTATCACAGGGTGATAACGAGATGATTTTTCTCAAAGCTTAACTGTGCGGCATCAATGTTATGGCGGTTTAAGATAGATTTTTTTAAAAAAATTGCCAAAATTCTATTTATAGTCCTAAATCAAAAATTATTGCATTTATGTACTCTACAATGTTGTATCTAAAATATAAATTAAAAATATCGCGATAAGTTAAGTATGCGTGGATATATTAGCGATTTAATAATTATTAAACCTTCTTATAAAATTTGCAAAATTCAGTTTTTAGTGATGTAGTATATTTCATATTCATCCATTTATTGCAAAATTCATAATTTTTTTAAATAAGTCGTAAGACAATGTGATTTATATGCATTTTTTAATTGCACTTAGTCGAATCTCTAAAGTTGCATTAAATGCAAAATCATACTTTTTTTCGAACGCCATATTGATTTTGATATAAGGTATTAAAGCAGCTACAGATTGACATACATCATCGTCAATTTTGATTAGCGGCTTGGGTGTGCCTCGACGATTAATGTTAAACTAAAAACATCGCGTTCTTAGCCCATGAAAACCGTTGATTAATATTTTTAGTGAAATTATATATTTAGAATTTTACACATTAACTTATTTCAGTTTAAAATTGATTTTTAACGCCAACATCCGCTATAACGAAATATGCAAAATTGGTGAATTCTTTAAAATAGCTATACACGTTTAGCAAATTAATATTTTAAAACGCCACAATGATTTTGAAATGTCATTTGGAAACCTTCTTTGATAACGCTATACTCTAGCTTCATTGAAATAACGTTGCGAGTGTGACTCGCGAAAAAAGCACGTCTTGACGCCATTCACGTTTTATTCTCTCCAAGTTTGGGTACCTCCTACAGCATTTCTATTGAGGGCACATTAACGAGATATATGTCAAATGATGCATAATTTCAAGAGCTATTGGGCTCTGTTTTGAATTTTGAAATATCCGAAACGGCGTAAAATCCCCAGTGAAAAAACTGCAAAATTCTAAAATTTTTTAAAATTTTGTTTCACGACTTTTGCACAACACAATTTGGCACTGGTTAATTGCACGCTAATTAAATCCACGCTGGTCCTTTTCTACAAGTGTTTATAGTCTACATTAGAAGAATTTATGCTAAAATCCGCGACTACAGCAATAAAAAGAAATAAAAAAACTTATTAGTTTCAAATATTTTTTTTTTTTTGAATTTTTGACTTCGGATGCTTGCCGGCACCACATAGAACTGTTTCAGGTCTTGAATTTTTTTCTGTTACAGCAAAAAGTGTTGTTAATATAATTGCATCAAAAGTTGTTTAAAAAAGTCATAATTTAAAAA
Organism: Protophormia terraenovae; assembly: GCA_951394005.1. Classification (NCBI taxonomy): domain Eukaryota; kingdom Metazoa; phylum Arthropoda; class Insecta; order Diptera; family Calliphoridae; genus Protophormia; species Protophormia terraenovae. The sequence continues at coordinate 73,591,856 of OX596073.1, read as the reverse complement.
AAATATTTGAGGTTGAAGGTCGGTATATGTATACAAAATTTATTTTTTTTTCTTATATTTAAAATGTGTTTACATTCCCGAATCCCGGGAATTGGAAAATCCTGTCCGGTTTGGCATCCCTAGTTATAAAGCAATGCATTTAATAGATACATTTTTTTAAAAAACTGTAAAAAGGCCATATTTTCTACATGTAAACGCTCTCTACAAACTTCAGGGCCGATGCTTCACGGGTTAACGATATCCGATTTCACATAATATCTTTTTACAACTGATTAACAATTCTAAGGGAAGTTACGGTTAAAATTCAAAAGTCGATAAATTTTGGTACAGTCTAATGTACATATATTCTCATTTGGTAGAAATACCAAGATTAAAAAAAAAACTTGAAATTACTAATTCAATTTTAATACAATACAATAAGATATCTGAAGGTTTAAAATGATGCACTTTCAAACATTTATTGCAACAATTGAAAACAATAAATCACAGATGGAAATAATTTTGTAGATTTACTTTAAAAAAAATATTTATTTGTTGATTTTATTTTATATATATTTTTTCAGTCATGTGTTGTATAACGTATGTGGTTTTGTTAATTAAATACTTATTAATACTTAGTCAACCTTTTTTATATAGCTCGGGAAAATAAGGGTACGAGCTCAGAATTTGATGTAGGGAAACAAAATTTAAATGTTATCGAAAATCACGTGTACGAGTTGCAGGTGCGGTTATGTAGGTAAGGTTTTTAATTTCCCGACCTTTTTTAACTCCCGGGAATCGGGATTTTATTTTTTAAAAAAATTATAAAAACTAAACACAAAAAAAACTATAATTTTATATGAAAATTTGCCCGCAAATACATGAATCTGTTTCTAAATAAAAATATATGTTTGTAGACCACTTTTTATTACAATATTGAACTAAAAGAATTTCCTATAGATATTGAAAATTGTTTTTAATAAAAATACTTCTATTGGATAACACCGTGTAACAATTTCCCAAAAAATTATTACACAACAAAAAAATCGATATATGTATCAAACTAGAGCCCACATATAACAAAATTACGTAAAATCCTTTTTATAAGGATTATATTAAATTGTAAGTAAATATAAAGTTAAAGGGTTAAATTTTCAAAAAAGACATTTTCTTAACTTTATGTTCTGCAAAATTTAAATTAAAACGAGATTAAAAAGATATAGTTGGTCAATCCCGACCGTATGATACCCTACACAATCATGTATGTGCATCATAATTCGGGGAGGGGTCATATATTAGACCTGTGGCCGATTGCAGATCGATACTTTTAATAAGTGTAAGATAAAATATACAAATACAGAATATTACGTTAATACTAACATTTGTATGAATTTATGCGCTTTAGGGTGATTCCCGAAAGTGGGTTTATATGGGAGCTTTTATAAATTTTGGACCGAACCCCATAAAATGTGGCATTGTGATTTCTACTTAAATAAAATTTATTTGTGTCGAATATTAACTTAATACTGACATTTGTATGGGATTTATGCACGTTAAAGTGATTTTCCGAAGTGGAATTTATATGGAAGCTATGATCAATTATGGACTGATTTTGATGAAATTTGGCACTAAGATTGACCCACAAAAATATTTCCGAGTATTCGGATTAGTAAGTGTATTTCTTAGGATTTGTTTTGTATGGAAACATTTTGAATTGGATTGAGTATATATTTTTCAAATTCTTGTTTAATCTACACTATATTTGAGACAAGGAACAAGAAATACGTAAAATTATATGCAATACAGCTGTTGATTTATGTAATTTATCTCTTGATTTTTGCCTTGTTCTTTCTTTTAGAATTAGAATAGAATAGAGAATTTCTTTAGTTTCACTTTTTAATTAAATGCTTTGTTTTAAAACTCTTAATTTTTTTTATATACATTTTTGAAAATTAACAAAATTATTTATATAGAAATATATTCGAAGCGCGATGAAATGACTAATTAAAACAACTAATGCATTAATTGCATTATCAGATAATTGATTTCTAACTGGAAATACATGTTAGCATTCGACGAATTTTGGGCTTAAAGTCAATAATGCTGTTTGGGCACCAATCCAAAATATGTAAAAATACATAATAATAGATTTAAATTTTAGTGGAGACGTATATCTCTTTTATTTGCAATCAATTATTACCTTGTAGAATGAACACCTTTTGAAAGTTTTATGTCTATAATAAGTTGCATGAAGTGCTTCAATCGAAGATAGTATAAGAAGTAAACTTTAAATATAAAAAATAAAAAAATAACCAAGTTTAGGTGGCAAACAATATTTAATACGCCGTTAAAAGTTTACTCGCTATAATTTGTGTCAAAAACTTTCAGCAAAGTTGGATAAAGAAAGGAAGCAAGAAAGGATTCTAGCGATGTATATTTTATTAAAATTAGTTTTTAATAAAGAAGCAGCTAACAAATCTAACTTAAAAAAATGCATTGGCGAAATTCTTTAAGATAGAGAACTCCATGGTGTCAAACAAATTCGGATGTTTCAAATATGTAGGAAGTGTTATTTCTTTTTTATAGTATTTATATAGATCGAACTAAATGCACGGCAATATTGTATTTGTTTAATTAAGATAAATAAACGTTTTTTATATAGAATTTTTTATTTTTAAAAATTATAAAATTGCACATTTTTTTTAGTAATTTTGAATTCCCGGGATTCCCGACAAAAAATCCCGAGAATCGGGATACGAAAAATTTTCAAAATTTCTGGGAAATTCGTCCCGGGAATTCTCGGGATAAAAACTCTAGTTGCAGGGCATATTATTTCCAATTCAATGTTTTTTAGTATCTGCTGTATTTCAGGACGATATACTAAACGTGTTAGGATAAGTAGGTAAGTACAACACACATGAACTATAGACATGTGTTTATCTTATGTTGCACATATTGCCTATAAATCTTTCTCTGGTGGATGTTTGTAACCTTTAACCGCGAATAACTCGAGTAGCGTACATAGCGTGATTATCGCTGACTTTTTAGATACCAATACGAATCTACATATGCTAAAGGTAGTTTCCCTCCATCTAATTCCGAGGTTGAGTTTTTTTGTCTTATTTTCCTGGGTTAATGTATAAATACAACAAGTCCGGATTCCTTTACATTGTTAAATTATGAAAAATAAACAACAATTTTATTTATTTTCTTTTTAGTTTTGTTTATAAAATTCATATAAGTAATTTAAAAAAAATGGTAATATATATATATATATATATATATATATATATATATATATATATATATATATATATATATATTTTTTTTTTTTAAATTAAAATGAGAAACAAAAAATCCGGAGAGAAATTAAAAGAAAAATTATTTTTTAACCGAGCTGCATTGCGCATTCTTCATAAAAAATTGTATGGACATTTACTGATCGGACTTGTTATGTTTATACATTTAATAATGCAATTTGAAAATTGTAAAATATTTTTGAAACAAAAATTTTATACAATTTTTTTATAATTTTAAATTTTTTATGAATAAAGTCTAATATTTTTTTTTACTTAAAATACTAAATATTACAATAATATTATTTTTCAATATGAAAGAATTGAAATATCTTTTAAAGAAATTTAAAAAGTTAAAGAGAAGCTTAAAAATATCCATCCTTGAAATGGTATTCTCTAATTTTTTTAAAACTAAGTCGAGCTTAGAGTGCTTGATGTTGTTGATGATGATCGTGGTTTGAGCGTGAGTAAAAATGTATCAGGTGGGACGGCTACACAAGCCGGATATGTTTTTATTTGTGAGAGATCAGTGCTGCCAATATCATATTTGTGCATTATATTAGCAAGCATTATAAATCCGAAACCTTTCACCAAGTTTTGTCCAATGCACGTCCGTTTTCCAATGCTAAATGGTAGGAAGTGTGGTATATTTTTCTTAAGTTGCAAGTTTTGAACTTCTTTTGTAACTGCATTGATTTTTGGTGGATTTAGTGGAACAATAAAACGTTCAGGTTTAAATTTCTCTGGTTCGGTCCAATATTTAGAACTGGTGTTCAGCTCATAATTGTTGATAAAAACAATTGTACCCTTAGTGACCCCATATCCCCCAATTGTAACGTCTTCAGTTGCAACATGTGGTACAATTGGAGATGAACAATAGCGCAATACCTCGTAAATAGTACCTACAGTATATGGCATATTATCGGTGTCCATAAGAGAAATAAATCTATGGCTATGCCCGACCACATTGTCAACTTCTGCTTGTATTTTCTTTCCAGTTTCTGGATTTTTAACTATAAAAGCCAAAGCCAGCATCACGAGGTTTCCTATCGCAGAATGACCTCCAATAAAATCTTCCAACATATATATAATTGTATCTCGCGAAACATCCTCATTCTCTGCGAGACTTTTTAATAACGCATCAGTAAAATCTCTTTCCGGCATTTCAGCATCAATATTTCTCTCACGATCATTGATTATACGTTCCAAAATAAATTTTCTAATTGTCTCTGACCAGTGCACAATTTTCTTCATATGATTTTTATAAAAGGGACTCAGCCATGGCAAGAAATCAACTGCATATCCTTGATTAATTTCCCAAAATATTTCGTCGAAACAACGAACTATGGTTTGAAATTCTTTGTCGTCATAATCAAAACGTACGGAGCACATATATTGACTAAACATATTGGCGCAAGTTTGCTGAACTAAAGGTTTTAAAGCTATTTCTTCTTCCTGGTCTCTTATTATCGTACTTAATCGGTCTAAAAACTCTTGCATCTCATGACACCCAACTTCTGACATTTTGTGATAGAATGAGGTTGCATCGCGAGGAGAACAATGTTTTCGAGCTAAATTTCTGCGTTTCTGTTGCAGTTGAGACCAATCACAAAGAGCCAAGGCTAAAAAAAATAATAAAAAAAGGTTATTAAAATATAACAAATTATAAGCAATCCTATCTAAAATACAAATGTAAAGAGAAATTAAACTTCAAGAGACAATAATATATAAATATATATATATATCGTCCATTCCATGAGAGATTTATAAAAAATTTCAATTTTTTAAGGAGGCTCGCCCGGTTTTGTTCATATTTGGTACGCATATAACCTATGGAGCCATTTTTTTTTTTTTTTTAATTTTAAAAATTACGGGAATTTATTCACGATTTTGATTTTTCGAAAAGTCAAAAAAATTGGAAAAGTGTGTAAATTTTCATATCAATATCTCTAAATATTTGCCTTAAAAAGACAATTTTCCTCATTTTTGTGATATTATAATTCGCGAACTATCGCGGTAATCAAACTGAAACTCGGTAGTTGCATTTCCAGCGTCAATATTAATATTCTTGCCGAATTTTATTATAGTCGGATGATTTTTGGAAGAAATTCGAGATTTTTCTATTTTATTACAAAAAAAAGAAAAAAAAAAAACAATACAAATTGCAATAAATATTTCGAATTTATTATGACATTTATTGCAATAACTCCTAAAATATTACGAGTCCCAGAATGCCACTTTCCACGGTTAAAGAAAACATTTTCATCATTAACATATATATTTTTTTTAATTTTTAAAAAGACCCCTTTTCGAGATATTTACCCACAAACTTAAAAATGCCGAGATATGGACCATTTTTTTGATACCTTTAATATGACATCTCAATAAATTTTATATAATAAATACTTCGAAAGATATTTGTAATTTTGTTTCAAATCGCGATATTTCGCGAACCACTTGATGAAATTATCTGAAATTTTGAATTAGTCTTAGTTTTGAAAATAATAATAATTGTACCAAATATTATCAAATTCGGAAGAGGTGAGAAAATCAGCTAGTTGGTTTTAAGTGGAATGACTCACCAATATCAGTCAGAATTTAAAGGGGAATTGTCTTCAGATTACAAAAGTTTCGTATTACATGTAAAATGATTTGGAAATGGATGAACTTTAGTTTATTATGGTTATTTTTATTAATTTTTTATAAAATATTTAGAATATTATATATTGATCCAATTTTAACATATATGTATGTATATTTTCTGAAATATATTGCTAAAATATCGCGCTGCTTAAATTTAATGATATCATTACTAATATCGTTATTTTCAAAAATTATGATATAATTTTCGAGTGTACCTTTTAGAAAGTAACCTATATCATTTTAGAATTATAAATGATATAATTATCGGGATTTTATATCACCGAAATGATATCGTAATGATATCATAACGATATCATTTGGTTTGTTGAGAATGTGACCATAAAATATTTATGTGTGGCAAACAACAAATCAGCTTATTTTGGGAAGATAAAAATGTTCTTAATGTCAACACATCGTGACCACATAATGGAAAATATTTTCACATTTTTTCGGGCAAATAATTATTTGATCTTACAAAATTTTTGTAAGAGAAAACAATATCAAATAAAATTTGTATCGAGCCATGTTATTTACTATTGAATCTAAATCATTAAAATTTTAAATATGTAAATAAATAAGAAATAAATTCCGCGAATATCAATATTTTATAATTTCATTAATTTATATATGTATTATATTATAATTTATATATCTAGGCAAAATAGATGAAAAAATTGCTTAAACTCTGAATTTTTGCATATAACATCGTTTTGCTGTCTTATACATACTATACTAAAAGTTACCGATATATGATATATCTAATGTTTTTTAGTATCCACTATATTTTAGGACGATATAGTAAAATTGTAAGGATAATTATACCAACCATCTTCTAAAAATATTTACTTATCTTTTATTGCATATATTGTCAAGAAATATTTTCCTGGTCCAAGTTGGGGTATCCGCAAGTGTAAAATTTTCAATGAGGCAACAGATTAAAATTACAAAATAAAACGACTTTGGGCACATACCTGAGCATAAATTCCATACAAATGTTAGTTAGCTAAAGTGCATAAAATCACGTAGATCAAAGGTTCTCAAGGGGTCTGCACAAACACTTTAGGGGGTCGAGAAGATGGCTAAAAAGTACAAATTCACTACTTTTTATGTTTTCCAAAATGTTTTAGAACTTAATACAAATTTAAAAGAATTTATATTAAAATGGCTCAAAAGTAGCGATTAATTGAAACTTTAAAATTAAGTTTTTATAATAATATTTGGAGTCTGACGAAATTAGATTTTACATCACTAGTTATTAAAATCAATATTCTGTGTTATTTATTTTATTTGTAGTGAGCTGTCAAAGTTGTATTTTGAAAATTCTCAGAGTGCTAACCGTTCTAAATTGGATCTGAAATTTGAAAAAATATATGTGTAAATTTTCTTTGTTTGCAGTTTCTTCAAAAATTTATTTATTTGATACTAATTTTTGTATTTTGAAGAAATATAAAAACCAGTTAAATAATTGAAAAGTTCCCAGCAGTTTATTTGGTGGCAATTAATCCGCTTTTAGATAGTAAGATTCATTGGTGTATAGTCACCTGCCGCTCTCCATTGGTCACCAATGAGCGTATTATTAATTGTCACTTCTCTGACTCTATGGTAAGCGGGAAAAATAATAAAAAATTTTTAACTGACTCATTGTAACCAGTAAAGTGGTTGTGTGCGCACAAAAGTTACACTTTGTAGCCGTTGAAGTGATTGCGTATGTACAGAGTTAAGCTTTCAGCGTTTAGCTAAACCACGGACGCTGCTACAGTAAGCCAAAGTTAACCACTACGAGGGTGAAAAACATATCGGGGCTTATTACTTTTACAAATATAAACCGATTTTAAATATTTTTACATTTTTTAATTCTCCTAAAACAAAGAAAAAACATGCTTATTGTGCTAAATTATCTCGATTGGTTTAAAAGATATTTAACTTCAAAAAACAAATTTCTCATTTTTGGGCTTGACTTTTTTTGCGATTTTTCTATATAACTTTTAAAATATCTATAATTTTCTAAATTATGCTAATAAAAAAATTTTTTGTTATCTCAATTGCATAACAAGAAAAAAATTTTCAAAGTCAAAATTTCAAAACAAGTCTCAAAAATTGCTATTTTTTGACATTTTTATAATTAATTTTTATACCCAATATATGTCTTACATAAGGTTTGTTTGGGATTGAAAATGGCAAAATCGGTTAATAAACAAAAAAGTTATGGGCTAAAGAAACACAGGGTGTCCTTTTCATACTATTCTGCTGATATCTCTTAAACAAAAGCATGTACGACAACGAAATTTTTAATAAATAGTTTACCGCCCACCTCCCATATAAGGTAAAATTGTGTTCAAATAGTTCAAGGACTAATGTAAAGTCGGAAACAAAAAATGGACATGGTCCGCCCACTTTACCACCCACCTTCCATATAACGTAAAATTTGTAAAAGTTGATGGTGATGGATGGTGGGTATATAGATTTGGCCGAGCCGAATATAACATTCGCGCTTGTTTTTTTAAATTTTATTAAAAAAGTTTAACATATTTTGCCATTATCTGAAATAATGGACCTCAGGAAAACGTGCAAGTGTAATTCTGAAAAGTTCTGAGCGTTCACCCTACATCCAGCAGTTTTCAATAATGGTCAATTTTGGATTAAAAATTGATTGTTGATTTAGGTACTTCTTTGAATTAAAGTAGAAAGTTCAATATGTTTGTAAAGATTTTGCAAAATATTATGACAGCCTACCTATAAATTTAGTCTCACGAGGCAATTTTCCGAAACTACCCATATCTTCAATAACAATGATAAAAATTTTGACCTTTCAAAATATATAGTAAAATTGAGCAAAAATAGAATCATAAAAAAAAAAAACACCTTTCAAATAAAATTTTTCTTATATGTAACAAATTTTACGACTGTTTCGTTCATGAAGTTAAAGTTACGATTATTTAACTTTTATCAGTACTGATGTAATTTTTTAAGATATGAACATGAAATTTTTTGTATAAATGGACCTTGGGTCAGTACATTATAAACCAGTAAATAAAACCAACATTTGATTTTTAAGTGGTTACGACCTTTTGTATTTTAGTTGACGATCTATATGTATAAATACGAATATGTATATTTAAAAGTTAATTCATTACAATCAATCTTGAATGTTGGAATAAAAAGATATAGTGCGGAATTATTCCTAGTAAAAAATATTATGTACCATATACTATAGGCGGACATCTCCCGATAACGGACAAAATCAGCGTTACGGTCGCTGTCTGGGAGCTTTCACTGTATTTTAAAACATGTGCAAAAATTATTTGGATACCTATAAGCATTTGGAAAATATTCAGGCTCAAATATATGAAATATATCCTTAAAACAAAAAAATGCAAATTTGGTATAAAGATTGGTACTTGCACAAAACTTCTTTGGACCGAATTTCATTAAAATATTCTTAATATTAAGACATTTTTAAGTGTGAAAACTCTTTTCAGGGGGGATATTTGTATGGGGGGTAGGTGAAATAATGGACCGATCATAACCAATTTCAATAGGCTTCGTTCTTGTATCATAAAAGTTCCACCTGCCAAATTTCATTCAATTATCTTTAAAATTGCGACCTGTTCTATGTGCACAAGGTTTACATGGACAGCCAGCCAGCCAACCAGCCGTCCAGCCAGACGGACGGACGGACATCGGTAGATCTATTTAAAATGTGATTCTGATTCGATTGGTATACTTTAAGGTGGGTGTTGGATAACTCATTCTATGCATTGCAAACATCAGCACAAGCACATAATACCCCAACCACCTATGGTGGTGTAGGGTATAAAAAACAACAAAATAGTCATTACAGTGCTTAATATAAATGTTTGTGTGTGTATATTTTAGTTTTTACTCGGTTGTTTATGAACGAATTTGATTGATTCAAAAACGAAATTTTATAAAAATATTTATGACCGATCTGTATAAAAATAAAAATCTGTAGCTTAAACAAGGGTTTAAAAAAATAAAAAATGCATTTTTCCCGATATCCCAGTTATTATTGAACCGATTTAATTAATTTCTTCAGCACAAAAATTCAGAAAAAAATTTCCGAGCCTTCTTTGCAAAAACGAAGTCCGTAGTATATATAGAGGCTTCAGAAACTGAAAAACCGGCTCTAAAAACCGGTTTTTTAAGCATATTTCCGCAATGTATGAACCGATCTTGCTGAACTTCAATAGCAAAATTGTCGAAAGGAGAATCGTTTGATGTATATATTATATATGCCAGTTATCGGTGGGCTTCATAAAAGCCATTTCAACGTTTTATAGAGAATTTGAACGTATTTTTTAAAAAATTTTTGAAATTTTATTTTAAAAGTTATGGGACAAAATCGCAAAAATGTCAAGGCCAAAAATGAGAAATATAATTTTTGAAGTCAAATATCGTTCAAACCGTTTGTTGATTCGTGCTTTGGGATTTGAGAAAATATAGACTAAAATCAAAACTTTCATATAAAATGGGTCGAATTCGCAAGAGTATGTACCTTGACCATTTGAGTTATTGGAGCATGCAAGCATGTTTTTTGTAGGTCTTATCAGTGCTTATAATAATCCATAAAAATGTTTAAAATCGGACGAGAAACAAACAAAAAAAAAAACAAGCGATTAAAAAAATTGTATGTCAGAGGTACCCAACTTTGAGCCTATTTAGCTCCGCCCCTGAGGGGTTTGTCCGGTCCCCCTTCCAAACTTAAAATTGTACACTCCTCTGCTACACCTATAGCAAATTTCACGCAACTCCAATCAGACTATCAGAAGTTGCAGATTTATTTCCAAAAAAATTTCGATTCTGCCCCACTGTGCAATATATTATTGTTTAAACTAACATACTTTTATGATTTTTTAAGTTTTTAAAAATATCAATAAATAAATAAAGAAGAATCGCGAAATTTTACAAAACAGAAATATATAAATAGGCTCCTTGGAATAGCTTAGATATTCGTCATCAATCGAAACAGTTCATAATAAATCACCGATTCATTATCCAAATATTTTCATTTGGTCGCACCGAGAATCCTAGTTGCAAGGATTAATTTTTAAAGCTTTTTGTATTATTGCAAGTTATGTTAATTTTTTACAATTTCTCAAATTAATAAAATAGAATCGCTAATAATAAGCCGAAGTTTTAAACGATTTTGTATAAGTATATATATAAAATGTTTCGTTTAAAATATATTATTTTGTCTGGATATTTTTTAATGGGCGTGCCTAATATTTCGCCTATAATATGGTCATTATAGAGTTGGTGAAGTATCGAGTATTTAGGTACTCAGTACTCGATACCGACTGTTTTTTTGAGTACTCAATACCAAATTATAACTACTCGATATTTTTAAGGTTGTATTTTGAAGTAAAATTCAAGTGTTTTTTTTTTTTTTGCTTTTTGCAATGCAACCTTAAATAAAATGAAATTGAAAAAAGATTCGGCTGTGCCGAATCTTTGATACCCTTCACCATATTACCATCTTACTATCTTATCGACATCATATTACCATATTACCGACAAATAATAAAATTTTCGCCTTAACGTATGCTTTTATATTTTCACATATATAAATCTAAATTTTTCTCAAACTAGGAAAATTTGAATATGAAAAAAAAAAAAAACAATCATAGCAGGCTTTGCTTTTAAAAAATAAACAATAACAATTCCATATTTATTTATTTTTTTATGTGTGTATATACAAACTGACAGCATATACAAAGAACAACAACAACACTGTTATTCATTATATTACTTCTGTTGCTAACTAAACTACTTGTCTTATAGGCAAAAACGTCACTAATAGTCTTTACAATGCTTAATATACATGTTTGTGTATGTATTTATGTATATTCTTAACAGATATGTTTTAGTTTTAAAAAATAAACAACAACAATTCCATATCTATTTATTTTTGTACAGACTGCATATACAAAGAACAACAACAACACTGTTATTCATTATATTACTGCTGTTGATAACTAAACTACTTGTCTATACAAAAAAACAAAAAACGTCACTAATAGTCATTACAATGCTTAATATATATGTTTGTGTGTGTATTTATATTTTTAACAGATTTGTTTTTGGGCCATAACTCTATTGATTATGAACGAATTTGGTTTATTAAAAAAAAAACGAAATTTTATAAAAACATTTATAACTGATCTATATAAAAATAAAAATCTGTAGCTTGAACAAGGGCTTCAAAAATAAAAAATTCGTTTTCCCCGATATCTCAGTTATTACTGAACCGATTTATTTAATTTTTTCAGAACAAAAATTCAGAAAATAATTTCCGAGCCCCCTTTAAAAATTCGAAGTCCCTGGTATATGCCGAGGCTTCAGAAACGGAAAAACCGGTTCCAAAAACCGGTTTTTAAAGCATATCTCCGCCATTTATAAACCGATCCTGCTGATTCAAAAAACCGAAATTTTATAAAAATATTTGTATAAAAATAAAAATCTATAGCTTAAACCAGGGCTTCAAAAAATAAAAAATGCGTTTTGTCCGATATCTCAGTTATTATTGAACCGATTCATTTCATTTTTTCAGAACAAAAATTCAGAAAAAAATGTCCGAGACTTCTTTGTAAAAACGAAGTCCCTAGTATATACAGAGGCTTCAGAAACTGGAAAACCGATTATAAAAACCGGTTTTTTTTAACATATCTCCGCATTGTATGAACCGATCTTGCTGAATTCCAATAGCAAAATTCTCGAAAGCATTTCCGATCGTTTGATATATATATTATATATGTCAGTTATCGGTGGGCTTCATAAACGCCATTTCAACTGACACACGGACGGACGGACATGGTCCTATCGTCATCATTTCTTACAAGGATCCCGAAAATGTAAACTTTTTTGCTCTCCGACGAAAATTGTGGGAATTACAAACGGAATGACAAACTTATATATACCCTTTACACCTTTGGTGAAGGGTATAAAAATCTAACGGTACTGGTTGTGGCGTCAATTTACAAAGAAAATACAAAGTAAGAACTAAAGAGAAATTTATATTTAAACAAATATTTTAAATATGTCCAAAAAAAGAAGCAACATTTGGCTTCATTTTAAAGATTTCAAAGCCGGAGAAACGGCAAAATGTAATATTTGCAAAGCTGTTATTTCTTATAAAGGTAAATATAAATTTTTATAAATGTTGTCATCATTTGTTCTAATGTTTATTTTCTAAGCGGGGGTTGTTCAAACTTAAAAAAGCACCTGGACTCCAAGCGTCCTACTGTGGATTTAAAAAAACCTAGTTCTGATGGTGAAGGTATGTATAATTCACAAAGACGTCTCATTTTAAAGCTATTATTGTACCAATTGACAAAAAATCGCTTTTAGAGTAGATTATGTGCTATTGTTGCAAAAGTCTCACAATTGAGATTAAGATTTAAATTATTGCATTTTTTAATGATCCGACTTTGTCGAGTCATATTTTGAATTTGACCCATTTTATATGATAGTTTTGACTTTATTTTCTAAAATCACGTATCGTAAAACGGAATGCAGTTCGGAATGCATTCAAAATCTACAGAATTTCGGATTTTTTTCTTCAATTGCAAAAATTAGATAATATTAATTACATTGCTTAGCTGACACAATTCATTATCTATATACAGTGGGGAGCACAAATAAGCACATGCTTGTAATTTGTGCACTTGTCGTTGCATAAAAATAAAAATGAAATTGAAAAAAGATTCGGCTGTGCCGAATCTTTGATACCCTTCACCATATTACCATCTTTACTATCTTATCGACATCATATTACCATATTACCGACAAATAATAAAATTTTCGCCTTAACGTATGCTTTCATATTTTCACATATTTAAATCTAAATTTTTTTCAAACTACGAAAATTTTAATATGAAAAAAAAAAACAATCATAGCAGGTTTTGCACAACAACAACAACAATTCCATATTTATTTATTTTTTTATGTGTGTATATACAAACTGACTGCATATACAAAGAACAACAACAACACTGTTATTCATTATATTACTTCTGTTGCTAACTAAACTACTTGTCTTATAGGCAAAAACGTCACTAATAGTCATTACAATGCTTAATATACATGTTTGTGTATGTATTTATGTATATTCTTAACAGATATGTTTTAGTTTTAAAAAATAAACAACAACAATTCCATATCTATTTATTTTTGTACAGACTGCATATACAAAGAACAACAACACTGTTATTCATTATATTACTGCTGTTTCTAACTAAACTACTTGTCTATACAAAAAACAAAAAACGTCACTAATAGTCATTACAATGCTTAATATACATGTTTGTGTGTGTATTTATATTCTTAACAGATTTGTTTTTGGTCCATAACTCTGTTGATTCTGAACGAATTTGGTTTATTAAAAAAAACGAAATTTTATAAAAACATTTATGACTGATCTATATAAAAATAAAAATCTGTAGCTTGAACAAGGGCTTCAAAAATAAAAAAATCGTTTTCCCCGATATCTCAGTTATTACTGAACCGATTTATTTCATTTTTTCAGAACAAAAATTCAGAAAATATTTTCCGAGCCCCCTTTAAAAATTCGAAGTCCCTGGTATATGCAGAGGCTTCAGAAACTGAAAAACCGGTTCCAAAAACCGGTTTTTAAAGCATATCTCCGCCATTTACAAACCGATCCTGCTGATTCAAAAAACCGAAATTTTCAAAAAATATTTGTGACCGATCTGTATAAAAATAAAAATCTATAGCTTAAACCAGAGCTTCAAAAAATAAAAAATGCGTTTTGTCCGATATCTCAGTTATTATTGAACCGATTTATTTCATTTTTTCAGAACAAAAATTCAGAAAAAAATGTCCGAGACTTCTTTGTAAAAACGAAGTCCCTAGTATATACAGAGGCTTCAGAAACTGGAAAACCGGTTCTAAAAACCGGTTTTTTGAACATATCTCCGCATTGTATGAACAGATCTTGCTGAATTCCAATAGCAAAATTCTCGAAAGTATTTCCGATCGTTTGATATATATATTATATATGTCAGTTATCGGTGGGCTTCATAAACGCCATTTCAACCGACACACGGACGGACGGACGGACATGGTCCTATCGTCATCATTTCTTACAAGGATCCCGAAAATGTCAACTTTTTTGCTCTCCGACGAAAATTGTGGGAATTACAAACGGAATGACAAACTTATATATACCCTTTACACCTTTGGTGAAGGGTATAAAAATAATAAAGCAAATCCAAATTTTTTTTCTTCCATTTATTTTATGTTTAGTTTTTAACAAAATAATTTATAATTTAAAAAATAAAAGCATCAAGCTCTACGAAAAAATCCAACAAAACGAAAACAACTCAATTTTGCACCTGAGGGATTTTATAGTGTTTTTAAATATTTTTTACTACAATAAAATATATTTGGAATATAATATAGTGTAGTTTATAGATATGGGTCAGTAGATATTATACCAGTTTTAGAATTTTAAATATACCTTTAAAATCGGGAGCTATATCCAAAAGACCGATTTTTCGGATTTCGCGATTTTAAAATTTTATATCTAGAATACCATTTGACGAAATTAAATTTTTTAAACTGTATTAGAATGGCAAGAAATTATCCTTTTTAAAAAGTATATACGCATTTAAATTAACAGCAAAACTATGTTGAATATTAAAGACACAAATTTAGTTTTTGAATTTTTTCTTCTATTATTTTAAAGTTATATCTGTTTTTGACCCATACTTTATTTAATACATAATCTAATTCTGTACTTCATTGGTAAAACAAAAAGATATCGCTGAGAGAACACCAATATTGTAACTGTTTCCACATGAGATAGGAATCATAGTCGATTTTACGGATTTCTTACTTTTGGTATTTCATTTTTTCTCAAGAAAAAGGCTACAAAGTTTTTATCTGGTCTATGTAGGAGTACTGCAAGCATTGTGTTCATGCTATTAGAAATATTGTTCAAAAATATATAGTTATAAAATTATAAATTAACTCAATTTGAATTTATAATATTGTATGGATTTTAATAAAAAAAACTACGCTTTTGAAGTAGCTGCTCGTTACATATATAAAGATTGAAATCAATATGAATATGAAACTACGCTACTTTAACATCTTAATTAAAATTTATTTTTCAGGTAGCCCTGTTACCTGAAAAACACATCTATAAAGATAGGACTAAATTTTTTTTTCCTTTTTTAAATTTAGTTATTTCTGATATAACGATTATAAAAAAAATACTAGTTTTTAAATAATTTCATATCTTTTTTTATATAGAAATGGCTTCTAGACAAATGACACTTGAAGATTGCAACATGAATATGCAAATTTCTAAATCAAAAGAAAAAATTAATAACAAAGCTTTAATATCAATAATAACCATCGATCTCCAACCCCTTTCAATTGTGGAGAATGAAGGCTTTAAATTATTTTCCGCTTCTTTAAACCCTTCTTACAATATTCCATCCCGATCTACTCTTACTAAAACTTTATTAAAGAATGAGTACGAGATTCATCACAATAAACTTAAAGATATGGTTTTGGGAGTTGAAAATATTTTCTTAATCACCGACGCTTGGACATCAGTTGCAAATGAATCTTATATTTCTTTAACGGTCCATTTTGTGGATCAAAATTGGGAGCTGAAATCAAAGTTCTTAAATTGCTTTCTAACTAGAAAATATCACACTGCTGAAAATTTGAAAAATGAAATATTAGAAGCTTTAAAAATGTGGCGTATAGAGAATAAAATTTCAGTTGTTGTTTCTGATAATGCAGCAAATATTGTAGCGGCAATTAAAATGGCTGGTTGGGTTAATTTACCATGTTTTGCACATACTCTGCATTTAGTTGTAATGGATGGCCTAAAGGAACATCAAATTAACCGATTAATAACTATTTTCAAAAATGCAGTTGAATTTTTCCATCGAAGCACTAAAGCCTCCAACAAACTAAGAGATATGCAGGAACAAATGGGAAAGCCAAAGCAAAAATTGATTAACTCAACTCCGACAAAATGGAATTCCACTTTAAACATGATCATAAGGCTTATAGAAAATCAAGAAGTTTTGGAAGCAACAGTGGCAATACTTCACAAGCCAGTTCAACTTTTTTCCTTTGAAGAATGGCAAACTTTAAAAGAAATTTGTGATATTTTACAACCATTTATGGAAAAAACTACAGAAATGAGTGCTGAAAAATGTACAACAGTTTCTAAAATAATTGTCTTAATTCGGTGTCTCCAAACTTTTTTGAATAAAAAGAAAGCTGAAAATAATACAGAAATTATTTCTAACTTGTTGAATAATTATATAGACAATATAAATAAACGTTTCTTCAGGATAGAATACAATGAAATCTTAGCAATTTCAACATACCTCGACCCAAGGTTTAAATCTAAAGGATTTACCGATCACAATGCCTTAAACACAGTAAAGGCTAAGATATCATCAATGTTTAACTTAACAACAATTCAATCTCCGTCACCAGTAAAAAAAGTTAGTTCCAAAAATTCTATATGGATAGATTTTGACCAAAATACACCTTCAAACAGCATAACATCAAAATGCATAATTGAGTTAAATAACTTTAGTCACGAAAAATAGTTAGATAGGAAAAGTGATCCTTTAGAGTGGTGGAAGAAGAGGGAAAATGTTTACCCAGGCCTTGCAAAAATCTCCAAAAAATATTTACCAATAATAGCAACTTCGGTTCCCAGTGAGAGAATATTTTCTATAGCCGGCCAAGTTATAAGCAACCGGAGAAGTATGCTTAAATCGGAAAATGTCGAAAAAATTCTCTTTTTGCATTTTAACAAAGAAGGTAATATATTTTTCTTACTTTAAAACAACAGTTTTTAAACTCTTTTTTTCTTTACAGGTTAAAACTGTTTTTACGCCGCTTTTCAAATATAAATTGTTATGAAAATCTAAATCTTGAAATTTTTAAAACTTAATTGCATTTCTTAATGCAAATTTCAGTAAACTTTTTTATTTGTAGTTTTATTTTTGTTAATTTTTTTTTTTTTTTGTTTCCTTAATATTTCAAAATTACAAATTCTGAAATACAAATATTTTTCGTAAATTCCCAAACTTCAAATTACATTTACAAAATTCATAATTTTATTTTTTTAATATCAATTATTTTTTATAAAACTCTAAATGAATTTAAGAAAAATATAAAAATTTATATTAATATGTAATATATCAAATAAATAATTTAAAAAATGTAGAAAATGCCTTTTTTGTTTTTTTGATTTTGTAACATTAAAAAATAAAACATTCATAACTTTCAAATTAAAAAAAACCGTTAATGTATCGAGTACCCAAAAAAAAAGTATTGAGTTTGTATCGAGTAGTCAAAAGTACTCATAATTCCCAACTCTAGGTCATTACACGAGTATATTTCAACATAACTCTAGTGGGGTCAAATGCTCGGATCAAATTGAAATATATGGAAGAGTTGTAAAGGAGGACCTAAGCTTGGAGAAAAATCATGTTGTAGTCACCCTGTGATAACACGAGATAAGCTATAGAGTGTCAAAGTTGACTATCTGGAGTATGAAAAAGTTTCAAAAATTTGTAACTTCTACAAATGAAGTCCAATTTTAAAGATTTTTTTATTTCTGTTAAGTGCTTGGCAAGATAAAAAAAAGGTTACTTGCCTAAGTTATCTCTTACAGTTAAAAAGATATACTGTAATTTTAAATTTTTGTTTTTTTTTTTGCCACGACTTTCTTTCCTTTTTCGGGAATAAGTCCTGAGGTATATGAGGTACACATTTTTAAATATATTCTGTAATTTTTTAAATATTCCAAAATTTTATGCTGAAAGAATTATCTCAATTCGTCTATACGTAAAAAATATTCAAAGTCAGCACTCTGAAATTACTATGAAAAAAATTGACTCAAAAACTGGGTGTTAAAATTAGATTATGGGGTTATGGGAGGGGGCTAAATTAAAAATAGTTCCAGAATGTGACATTCCGAATCAACCTAGAATTAGATTATTCATAATGGGACCCATACTGCTAAGGGACAGACTGCTAAATATGCTCATAGCGCAGAACTCTAGGAATTATCCTTCATTTGACTAGAAAATCCTAAAGATGGACTAACCAACTGATGCTGGTAGAAGCATTATCCTTGCAGTGAATTCTGGTACTTTGCAGAAATTAGAAGAAAATGGTTTTCGAATTAGTGTTGGTCTTAGCAGCGCTATCGCCAAACCAATAAAGGAAGCATAGGAAAGAATCAAAGCAGGTACGGTAAGCTATAATGATTAAGGTTACATAAATTAATCTTCATCACTATATTGTAGCTACAACTAATCGTATCCTGAACTTGAATAGGAACGACATCGACGTGGCCCTGATACAAGAGCCATGGATAAACAGGGACCAAATAATGGGCCTGAAAGATAATTCATACAAACTTATCTACATTAAGAGTATAAATAAACCAAGAACATGTATATTTATGAAAAAATTAATTTGTTTTATTCTTAGACAGTTTTGTAGTAGGGATAATATTGCAATAACTTTGAATCCCATAAAAACAACGTATAGAAATCCGAAAAGAACGGATTGGAAAAAATATAAGAAACTTGTTAGTGCAAAAGTTAAAAATAGCAGGCTAAGTGTTAGTGATATAAATGAGTTGGACTCCTCGTTAAATATTATTGAAGACACTTTAATTTCTTCCTTCAAGCAATCGTGTCCACAAAGTAAAGTGAGTGGAAAGAAAAAACAAGAGTTCCATCAACTCTGACCTCCAGGCTCTCAGAAAGGATGTTAGAAAATCATTTAACAAAGCATTGAGAGATGGTAAAAATTATTTATGGGCTGAGTACAGAGATAAATTAAGAACTTTTAAAAAAGAGATAAGGAAAGCGAAAAAAGAAAATTATGAAAAGACTACAGAGGAACTTATGAATAGAAAGGGTACGTCAAGGTTAAGAAAAGTTCTTTCAAAGCGGGAATACTCAATTGGTAACCTTCGGACCTCTCAAGGTCATTGGACTAATACATCAGAAGAATCACTAAAGACTTTATTTCAAACACATTTTCCAGGTTGCTCCTTTGATGGACATGTACATGTAGAAAATATGGACGTAATCCATGATCGTGGAAATTGTCTATATATAAAGAACATAATAACACCATATAGTATAAAATGGACGATAAACACTTTTGGACCTTTTAAATCACCGGGACTTGATAGAATTTATCCAAAAATTTTACAGGAAACAATAGATGTTATTGGGGATGCTCTTATTAAAATATACACCTTTTGTATTGAAAAGACGTATGTACCCAAACCTTGGCGTAAAGTTAAAGTCGTCTTTATACCAAAGTCTGGTAAAATTCAGCATTTTTCGTCAAAGGACTATCGACCAATTAGTCTAACTTCCTTTATGCTGAAGACCTTAGAAAGAATATTGGATGAGACCATTCTTAGAAACCTTAGTATTACGGAGATTTCTGGTAGTCAACACGCATACATTAAAGGGAAATCCGTAGACTCTGCTCCACATGCTGTGGTACATCATATTGAGAAATCCCTTTCAATGAAGCTGAAGTTTACGCGATAGCCATAGCAGCAAGACAAATATCAATTTTACCAATATACGGACACGATATTAGTTTCTTCATTGATAGTCAAGCTGCTATAAGGCACTTAAAACAGGTAATATAAGGTCTTATGTAGTCAGCAGCTGTCACAAAGAGCTTTAAGCTCTTCGTGAACAGCATAACATTAATCTTTGCTGGGTACCAGGCCACAAAAATATTACAGGTAATGAGAAAGCAGACGAATTGGTGAAAAAAGGTGCGAACCTACCGCAGAAAAACGCGGTAACGGAAATTTGTCCACCCCTATCCACGTTAATTCAGGAAATAAAGCAAATATCAAGACGCGTGTGGTTAATCTGATAGATATATATAAACGAAGCTACTATGGGGAGAAACAAATATTAAATTTATGAATAACAGGTAATTGAGAATGGTAACTTATTTAATTACTGATCACAATACTTTTGGTAAACATATGGTAAGATTAAGATTTTTAGATGATGATACATGTAGGTGGTGCAGGGAAACTGTTGAAGACAGTTATCACTTTTTATGTGAATGCCCTGCGCTATCTAATAGACGATTTAATATACTTGGCTCTTTTTTCTTTCAGAACTTGTCTGATATAAAAGGTATAAATCCATGGAAATTAATAGAATATATAAAATCAACGAAATGGATAAGCTAGAATACAATTAGGATACGAAGAAAAGGAGAAATGCAAGGACAAGGAATCATAATGGGCCAATTTGGTCTCTATGGGTAACGGCTACAATTAGTTGTTGTCATCCTTTTAATCTAACCTAACCTATTCCCGAAAAAGGAAAGAAAGTCGGGGCAAAAAATTAAAAATTCTAAATTTAAGTGTAAATATATTTTTAACTGTAAATAAATTTATTTTTTCTTTATCCTGCTAAGCACTTTACAGAAATATAAAAATGTTTAAAATAGGACTTCATTTGTAGAAATTACGTTTTTTTGAAACTTTTACATACTCGAGATAGTCAACTTTGTTATCACAGGGTGACTACAAGATGATTTCTCTGAAAGCTTAGGTCCTCCTCTACAACTCATACATTTAAATTTGATCCGAGCAGTAGTTTAGGAGATACAGATTTATTACCAAAAAATTTTCGTTTGACCCCACTGTGGAACGGTACGATTTTTATAAATGAATGCACTAAAAGACGCGAACTAAAATTTTCTGTAAGCCATCCTAAGATTTCTTTTTTATATGTTATTTTCGGAGTTCTCTAGAAATTTGTGTCCGAACAAATTTTTTTTCTTGCAAAATTGAAGATTTTTTCTTAAAAGTTCTTTTAAAAAGTAAAAATTTGTTGGGGATATTTTTGGGATTTTTATTTTATTTGGGGATTTTTATTTTATTTGTAAAATTTTCTTTTTTAACTTAAAATCAAAAGAAAAAATATATTTTTCCGCTGGATATGAAATTTTTGGTAAGATAAGACGACAATAAAAAATAACTAATAATGAATTGGTACTATAACTCAAAAAAATCATTAAAATCTCCGAAACAAAATGATTATTGTAACGGATTGGCTATGAAAGTATTTTTTGAGTAATTGATGTTCCATTATTATTACTGTAATAGTTTAAATAGTTTAATCTTCAGTCTTCAATAAGTAGTTATTTAAAATCTGAAGGAAGTGTATCAAAAATAATTGATTCAATGGAATTTGGCTATTAATATTTTCATACCTTTGCAGAAGAAATAAAAACATAATTTTCGGTCACTTTTAGTGCTCAAAAATTTCCATAAAATCTTATTTTTTAAAAAATTTCTATGAAATTTTGTTTTATAATCTGGACTATTTGGGAAAAATTTATTGAATCACAAATAAAAGGTAATGTAGTTTATACTAATCGCTTAAATTAATGTATTATTTTAGTTGGGGATTTTTGGGGATGAAAATTCGCAATTTGGGGATATGACTCGAAAAAAATCTAGGAACACTGTACGCAGCTCAATTTTACACTGAAAAAGCTTTTCAATTTAAAACACAACACAATGAAACATATGTTAACCTTAATTTTGGTTATTGACGACTTTATTTTTTCTTTTTATTTTCTTATTTATGATGGCAAATATTAAATGTATAAAAAAGAAATCAGCTTACCACTTTTAATCAAACATTTTTCTTAGTGTATTTTTTTTTTAAGTTGCGTAGCGAGATCTTACTTCAACAAGTACTAAAATACAACTGACTTGATTTGCTTTGACGAAATTGATGAGAGAGTAGCAGTCGAAAGAAGTAGTTTATAGTGTACGTATGAAGAAACGTTGCGTAAGCAGCATTTGTAGTCTAACCTCACGAGTTAGGAAAATTGCAAATTGCGCATCACTGATTTAGATAGATAAACTCTTATTAATGCCGATTAAAATTTTTTTCAGGTCATCTTAACAGTATTTTTTATCCGGTCAATATTTCCGGACCTGATGGAAAAAAACTGAATGCAGATTCGTGTTTAGAAGGTTGAATTATATCTTGTCCACATATTTATACTCTACACCACCAAAGATGGTTGGAGTATTATGCGTTTGTGCAGACTGAAAAAATATCCCAACACCCACCTTAAGGTATACTAATCGATTCAGAATCACTTTCTGAGTTGACTTAACGATGTCCGTCCATCTGTCTGGGTAGCTGGCTTGCTGGTTGTCTGTCTATGTAAACCTTGTGCACAAAGTACAGGTAGAAATTTTGAAGACAATTTGATGAAATTTGACACATTTTTGCATAATGATGAACGCTATTGAAATTAGTGGTGATCGGTTCATTATTTCAACTCCCATACAAATGCTTCCCGAAATAGGGTTCTAACGATAACAAATGCCTTATTTATGTCATTATTTATGTCACAATAAAATTCGGTACGAATAAGTTCTATACAAAGATAAATCAGAGTGCAAAATTTCAGGAAGATCGGTCCACTATTAGGCATAGCTCCCATATAAGGCTCACTTTCGAAAATCACTTTAATTCGCAAAAATCGTACATATCATGGTAATATTTGAAATAAGTTTAATAGAACCCGAAATGATATTAACTAGTTTCATAAGGATCGGTCCAAAAATTACCATAGATCCGATATTAGGTCCATTTCCGAAAATTTCCGAAATCATTTTAGTGCACAAACACAATGGTGTAGGGTTTCAAATTGTCGGACTTGACCGACTATATCTTTCTCGTTTTTTTTTTTTTTTTTGAAGGAGGACGAAATTTTTTTGTTGACCAGTGTAATCACACTGTGTGACAGCATTTTTTGCATTTTTATGTTTTCTATTTTATTTATCCTGAAAAGTCAGTCACGCATAAAACAAAATAAAATGTAAAAAAATCAAAACAAAACATCAAAAATAAAAAAGGTTTTTTTTCAAACTAAAAATAAAATTGTATGTGCATAAATTTTATAGAAATGTAAATTTTATTTAAAAGCAAATATCTATGTAATTTATCGTGTGAAATTCATAAAAGTGGAATTCACCTGATGGAATTATTTATTTTTGAAAAAAAACTTTCAAGAACAAATATTTTATATTTCTTTTATTTCTAATTTTTACTTTGTTTTTTTAGTTTTCTGACTTAACAAGAATTTCAAATGACAACCCTCTCAAATGATTCTACCATCTGTAGTTATATCATGATATAAACTATTAAAATGCTATTATAGTACATGTTCTTGTCGTTGTTTTATAGACTAGTAGCATTATTATACTAAGCTTTTGCTGGATGCCCCTCCCGCCAATTTTTGTTTAAATATTGTTTACTTTATTTGACTCGACCTATAATCTAAACTACCGAACCGATTAAAATGAAACATGGCACATATGTAAATAATTGAAGGAAGTATTGAAATAAAGATGTTATTTTCTAGTTTAATTATCGATAGTACCTAACTTCTTATTATTTTTTAAGTCCAGAAAACTATTAAAAAAAAAAAAAACAAGTTAGAGCGCTATATTCGGCTGTGCCGAATCTTATATACGCTTCACCCATGATGAGATGTATTATATGAAAATGAAATATATACATATATATATTGGATTCAATTACAAATATATTTACCTATACTATATCTGCGTAAACATTACCAGTTCACCTATTGATCACAGACGATATTGTCGTCGATGTTGTCTGCAGGAAATTTTGTAACTAGTCGTTTATAAAATTGTATTAAAGACAAATTTAGTAACAATTGCATGCATATTGTCGCGCATCAAGTACAATTGACGACAACATGAGCGACAATGTCCTGAATTCATAGTATTTAACAATTTAATGTATTTGTCCTGTTTCAATTCTAAAACTATTTTTCTATTTCTGAAAAAAATTAATTTAATTTGAAAAATAATTATATAATATAAAACTCTAATTATTTATCTACCCAGCAAAAAACGATGAAGTTCATCCAAAAAAAGAACATTTTCACAACTTCAAAAGTGGAACAAAGTGCATATTTTAAACTTTTTGGAAGTTCTTAATAATTACTTCCCAAAAAGTGAAAATAAATTAATTTTTAGCGGGAAAAAAATGGTAATAATTTCTAATAAAATTTAAATTTTACAAATTTTAAAGCATTTTTATTATTATTTATTAGGGCAAAAACAGAATTTTTATTAAAAAATTGTATAAACGTAGTTTTAAGAGAAGTGTTTCAAAAGCAGTGAACAAGAAGTATAAGAGAATAACATCCTACCAATGACAACCATGGGTTAAAAAAGAATTTCTGCAGCTCTTTTTCACCACTAATTACTTCCTTCCAATGACAACACAATGTTAAAATCATGACATTTTCAGTTCTTTTTTGCCTGGTATATATATAAAAGAGTAACGTTACTGACTGACTGATTCATCATCCCACAACCCTAACGCATGAAGCTAGAGATGAAATTTGAAACTTAGGTTGGTTTCTCGTCGAATAGATCCACTAAGATGCGATTTTTGAAAGTCCGAATGTTTAGGGGGTAAAAAAGGGTAAAATCGGTAACCTTATATCTCCTAAACTAATAGAGATACAAAAAAAGTTGAATAGTTTTTGTTATTCATTTAAAAAATAATCGGACAGGTGTCTGGTACTTTCAGTGAGAAAATGGGTAAAAACTGTATTTTGGTACTATTTGGCACCATATGTATCATTGAAACCAATTAACATACAGATAAAATTTACATCGTATTCATAGCTTATAAAAAAAATGACAAATATAAATTTGGTACTTTTAAGAAATTCGAATGTTTAAGAGGTAAAAATAATACCTATTTTTGGTATTTTTTTCATAAAATATTTTTTTATTTATTGAAATATACATGTGAATATTTTAATATGAGATACCACTATAATTTAGAAATTTATTGGAATACAATTTTTGATACTTCCATGGGTGAAAAAAGTACCAAAAAGAGGGTAAAAGCGGGAAATTACATTTTATTCAAACTCAATAATAAATTTTCAATTATATTAAACCCAGAAACATGAAATTAAGTAAATGTAGTCCTATGTAGATAAGAATTAACAAGAGTGGAATTTGTGGTACTTAAAGATACATGCTTCTGTGGGTAAGAATTCAAGATGATGGACTTTGTGGTACTTTTTTGTTCTCCTAATGGTACTTTTTGAATTTCCTGTAATATTTAACCTAGAAACATGAAATATATATACATGGTCTTCTAATGGTACTTTTTAAATTTTCTATAATTATAAACCTAGAAACATGAAATTAAGGACATGTGGTCCTAAGTGAAAATACTTTGTGGTATTTTTTGTTCTTCTAATAGTTCTTTTTGAATTTCCTATAATATTTAACCTAGAAATATGAAATTAATTATTGTAGTCCTAAGTGAATGAGAATCCATAAGAAGGGACTTTGTGGTACTTTTTCATTCTTCTAATAGTACGTCTTGAATGTTCTTTAATATTATCCATCCTAGAAACATAAAATTGAAGATGTAAGGTCCTAAGTGAATCAAAATCCTTAAAAGGGATTTTGTGGTACTTTTTCCTTATTATAATAATATCGTAATTCCAATATCTATTTTTCGTTATTATAATATTAGAAACCTGAAATTAAAGAGATATTGTTATTTATTGATGAGAATTCTCAAGCTCTATTAGTCACATTCTTTTACACTAAAAAAATAATATAATCACTTTGGTAGTTTTTTAACTTTCGAACTTTGAAGATGTTAAAAATTGGTATTTTATTGGAACCCTACAAACTTTCAAAACCAAAAGCATAGAAATAAATTTAAAATATTATATTTTTTGTACTTTTCGAAAATCCTATTTTTTATTGTAATTTTTGGAACTTTTTTAAGAAAAATATTTAAAAAGTTTATTGTTGGTAATTCCAACACAACACCGTTATTAAAAATGTTACCACGGGAGTTAAGAATCTTAGTTTAAATTTATTATTTAGTATGGTTTTTATAAAAATCTCCGTCACATATGAAAATGTAAATAAACGAATTGAAATAATACTTTTATGGTGCGTAATTATCCAAAAAAATCATCCACAAAATGTTACTTTTTAACGCGGATACTTATTAGAAGACCTCGGTGAGCGCTAATGATAACTAATTTATTTTAGCCCGAATGAAGCAACATGGATTTGGACGATATGTAATTGCGACAAGACAACGTTATGTGCAACAGAAAACGCCAAAATGGACATTCTGCAAAGTACATACTTAATCCAGTCCATTGTTTATATTCAGACGGATCTATATGGAATCATTGAAAATTGGACCTTCCATATCCTTCCCACCTATACATAATGAACTATGTTAACCTTTTAATAATAAATAAAAATTGTGTTAATAAATAAAAATTATTTTCATTAAATACATATATAAAAAGGTTAATGTTTCCAATAATATTTAAATGTATTCTGAAATTGATACTGATAGTACAAGTGTTTCAAGTGTCTCTTCATTATTACTATTCTCAGTATAATGAGTCCCAAGAAAGAACAAATTCGCGAACCAGTAATTTTGGACGACCAATCTCCTGTAATGTCCGAAAACGAGGAAATATCGAATCATCAGGAAGTTATTTTAAACGATTCCGAGCAAGTAGTGAACACTCAAGCAGTAGAAACAGTGATTGCGAAGGAGAAGAAGAAAAAAAGGAAAGCCGAGGAAAGCAACGAGAACTCAAAAAAGAAGAAATGGAATATCAAAGTAGAAATGAAGAAGGCGAGTGTGTTCCAGGAAAACACGACTCATATCTCACTACTATCCCTTCTTTTGGTAACATGGACAAAGGATTTTCTCCTTCATACAACTACAACATTAGAGATATCTACATACGTTAATGGACACCCTTCTTCATGTCCAGAAAAGTTTAATTGAGCAAAAAGAAAGAATTAAACAAGTGTTCCTTGAAGAATTTGATGACAATCCTCTATTTGGAACCAACTATGACATTGGAGACATCAACTTGGACTACAAACAATTATGCAGAAAATTTTCAGGGGCCATCCTCATCATCTCATATCATGGCAACCACATCCATGTTATCCATGCACCTAATCCAACAACTCATGTAGATCGTGGCTACCAAGTAGTGAAGTTAGATGTATTCGATTTTTCGAAGATATCAAAGAAGACAGAATGGTGGAAGGAAGCGAATTATCTATCAACATTTATAATTCAGTCACCATTGGATCCGAACCGTGAATTAGTAATGAAATTACTACTTTCTACAACAAACTAAATCTATCAAATACCGAGAGTAAAAAAAGAGGAAAGAGAGATAAAATAATTGACTTTTTAAAAGAACATACAGTACATTGTATTGTTGTTACTATGGACATCTACGATACCGATTAAAAAATGTCGTCAATTTATTCGTTGACGTTAGATTAAAGTACGTTGTTCTCCATACATGGTTGGAAACCGAAATTAATAACGGTATTGTTAACGGTATCGGTATTCAATTTATTTTTATTTCGATAATGGTATCGGTAACGGTATTTTAAATTATATCCGTATCGGTAACCGGTACCGAAATACCGGTAAATACCGTTATTATTAAAAACCTGGCAAAAATCTTAAAAAAGTTATATTTTTAAATAATTTTTAATTTAATTTTTGGAAATATGACATTTCTTCGTTAGAGAACTTCATACAATTTTTACAAATGCTTTTAGAAATATTAAACTCGACTTTTTAAATACAAATGATACCAACGATATTAACATTTAAAAAAAAGCTTATTTGATTCTACAAGTTGCAAAATGTAAAATTGCATAAAGGAAAAAAAAAAATCAGTGAAGTAGCAAAAAAAAAAAAAAAAACAGAACAGAACAGAACAGAACAGAACAGCATACAATGTAATTTTTGTATTTTTTACAAAAAAATGTGGAAAATCACCATAAAAATTAGTAAAGAAAAGATGATTCCCCAAAAAGTTTTGTTAGGTTATATAACTGTTTAGATAAGAGTAAGAGCTAATGTGTCAATTACAGATGAGAAATTTTATAGAGGAGAAATTGTGCTCCAAAAAGGAAGTACTAATTAGGTCGCTAACTCACCATTACCTCATTTCATTGTTAATGCTTTAATGAAAGATTGTTCAAGCTGTAACTTTCCGAATGGAAATTTTTCGGTGTTTGGGAGAAATATCAAACAGTTAACCATCATTAATTTCAACTTGGTATTTTTAATTTCAACAGTACCTTCATGGCAGACATATGATAAATTATGGAATTCTTTTCTTAAGTTCAAATGTCACATATCTTAGATAATGCATTGTTTGTGCTCGCACTAATACTTTTTATCAAAAAGAATTCGAACTAGGTTTAAGGCACTTAAATCTCTTTATTGCAAACGATATAACAAAGAAACAAACATTAAAAGCCTCTTTAAAACAAAATTCTATAAATATTTGGGGTATTCACACGGTGTGCTATCAAGTCTTATTGTCATAAAATACTAAAGTTTTATGATAGTTTTAAAAAATTATTGTTGTGCTTCAAAGAAAAAAGTCCTAAAATAATAAGACCTTTTATGATGTGTTTATTGTTTTGTCATAACTAAACTGTGTAAATCTAAGTCGAAAGGGAAAAACTCTTCGTCGAGCCGGTGGTAATATTTAGAAGTTACCGCCATTGAATATTCGCAATATAAATTTGTGCATGGTTCTATAACTTCAACATTAATTACATTTTATTAATTTATTTATAAAAGTTATTAACTTTTATAAAGTTAAATAAAAAATAAAAAAATTGAGACATTTAAAAATAAAAGTCAGAAAATATTGACGGCTTAGTCATCGACAACAGCTGTTTATGTTTATGTTTTTAAACAATTTCTTTTCTGCCAAAAAATATTTTATAATTTTTATAAAAATGTATTTTTTAGAAGATTCAGGTAATTTTAATTTTATCTTATTTACTTGAATCAGCCATAACAATGTCCAATATGTATTTTTCGCACAAACCGGTTATTATTTCAGATTTTTGACTTGTTTTTGGCATTTTCATTAAAAATGTTTGTAATTTTTTTATAATTGTATTTTTCATTTATCAGCTGACTCAAATTTAAAATAGCATACTAACTTATGAGGGTTCCTCACAGCAGTCATATTCTTTCGTGTTATTATTTTATGATATATGACTTTATGACTACCGTGTGAATACCCCAATTACATTTAATAAACTTTATTAAAAATAATTTTATCTTTCTTATTGCCTCAAGTAAATTATATGAGAAATTATTCTTACAGTACTATATTATGTTAAAAATTGTATTTTTTAAATACCGGTACAGAGGGAAACGGTATTTGAATACTGATATTTTTGACAAAATAATAATTTCGTTATAGGTTACGGTAACCAATTTTAAACGGTATTTAATTGGTATCGGTATTTATAACGGTATCGATTTCCAACCTTGCACAAGAGTTATTGTGCTTCGATTCTTTATTCCCACACTTATACCGACAAAAAAGAAAAAACAAATGAATTTATACTACATACATATAACGCTTGGGAAACATCATAAAACATACCAGGGTTAATTTTCACGGGGGTAATAGAAATTGAAACTCAGAGAGTCGCCTTAATGTAGATACATATAACGTTTTAGCACCACTGACTATACCATATCATTCATAAAAATAAAATGAATGGAAGAATTAAACTTATACGAATTTAATGATTTATTCATAATATCAACCAAGCATATCTTAATTATTCTGCTCAAGATTTTTCAAAAGCAACAAATTATTAATCTACTCACAATGGACATATAAATGTGTATGTATGTTTATACATACAAATATATGAGTAGCAATTCCGATACGAACATATAAAATTCATAATATCATTCACATTTCTAAGCACGCTACGAAGATTATTAGCATTTCTTGGTAAGTAGCATTCGATTGGTAGATCTGTTGCGGTTTTTGATCCACATTAATATGTATGTTTCTCACTTCTTTAGTTATATAATAATGGTAGGAAATATAATTGTACACCATAAGAATATTATGAAAATAAAAAAAAAAATAAATAAATGAACACTTTTGAATGAAGTCAGTTTTAAAGAGCAGTATAATATATTTCCATTAAAAACTAATTTATTTTTAACGGTTCACAAAATAAATAGTCGAATAAACAAGTAACATAAAAATAAAAAAAAGAAATAAAACACAACCGCAATTCTGCCAATTAAGTTTATTCACATATTTATTTAATTCTAAGGTTTAATGGTTTTTGGGAAATTCGTATTGCCACCAGTAAATACAAAATATATTGCAAATACAGACATACATATAAAAGTATGTATATCGGTATTAAAAAATGTTCATGAAATTATGTTTTTAATGTCATTAGATTAACTATAGTAACGCTAATCTATGGTATAGATTTTAAAATAAAATTCTAACTTTTTCAAATTTTATCAAAGTTTTTGAAATTCTTCTATTTTCCACAACATTTCTCGTAAAATTAGAAATAATGCAAAATATTAAGAACAAATTATACTATATGCCTTTAAATAAGTTAATATTGTAAAATAATTTTTAAAAATTCATACTTCAAAATAAGCGATTTATTTGTTATCCTACAAACTTGTGTTTTGCGATATAGAATAATGATCCGAAATTAAAATTTAGGTGAACAAAATTATTACACGGTGTGACAATAAAATTTACTTTTCAAATGAAATAGTGTAGGTCGTAGGCTTATTTTAGGTTAGGTTTAAGAGAGGACCATACGGAATCGTTTGTAATCACAAGACCATATTTATTGATTTAAAGTTAATCCTCGAGAGTTTTCCATCAGCACGTTTAAAGACCAGCATCATATAACAGCTGCTGTTTCACGTTCTCTAGCTAGTCCAAAAAGCGATTTTATTTTTTTCATTCTGTTTAACCATAAATAATAAATTAGAATTTTAATTTCCCTCGTTTTTACCTTTTTGAATTCCACAATATATTATCTTTCTAAAATGACCAAAATGAAGAAAATTAAACAACTAATAATATCATAATTATTAAAATAAAATTACGTAAAAAGCATAATTTTCGATCAAATACACACCAGTAAAATAAAATTTGATCCAAAATTTTAGGGAGAAAAACGAAACTTGGCATATGGTTTTTCTTGGTATTTTAAAAAATTATAGCGTATGGACAATTCAGACTTAATCTATGAAATATGGCGATGAAAAATTGAGCAAAGTTAAAATATTGTCAACAATTTTTTAGAAAATCACTCTAAAGAACCCATCTCTAAACACCATTCGTGAAGTAAAACTACTCCCGTTTACCCATGAACGCATCTTCTAAAAAAGGAATGTACGTTTCATTGTTCTATAGAATGAAAAAAAAAAATCAATATGGAAGGCTCCAATGACTATAGATATTATTATTTTCGTCATTTGAGAAAAATTCCTTCGCATCCCATAAAGATGCGAAGGAAGTGTAATGACGTAGAGTGTTACTTCATATTATGAGACATGTGAACTTCGATTTTCTACGCATGGAATTACGGAAAAAAACTTACAAAAGTTTACGGAAAAGAATTTCTAACATTTTATAGACTATTTTAATTCATTTCATGGACATTCCAGTTCGACAATGCCCTTATTCACACAGGAGGAGCGTGAAAACAAAGAATTCGAAGTCAAAATTTTACCACTTTGCACTGGTTATCATACTTTCTCAACCTTAATATAATAGAAAATGTATGGAAATTGCTGTCACGTAATGTTTATGAATCGGACAGATAATACGAGTACAAAATTCTTTATCTGAAGAGATTAAAAAAAAATTGGAGCAAACATTATTTGTTAAAAATTGAAAATCTTTATAAGTACCTTACAAATATATTTTTTTAGATTATATTAAATACTAAACGCTATTCTTTTCTTATTATTAATAATTTCCGAATAATATAACAAAACAAAAAATATATTAATCAATACATCTTGTTGTTTTATTGAATAAATTCAGATGAAACAAAAAAATTACCTAAAAAATCCTCTTGTTGGAAAAAAAAAAAAAAAAAAATCGTCATTAGTTATTACATAAATTTATTTTGCTTATAAATATCTTAGAAATGAGGACTTTAAAATTTATTATGAAAAAAATGTTAATTTTCATTATTATTAAAAAAAAAAAATAACGAGAGGTTTAATGTAACGAAAATCTTGAACCTATTCAGTTGAAATGCAGTGTATATGTATATGGTAAAATTTTTAGTTTATTTTCCTTTATATCATACATTGACAATGACAAATATTCATTTCAAAATTAATAATTTTTTAAAAAAAATCTGTAAATTTTAAGATTCATGATGTATAAATTGTATAAGGCATAGATTGGAGAACAATAAAATAAAGCCAGTATTCAAAGGACTAAAAATTTAATGAAATTGTTTTGCCCTGGCCAGCACAATATTTATACCTTACACCACCATAGGTGGTTGGGGTATTATGTGTTTGTGCAAATTATGTAACGCAGAGAAATCTTCCGATCCCCAATTATACCGTTCGACTGAGAATCACTTTCTGAGTTGTTTTTGGAAGATATTAAATTTGGTCATAATCTGCGCATTATTTCACCTGGCCTATTCCTCCCGGAATAGAGTTTTAACACTCATAAATACCCTAAAAATAGAAATATTTTAATGAAATTTGTCACAAATAAGTTTTATATAACTATAAATCTGAATGGAAAATTTCGTGAAGATCGGTCCATAATTGATCAAAGCTGCCATATGAACCCTTCTTCCGAAAATCACTTTAAGGTGCATAAATCCCATAAAAATGTTAGTATCAACTTAATATTCGACACAAATAAATTTTTTGTAAGTATAAATAACAGTGAAAAATTTAACGAAGATCGATCCATAATTTACTATGGCTCCCATATAAGACCCAATTTTGGGAATCACCCAAAAGGGCATAAATACATGTGAATGTTAGTATCGAAATAATATTCTGTATTAGTATGTTTTTTTTACACTTTTATACAAGTATCGGTCCACAATTCGTACACATAGACAATGGGGCTTGACCGACTATGAGCTTTTTTCTCGTTTTAATATATGTAATAATAAAAAATATATAATTTCTAATGAAATTTATATACATACATATTTCTGTACAAAATTACTTCTGACTTAGTCTAAATTAAAATCCAATATAGAGTCATACATAATAATATATGATCGTTTTTACCTGGGTATTTAATAATGTTAAAAACGACTAAAACACTAATATCGTTTAAATGTGCAAAGAGTTGACATAATTTACAGCCAAATTTAATCTCGATACTAAATAACATGCGCGCTATAAGCACTAATAAAAATTCCATGATACTGTGCATCTTAGCAAGTTATAATTTAAAAAAATCTTGGTATATTTTTACTGTTTTTTCAAATTTGACATAAAACTTTTTAACATTTTTAAGATGCTGAAATGTTTTTTTCAACTATGCCTCTTGTTATAAAAACTTACGGTTTAGTTAATGCCACAAAAGCCCCTTTTTCTCCCTAATGTTCAGCATTTGAAAGTTAAAATTAAGAAATTTATATAGTTTTAACAAAATAATACGAAAAGTGTAGCTAAATTAAAAAAAAAAAATGTAAAAATGTAATAGCTTGTATACATATTTTGAAAGCATAGATGTCCGCCTTTTCAACTCTGTTTTAAAATACTTTTACAAGTGCATTTTTGTAGAACTTTTAAAGTTTCCGCAGTCTTAAAAGAACGTTTTTGTCGATAACTTCAGATTTTGAGTGTGTATTAAAATTTCAAAAAATTCCTAAACTGAAGACAAACTTTTTTTTATATTTAAATGGACGACGCACTATGTACTTTTTTCGGGTGTGAGTGATCAAAAATAAGTAAAAACATAGAAATCAATGTTTCAATAATTTAAATTTTAATGTTCATCTTAATGTAAAACATGATGAAATTTCTTTATCTGTTGATTTTTTTATTGTACTATCTCTTTTAGTTGACAAGATAATTTTTGTTAGAAAAATTTTTAGTGTTTTGATAGGCATTATCATTCCGTTTGTAATTTCCACAATTTTCGTCGGAGAGCAAAAAAGTTGATATTTTCGGGATCCTTGTAAGAAATGATGACGATAGGACCATGTCCGTCCGGTGTCGGTTGAAATGGCATTTATGAAGCCCGCCGATAACTGCGATGCGATATACATATCAAACGATCGGAAATCCTTTCGAGAATTTTGCTATTGAAATTCAACAAGATCGGTTTATTGTAGCAACAAGTATTTATTGTATCTGATTCATTGAGGTGTTATATTAAAAGTATTAAAAAAAATACAGGGTGGGTCAAAACTCAACTTAAAAAAAATTGCCAAATTGAGTTTAAAATTAGTACGAACAATTGCTATTTTTCATAAAGAAATAGTCTGATTCTCGCCAGAAATAGTGAGATTTTTCAAATCTAAAAAAATTAAATTAAAAAAAGATTCGGCTGTGCCGAATCTTTGATACCCTTCACCATCTTACCAACAAATAATAAAATGTTCGCCTTAACGTAGGCTATCCTACTTTCATATTTATAAATCTACATTTTTCAAACTACGAAAATTTGAATACGAAGAAAAAAATAAACAATCATAGCAAGCATTGCTTTAAAATAAAATAAACAACAACAATAATTCCATATTTATATGGGCCATTATCAAAAATTTTTAACCTGGCTGAAACTGATTTAAATCCTTAATAAGTTTTGTGGTAATGATATTTTAAACAAATTGGTTACAGATTTGAACTCACAAGACTTGAAACTAATAGAGTGCAAAATTTTAGCACAATAGGTTTCTTTTTATAACCATGATTGTTGTTCAAAGTTCAAGAATATAGAAAAACTGATAAAAACTACTTAAGTTTTTACCATTCTTCTACAATTTTTGTTCGCGCGTTTATACTTTTTGATCTTACTCTATTATAAGTAAACTAATCGGACTTTGTACATAAATTCTGCACCATCTTTGTTGTTATGTAGACTTTCAACAACTAAATACAGGGTAATAAAGATTTGATGATACATTTTTTTGTTTTTAAAATTTTTCAGTTTTTTTTGCGCGATCTGTGCGATGTCAACCGAATACAAAATTTGAGATAGGGATTGATACTTGTTGTAATTGTGCGTATTTTGCGCTATATCTCGTTGATGTGCCCAAAATAGTCAACGTAGAAGATATTCTCAAAGTTTGGAAAACAAGTGCGAAAATTTTTCAAAAAGTCAGTTTTAAGCGAGACACATTCACATTTTCAAATAAAATTGCTTGGATTACTGCGTGAACTTAGTTTTTTGTCATTTTACATAACAAAATCGGAGGAGCATTAAAAATAAA
Organism: Protophormia terraenovae; assembly: GCA_951394005.1. Lineage (NCBI taxonomy): Eukaryota > Metazoa > Arthropoda > Insecta > Diptera > Calliphoridae > Protophormia > Protophormia terraenovae. The sequence continues at coordinate 73,555,484 of OX596073.1, read as the reverse complement.
TTTAATACAAGAATTTTATGGACTTTTTATATGGAGAAATAACTTAGATTCGATCAAAATTTTTCACATTATTTTTAAAAATCGCGATTTTTATTGGAAATAAAATCCTAAAATATGCTGCACTAATACCATCAAACATTGAAAATATCATAAATTTTATTTGAATAACTCAGTAGGTTTTGATATTATGTGTAATTTGGACCAGAATTGTACATAAACTTCTAGTTTGTAAAAATTTTTATATGTTCAACTTTAAACCGCCATAACTCGAACTGATTCTACATGCATTCGAGTCACTTTATATATATACTAGGGTATTCACTCAAATATTGTTTGTTCGATTAATCGACAAATTAAAATCAAACAACTATTCGATTAAATTAAAATCAAGAATTTCGAGTAACAATTTATTCGAGCAATTTATGCCGATTAATCGAATAAGTCGAGTAAAAAATATTTTAAATATTTTCTTTCTTAACTAGTTTTTAGGATGTTTTGATTTTAGTTTTCTAAAAAATTTTGCTTAAAAACAATGTTTCAAGTTTTGTGTAGAATGTTTCATATATAAAAGTGGTGCCACAAATTGAATTTTATAAAAAAAAAAATGTATTTAGTAAAAGGAACCGAATGTATGCCTAAATTACAATACATAGTTAAAGGTCGTTTTTTAATTACAAAAATTAAATAAAAATATAAACGGCACTTTAAAAAATTATAAAGTAAAATTCAAATAATTTTAATATAAATATAATAAGAAATAAATTGAAGGATTTTAAGCTTGATGTGGAAAAACATATTATTGTTTCTACGATTAAAGGTACATAGTTGATATCAGTGTTTCGAATGGCTGCTTAAAGCAGTTGCTTTTTTTACAGCATCTTGCTGAAATAAGTTTACTTGATTTAGTTATCCACCACATACTAACTAAACACATTTTGCTGCTCACACACAAAACTGATTTAAGCAGCATCCAGTTTTTATTTTGTTCAGCAGTCAAATTAATTAAGCAGCGTACACACTCAGTTTTTTACTCAACCAGTTGATTTTACGTCTTAGTCGTGTGTGCTCAGCACAACGTAGAAACATTTTTCAGCAACGTAAGAACAACTGGATAGTAAGACTGTACAGTTCTGCGCAGTCAATATACAAAGTTGTTTGGTTATGGTTTTTACATTTAAGAAGGAAAATGAAGTGGTATAGTTTCTAAATGAAAACAAATAGAAAACGGTACAATAAAATACTATGAATTGTATTAAAGATATTTATATGTAGATTTAATAATTTTAATTAAAAAAACAAACATTTATATAATATATTTATATACAATTTATTTAAAATTTTTGTAGAACTTTTATAAAAATATTAGTTAATATTTAATATTAGTAGATGAAAAAATATTAACTAAATATTAAATGTTGTTTAAATTAAAGAAAAAATAAATTTGTTCTTTTGAATAAGAAGAAAATTTTGTTATTTTGTATAGTTTTCTTTGTTTTGATCTATTAAAGAAATTGTAGTTAAGCTTAACTTTTGGACCCAATAAATGCAATATTTAATATAATTAAGACTTTAAATTGTAATACGAAACTCTTTTTATTTATTTTAAATAAAAGAAAATCTTTCGAATTTGTATACTTTATACATTGAAATACGAAAGTATTTTCTTTCGAATCGAATTACACAATAACCCCCCTGGTGGGCAGAAATTACTCTGAGCATAATGGCCCAAGTTTTTTTATTATTTAGGGAATTTCAAGTCTCTAAATATATATTATTAAATATTATTAATCACAGAATTGAAAATATCTTAACTTTTATTAAATTGATTAAGGATCATATTTAGTAGAAAAAATAAAAATTTGAATTTTAGAGTAGATCCGTGTGATTGAAAAATAACTATATGAAATTTAAAAATTGTTCCTAACATATGGACCTACTATTCCGAAAGCTATAATATTCCATGTTATATCTTTCGGAATAGTAGCACCCCAACAAAAAAAGGAACTAATAAAGAGTTGAAAAAGTCATGAATTTAACATGTGTTGTCATTGGAAGGAAGTACTTAGTGGTGAAAAAGAGCTGCAGAAGTTCTTTTTCTAACCCATGATTGTTATTGGTAAGATGTTCTTCTATATTTCTAGTTTATTTCTTTTGAGTACTTCCTTTAAAACAATGTTTATAAAATTTTATAACAAAAAGTCTGTTTTAGAGCTATCAAAATATAATGAATGTGATTTAAAATTTATAAAATTTAAATTTTCTTAGAAATTATTAACCTTTTTTTCCCGCTAAAAATTCATTAATTTTATTTTTTTTTTTTAAGTAATTATTATTAAATTTTAAAAAAGTTGAAACAAAGTAGTTGTAACAAAAAAGTTGTTCAAAAGTTGAACAAAGTGTATACTTTGTTCTACTTTTGAAGAGATGAAAATGTCATTTTTTGGAAGCTCTTGATCGTTTTTTTTTTTGCTGGGACTTTTTGAATAAAAATTAGCGCATTACAATTTGACTTGTTAATGTTTTAGAATATTTAAATTTTGAAATAAATATAATATTTCTTTGATAAATTGTTTAATTGACTATATTTTTCCGTTTAAAACCACATTCAGCTTTTATTTATTAGCAGATAATCTGCTTAATTTTGATTCGTTTGTTATTATTAAAAATATTTCATTACTCAACAACCCTTCAACTCCAATTCCAATTTGTAAATAGTGACATAATTTTACTAAAAGAGAGTTACATATATAATTTTCCAGCAGTTATATTTTATAAAACTGATAATTTATTATAACTTACGTGTAAGTCATTATACTTCCATAAATCTTAAAGATTATATAAATGTTACTTACAGTGCTATTCTTTAATTAATGACAATTATCATCAATTAATAATTACTTATTATATGCTTCTATGAGTGCGACAACTCGGTCGAGAATTGCACTATTATCATAATTATTTTTGTATAATCAAATGTCTTATGTTCGGCTGAGGTATTAATAAAAGTAAAAAATTAATTAAGACAACATACAAGTTAATAACTTTTATTTTCAGATACATAAATAAATAAATAAATAAATAAATAAATAAATAAATAAATAAATAAATAAATAAATAAATAAATAAAAATCACAACAAATCTTTATTATTTCGGTAACATAATACATACATATAAATATAATGCATTTTTTTATTTATCTTTACAAAATTTCTATATTTGTTAAATGAAAAACTTTTTTATTTAAAATTAATAAAATAAAGATATATGTATGTAATATCTTCAATAAAATTCATATTATTTTATTGGACCGTTTTCTATTTGTTTTCATTTAAAATAATCAACTTCATTTTCCTTCTAAAATTTAAAAACAAAAACCAAACTACTTTGTATAATAGATAAAAAAAAAGAAAGTTATACAAAATAACAAAATTTTCTTCTTATTGCAAATAACAAAAATGTTTTTAATTTTTTCTTTAATTTAAACAACATTTAATATTTAGTTAATATTTTTTCATCTACTAATATTAAATATTATCAAATATTTTTTTTTAAAAGTTCTACAAAAATTTTAAATAAATTGCAAATAAATATATTATATAAAAAATATTTGTTTTTTTAATTAAAATTAATAAATCTACATATAAATATCTTTAATACAATTCATAGTATTTTATTGCACCGTTTTCTATTTGTTTTCATTTAAAATAATCAACTTCATTTTCCTTCTTAAATATATAAACAAAAACCAAACAACTTTGTAAATCAACTGAACAGAACTATACAGTCTTACTATCCAGTTGTTCTTACGTTGCTGAAAAATGTTTCTACGTTGTGCTGAGCGCACACGACTAAGACGTAAAATCAACTCAGCTGAGTTAAAAACTGAGTGTGTGCGCTGCTTATTTTATTTGCTGCTGAGCAAAATAAAAACTGGTTGCTGCTTATTTCAGTTTTGTGTTTGAGCAGTAAATTTTGTTAAGTAAGCATGTGATCGAAAATGAAAACTTAAACTGTTTTCAGCGCAGTCGCCAGTTGAAAAAAATGTTTGTGTGCTTAAAATTAAACGCTGGTTGATATACCAATAAATTCTTAATCTGCTGTAGAGGATATATTGTTCTTTATGTTAAGAATCGCTGAATTACTTTATCTAAAAAAAAGGATAGTCCAAAGGGTTTTTTGTCATTTTCAAAATGCAATAACTCAGAAACTAATAAATATATTTTCACAATTCTTTCACAGCCTAACGGACAATAATCCATGTGAAATATTATACTGAGTCGGTTTTACTAAATTATAACAAAAATAGGAAGAAATGTGAATTAAAATATTTTACATTTTGATAAAATTGTTGTTTAATTCAAAATAGAGCCAATTATAATTCTTACGCGTACATTTGGGAGAAAGAATTATTTATTTTAAATTTACAGTAAATGTGTCCATTAAATGGAGAAAAGAAAGTAGTTCTAACTAATTGTATATTTTACTAATTTATTATACAATTTTATAGAATTTCTTATATTTGTACATTGATATTGTTAGAAAATTAAAAGTTGCGAAACATTTTTCCATAAAATTGAACTAAAACATAATCACAAGATCACTATAATACAAATAAGAGTAAATTATCTTAAAAACTGTATACATTTGTATAATTTTAAATGCACAATGAATTATAAAACATTCTAAAAATAAATCTGGGTTTAGTAGATCTCCGATACTTAAAAATATTGTACAAACATTTTGAATATAACTGAAAACCTCTGTTGTGCAAAGGTTAGTATGTGTCCAAATTAAAAAGTGAAGTTATGAGACAAAATTGCACTTCGAACTACCCTTAATATACAATTTGGTTCAAATAGATAGACCAAATTTGTTAGACCTATTTATTTAATTATCAATGAATATATTAAATATAGAGAAACAACGGCATTGTCAAAGCAAAAAAGACAAATATTTATAAATCTTTACGAAAATTATAATTATATATTATTTTGGAAAGGCTATTTCTTATTTTAAGCTATATTTTTGTATCTTTTTTTGATAAGCATTGAAAAATCGAGCAAAATTTTAAGGTATAAATTAATCGAATAACTCGAGTAACTTAAAAGATTTAATCGATTATTCGAGTAATTTAAAAACTCCATTTTCGAGTTATTTGATTATTCGAACAATGAAAAAGTCGAGTAAAATGAAGACTCTAATATATACAAAAGTATTTTAATGTGCCATCAAAAAAAATAAATATTTTTTTGAAGGGCTAAAATCAAAAATTTTTGATAATTGCCCATATATTATATGTATGTATGTACAAACAAACTGACTGCATATACAAAAAACAACAACACTGTTATTCATACAAAAAACAAAAACATCGCTAATAGTCATTACAATGCTTAATATACATGTTTGTATATGTATTTATATTCTTAACAGATTTGTTTTAGTTTTTGGCCCATATGAACGAATTTGGTTGATTAAAAAAAAATTATATTTATGACCGATCTATATTTTTCTTTTCTTTCATCTTTTCAGCACAAAAATTCAGAAAAAATGTCCGAGCCTTCTTTGCAAAAACGAAGTCCTACTAACTGGAAAACCGGTTCTAAAAACCGGTTTTTTAGGTATTACTCCGCAACATGTGAACCGATCTTGCTGAATTTCAACAGCAAAATTCTCGAAAGAATTTCCGATCGTTATACATATATATATAAATATATATATATATATATATATATATATATATACATCAGTTATGGATGGGCTTCATAAACGCCATTTAAACCGACATACGGACAGACGGACATGGTCCTATCGTCATCATTTCTTACAAGAATCCCGAAAATATCAACTTTTTTGCTCTCCGACTAAATTATATATACCCTTTACACCTGTGGTGAAGGGTATAAAAATAATAATAATAATAATAATTACATATACATATACTTATATAGATTGATTTTACACTAACGTACATATATCTTAATGAAATCTTTAGATTTTTTAAGTGCACAAAAGGCATATTAAAATAAATTATTTAAAATTTACTTTTAATATATACACAGAAAATAAATTGGTTAGAAAATAGCCCCAATAATTGAATTATAATAAGAATAACTAAAATTACAGGTTTTCTGTATATGTAACATTAAAACATACATAACTGGGATAGAATTATAATTCTTTAATATTATATTTAGTCACTTTAAATAATTTTTGTTCTTAACAATTAATTATAATAAAATTAAAATAACAACTGAATACAAACTAATATATTTAGCAAGGACAAATCATATTACGGTTGCAAATACAAATTTATTATAAAAATTCGGTCATAATCAGCGAAACCACAAATAAACTCTAAAAAAGTTTTTTATGCGCATTAAATATGCTGTTAAAAAAAAACAAAAAATATACTCTAAAAACGTAAAAATATGCTCTTAATTTTTTTTTTATTTTTAAATAAGAATTAATTTTTATCATTAAAACGAAATTTTTTGGTAATATATATTTATATGTTTTTTAATAAGGCCAACTAAAATTTATTAATCAACTTTTTTAAAAAGCCTTATTTTTATACCCACCATCAAAAAATTATGCTGAGTACCAATAGGTTTGCCATTTCGGGTGTAACATGTCAAAATAATAATATAAGACACCATAAAGTATATACATATTCTGAGTCCTCGTGAAAATCTAAGACGATCTAACAGTATCCGTCAGTCTGTCTGTTGAAAGCAGGATAGAGCTTGTCGGTCCACTTTACCACCCACCTACCATATAATGTAAAATGTTTAAAAGTTGTGGATATATAGGTTCTACAAAGCCAAATATAATATTCTAATTTGTTAATTCGTTTATTTTATCATAAGGAAACTTTATTGACCTTCCATTTGCATACCCATCTAATTCTAAACATTAGTATTAGTTCAAAAAATTTTCAATATGATTCATATGTAAATTAACATATTTTGTATACATATACATTGTACGTAATATGTATGTTCATTAAGAAAAATCAATTGTTTTCACAATATTAATATTCATAATATTCATAGTTTGATTCTACAAGGCAATTTTTAGTTGCGGTTTTTAACGAACTAAATATTTTTGGATATTTTAAAACAATTAAAATCTTTTATTATAGATTTTTGATAATGTTTGTCGCACAGAAAAAAATCTTTAGACTCCCACCTTAAAGTATACCGTTTGACTCAGAATTACTTTCTGATTTAACGATGTCCGTCCATCTGATCGGCTGGAATGTAAATTGATCGCAAAATTTCGCGAAAAACTTAAAATTTAGCATTTTTTTGAATAAAGTTCATATTTAAACTTTAATAAAATTTAATCGAATAGTGATATTTTATTGAAATTTCAGTATAATATGAATAAACTTGTCTTAAAATCATAGAATTAAAAAAACTCCAATTTTTTTACATGAAAATACCCTAAATCCAAATTCGTAAAAAAGCATGTTTAAAAAACTAAATTTTTTCATTGAAATGATCACCATGTCGTTTTAAGGGGCGTCCGTCAAAAAATTCTTATTGGGTGTTTACCTTATATATGGAGATATATAACTAAAATAATTTTAAGTCGACCCCAGCTTTGCAATTTGAGAACTTAACAAATTGCAATTAAAAAAATTTCAAAATTGGCAAAGTTTGGATAGGGCTTGTGAGCAGACATTTACCCAAGCTCCTGCGGATTTACTATACGCATTTTCATTAAGATTTCTTTTGAAATTATTAAAAAAATGATAAAGCCCAGAACAAAAAACAAATTTTATCAGTGAATAAATATTTTGTTTAAGTTCCAATTTCAGATTAATATAACTTTTTAACGGATTCATATATTTATATGATTCTTGCAACAATATTATTTAGAATCTAGCGAATATTAAAAAAAAATTTTGGGGTAACATTAAGCATTTTTTATTAATGGGGTAAGCATTTATTTCGACCTGTATATCTCTTAAACTAAAAGAGATAACCTAAACATGTAAGCGTGTTTTTGTAGAGATTTACAAGTAATTTTTGTCGATTTTTCAAAAAAAAAAAAAAAAAAAAAAAACGTACCCGAGAAGACCAACTTTGCAGGGCCACCCACTACCACCTGACCCGTTTGGAACCTATTCTCCTCCAAATAAATTCGAAAACATCTCAGTTCTGACCATTTATTTAGATATCTTCAACGGTACAAATTCTATTTCCAAAAAAAATACGCCTTGGAACAACTGTGCTCGAAAAAAGAGTTTGAATGTACATTGCAATTTTTCATCAAATCTTGAACATAACTTCTCAGTGAATAGGTATGAAAAACACATCTTTCAGTGACAAGCCTATGTTAAATTAAATAAAAATTATCCGAGCTTGATCTACTTTTTTATCACAAGTTTAGGATCTTGTTGACTTCTTTGGATTTTATTTTTTGTTGGGATAGAATGTGAAAATGAAAAGAATATATTGCAATGTTTTTCCCATGCGCTTTGATACCCTTTTGTATGCGGTAAATAATATTTACTTTATATAGGGGCTACTACTTCCTCTCGACCTATCCGCCCTATTCAAATTTTTATATGAAAATTATTTCTACAACTCTTTAAGATTTTCTCACACACAAGGTAATTAATGCAGCTTTTTTGTTAAGTTACTTTAAAAAGTCTGATTTAAGGTAAAAAAAAAAATCTATATATATATATAAAAGAGTAACGTGACTGACTGACTGACTGATTCATTATCCCACAGCCCAAACGGCTGAAGCTAGAGAGACGAAATTTGGAACGTAGGTAGGCCTCCCTCTGTATAGATCCACTAAGACGGGATTTTTGGAAATTCGAATGTTTAGGGGTAAAAACGGGTAAAATTGGTAACTCTATAACTCCCAAACTAATACAGGTAAACAAAAAGTTGAATAGTTGTCGTCATTCATTTAAAAAATAATCGGACAGGTGTATGGTACTTTTTTGAAAATGGGCCCCTTTAGGGAGAAAACGGGTAAAAACTGTATTTTGGTACTTTTTTGTCACCATATGTATCTTTGAAACTAATCAACATACAAATAAAATTTATGTCGTATTCATAACTTATCAAAAAACTAGAAATATGAATTTGGTACTTTTTCGAAACTCGAACGTATAAGGGGTAAAAATCGTACCTATTTTTGGTACTTTTTTCATAAAACATTTTTTTATATTTATTGACATAACCATATGCGTATTTTAATATGGGATCTATAATTTAGAAACTCATTGGAATACAATTTCTGATACTTCTATGGGTAGAAAAAAGTACCAAAAAGGGGGTAAAGGCGGGAAATTACATTTTAGTCAAACTTAGTAATGAAATTTCCATTATATTAAACTTAGAAACATAAGATTAAGTAAATATAGTCCTATGTGGATAAGAATTCACAAGAGTGGAATTTGTGGTACTTAAAGATAAATGGTCCTACGAGTAAGAATTCAAGAGGAGGGACTTTGTGGAACTTTTTGTTCTTCAAATGGTACTTTTTGAATTTTCTATAATTATGATCCTGGAAACATGAAATTAGGGATATGTGGTCCTTAGTTAATGAAAATCCATAAGAGGCGTTTTTGTGGTACCTTTTTGTTCTTTTGATGGTACTTTTTGAATTTTCTATAAATATGAACCTAGGAACATGAAATTAGGGATATGTGGTCCTTAGTTAATGAAAATCCATAAGCGGGGTCTTTGTGGTACTTTTTTGTTTTTCTGATGGTACTTTTTGCATTTTCTATAATATTTAACCCAGAAACATCAAATTAAAGATACATGGTCCTAAATGAATAAGAATCAATAAGGGGGGTCTTTGTGGTACCTTTGTGTTCTTTTGATGGTACTTTTTGAATTTTCTATAATATTTCACCTAGAAACATAAAATCAAAGAAATTTGGTCCTAAATGAATGATAATTCTTAAGAGGGGACTTTGTGGTACTTTCTTGTTCTTCTAATAGTACTTTTTGAATTTTCTATAATTTTTAATTTGGAAATATGGTCCTAAGTTAATGAAAATCCATGAGGGGACTTTGTGGTACTTTTTCGTTCTTACGATATTACTTTTTTGGATTTTCAATAATATTGAACCTTGAAACATGAAAATAGGGATATGTGGTCCTTAGTTAATGAAAAATCCATAAGAGGGGTCTTTGTGGTACTTTTTTGTTCTTCTGATGGTACTTTTTGAATTTTCTATAATATTTAACCCAGAAACATCAGGGGACTTTGTGGTACTTTTTTTTCTTCTAATGGTACTTTTTGAATTTTCTATAATTTTTAATTTGGAAATATGGTCCTAAGTTAATGAAAATCCATGAGGGGACTTTGTGGTACTTTTTCGTTCTTACGATGGTACTTTTTGGATTTTCAATAATATTGAACCTGGAAACATGAAAATAGGAATATGTGGTCCTTAGTTAATGAAAAATCCATAAGAGGGGTCTTTGTGGTTCTTTTTTGTTCTTCTGATGGTACTTTTTGAATTTTCTATAATATTTAACCCAGAAACATCAAATTAAAGATACGTGGTCCTAAGTGAATAAGAATCAATAAGATAGATTATGGGCTTTACATTTATTACTAAGTATATTCGGTTAATCGAATAATTTGTGTTAACCGGTTATTAAACGATCAACTTTTAACACCGAATAATTATTTGTTGAATTAACCGATTAATATGAAAACCCGAATAATTGAATACCCTAGTAATTAGCAATATTTTTGCCAAATTTCATGAAGGTCGATCCATAGTTTACCATATAAACCCCTCTTCCGGAGATCACATCAACGTACATAAATTGACAACTAACTCACTGCATAAATTGCAAAAACCAAATAGACTTTTGCTTTCTTAATTATCTGAGAATACTAACCAATTTAGCTTGTTACTGTTATTCCAATCTTTATACTTTACGAAAAAATCAACTATACCATATTATACGCCTATACTATATTACCCGAACTTACTCTACTTTTCTGCTAATATCTCTTCAACAAAAGCATGTATGTATGATATTTTGTACAGATAGTTCGAAGGTCGATATAAACTTGGAAACCAAAAATGGGCGTGGTCAGCCCACTTTACCGCCCACCTCCCATATAAGATGAAACTTCAACGAAATTGTGTAAAAATAGTTCAAAGACCAATGTAAACTCACCTCCCATATATCGTAAAATTTGGAAAAATTGATGGTGGGTATATAGATTCGGCCGAGCCGAATATAACATTCGCGCTTGTTTTAATTAAAATTAGTTGAACGTTTATAGAGATATTGGAGTTTAAATTTATACACATTTTCGATTTTTTTTTTTTTTTATAAATTTTAAAAAATAAAAATCGTGATTAAATTTGCTCGGCCGAATCTATATACCCACCATCAAATTTTACGTTATATGAGAGGTGGGCGGTAAAGTGGGTCCTAGCAGGGTTGTCAAATTTTTTTGAGCCTCTGTCGCCAAATTGTTAATCAAAAATCGCCAAAAATCGCCAAAATTAAATTTTATATATTTTTTTATGAAAAACTCAAAACAACTAAAATATTTAGTGCTTCAAATTTTATATAATTTTAAAATGTAAATTCAGCTTCAACAAAGTCAATGATAATTTCAGTAGCTAATAATAATTGTATAACAAAAATATTAATTTCAATAAACTTTTCTGACATACATAACTCAATTTTAGGTCAACAATTTTAAAAATTTATTTAAATTTATTATATTTTTTAACAGAATAATTCTAAAATTATATAATGAACATTTGTCCTATTAAACTTATAAATTGTTTCGAAGAATTAATTCATTCATGAACGTTTTCTTTTTATTATGGCCCATAAAATATTAATATTCATATTTGAAAGATGATGGAAAACAAATTATCAAACATTTATTGAAGATATTTATAAATTAAGGATCTTGATTTTATTAGTCGGGGTTCATTAACAGCAATTTTTCTTGCTGCAATTTTGAGTTCGTAGACGAGAGAGGTGAAGTGAATGTAAATGTTTAGTATTCTCTTCTCTATCCTACGAACTTAGAATTGCAGCAGGAAAAATTGCTGTGTGTGATCCCCGACATAGGTCAGGGGTTTTTACAAACTCTTGCTTCGTGCCTTTAACTTTAATAATTTAAAGGTATTTCTGAAAATACTTTGAATTTCAAGTTTGAATAAAAATTAATATTCATTTGAAAAAAAAAGTGATACTTTATTAATTTCATATCAAATGTTATTCCTAAATAATTCTTAATCCAAAAATAATTTAATACTTAAAGATAAAAATTAATGGCATATTCTCAATTTGATACCAAATGCTTTTGTTAAATCAGGCTATATTTAAGAAAATAGTAAACATTCGACTTCAATTAATTATAAATTTAATATAAAACGTTTGTATTTAAAAATGGATTTTAAAATTGCTAATAAATAGTGTTTATAAACCGGTTAACCGGTTAACCGAAAAACCGGTTTTTTCTTCAAATTTCGGTTATTTGCGAACCGGTTAATTTAAAATATTCAATTTCGGTTAACCGGTTTACCCGGTTTTTCTGTGTCGGTTAACCGGTTTCAAAAATTTGCTAAAAATATCACAAAATTTCGTCCTTTAGTTGCTTTTTTTTGAATTTAAAATATAAAAAAATATTTTTAAACTACTAAAAATGCTTGCAGTTTGAGTTAACAAGTAGACAGGTGATATATATTTACTTGTTGGAAGTTAAATATATTTTAAAACTGTATGTATAATAAATCAGATACACCAAGGGAAAAAATTCGATTCAAAATCAACAACGGTTGTGCTCACATTGGTAATTTACGGTAACAGCTTTTTAATACCTTTCGTTAACAAATTTAAAGAAAACATATGTAATTTAACAATTTGATACCGAAATGGTTTCAACATGGTACCAAATTAGGTATTGATTTTCAATAAGAATTGAACACGCAGTGTTTAATTTAAACACATACGGTGTAGATACACTATTGACACAGAATGGTATCGTTTTCAACACGTATGTGATTGATATTTCTCTGGGTGTAGATAATTAAGCATTCCATATACGTAAACTTTAATTTCATGCGAATGAAATTTTCCAAAAGAAGAAAATACTTATGTAACATTACACCTACTAATGTATAGCTTAAGATAAAAATAAGATTTTATAGAGTGTAATATGAATAAAGACTTAAAAAGTAGAACTAAATAAGTGCAAAAAATTTACATTTAAATGATTAATAATCTTCTACAAATTAAAAACCAATCCCTTTTTAACAGAAAAAATGTAAATTATTTTTCCAATTTTATGCAGATATTTTTATTACATTTTTTTATAAAATATAAACTTTTCCTTGAAAGAAAAAAATGTAAAAGCGGTGAATATAAATCATAATATAATGTACTTTATATTATGATTTTAGGTCTAAAGCTTCCATTTTGTAAAATTTCGATAATTTTATTTTATTTTTAAGCTAGAATGAAATGAAATAAAAAAAAAAAAAAAACTGAAAAAATACTTTATAGAAGAATTTTAGATCATTATTAAGCTTCAAAAGCTGTGCTAAAAGATGCCATAAAAGTTGTTTTTATAAATTATATTCAAATTAGTCTAAAGGCTGAAAAAAAGTATTATATATTTTCGATGTAAATCGATCGCAATTTATAAAGAACACTGCAGTGTACTGTTTATTATTTGGTGCATGGTTAAACCAATAAGTTGAAATACACTTTTTTTAACCAAAAATATTTTTATTAAGCTTCAAATTAGAGCAATTATTAAAATTTCGGTTAACCGGTTTAACCGGGTTTTTAGTAGACGGTTAACCGAAAAACCGGTTTTTTTAATTTTACCCAATTTTCGGTTAACCGTCAAACCGGTTTTTTGTAAAGTCGGTTTTTTATAAACACTACTAATAAACGTCTTATGCCAAGGAGAAAATATCATTAATGGTTTTTTACAATTACTAGAATGATAATAATTATCATGCACAAACACAAACAAATTTTTACTCTATATTTTTTGCAACTTTGCAGAGCTTCGAAAGAATTAATTAAATCCTATCTTAATTCCCTTAAATCTTAATTCTGAATTAAGAAATAATAGTTTTTCATACAATAATACCATTCCCAAAAATATAATTCAATAGCTTAATTCAAAGGCTTTTGTTTGAATAGAATTATTTCTTTATTAAATTAATTCATAAAGAATTCATTAAATTTTTGTTAATTCAAATCATTTCCAAATTGAATGAAAATATTTTTCTTTCATTCAATTTGTAATATTTTGTGTTTTATTCTTTTAAAAAAAAATATTTTCTAAAGCTAATTTTTAATAGATTTGAAGTGAAGAAAATTTGAATAATTCAATATATACGCGGACCTCCATTTGAGAACCGCCGTTTTGGATAAAAAATGGACGTTAGCTAGTAAGAAAACGTAATAGTTTTAATATGCGAATACCTATTTAATAAAGTTTTAAAAATTAGAAAAATAAATCGCCACTTTGTTAAAAATCGCCTTAAAAATCGCCAAAAAATTCGCCATGTCGCAAAACGGAAAATTCAGTCGCCAAGAGCAATTAAAAATCGCCACGTTTGGCGAAAAATCGCCACATCTGACAGCCCTGTCCTAGAACTATTTGTACAAAATTTCGATGACGTTTCATCTTATATGGGAAGTGGGCGGACCACGCCCATTATTGGTTTCCAAGTTTATATCGACCCTAAAACTATCTGTACAAAATTTCGTTATCATACATGCTTTTGTTTAAGAGATATCAGCACGCAAAGAAAAAATATGGTTCCTGTGACCATAAACTAAGAGCAACATACTATGATTGTAATATATGATTCCAGGTTACATTTTATCTTATATATATAATCCCATGTTATCATATATATAATTCCATTTTATTATATATATGAACTAATTTTATCATATATATAATCCCATTTTATCATATATATGATCCCATATTTTCATATTTATATTCATTTGTACCACGATATGTGGTACAATCATCATACTGAATAAAAACAAAATTTGTCAATTTATATTTGTTCATATATAAACTAAATGAGAATTATAACTACTGGACTGATATACAAAAATGTGTATTCAAAAGGCATTAAAAGTTAATGGCTTAATGGTTGTAGAATTAACCAAATTTGTAAAATGAAATGAATGGTTATGTAATTAACTAAATTGTTGTAGAATTGACTAAATGATTGGATTTATTCATAAATATGATTTCATATAATCATATTTAAATACATATTATAATTCAGTGAACCATATTAAAATTTTGATTTTGGGTAATCATTAAATGATTAAACAGAATCATAAACGTTGCTATCATGAACACAGTATATTTAAATCAATGAAAAACAGATATATAATCATTGAATAGTTGTGGTGATCATGCTGTAACCATGTTTTTTCTCTGCGTGAGCAGAAAAGTATTAAACGGACACCCTGTGTTTCTAGTTTTTAGCCCATAACTTTTTTGTTTATTTACCGATTTGCCCATTTTTAATACAAACAAACCTTATATAAGATAAATGTTTAAGCCAAATTTCCTGCTTTCAACAGACGGACGGACATAACTAGATCGACTCAGAATCTAACCAGTAGTGCGATTCAGTAACTTATTTTAACGATAATCGAATCGTTTAAAAAATTAAGCAACAAAATTATCGATTTTTCTATTCTATAACACCTTTTAACAACATTCGTTGTCTACTTCTTTCGTTAACTCAACCACAATATTTTTTGTGTTGTTTATTTTATCAACAAAAACATATGATCAACATACAAAAGTAAGTATACATGTGCACAGTTTACTAATAATTCCCAAATTCTTTTTTATTTCTACTCCTATTTAAGTCTTCTGTTTATTTTGACGCCATACGAAAATAAAAATTATCTACTGCTGTTTAGATGTAGATAGTGAACCATATAATCGTTATTGCAAACAACAAAAGCCATCGACATATTTGTCGATTGTCGAATCGTTAAAAGTTACTGAATTGCTCTACAGGACCCAGAAAATATACTTTATTCGACATGTTCCACACCGAATGACAAAATCAATATCCAAGCATCTTTTTGATGGCTCCATAGGGTATGCCAATAGTAACAAAATCCGAAGACCTTAATAACTATAGACAAACTTTTGTAACTTTTGATCGTATTGAAATTCCATTTTGAAATTATTTTTATTACGAATATTTTGCGATTTTAATTACTTAAATTTTATGTTTATTTAGTCAATATAAATCTATGAAATTTTTATAGTTCTGTAGCTTAAACATCTCGATATTTTACATCAATTTTCTATTTTAAATTCTTTTTTTTATTTTTTACAAGCAAAAAAAAAAAAAAAAAAATAAATTAGTTTTTTTTTTAAGAAATATTTTTGGGAATATTGAATAGATTTTAATGGTTTAAATTGCGTTATTATTATTTCACTGCTATCCTCTTAAGAATTTGAAACTAAATTAATTAAAAAAATCATGATAACTCAAATTACTAATTTTGAATTTGAAACTAGTCAGATAAAGGGAATCTGTACTAAAATGGATTAAAAGTTATGAAAAAATACAACTTTTTGAGATTTTTTGAAAAATTCTTATTTGCAGTCTGAAATTTTTAAACACAGAAAAATTTATAAAGTAAGTTACTTTCATTGATTTCATTTAAAAACATTTAAACATAATTTTCGAAATAAATGCTTTATTTTTTTTTTTTTAATATTTTTTAAATTAAATAAAAGGGTTGAATAAAATTATTTAAACATTTCGCTGTGCAGACGAAAAGTCATATGGTGTTTTTCAAAATGCGAAAACATTATTTATATATTGTATTTATATATTGTAATTTTAGTTTTTAATGCTTTTTAACTACATAATAGGGACTAACAATGATTTTTTATGTAAAAATGTGCTGTAGAATTTTTAAACTACAACTAGCCCAAGAAAGGCGCACAACACAAAGGTTAGCGAACCTCAACAATTGAGAGCGAATAAAAAACAAAAAATAATTTATTTTTGTTCTAGCTTTTAAAAAGGCAAGTTAATGTCGCATGGTTAATATAGTATCCAAAACCGAAACCCTTTTAACCGGTTTTAGATTTTTTAGAAACGCTGCCGATTTCGATTTTTTTCTAATTTTCGGTTTTATTAAAAACCTGCTTTTTTTAAACACCATTTTAATTAACTTTTTCTTTCGTAATTTTACTCAGAAAAAAGAGTAAACAAAAAATAAATGCAATAAAAACGAGAGAAAAAGGTATAGTCGGTCAAGACCGACCATATGATACCCTACACCATTATGTATGACCATAAAATTTCGGTAAGGGGACTTATATTAGACCAATACTTTTACTAAATGTAAAATAAGATATACAAATACAGAATAATGCGTTGATACTAACATCTACTTGATTTTATGCACTTAGGCCGATTCTCGGAAGTGGTTTTATATGGGAGCTATGGTTAATTATAGACCGATTCTAATAAAATTTGGCAATGTTGGTTCTACTTATATAAAACTCATTTGTGTCGAATATTAACCTAACATTAGTATGGGATTTATGCACGTTAAAGTGGTTTTCGGAACAGGGGTTTATATGGGAGCTATGGTTAATCGTGGACCGATCTTAATAAAATTTGGCATTTTTGAGTGTTAAAACTCAATTCCGGGGGGACATTTGTATGGGGGCTAGGTGAAATAGTGGACCGATCACAACCAATCTCAATAGACTTCGTCCCTGTATCATATAAGTCCCACATGCCAAATTTCATTGAATTATCTTCAAAATTGCTGTACTTTGTGAACAAGATTTACATGGACAGCGAGCCGTCCAGCCAGCCAGACGGACGGACATCGTTAAATCGATTTAAAAAGTGATTCTGAGTCGATTGGTATACTTTAAGGTGGGTGTTATATAACGTTTTCTATGCGTTACAAACATCAGCACAAACGCATAATACCCCAACCACCTATGGTGGTGTAGGGTATAATTAATCTTAGGTTACATAACCTGGACAATTCTCTTTAAATAGTTGGAATAAATCTAACTATTTTTTCTATTAAATACTTATACTAATATGACATATTTACGCAAATATTATCATTTATAATATTTGTTTTAATATTTTTATTTTGAAGTTTTTTCAAATGTTTAAATTGTTTTATATTTTATTGGAAAAAAATATTTCGAAATTTAGATATCATAATAATATCATTTTCTGCACTACAATATATATTATAATCGGCACATAAGATGATATCGTTTTATTGGGCTTCCTTTTATAAAAAATATAATCCAAATATTAGTATAATTTTTATAAAAAGAATTTAATGTACTAGATGTTTTTTACCTCTTCTTAGTATTTCAAGCACAAAATAATATATAACATCCCTATCATGAATACTTTTTCCCTCGAAATGTTTTCCCTTTCCCAAAATTTGCAATCGTTAAAAAGTTCCCCATGAATAATTTCATGCTAAAATAAAATTCCCTTTATCGTGAATGGTTTTTCCCCCGAGTTTTTTCACTTTTCCCTTTAATTTGTTCACTTTATTTTTGCTGGAGAACAGAACAGAAAATGTAAGTAGTTCTTCTTATAATTCGGATATTAAAGTTTACAAAATTTATTTTATGGCACGATCCGTTAATAAGACATATACTGATATATTGCTCAATATAAAATAAAATTATTGTTCCAATTCTACAATTTAATTTGTTATAATCAGGGAAACCACAATATGCTCTAAACAAATGGGTTTTATGCGCATTAAATATGCAGTAAAAAACGAAAAATATGCTCTAAAAACGCGAAAATATGCACTTAAAAAAATAAAGATTTTGTATAATTTTTTAACAAAATTATGTTTTTCATTAAAACATAGGGTTTTATTAATATTTCAACGTTGCAAAATAAGGCAAAACTAAAATTTATCAACCGCGTCGAAATTTTTATTCCCCATTTTTTACTGTATCTCATAAAAACGTTATTCTATTTTCTTACCCATCTATTTCTAGACACTATTATCAGTTCAGAAATTTTCAAAATTATAATATCGATTACTGACCGCCAAAATATCGTAACCGACAACATTTTCGAATTTCGTGTTTTGATGAAAATCTATAATTTAGAATCATTCGTCATAATTTTATCGACGTATCAAGTGTCATTTCAGATTCATAGCGAAAGTGATTTTATCGTAAGTGTCATTTTTCATACATATAACAATGTGTAAACAATAATGTGTAGTTTTGTTTTCTGCACTTACGACATTTTCGCGGTAAGGGCTCGATATACTTTAATAAAAAAAAAAAAAATGTTTTTACAACATAAACTTCAATCTTGTTTCTAGAAGACAAGCTTCTCAACGATAAAATGGTATCCATTAAAGTTAATTATAATATTTTTTTTTTTTTATTTTATTTAATTTTTTTATAAAATCAAAATTTAAAAATATTTCATGAGGTTTAAAAAATTATCCTTTAAATATCAAAATATGCTCTAAAAGGGTTAAATATGACCTAAAAATAAAAAAATATGCTATAAATATGCACTAAAAATCTCCAAATACAATAATATGCCGTTAAGAGTAAAATATGCAAAAATATGCACTAACAAATCGATGCCAAAATGATTCATTTGTTCTGAAACGCATAAATATTTAATCGATGGCTTCATTCGACGTCCAAGAAAAAACATGCAATTGCATATTGTGGTTTCCCCGGTTATAATTATTTTTTGTTGGGTTTCCAAAAATTTGCCGAATTATTTTGCTACATAAAAGTTAAATAGTACAATAAACTAATGTTGCAATCAAAGTAAAACTCCAATACTAAATATTTTTCTTTATTATTTTTTTGTTCACTTTTCTTTAAAATATTAGTATTACATTAGGGGTATAACTTTTTCCATTTTTTTGCAAATATCAAAATGGCCCTAGCATAGTCAAATAGGCCATCGAAAATTATTAAAAAAAATGGTATTACTTTTTCGCGGTAGTCAAAAAAGTTCACCCACAACACGCGGTAAAGTTTGGAAATCAAAAATTCCAATGCAACAGCGAAGAATCATATGCATACAACGTGGTATTAAAGTAGTACAGAACATTTATCCATTATGCAAAACAATGTCCACGTTAAATTAGAAGTTTATATCTTGTAATAATTAAAAACAACATTTTTCACTTTACTATTTTACTTTATTAATAAAATATTTAAAACTTTTTATTTAAAATGTATGTACTTTTTTTTGGGGAAATTTTAAAAAATCGTTTTTGTGAGTGAGGTTTTTATTCCAAAATGACCCGAAAAAAAGTTTTCGTAAATTACACAACATTCGCCATCGCGTAGTGCTAGGGCCAAAATTTGGTTATATCCATAATGTACATGTATATTTTTGAAAAAAAAAATGTTCCTTGATTTTTATTTTCCTTCTTTTTTACATTCACTGAGAACTGATAGCGGGAAAATTTTTTCACGGGAGTTTCACGATATCATTTTTCCCTTCGAGGGTAATAAAAATTTCAAGGGAACAAAAATTCCACTTATTCACGATAGGGGTGAATATATTCTTCTTAAAAAATTTAAACCGGTTAACCGGTGTTTTCAAGAGTCCAAAATTTATCAACCTTTGCCCCGATGGAATAGATCCATACGCCATAATACCCCGTTTACATTTGGCTGGTTTTTTAATATAACAACTAATTTTTTCTGGTTTTTAACAAGTTTTTTTTTATATAAATAATTTAACTAGTTAAATGAAAAAACACTTTTAAACTTACTACACAGAAAAAATTATTACCCTCTTTTTTACAATTAACTCAGTTTTCCATCTAAATTTAATAAATATTTTCAAGAAAAAATTAAATAAAAAATAAATTTTGGTATGATTTTTTTTCCTAAACACATTTTAATTCATTCAATCATCTACTTGATTGATTGATTTAATTAATTTATTAACTGGGAATTTTTTTGTTTTGTTTTGTATTTTTTATAGTTTTTAGTAATTGATATAATCATTTTGGTGAGAGGTGCAAATTTAAACAAGTTTATAATTGAATAAATTATTTTCATATATATTTGTTAATTGGTGACTTTTTTCTGTGTAATTGCTGTAATCAACTCTGATTTACATATTAATTTTGATGATAACATTATGTACGAAAATTTAAGAAAATTAAAATGTTAAAAAGAAAAATTATTTTAAAATACAAAAATACAAAATTAGCTGTGTTTTGTTGCTCCCGCTGAGTGTTAACGTTCACTGTTAGCGAAAAAACGATACTAGCCCAACTTGGGAGCAATTTATATTTATTTGTAAATTGTATTTCGAAATTTACGCGATTTTGTTCAAAAGAAAAAAATAAAAAATTTTTTATTTGAATTTAATTTAATTTTTATAAATTTTAATTTCTTGTCATTCTTATATTCATAATTGTATTTTTGTTCATAAATTGGGAGCACTTTTATCGACGTTAAAGTAAACATGTATAATTCTACACGTTAACTCCTAACGTATATAATTTAAATTTTGTATGAAATTGCCTATAAACGTTATCAACAAAACACAGCTATTATTGTTTTAAGTATTTTTTGAAAAAATATACTTGCTTATTGTGTAAAAAATTGCGTCGGTGCTTTTAGAGTGTTAATCATGTAAACGGACCGGTTTTTTTAAGTCTTTTTTGTTTTTAATTTAACTAGTTAAATTGTGCAAATGAAAATGTACGATAATGAGTTTAATGTACACCACAAATGTGAAAAATATTGAAGATATAAAATTTCTAAAACTTTATTTTTTTGTCACAATTTTTTGGAGTTACCCTATTATTTCCTAATTTAATATTTTTAGAATTTATGAAAGAATTCCTTAGTAAATTTTACGAAGTACTTAAATCACTTTTTAATAAATCGATATAAATAAATATGAAGAAAAATTATCATAAATAATAAGGATTAAACGATTATGTACAGCTGCGTTCATAATAATATGGATGGGGACAAACCAAATTTTCTTAAGTAAAAATTATTGTAGGTAATTTTTAAATCTCGCAAAATTTAAACGATTTTTACAGCGAAATGTACAATTCTTTTAGGAAAATCTAATATCAGTATCAAAATATCAAGTGCAGATGACCTTCATGGAGTCCTTTTTAGTAAAATATATTATTTTTGTCTGCAAGTACCATCCAAAAGAAGCTAAATTTGTTAGTTAATTAGCTCTCCAAAAAACGTAGCCTACAGATTAAAGTTCTCACAAGAGCACATTTACTGCTCAAAAGAAAAATGGGGAAATATTCTGTGCCCAAACAAAAGTAAAATTGGTGAAACTAGACCCCGACAGTATGTCCAACGCTTTTCAAACACGGCATTTTAATCACAATATAAAAAAACACTGTTAATCATGTTAGTGTTAAAGTGATAAGATAGTTAGTTGATGGAGTTGATCCAATATACCATATAAAAGGATAATGGATCAACGTTTGCGTTTGGAAACAATTAATAATTTAAGGCTGCGTACAATTGGGACTTTCAATTGGGACTTATCAAAGGATAACGATCCTAAATACATCCATTTAATGCCAAAGCATTACTTTCGAACCAATAGGGGTTAAGATTTTGTCATTGCTTTCTTAGTGCTCCTACCTCAATTGCATAGAACATCAGCAGAGAGTTGTTAAAAAATGTTTTGCAAAAAAAAAAAATTTCGAACATTAGTGTGAGATGATCGGTAAAAAATTACAGTAAGGTGTTGTTGGGATCTCATTGATTCCATGACTTAGATATGCTGAAGTCTTTCCACAAAAAGTATTTAATCTATTTTGGAAACATTTTTAAAGTCTTTTCACAAATTTCCTGTCTAATTTTAAAAAAAAAAGTTATAGGTACTACTATTATTATAAACAACCAGTTTTGAAATATTTTTGTCAAAATGTTTTTTTTTTATTTAATAGAGTTTTAACTACTTTGCTAATTATTCTAATACAACAATAATATATTAACCATTAAAAATCAAATAAAAAAAGTGTTTTGTGCTTAAAAATTTAAACTTAATTTGTTTATATAAGGGCACTCTTATTTTTATGAACGCAACTGTATATATTTTAAACCAGTACTGATATTCACTTAATTTGTTCCGAGTAATGCAAATTATTCTAATATTACCCATGTTATGTTGGAGATTTAAAAAAAAAATAGTAAGTAAAAAACACTTCAACTTGCTTTGAAGCTAAATGCGGTCACAATAAATTCTAAGGACACTTTCTAAAAAATCGCAAATAAAAAAATGCATAAGCTTCTTTTTTAAACTACATTACATACATCTTTGAAATACTTTCTTACTTATTTACTTTATCAATATTCAGTGAATTTAAATTAAAGCCAATTAAAATGTTGAGTTGTTATAAATTATTCTTATAAAACAATTTCTTTAATTTAATATTTTTATGAACAGTTTTTAAAGCCACAGAAAACAAATTATCATAATCTAACATAAAACTAGTGCACATCAATTTTTATAAATTAAATATTTTCTGCACTAAATATAATTTATTTAGCTTAGAAAGCATCACAATATTTCTTGTTTCAATTAAATATTCTTATTTTAGGTTAACACTCGTAATATACCGATAATTAGTATTACTTACAGTTATTTCTATTGCCACCAAAAAGAACATGAAAACGTAAAAAATCTGGACGACCACCAAAATATTTCCCATTTTGATTAAGTACTTCACGAATTAAATCCAAATTGTTGACAATCAGACAACGGGTAGTGCCCAGTGTTAATGAATAAACATTGCCAAATTGTTTTGATAACTCAGTAAATCCCTGAAATGGAACTGCATAACGTCCTAACAGTGCCAAATTGCCTAAAATTGGCCATGGTAGTGGTCCGGGAGCTTGTTTATATTCTTTAACATCAACTATCTCATTAGCAACGTTTTTCTCATCAATACACGAGAACGTTTCATTGTTTAAATTTGCAGTCTTTTTTGGTATAGTAATTGTCTTTTTAATTCGCACTTTTCTAACACATTCATAGACAACTTTTAAGTATCCATACAGACAAATAATAGAAACTATTGTTGATAATACTATCCAAGTCAATCCCATATTTTATTTTAGAAACTTTTTGTTTTGTTACTTTCTTTTTTTATTAACTACAAGAATTTAAAAATACACTTTAATGTAAATAAAATTGTTAAGCTTTGACCCTTCTATTAATACTTTAATACAAAAGTAATATTTATTTTAATTTTAATTAATATTTTTGTTAAGTACGATATTTATCCGTTTTGTATGTTCTACGCGGTTTATTGGCTAAATTAAAACTGAAGTACAAATGAACATTGACATTGCTTTTATATTTATCACAAATTGTGAAAAATAAGTTGTTTATTATTGAAGTACATCCATCCATAGAATCTTGGATGCGATGACTTCGCACACACACTTAAACAATTATTATTGTTAATGAGTAAATTTTAAATGGGTGGATTAATTCTTAAAGAGAAATATTAAAATAAATACGATATATGTATTTAGAATATAGCCTTTAATCGAAGAAATGAGTTTAAAAAAAATTATACTCTTATATCCATATGTTGATTTGTTAGTTATTTTTTTTTATTATTGTACATATGTATGTATATTTACCACATACTTACAACAACATAATGTTGATATATATGTACATATGTACCTACTAGGGTGATCGATTATTCGACTTTTTTGAGAAACCGGTTTTCGAATAGTTCGAATAGTTGGTATTTTAAAAAAACCGGTTGCACTTTTTGAAATTCAGAAAAAACCGGTTAACCGGTTTTTTGCTGAAGTTAATATTTATATCAAAATACTACATTTCTTTAAAAAAATCAATAATTCTTATAATCAAGTTAAAATTTATTAAATACAAGCGTAAAAGCCTGACATTGCCAGGAAAAATAATATACTTAATAATGAAAATATGCACAAACAAATCCGAAAATTAAAAGAAAAAAATATGAACAACATTTAGATACGTTCCTCTCCCTAGTCGAAGTCAATTATTTGAAGCCGTTAGAATTTATTGGGATAATATTGATTAAAGTTTTAAATTCGTAAAATAAAAAAAATCGTCGTAAATGCGCTCCCTGGCCGAAATACAGAATCAGTTTTTGATAGGATTTGGAAAGCAAACAATAAGTATAGCAACTCAAAAGTTGTTAATACCAAAACAGACTTTTCGGTCCCTGATAGAAACATTTAGCTCTGTTAGAATTTGTAGAACGAATAGTTTTATAAGTAAGACGATTTTTAGTTTCTTACGTCGTCTGGGAGCTTCAGAAAGCTCTGGAGAGGAAACAATGCTTAGGAAAGATATATATAAATCCATATATATAAATCCACGTATTTTCGCTCCCTGATAGAGAAATCTGGCTGCGTTAGGAGTTGTAGGACGAATAGGGTTATAAGTAAGCCGAATTTTAATTTTCTGCATCTTCTGGGAGCTTTAGAAAGATCTGGAAAGAGAAAAAATTCTTAGAAAAAGACACATAAATCCTCTTATATTCGCTCCCTGATAAAAATTTCAAAATATGGCTCCATTAGGATTTGTTGGACGAAAAGTTTTATAATTAAGCCAAATTTTAATTTTCTACGTCGTTTGGGAGCTTCAGAAAGCTCTGGAAAGAGAAAAAATGCTAAGCAAATTATATATCTAGATGACTAGAAGATAATTATGTTTCAAAATTGTAGAAAACAATTTTAGTTAGCATAAACAGAAACCATGGCTTAATATGGAAACCTGTCTCAATTGAAACGATTCTGCAGGTGAAACTTTTTTAGCACAACACCTTTAAAAAATAAAGGAAATATTGGATCAAAAAAATTAAATTGGGTGTAAGAATATTACAGATATTACAATAGATTAAAAAATTCATACAGGATAATTATTAATTATTTATTTGTTTAATATTACAGAATAAATTCCAATTTAGACTTAAACTATATTTTTAAAACATAAGAAATCAGTCTTTATAAATATTTAAAAAATTATTCCTGAATTTTGATTCAAATATCACTATTTAGTACATGTTTTCTGAAATAAAATGCTATTTTTAAAACCGGTTTTTGGTGTTAAAAAAAACCGGTCCATTCGACATTCGAAAAATGAACATTTTAAAAAAACCGACAGCACTTTGACTGAAAAAACCGGTTTTAAAACCGGTTGGAAAACCGCGTCGATCACCCTAGTACCTACATATGCACGTATGTTTATTAATGAAGAATACACATAGTACATATTGATAGACAGAAGGCACATTCGTTTATAAAAGAAAAATAATATCCGATGTTTTTGTTTGCATGTATGTATGTATTTAAGAATTATTTCTAAGTATAATGTGCAGAGTACTTAAATATGTTATTTTCGTAAATACTCGAGTGTACTTAAGTATTTATTAAATGCATACTTCTCTTAGGAAACTCTTAGTTTGTTTTCTCTTTTACAAGAATCACTTGCCTACTTGGGAACATATGGACATATGTATTTATGGTTATTAGAGTAGTTCTAAGTATTTACGAAAAATTAAAAAAATATCAAAAAAATCAGCATATATCAAATATTGGAATAAGACTTTATTAAAATTTTGTAAACTCTAAAAAACGACTTTCGAACTCTCTTTAGGAATGATCTTCTTGATGTAAAAATATAGTGTGCAAAATATTAGAGCAATCGCATTTCACTAACACGTTCCGCATCGACCCTGAAGATTGTACATATAGGAATAACTTAAATAGTACTTTTTATATTCATATAAAAGTTACATTATGTAAAAATCTGTTTCGTTTTATTAATTTATCTTTTAAATGAAATTTTTGTTTGTTCAGGAAGATTTTTTTTTAAAAAATACGTTGTCTCAAAATAAATATTAAAACACTTAAAATATATACTTATTAAGGTTCTACCGTTTTTATCATATCATTATCTTTAACCTACATACAAGACCTAATTATTGCATTTGCTACAAATTTTGAGATCGCTTATAGGGAATGATATTTAGTACTTACAATTGGGTCCATGAAATAACTCTCCACGATATAACTACCCAAAATAATTATGAAAATTTGGGGATTTATTTCATGCCGAATATGTGGGACATAAAACCCTAAACAAAGATGAAATAACCCTCTATTTTTAGGAATTAATTTCATAATGAAATAACTACCCAATTTAGAAATGAAATAAGTCCCCAATTCAAAATCCTACAAGAACAAAAACGACACTGTTAATCATTATATTACTGCTGTTGCTAACTAAACTACTTGCCTATACAAAAAACAACAACATCACTAATAGTCATTACAATTAAGGGCAAGTTTTTCAAGCTTTCCGCTTAGAAAGTAAGCATTTGCATATTTAAAAAGAATTCCACAAAAAATGCTTATATTTTAAATCTTTGCATAAATTTGCATATAATGGATACAAAAGTTAGTTTTCTTAACGAAAAGATTTTTTAGAGTTCAATCAAAGGATTTCTAAAAATTTTTTGATGAGCATTTTGAGTACATTGTAAATATTGTAAAGAAAAAAAATTCGGAAACGTCAAATATGATACTTAAAATTAAAATAGTTATTTTTTTATAAACATCGAAATCTATTAGAGATTGAAAGTTAAAAAATGCATATTTTCTACAGGACTACGTTAACAGGTGCCGCAACGGCACAAGGGGAAAATAAGCATTTTTTTCAGTATTCACAAAAATTTTGTCATTAAATAGTTAATTTTGCATTTTATTGTAAAGGAATCGTAATGTACACAGAATTAGTGTTACAAAAAGATATAAAACACAAAAATTGGTTGAAAAATGTAAAAGTTATTGAAAATTCCCCAGGCCATTAACGTGTCTCAGAGCACTTGAATTGGAAATGTGACAAAAAAAATAAATATATTTTTAAAAATATTCGAATAAAACAATTGTTTTACTTAAAATACATCTGTAGTTACTTGAATATGAGTTTTTGTCCTTATAGAATAACGTAAACCTGTTCTCAGCTGTGGTAAAAAAATGTTGATATTTTTAACGGTCGTTTCAAAACTCAAATTTCAGTTTTTTTGATACTTTGTTAAACAAATTTCAATATTTTTGGGAGATCTCATAGGGATTTATGGGCAACAGATTACGGAATAAAACAGTAAAAAAGTTAGGTCAATACCTCTTATAGTTTGCCTGTACCTGCATTTTGAATTCGGCGGATTTCGATAAAACCCCATTTGTATGTAATATTTTGGCAAATCAGCCATTTTATTACATTGTTGTGCATTTTAAATGGAACTTTTTTAAAATTTTATAATCCACATAATTCTAAATATAAATCAAGAGTTTCATACAATTTGGACGACATTAACTCATAAACTTTAAAGGTCAAAGGTCAAATTTTTTAATATTTGCAATTTTTGATGAAAACTAGTCGAAATTTTATATATTTTTCGGTAAATTATCATAAAACTTAAGAAATTTATTTATTAACAACCGATATTTACAATGATTGTGAAAAAATGTAATATAATATTAGGCTGTAGGCTGTCCTGTAATATAATATTTTTTTTCCTTCATACAAGTTTGGAGCACTGTAATATTCATGCTATTTTTGCATATTTCTGTGCATATAACACCATTTTTTCGTGCTTTTTCAAGCGCATATTTAAAATTTTTTTGTGCATATAAAAACTTGCCCTGGTCATTACAATGCACAGTGGGGCCAAAAGCAAAATAAATGGTAATAAGTTTAGATTTAGATGAAACTTGGAACATCGAAAGAGGAGGACTTAGGCTTTCAGAATATTGTTGGATAGAGTCTGTAGCTGCAGCACGGACCCCGCTACAGTGGTCCAAAGTTGACCACCTCGAGGGTGAAAAACATATCGGGGCTTATAACTTTTACAAATATTAACCGATTTTAAATAGTCACATTATATATCAATTTAAAGGAAATTGTGTCTTCTTTAAAACTATGTATAATAAATTTTACTATTTTTAATTTTTTAGCACACTTTTCTTGAAACAATGCAACCAAATGCAAATTATGTTTATATGGACATATTTCAAAAATTTGAGACTGAATAATTTCTAAATGCTTATAAGCAGGGCAAGTTTTTATATGCACAAACAAAAAATTGAAATATGCGCTTGAAAAAGCACGGAAAAATGGTATAATATACACAGAAATAGCATGAATATGTATATAAAAACCAAGGAATTTATGCATTCTTATATATTAATATGTAAAAAATGTGCACAAATATGCATTTTTTAACTTTCAATCTCTAATAGATTTCGATATTTATAAAAATATAACTATTTTAATTTCAAGTATCATATTTGACGCTTCCGATTTTTTTTTTTCTTTATAGTATTTACAATGTACTCAAAATACTCACAAAAAAAAATTTTAGAAATCATTTGATTGAACTCCAAAAAATCGCCAAAAAATTGTGTTTTTGTTAAGAAAACTAACTTTTGTATCCATTATATGCAAATTTATGCAAAGATTTAAAATATAAGCATTTTTTGTGAAATTCTTTTGAAATATGCAAATGCTTACTTTCCAAACGAAAAGCTTTAAAAACTTGCCCTGCTTATAAGTATCAACATAATTTTTTCACGTGGTATAAAATATTTAATGGAGAATTGATAAATGTGAAAATCAGAAAAATATATATAATTTTACTATATATTTTTAAAGGTTGAAAATTTTATTATTGAAAATTTTGGTGTTTTCGGAAAATTGTCTGGTGTGACTAAGTTTACCGGTAGGCTGTCATAATTTGTTTCAAAATCTTTAGGAACATATTGAGCTATATAGTACAAAAAATCAGAAAAAAATGTCCGAGCCTTCTTTGCAAAAACGAAGTCCTTGCTATATACGGAGGTTTCAGAGACTGGAAAACCGGTTTTTTGAGCATATCTCCACCATTTATGAACCGATCTTGCTGAATTTCAATAGCAAAATTATATGGCAGTTATCGGTTGGTTTCATAAACGCCATTTCAACCAACACACGGACGGATGTACATAGTCCAATCGTCATCATTTTTTTTTTAAGGATCCCGAAAATATCAACTTTTTTGCTCTGCGACGAAAATTGTGGAAATTACAAACGGAATAACAAACTTATAAAAATGGGGTGTAGAATTGAGAAAAAGTAGGTTAGATATCAACTACTTTAATTGAATTAAAGTAGTTAATTTAACAAATTTTTAGTCAAATTGAAAAAAAAAAAAAATATTCAAATTAACTAAATATTTTATTCAATTTGAAGATTTTTTTCAATTTAAATTGAATAAAAAATTTATCAAAATTAAATAATTTTTTTCTTTAAATTGATATATTTATTGTGTAAAAAAATACTTCATACTAGAAATAAACATACGATTTCAAAATACATATGGGAAATTCTTCAAACTCGTTTACTTTCGATGTTAAAAAAAAAATTTCGGAAATTTTTAAATGGCACATCAACGATATTTAGTACCAATATTCCTTGGCTCTAGTGGAACACAGATCTGTTCGCGTGAATGACTTTTACCGAACGGCAGCAATGTTATGGCGGTTTAAGATCAAAATTTATAAAAAAAATTGCCAAAATTCTATTTATTGTCCTAAATCAAAAATTATTGCATGTATGTACTCTTCAATGCTGTATCCAAAATACAAATTAAAAATATCGCGATAAGATAAGTATGCGACATATATCATCGCCAATTTTGATTAGCGGTTTGGGTGTGCCTAGACGATTAATGTTAAACTAAAAACATCGCGTTCTTAGCCCATGAAAACCGTTGATGAATATTTTTAGTGAAATTATATATTCTGCGTAAGTAGAATTTTACACAGGAACTTTTTTCAGTTTAAAATTGATTTATAACGCCAACATCCTCTATAACAAAATATGCAAAATTGCTGAATTCTTTAAAAAAGCTATACACGTTTAGCATATTAATATTTTAAAACGCCACAATGATTTTTAAATGTCATTTGGAAACCTTCTTTGATAACGCTATACTCTAGCTTCACTGAAATATCGTTGCGAGTGTGACTCGCGAAAAAGGCACGTCTTGAAGCCATTCACGTTTTTTTCTCTCCAAGTTTGGGTACCTCCTACAGCATTTCTATTGAGGGCACATTAACGAGATATATGTCAAATGATGCAGAATTTCAAGAGCTATTAGGCTCTGTTTTGAATTTTGAAATATCCGAAACGGCGTAAAATCCCCGGAGAAAAAACTGCAAAATTAAAAAAATTTTTAAAATTTGGTTTCACAACTTTTGCACAACACAATTTGACATTGGTTAATTGCACGCTAATTAAATCCACGCTGGTCCTTTTATACAAGTGTTTATAGTCTACATTAGAAGAACTGGACATTTTGCTAAAATCCGCGACTACAGCAATAAAAAGAAATAAAGAAAACTTGTTAGTTTCAAACACTTTTTTTTTAATTTTTGACTTTGGGTGCTTGCTGGCACCACATGGAACCGTTTCAGGTCTTGAATTTTTTTCTGTTACAGCAAAAAGTGTTGTTAACATAATTGCATTAAAAGTTGTTTAAAAAAGTCATAATTTAAAAAAATATTTGAGGTTGAAGGTCGGTTTCATAAGGGCAAACGTAAAAAGAGAATTGCCCATATACATACATATATGAAATAAGTAACGTAAATTCTTATAAAAGAGTAAAAAAAAAAAATAAATATAATTAATTAATATAAAAAGATATAATAAAGTATATTTTAATTAAATTTAGTTCAAACTTACGTAGCGATAGTTTTAATTATAAGCAATTTTATGATGAAGGGATTTAAACGTTTACAAGAAGTTAAAATAAACCAAATAAACGACTGTCTGAAATATAAAAGAAAGTTATTTAAGAAATAAGATATTTTGTGTTTTTATAATAAAGTTGTTATATGGGCCATTACCAAAAATTTTTGATTTTAGCCCTTCAAAAATATATTAATTTTGTTTTTTTTTTTTGTTTGATGGCACATTAAAATCCCTTTGTATGCATATTAAATGACTCGAATGCATGTAGAATCAGTTCGAGTTAATCATTTCATGTGAGAGGCGCGAAAGTTATAGCGGTTTTAAGTTGAACATATAAAAATTTTCACAAACTATGAGTTTATGTACAATTCTGGTCAAAATTACACGTAATATCGAAACCAACTGAGTTATTCCAATAAAATTTATGATATTTTTAATGTTTTTTGGTCCATAAAATGTTTATCTTTCAAAATTTTTTGATACGCCTCCGAATTTTTATTAAGCATAATAAAGATCTACTAATTATGCCAATTATAGTTAATTTCATGCTGTCCACACGATGTGCCTTAGCGAAATGTGTCTCGTTTTCAGTTATCAACGACATTTGACTTAAATTTATGATCCCTATCAATTATATTTATCGCCGCTCTTATATCTATATATCCAATATTTGTTTAAATTGCAATTTTCTATAAAAAAAATACATAAACAAAAAGTGCAATTTTTGCATAATTTTCAAAAAGTCCATAAAATTCTTTTATTAAAATAATTTTTAATGCTCCTTTAATTTTGTTATGTAAAATAACAAAAAAACTAAGTTCACGCAGTAATCCATACCGTTTAATATAAAACTGTGAATGTGCCTCGCGAAAAACTGACTTTTTGAAAAATTTTCGCAAAAAGCTATAAATACTTAATAAGTTTTGTGGTACTGATAATTAAAACAAATTTGTTACAGATCTGAACTCACAAGACTTGAAGCTAATAGAGTGCAAAATTTTAACACAATAGGTTTCTTTTTATAATCTGATTGTTGTTCAAAGTTCAAGAAAATAGAAAAAGGGCTAAAAGCAACATACGTTTTTCCCATTCTTTTACAATTTTTGTTCGCGCGTTTATACTTTTTGATCTCATTCTATCATAAGTTAACTAATCGGACTTTGCAGATAAATCCTGCACCATATTGAGCAGACTTTCAACAGTTGAATACAGGGTAGTCGTGTTTTAATGAAAAATTTTTTTATTTTTTTTTAATTTTTCAGTTTTTTGGGCGGGGTCTGTGCGCTCATCAACCGAATACAAAATTTGGGATAGAGTTTGATACTTGTTGTAATTGTGCGTATTTTGCGCTATATGCCGTTGATGTGCCTGAAATAGTCAACGTAGTAGATAGCCTTAAAGTTTGGAAAACAAGTGCGAAAATTTTTCAAAAAGTCAGTTTTTCGCGAGGCACATTCACAGTTTTATATTAAACGGTATGGATTACTGCGTGAACTTAGTTTTTTTGTTATTTTACATAACAAAATCAAAGGAGCATTAAAAATTAATTTAATAAAAGAATTTTATGGACTTTTTGAAAATTATGCAAAAATTGCACTTTTTGTTTATGTATTTTTTTTATAGAAAATTGCAATTTAAACAAATATTGGATATATAGATATAAGAGCGGCGATAAATATAATTGATAGGGATCATAAATTTAAGTCAAATGTCGTTGATAACTGAAAACGAGACACATTTCGCTAAGGCACATCGTGTGGACAGCATGAAATTAACTATAATTGGCATAATTAGTAGATCTTTATTATGCTTAATAAAAATTCGGAGGCGTATCAAAAAATTTTGAAAGATAAACATTTTATGGACCAAAAAACATTGAAAATATCATAAATTTTATTGGAATAACTCAGTTGGTTTCGATATTACGTGTAATTTTGACCAGAATTGTACATAAACTCATAGTTTGTGAAAATTTTTATATGTTCAACTTAAAACCGCTATAACTTTCGCGCCTCTCACATGAAATGATTAACTCGAACTGATTCTACATGCATTCGAGTCATTTAATATGCATACAAAGGGATTTTAATGTGCCATCAAACAAAAAAAAAAAAAAAAACAAAATTAATATATTTTTGAAGGGCTAAAATCAAAAATTTTTGGTAATGGCCCATATAACAACTTTATTATAAAAACACAAAATATCTTATTTCTTAAATAACTTTCTTTTATATTTCAGACAGTCGTTTATTTGGTTTATTTTAACTTCTTGTAAACGTTTAAATCCCTTCATCATAAAATTGCTTATAATTAAAACTATCGCTACGTAAGTTTGAACTAAATTTAATTAAAATATACTTTATTATATCTTTTTATATTAATTAATTATATTTATTTTTTTTTTTTACTCTTTTATAAGAATTTACGTTACTTATTTCATATATGTATGTATATGGGCAATTCTCTTTTTACGTTTGCCCTTATGAAACCGACCTTCAACCTCAAATATTTTTTTAAATTATGACTTTTTTAAACAACTTTTAATGCAATTATGTTAACAACACTTTTTGCTGTAACAGAAAAAAATTCAAGACCTGAAACGGTTCCATGTGGTGCCAGCAAGCACCCAAAGTCAAAAATTAAAAAAAAAGTGTTTGAAACTAACAAGTTTTCTTTATTTCTTTTTATTGCTGTAGTAGCAGATTTTAGCATAAATGTCTAATGTAGACTATAAACCACAAAGTAGAACAGAGTCGTCATATCGAGGCTTCAAATTTGCCAAAATCAGTTTTATAGAATATGGCGTGAGAAAGAGATAGAAATGTTGAATGAATATAAAATTTACGAATGTAAAAGTGATACGCTATGTTGGTTGGAATTTTGAAACAAAGCAGAAAACCAAAACAAAACAAACAAAAATCACATTCTACATAAAAAATTATTTAACAAGCAAATCTTTAATATTTACATTTCTGTGAAATAAAACAATATTTCCACAAATGAAACTTGTTTTTAGCACGTAATAGCTCAAGTGAAATTTGTTTTTAGTACATAAATAATAATTTTTAATTTAATAAATAGATAATATTATATTAATTCTGTGGCCAAAAGGTAGAATTAAAATAAAAGAAACTCGACAAAATCGAGAATGAATAATCAAAACAAAAACAAGTTAGAGAATTTTGTGTGAGTGATAAGCAATAGTGCACACTTTCTGTCTCTGTTTTCTTACACTACTGTATGTATACTGTGCTATAAACACTTGTAGAAAAGGACCAGCGTGGATTTAATTAGCGTGCAATTAACCAATGTCAAATTGTATTGTGCAAAAGTTGTGAAACCAAATTTTAAAAAATTTTTAAATTTTGCAGTTTTTTCTCCGGGGATTTTACGCCGTTTCGGATATTTCAAAATTCAAAACAGAGCCTAATAGCTTTTGAAATTCTGCATCATTTGACATATATCTCGTTAATGTGCCCTCAATAGAAATGCTGTAGGAGGTACCCAAACTTGGAGAGAATAAAACGTGAATGGCTTCAAGACGTGCCTTTTTCGCGAGTCACACTCGCAACGATATTTCAATGAAGCTAGAGTATAGCGTTATCAAAGAAGGTTTCCAAATGACATTTAAAAATCATTGTGGCGTTTTAAAATATTAATATGCTAAACGTGTATAGCTTTTTTAAAGAATTCAGCAATTTTGCATATTTTGTTATAGCGGATGTTGGCGTTATAAATCAATTTTAAACTGAAAAAAGTTCCTGTGTAAAATTCTACTTACGCAGAAAATATAATTTCACTAAAAATATTCATCAACGGTTTTCATGGGCTAAGAACGCGATGTTTTTAGTTTAACATTAATCGTCTAGGCACACCCAAACCGCTAATCAAAATTGGCGATGATATATGTCGCATACTTATCTTATCGCGATATTTTTAATTTGTATTTTGGATACAGCATTGAAGAGTACATACATGCAATAATTTTTGATTTAGGACAATAAATAGAATTTTGGCAATTTTTTTATAAATTTTGATCTTAAACCGCCATAACATTGCTGCCGTTCGGTAAAAGTCATTCACGCGAACAGATCTGTGTTCCACTAGAGCCAAGGAATATTGGTACTAAATATCGTTGATGTGCCATTTAAAAATTTCCGAAATTTTTTTTAACATCAAAAGTAAACGAGTTTGAAGAATTTCCCATATGTATTTTGAAATCGTATGTTTATTTCTAGTATGAAGTATTTTTTTACACAATAAATATATCAATTTAAAGAAAAAAATTATTTAATTTTGATAAATATTTTATTCAATTTAAATTGAAAAAAAATCTTCAATATGAATAAAATATTTAGTTAATTTGAATAATATTTTTTTTTTTTTTCAATTTGACTAAAAATTTGTTAAATTAACTACTTTAATTCAATTTAACAAATATATGATATAAGAACAAAAATTTCTGTTGAATTGACAGTCATTTTGTTGGTTGATATCTAACCTACTTTTTCTCAATTCTACACCCCATTTTTATAAGTTTGTCATTCCGTTTGTAATTTCCACAATTTTCGTCGGAGAGCAAAAAAGATGACGATAGGACTATGGCCGTCCGTCGATTTCGACGCGAGAAAATAAAATAATATATGTATATATATGTATATATATATATATATATATATATATATATATATATATATATATATATATATATATATATATATATATATATATATATATATATATATATGGCCATGAATTAGCACACATCATTTCGTTTCATTACAATTATTTACTAAATCTTTTGCTTCTTAGTGTTGTTTGTGGTGTCTGCAATAAGTCCCGTTACTTTTTTTTTGCATTCTATCACAATTCTCTTTTAATTTTTAATTTAAGTGAAGTAATAGGCGAAATAAGCTGGTCACAATTTTAGCACAAACAAGTATATTTACATTTTTTATATGTTTTTTGTGAATATAAATAATTCACAGAAAAAATTAAAAATGAATTTCAATTACGAAATTTGTAATATTAATTAATTTTTTGTTTGATTTTGCTCTAAT
Organism: Protophormia terraenovae; assembly: GCA_951394005.1. NCBI lineage: Eukaryota > Metazoa > Arthropoda > Insecta > Diptera > Calliphoridae > Protophormia > Protophormia terraenovae. The sequence continues at coordinate 73,518,577 of OX596073.1, read as the reverse complement.
CATCAAAATAGTAATATCAATTATGTCTAAATAATTGATAATTGGAATAAATAATAATTAATTATTTCATGAATTATATTTATGATTGGAATTTTGCTTAGTACCAAATATCAAATGTATTTATTATATTCAAACATTAATTGAATATACAAACGTATACAAATTATCCCCTAAATTAAAAGTCGCAAATTTTTTGTAAATATTTATTGAAAAAATGCAAATATTTAAAAAATTCTAAAATACTTTTACATGTTAATAAAATAGATATATCATTATAAATAATAATACGATTGTGTTTTTTAAATATAGAATACAAATATATTTTTGCAATAACTGTTACGAAAAAATCATCGGCTGATTGCGATCCTCGGATGGACGCTCCAAAAAAAGAAATTTTCATATCGATTGGCATTTACATCCTAAGGAAAAAAACACAAATTTCAAAAATAGTTAAAAAAAAAACGAAGAATAAAAAAAAAAAAACGAAGAATAAACTCTTACCTGCTTCTTATACGGTAAATAGTTTCAATACAGTCTCAGGCATTGCTCTTGTTATTAATTTGCATAATAAATTGCGAGAATACTTATAAAAACATCGAAAGTATTTGCAATCTGGTATACGGAAAAAAAATTTTACTTTATTTATAATTAAAGAACACTTCACATCCGTAAATTGAAATAATAGTTTACAATCAGCTACCGTCTGCAATGTATCCACGGAAAACAAAATGTTAATCGTCGTACGTAAAAATAATTTTCTTTATAAATTATTTTTCTTCTTTCTTTATTTTTCGGTTTGTCAATCCAAATTGTATATTTTTCTTTTCAAATTGTTTTTGATTTGATTTTTTCATTTCAATTTTTGTCAAATAAACAAATAAAAAATAAATGAAATTGAAAAAAGATTCGGCCGTGCCGAATCTTTGATACCCTTCACCACGTTACTTAGTACCATATTACCATTTTTGTATGTATGTATTTATGTATGTATGTATGTATGTATGTATGTATGTATGTATGTATGTATGTATGTATGTATGTATGTATGTATGTATGTATGTATGTATGTATGTATGTATGTATGTGTGTATGTATGTACGTATGTATGTATGTACTTGCCCATAAAGAAAAACATTTTTTTAAATTAATTTTTTTTTTAGTTCTTGCTCCATAACTCTGTTGTTTATGATCGAATTGGGTTTTTTTAAAATACCGAAATTTTATAAAAATATTTATAACCAACCTGTTCAAAAGCGAAAGCCGTAGCTTATATAGGAGCTTCAAAAAGTCAAATAACGCGTTTTGGCCGATATCTGGAATATAGTGGACCAATTTTTTTTTTTTCATTAAAAAAATTTTAAGAAAGGTCTTGAATTTTTCGTACGAAAACGAAGTCGCTATCTTTTATAGGAGCCGAGAAAAGCCGACAACAAATACGATTTTTTGAGGGTATCTTCGGTTTTTTGCCGATATCTCAGTTATATATCAACCGATTCTGCTCATTTTTATTAGCGATTTTCTAAGGAATATTTCTAATAGTTTGATATATAAAACATATATATATCAAACTATAAAAACTGATTTCAACAGACAGACGGTCAGACGGACATCTTTTTATCGACTCCCATATCAATAAGGATCCAGAATATATATACTTTTTGGGGTCTTAGACGAATATTGTAGAAATTACAAACGGAATGACAAACTTATATATACCCTTTACACCTGTGGTGAAGGGTATAAAAAGATAATTACATTAATTAATGTAATAATTAAACTTCAAAATAAACCCAATTAACAAATTTATTGAGTGATATCAACAAAACATTTTTTCTGTGTTAATTGGTAAGTTTAGATATTATTTCATTAATGAAGATAAAAAATTAAATAAATAAACATTGTTTAGACATGTCTAAAAAAAAGTGGTGTACAGAGGAACAACGTAAGATTTTTCAACAGATGTACTCAAAAGGAATAAGCATAAGTGTTATTGCTAATACGTTGGAATGGTCCAGAAAGATGGTTTATAATGCACTAAACCATATTCGGAAGTATGAAACATTTAGAAATGTTACACAGGCTCCTAGGTCAAGAAAAACGTCACGTAAAGAGGATTCTTTAATATATAAGAACCTACGGGATCGGTTGTGCTTTGCTCGTGAGCATTTGGTAAGAGGTATGTTTGGCGTCCTCCAAACATGCAACACAATCCAAAGTACACTTCTAGAACAATAAAACACGGTGGAGGAAATGTGATGGTGTGGGCAGCCTTTTCTGTACATGGCGTTGGTCCTATATGCAAGATTGCACGACAATGACCCAAAACACTCCTCACGCTTAGTGAGGAGTTGCTTGGAAGAGAACAATATTAACGTGTTAAAATGGCCAGCCCAATCTCCGGATCTCAATCCTATTGAGAACCTTTGGAATGATGTGGAGCAGCACGTAATGAGAGCAAAACCTAAAAATTTGGCCGATTTATGGACAGAAATAGAAAAAGCTTGGTATGCTATTTCAGTGGAGCGCTGTATGGGACTTGTGGAAAGCATGCCAAGGAGATTGGCAGCTGTAATAAAAAGTAATGGATACCCAACTAAGTACTAAGTTTATAGTGAAATAAGTTTTTTGTTTTGTTACTTTTTTTTTAAATGTGAATAAATTTTTTTTTATTTTGTGCTAAAATACTGTCCAGTGTTTTTTTTTTTGACGGTTATTCTATTCTGAACAGAAAAACAGCAAAGATATATATAGGAATGACAACGAATATATTGTGATGTGATCTTAGCAAGACATGATACACATATATAAAAGAAATATTAAAAAAATAAAGAAATACAGGAAAAATTTGCTTTTAAAGATAGGCAGTAGCAAGTTTGCTAACCTCATGGCCACCACTGTATATATATATATATATATATATATATATATATATATATATATATATATATATATATATATATATATATATATATATATATATATATATATATATATATATATATATATATATATATATATATATATATAAGGTTAAATAAAATTTATATATATATATATAAATTTTATTTAACCTTATAAAATAAAATATATAAAATAAAATTTATATATATATATAAATTTTATTTAACCTTACTTTTCCAGTACATGTTTTTAATGCGTGGGTCAAAATGTTAAATTTTTTCAGTTTTTATAGTTTGTGGCTGTAGTAATAATAATCCGTAATTAATTTCCAGAAATAACCTGTGTGTTTGGATTTTTTAAGGTAAAATCGGAAAACACAAAAATGGTTCTACACCGAAGAAAAATTGTTAAACTTATATTCTTTTGACTTTAAAGCATTTTTGATTCAAAAAAATTTATTTGTAGAGACAATTCTTTTAAACTTAATATTTTTGTTGTTAAAAATAAAGAAAACTTAATAATTTTGTTTTTTGTAATTTATTAAGAAGGTTTGAATTAATAGTAATGTTAGCTTTAGTTAGCTTGGCATCAATATACTGAAAGGGTTAATAAACTAATTCCGATCAATGCCTTTCAATTTCTGCCCAAGTAGATTTATAACTCAATATTACCTCAATACTATTTTTCAGGGATTAAAAAAACTACTAAATTAGTAGAGAAATTAGTCTCTGTTTCATAATTTTAAATAAAATTTTTTCAAATATAATCATTTTAATAATATTCAAATTTAAAATATCAAAATGCTTAATTTTTCATTTATGCTTTTAGCCAACAGAATAAAATAATTTTGCTAAAATTTAAAATTGAATTTTAAAATTTTAGTTTTTTTTAGCTTTTTCACATATTCAAATTATAATTGTTTATAATTTCAAAGAAATGAAAATTTGAAAAATTAAAACTAAAAATTTATGAGAAATTTAATTTTTATTACTAAAAAATTTTAACTAAAATTATATGAGAAATTTAACAAATTTTACTAAAAAAAACTAACGAAATTTCATTTTAAGTTTAAAAAATGGAAATAAAATTTTTTTATTACAAAAAGCAAATTTTTAGAATTGTGTAAAATAATTGAAAATGAGCTTATTAAACCAAATAATAACCAAATTTAATTGCACTTGTTGTCGAAATTTTCTGGTTAAAATTGTTGGAAAAAATATATAAATAACCCACATGTTTTTTTTTTTCTTTTTTTATGAACATATTTGTCTAGAAATATTGATTCTTAATATTTGGTGCTTAATAGTTAATATTGCACAAAATTTTAGTATCCAAAATTTTACCAAGAATACGAAAATTCTGCAAAACTTCATAAATTCTCAAAAATATGAAGATTTCCCAAAAATTTCAAATTTCACTAAAAATCCAAAATTTCGCCAAACATTTTAAATTTTACAAAAATATGAAATTTCAACAAAAAATACAAATTTTACCAAAAATACACAATTTCGAAATGTCACCAATAAATTCCAAATTGGCCCAAAAATTCGAAATTTCATTGAAATTCAAAATAATAAAATCCCATCCATTTTCCGAAATCTTATCGAAAATCCCAGATGTCATAAAAAATCCGAAATTTCTCATAGCCCCATAAAAAAGCTAAGATAATTTAAAAATAATTTTAGTCGACAGTCTTTAATTTTTCTAAATCGAACAAATAGTTCCGGATTTATAGTTAAATATTTGTTTGACCACCATATTTGACATGCCATAAAAATCTGTGACAGACAAATTTGCAGGCCAACAAATTTTAATAAAAAAAAGTCTTTATGAGGCAAAATTTGGAAACGCTTTCGATAATCTCATTTAATATGTCGTACTTATATATTTCATCAAACTCTTTCCAACTATGAAAAGAGCTTGTTTCTCTCAAAATACGGAGAAAAATCAAACCAAAGTTATCATAAAATTATTTATAAGATGTCTGACAGATACATTTAAAATCCGATAATTGATTTTATGACATTACGATTCCACGAAAGATTTTACTAAAATCTGTATCCATTCTAATAAGGATTGCACATTAACATTGGTTCCATTTCAGTTCATTTATTGAGAAAAATATATAAAATACATAAATATTTATTCTAATAACGTGTAAATAAATTTTAATTATGTATAATATAATAAAAATTTCCTTTTGGCAGCAAAAAATTTAAGTTTAATTTTTAGTAATTTTAGTTACATTTTTTAGTAAAAAAAAAATCATCTCATAAAACTAAAATTTTCATTTTTCAAACTTTAATTTCTCATAAATTTAGAATTTTCAAATTTTCATTTCTTTGGTAGTAAAATTTTCTAAGCTAAGAATATTGTAAACTAAAATTATTATTTTTATTAAGCTAAAAGCAATTTGAAATATTTTATATTTACAAAAACATTTTTAGTTTAATATAAGCGACAGTTAAATAAATTTTCATATTTGAAATTACTTTCTTTTAAAAACTAAGACTAAACATATTGCTGTTTAGTTTTTAGTAATCAGAAAAATAGTTAATACATAATTTTAATCTCTGCTATTTTTAAACATTATTTCTGGATGATCTATAGCATCGTATACAAAATTTGATAAAAAGGAAAATATAAATAGAAAAGTACATATAAACAGAGAAAAGAGATACATTTGTTAGGAACTGCAGACACTCAGGACATTGTGGTTGAAACCCGGGGTAAAAGACATTGCAGATAATTTAACATCCAAACATTGTACTTATGTCTTGTTCTTGATGAAACGCCTAAAGGAGTAAAATTCGTAAATGGACTTCAATTCAGACTAACTTGACAGAATATTGTGTTTATAACCACATAATAATTCAATGCTAATACAAGTGAGTTTAGGTTTGTTGACGTATTTTTTTTTGGAAGTATATATTTTTTAGAGGTAAAATCTTGCTGTTCAACTAGAATTCAAAAACGTATACATATATATACTTACCATTTCTATACATCTTTATTATTGGAAAACTATGTTTGGAAAAACAAGATATCTTCTCGGAAACGTAGATTCAGCGAACAGGAGTTAATAAATATACCTTTAGTTTAAAAAGCGATTCTGATAATGATGTTATGAAAATGTCTAGGAAAAACAATTGAAATACTTCATATACATCGTAGCAATTGCACGCTTATTTTTATGAAAAAAATACTTACCCTCTTATATGTATATAACACTCTAATTTGTGCACGGATGTCAATTTTTTCCTTTAATTTTTCCATTTTTTTTATATATTAAACAAGTTTTATTTTAATACTTTTTTAATAATTTAAAATGTCAACGACGAAAAGAGGACTAACATAATTTTTTGTTAGTTGGAAGAAACGAATTTCTTAATTAATGTATATAAAATATTTATACTAACAGAATTACGATTGTAATTGCCAATTTTCAATAACAAAATGTATTGTAGATATTATTATCCCTACCGAATTTTTAAATTCATAATAAAAAGCCATAAATATATTGGTTAAGATAAGTAATTAATAAATTGTACGGGCCACATTAACCTACATTTGGAAATCGTTTGTGGTCACTTGTAGTAGATATGTTTTTAGGTTTTCGAAGATGACTATGACCGTGGTCTATCAGTTGATTAATTAAATTTTTTATATTTGCTACTGAGATGATTTATAAAATAAATAAATGAATAAATAAATAAATAAATAAATAAATAAATAAATAAATAAATAAATAAATAAATAAATAAATAAATAAATAAATAAATAAATAAATAAATAAATAAATAAATAAATAAATAAATAAATAAATAAATAAATAAATAAATAAATAAATAAATAAATAAATAAATAAATAAATAAATAAATAAATAAATAAATAAATAAATAAATAAATAAATAAATAAATAAATAAATAAATAAATAAATAAATAAATAAATAAATAAATAAATAAATAAATAAATAAATAAATAAATAAATAAATAAATAAATAAATAAATAAATAAATAAATAAATAAATAAATAAATAAATAAATAAATAAATAAATAAATAAATAAATAAATAAATAAATAAATAAATAAATAAATAAATAAATAAATATACTTAACATATTAAAAACTTAAAATGTTTAACATTATCGTAAAAAATATGAAAAAGTCTTCCAAATATCCATACATTTAAAAGTGCTTTAGTTCTATGGTTGAATTTTGTGTCATCCATGGGTTTGCAAATAAATTAAAATTTTTTGCAGGAAAATTGTTTTATTGATCGAAACTTGCTTGTTCTTGAAGTATGATTTAACACAAATTCACACTTAGTTTTTACATTGTTTTATTTATTCGAGTATTTAATATAAATGTTTAAACAAAATTTCAATTTATTGACAAAAAAGCACGTGCACAAGCTTTATAATTAGTCATTCAACTGATCTTTAATATGCGTTTTCTGTACTAAAGAAATTTCTTCAGTTCAACATATGTTTCTTCAATTCGACTAAAAAAAAATTAGTTAAATTAACGAAATTTCTTCAATTCTAAACATCTTAATCTTACCCGCCATCAACTTTTTCAAATTTTACGTTATATGGGAGGTGGGCGGTAAAGACCACGCCCATTTTTGTTTCCGAATTTACATTGGTCTTTGAACTATTTGAACACAATTTCGTTGAAGTTTCACCTTATTTGGGAGGCGTGGTCCGCGCCCATTTTTAGTTTCCAAGTTTATATCGATCCTCAAACTATTTATATAAAATTTCGTTAACGTACAATAACCCTTTTGTTTAAGAAATATCAGCAGAAAAGTATGAAATGGACACCCTGTGTTTCTAGTTTTTAGCCCATAACTTTGTTTATTTACCGATTTTGCCCATGTTCAATCGCAAACAAACCTTATATAAGATACATATTTGTGCCAAATTTATTCCCCCTACGTTGTCCTGTTCGAGCCCTATCCTGCTTTCAACAGACGGACATAGCTAGATCGATTCAGAATCTAACCAGGACCCAAAAAATATATACTTTGTGGGGTCTTAAATGATTCCTTCGACATGTTACACGGAATGACAAAATCATTATACCCCCATCTTTTTGATGGTGGGTATAAAAATGCAGTTATTGCGGAGGAAACCATATTGCAAATTATAGAGGCTTCCCAGAATATTCATTCGGTAAAAAATTTTTAAGCCAAAAATCGAATTTTCCCCCTTCAACCAGTAAATATAAATTACCCTCCGTTACAAGAGTCATCCGACAATAGAGCCTCGTATGCAAGTGTCCTAAAGAACAACCAATCCTTACCACAGGACTTTCAATACCAAAATAAATTTAATAATAATTTGAACCCAGAGGTAAGAGAGCAAATACCCGCTTTCAATTTTACCCGGCTAGAAGCTACAATCGATTCTCTTGTTCAATCGGTAAATAATTTTACAAACTCAATGAGCAATATGATGCAAGAAATGCTTAAAATGCAATCAATGTTATTGCAGGCTGTGCTGAACAAAGCATGAACTGTCTTAAAATAAGTTTTTGGAACGCCAACGGCATTCGCCAACACAAGAATGAACTCGAATATTTTCTTAAAAGTCATTACCAGGGAAACCACAATATGCAATTGCATGTTTTTTCCTGGACGTTGAATGAAGCCATCGATTAAATATTTATGCGTTTCAGAACAAATGAATCATTTTGGCATCGATTTGTTAGTGCATATTTTTGCATATTTTACTCTTAACGGCATATTATTGCATTTGGCGATCTTTAGAGCATATTTATAGCATATCTTGTTATTTTTAGGTCATATTTAACCCTTTTAGAGCATATTTTGATATTTTAAGGATAATTTTTTTGAACCTCATGAAATGTTTAAAAAAAAATAATAAAAATAAAAAAAAAAAGAATTTAAACTTTAATGTATACCATTTTATCGTTGAGAAGCTTTTCTTGTAGAAACAAGATTGAACATTATGATTGAAGTTTATGTAGTAAAAACAATATTTTTTTTTTTTTTTTTATGAAAGCATATTGAGCCCTAATCGCGAAAATGTCGTAAGTGCAGAAAACAAAACTTTACACATTATTGTTTACACATTGTTATATATATGAAAAATGTCACGATAAAATTACTTTCGCTATAAATCTGAAATTACACTTGATACGTCGATGAAATTTTGACAAATGATCTAATGATTCTAAATTATAGATTTTCATCAAAACACGAATTTCGAATATGTTCGGATATGTATGATAATTTTGATAATTTCTGAACTAATAATAGTATCTAGAATTAGATGGGTAAGAAAATAGAAGATCAATAACGTTTTTATGAGATACAGTAAAAAATGGGGAATCAAATTACGACGCGGTTGATAAATTTCAGTTTTGCCTTATTTTATAACGAAATATTAAAAAAAGATATTAAAAAAAACCCTTTGTTTTAATGAAAAACATAATTTTGTTAAAAATATATACAAAATATTTGTTTTTTAAGTGCATATTTTCGCGTTTTTTGGAGCATATCTTTCGTTTTTTACTGCATTTTTAATGCGCATAAAACCCATTTTTTTAGAGCATATTGTGGTTTCTCTGGTCATTACGTAGATATAATGTTAGTCTCAGAAACTCATTTGACGACAAGAAGCTAATTTAGGATAAATGGATATGCTTTTTATGACACTAAAGATGCAAGAGATAGAGCATGTGGAGGTTCTGGCATTCTAATAAAAACCCGCATCAAACACTACTTAATGTGTGATCTTCGTGAAGATTATCTTCAAGTTAAGCATACATTCTGAGGATCACGACTTATAACCCCTAAAGGTCGTATTTTGTTTAATACATTTTCTAAAATGGTTTTAAATGTTATTTCGAGCGTAGAACCAATATACTGGCTTACTGACCCAAATAAAACACCGGATGTCATTGATTTTGCTGTTACGAGGGACCAAGGGAATTAATCCATGTCAAATCTTCATTAGAATTATCTACTGATCATTTACCCAATTCTGGTACTACATTGAACTCCCGAGAAATTGTATACCACACTGGTATCTCAGCGATATCAAACACAAGAATAAACTGGTTGAAATATAGAAAATATATAAGCACTCATTGCATGGAAAATATATCGCTGAGAACACCAGAAGATATCGATCTGTCTATCAAAATGTTTGAAAAAAGTTTAAAACTTGCTGCTGAACATGCTACCCTAACCCCCCCGACAAAACAGATATAATAGAATTTGTTCTGTGGATGTCGAACGGCTCTTGATTGAAAAAAGAAGAGTTCGAAGAGAGTGACAACTCCACAGATCCCCTCAACTCAAATCAAAGCTAAGAGAATGCCAAAAACGCCTTAATAAGCTGTTAGAGTACCGAAAAACTGAATCATTAAATAAATATCTAGATGCTACCCCGTATTTTAATTCAGAATTCGTATCAGATTATTATTTTTCGGTAACCTATTGCTACCTAATATATAATATCTAATATTATATGTTATACCGATTAAAACTTTATTATGTTATTTTTTATGTTTATGTATGTTAAAAGTGTTTGGAAATAAAAAACTCTAGCTATAGAAAATTGTTTTAATTTTTGTAAATGATGAATATTTTTCGAACTTTTTTTATGGATTAATAATTATTGTATTTTTATTCAGGCTCAAGTTCATTATTGTAATAATGTTTCTAGAATACAGAAAAATATTTATTAGACACTAGCAGGATGGAATGCATTTTCTGATCCGCTACGATCTTCGTCAGCATCCATGTGCCTTTTAGTGCTAATCGTAAAGATCTTTCATTTAACTCACACTTTTGAAGAATTAGAACACGTAACTTCATCACTTTACATATTCTGAATTCTTAAGTATTAAGTTAAAATAATTTTACAAAAGCTTTTTCTTATATTTATTGTATTCTACATTATTACAATGTTGTTTTACTGCTCTAGCTAACCGTCGGTAAAGCCCAAATTACAATAGCGCGTAGTCAGCAGCAGTGTGTGCTGCCATAATCAGCTGATTATTTAGAATGCACTGTTTGTTATGGTGTTGATTACATTTGGTCAGCAGCAGTTTGCAGTGCTGTTTCATTTAGCCCTGTTTCTAAATTCACTGCGCTGTATTCAGCAACATGTTGTGCTGACAGTGATCAGCTGATAATTTTTGCTGATACTGTTGCTGACTACGCGCTATTGTAATTTGGGCTTAAGCATAGTATGCAGATTTATATGTTGTTTGTTTTGTCTGTTACATTGTTGGTTCTATACTAGAATTCCAACATACAATCAGTAAACAAGTTACAGCATGCCCTCTGTAGTATTAATTTTTGTAAATGATGAATATTTTTCGAACTTTTTTTATGGATTAATAATTATTGTATTTATATTTTTGAAAATTGTTTTATTTTAAATAAAAATACAAATTAATATAAACATTGAAGAAATTTTATAATTTCTATAAAATAATGAATGAACACGAATTAAAAAATAAAAGAAAAGAATTTACTGAATATTCTTTTGTTATAGTGTTCGTTTAGATTAAAAAACTTTTCTAAATATACGCATGTTTTTACTACTTTTTTAACATCAACTTATTCATAAATTGCCAAACAAATTACTTTGTTTACAAATAAAATACCATAGAGTAATACATAGAGACGAAATTCTCGATTGACAATTAAACGAAATTGTTGTTTTGTAAACAAATATTTGTTTTTATTTTCTTTTAGCAACAACAAAATATATTTTATTACATGTATTTTGTTGTTGAATGAGTTAGGTTTTTGACAACCGACTTAGGTTTTTGACAATTACTTTCGTCTCTTGTTACACTTTGTAAAATACCGATAAAAAGGATAGACATATATTTGTATATATATGTATCTCAGCAAATCACTACGATTTTGACATCATTTTTAAACATTTTTCGGGTCATCCTGTTATTAAAACCATCTGATTCCTGTCTGTTATAGTCTGTGAGCTGGATATTCTACAATTCAAATTAAAAATAAAATTTTTTAAGGAAAATATATTTTCGAGATATATAATTTTCTAATAGAAATGGATGTTTTTAAAACCATGGTTTTCGGAAGTAGTAATGATATTGAGCACTATCTTTGACTAAATGTTGGGGCTTCGAGGTCCCAAAAAAATAGACACGTAATTAGGACAATTCAAATAAGGCTCTATGAAATAGGAGCTATTTATGATATAACTTCAGAAAACAAAAATGAAATAAGTCCCAAAAAATCCCATACATTTTAAAAGTTCTTTCATATGAAATAACTCCTAAATTTTTTTGAAATTATTGAATTTTTTTAGGGAGTAACCTCATTTTCTTATGAAATTATTTAATTTAAAAAAAACGAATAATTAAATAAGTCCCTTCAAGAATTTATTTTGGGTTTGTCTCATTTTTCAAAGAAGTAAGAAATTATTTCATTTTTTAAGTATTTATTTCATTTTCTTAAATTTGGGTTAATTTTATAATTTCTGAATAAAAGTCTAATTAAGACTTTATTTATGAACTATAATGTCATTTCTTTTAAGAAGTCATTTATTTCAGCAAGTTTGAAGCAGAGTTTAAATCGCTATCACCTTTTAAGCAAAAGCATCTAAATATTGCCCTTTACGTGGTTAAATTAAACATCAAAAAGCAATAGCTAACAACTGCTAAATCAAAATTAGCTCAAACATTACAAAAGAAGAAACAAAAATAAAACACTGCTTTTTAAATTTGTCAATTTTAAAAGCACTAGCTGCTGACAAAATTTAAAAATTGAACAAAAGCTAAAAGTCCTAAATGGAAAATTTAGAAACGAAACAAAAGCAGCAGCACTCATTTTTTGTGTTTATGAAAATCCATCTCAATTAAAACAAGATGCTAAAGCAGTCGGACAAAAAAGGCACACACAGAAAAACGAAAATGTGCTAAAAGCAGTACGACCATGAGCTAATAGCTGCACGAGCAAGTGCTAAAACCCACATGAACATGAGCTATTAGGTGAATGTCAAAATGTAGGTAGAACTAATATTAAATGCTTTTAGTAATGTTAACACAACCGTATGTGTTTTTATACCCTACAACACCATGGGTGGTTGGGGTATAATGCGTTTGTGCTGATCTTTGTAACGCACAGAAAAAATTATCGAACCCCCACTTTAAAGTATACCGTTCGACTCAGAATCACTTTCTGAGTCTATTTAACGATGTCCGTCCGTCTGGTCGGCTGGTTGGCTGTCTGTTCATTATTTCACCTAGCCCCCATACAAATGTCCTCCCGGAATAGGGGTATAACGATCGTAAATGCCTTAAATATAGCAATATTTCAATGAAACTCGGTACAAAGGAGTTTTGTATAAGTGTTAATCTTTTTGCCAAATTTCATCAAGATCGGTCTATAATTGACCATAGCTCCCATATAAACCCCTCTTCCGAAAATCACTTTAACGTGCATAAATCCTATACGAATTATTGTATCAACACAAATAATTTGAATATAAATAGAAATAATATTATCAAAATTTATGAGAATCGGTCCATAATTTACCATAGCTCCCATATAAACCTACTTCCGGGAATCACCCTAAAGGGCAAAAAATCATGTAGATGCTTGTATCAATGCATTGTTCTGTATTTGTTATCGTTACGATCAATGCATTGTTCTGTATTTGTTATCGTTACAATTTTACTTCGTAGTCTTAGGGTTTCTGCCCTCTCAATTTCTTCTAAATTCCATTTAAATTGATATTTTGTATAACGAAATGATTATTTCAGCCTCAGATTCTAAAATGTTGCACTTTAAAGACAAATGCACTAATTTTACTTCATTTTCCTTATCTAGAGTCAAGAAATTTTTTGGATTGTGGTTGAAGACTTTCCGATAATATGACCGTATTCATACTTATTTTTAAACTTAATAATAATTTGAATATAATTTAATTAGTACAATATTATAATTTAGCACTTCCTAAGCATATGCCTTCCGTTTTGTTTAAAAAAATTGTAAAATTTGAAGCCAAAATAAAGAAATTAAGTAAAGTGTCACTTTATTTTGTCGCACAAAATGTATGACCACAAAACACTTTTTCCCTAAACTCGAAAAACACATATTTCAAAAACTTCTTTTGTATTTTAATTTAATTTAAAGAATATAATACGACAAATACCTGAAGACCAAAAAAGTAACCCATTATGCATAATAAATAGCAAGAGTAAAAAACCGCACTTTATTTTGTCCGACAGTGTATATATATATATGTTAATGGATATTTTTGAATGAAATCTTACGTAATAAGATTTTTGCTGCTTAATTTTTGGTCTTATTTACTTTTTTGCATTTGTTAAGAAAAAGCCCGCAATTCCCAAAAGATTTTAAAATATTTCCAAAAAATGGGATTTTTTACTTTTTTTGTAGGTCGGTTCCCGGTATGTCTATATGATCCAAGCTCAAAACTTAAAGTCGCCTGCACCTCTACTATAACTGTGTGGAATTTCATTGAAATCGGAATAGCCGTTGGGATATTCCAGATTTATTTCCATTTAATTTTTTGAATGGAACACTGTGTGCCGGTGAGGATGTTCTCAAGATTCTTTAAGTCATAATTCCATATTTGCTTTTCGATCATAAACGTGTATTACAAATAACCAATTCAAAGGGTACTAGCTTTAAAAATTATTGAAAAAAGTTATGTCCAAATAGTAGAGTCCGATCTTCATGGAGTTTAATTTTATATAGCGATATGCTATTTAAATTTTTTATTTTTATTTCTTCGAGTATAAATAACAATTATATTACGATTTTTATTTTTTGAGCAAAAATAGAAGTCATTTTCTGAAATTTCAAATTTGGTTATTTTTTTATTTTGGTGCTACATTGCACAGTGGGGCCAAAATAAATGGTAATAAGTCTGGAACTTTGAAACCACTGAACCACTGAAAGGCTTTCAGAATTTTGTTGGATAGAGTCTGTAGCTGCGACACGGACGCCGCCAAAGTTGACCACCTCGAGGGTGAAAAACATATCGAGTTGTTATCTCAATTCGATAACAAGAAACTAATTTTCAAAGTCAAAATTTCAAAACCGATCTCAAAAATTGCAATTTTTTGACAAAAAAGTAACTTTATATATTTAACTTTTTTTAAAAATTTGGTTTGAAAACTTTAATATTTTTGGACATTTTCTGAAAGACGGGACCCGAAGAAAACGTGTAAGTATCTTAGTCACACGAGACAATTTTTCGAAAATACCCAAATTTTAAATAATAAAAAGTTCAACTTTTAAAAATATATAGTAAAATTGTATACATTTTTCTAATTTTCACATTTATCAATTCCCCATTAAATATTTTATATCATGTGAAAAAATTATGTTGATACCTATACTTATTTAGAAATTATTCAGTCTCAAATTTTTGAAATATGTCCATATAAACATAATTTGCATTTGTTGGCTTTGTTTTAAGAAAAGTGTGTTAAAAATTTTAAAATAGTGAAATTTATTATACACAGTTTTAAAGAAAACAGAATTTCCTTTAAAATTATATGTAATACTAGCTAATACCCGGTGTGCTTCGCCACCCCCCGATAGATGTTTCCCGTGTAAAATTTGAAAATTCAAGCACCATAATCAGCTAATTTATTAGACAAAACTCCAATAGTTTCCCAGATATACGAATTTTTGCATTTAATTCATATGGGAGGTACCATGCTCCCTACTTCTAGTCCGCCCATATTTTTCTTAAATATTAATATTGATAGCAAAGTGGCTCCGACAAAATTTTAGAACTCTAACTGTTATATTTTCTCAGATATGATAATTTAATATTTTCTTTATATGTGTACCACCACTATTGCTAGTGTACCAATTTTTGTCCAAAATATTCATATTGAAGCTAATGCTAGTCGTACAAAATTTGAGCTTTCTAACTTTTATAGTTTCCCAGATATAAAAATTTTGGTATTAACTTTATATGAGAGATGACACGCCCACTATTTATTTTTCGCCCATTTTTGCACAAAATGTTCACATTGACACTTAAGTTTATTGTACAAAATTTGGAAAATGTAACTGTTATAGTTTCCTAAATTTACGGCATTTGGTATTGGCAAATTTTCGCCTATTTTTTTCCAGAATGTTCATATAGGTGTCAAAGTTATTCGTGCAAAATTTGATCATTACCAATTTCCGAGATATACTACTTTTAATAGTTATTTAGTAAGTGTAGCCTATTTTTCCTTCCAGGCATATAGGAACACACTGTGAAAATTTCAAGAAAATCGCCTAAGCCGTTTAGGCGGATATAGACTTCAAACAAACATACATACATTCAAACAAACACACATTAATTTTTATATATATAGATAGATAAATAAAAATTAAATTAACAATGGCGACCCAAAATCTATGCATAACAAAATCACTTAATGATTTTTGTTTGAATTCAATTAACACTAGATAGTCTATATGTACAGTAGATTACCCATGAATACAAAATTTTTTATTTTTCATGCTCCATCGGCAGTTTCTGGTAGATGGGGCTATAAAAATAATATGTGTGCAAAAATTGGGTCGATCGGTCGTAAACCGGCCAGTCGACTTTGACCTTTGTCCTAAAACAAGGCTTAAAAGTAACTAATATCTTTATTACGCTATAACTGTTTAATTTAACATTTTCCGATAAAATAGTATATAAGCTTTTTTATTCAAAATAAAATGCGGAATTTTTTGACATATAATTTTTTAGCCTACTATGACTTGTTGGGATGTTATAAGCAATCAAAATAAACATTTTTACATGAACTTTTTTAGAAAAGCCCAGTTTTTAATATGTACCTAGCCTGCTAGAAACGGTTTCTATTATTTTGTAGAGCAGGATTTGTAGTTTTTATAAATCGATACGTTTTGCCACATTTGCTTAATATATTAGGGTAGATGGACCAAAATCTTAATTATAGAAATATTGGTAATAAATGTAGGGTGTAGCATGAAATTTTGAATTATTAGAGTATTTTTAAATTGGTATTGAATCAAACAGTCACTTTAGGTGTTGCCGATTAACCAAAAATTATAAAAGTTGACATGTTAATATTTTTATATATAAACCACTTTTTAATTTCTTCTGCCTTAAAAATCGGTGAATCGGAGAAAACATAAAACTTTTTTATCAACAGCTTGCAAATAGGTAAATAATTATGTGTAATATTAATAACAATTTTTATTATTACACTATGCAACAGTAGTTTTGGGGGCGGAATCATTCCGATTGCAATTGATAGCTCTTGATATGTGTAATAAACCCTCCAAAGGATTTTTCGCTGGTAGGCAAAATTTTTTTTTATGACCACTTAAAGGTAGTTACAGATAAATCGAAAAAAATAATATCAATAAAGTTCGAAGCTAAAATAATTTTCCATAAATGTTTAGAGCATTTAACGGGGAATATTTCATTAGAACTTTAAATTCATTTCTCTTACCTTATAAGGGGTCATTTCTAGTCCGTTTTAAGGAAATGACATGAAAGTCGATTTAAACTTGAGTTTAATGGGTTAATATGTTTTACAGATATTTTCTTCTTCAAATTTTACTAGGGGTCTCCAAAGATAAAAAATTCATCCGACTTGTCATATGTTGTTAAAAAAGAAAATTATTAAATTTTCCCACATTTCTTATATAAACTCCTTAAACTAGGCAGTGAAATATATCATAAAATTAAAAGTTTTGTACAAATCGTAAACAAAATTCATAATAATTTCATCAATTTCATTTCTTTGGATAAACGCTTCACCGTATGAACTTTGAACCTTCGGTGACCTAAAGGCTAAACTGGCAACACTAACTACAGTTGATATCTAAGAATAGTTTTGTTTGTTTTAGCTTCGAAAACAATTTTTTTAATGAAAACTTGTTTTTTATTGCAACTTGTTAAAGGAATTATGTACATTAGAGTGTCCCGAGGAAAGCCTTTTTCGAGATTTCGATGTAGGAAGACCCCTCAAACGATGCGTAGAAATTAGTTTGATACGAAAAAATTATTTAAAAAATGTTTATAATTAGTCTTAAGTTCCCTACAAGCGATTGAAAAATCATGGGTCCCATATACATATTTTGGTCAAAAAAAATTTCGATTTTTCAATCGAAATGGGTATCAAAAAATTCGTAATTTTATCCTGGTTATGGAAAAAATATTTAAAAATTTTTCCCATGGGATTTTGTTTCACTAGAAGAATTTTTTATGTATTTTTATGAAATTTTTTGAAAAATCTGGAAAATTATATATTATCAACAGTACTTACCACAATGCAAATTTTTTATATTTTAGCCATAAAGGAAACAAAATTTAAAATTCTTATCCATTTTTTAAGAAAAATATCGAAATTTTTTTTTTCCATGATGTATTACCGTCATTTGTTTATGAACCAAATTTTTTGCGAAAATTTTTAAAAAATTCAAAAATGATTTTTTAAGATATTTTTTATAATTGGCTAAAAATTACGAATTTTTGATACCCGCGAATTACAATCGCTGGTAGGGAACTGAAGATCAATTTTTTAATATTTTTCCCATATCGTTTGAGGGGTCTTCCTACAAATTTTTTGTCAACGGGACACTCTAATATACATATATATAGTTTGTCTATCTGTTTATACCTGTTCGATTTTCTAATTCGATGCATTGATTATAGTTTAACCCACACTTTTCAGGTAATAAATATAACAAGAAATCGCACATACTAGGTAAGAACATTTGGGGAATCCCCATTATTTCTTACATAAAAATTATTAAAAAATGTTTCATTCATGATTTTGTCACTTAAAATCACTACAAACCCATTTATAATACGTACTTGAAACATCTGCATACATTCACAAAAAATAGTATTACTACCCTTCACGTTGGGTAGTCATCTTGTCGTGATGTGAAGGCTTACGTGCAAGGAATCCTATGGGCCACACTGATGGAAACAGCTTGCTGTTTCCGGTAGGGTCTCCCATATCAGCTGGGCCATAGGATGAGCACGTACTAAGAACTACCCACCCCTAAGTGGCAGACGTCTGTTTTCCCCTATGGGGCGGTTTGTCAGTAAACACCTCATCAACTGCTTCTCCTATCACTGAGATAGGGCAGTCGATGAGGTGGTCCGTTTTGAGTCTTTTGACTCACGCACTTAATTGTGCATTGTCCGAAATCCATCAAGCGTCTGTCCCATTTTGGGCGGCTTGATGGTCTGTTTGATACCAGTGGGACGGCAGTTTTCAAAATTCCTGGCAGTAGGTAAAAAATGCAAACCCCCCCTCTATGAAATGTCAGAAAAGGAAAAATGCTCCTCGTATCCGGTTCGGGGCTTGAAAATCTCCGGAGACCCGACCACCACAACGGCGACCCCAGGTTGTGGTGAATCGTCTGCTACTGGTGTCCAGGTTAGTCAGGTGGTAGCACCAGGCTTGACTAATCTGCAAGCGTCTGGAGCAACAACAACAACAAGTTCTGCAAAAAGCCGACCAAAGTTGGCTGATTGTAAGAGCAAGCCAGTTACCAAACCTATGGGCGGTAACAAGGTTATAGATAAGGAGGCACCCTGGTCGTCGAGCCAAGTACCTCCAAAGTGGCCAAAGCCCTAGCTGATGCTAAGTCAGCCATATCCCCTGCTTTGGGTAAACAAACCCATGTGCCTATTGTACTTACGCGGTGAACCGTCGACTAAATTGTCGGGTTCTCCCAAAGTACCGTCTCCCACATACGGAAAGTCGTCGACCTCGGTGTCGGGCTCTTCCGCAGTGTCCCACGACACCCCAGGGGGTGTAACTGAACTGGTTCTGAACAAGGAATCCTTGGCACCACTGCGAGAGAAAGGCGGAAAGGTATACTACGGTTTCGATAGTATAACTTTACGCGTCTACCGCAGTGATGGCAAGACACATGCCGACGCCTCCAGTGTCAAAGCTGAGGATCCGCCTATGGAAGTCGACAAGGAAGAATCCGGTGATCCTGCTAGCTCGGACGTCGAAGAAGACGCACGCTCTACCTCTGGTATGGTGGGCGAATTCTTCGGTGATGTGAGCGAAGTGGTAGATGAGACGTCCTACTGGAGTCAGATCTAGAGGACGCCGACATCACCGTCGTGTATGAGTCGGATGGTGAAGATGACGCAAATTGACCTTCACCACACCAAAGCAGCCTCGGCTGCACTGCTCCTCCGAGTAGCCGATAGAGGCGAGGAGTTAGTAATGGTCCAGGAACCATGGACTAATCATGGTAAGATCCTGGAACTAACCATCAAGGGCTACAAGCTTTTGTATGCAACGAGCACAGGTAATAATATAAGAGCGTGTATACTGGCTAAAGACCATCTAAACATCTTCATTCTATCTGATTACAGTGATGAAGATACAGTAGTTGCTGCGTGGGAGACCAATTCAACTACCTATTGGCTCCTATCGTGCTACATGGCACATGACCATGGTGACAACCCGCCAAATGACCTGGTCAGAAAGGTGCTACGAGACGCAAACAGGAGGCGCACCCCTGTTGTAATTTGTGCGGATGCCAATGCACATCAACTCATCTGGGGAAGCTCAGATAACAACATTAGAGGTGAGTGTCTGTTTGAATTTATATTAGATAGTAACTTAGTAGTTGCGAACAGAGGTTCAGAACCCATATTTGTAGTTGCAAATAGAAAGTAGGTTTTGGATATCACGCTCATTAGTCTGAGTCATGCCGATTCCATTGTAGATTGGAGGGTCTCAAAAGACTGTTCCTTTTCAGACCATCTGTATCTGGAATTCTCTATTGTGGTCGGAAACCGACCAAAACAAGGTTTTATGAATAGAAGAAACACTAACTGGGACATACAACGTAAGTACCTACAGAATGTACCCCCGGATCCGCCACGTATGGAGGGTCCTGATGATTTTGATAGGGCTGTTAACATGCTGACTAGTGCACTTAATATACGACGAAGCGATCGTGTAGGATCAAGAATCGTAAGTGTAGAAATAGGCCCCTTGGTGGGACCCTGATATTGCAGAAACACGAAGGAACTGTCGTAGGCTATTCAATGAGGCAAGGAGAACGGGAAACTGGACTTCTTATAAATCCTCATTGAATAGGTTTAAAAATCAGGTCAGGAATGCTAAACGCGAGTCATGGAGGAACTTTTGTAGCGGCGTCGAAGGTTCCTCTGAGACAAGTAGATTGCGGAAAATCCTGTCCAAGACTTCTGCCGTCCCTGGCTTTTTGCAAAAAGCAAACGGTGAATGGACAACGAGTAGTCAAGAGAGTCTTGAAGTTCTCCTTGAAGCCCACTTCCCTGGCTGTCGTAGCGTCAATGATGCTAGTCACACCTTGCGTGTTTGTACTAGAGGTACCGTTTCGGTCCCTATTGACTATGACAGGATCAGTTGGGCAATAAATAGCTTCGAACCATACAAATCACCTGGTCCAGATGAAGTTTTACCTGCCGATCTGCAACGCAATGCAAATGGGTTCTAAAAATGGGAATCAAGTAGGCAGTGTATCCTTTAGGCTTCCGGACGGTTGCAGTATTCTTCAGGCTGAGCTCTCGGCTATTAAGAGGGCAACGAACTGGCTTAAGTATTACAGGATTTCTGATAGGAATATTCGTATTGTTACTGATAGCCAATCTGCTATTAAATCCCTGATCGGTGTCTACTCCACGTCGACACTCGTCCATGAATGCCGGGCATCTCTGAATGGGATGGCGAGACATTCAAATTTAACACTCATTTGGGTGAAGGGAAACGGGGTTCTTAGAGGCAATATTGTTGCTGATTCTCTGGCGAAAAGGGGGTCAATGCTGGATGATGATCATATTGATCGCCTTTGTGGAGTCCCCTTGGCGTTTTGTAAGCTTCATGTGAAGTGAGTGTTTCTGGACAAGGCTCAGGTACTGTGGTCACAGGAAAATGCCTGCTCAGTCTCTAGAATTTTATGGCCAAATTTGGACCACAAGAGAACTCTATTCCTATTGAATCTAGACAGAGAGCGACTCGGAAATATGATCGAGTTGCTGACTGGCCACTGTAGGTTCGGTAGGCATGCGAGTCGATTGGGACTCAATTACAATGATTACTGTAGAAGTTGTCATGATTTAGAGGAAGAGGAGACGATAGCTCATCTTCTATGTGGTTGCCCCGCTCTGCAGGACATTAGGCAACGCTTATTGGGTAGGTCGCGTTTTAATGATCTTAGGGACCTATCGGATATGGCTCTGTATAAGCTAGATTTGTTTATCAGGGGATCAAATTGGTTTACGAGATAAATGTATATGGCCTGCACGGCCCTGGATACTTCATTCTCTCTCTTCTTTTATTTTTTCCTGTTCTAACGATGTTTTTCTTCTTCTTCTTTCTTTTCCTTCTTTTTACTTCTCTACTATTTCTTAATCTTTTAATTCTTTTCAGGCAACACAAAGGGAACTAAGGACCCAAGTGAGTCTCCTTTTCCTCCTAACCTACCTGTAAAAAACTAAAAATTCTTTTGAAATTTATCGTCTAAAAATAATATATAAAATAGTTTTCCTGTAATAGGGTTAATATTAGGGTATCCAATTATTCGGGTTTTCATATTAATCGGTTCATTCGACATATAATTATTCGAGGTTAAAAGTTGATCGGTTAATAACCGATTATTGACAAATTATTCGATTAACCGAATAGTCTAAGTAATACATATTAGACATATAAATAAGACTAATTATAATATTTAATCGATTGAAATAGTTATTTAGAATCTTAATATAGAACATAGAGTTTATCTTATTAGTTCATTCTGCCATTTGTATGAAAAAATTGCACTTTTCGACCTAATACTACAAAATATTCTCCTAATTCAACTATATTTAATAAGTCAGTATTTTTTATGTATTTCTTTTTATTTTCGGTGTGAGAATCATTTTCTGTCATAAAAGTAAAAATTAATATTAATATTTTTACGTACATTTGATGATGAAAATTAACAGCCTTATTCATAATTATTTTGAACAGTTTATAAAAGATTATTTTAAAGGTTAATAAGAAATTTTGAAAATTTATTATTCATAATCACTTTTTTGTTTTATAAACATTTAATAAAACTTTATAAAATTGTAAAATTTTATTGTTGGTGGGAACCTACTTTAACAGTTTTATAAAATAAATTTTTATAAATATATTACTTTTTTAGAAAATTGAATGCATTTATAAAAAAGTTTTGCATAGATTTAAACATATTACTTTATATTTCGGTCTTATTGTACAGTTCCAGAATTTATAACTGCATAAATTATTTTACACAGACTCCGGATAGTAATTAGAATATTGTTTCAAATACAGCTATTATTTATTGCAGTTGCATTAAATACATATTTTGCAAACAAATTTAAAGTATATCTGCACATTATATTTGTTCTTTTAGCTTATTTAGAGTAAGACCAAATGCACTTTCTTTGTTGCTAAAACCAAAAAAGTTCATATAATTTTAAACCCACCACCAATAAACAAAAAGCCATTAAAGTTTTCTATAAAAGTTCAAGCATCAATTTAATAATGAAAATTAAAAGTGGGTGTGATCTGCCTACCTTCCATAAAGTTTTTCATTGCGTTCTTCTACTTATTATTGGATCTATACTAATTAGTAAGTGTTATAGTCGTGCTTATAGTCTAAAATATACCCATAAGAAAATATTCAGCCAGCTTCCATCAATTTTGAAGGTGTTTGTTATTTACCACTAATGAAAAAGTGCTAAGGCTCCATCTGCAAAGTGGAATGTGTGAGTGTTGTGTTTAATGAAATAATTTCATGAACAATAATTTATTAATTGCAATTACTGTTCCTTTTTTTTAAATAACTGCTTGAAAATATGTAGGTCTACCTGCAATGCAATTTCTTGATTTAAATTGGCACATTATAATTTAACATACGAAAAATTCCGTTTTCAATAATCATAGCGCTTTATATATTAAATTTTGGAATTCAGGCTTTGAATCATCCCATTTCCTTTCATTATGATTATACCCAGTGGTCAGTTGATATATAGGTTTTTTATAAATAATTCATAAAATATGAAAAATATTAATTAAAAACAAAGTAGGAAATTCGTGATGTACATAAAATCAAAACAAAATAATTATTCGAGTACTTAAAATACTCCACAAATTAATATACCAAAAAGGCCATGAATCCCTTTGCTTCCATAAGCTATTAAATTGTTTAAGCATTAGACACATTTTCTAATAAAAATTAATACTTTTTTTTTTCGTAAAAAAGACATGAAAAAAAAAAGAAAAACCTAAATGTTTTTTTGAATTACGAATAAATTTTCAATATTTTATTTATCACTAATGGAAAATTGAGAAAAAATAAACATTAAAATAAAATAGCATTGCCAGAACAAAACAAAAACTGTTTAATAGTTATTAAACAGTTTTCAATACATTATGAATAGTGTTCTTTTTATAAGAGGTTAATAAGGAAAAACAGTTTAATATCTATTTTGTAAAATAAACCCAAAATAAGAATTTATTATGAATAAGACCGTTAATGTTTATGACTTATTTAGGTTAGGTTATATAACTCTGAATTTACTTTAAACTATATTTTCGGAATTTCTATTGTTACAAGATCAAATATTTGTAAAATTTTAATCTTTCCATGTCGTATTTTATCAAATGAACTAACTGTCTCAATAAAAAAAGAATATCTAAAAAAGTAAATAGGATCCTAAACTTGTGATCCAGAAGTAATACAAAGTTGGATCATTTCGATGAATTTAATAAACTTGTCATTAGACTTGTTCTCTTTTTTGATACCTATTCAGTAAGAAGGAAGTCATGTTTACGACTTCATGCAAAATTTCAATGAATGTCCAAATTAATTTTTATTGGCGAAATGAATTTAATTTTTATATTAACCTACATACAGTTAGGGACAAAACTATTTGTACACCTCATATATTTCGTATACCTTCAATAGTTTATAAAGAATTTAAAATTGTCGTATGCAGTATTATTTTTAATATATTTTTATTTAATTAAGTTATAAAAACAAAATTAATATCCAACATATTATTTAAAAAAATACAAAATAATGAAAATTCATTGGGACAAAAGTATTTGTACATATAATCTACACCTACTTATAATACTTATATTGGAAAAATGTAATATTTTGTGGGTCCTCCTTTTGCATCTATCACGGCCTGTAATCTTCTGGGCATCGATCGGACCAAATTTCTCGTTTCATCTGGAGATATTTCCTTCCAGGCTTCCTCCAAAGCAATTTTAAGTTCATCCCTGCTTCGGACGTGCTTTGTAGCGACTTTACGTTTCAAAATATCCCAACAGTGCTCGATGGGGTTTAAGTCAGGTGATTGGGGAGGAGAATTAAGTTGTCTTGGTGCATGGTAAAGCAACCACTCCTTCACTGAACGCGCTGTATGTTTTGGGTCATTGTCCTGTTGGAATATCCAACTTTGGCCAAGACCCAAACCATCTACGGAATCCTTCAAATTGTCTTCCAATATACGTTTATATTGATGCTGGTCCATTACACCATCTATAAATACCATTCGCCCTACCCCACTGGCTGCTATTGCCCCCCATACCATAACACTTCCCCCACCATGTTTCACTGTTTGGGGTCAAATTGTTAACATCTAACGCTGTATTTTTTTTGCGCCACACTTTTCCCCTGCTATCATTTCCGAAAAGATTGACTTTGGTTTCATCAGTAAACAAAATCCTATTCCAAAATTCTTCGTCCTTATCAATGTATCGTTTGGCAAACTCTAAACGCAAATGCTGGTTTTTTTTACTAATCAGCGGTTTCTTGCGGGGAATTCTACTTGCATATCCCGCAGAATGTAAGATCCTCCCTACTGTTTTTGGATGAACAATTGCTCCGGTAGTATTTGCGATTTGTTCCGCTAATTTTGCCCGAGTTACTCTTGGATTTCTTGCCACTGCTTTTA
This sequence comes from Protophormia terraenovae, assembly GCA_951394005.1. Classification (NCBI taxonomy): domain Eukaryota; kingdom Metazoa; phylum Arthropoda; class Insecta; order Diptera; family Calliphoridae; genus Protophormia; species Protophormia terraenovae. The sequence continues at coordinate 73,492,690 of OX596073.1, read as the reverse complement.
TCACCAAGTTCGCTTCCCGTCTGGAAACCTTTTTTGGCCGTCCAGTTCTTGGCACATTTTCAACAGATCCGCTGTTTTTATACTTGTTTACAATGTATTGTACTGTGGAATGTTGCAAATTTACTAAATTACTTATATTCCGGAGAGATTTTCCTTTTTTATGTTCATCAATAATTAAATTTGTAATATCCAAACTCAACTCTTTTCGCTTTCCCATTTTTGATGTGCTTATTATTCAAAACGTTAAAACCAACTTCTTATTTTGTAAAATAAAACTCGATTAACGAAGAAAATATAACGGTATTTAAAAAAAAATCATCATACAAGAGTCCAACGTAGAAATAATTGTACAAAGTACTGATGTACAAATACTTTTGTCCCAAAGATTTTTACTTAAATTGTACTTTTTTTAACAATGTGTTATATATTAATTTATTTTTTTTATCAAACAATTCAAAAAAAATGAATTAAAACTACATATAATAATTTTTTATTCTTTATAAATTATTGAAGATATACGAAATGCATGGGGTGTACAAATAGTTTTGTCCCTAACTGTATTTTTTAATAAAAAAATTATTCATAACACTATTTTTTATTTTCATAGCAGATCTTTTTAGCAACAAGTATTTAAAAAAAATAACAATCAAATCTCAACGTTTTATAGCAGAACAATTCATTTGAATTTTTTATAGTATCCTTTGATGCTAATTGCATTACTTCTAAAGCACATGACAATGTTCACTTACTGAAACTTTGAAAGTAATGAAAAAGTACTTCCATAAAAGTTTATTTTATTTATTTTGCTGGAATATAATAGATATTAAAAAGATGTGGTTGACATAAATTTATCTTAAAAATAAAAAATTTCTAAATTTATAACTCCAAAAAAACTAAATTTCTGTTAATCGGTTATTCGACACAAATTTTCGGTTTATTCGTTATTCGAAATTATACAATTTTAAATTATTCGAACAGTTAATCGACCAAAATTAATCGGATAACCGAATGACGGTTAATCGATTGGATACCCTAGTTAATATACAATAGATAGTTAAAGGTTTGAATTTTTTTTAAACAACTTCAAATTGTGAACATGTTTGCATATTAACAGTTCGATTTTTACGTGAAACCTTTAATATTAATATTATTTAAAAATGCGTTGTTTTATGTATGAAGACCATTTTGACATGTTCAACAATATGTCAATGTGTAAATTATGTAAAGAATTTGTAAGTGTTAAAATGTATAATTTAATTTATCGGAGTAGTTTTAAATACAAAATAAAAAAACAAAAAAAAAAAAAATAAACTTTCTGAAGTGATGATATACATAATACAATCAATTTCGATTCAATGTAAGAATAAATTCATCTCACATAACGTCGACAGTGCAACAAGATTATCAAGAAACATTTTTCGACTTCAGCTCAATATACATATTAATGTGTACTTGAAAAGGTCAAAATAGTGAAATGTTATGTCACATTTATTACTTTGTTAACCTTTTTATTGAAATAAATATACATAAATATGTAATATGAGTATATAATATAATGTATATAAAATATAATGTGGTTTTCTTACAAATAATAAACCGTTCATTGCTTAAAAATGCTTATTTTCAGTTTTGATTAAGAAATTATTAATAACATTTAAATATATACATAAGCAAACGAAATTAAATTTAAAAATTTTTAGAAGAACTTTTGTGGCGGGAATATTTTTTACGTATTTCAGGTACTAAACAATAACAATTTTTGTTTTCTAATTGTCTTCAATTTCTTATCGTACTCATTATGCACATTGTATGTAAATTTATTCTGTGTCTTTCAGCTGCCTACTTGAATTTGGTTGTGTGACTTTTAGCTCATTCTCGTGCGGCTAATAGCTCTTGTTGTGTTCTCACTAGCCTGCTAGACCACTTCTTATGATTCCTTTTTGGTAATTTTTTCTTTTTCAAGAGAAATATTTTCGTGTTACTGCTTTTTATGTGGCTATTTATCATTGCTGCTAGTTGCTTAAAAAGCAGGTGGCAAAAATTATAGTACTTAAAAAAGCTGAATGGATTTTTTGATTTTTTAAATAAAATTAAAAGCAAGACTATGGCTGTTGCTAGAAAATTTGAAATGTGTAGAAACAGTAGCAAAAGCCAATTTAAAAATCCTTAGCAAATCATTGCTTTTAAACATTGGTTTGAAGAGTGTTATCTTGAAATCTTACATGTTATGTAATGCATTTGTTACACATAACTCCAAGAATCTAATTTTTCAGGAGACGCATTTTTAGTTATTAAAGTTATGTTTTTTTTAACTCTTAAATGTAAATAATATTATTGTCAGTTTTTCTTGAATTCTTGTATCCATGTATCTTTAAGTACCACAAATTCCACTTGTGAATTATTATCCACATATGGTGTCAAAAATGTACCATTTCTCCTAAAAAGTGCCGATTTAAAAAAAAGTACCGGATTATTTTTTAAATGAATATTAATTAGTTTATTAGTTTAGGAGATATAAGGTTACCGTTTTTACCCCCTAAACAATCAAGTTTCCAAAAATCCCGTCTTATTAGATCTATATGGAGGAAGACCTACACAGAGAAAACAGATTCATTATTGCAACCGAATTTTTTGCCAATCGAATTTAGGCGGTTCCACGTACTATCAAACAAATTGGTTGCAATATTCAATTATTTCTTTCCTAATAATATCTTTTTGGTAACCATTAAAAAATATATTCATTGTGATTATATATAATTCAGCATAATAGAGTATATATAACTGTTTTATGTAAGCAATTCGATTGAAATAACTAAAACTTCATTTGGTTTAATATACATTATTTTTTTTATTTTTTTCTTTTTTTGTTTTTTTTATGTATCTTTGTATACGTATGTATATTTAAAATACAAAATACATTTCAGTCAAAAACACACATGGATATCTTGAATCTGCTTGCAATTTTCTTATTTATCTGTAAATTTACATTTAAATGCTCGTATTAGAGATTTCCGAGTATTCCTGGATGCAATATAAAGACTAATCAGTAGCATGATCTCTATAGGAAATAGAATGGAAGCAAAGGAATAATTACCTAAGTTTTTCCATGATGAACGACAAAAGTGACTTCAAAATATCCCATACATGTTGTTACATGCAATTGTTTTAATAAACTCACCATTTTAAATCCTCCAACCAATGGTTCATTTTTAAAATATTTTTTTTTTCTTTAAATTTTCAACAATTTTTTAATTTTTATTAATATTTTTTAACAACTGCCACGAAATAATTACTGTTTCACAATTTCTATGCTTTTGAAACAACCGAATTTTGTCTATTAATGTAATCATTATTGATTTCATGATCTGAAACTAAATACTTTATTAGTACAATATTCAATCGTGTATAAGCACCAAATTGTTATATAATTCAGTATCATAACCGAATTATATTGATTGCAGTAACTGAAAATATGATTAATTTTAAAATTTTCACAATTCAAATAACTTTTTAATTGAAAACACCAATATATAGTGGAAATACATGTATTTAGTTCGGTTGTTACTGCCGAATTCATTAGAATTAGTTTTAACCAACTAAAAATAATTGCAACATCTAATACAATAATTTTAATAATAGTTATTCCTATATAATGATAATTTTAGAGTACTTATTTTAGAAAAACTGTACTACTAATACATTTTTAATCAATATCATGATATTTTAGTTTATATTATTAAATTTTAATAATCCTAACTATTTTCCAACTAATATTTTTTCTGTGTGTACCTAAGTTCTACATTTTGTCGCTCTAGCATAAGGCGTTCGGGCTGTGGGATGAATATTTTTTTGACGTTTTTTAATAAATAGTTTTAAAGATGATAAAAATCACAAAATAACTTTTATTTCAGCTCGAAAAAAAATAAAAGTCAAAAAATAACTTTTATTTTTGCACAGAAAAAAGAGTTTCGTTGTAGCAACCGAATTTATTGCCAATCGAATTTAGGAGGTTGCGTCTACTATTTTCTAATTCGATTGGAATAACTGTATTTTTCGGCATTCACAACTGCTTTCAAAAAAATAATTCAGTTAGCATAACTTCAAAATATACATATGTATATTAGACTACTCCAAAAAAAGGATGTTAAAAATATGATTTTACATTACACTTTTATTATAAATTATTAATATTATATGATGAACATTTATTTTTGAACATTACTCTATTAAGATACATATTAATATTAAGCAATGGTTTATAATACTGTGCGACATAATTTTCTTACCGAAAAAAATATAATATGAAATCTGGTAGGTCAGAAGGACCACAATAGATTAAAAAATTTCTTTTGCAGCCACACAAATCGCACGCATATTGTTTGTTCTTTAGGAATTTCTTTAGGAAAGTACATAAGAGCAATAGAAGAAATTAGCACTATGTGTAAAATTAAAACATGATGTATTAGTTGTAGTAGAGCCACCTATTATTGTGATATTCGCTGCATTTTATCTGCTTTTAATATTAAAAAAATTTGCCTTTTAATGCCGCCCATCATTACCTGTTTGTAGGTTGTTCAGATCGCAGGTATTGAGAGAGATGAAGTGAGTTTGATGTCTTTGTTTTCGGTTGTTTCCATAGTATCTATAAAAAGAAAAAAATGTTAAAGTTACGTAATAAAAAATTAAAAATATAGTTTACAAAATGTAATATAATTACCAATTTGCAAATTTATTTAAATAATTTTCAAATTTAGTTTTTCTGCATTTCCTCTGTCGCCACCAACCATCAGAATCCAACTATGTCCATTGCAAAAATATCTAAGGATAAAAATAAATTAATTAACATTTCTTATAACAATAAAGAAACAATTACCCATATTTTTTCAGGAGAAATCATATTATATATTTCTTTTGTTTTATATTTTTTAAATTGTTATTATATATATTTTTTTAAATGTCAAATAAAGTTTACAAACTATTTGAGCAACATAAAATTGTTTTTTTTTATTATTATAAGAATCGAATTTTAGTGATACCTGTAACTGAAATACATTTGCTACTTAAATTATCATAGTACAAACAATTTATTAATAACAAATACCAATACTTCGTTTTGGTATATGAATTTCATTCGATTACTTCTACTGAATTTTTTAAAAATATTTTAACCAACTACAATTGATTACTACAACTGAATAATACGTCGTAAGAATTAAATTTTTAATATAATTACACTTTTATTGCTACCACAAAATATAATATGTGGAGTTAATGAAAATTTAATAATTGTAATAAAATGTTAATACATATCATCAAATATCTGTATTTGTGACAATTTTCCAACTAATTTTTTTTTCTGTGTGTACCAATATACAATTGTTGTACGTCAATGTTTAGGAAAATTTGTCTTCTTTTTAACTATGCATAAAAATTTTTAAAATACTATAATTTGTTGAAGACTTTTTGCAAAAAAACACTGAGAAGGCATGGATTTGTGATTTTTTGCATATTTTTAATTATGCAATAAAATTCTTGTTAGTGAATATTTTTGAATGAAATTTTACACATAAGTAGATTTTTTGGTGCTTAATTCAAAGAGCTATTCACTTTTTTAGATTTGTCTACAAAAATCCCGTAATTCTTAAAAAGCTTTAAAAAATTTCCAAAATGTGGATTTTTTACGTTTTTTGCTATATCTTTCCAACCGATAACGGGGAACAAAAATTTCTATTGCAAAAGAAATTAAAACACTTAAGACTAAGTAAAAAGTATAACTCTTTTTTGATTCCAGCTTTGCGATTTGAGAAATTAAGGCGAAAGTTCGAAATTAGTTGAAAAAATTTGTCAAATTTGGGAAACCCTGGTTCTTGCAAAATTCGATTTTTAAAAGCATTTTTTCCTTTGAAGTATTTTGTGTTTAGTTATCTTTCAGAAAACTATAAATACTATATATGTTACTTAAGAAAATTTTTATATAACAGAAAAAGAATGTTACCACTTTTTTGGCAAAAAAACGGGAAAAAATCAACTTTTTTGGAAAGTTTAAATTTAAATGCTTGTAACTTTTGATTCCGTAAATATTTTTCAGAATTCTTTCTTTCCAGAAAGAATTTTTCTATTTGCTGTTAATAAAATTGAAAAAATTAAAAAAAATCGTGTGAAATTTTAACGCGCTGTAGCGAAAAAACTTCACCAAGACAGGTTAAAAAGTAACAATTTTAATCTTTGAAGCTCAATATCTCTTAAACTAAAAGAGATAATATATATATACCCGACCATGTGGACTCGCTCCATGTAGGTCTATATGGTCCAAGCTAAAAATTTTAACTCGCCTACGCCTCTACTATCACCATGTGAAATCTCATAGAAATCGGAGCAGCCGTTCGAAAGTTCCATAATTATTTCTATTTAATTTTTTGAATCACACACTATGCGATGTCTTACGTCGAAAACAAACGTATGATATCATTACGATATCAGTTGGTTTGTTGGATAGATACAAAATTAACCCAAATTGAGTTCAAATCACTCCAAATTAACTGGATAATTGGTAGAAATTCAAAATTATGTCTTGATTGCAAACTGTTGATCTATAACTCAATTATAAAGCCTATATGGTGCTATGGTATCCAACTATGGGGCACGGCCTCTGCTTCAAATATTGAAAAAATTCAAAGACTCCAAAAAAAAAATACTAACATTGATAACAGCAGCACCCAGGTATGTGAAAAATGATAAAATTCACAAGGACCTCAATGTTCCTCTTGTCAAAAATGAATAGGAAATGAAATAGGAATCGTATTTGAGGAAGCTTGAAGTACTCCCAAACCCTCTTGCTCGAAACATAATAAGAAGCGATGGCTACAACCGTTTGAGAAGAAGGAATACAACATTCCTCCGCAGAAGCTAAACCCTTTGAATAAATAAAGTTTTTTCGTCCGACACACTGAGCGGCATTTACCCTGAAAAGCTGGCCAAAAAGGCAAAAATGAATTTAAAGAAATTTAAGAAACTGAGTATGCAGTTCGATAGACAACAAAATCCGCATTATATAGTGAATTTTCACGACTTTAAGTTGAGATTTGTAGAAAGTGAAGAAAATTAAATGCGTTTTTAATGTTTTTTTGAAATTTTAACTGGTTTATATGATATTTTTTTGTGTTTAAACGAATAGAGGTTTTATATTGATTTTTTTTATTTGAAAGGTATGACCAACTGCTCTTTCAGTTTTTTTTTATAAATATATCTCATATATTAATGTTAAAATTATTCGTTCAAAATTTAAAAATAATAAAAATTTTACATTTCCATCTCTATTTCCAGAAACAAGAAAAAAAACTTTTGGTAATTTTTCGAAATTTTTACTTTTTTTGAAAAATTTACCCTTTTTCTACCAAAAAACGAAACACACAAGATTTTTAAAACTGAAAGTAGCAAGTGCTCAAAAATTGGTATATACCGCAATAAAATATGAAATCTATATTTTCAGGAACATGTTTCTTTTGAAATTTTTACCTTTTTTAATTGAAAATGTACAAAAATATTATCGTACCTAGAATTCATTCACAAATTGAAAAGGGGTTTCTACACATTTTCCAAGAAAAGAGGAGTTTTTAAAGACAAGGTAGTTGAAAATTATAATTTCCGAAATTGTTTACCTTTTTCCTGTTTTTATTCAAAATATACCTTTTTATCAATTACACCGCTTTTAGTTCTTAACAATGAATGAAATATGTATCTTTTAAAGAGGTACTACGTCTGGAATCATAAAAAAATAAAATCATAAAATATTTAATATTTTTGATTATCGTTAATATCCCAGCAGAAAAAGAACTGAAAAAGTCATGATTTTAACATTGCGTTGTCATTGGAAGGAAGTACTTAGTGGTGAAAAAGAGCTGCAGAAGTTCTTTTTTTAACCCATGGTTGTCATTGGTAGAATGTTCTTCTTTTATACTTCTAGTTCATTTCTTTTGAAGTACTTCCCTTAAAACAATGTTTGTATTATTTTTACCAAAAATTCCGCTTTAGCCTTATTAAAAGATAATAAAAATGCTTTAAAATTTGTAAAATTTTAATTGTTTTAGAAATTATTAACCTTTTTTCCCGCTAAAAATTCATTTATTTTCACTTTTTTGGAAGTAATTATTAAGAACTTCCAAAAAAGTTCAAAATATGCACTTTGTTCCACTTTTGAAGTAGTGAAAAAGCTCTTTTTTTGGAAGAACTTCATCGTTTTTTGCTGGGTACTTACTTCCTCATCCTTTTTACCTGTAATCTGGAAAAAAAAAATATAATGTCAAATATATATAGAAATAGAAAAGCATTTTCATCAGATACTATTAAATTACTCCTTCCTGACATTGATGATGAAAATTATAACGATTTTAATGATTGTAGTTAATTTCACTTTTTAAGTATTTTTAAGTTAAGTATTAAATAATGTAAAATAAATATTATAAATAAATATTAATTATCATAGAACTTTAAAAACTTAATTACATATATCGACTATTATAACAATATGAGATGTATGTTTGATTTTCTTAATGGGACGTATGTGGTAATTTTTCTATTTGCTGTTAATAAAATTGAAAAAATTAAAAAAAATCGTGTGAAATTTTAACGCGCTGTAGCGAAAAAACTTCACCAAGACAGGTTAAAAAGTAACAATTTTAATCTTTGAAGCTCAATATCTCTTAAACTAAAAGAGATAATATATATATACCCGACCATGTGGACTCGCTCCATGTAGGTCTATATGGTCCAAGCTAAAAATTTTAACTCGCCTACGCCTCTACTATCACCATGTGAAATCTCATAGAAATCGGAGCAGCCGTTCGAAAGTTCCATAATTATTTCTATTTAATTTTTTGAATCACACACTATGCGATGTCTTACGTCGAAAACAAACGTATGATATCATTACGATATCAGTTGGTTTGTTGGATAGATACAAAATTAACCCAAATTGAGTTCAAATCACTCCAAATTAACTGGATAATTGGTAGAAATTCAAAATTATGTCTTGATTGCAAACTGTTGATCTATAACTCAATTATAAAGCCTATATGGTGCTATGGTATCCAACTATGGGGCACGGCCTCTGCTTCAAATATTGAAAAAATTCAAAGACTCCAAAAAAAAAATACTAAGATTGATAACAGCAGCACCCAGGTATGTGAAAAATGATAAAATTCACAAGGACCTCAATGTTCCTCTTGTCAAAAATGAATAGGAAATGAAATAGGAATCGTATTTGAGGAAGCTTGAAGTACTCCCAAACCCTCTTGCTCGAAACATAATAAGAAGCGATGGCTACAACCGTTTGAGAAGAAGGAATACAACAGTCCTCCGCAGAAGCTAAACCCTTTGAATAAATAAAGTTTTTTCGTCCGACACACTGAGCGGCATTTACCCTGAAAAGCTGGCCAAAAAGGCAAAAATGAATTTAAAGAAATTTAAGAAACTGAGTATGCAGTTCGATAGACAACAAAATCCGCATTATATAGTGAATTTTCACGACTTTAAGTTGAGATTTGTAGAAAGTGAAGAAAATTAAATGCGTTTTTAATGTTTTTTTGAAATTTTAACTGGTTTATATGATATTTTTTTGTGTTTAAACGAATAGAGGTTTTATATTGATTTTTTTTATTTGAAAGGTATGACCAACTGCTCTTTCAGTTTTTTTTTATAAATATATCTCATATATTAATGTTAAAATTATTCGTTCAAAATTTAAAAATAATAAAAATTTTACATTTCCATCTCTATTTCCAGAAACAAGAAAAAAAACTTTTGGTAATTTTTCGAAATTTTTACTTTTTTTGAAAAATTTACCCTTTTTCTACCAAAAAACGAAACACACAAGATTTTTAAAACTGAAAGTAGCAAGTGCTCAAAAATTGGTATATACCGCAATAAAATATGAAATCTATATTTTCAGGAACATGTTTCTTTTGAAATTTTTACCTTTTTTAATTGAAAATGTACAAAAATATTATCGTACCTAGAATTCATTCACAAATTGAAAAGGGGTTTCTACACATTTTCCAAGAAAAGAGGAGTTTTTAAAGACAAGGTAGTTGAAAATTATAATTTCCGAAATTGTTTACCTTTTTCCTGTTTTTATTCAAAATATACCTTTTTATCAATTACACCGCTTTTAGTTCTTAACAATGAATGAAATATGTATCTTTTAAAGAGGTACTACGTCTGGAATCATAAAAAAATAAAATCATAAAATATTTAATATTTTTGATTATCGTTAATATCCCAGCAGAAAAAGAACTGAAAAAGTCATGATTTTAACATTGCGTTGTCATTGGAAGGAAGTACTTAGTGGTGAAAAAGAGCTGCAGAAGTTCTTTTTTTAACCCATGGTTGTCATTGGTAGAATGTTCTTCTTTTATACTTCTAGTTCATTTCTTTTGAAGTACTTCCCTTAAAACAATGTTTGTATTATTTTTACCAAAAATTCCGCTTTAGCCTTATTAAAAGATAATAAAAATGCTTTAAAATTTGTAAAATTTTAATTGTTTTAGAAATTATTAACCTTTTTTCCCGCTAAAAATTCATTTATTTTCACTTTTTTGGAAGTAATTATTAAGAACTTCCAAAAAAGTTCAAAATATGCACTTTGTTCCACTTTTGAAGTAGTGAAAAAGCTCTTTTTTTGGAAGAACTTCATCGTTTTTTGCTGGGTACTTACTTCCTCATCCTTTTTACCTGTAATCTGGAAAAAAAAAAAATATAATGTCAAATATATATAGAAATAGAAAAGCATTTTCATCAGATACTATTAAATTACTCCTTCCTGACATTGATGATGAAAATTATAACGATTTTAATGATTGTAGTTAATTTCACTTTTTAAGTATTTTTAAGTTAAGTATTAAATAATGTAAAATAAATATTATAAATAAATATTAATTATCATAGAACTTTAAAAACTTAATTACATATATCGACTATTATAACAATATGAGATGTATGTTTGATTTTCTTAATGGGACGTATGTGGTACCTAGGGGCACTTATGATCCGATCATAATAAAATCAGGTAAAATGATTCACATTCATATTAAGCATGTTCATGTCGAATTTCATCGAGGTAATAAAATTTTTAAGCCAATTATAATTGCTAAACATATTTTCTTAAGGGGCCTTATTTGGTAATATGATTTAGATTTACACAATATACGTTTATACCGAATTTCATCACGATACCGTTGTTTTTAAGCCATTTATAAGCGTAAACGTGATTTTTTAAAGGGGACTTTATATGGGGACTTTACACCATGATTTCTTAGTACACAGAACTGATCCATGCTAAATTTTATCATGATTGTTGCATAATTACCATAATTATGTGTAAATAAGTGCAATTTCGAGGGGAATTTGTATGGGGGCTAGGAGAAATCACGGACCGATTTGAACCAAAATCAGTTGGGTTCATCCTTGGGCCTAATTAACACTAACACTATCAAAAAATTCCAGCCATTAACTCAAAAAACACTTCTAATAATTTTGGCCAGGTTTTCAGCCAAAATGCCTGTCTGTGCTGTAGCTTGATTACAAGGTTTACATGGACAGACAGACGGTCAGACGGACGGACATGGTTAAATCGATTCAGAAAGTGATTCTAAGCCGATTGATATAAATTAAATATTTTTGGGTGTTACAAACATCAGTACAAACGCATAATAACCTATGGTGGTGTAAAAAAGTGCTAAATGACTGTTAAAAATATGAAAGTGTTTAGAAAAAAAATTATATTATGTGGTAAATATCTTTAGAATTTTTAGGTTTAAAGGCTGGCTACTTTTTTTTATGAGAACGGGTCTACTACATTGCACAGTGGGGCGGAATCGAAATTTTTTGGAAATAAATCTGTAACTTCTGATTGGTTGGATTTGCATGAAATTTGGTATAAGCATAGCAAAGGAGTGTGCAATGTTAAGTTCGGAAGGGGGACCGTAAAGGCCCCTCAGGAACGGAGTTAGAGGGGCTCAAAGTTGGGTACCTCTGACATACAAATTTTTGTTTCTCGTCCATTTTCAAATATTTTTATACATTATTGTAGACACTGTAAAGGCCTACATGTCCTATTTATCTCTTATAGTTTTTGAGTTATTTGCATTTGAATTTTTAAGTACCTCAATTTTGCATGTTCTTGGTCCAGTTTTTTCATCTATATCCTAATGTTTCCGACCGATTTCATTGGTTTTTTCTTTGACTAGTTAAAGAACAAAATTATCTATTGAATTTGAAAATTGCACAAATTACGATTTTTTTTTTTTTTTTTTGGCCGAAAAAGTATCTACAGTCTTTTTTCTCTAAAATAAAATTTTCTTTAACAACATATATTAAATTTATACTTTTCTGAAAGGTATATTCACAGAGAAGACTTTTAAATCAAATGCAAGCCCAATCACTCAAATGGTCAAGGTACACACCCTCCCGAATTCGACGCATTTTATATGAAAGTTTTGACTTTAGTCTATCTACGGGACTTAGGAAAAATGTGGATTTTATAGCCGAAAATGTGAAAAAACTAATTTTTGGGATTTTCGGCGTTTTTTTTTTTTGGGAAGATATCTTTAATAAAAAAGGTTTTATTACAGATAAAATATTTATAGTTTCTCAAAAAAACACTCCTTTAATTGCAAAAATCAGAAAATCAGAAAAATTATAAAATCGATTTTTTTCATCTAAATTACATTACTTAGCTGACATAATTCTTCGTTATACAAAAAAAAAAAAAAAAATATTGAAATCCAAATTTTTTTATAGAACCGAAACTATACCACTTTAAAATTTATTAAGTCACGGACAATTCCAAAAACATTGTACTATTGTGGATGTGAAAAAGCCATAACAACATAAATAATTTGTTCCCGTAGCCAATGTTCGAATGTGTGTTTGTGCAAAAATACACAAAAAATTAAATTTCCCGTGACTTACCAATTTCAAAATCAGAAGTTACAGATTTTTTTTCCAAAAATTTCAATTCTGCCCCACTGTGCATTGTTCAAATGGCTTGCTGGACCAAAAGCTTATTCGATTATTAAAATTTTTATACGACTTTTATCTGATACATCTCTCATAAGCAGAGCTTACTTATTTCCATTCTTAAGGCAACATAAAAAATCTAAATAAGTAATTTTCGTTAAAGCAAAACGCACACATCTTTTCAAGCGTTCTTATTATGATTTGTTTGGTCTTCAGGTTTTTTTTAACAGGGAAACTAAAAGAATCAATCACATTCCATTCAGATATGTAGGGATTTTGTTTTAAAATTTTATGTTGTCTCGGATCCCTAAGTCTGTTAATTAACTTTTTCTTCGGCTTTTAGGCTTCTTTTGGAGATCGTAAACTTAAAAAAACTGTATTTCTCGATTAAACTGCGATCCTAGCATTTGTTTTATATCAAGGACTTATATTCAAAAATAATTTCCAAACGCATTTTTTGATGTAAAACACTTTCCCTCTTATTTTGTAAATCCCTTCACTTCACTTTGATAAAATTTTCATACAAATTTTTGAAAAACAAAAACAATTTACATTAAAAATTTTTAAAAGTGAGGGGAAGTGTTTTCAATTTCAATTTTGAAAAGAATGCATATAATTTTTATTATGAAAAAAAAAAAAAAAACGGGCTATCTGCATATTTTTATTTGATTTTCAAAGCCTTGTAATGAAAAAACTCTATAAACAGCATTTTTAAATGTTTAAGTCACATTTGAGTTGTTGATAAGTAATTTAATACGCAGTTTATTAGTTTATAATTTGTTTGACTTTTTTCGCATGCAAATTTCTGGCAAACTTTATTTACATATATTTTAAATTATAAACACTTTCATTCTTTGGTATACCCACACTTTTTATTTCACAGCTGTAACTTTTGAAAATTGTCCATCTAAACAGAAAACTTAGTTTTTTTTTTTTTTTTTTTCATCTCTTGATTTGTAAGATATAATAAATTTAATATATTGTCTAATTTTTGCATCAAAATTTTATTTCTTACACCTTTTATTTTCAATAAACAAAAAGAGCTATCTGAACATTTTATACCAAACATTGAAAATGTATTAAGAAAAAAGGGCTATCTACCAGAGTATCCAAAAAACCGACTTTTATAAAAAATCGTTTTTCGGTTAAACAGAAAAGTCTAGTTTTAGAAAAAACCGTTTTTCCGGTTTTGAACTCTTAAAAACAACGGTCTACAAGAAAATATTATTTTTTTGCAATTTTTTTTTAAACGAAATCATATACGTGCGTTCAAGTTTTACTCTGCAAACATAAGTTTTGATGTGCATAATTTTTTTAAAATTAAAGTTTTTTATTCACGTTATAATTAGTGTTTATAAAAAACCGACTTTTCAAAAAACCAGTTTGACGGTTAACCGAAAATTGGATAAAATTAAAAAACCGGTTTTTCGGTTATCCGTCTACTAAAAATCCGGTTAACCGACATTTTAATAATTGCTCTAAATTGAAGCTTAATAAAAATATTTTTGGTTAAAAAATGTGTTTTTCAACTTATTGGTTTTTTAATTAGATAAAATTACATCGAAAATGTATAATACTTTTTTCAGCCTTTAGACTAGTTTTAATATAATTTATAAAAACAACTTCTTTGGCATCTTTTAGCACAGTTTTTGAAGCTTTATAATGATCTAAAATTATTCTATAAAGTATTTTTTTCAGTTTTTTTAATTATATTTTTTTATTTTTCATTTCAGCATTTTTCATTTTATAAACGAGAGAAAAAGATATAGTCGGTCAAGCCCGACCATATGATACCCTACACCATTGTGTACATAATAATTCGGGGAGGGGTCTTGACTTGGAGTCAGATGTGGACCGATACTCATTAGTGTAAAATAAAACATACGAATACAGAATATTACGTTGATGCTGACATTTATATGAATTTATTCACTTTTGAGTGATTCCCGAAAGAGGGCCTTATATGGGAGCTATGGTAAATTATGGACCGATCTTTGTAAAATTTAGCACTATCATTTATGTTCATATAAAACTTTTTTGTGTCGAATATTAACTTGATACTAACATTTTAATGGGATTTATGCCCGTTAAAGTGATTTTCTGAAAAGGGGTTTATATGGGAGCTATGGTTAATTATGGACCGATCTTTTTAAAAATCGGCACACTTATTAAGACTTATATAAAACTTATATGTTCCAAATTTGATTAAAATATTGCTATATTTAAGGGATTTATGATCGTTAAACCCTTTTCCGGGAGGACATTTGTATGGGGGCTAGGTGAAATAATGAACCGATCATAACCAATTTCAATAGGTTTCGTCCCTGGACTAAAAGAAACCTGTGTACCAAATTTCATTAATTTTGATTCAAAATTGCGACCTGTAGTTTGATTACAAGGTTTACATGGACGGACAGACGGTCAGACGGACAGACGGACGGACGGACATCGTTAAATCGACTCAGAAAATGATTCAAAGCCGATTGGTATAAATTAAGGTGGGTCTTAGACCAATATTTTTGAGTGTTACAAACATCAGCACAAACGCATAATACCCTCCCCACCTATGGTGGTGTAGGGTATAAAAAATGTAATAAAAATATTTACATAAAATTGGAAAAATAATTAACATTTTTTCTGCTAGAAACAGATTTGTTTTTAATTTTTAGAAGATTATTAATCATTTAAAAGTAAATTTTCTGCACTTATTTAGTTCTACTTTTGAAGTCTTTATTCCTATTATCCCATATAAAATCTTATTTTTCTCTTAAGCAATACATTAATAGATGTAATGTTACATATTTTCTTCTTTTGGAAAATTTCATTTACATGAAATTAAAGTTTTTGTACACGCAAAGAAAAAATATGGTTTGGGTGACCATAAACTAAGAGCAACATACTATGATTGTAATATATGATCCCAGGTTACAATAAGTATATTTATACTTTATCATTTTTTTAATTCCATTTAATCATTTTCTCATCATTAAATGATTCGGTTTAATCATATTTACAACTTTTTTTTACAATATTTCTTTCGATTTCACAATTTGTTTATCATTTAATAATCTCATTTTATCAGATATATAAACCAATTTTATCATTTAATATTCCCATTTTACCATATATATAAACGAATTTAATCATATATAATCCCATTTTATCATATATATAATCCCATTTTATCATATATATAATTCCATTTTATTATATATAATCCCCGAGTTTGCAATACTGAATATATTTAAAATTTATCATAGCACATTTATCTGAAATTTTTATTTATTTATTTATTTATTTATTTATTTACTTATTTACTGAGAATATTGGAAAAATAATGTTCAGGTATAAAAATTTATTAATTTTTAATTGTTAAATTATATGTTATTAACAGTTTTTTATATAATATTATATATATAATATAATACTCTACATATTACTTTTTAAAATATATTTACATATTCATTGTTTAAATATTATTTACATATTATATTTTATAATATTTACATAAGAATTTAATTCAACAGTTTTATGTTTTCTTTGGTAATGCAATGTATTCAATCAAATTTAATTCTAATGATTTAATAGATATTGAAAAATAAAAATCCTCAAAAGGCCTGAAAATGTGAGTTAAATTCATGGTTTAAAAGCCTTTGACCGCAAAGATAGTAAGATTCATTAGAGCAATATTATTATTATTATATTACGACCAAATAATGGAACGTCATCTTCATACATTCCAATATGGATAACCATTCCTGCATATCTCAGAACAAGACATATTTTTCATTTATTGTTTTATTTTGTGATTTTGTTTCACAATTTTTATAATTTTTTAAACATAGAACACAAATAAATTGAACACTTTTCCCATAGTAAAATAATAAAGTACTCGCACATCTACAAAAACAAAAATTGCTTGTATTTTGTTAGTGTAAAACTACTGCCCACAATGTCAGAATGATTTGAACGGAAAAATGAGAGAACGAAAGAGAGCAAGAGAAAAAAACTCAAAAAATATTTTACATGTGAATACAAAAACAATTTGACAGTACCGCGAGGTTTGCCAATGAAAAAATTGTAAAACAGCTGGTCTTACGAGTATACTTTATTATTATACTACGACTTTTCCAAAAAAACACACAGCTATACCGTTTGCCTTCTAACAAACTACTTAACTTATACACAAAAATGTGTATTCATTAGTTATGCAGAAAATAAATATGATTAAATATAAAAATACAATAGTTTTGTGAAATCAAATTATAGTCAAAAACAAATATTTTATATTTAAGGACAACATAAACATATACAAACATTCAACAGTTGTGCATAAAAATACAATAGTTGTGTGAAATCAAATTATAGTCCAAAGCAAATATTTTATATTTGAGAAAAACATAAACATTTTCAAATACAAACATTCAACAGTTGTGCAAAACAAAATATGATTTAAAATCAAATAAAAATATTGGCTAAATGGTTGTAGAATTAACTAAATAATTGTAGAATTGACTAAATGATTGTATTTATTCATAAATGTGATTTCATATAAACATATTTAAAAACATGTTATAATTCAGTGAACCATATTAAAATTTTGATTGTGGGTAATCATTAAATGAATAAACAGAATCATAAACGTTGCTATCATGAACACAGTATATTTAAACCAACGAGAAAATGGCTATATAATCATTGAATAGTTGTGGTGATCATGCTGTAACCATGTTTTTTCTCTGCGTGTAAATGGAATACTTAATTAACTTAATACTATCTGATTTATTATACATACAGTTTTCAAATATATTTAAATTCCCACAAGTTAATATATCTATCACCTGACTACTTGTTAGCTCAAACAGCAAGCATTTTTAGTAGTTTCAACATATTTTCTTATATTTTAAATTCAGAAAAAAGCAACTTAAGGTCGAAATTTAGTGATATTTTTAGCAAATTTTTGAAACCGGTTAACCGACACAAAAAAACCGGGTAAACCGGTTAACCGAAATTGAATATTTCAAATAAACCGGTTCGCAAATAACCGAAATTTGAAGAAAAACCCGGTTTTTCGGTTAACCGGTAATTTAGAAAATATCAATAGAAAATTAGTTTTCTCATTTTAGATTTTAAAAAAGTTAATTTAAAAAGACAATTTTGATTAAAAATTTGGAAATGTCCAATTGAAATTAATACTTTTCATAAAGATTTCAGAAAAGAACAATTGAAAATTAGATTTTTCGTTTAGAATTTTGAAAAGAAAAATTCAAAACGAGATTTATAGTATTAAATTCAGAAAATAACAATTCAAAATGGGAATAGAACCATCTTTTGGTATGTTTCTTTACGAAAGAAAGTTATAAATTTAAAATAATTTCTTATTAGTTTAAATAAAATGTAGGATGACTTACTCGAAACCTCATACTTGGGTATTTGTGTTCTTACAACACTAATCCTATCTATCCCTTTTTGACAGTTCGTAAATTGTTCGCTAAAGCAATAACGAAGAATACAAAAGACAATTAGTATAGAGTTATAGTTGAACTGTTGAATTGAAAAGTGGTGTTGAGAAAACTTTAAAAAGAAAGTGCACATTAGTTCTTTAAAACATTAAAATATCTTTTGTAATATTATTTAAAATTGTCACATGAATTAATAAACTGAAATATTATTTAAAGAATAAAAGAACATTATTCATTGGCTAAATAAAAAGGTAAGAACCCTACAAAATTGGGGGCTCAACCGAGATTTCTTTCCGAAAAAAAATTAAGCCAAATTGTGTGACAATTGTGTGACAATTAATAAAAACAAAATTTAAAATATTAATCAAAAGCAACATTAAGATTTGTATAAACGTTTGTGGTACTACAACAAAAAAAAAATTGAATTTTGATCGTAAAAGCAGAAAAACAAACGAGAGAAAAAGATATAGTCGGTCAAGCCCGACCATATGATACCCTACACCATTGTGTACATTATAATTCGGGGAGGGTTCTTTTATTAGACTTGGAGTCAAATGTGGACCGATACTCATAAGTGTAAAATAAAACCTACGAATACAGAATATTACGTTGATGCTGACATGTATATGAATTTATTCACTTTTGGGTGATTCCCAAAAGAGGGCCTTATATGGGAGCTATGGTAAATTATGGACCGATCTTTGTAAAATTTGGCACTATTTATGTTCATATAAAACTTATTTGTGATGAATACTAACTTGATACTAACATTTTAATGAAATTTATGCCCGTTAAAGTGATTTTCTGAAAGGGGTTTATATGGGAGCTATGGTTTATTATGGACCAATCTTTTTAAAAATCGGCACACTTATTTAGACTTATGTGAAACTTATATGCGCCAAATTTCATTAAAATAATGCTATATTTAAGGGATTTATGATCGTTAAACCCTTTTCCGGGAGGACATTTGTATGGGGGCTAGGTGAAATAATGGACCGATCATAACCAATTTCAATAGGCTTCGTCCCTAGGCTATAAGAAACTTTTGTACCAAATTTCATTAATTTTGGTTCAAAATTGCGACCTGTAGTTTGATTACAAGGTTTACATGAACGGACAGACGGTCAGACGGACGGACATCGTTAAATCGACTCAGAAAGTGATTCTAAGCCGATTGGTATAAATTAAGGTGGGTCTTAGACCAATATTTTTGGGTGTTACAAACATCAGCACAAACGCATAATACCCTCCCCACCTATGGTGGTGTAGGGTATAAAAACAAACAAAAAATATTGTGCCGTTTTATATGAAATACAATTGTGGCCTTGGAAATCAAGCTGTGCAAAAACAATTTTTGAAGAATTTGCTGTCAAAGAAAAAAAGAAAATACAAGAACAACTAAAAAGAATTTATGTGTGTTAAAACTTTAACTCAAAAGGAAAAAAACAGTTACTGTGCAAAATATAATATGCATTAACATTTGTATTTTTGTAAGAAATGAAAAAAAAAAACTGTTCCAATGAAATAAGAAAACGAAAGGAAACGAGAGAAAAAGATATAGTCGGTCAAGCCCGACCATATGATACCCTACACCATTGTGTATATTATAATTCGGGGAGGGGTCTTGACTTGGAGTCAGATGTGGATCGATACTCATAAGTGTAAAATAAAACATACGAATACAGAATATTACGTTGATGCTGACATTTATATGAATTTATTCACTTTTGGGTGATTCCCGAAAGAGGGCCTTATATGGGAGCTATGGTAAATTATGGACCGATCTTTGTAAAATTTGGCACTATCATTTATGTTCATATAAAACTTATTTGTGTCGAATATTAACTTCATACTAACATTTTAATGGGATTTATGCCCGTTAAAGTGATTTTCTGAAAAGGGGTTTATATGGGAGCTATGGTTAATTATGGACCGATCTTTTTAAAAATCGGCACACTTATTTAGACTTATATAAAACTTATATGTTCCAAATTTCATTAAAATATTGCTATATTTAAAGGATTTATGATCGTTAAACCCTTTTCCGGGAGGACATTTGTATGGGGGCTAGGTGAAATAATGGACCGATCATAACCAATTTCAATAGGCTTCGTCCCTGGACTAAAAGAAACCTGTGTACCAAATTTCATTAATTTTGGTTCAAAATTGCGACCTGTAGTTTGATTACAAGGTTTACATGGACGGACAGACGGTCAGACGGACAGACGGACGGACATCGTTAAATCGACTCAGAAAATGATTCTAAGCCGATTGGTATAAATTAAGGTGGGTCTTAGACCAATATTTTTGGGTGTTACAAACATCAGCACAAACGCATAATACCCTCCCCACCTATGGTGGTGTAGGGTATAAAAAAGAGAGAAGTCATAATTTGCTGTGAATTTAAGAAAAAAATAAAGCGATTCATGCCGAGGGCGCTTAAGTGAATGAGAAATTGCGTTTAAGAGTGTAAGGTGTATATGTGTGCATTCGAGTGACGATTGCCGATTAATAGCAGAGAGCTGGAGACGTTGGTCAAACATCATTATTATCAACAGAAAGGGAAGCCGCAACGCCTTGTTGAGTAAAGACAAGTGGTTGTAGTTTGTTGGTTATATTGTATGTAACAATTGAGTTTTTATAAAGAGGAAAAGAGGAAGATATTTAAGAGTAGAATATTGTATTTTCAATATCGACCCATTAAGGAAGTGCAAAACATTTGTTGAAACTGATATTTCGTTTTAAAGTTTTACTAAAGTTTATTAAAAGCTTTTATATTATTCTCATATGTATTTGCCTTACAATATTCTTGTGTTGAGTATTCTTTTTGAAGGGAAATTTAATTGAAATTTGTATTTGTTTTTTTTGCATTTTTAAAATTTAAAGTATTTTAAAGTGTTTTACATATATTTTAAATTTAAATTAGTACGAATTTGTGAAACTTTTGTGCACTATCATGGAGTTGAGGGAAATTTTAGCTATGGCAGTGGAAGACTTGAGAACAAACGCGGAGGACGCTGGACTGTCGTCTACTGGGACTAAAACGGACTTACAAGAACGACTCATTCGTCATTTTTGCAATACTGACGCTGACGATGGCTCTAATTTCGGTGATGCAACTTCAGATTTGGTACGCGATATGGCAGAACGTTCTAGTTTTATCCTAAAGGATATTGAAGATTCGCTTACACGTTTTTCTGGGGAAGGTGCTCCTGATGTCGAATCGTGGATTCAGGAATTCGAAGATTGTTCTCAATTGCAGCAGCACAAAATGAATTTCACGAAATTATTTGCTCCATGTCTATAGATCAACAACTTTGCGATATTTTGGAACTCGGTCATTTAAATAAAGAAATGCGTGCCAAAATTGAGGATGCAATTAATTCATACAGGCCCGGCAAACCAACAAAATTTCCTATAGAAATGAAAATTGTATTGAAAGATGATATTCCAGTTGCGAGCCGCCCTAGAAGAACATCGTTTGTTGACCAGCAGAAAATTGAAAAACAAGTCAGAGAATGGCATTGTGAAACCAAGCGTATCTGAATATTCTTCACCCGTCGTATTAGTTTCTAAAAAGTATGGTACATTTAGACTATGTTGCGATTATCGGCGTCTCAACGAAAAAATTGTCCGCGATAACTTCCCAATGGCTTTGATTGATGACGTCGTTCAGAGATTATCAGAGATTATCTCAAAAATATACGGCATTCGTTACACATAATGGCCAATATGAGTTTTGTTTTGTGCCATTCGGTATCTCCAATTCCCCAGCGGTATTTTGTCGTTATATTTCTGCAGTTCTCCAAGAGATGGTCAGAGACGGTACGGTAATTATTTATATGGACGATATTGTTATTCCATCAAAAGACGAAGAGGAGGGTCTTGAAAGGTTTAAAAAAATTTTAAAAGTCGCATCGTCAAACGGCCTTGAAATAAAATGGAGCAAGTGCCAATTTTTGAAAAGAAATATTAAATTCCTGGGATATAGAATAGAGAACTCATCAATATATCCAACAGACGAAAAAATTTCTGCGATTAAAAACTTCCCTATTCCAGCAAATGTGAAGGCATTGCAAAGATTTTTGGGACTTACGTCATTCTTTCGACGCTTTATACGGGAATACGCATTGGTCGCTAAACCATTGTCGGATCTTCTTCGTAAAAATGCTAAGTTCAAGATGGGCGATAACGAACTACTTGCGATTCAACAATTGAAAAATGCACTTACGAGCAAATCGATTTTAGGACTTTATAATCCTAAAGCTGAAACAGAAATCCACACAGATGCTAGTATGCATGGTTACGGAGCAGTACTTTTCCAGAGGGATTCAGAGGACATGCAACTACACCCTGTTGAGTACATTAGTCGAAAGACGTCACCAGCTGAAGAAAAGTACCCTTCGTATGAGTTGGAGGTACTAGCTATCGTAGAAGCGTTGAAGAAATGGAGAACTTACGTCATGGGTCTGAAATTTAAAATCGTAACCGATTGCAACGCGTTCGCAATGACCATGCGCAAAGAAGACGTTCCTGTTCGAGTTTCGCGTTGGGCACTTTTTCTTCAAGATTTTGATTAAATCATAGAGCACCGATCGGGTACGAAAATGAGACATGTAGACGCTCTCAGCCGTGTAGCGTGTCTGATGATACAAGTCTACAACATCGAATAAAAGAAGCTCAAAAAAGTGGCGATCGTATTAATGCTATTCGCAAAGTTTTGGAGATGAGCGCATATGAAGATTATTTTATTAAATATGATATAGTTCATAAAGATGCAGCTAAGGAACTTATAGCAATACCCGAGATCATGGAGAAAGAAATAATTGAAATGGCACATCGTCAAGGAAACTTCGCAACAAAAAAGACGAAAGATTTGGTCGAAAAGCAATTTTTTATTCCAAAGTTGGAAGCTAAGGTAGATGCCGTTGTAAAAAGTTGCGTGGAATGTATTATAACTGATTCAAAGGCGGGAAGGAAAGAAGGATTGCTTAATCCGATAGACAAATCAGATAGGCCACTTCTAACGTACCATTTAGACCACGTCGGTCCAATGGATAATACAAAAAAGTTATACAATCACATTCTGGTAATTGTCGACGCATTTTCGAAATTCGTTTGGCTTCATCCTACGAAGAGTACAGGCAGCAAAGAAGTAGTGGATAAATTAGAAAAACAAGCAGCTATTTTTGGAAACCCAGTGCGTATTATCACCGATAGAGGTACAGCATTTACCTCGAAAGAATTCGAAGAATACTGTAAAAAGGAAGATATTCAACACTTGTTAATCGCCACCGGAGTGCCAAGAGGAAACGGTCAAGTCGAGAGAGTACATCGTGTGGTTGTGCCCATGTTAGCCAAAATGTGCGCCGAGCAGCCGAACAACTGGTACCGATATGTGGATCGAGTCCAACAAATCCTAAACAATACCCCATCAAGAAGCACTCAGAATACCCCATTTAAAATTTTAACAGGCATCGATATGAGAACAAGAGAAGATTTCGAGTTACAGAAAATATGTGAGAAACTAGAAATTGAAGAATTGCAATATGAACGTGATCAAGTTCGTGAGAACGCCAGAGAAATTTTTGAAAATCCAAATGGAAAACAAGAAAACTTATGACAAGAACAGAATTGCAGCCAAGCAATATGATTTGGGTGATTTAGTGGCAATAAAACGCACTCAGTACGGCACCGGCATGAAATTACGGCCGAATTTTTTGGGTCCGTATAAAGTAGTCGCAAAATTGAACCATAAAAGATATGAGGTGGAAAAAGTTGGAGAATGTGAGGGTGCTAGAAGATGTCCAACCGTTGCTGAATTCATGAAGCCTTGGAATCCGACTTCGGGGTCGAAGTCAGCGTCAGGATAGCCGAATGTAGGATGACTTACGCGAAACCTCATACTTGGGTATTTGTGTTCTTACAACACTAATCCTATCTATCCCTTTTTGACAGTTCGTAAATTGTTCGCTAAAGCAATAACGAAGAATACAAAAGACAATTAGTATAGAGTTATAGTTGAACTGTTGAATTGAAAAGTGGTGTTGAGAAAACTTTAAAAAGAAAGTGCACATTAGTTCTTTAAAACATTAAAATATCTTTTGTTATATTATTTAAAATTGTCACATGAATTAATAAACTGAAATATTATTTAAAGAATAAAAGAACATTATTCATTGGCTAAATAAAAAGGTAAGAACCCTACAAAAATGTTAAAGCTTTTCTGCAAAACTTTTATTATGTGTTCGGAACTTTTTGCTGTACTTCCAAGCTCTTAGAGAAGGTTGATGCGATACAGTATCACATTTCCATCCAGAGACCAATTGTGCGATTAAAAAAATGAAATGGAAATAATTACAGAACTTCGGAACGGTGGTTCCGATTTCCATGAAATTTGACATGATGATAGTAGAGGTGAAGGCAAGTTTAAGTTTTGAACTTGGATCATATAGAACTACAGGAACCGAGTCTACAGGGTCCCAAAGTTGGACACCTCGGGTATAAAATTTTTTAAAAACGATCCTGATTCCTTATATTTGAACAGATTTGAAAGATTTTTTTATAGGAGGATTCTACTAGTCGAGATCTACAAAAAACATCGTCGCTTGCATATATTATCTCTTTATCTCAGTTTAAGAGATATTAAGTTTCAAAAATTAAAATTTTTACTTTCACTGAACCAAATCTCGTAGGTAATATTGAATTTTAACGAAACAAATTTTTAAATTTATAGTTTTTTTCTTCAAATCAATAGAATTTTTCTTCGAATCAACAAATTTTCTTCAAATCTACTCAAAAATAATTTTTTGTAAAATATGTTGATTTGAATAAAATTTCGTTAAAAAATTGACGAAAAATCTGTTAAATCGACGAAAATTTAGTTAAATTGGCAGTAACTCTTTAACAATTGGCAATAAGAAAAACAACACAAAATTTTTATCAATTTAACATCCCAAAAAGATGTTAATTTGAATAAATTATGTGTTAAATTAACTAATATTTTTCGAAAAAAAAAAAAACGAATAATGCAATAAGTCCATTCAAAAATCTATTTTGGTATTTATTTCATTTTTCAGAGAAGTAGGAAATTATTTATTTTTTTAAGGATTTATTTAATTTTTTTAAATTTGGGGGGGTTGGGGTATTATGCGTTTATGCTGATGTTCCCCACCTTAAAGTATACCGTTCGACTCAGAATAACTTTTCTGAGTCGATGTACGATTCAAAAAATTAAATGGAAATAATTATGGAACTTCGGAACGGCTGCTCCGATTTTTATGAAATTTCACATGGTCTTAATTTTTGAGCTGGAACCATATAGACCTACATGGAGCGATCCACAGGGTCCCAAAGTTGGACACCCAGGGAATAACAAAAATCTGAACCGATTTCGTTTTAAATGTTTTGAACACCCGAGGTGTCCAACTTTAGGACCCTCTGGACCCGCTCTCGTTATGCTTATAACGTCCAAACTTAAAACTTAAACTCGCCTACACCTCTACTAACAGATTTATTTCCATTTTAATTTTGAAACAGGACACTGTGCGATGTCCGTCCGTCTGACTGTCTGTCCATTTAAACCTTGTGAACAAAGTACAGGTCGCAATTTTAAAGATATCTTGATGAAATTTAGCACAAATAATTATTTTGATACAAGGACGAGGACTATTGAAATTGGTTATGATCGGTCCATTATTTCACCTAGCCCCCATACAAATGTCCTCCGGAATAGGGATTTCGCGATCATAAATGCCTTAAATAGAGCAATATTTCAATGAAACTCGGAACAAAGGAGTTTTGTATAAGTGTCAATTTTTTTGCCAAATAAATCCCCTCTTCCGAAAATCACTTTAACGTGCATAAATCCTATACGAATGATAGTATCAAAGTAATAATATTCGACACAAATAACTTTTATATAAGTAGAAACAACATTGTTTTATGAGAATAGGTCCATAATATACCATAGCTCCCATATAAACCCACTTCCGGGAATCGCCCTAAATGGCATAAAACCATATAGATGTTAGTATCAATGCATTGTTCTGTATTTGTATAATTTATTTTACATTTAGTAAGAGTGTTTGTCTAAAATTGGTCACAGGTCTAATTTTTAGCTCATACACAGTGGTGTAGGGTATCATATCGGTCGGTCTTGACCGACTATAGTTTCTCTATCGTTCTAGATATCTTAATGATGATCACTACTAAAAAGCCGACGCATATAAACGCACCCTACAAAATTCAGGTCCGATGCGACACGGGTTGACAATATTCGATTTCACTAATATTTGTATCAGTAATTTGCGTACAATATTGAAATGAACATACATATGTACATCCGGGCAAATGCATCTTGGTAAATCGATTCAGAAATGATTCTGTGTGAGTAATGTGATTACAATCCTGCAAAATTTTTTTATTGCGGAAGTGACTAAGAGGAGTTTTCCAGAAATTGAAACTTTTGCCAAAGTATCATTAAAATCATCTTCCGTCGGAAAGAACTGTTCTTCATGAAAGTGTCTTCCAGACGACTCAAGGTAGTGGTATAAAAGATTCTTATAAATGTGTCGAAGAAGACTCTTCAGGACGACACCCGGACGAAGCTCATAGAAGTGTCGTCTTAGTCTCTTCTAGAAGAAAATCCTCCCCCAAAGATGAATAGTTGGACTTGATGGATTTTAATGTGCTAAACACGAATCTGTTTTCAGCTTTTTTTCCATCAGGTTGGGATTTTTTTATATTTCCTTATAACTCAAGAACGGTGTGAACGATTGATATAAGTGATACACCAAGATGCGGACTAAAAATATCTTCAAGCCATCCTCATTTCATTTTTTTTACCTGCTCAATAGTTTCGAAGTTATTTCGAAATTTCATACAAAATTTAAGATTTTTTTGTTACTAAAATTTCTTTTGATAAATGAAAGTATCAAAAATGCCCATAATAGAAAATCAATACGTGATAGAAAAAAGTGAAAGCAGATTATTGTTAAGCACGTTAAATTACATTTAATCCACCTATTTCTTATTTAAGACAAAAAATTTTAGGTATACATGGGTATTTTCAACTAACTGTGAATGAAATTAAGATTTGTGCATAAGTTTTGAAGATACATGGCTTAGTTTACTCGTAGTCTTACCAGCTTTGAGATAAAGATGATAAACTGAAACATATTTCATGTTTTCACTTTTCAAAGAAATTTTAGTAAAAAAATCTTAAATTTTGCATTAATTTTTTTTTTTTTTTAAATAACTCTGAAACTATTAAGCGGATAAAAAATTATATTAGAATGATTTAAACCCAATTTTATTCCACATATTTTGGTGTATCATTATATAAATCGTGCATAGTTATAGAGAAATATACTCGAGTAATTGGCTTATTTAGGGCGCAATATTAAACACACCCATAAAAAAAATCTCGATCTGATGGGGAAAAAATTAAAGCAGATTCGCGTTTAGCATGTCGAATTCCATCAAGTTTACATATTTTTATTTTTTGAAGGACCAGTGTAATCATTTTTATAATTAAACTAAGTTTTCCCGATGCGCTTCGTTACCATTTATTAGACGATATACTTACTACCGCCCTGGACTTATCCGCCCTATTCAAAATTTGATATGAAAATTACTGCTAGTACTTTTTAAGGCTTTCACTGTCAAAGCGATATGATAAGCTTGATGTTCACACAAAGTTTGAGGACTTTCACTATATTAGTTCTTTGTATATACCACTTTATTTTGTATGAGAAGCACCATTCCGCCTGCTCCAATCGAAAAATAAAATAAATGAATTAAGATACACATAGGATGGTGCTGCGAATATTTTAAGAAAATCGGTTCAGCCATTTAAGAGTTTTAAATCCAGTCGAGATCTCACAAATTAGTACAACCGTTTATAGAGTTTTAAAAAAGTGGGCGTAAAATCCAACCGAGTACTCACATAACCTATAGCCACCACCGGCACTGGTACTATCTGTGTGTCAAATTTCGTTAACATCGGTTCAGCTGTTTAAGCGCGATTGATACTCAAACAAACAAACTTACACCTCATTTATATAATATATATAGATGGATATATGGATTACAGAACTGGTCTGGCCAGACAATATTTGTTACGAATGTGACTAAATCGAATAAAATTGTATTGTTTTACTTACGAAGAGTTACTGCCAATTTAACTAAATTTAAATAAATCAACAAATTTTACAAAAAAAAAAAATAATAATAAATAAATAAATATTTTCTAGAAAAATTTTTAGTCGATTTAAAGAAAAATATATTGATTTGAAGAAAAATATGTTAAACTAAAAAAATGCTATCATACTTTTACAAAAATTTACGCTCATTGTATAAAAGTTTGTGAAGATGCTATCCCATGTCTTGTTTTCTGACATCAACAAAACTGCAAAATTTCAAAAATCTTAAATTTTTGGTTTCATATTTTATCACCACATAACTTTTCGACGGATAGTAAAACGGATACTTGTTATACATGTCTTTCGACTGGTTAATGGTTTAAATTAAAAAGATGTAAATTATCAGTGCAAAACTAAAATTAATTCAAAAATTCTCGAAAGTTTCAACTCAGTTTTTTCAGTTTTAAATGCCTGTATTTCCGTGAGATTTTACGCGAATGATTTAAAATGTAGGATTTCTTAGTTATTTTGTTATATTTTCTAAAAGCCATCAACAATTTTCCTAATTTTAAAACAAACTTTTTATTTCATATATTTCGTGGTGTATAAGTTTATTTTGACAACAGACTTATTCAGGATTCTCACAATGATTGTTCAAGCATGATTTTTTATTTTCTTCGTATAATCTTTAATATTTTAACGATGATTTTTAAGAATGAGTATTTTTGACGTTTAATTTTTGTCCAGAGATAACAGTGTTACCATTGTTTAAAATATTTTACATTATTTTTATATACAATGAAAAAATTTAATTCTAAATGTAATTCATTTGGACTATAACTTATTTGTTATACCCTACACTACCGTAGGTGATTGGGGTATTATGCGTTTGTGCTGATGTTTATAACGCACAGAAAAAATTATCGGACCCCGTCTTAAAGTATACCGTTCGACTCAGATTTAATGATGTCCGTCCGCATGGTCGACTGGATGGCTGTCCATGACATTAATAAAAAAATAAATAAATAATAACACCATACAACAGCATTTTTCACACATCAACGAAACCATATCCACATGAAAGTAGAGACATTTTATGATAGGACTGCGTACTAAGTTTTTCATTTCGTTTTCGAAAATCCTCTAAACCCCCTTAGATTGGGGTTTAGAAAATCCAGAAAAATTATATTTTTAAACTTTTCAGGGACTTGTAATGTCACAAATGTCCTTGAAATATTTTATCCTTAAATATCCTTGAAATTTCTCACATTTTGTCCTTTTAGCTTCAACAATTAAAATTTTATAAAATTTTAAAAATGTCCTGACAGTGTATGTAAATTTTGTTTTTATTATATATATTGCTATTTTAAATATTATTTAATAATAATTGACACAGTGTTTTTTTTTAACACACAAAGACGAAACTTGTAGAAAATGGTTCAAACCGGTCTATTATTTTACCTTGTCCCATATAAAAGTTTATCAGAAAATCGTTTTAGTGATCACAATTATCTTAAATATGCGAATATTTTTATGAAAATCAGAAAAGGGATATTTTCTTTCGGCGTTACTCGTACATCAAAATTTGAAGAGGTTGGAATCATATATGATCATAGTTTCTATGTAAGGAACTCTACCGAAAATAACTTTAGCTCGCGTACATGGTACTACAGTTTTATTCTTCTTAATTACTTACAAAATGATATTAAATATAACATAAAAAATCATAGCTACTATCTTTTCGTAGATTAAAATTATAAGTAAGAAATTTAAAGTTAAATAAATATAAGTACTGAATTTTATTGTTTTAACTTTCAGATATATTTTCAAATCATCCAAATAATGTTGTTATGTTACACATAAGATAAGAATAACTTAAAATTTAAATACCATGGCTTCAAAAATTACTAAATTGGTCTCAATGTCTCACTAAACTGAAAATTCTTAGGAATATTTTCCAAAACGTTGCACAGTGTCACATTTGGCAGTTTTAGAACGACAAAATTCCAGTTTTGGAGATATTGGTCTGAAATTGAATATTCTCTTAGTAGATAAGGCAGCAAACATTACCACTAAAGAATCACTGCCACTCCCATACTTAAAAAAATATTTCGGTATTGACTTTTTAACCTAGCAAATTATATTGAAATAATTTTTATGCATTTATTATTACTAGGGGGCGGATTTATATGCAAATGCATGTTTTTTTTTTTTTTTTTTTTTTTTTTTTTTTTTTTTTGAGCATTTAAAAATTATCTTATGTTGTTATCTATCCGAATCAGACATTTTACTAAAAAATGGCATCGATTTATTAGCGCATATTATTGCATATTTTGTTGGAAATAATAATGCATATTTTTATTGCATATTTTTCATTTTTTTTTTTTTTTTTTTTGTTTTTAAACATTTTTTTGTTACAATCTTATTTTTATATTTCTCATTCTGAGGTAAAATGCAAGCACCCGACAACATTTTATTTTTATTTTTCAATCAATATAAATATATTAATGCTCAAAAAATAATTTTTCATTTGTTAAAAAAATATGTGAGGGGTTTTTATTTTTTAATATAAATATCCATCAATATCCATAATGAAAATAATAAATATCAGTATGAAAAAATTCAAATGATTGTTTTTTTTTATGTTATTCATACTTATGTTTTGTTTCAAAAATATTTTTTTATTCAATGAAATTGTTGTTGTTTAAAATTTTTCACCCGATGAAAAAAGTAGAAAATAATTTTATACTTTTGTAATAAATATCATAAAAGATATTTATATTTTTTATTTCGATCATGATGAAAAAAGTTAAACTATCCCGATAAACATTTGGAAGATATCTTCTTTTTATTATTTGGAAGAAAATCGTCAAAGCAATATTTTTCTAATTGTATTTTTATCAGTTTGAAGAAAATTAGGAAACAAACACAAAAAATATATAAAATTTTTATTTTTTGTCATTTATAAAGTAATTTTTATCATCAAAATATCGCCCCTTTTTCAGTAAGGTGATTATCCCCTCCGCAATAAATTTATGATATCATATTGAAATCATCTGGAAGAAGTTGACGATACATACTTTTATTTTTCAGTCATATTTTTTCAGTTGTCGAAAAAATTATTTAGAAATTAAAAAATATTGGAAAAAAACACTGGTCGACAAACATTTTTTTCTTTTGAGCTCCTTCGAAAAAAATATGTAGACTAGATGGAATTCCGCATGCTAAACTCGAATCTGCTTTCAGTTTTTTTCCATCAGGTCGGGATTTTTTTTATGGGCGTGTCTAATATTGCGCCCTAAATAAGCCGATTACTCGAGTATATTTCACTATAACTCGAGAACGGTGTGCATTATTAATATAAATGATATACCAAAATGTGGAAAAACATTGGCTTTAAGTCGCTTTACTATCAAATTTTTATCCACCCAATAATTTAGGAGATATTTAAAAAAAGTGTCGGAAAAATTTTTTCATGCAAAATTTATTTATATTTAAGATTTATTTTTTTTACTAAAACTTTTTTTTTAAAGTAAAAACATCAAAAATATTTAAGTTTATCTCCATTATCTCAAAGCTGGCAAAATTACGAGTTGAAATACACTAGTGGACAAAAAAATTTTTTTTTCGTCTTAAATAAAAAAAATAGTTGGATTAGATGTAATTTAACGCGCTAAATAAGAATCAGCTTTTACTTTTTTTCTATCACGCATTGATTTTTTTTATGGGCATGACTACTAAGACCACGCCTTTAAGCACTCACACTTGTATAACTCGAGAACAGTTTGTCCAATTTAGACAAATTGAACTTTAATATGTAGCGACCTAAATTGTCTTTTAGCTGAATTTATATAATTTTTTGTCCAGTTAATATTTCCTTAGTTATTCAGTAATTAGTACCGAAAATTTTAAAATTTATTTTTTTGAAAGTTGGTGAAAATTTTAATCCATAACTCTGAAATTCTTCAGAGGATAAAAAATATTGTGAACGTACCTTGAAGACAATTCGTATGCATCTTTTGATGTATCACTTATCAAAATCGTGTAAAGGGTTCTTGAGTTATAGCTTAAGTTTGACAAACCATTCTCGAATTTTATAGCGAAAACACATAAAAAAAAAAATCAGTACCAGATAGAAAAAAGTGAATGCAGATTCTTGTTTAACTCGTCAGTATCGACCTAGTCCACCTATTTTTGTTTCAAGAAAAAAATAATTTTTTTTTTTTTTTTTGCCACCACTGTATTTCTACTCAACATGGATATTTTTACTTAACTGTGAATAAAATTTAGATTTCTGCATCAATTTTGAAGATACATACCTTATTTTTTCCGTAACATTACCAGCTTTATGACAAAGATGATAAACTGTAACATTTTAGATGTTTTCATTTATTAAACGAAATTTAAGTAACAAAAAAATCTAAAATCCGAAAAAAATTATTTTTTTCGGACACTTTTTTGAAATAACTCCAAAACTATTGAGCACATAAAAAAACTAATTGAAGGGAATTTGTAGATATTTGAGTTGAGTAATGAGGAAATATACTAGAGTAATGGCCTTAGGTTAGGTTAGGTTATAAGGGTCGCCCGCCATAGCGAGTGCACTCGGAGGCCATTAGGCCCATTGTGATGCCCTATTTGAGAAGAAAACTCCTCTCCCTTTCCATAAAACAAAAAACTAACTTTCCGTTGGTTTATACAGAAACCAACCCATACTCATAACAAATCTAATCAGGTTTCAAAGTGGCATGTCATTGATCCAGATCATGGAAGAGTTGTCTACCGAGGTATCTCAGTCTACGCCCTTTCAGTGCTGGACATTCACATAACAAGTGCTGCTGTTCCTCTTCCTCCTCATCTAAACAACTTCTACAAAAGCTATTCCCTGGGTAACCCATACGTTCCGACATGCGCCCGATCATACAGTGCCCTGTGATTATACCTACTAGAAGCCTTATCGATGATCTATCAAGAGAAAGTAATGCTCTAGTTCTACTCCGAGACCGGAGTGGCCAGAGAGTTCTTGATAGTCTACAAGTGGTGATTGAGGACCACCTGTTTTCCATCTCATTTACCGCCCATTCATCAAGAGTATTGGATACAGTAACGAAGGGGCTGAGGATGTCCTCGCAAGCGAGTGCCTCGTCCGCCATTTCGTTACCTCGTATACCTGTATGGCCCGGAACCCATATCAGCTTCACCCGAAAGTTTCTTAGCTGAGTTAAGGAGCGTATACAGTCGTCAACACATCTTGATCTTACAATGGGGGAATTCAGAACCTTGATTGCTGCAAGGCTGTCCACATATATATCAATGTTCGAAGCGCAGAAATTAAATTCCTGAATTCGCTTCGCTGCCACGTTAATGGCATATACTTCGGCCTGAAAGACTGTGCACGAATTGAGTAATCTGAGAGACATCGAAATGTCTAAGTCATCAGAGAATATACACGAGCCAGTGCCATTATCTGTCTTAGAACCATCAGTGAATACTGAGATTGCAAATTCCTTAAAGACGGAATTTGTTGTCCAATCTTCCCTAGATGGGATTCTGATATCGAATGTTCTATCAAAATTCATTCTCGGTATTAAATAGTCAGTTCCCTGTATTCGAGCTGATCTGCCTATTACATTCAATATAGTGCCATGACCAACGCGGCAGTGCCTGAGTTCGCCCGACTCTTTGAGCCGTAGAGCAAACTTGGCGGAGATATTTCTAATAAAAATATCAAGGGGAGGTATGTCAAGTATAGTCTCCAGACTGCCTTGGGGAGTGGAACCCATTGAACCAGTAATTGAGAGACAAGCCAGTCTTTGCACCTTATTCAGAGTAGAGATATGTGTCTTCGTGCCTGCAGCCTTCCACCCTACAATAGCACCGTAGGTAAGAATGGGTCTAATAACCGCAGTATACATCCAATGGACGAATGTCTTCTTGCATGTATAAAAAGCACACAGTGCCTTCTGCATGCGACTCTCTGCATTACGTTTCCACGAGAGCTTAGAGTCCAGAATCACGCCAAGGTATTTGGCTTCTTTCGAAAGTTCCAGGGTGACGCCATCAAGACGTGGTTTCTTGAAAGCCGGAACCTTATATTTCCTAGTGAAAAGCACTAGTTCAGTCTTTGTGGGATTTACTCCCTGACCGTTGTCCCTAGCCCATGACAATAGAACACTTAGAGCTGATTCCATGAGTTCACTAATCGTGGAGAGAAATTTTCCCCTGATGAGGAGCACAACATCGTCAGCATATACTACTGCCTTGGTGCCTCTATTAGTAAGCTCAAAAAGGACTTTATTCACAACAAAGTTCCACAAGATTGGGGATAGTACCCCTCCCTGTGGAGTGCCTCTTGTCTCGACCTTCCTTGAGGTGCTCATACCTAAACTGGAATTGATGGCCCTGCTTTTCAGCATGTTCCCAGTCCAGTTCCTTATTCGGCGATCGACTTCCAGGTCATCCAGTGCCATAAGAATCGACGATATGTTCACATTATTGAAGGCGCCCCCTATATCCAGAAAGGAACCCATCACATACTCTTTCCTGTCAAGCGTTTCCTCTATCGTGCCGACCATGTCATGCAGTGCCGTTTCGACTGACCTACTTTTTAGGTAGGCATGCTGTGCCCTGCAAAAATTTGCCGGCGAGAGAATGCTCCTGACATGGACATCAACTAGTCTTTCCAGAGTTTTCAACAAAAACGATGACAGACTAATCGGGAAGATCCCATCTGGGCCCGGTGATTTATAGGGTTCAAAAGACGATATCGCCCACGCTACCTTTCTGTCATCAACAATAGAAGCTACTAATTCACTAAAGTGGGTTGGTGACGCTGGGAGGTTTTCAATTACAGATTCCTCGTTCGCATCGTCTCTGCAGCCCGGAAAGTGAGTGCTCATCAGTAGTTCCAGAGTCTCCTTACTACTCTCGGTAAAGGTACCGTCAAGGTTCATGAGGAAACCGGGCGTGCCAGGATCCTTGGATAGTACCTTACGTAACCTAGATGCATCCGTAGTGCTCTCCAAGTCTCCACAGAATTTTTCCCAAGGTTCCCTCTTAGCCCTTCTGGTTTCTCTCTTGAAAGTGTTGAAACTGCGACGATAATTGTCCTAGTCTACTGCAACTTTCGACCTTTTCGCCCTGTTAAAAAGTTTCCTGCATTCATTCCTTAACTGCATAAGTCTTGGACACCACCATGATTGTAGAGGTTTCCCAAGACCATGCCGAGCCCTACATGAAGAATAGTAAGCGGCCCTTAGTGTGCTAGTCAAAAGACGTACGGAGTCGTCCAGGTCCTGTGTGCCGACCAACTTTTCCGTTTCAGGCGGTTGAAAGGTCCCTGAATTTATCCCAGTCAGTTTTCCTAGGATTCCTAAAGGGTTTTGCCCTATCTAATGTAAGTTCAATCGTGAAGAGAATCCGCATATGATCGGAGAATGAACATTCCGAAGATACTTTCCAATCGAAAATCCTAACCGAATCTGTTTTACCTACCAAGGTTATATCAATGACCTGTTCCCTGATTCTATTGAAAAACGTTGCTCTAGTACCCTTATTACAAATACTAAGATTAGTACATAAAAGATACTGAAGTAAACACTCACCTCGGTTGTTTATGTCTGTACTCCCCCACAGAGTATGATGGGCATTGGCATCACATCCCATGATGAGATCGTGGCCTCTTGTACTACACCAATTTACTAATGTACGTACGGCACGTGGGGGTGGGTTTTCTTCATCGTACGGTAGGAGGGCCGATGAAATTATTAGGGTTGGTAACCCCCCAGCAAAAATTGCTGCATACCCAGAAGCAGGTTTGTAAGGGAGAGATAAAAGAACTCTCCCTTACCAACCTGCTTCAAGAATGCATGATTTTTGTTCGTGATGTCCCACTTGGTAGGGCTCTTTGCTGCGCTACGTATTAGGTTCATTCATGCCTTTATTATGCGCATTTTTAAGGCATCATAGATGTGATGATTTCATGCCTCTTTTATGTGCATCTTTTAGAGATCCCAGAAGCTGTGAAATCATGCCTTGAATTAAAATAAGGCATTTATAAAAAATATTATTTTTATTTAATATTCTTTTTTATTGGATTTGTTTTATAAAAATTTAAAAAGAAAAATCGGCCTTTTTATTGGGGGAATCCTTAATTATTTAATCTGCAAAAAAATTATAATAATAAAAAGTTATATTACTTAATAAAAAAAAATTAACACAAAAACATAAGATTATGTTATACGTACCGTATATTAAAAAAATAAATAACCCTTTGTTTTTTCTCTAATCGTATTTTTTTCTAATCGTATAAAAACAAAAACACAAAATTTCTTCAAAACAAGTCAAACTGAAAATTAAAAAAAGTAATAAAACACAAAATACGTTACATTTCATTTCTTGTATATTATAAAGAAACCTGAAAACAAAATACATATTTAGAGCTTTATTAATTTAATAAATAATATTATTTTGTTAATATAATAGCTATTTAAAATAAATAAAATTTTACTTACAATTTTAATATAATTTTTGTACATTATTTTTTCCGACTTTCACGAACAAACTTACCTCTTAACACTTTGAACGTTCGATCACAACTAATCAACTCAATTGAAAATATTGCATCATCCAACTTTGCAGAACTTTTTGTATTAAATTACAAATAAAAATGGGGAGAAGAAAGTCATTCGCTTACAATCCCGCATCCACGTAAGCGAGAGAGGATGCAGGTTGTAATTCGGTAAAAAAAAAAATATGAGCCCAATGTAAATTTCTCGCTTCCTTTTATAGCTTACTCAAATGCGCATCAATGATGTGCTATAGGCAGGCATGAATAATTTTGAACTGCTTACCAGTACCTAAAAAAATTTTGCTGGGCCTTGTCGTTCTAGCGCCGCCACTGTTAAATCACTCTTGCTGTAATTGGATATGAGAAAAAGCTTTATATCTTTTCTGACCAAAATACAACTTCTAATTTTACCTTCTGTGTTGGGAGATAGAAGCATATAGTTCCGTGACCGGACGCCTCGAACTTTACCGGCTACAAACCAGGGTTCTTGGATTAAGTCCACGTGGATAACCTCCTTCTCCATGAAACGCAGCAAATCATCCATCGCTGCTTCGGAGTGATGCAGATTAATCTGCACCACTTTCAGGCCGCTTGGGGTCATTGTTGGTTCCTCCTGGAAGAATCAGCCGAAGTTGTTTCAATCCGTATTTCACGACGCCGTTTGAGAGACGTAGAAGCCGAAGAGATTCTGAACCGATTTTGATCCAGAGATCCTTTCCTTCCCCTTTATCTCTCGCACGTCCTCTTTCGATCGTCCAATCCTCCGTTCCAAGCCCCTTATTCTGTCGCTTAATGAGAGTAAGTATGGCTTCATCCTCAAAGATTGGAGGAGGAACCCATGCTCTCACCGTCGTTCGAAAAGGGACTTGATCCAGAGGGACGATCTCGATCTTGGCATTGGGCCAGAGTTCGCCAAGTCCTCGGATGCAGTTTTTGAGGAAGTTGAGTGCTTTCTTGTTGCCACATCCGATGATCTTGACACCCTTCAACCATTTGGCGCCATCGAACGCAGTGAAGGAATCATCTTCACTGCGTCCGAGTTCGTCAACTAGTGCCCGCAAGATCTTCTCCTCCAGTAGTTGCCATCTGTACGTAGTCATTTTGCCCTCGGGCTGGCTACGGTCTATGATGGCCACTTGTAGCTCAGGAGCTGATGACAAGCTGGCTGAGGTTTTCAACCGCTTGCCCTCAGGTACCTGCGTCTCACTTGATCTTTGCCGCTTTGTACAGTGTTTACCAACACTACCTTTGGTAACGGCTGGTGGACCTCT
Source organism: Protophormia terraenovae (assembly GCA_951394005.1). Taxonomy (NCBI): domain Eukaryota; kingdom Metazoa; phylum Arthropoda; class Insecta; order Diptera; family Calliphoridae; genus Protophormia; species Protophormia terraenovae. The sequence goes on along the minus strand of OX596073.1, from coordinate 73,454,229 downwards.
AGTGGAGGTTTGTGCAGACCGTACTTTGGGTATAGTGTTGACAGACCCTGTCGTGCCACATCGATCATCACCTCTCTTTGAACCTGCTGCGGCTTCCTTGGAAGTGGAAGGTCGAGCAACAGATTTTTCAGATCGTGCTCGGTCCAGAGTTAGCGTGGGGCACAGGTTTGGCTGTGATCACCTTCTTGCTCTGGTGTTTCTTATCGGTCGTCGTCTGGGATGGCCTGACCTCCACAACAGTAGTATTAAGCATAGCTTCATACTTCTGTATGCTTCCGCCTCAAACGCTTTTCCCGGGTTGTCAAGGTCGAGGGATGACGAGCATCCAGCGACCTGACGTACCGGAGAGAACGTTTGTAGCCCGCCAACCTCTTCCGTTCGTCCTGTTCTTTGTCCTTTTGTCCATTGTCTCCCCTTGCAGGGTCATGGGCCTCTTGTTGTTGTCCGTCTGCGTGGAGCCTTTCGGAGGACACCATACGAATGTCTTCCTCGTCTGTCTCATAAAGGTTCAAACTTTTGAGGCCTTCGAGGTGGTCAGAGTCTTTGTCACTGTTTGTACTGTCCAAACTGTCCTGTCTCGTCAGAAAACGTTTCTTTTTGTCTACCCCAGTAGCAGAATAATCTGAAGGACCCGGGGTAATCGTCCGTTCAGTCATGGTCACAGTAGCTCCAGTGGCACTCAGACCTGTGGCCTCCGCCTGAGTACTCACGTTTCCCCTGGAGATTTTAGAACCCGCTCCTCTGGAGACAGACGCAGACCAGGGAAGCAGACGCATCCTGGATTTGAAGGACCTTTCCTTACAGACGTACCTGGACCAGAGCTGGAAAAACAAACGTCACAATCCCGGACAGACATTTAGTGCGGACAGGAACCAGGAAACCAGTAGACGACCTTAACATAGGTAACAGACGCTACTAGGTGGGGTCGTGACCACACAGAATGGTCTAGAAGGGGGTCAAATTACTCCACAGACCGCTCCTGACATGGAGGACAGACGTCGTGGAGTATGGGATGGGTGATTCTTGGTTCGCATCCTATGGATGCTTAAGCCCCTGCACCGTGTCTGAAGACTCAAGGTGATCACCCCTCGCAGGGGAGAGTAACGGCCTTACTATGGGCGATATATTAGACACGCCCATAAAAAAAATCCAGAACTGATGGGAAAAAACTGAAAGCAGATTTGTGTTTAGCACATCAAAATACATCAAGTCCAACTGTTCGTCTATGGGGGAGGATTTTTTTGTTGACCAGTGAAATGTGTGCCTCTTAGCAAAACAAAATTGTTATCTTATGTGAGCGCGCAAATTTAACACGCTATGATGTAACGATATGTATGCATGATTTACAAGATGTTGAAGCATAGTGTATTATATTATTTATTGTTTTCTTTAGGAAATAATTTTGGTATATTATTATTACATCTTCCAGAAGATTATCTGGGGATATCGTCTTTTTTTCATCTAGATTATTATCTAGCAATATTGTCCAATTGTATTCCAGACGTATCGATTTCTTATTGCTTAGATGTATTGCCAGTGACGCACAACCTCTCCCGATGGGGGAAACTTCCGCAATACGAATATGAATATTGCCGCAATAAATTATTTCTTCTAAGCAATACGATTTCGAATCATTTTCGTTTTACGTTGCTTGTAGGGATTGATGAAACAAAATTACTAAGTATGAATTTTTATTATTTTTTGAACATTGAAGATTGTTTTTCGATTGAAATAAAAACAAAAATGTTTTTTTAGTATAAAAATCAGGTTTCTGGTAAAATATGCATAACAGGTATTCTAGCGATTTTAACACTCATTTTCCGGTTATTCTCAAACAAGTTATTAACACTGCACAGTGGGGCCAAAAGCTAAATAAATGGTAATAAGTCTGGATCTTTCAAACTGATCCGATTTCAATGAAACTTTGAACATCGATAGAGGAGGAGTTAGGCTTTCAGAATATTATTAGATAAAGTCTGTAGCTATAGCACGGACGCCGCTACAGTGGGCCAAAGCTGACCACCTCGAAAAACATATCGGGGCTTATAACTTTTACAAATATTAACCAACTATAAACATTTTTGAATTCTCCTAAGCAAGACAAGGAAAAAACATGCATATTGTGCTAAATTATCTCGTATGGTTTAAAAGATATTTAACTTCAAAAAATAAATTTCTCATTTTTGGCCTGGACTTTTTTGCGATTTTGTCCTATAACTTTTAAAATGAAATTTCTAAAATTTGTTTAAAAATATGTTGAAATTCTCTACAATTATTCTAATAAAAAAAAAATTTTGTTATCTCAATTCGATAACAAGAAAAAAGTTTTCAAAGTCAAAATTTCAAAACAGGTCTCAAAAACTGCAATTTTTTCCAAAAAAGTAACTATATATATTTAACTTTTTTAAAAAGTTTTTGTTAAAAAGTTTAATATTTTTTGACATTTTCTGAAAGACGGGACCTCAAAAAAACGTGTAAGTGTAATTTTGAAAAGTTCTGAAAGTTCACCCTACATCCAGCAGTTGAACGTTGAACTTTTTCAGTCTGTAAAAAAATTGATTGTTGATTTCGATACTTCTGTGAATTAAACTATATTTGAAAAAAATTATGACAGCCTGCCGGTAAACTTAGTCACATGAGGCAATTTTCCGAAAAAAACCCATATTTTCAATAATAATAATTTCGACCTTTAAAAATATATAGTATAATTATATATATTTTTCTGATTTTCACATTTATCAATTCTCCATTAAATATTTTATATCATGTGAAAAAATTATGTTGATACCTATAATCATTTAGAAATTATTCAGTCTCAAATTTTTTAAATATGTCCATATAAACATTAATTGCATTTGCTCGCTTTTTTTAAGAAAAGTGTGTTAAAATCTTTAAAATAGTGAAATTTATTATACATAGTTTTAAAGAACTTATTGCGTTTATAGTAAATCAATTTCAAATAAGCAAAACGCAAAAAATTGTGAACTCATGTTTTCTTCAATTTTTGGTAATGCAGTGGCATTACCAAAATGCGGTAAGGCCGTATTAAAAACAACATGAAAAAAAACGAAAGATTTTACAATTTGCAACTCTCTGCTAATTTCAAATTTATTTACAAGAAACGTTGCAAACACAAAATAGTCATATTATATATCATTTTAAAGGAAAATTTGTCTTCTTTAAAACTATGTATAACAAGTTTCACTATTTTAAAATTTTTAGCACACTTTTCTTAAAACAAAGCGAACAAATGCAATTAATGTTTATATGGAGATATTTCAAAAATTTGAAAATTAATAATTTCTAAATGATTATAGGTATCAACATAATTTTTTCACATGATATAAAATATTTAATGGAGAATTGATAAATGTGAAAATCAGAAAAATATATATAGTTTTACTATATATTTTTAAAGGTTGAAATTTTTATTATTGAAAATTTGGGTATTTCGGAAAATTGCCTCGTGTGACTAAGTTTACCGGTAGGCTGTCATAATTTTTTGCAAAACCTTTAAGAACATATTGAGTTATATAGTTTAATTAACAGAAGTACCAAAATCAACAATCAATTTTTTTTACAGGCTGAAAAAGTTCAACTTCTCATCCAAAATTGATCAATTTTGACCACTGCTGGATGTAGGGTGAACGTTCAGAACTTTTCAAAATTATACTTACGCATTTTCTTGAGATCCCGTCTTTCAGAAAATGCCAAAAATATTAAACTTTTATGACAAAACTTTTTTTAAAAAATTAAATATATAAAGTAACTTTTTTTGGCAAAAAATTGCAATTTTTGAGACCTACCCAGCAAAAACTTTTTGGTTTTCGATAATGACGACTACTTATTAAAGTACTTTCCTGGAAAGTAGGCGTCATTATTATTTGCCTTCTCTACATTCCATAAATAAGTACTCAATAGTATAATTGCGGAGTAAGTTACAATCACATGGATCAGTTGTCTAGAGCGCAGGATTAGCAATCAGAAGGTTGCCGGTTCAACCCCATTCTGATGCTATTTGTTTTTTTAACAAAATGTTTTAAAAATATATTTTATGCTAAAACAAGTTTTTTTAGCATTGAATATTAAGTGCGAGATGTTGTACTAAGTAAGACGTTAGTCATTAAAAACGACTAACGTCATTTTTATTTTTGTTTAGGTACATATTTTTTAGTATCACTAGAGTCTAAAAATAACTACTAGAATTCATGGACAACAACTCGAACAAAAATAACTAGTTATTGAGACAAAAAATAAGTAGTTTATTTTTATTTCCAATTATACCTGCTAGCTTACCAGGAAAGCAACGTTTTTTCTGGGTATTTTGAAATTTTGATTATGAAATTTTTTTTTCTTGTTATCGAATTGAGATAATAAAAAATTTTTTTATTAGCATAATTTAGAAAATTGTAGAGAATTTCAACATATTTTAAAAAAAAATTTAGAAATTTCATTTTAAAAGTTATAGGACAAAATCGCAAAAAAGCCAAGGCCAAAAAAAAGAAATTTATTTTTTGAAGTTAAATATCTTTTAAACCATACGAGATAATTTAGCACAATATGCGTTATAAGCTCCGATATGTTTCTCGAGGTGGTCAGCTTTGGCCCACTGTAGCGGAGTCCGTGCTATAGCTACAGACGTTATCTAATAATATTCTGAAAGCCTAACTCCTCCTCTATCGGTGTTTCAAGTTTCATCTAAATCCGTTCAGTGGTTTCAAAGTTCTAGACTTATTACTATTTATTTTGCTTTTGGTCCCACTGTGCACTGTCGTCATTTTAACTTTTCTTTCTGAAACTATTACTAAATTAGAGAGTTTCAATTTATTAAGTACTCAAATCAATTTAATAGATAGTACTATTGCAAAAATCGAAGATGCAGAAGGCCCCGTTGCTGGAAAAAACAAAATTAAAGTTGCAAGCTGTTAAAAAAAAAAAAAAAATAAAGTATTTTAGAAAATGAAAAAAAATCAAAACAGACAATCATTTACATTTGACAACTTAGTTGAAAAATATGTTTGCGTATATAAATAAAAACCTATTTGGGTATATCTAAGGTTGTATTAAACTCAATGTAACTAATATAAGTTTAAAAAAATGTGATCTTAAGGAGTACAAATTTAAAAAAGTACAAATAACTAGTATTGATCTTTTAAAATATAGGGTTAACTTTTAAAAATACAAAATGTATTGCATTTCTTAGCTTAAGAAGGACTTATTTTTGTTCTTTCTTATAGAATAACTTATTTTTTTCTTATTTAGTAAATATTAAAAAAAAATAAATGCATATTTCTTATTTTTTTAGGATATATTTTGAATTTTTAAGTGCATTTTATAGGCGCATATTTTCCAAAAATAAATGCATATAAATCCGCCCCCTAATTATTACATACCAAAAAACTCGTTTCAATATCTGCAGTACTTACTGAGATATATGTTAAAGTTAACATACTTCTTTACAAAAGTTTTAAATAAAATTAAAATATTTTTAAAGTTGCTACTTTGAAAATCCTTAATTCGTGCTATAGACACTTTCCAATACTTTGAGTATTTTTTTCAAAATATATGGTATGTTTACTAATAAATGCGAAAAGAACTACTTTAATTAATATGCTTTTATTTTCATATTTTTGTCGTTCTGATTTGGATAAATGAGACACTGTGCGTTGTATAGGTTAAAGTAATAAGGTTAAAATATAATGACATATTTAATAAATATTATTTTGGAAATTGTATGTAGGAAACTTTCAAGGATGTAAAGGATGAAATATTTGAAGGAGATTTTTTGCAACCTTTATTTGGATTATTTTAACAAAACACAATCTGATACCAAAATTCTCCTCTTTTATTTGATATTTATATCACTATAAAACTTTGAAGTCCTTTAAAAAGAAAAAAACGAACAGGAAACGAGAAACTAAAAACGCAGTTATACCATATTAAGTCTATATTTTTACATGTGGAATTTATCATGTGTGAGACAAATTTTTGATTTTTGTTGTGCGGTGTAGTAATTCCTTTTTAATTCAAATAATTTTTAATATTTTTTATTTTGTTTTTGTAATATTCTGATATTACACTAGAGATGTCAGGTGGGCTGGATTTTCCAGCTTTTTTGATAATTGTTCAGTATCCCGCCAAAATAAAATTTGTCCAGCTAAAAATATAAATTTTTGAAAAACAAATCCAAATCGATAAAAAAAAACAATAATAATAGTATTTTAAATATCGTAATCAAGTGCTGAACTTTTATAATAAATAATTCAAATTAAACGAGTTAGAAAGATGTACATATGTGTATCAAAATTCGGGGAAATATCAAATTTTAGATCTGTAGACAATTGTGGATCGATACTTTTACTAAGTGTAAAATAAAACATACAAATACATAATATTACGTTAATGCCAATATTTATATGAATTTATGCACTTTATGATGATTCCCAAAAGTGGGTTTATATGGGAGCTATTATGAATAAAATTTGGCACTGTGATTTCTACTTAAATAAAACATATTTGGGTCGAATATGAACTTGATACTGACATTTATATGTGATTTATGCTCGTTAAACTGATTTTCGGAAGAGGGACATGATGGAATTTGGCGCAAAGATTGACACTTAGCGTGAATTTTGACGATGATGGTTTTGCAGCTGATGGTTTTAGTTTGTAGGCAAGAGGTGTAAAGAAGCAAGAGGGGTAAGAAATCAAGCACGAATCGTGATTTCGTGTTTGTTTTTTATGTTTCTTATTTACAGAATTCGCACTTTTCTAATGTTGCTTTATTTATTTTCGCTTTTCAGAGTGTAAAGATCGTCGCTATGATGCATAAACTAATATATATATATATATATATATATATATATATATATATATATATATATATATATATATATATATATATATATATATATATATATATGAAAAAATTGTGATACACAAATTTTAACAAGTAACATTTCTATTTTATAAACAAAATTAAAAAATGTGTAATTTTGATTTTTAAAATTATTCATATAGGCAATAAAAAGAAATAATTATTGAAGTAAAAATAGTTTTAACCCAAATATGAAGGAAAATAATTTTTATTTTATAATTTATATGAAGAAATATACTTATAAATTTTGTTGTATAGTTAAATTATTTTATTGTTAACATTAATTAATTCATTAATATATGATGTAATTCAGGCGCGGATCCAGCCAAAGCATTTGGGGGGGGAAATTTTTTTATCATCACTGGAAAAATTATGTTCTTATATATAATTTTGTTTTTTGCCAGAAAACTGGTTATTTATAATTATTATTATTTTTAATTACAAACAAAAATGCAAAATTACAAATATGTATTTAAATAAACATTTCTCAGAGAATATTGAAAGGATATTAATTATGAAAGCCGTGTTTTTACTTTTGTAATACTACTGAATAGTTCAAAATAAAATAATTTAAATAAAGAATGCATCATTGGAAAAACACAAAATGCTAAGTTATTTAGATCTGGATAGGAGGTCAAGCACATTTGGGAATGGTAAATCGATTTCGATTTTAGTCGATTTTCATAGGAAAAAAGTCGGTTGTTTGCAATCGATTTTATGTCAACTATTTTATACTGAAATCGATTATTTATTTTCAAAGATCGAGTTTGTTTTAAAAAGTTAAAAATAAATATGTAGAATTATAAAAATCTTATAAATTAAAATTTATCAATAAAAAATCGACTTCAAAATAAAATCGATTTTGGGGACCGATAAATCGATTTTGAAAATCGAAATGAAAAAAGTTGATCGTAAAATCGAAAATCGAGTTTTGGCATTGTTTACCATTCCCTAAAGCACACTGAAGTATCTCTTCTTTATGTGAGTAATTTTTAAAATTTATTTTTTTACTTGGATGAAAATTTGAAGTTAATCTGATAACACCAAAACAAGTATCCAATAAATCACCAAAATTATTATATCAATCACTAATAACTACAAAAAATTAAAAATAGAAAACATTTTTCAATTAAAAATTGATTAAATCAATAAAGTAGATGATTGAATGAATTAAACATTTAAATGTGAAATAAAATCTCGCTTAAATTTAATTTTTACTGGAATATATTATATGTCAACTGGAAAATATACGCTACTAATTTTTTCTGCAAAGAGAAGCCCGTGAAGAAAATCTAGTGAAAATTATGTAAATAAATAACTTTATAAAATTTCATACTACTTCAGTCTGAATGTTTATATTTTTGTAGTTTTACTCAAAGAACAATCTTCTTGAGTACATCACCAACCAATTTTCGAGAAAATTCGAAAAAAACAATTTTGAGATTAGTTGCTGAACTAAAAATCTCGGAACTCCCTAAATTTTAGATAAATTTTAGATTTTTTATTAGGAAAAACATACCTTTTAACTATATTAAAATACTTTTCTATTTTACGTATTTCTTTCTTAAGTCCTTATGATATTTTGTTTACTATAAAATGAGATGTCAATATTTAAAATCGTTTAAAAACACAAAAAATTTATCAAAAATTTTTCATTTATTTTAAGCAAATTATTTCATTTTAAGCTTTATTTGTAGCATACCTTCTGGGGAATTTCACATAAAATCTAATAAGTTCTTCAGTTTTTATCTAACTAAAATAACCAAATCATGCTACATTTACAACAAAAATGTTTTTAAATTGATTGCATATTTTTTGTTGACTTTTACAGAAAAATTCTAATACATTGAATCGCCAAAAATTTCAAACAAAAGAAATAAATACAACAATAAACTTTCAAAATATCTTAATAGAAAAAATACAGGAACCTAAAAAATTTAAGCATAACTCCAAAATTTGATAGGCTTTGGACATTTAAAAAACTTATTTATGATGCTATTTATGTTATTTCCCGAGTAATTTTTCAACGCTATAGAGTGTATTTAAAAATTAATTTTTAAATATGAAAAATTTCACACAGGTGTGCGAAAAAAGTACAACAACTCTTCAGGAAAGCAAGAGCAATTTTCAGAAGGTTTAATTAAATATTAAGCGAAAAGTAATATTTTTGTTATCGTCCTCTAGGAAAATGGTAGACATTTTCTTGGGAAAATGTTAAATTAATGGTTTTATTTAAACAATTTTTTTCTTAACACAAAATTGTAAATATTTTCAATAAAAATAAATTAAAGTTTTTTCTTGAAAAATTACAATTTTTAGACCTTTATTATTTTATTTATAAATTAAATCTGTGTAGTGAACCAAAATTTCTATCATATGTAAAATTTATTAAATCTAAAAAAATATTATATTTTGTATAAAAGAACTGGGAAAATTTTGTGTTATTTATTAATAAATGGTTGACTTTTATTAAATTTTTTCTGTGAAAATGCTTTTGTTCATTTTTGATGTTAAAAAATTATTTCGTATAAAATTTTGAAAAGATTCGGATTTATAAAAAGTAATATTAAAACATTAGTTAGTGTAATTTCAATATGACATGAAACTAGCACTTATACAATATTTTTTTTTTTTTTTTTTTTTTTTGACATATAAGTTTTTAATTGTACGTAAAGTTTAAGCTTGAATTTAATGAAAAAAAATATATAGGAATTGCATTTCCTATATTTTTTCTATTTTTAAAAACCCATTTTTCGAAGAAAAAATACGATAAATACTTTTTTCTAAACATAGTTTGGCCATTCCTAGACTATATTGAAGATAAATTCATTCTGCCTTCTTTTATTTTCACTAAAGAAAATTTTTCTTAAAAAATTTTTAATTTTTCCTTTTCCTATTGTAAATTTTTAATTTTTCTAAGATCGAAAATCCATTTTGGGGGGGGGAAATTTCCGATTTCCCCCCCCCCCCCCCCCCGTGGATCCGCGCCTGATGTAATTAATATGCTTTCTTAGTAAAATGGAATAATTATTGAATTAAAAATACATTTTTTCTTTTAAATAAAATTCTATTGATAAACAGAATAACGGCAACACTGATATACAATTTCAAACAAACATGCTCAAAATCATCGTCAAAACGTACGAGATTTTACAAAGATTGTTTAAAAGAAAATAAAAGAAAACATCATTACTGGACAATCATAGTGAAAAACCCCACTTATATCTATATTTTCAAATTTTAACTTAAATACTGTATTTTAAAGATCCATATTTCTAACAAAGTGCAAAAGTACATTTTTATTAAAAAATATTTTGTATTTTAAAGTATCATATTCCTAATAAAATGCAAAAGTATATTTTTAATAAAAAACGTTTTTTAAATAAAGCAACATAAGATAATACGAATAGTATAAATAAGAAACGTCAATACAGCTATCAAATTACGACTACTTCTTTACACGTGATGCCAACAAACTCATCATGACTCCCCAAACATCAAAACATTCATCGTGAAAATTGGCACTTATGATTTTAGCAATTAAATTGTAATATTCTTTTCTTTTTCTATTCTTTTTTATACCCTACGCCACCATAGGTAGTTGGGGTATTATGCATTTGTGCTAATGTTTGTAACGCACAGAAAAAAATCTTCAGACCCCCCCCCTTAAATTATACCAGTCGACTTATAATCACTTTCTGAGTCGATATAACGATGTTCGTCCGTCTGGTCGACCCCTACCCGAATTTTTATGCACATACATGATGGTGTTGGGTATCATATGTTCGGGCTTGACCGACTGCATCTTTCTATCTCGTTCTTTTTTGCATGCTTTTTATTGACATCTTGCCTGTAAAAAATGTAATTTCCTGCATACTTTCCCAACAAACACAGAGTCATCATATTCCAAACGTTTGAAAAATTATATATTTTTTCTTTGATATGGAAGGTTAGTTCAAACCTTATTTCAAATATCAGTCAAAATTGGATAAATTTTCCCCTTTTTGTTGAGAATGATATTATTCTTAAATCATTGTGAAATCATTATCAATCGTTTACATTTGAAAAAAAATTAATTTCAAATCATTCTCAAATTTTAAATCAAGCCTTTGGTTTGTTGGGTTACTACAGTTTGCCATACACACTTTATTGCTTTTGTATGTTCACTATTGCTCATCACTTAGAAATTTCGACAAAAATACGTAATAATCCTAACGTACATATTTAATTACGTATATACATTTTTTTCACTGGTATATACATATGTATATGTATGGGTTTATCTTTATTAAAAAAATAAAGTATGAAATTAATATATATTTTTTCCCATTAATGTTGTAAAAATGTGACACACTTAAAAATATGAAATAGGATCGTAACTGCTTAACGTGCAATATTTACGCATAAATTTGCTTTTGTCGTGCGACGGACTTCTTTTTTTATGGTTGATTTTAAAATTTATTTTTTAACGTTTTTTTTTTTTTTTTGCTTATTATTGCACACTTCAATATTCACTTTTAAATTGACGAATAAACACAAATAATATTTGTTTATTAGAATGCTCCAAGATTATATGTGTAAACAAAATTTGCTTTAGTTTGCAACTAGTACTTAAACTGTTCCTTTACGATAAAAAATAAAACGTGCTTATAAGAAGTTATTACCGTTAATTACAATGCTCAGAGGACCAGGGAGATCGATTTTAGGCCCAAACTCTTTATCGTTGCCGTATCTTTCTAAAATTAAGTTTTCTATGCGGGCGAGGTGAAATAATGGACCGATCATAACCAATTTCAATAGCATTCGTCGTTATACCAAAATATATGTGCCAAATTTTATCAAATTATCTTTAAAATTGCGACCTGCACTTTGTGCACAAGGTTTACATGGACAGACAACCAACCAGCCCCCAACCACCCATGGTGGTGTAGGGTATAATAAAATAGCGGACTCAATATATTCTATAATAACTATTTTCTAATGTTTTTTTTTTTAATTATTTTATTCATTTTGTCTAGATATTTTTTAGGTTATGATTTCCAAGATTTTTTTTTAAATTAAAAATCATTAGTATAAGTATCGTTTGTGCCGACGCATATTGGGGTAAAAAGGGTCGCAAATGGCGCTTAATTCAGGTAAATATGATATCAATATTTTAATGATCACGTTTTATTTTTTTATTGATTATTCAATTTTAGAATTTTAAGATTTTTTAGCAGAACGGTAAAGTCTGTCCATCCGTCTATACATTAGAGTTAAATGGGTTGAAAATTATGCATAATTCAGGAAAAGGTGATATCAAAACTTTAATGATCACATTTAGTTTTTCTATTTATTAGTAAGTAATAAAAATGCATTTTTAGAATTCTAAAATTTTTTTGGCAGCATGGCAATGTCCGTCCGTCTATACATTTGGGTTAAATGAGTCGAAAATGCCACTTAATTCAGGGAAAGGTGATATCAAAATTTAAATACCTTCATTTGGTTTTCATATGAATTAAGAAGTAGAAACAAAATATTTTTCGAATTTTAACATTTTTTGAAAGAATTGTAATGTCCGTCCATCTGTCCGTATGTTTGAAATTTTTGCAAACTTTCCAATTCAAAATCGTTTAACTTTTGACTCAATAAAGATAACGACTCAAAATTTTCTTTGTTAGATAATTTTGTTTTATAACCAACTCCATAAAATGTAATAAAATCGGTTGAAAATATATCTATATAACTCGAAAAATATATAAGATAAGTAGTATATGGAATCATGTTTTCTAAAGGATTTATCAAGGACTTTAGAGTGATATTAAAATCTTGGAAATCGAGTAAGGAACAAAAATTCGCTAGAGGTTAAACATTTACAATGACACTAGTATCCTATTTTGAACCCCTATAGTTCCGCTCCCGATGCTTATATTGGATCCTGCTTCGAAATGCTTATGTGAAATTTCATGCAAATCCAACCAGCTGATTAGAAGTTACAGATTTATTTCGATTCTTTCCCACTGTTTAGTGTAATAAAGCAAAGAAAATGTCAGCACTTAAGATGTTTTTTGTATGAAATCTACTGGAGTTTTTTTGAAAAAAAAAAAAAATATTTTCTCAAAACATAATATTAAAGTGGGCAATATATACTATTTTTCAGAAAATTATCAGAACAAACATCCTTTTTTTTTTTTTTTTGTCTTAATTTTTACATTAAAAGACTTTTTATTTAAAATAAATACACTGAGCTGATGCAAATTGAATTTTTTACTATTTTTCAAAAATGTAAAAAAATTCTTAACTTTGACAGCTTCTTATAAGAAAACAGCACAACCTAGCTTAAATATTTTAATTGATATTGATACATAATTTTGTCTATTTTTATTCGGTACCCAACTTTATTACAAAATTTTAAATTTTAAAATTCAATTAAACGCCACTTATGACACATTTTACCCCCAGTAAAGTGAGGTCAAACGTAAATTTTTTTGGTAATAATTCTGTATCTCCAAAACTACTGCTCGGATTAAATTGAAATGTATGAAAAAGTTGCAGAGGAGGACTTAAGCTTTCATAAAAATAATCTTGGTTTCACTTTGTGATAAACAAGATAAGCTACAGGGTGTAAAAGTGGACTACTTCGAGTACGTAATAAATTCAAAAAACCGTAACTTCTACAAATTAAGTCAAATTTAAAAGATTTTTATATTTCTGTAAAGTGCTTGGCAAGATAAAGAAAAAATAAGCTTACTCGCAAGTTATCTCTTACAGTTAAAAAGATATTTACACTTGCATTTAGAATTTTTGATTTTTTGCCTTGGAGATATAGATTTATTACCAAAAAATTTGCGTTTGACCCCACTGTGCAACGCACAGTGTGCGATTCAAAAAATGAAATGGAAATAATTATGGAACTTCGGAACGGCTGTTCCGAATTCCATAAAATTTCTCACGGTGATAATTGAGGTGTAGGCGAGTTTAAGTTTTGAATTTGGACCATATAGACCTGCAGGGGGCGAGTTCACAGGGTCCCAAAATCGGACACCTCGGGTATACATTTTTTTTTAAATGATCCTGATTCCTTATATCTGAACCGATTTGAATGATTCTGCTAGTCGAAATCTACAAAAAACATTGTCGTATGCATATATTATCTCTTTCAGTTTAAGAGATATTGAGCTTCAAATTTTAAAATTTTTACTTTTTAGCCTGTCTTGGTGAAGTTTTTTCGCTACAGTGTGTTCAACTTTCACCCGATTTTTCTTAAATTTTTTTTATTTCATTAACAATAAATAGAAAAATTGTGCAAAGAAAGAATTTTGAAAAAATATTTACGGTGTCAAAAGTTGCAGGCATTTAAATTTGAACTTTGAAAAAAAAAAGTATATTTTTTCGGTTTTTTTTTTTCTCAAAAAGGGGCCATATTCTTTTTCTGTTATATAAAAAATTTCTTAAGTAACATATATAATATTTATATTGTTCTGAAAGAACTAAATTGAGCATAGTGCTTAATTCATATCCTTCTATTAGATCCGTCAGACAGATATAATACACATTATATATCAATGTTTAGGAAATTTTGTCTTTTCAAATATGTATAAAAATTTGTACAATAAAAAAATTTGTTGAAGACTTTTTGCAAGAAACACTGAGAAAGGATGAATTTGTGATTTTTTGCATATTTTTAATTTTTAATTATGCAATAAAATTCTTGTTAGTTAATAGTTTTGAATGATATTTTACAATTAAGTAAATTTTTTGATGATTAATTCAAAGAGCTATTCACTACGAAAATCCCGTAATTCCCAAAAAACTTTAAAAAATTTCCAAAAATGGAATTTTTTTACTTTTTTTTGCTATATCTTTCCAACCGATATCGGGGAGCAAAATTTTCTATTGCAGAGAAATTAAGAACACTATAGACTATATACAAAGTACAACCTTTTATTGATTCCAGCTTTGCGATTTGAGAAATTAAGGCGAAAATCGAATTTGTTGGAAAAATAAGTCAATTTTGGGAAACCCTGGTTATCGCAAAAATTTATTTCAGAAAGTTTTTTTCCTTTGAAGTATTTTGTGTTTAGTTATCTTTCAGATCGATAAAAATATTACATATGTTACATAAGAACATTGTAACATGTAACTTTTGACTCTATAAATATTTTTTTAAAATTCTTTCTTTGCGCAAAAAATGAAATGGATCTAATTATGGAACTTTGAAATGACTGCTCCTATTTAAAGTATTTTGTGTTTAGTTATCTTTCAGAATAATATAAATACTATGTGTTACTTAAGAAAATTTCTATATAACAGAAAAAGAATGTTACCACCTTTTTAGCAAAAAAAAACGGGAAAAAATCAACTTTTTTTGAAAGTTTAAATTTAAATGCTTGCAACTTTTGACTCCGTAAATATTTTTTCAAAATTCTTTCTTTACACAACTTTTCTATTTGTTTTTAATGAAATAAGAAAAATTTTAAAAAATGGGGCTAAAATTAGACCCGCTGTAATGAAAAAACTTTACCAAGACAGGTTGAAAAGTAAAAATTTAATTTTTGAAGCTTAATATCTCCTAAACAAAAAGAGATAATATATGCATACGACAATGTCTTTTGTAGATATCGACTAGCAGAATCCTCCCATATAAAAATCTTTGAAATCGGTTCTGATATAAGGAATCAGGATCGTTTTTAAAAAATGTATACCCAAGGTGTCCAACTTTG
This sequence comes from Protophormia terraenovae, assembly GCA_951394005.1. Classification (NCBI taxonomy): domain Eukaryota; kingdom Metazoa; phylum Arthropoda; class Insecta; order Diptera; family Calliphoridae; genus Protophormia; species Protophormia terraenovae. Next base: position 73,438,650 of record OX596073.1, on the reverse strand, counting down.
GGACCCAGTGGACTCGTCCCCTGTAGGTCTATATGGTCCAAGCCAGGCGCGGATCCAGCCAAAGCATTTGGGGGGGAAATTTTTTTATCGTCACTGGAAAAATTATGGTTTTATATATAATTTTTGAACAATGAAAATTTAACCATTCATTTTTTTATTTTCTTACTTAGATGTAAAATTTGAAGTCAATCTGATAACACCGAAACAAGTATCCAATAAACAAATGTATTAGTGAATAACTCATTGAATAAATTTTTTTTTAATTTTCAAATCTCACCAAAAGTATTATATCAATTACTATAAAAAATTAAAAATAGAAAAAATGTTCGAGTTAAAGAATTTATTAAATCAATCAATTGAATGAATTAGAAATTTTTATTTGTGAAATAAAATCTTACTTAAATTCAATTTTTACTGGAATATATTATATGTTAATTGAAAAGTGTACGGTAATCATTTTCACTGCAAAGAGGAGCGTGAAGAAAATCTAGTGAAAATTATGTAAATAAATCACTTTATAAAATTTCATACTATTTCAGTCTAAAATTTAAAATTTTTAAAATTTTAAATTTATCTAAGAACAAAATAAGTACTTTGTTTTCATTTAATCTCTGCTACAAGATTATATTTTTGTAGTTTTACTCGAAAAACGATTTTCTTGAGTACATCACCAACCAATTTTCGAGAACATTAAAAAAAAAACAATTTTGAGATTAGTTGCTGAACTAAAAAATTCGTAGCTCCCTAAATTTTAGGTTAATTTTAGATTTTTTAATTGATTAGGAAGAACCTAGCTTTTAACTACAGAGTCATTCCATTTAAAACCAACAAGAAAAATTACGATTTTTGACTTTACATCTCCGAATTTGATGATATTTGGTACAATCATTATTACTGTCAAAATTAAGACTAATTCAAATTTCAGTGCAAAATAGCTTAAAATATATATAAATTTGTATAAACAAAATTACAAATACCTTTTAAAGTATTTATGATATGATCATTTATTGAGATGTCATATTTAAGGTATCAAAATTAACTTTAATATGACGTATAACATGATTTTTATTTCAACATCAAAATGGTCCATATCTATATCAATTTTTCGTTTAAGGGTAAATATTTCGAAAAGTGGTCTTTTTAAAAATTTAAAAAAATATATGTTAATGATGAAAATGTTCTATAACTGTGGAAAGTATCATTCTGGGTTTCGCAATATTTTAGGAGTTATTACCGCAAATGTCATAATGAATATTTATTGCAATTCGAATTGTTTTGTTTGTAATAAAATAGAAAAATCGCCAATTTCTTCCAAAAATCATCCAGATGTAATAAATTTCGGCAAGAATAATATTGACGCTGTTTTTAAAATGAGAAAAATTGTCTTTTTAAAAATACGAATGTCTTCCAAATTATTTACGTTACAACGTTCATTGAAGTAAATGTAATGAAATTACCTTTAAAATGATACCTGATATATGTTTTTATGATAAATTTTATTGGTGGATAATTCGCGAATTAAATTTAGCGGTCGCGTATTTCAAAAAGTGGTATTTTTAAATTCGTGAAAAATATATATGTGGATGATGGAACTATTTTGAATGTTCTATGTAAATATCGTGATGGGATTGTACCAAATATTATGAAATTCGGAAGAGGTAAGAAAATCAGCTGGTGATTTTAAATGGAATGACTCTATATTAAAATACTTTTCTATTTTAAAACTTCAACAATGATGGAATTTTTTTTTAGACTGAAAACAATTATTTCTTTCTATCGTCTTAATGATATTTTGTTTACAATAAAATGAGATGCCAATCTTTGAAATAGTTTAAAAAATCAAAAATTCTTTCAACAAATTTTTTATAAAATCGAGTAAGCTCTTTTTGTCTAACTAAAAAAACTAAATCTTGCTATATTCACAGCAATAATGTTGTTAAATTAATTGCATATTGCATATTTTTTATTGACTTTTATAAAGAAATTATTATTCCAAACCAAAGAAATAAATACGACAACAAACCTGATTATTCTACTTTCAAAAAAGCTTAATAGAAAAAATATAGGAACTTAAAAAAAATATAAGCATAACTCCAAATTTTGAGAGGCATTTAAAAAACTAATTAATGATGCTAATTATGTCATTTCCCGAGTGATTTTTCAATGTTATAGAGTGTATTTAAAAATTAATTTCTAAATATGAAAATTGTTCGCACAGATGTAAGACAAAAAGTACAACATCTCTTTAGGAAAGCAAAAGAAAAAACAATTTATTTTCTTCAGTACAATTTTCAGAAGGTTTAATAGAATATTTGGGGAAAATTAAGCGAAAAGTATTATTTTTGTCATCATCTTCCAGGAAAATGGTAGACATTTTCTTGAGAAAATGTTAAATTAATGGTTTTTATTTGAAGAATTATTTTTTAACACAAAATTATGAATATTTTAAATAAACATTTTTTTAAATATTTTTCTTGAAAAATTACAATTTTCAGACTTTAATTATTTCATTTATTAATTAAATCTGTATAGGGAACCAAAATTCCCATCATATGTAAAATTTATTAAATCTAGAAAAAAAATATTATTTTTTGTGTAAAAGAGCTGGGAAAACATTTGTGTTCTTTATTAAAAAAAATTGTTAACATTTATTAAACTTTTACGAAATTTGTAAAAGATTCTGATTTATAAAATAAAAAATATTTTTCATGAAGTCAAAATGTTTAAGTATTATTAAAACATTAGTTAGTGTAATTTCTATATGACTGATGAAACTAGCACTTACACAATAATTTTTTAATTGACATATACATTTTTAATCGTATGTAAAGTTTAAGCTGGAATTGCATTTCCTATATTTCTTTTATTAAGCAAGTCCCAATTTTAAAAACCCATTTATTACCTTAAAAATTTTGAAGGAAAAGTAAGATAAATACTTTTTTCTAAACATAGTTTGGCCGTTCTTATACTATCTTGAGGATAAATTCATTTTGCCTTCTTTTATTTTCACTAAAGAAAATTTTTCTTAAAGATTTTTTTATTTTTTCCTTTTCCTATTGTAGATTTTTAATTTTTCTTAGTTCGAAATCCATTTTGGGGGGGGAAATTTCCGATTTCCCCCCCCCCCGTGGATCCGCGCCTGGTCCAAGCTAAAACTTAAACTTGCTAACATCTCTACTATCACCATGTAATATTTCATGGAAATCGGAAAGGCCGTTCCAAAGTTCCATAATTATTTCCATTTCATTTTTTGAATCGCACGCTGTTCAACGTACAAAAGAATTGTTCAAACTTTTCCTTTGATACTGAAAATCTTGGGGGACAGTATACAGAGCTTAGAGTTAGTTTTACAATTCAACACTCAATATGTATTGAGGTTACCTATAAGTAGTTCTCTGAAAAGTTTTCCATGGGATAATGTGTTATTCTATTTCTTACTAATATACCAGCACCACCATGAGCCTTTCCGTCTGGGTGGTTTGTATAATTAAATCTATAACCTGGAATAGAAAAATTATATCTAATTGTAAGATGAGTTTCCGAGATCATCATTATGTCTATACATTAGTTTATGATAAAATTGGTCAATTCAGATTTATGTTGGTTCAATCCGTTTGCATTCCAGAAACAAATTTTCAAATAACTCATTTTTTTTTAAGAGTATTTGTATCATTTGGTTCTGCGCTCTCAAAAGCTCCTGTATCGTACTTGGGATGGATGTCATGAAATTAGTCATGTTTTGATTAAGAGAAGTAATATTTTGAGCAAGTACTTGCATCAAATTTTTTAACCCTCCCAAATTTTGGGGAATACTAGGTTGTTGATTGCTAGATTATAAAACACTGGCATAAGATGAAGTTCCAGATTTCATTGTAGTTATACCCACCATCAAAAAGATGGGGGGTATATTGATATTGTCATTCCGTGTGTAACATGTCGAAGGAATCATCTAAGACCCCACAAAGTATATATTTTCTGGATCCTGGTTAGATTCTGAGTCGATCTAGCTATGTCTGTCCGTCTGTTGAAAACAGGATAGGGCTCGAACGGGACAACGTAGGTGGACGAAATTTGGCACAAATGTTTGTCCTATATAAGGTTTGTTTGGATTGAAAATGGGCAAAATCGGTTAATAAACAAAAAAGTTATGGGCTAAAAACTAGAAACACAGGGTGTCCATTAAATACTTTTCTGATGATATTTCTTCAATAAAAGCACGTACGACAACGAAATTTTGTACGTATAGATCGGGGGTCGATATAAACTCCCACCTCCCATATAAGGTGAAAATCAACGAAATTGTGTTAAAATAGTTCAATGACCAATGTAAAGTCAGAAACAAAAAATGGGCGTGGTCCGCCAAATTTACTGCCCACTTTAAATTTCGTTTGTTTATACTTATATATATCTAAGCATACCTGGTAATACTGGCGATTTTGTTGAATTTTTAATGTTTCCAATTTTTGGTATGGCACCCTTTGACGTTCCATTATTACTTACGGTTCTCAAATGATTAATTTTATTATTACTCTCACTAGGTTTTGTTTCCAGTGGATTGATAAAAGCTTTATTTATGTCTTACATTTATTATGTCTGCATTTATTTTTTCATATTTTCTTTTGTTATATTCTAGACAAGTAATGGTCTGTGTTGCTCGTTGAATATTATTTGATTATAATGTGATAAACTAAACTGGCAACACTAATTATTATTAGTAATTTTTATACACAATTATTATTTTAAGTTTTTTTCAATTTTTAAAAATCAATTAAAATTTTGCAAATTTCTCATAACCCCTGCAATTGGCCACTGATTTTATATATAAATTAAACCTTTTATAAATTTTGAAAATAAATCAATTTTTTATAAAAAATAAATTTCTAAACAAACATAATTACCCATAACAATAATGATATTTAGAATATTTTCGGAATAGTAATATTTATAAATGATAAATATTTTTTTTCGTTGCTAATACACAGAAAAAACTAAATTTTATATTCTACTATTAAATTCTTAAACTCAATAATTTTTTTAAATGAAATCGGACCTATCACAAAATTTGTAAAATCGAATATTTAACTTCGTAAATATTTAATAGAAAAAAAAACTTTTTTTCTTTATTATTACTATATATTTACTATTTATTAAACAAAATATTAAAAAAATTTAAATAATCAATAATTTTTTTTTTTAATAAATTAAGTAAAATAATTTTTGGTTTTGAATAGAAATTCAAACAACATTTATTATAAATTCAGTAAACATATTAATAAAGAATATTTAGACTAAATAAAGGGTATAACTCTTTTTTGATTCCAGCTTTGCGATTTGAGAAATTAAGGCGAAAATTCGAAATTAGTTGAAAAAATAGGTCAAATTTGGGAAACCCTGGTTCTAGCAAACTTCGATTTTGAAAAGCTTTTTTCCTTTGAAGTATTTTGTGTTTAGTTATCTTTCATAAAAATATAAATACTATATATGTTACTTAAGAAAATTTTTATATAACAAAAAAAGAATGTTACCACTTTTTTGGCAAAAAAAAAAAAAAAAAAAAAAAAAAACGGCAAAAAATCAACTTTTTTTGAAAGTTTAAATTTAAATGCTTGTAACTTTTGACTCCGTAAATATTTTCCAAAATTTCTTCTTTGCACAATTTTTCTATTTGTTGTTAATGAAATAAAAAAAATTAAAAAAAAAATCGGGTAAAAGTTGGACCCGCTGTAGCGAAAAAACTTTACCAAGACAGGCTAAAAAGTAAAAATTTTAATTTTTGAATCTCAATATCTCTTAAACTAAAGGAAATAATATATGCATACCATAATTTTTTTTGTAGATATCGACAGAATCCTCCCATATAAATATCTTTGAAATCGATTCAGATATAAGGTATCTGGATCGTTTTTTAGAAATTGTATACCCGAGGTGTCCAACTTTGGGACCCTGTGGACTCGGTCCATATTGGTCTATATGGTCTCTACTCTACTAACACTGTCTGAAATTTCATTGAAATCGGACCAGCCGTTTGGAAATTCCAGATTTATTTCCATTTTATTTTTGAAACGGGACACTGTGTGACGTTTATATTTTTATTTAATTTTTGTAATTAAAAAATGACCTTTAACTAATATATGTCTTAATTACAATACGTAGTCTTTTACAGAACCGAAACTATGCCACTTTAAGGTTTATTAAGTCACGGAAAATTCCATTTTTTGCGTATTTTTGCACAAACACACATTCGAACATTGGCTACGGGAACAAATTATTTATGGCTTTTCACATCCACAATAGTACAATGCTTTCGGAATTTTAGAGGTACTTAAAATTCAAAAATTTAGTTCCGCCCCTGAGAAGTCTGTTCCGTCCCCCTTTCAAACTTAACATTCTACACTCCTCTGCTATACATGTACCAAATTTCATGCAAATCCAACCAGCCGATTAGAAGTTACAGATTTATATCCAAAAAATTTCGATTCTGCCCCACTGTGTATTAGAGGGAGAACAAAGTTGAAAGGGTAGAATTTTTTAAAAATACATCCCAAGATTGCATTTGCATTATGAATGCATTTTTATGGGTATATATTAATTTTGTCATTAATACCCTATAAAGTATATATTTTCTGGGTTCTGGTTAGATTCTGAGACGATCTAGCTATGTCCGTCCGTATATAAGGTTTGTTTGGTATTGAAAATTGGCAAAATCGGTTAATAAAAAAAAAAAATTACGGGCTAAAAAATATAAACACAGGGTGTCCGTTGTAGCTACATTTCGTACATTTTTCTGATATCTCTTAAACAAAAGCATGTACGACAAAGAAATTTTGTACACATAGTTCGAGGGTCAATATAAACTTGGAAACTAAAAATGTACAACGAAATTTACGTGCGCCAAGATAGCGTCGAAAGTTAGCGTCGAAAACGCTAATTTTAATTCCCAAAACCGGGAAGTCAAATTAGCGTTTTTGGGAATATGAAAAATAGGAATTTCACATTTTCCCGTTAATGAGAATAGGAATTACGTGGCAAATGCTAAATAATTGGTATTACAAAATACCCAATTCGATTACATGAAGGAAAATTAACTATTGCATTTTTAATAAAAATTAAGCCAAATGCAATATAATCTCATAAAAACAAAATATAACTAATGTATATTATTTTAAGAATAATATTCCATGGAAACGAGAGTGCGTCAAGACATAAACTATATGGGACATGAAAGTACATCATCCAAGGATTCTAAAAAGCTTTCCGTGCAAAAAATCGGCCGAGCCGTTTTCCAGAAAATCCACTTCATCCAAAATGGTCAGAAAAATCTGGGATTTAATATTCCATAGAAACGAGGCTGCGTCAAGACATAAACTATATGGGACATGAAAGTACATCATCCAAGGATTCTAAAAAGCTTTCCGTGCAAAAAATCGGCAGAGCCGTTTTCCAGAAAATCCACTTCATCCAAAATGGTCAGAAAAATCTGGGATTTAATGTTCCATAGAAACGAGGCTGCATCAAGACATAAACTATATGGGACATGAAAGTACATCATCCAAGGATTCTAAAAAGCTTTCCGTGCAAAAAATCGGCAGAGCCGTTTTCCAGAAAATCCACTTCATCCAAAATGGTCAGAAAAATCTGGGATTTAATATTCCATAGAAACGAGGCTGCGTCAAGACATAAACTATATGGGACATGAAAGTACATCACCCAAGGATCATAAAAAGCTTTCCGTGCAAAAAATCGGCAGAGCCGTTTTCCAGAAAATCCACTTCATCCAAAATGGTCAGAAAAATCTGTGATTTAATATTCCATAGAAACGAGGCTGCGTCAAGACATAAACTATATGGGACATGAAAGTACATCACCCAAGGATCACAAAAAGCTTTCCGTGCAAAAAATCGGCCGAGAGGTTTTCGAGAAAACTCCATTTGTACCAATGGGCCACTGCCATCTGGAACTGCATGTAAAATGCGTCCGGAAGATGGAAAATTTATCAATTTCAAACGAATACAATATTTTAACTACAAAAAACAACTTTTTTTCAAAAACGGCCAAATAGTTTCCGAGAAAACTCCATTTCTACCAATGGGCCACTGCCATCTGGAACTACATGTAAAATGCGTCCGGAAGATGGAAAATGTACTAATTTCAAAAGAATATAATATTTTAAGTACAAAAAACAACATTTTCTCAAAAACGCCCAAATATTTTCCGAGAAAACTCCATTTGTACCAATAGGCCACTGCCATCTGGAACTGCATGTAAGCTGCGTCCGGAAGATAGAAAATGTATCAATTTCAAAAGGAAATAGTTTGGACAGAGTTTTCGAGAAAACTCTGTCAAATTCATCCAAATTGGCCAGAAAAATCTGGGATTTAATATTACATGGAAACGTGGTTACTTCAAGATACAAACTATGGAGGACATGAAAGTATACCATCTAAGCATCATCAAAAGATTTCATCAATTTCATTCAATTGGTCAGAAAATTTTAAAAGAGTGTAAGGTAAGGACATAATTTGTATAGGAATGGAAGTGGACTATTTCTGGTTTAATAAACACATTCCATGCTAAAATCCTTCTAGTGAGAATATTATATATGTTTCCTAAAATTTTTAGAAAAAATATTTTTTTTCTTTTAGCGATTTTTACGAGATAAAATATTTTTGCAAGAGAACAGTTTTCAACACTTTTATGACGCGCGTTTTTTTTTTTTTTTATTAATTGTGAGTTGGAATATATTTGGCGGGTTTTTTTTTTTTAATTGTGAGTTGGAATATATTTGACGGTTTTTTTTTTTGTTTTTTTTTTTTCTTTGCACCCTGAAAAATCTTGTTGTCAATTAATACTTATACACTACTGAGTTTGAATTGGTAAATATGTATGTATGTGTAGTATATAGACAATTCCAAAGCAATTCATATGCACAACCATTATTACTATTTAAATAAGTGTAGCATAAAGCGTATATGTTTTGTTGTTTTACAAATATAAATACTTCAATTCACACCGAATTGATAATGCTTCTCCTAAAGAAATGCGAATACATATTTGAGATTTTTAGTTTTTAAGGAACTATATAAGACAATAAGAAATAATTATGTAAAAATTACATACAAATTTTTACGTACAGAAAAGTAATACTTTAGTAAAAGATGTACTAAGCAATTTTTTAGTTTTGTTAAAAAACTGTATATAACAAGTATTTTGAGATTTATTTTTTTTTTTTTACAAAAAATCAATTTGTTTTATGTAAGATCTATACAATAGATTTATTAGTGTAAAGCATGTAATTTTTGTATTAAAAGTCAAATATCTGTTAAGCAACTTGTTAAATTTTTGATTATATTTAATTTTGAAAGGTTTTATTATATACATAACTTTTTGTCAAAATCTTTACAATCCACGTAGGGGCAAAGGTATACCAAACGAGACATTAAATAAACCGCGGCATTTAAAATAACTGATTAAGATAATTTTCTCTAGATTTTAAATATGTTTTATTAATATAACCCACAGAACAATATTAATGCAAAAATAATGAGAATATATGTACATAAGTTTTTTTTATATTTTCTTAATTGTGTTCTTTCCTAATTTTTAAATACTATTTTATTATTCATTTCCATCTTCCGGACGCATTTTACATGTAGTTCCAGATGGCAGTGGCCTATTGGTACAAATGAAGTTTTCTCGGAAAATATTTGGGCGTTTTTGAGAAAATGTTGTTTTTTGTACTTAAAATATTATATTCTTTTGAAATTAGTACATTTTCCATCTTCCGGACGCAGCTTACATGCAGTTCCAGATGGCAGTGGCCTATTGGTACAAATGGAGTTTTCTCGGAAACTATTTGGGCGTTTTTGTGAAAATGTTGTTTTTTGTAGTAAGGTATTATTTTCTTTTGAAATTGATAAATTTTCTATCTTCCGGACACATTTTACATGCAGTTCCAGATGGCAGTGGCCCATTGGTACAAATGGAGTTTTCTCGAAAACCTCTCGGCCGATTTTTTGCACGGAAAGCTTTTTGTGATCCTTAGGTGATGTACTTTCATGTTCCATATAGTTTATATATTGACGCAGCCTCTTTTCTATGGAATATTAAATCCCAGATTTTTCTGACCATTTTGGATGAAGTGGATTTTCTGGAAAACGGCTCTGCCGATTTTTTGCACGGAAAGCTTTTTATAATCCTTGGGTGATGTTCTTTCATGTTCCATATAGTTTATGTCTTGACGCAGCCTTGTTTCTATGGAATATTAAATCCCAGATTTTTCTGACCATTTTGGATGAAGTGGATTTTCTGGAAAACGGCTCGGCCGATTTTTTGCACGGAAAGCTTTTTAGAATCCTTGGATGATGTACTTTCATGTTCCATATAGTTTATGTCTTGACGCACTCTCGTTTCCATGGAATATTATTCTTAAAATAATATACATTAGTTATATTTTGTTTTTATGAGATTATATTGCATTTGGCTTAATTTTTATTAAAAATGCAATAGTTAATTTTCCTTCATGTAATCGAATTGGGTATTTTGTAATACCAATTATTTAGCATTTGCCACGTAATTCCTATTCTCATTAACGGGAAAATGTGAAATTCCTATTTTTCATATTCCCAAAAACGCTAATTTGACTTCCCGGTTTTGGGAATTAAAATTAGCGTTTTCGACGCTAACTTTCGACGCTATCTTGGCGCACGTACGAAATTTTGTACAAATAGTCCTCAGATGTTTTAGTTGTGCTTCAAAGTGAAAAGCTATTGTTGGAATTAGCGTGATCATTGGTCACATTTACTTTAAGAATCTTAATTACTGAAAATAATATTTTGTTATTTTTCAAAATTTATACCCAGACTGTGCTTAAATTTGGCCGTTTCCTTTAATTCCAAATCGTTTCAGATCTCAAAGTAAATAAAATTACGTTATTCTTTTTAAAAGTAAGAAAATTAACACAGAAAGTTAATTTACAACACTAATGCAGTTCGATGTTGAAAAAATATAATTAAGAAAATATTTCAGTGCTTTTTCTAAAATTGAAAGTTGACAACGCTGCCCTTCGCCATCTTACCAATAACTAATAAAATTTTCGCCTTAAAGTATGCTTTCATACTTTAAAATATATAAATCTAAATCTTTTTCAAACTACAAAAATTTTAATATGATAGCATTGCACAGTGGGGCCAAATGCAAAATAAATGGTAATAAGCCTGGATCTTTGATACCAGTGAACCGATTTAGATAAAAATTGGAAAATCGATAGAAGTGGAGTTAGGCTTTTAGAATATTGTTGACTGGATTGTGTACCGTGGGCCAAAGTTGACAACCTAGAGAGTGGAAAACATATCGGGGCTTATAACTTTTACAAATATGAACCGATTTTACATTTTTGAATACTTCTAAGTAAGACAAAGAAAAAATATGTTTAATGTGCTAGATTATCTCTTATGGGTTAAAAGATATTTGACTTCATAAACTTAATTTCTTATTTTTGGCCTTTTTTGTGATTTTGGCGTAAAACTTTTAAAATAAATCTTATAATTTTTATTTAAAAATATGTTGAAATTCTCTATAAGTTTCTAATTTATGCTAAACATTTTTTTAATTATCTCAATTCGATAACAAAAAAAAAAATGTTCAAAGTCAAAATTTCAAAAAAAAAAAAAAAAACGCCTCAAAAATTGCAATTTTTTGCAAAAAAAAAGTAACTTTATATCGTCACCAAAAATGCAAAAAAATGTAACATTACTTTTCATATCTTTACAGGAGGTAACTTAAATATCGCCTGATGTATTGGTGGCGAATATTTCATAAAATTTGAGCCTGAATATTTTCTAAATTTCAAAATAATTTTTGCATATGTTTTAATGAAGAATTGATAAATGTAAAGATTAGAAAAATATATAGGATTTTAGTATATATTTTTAAAGGTCAAAATTTTTATTACTGAAAATATGAGTATTTTCGGAAAATTGCCTCGTGTGACTAAATTTACCGGTAGGCTGTTATCATTTTTTGCAAAACTGTTAAGAACATACTGAGCTATCTATCTTAATTCATTTAATTAAATCAATAATAAAATTTTGTTATAGACTAAAAAAATTGAACTTTTCATCCAAAATTTACTATTTTTTACCACCGCACAGTGTCCCGTTTCAAAAATAAAATGGAAATAAATCTGGAATTTCCAAACGGCTTATCCGATTTCAATGAAATTTCAGACAGTGTTAGTAGAGGTGTAGGCGAGTTTTGAGTTTGGGCGTTATAAGCATAACGGGGTCGGGTCCAGAGGGTCCTAAAGTTGGACACCTCGAGTAGATTCTGCTAGTCGAGATCTACAAAAAACATCGTCGTATGTGTAGGTTAGCTCTTTTAGTTTAAGATATATTTGGCTTCAAAGATTAAATTTTTTAGTTTTGGACCTATCTTGGTAAAGTTTTTTCACTATAGCGGGTCCAAATTTCACGATTTTTTTGAGATATCTTTTATTTTATTAACAACAAATATAAAAATTGTGTAGACAAATTTTTTGGACAAAATCTTTATGGTGGCAAAAGTTATATGCATTTGTCTTCTTTTCAAATATATATAAAAAATTTCATAATACGAAAATTTGTTGAAGAGCTTTTTCAAAAAACACCGAGAAAGGACTGATTTTTGATTTCGTACATATTATTCATTTTTAATTTTGCAATAAAGTTAGTGTTAGTTAGTGGATGTTAGTGGATATTTTAAAATGAAATCTTACACCTAAGTAGATTTTTTGATGCTTAATTTGGTTCTTTAGTCAGTTTTTTTGTTTTTCTCAATATAAATCCCGCAAATCCCAAAAAACTTTCAAAAATTTCCAAAAATGGGATTTTTTATATTTTTTGCTATATCTTCCCAAACGATATTGGGGAGCAAAAATTTCTATTACCAACACAATTCCTTATAAAGTAATCTTTCAGAAAAGTATAAATACTATATATGTTACTTAAGAATTTTTTTTATAACTCAAAAAGAACGTACCTACCTTTTTCACAAAAAAAAAAAAAAAAAAAAAAGACGGCGAAAAATCGACTTTTTTTTCAAAATTCAAATGTATATAACTTTTGACTCCGTAAAGATTTTGTCAAAAGATTTTTTCTTCAATATTTTTTATTTGGTGTTAATAAAATAAATTTGGACCCGCTATAGCGAAAAAACTTTACCAAGATAGGTCCAAAACTAAAAAAATTAATCTTTGAAGCCAAATATCTCTTAAACTAAAATAGATAATCTACACATACGACGATGCTTTTTGTAGATCTCGACTTGCAGAATCTACTCTTTTCAATTGACTTAGACATAACGAATATGGATCGTTTTAAATGTTTTGAACACCCGAGGTGTCCAACTTTAGGACCCTTTGGACCCGCCCCCGTTATGCTTATAACGTCTAAACTCAGAACTTAAACTCGCCTACCTGAAATTTCACTGCCTGAAATTTCATTGAAATCGGACCAGCCGTTTGGAAATTCCAGATTTATTTCTATTTTATTTTTGAAACGGGACACTGTGCACCGATGGATGTAGGGTGAACATTCAAAATTACACTTACACGTTTTCTCGAGGTCCAGTCTTTCAGAAAATGCTAAAAAGTATTAAACTTTTTTAACAAAATTAAAAAAAAAAAAATTATATAAACAAACTTCTTTTTGCAAAAAAAAAAATTAATTTTCGGGACATGTTTTGAAATTTTGACTTTGAACATGTTTTTCTTTATAAATTTTATTTTAAAAGTTATGGACCAAAATCGCAAAAAAGACAGGGTCAAAAATTAGAAATTTAATTTTTGCAATAAAACATCTTTTATACCATAAGAGATAATTTAGTATAGTGAGCATATTATTTTGCTTAGAAGAATTCAAAAATGTAAAAATATTTAAAACCAGTTTATATTTGTAAAAGTTATAAGCCCGATATGTTTTTCATTCCCGAGGTGGTCAACTTTGACCTACTGTGGCGCCGTCCGTGCTCCAGCTACATTCAGAAATCCTAACTCCTCCTCAAGTGGCACTCGAAAATAATAACGCGTTTGAATTTAATGCAACTTTTAAAATATTTGGGTGTGTATTTTTCTCACTAAAAAAAAATATTTTATAGTAATATAATTAATATTTGCAACTTTTTATTTATTAACATCATTTGAAGATTTTTTTGTGGTAAGATATAAAAAAAACACATCAGTGAATTAAATGCAGTTAAAAAAATAATCGATATTTTAAAGGAAGGTTAAAACAGATATATAATCTTATTATCTTCGGCGTCATCAAATATATTGTATCAAATTTAATTTGTATTTTAGACATATTGATGTGAGAAACACACGTTTGTTAATTTTTTAAATGTTGCTGAAAATATAATTTTGGCAATTTTTTATATATAACTTTTTATCTTAAACCTCCATAGCACCGACGTCATTCACGCGAACAGATTTGAGATTAAAGAGAGTTAATATAGGTACAAAATAGCGTTATATGTGCCGTTAAAAAATTATCAAATTTTTTCCAACCCCAAAAGTAAACGAGTTTGAAGAATTTCCCATATGTATATTACAGTGCCTAACGAAAAAAAAGTTTTAATTGTACCCCTCTAGAAATGAAGATTAGTATGTTTTTATATGACTACCAAAATATTACATGTCAATCTTTAAATTTACGGGAGCTAGACCATTTTAAAAATACCTCTAAAATTACATATTTCCTACAATATCATTATCAAAATTTTAGTTATAAGAAAATTAACTTCAAATTATAATCGATGCACACTACGACCTTCAATATTCATTTAAATATGTCTCTTTTCAGTCGCGGAATATTAAGATTTTACTAACATTTTTTATCATATTTTCTTTTTTCAAACATGCAATTTTATATATTTCGGACATTTTTCAAAATATATTATGTTTTAATGTACCATAGGAATGGCTTTGGTACATTAAAACCTAAACTTTTGAAGATAACACGTAATTAACCCATTAAGAGCTAGAGCGTCAATTTTATGCATTTAGTTTTCAAAAGATTAAATTAGAAATTTTTGCAAATAAGTTGCTCATTACCCTTAAATATAAATAAATTTTTTAAAAATATAATAAGTTCATTTAAAACCGCGTTAATAATCGAATAAAAAGGAGTTTTTGAAATTTAGCCGCTAATTTTAACGAATTTACAGCTTTTTTGATCAATTTATACTTTCGGGGACGTTTATGTCCTTAAGTAACCATTTATTTGCCGTTAAAATTAACTTAACCAATTATGAACCGGAAATCCCAAAATATTATTTCACCAACTAAAGGGTTAAATGAATGCACATATCAATAGTACTTAATGAGACCTTTCCAATGATGCCCTAAAATATAATTTACGATGAAAAATTTCCAAAATATTTAAACTTTCATAAAAAACTATTTAAAATAAAATCATTGAAAATTTTACTAAAATTTTAATTTCGCGAGAATGAAAACAAATTTTAAAATATTTTTTGCTCAATATGTATTAGATGTCGTTTTTCTATCATATGTTGTAATTCTTTTGACAAAAAGTAAAAAATTGTGTATACACTGAACCAAATCTCGTAGGTAATATTGAAGAAAATTTTTCGAAGAATTTTAACGAAAAAAAAAAAAAAAATATTTATATTAACAGATTTTTTCTTCAAATCAATAGAATTTTTCTTCAAATCAACAAATCAAATATATATGTAGACTAGATGGTATTCCGCATACTAAATTCGAAACTGCTTTGAGTTTTTTTCCATCAGGTCGCGATTTTTTTATGGGCGTGTCTAATATTGTGCCCTAAATATGCCGATTACTTGAGTAGATTTCACAATTACTTGAGAACGGTATGCACGATTTATATAAGTGATATACCACGATATGCGGAATAAAACTAGCTTTAAATCACTCTACTATCAAATTAATAGTTTAGGAGATATTTCGAAAAAAGTGTCGGAAAAAAAACTTTTCATGCAAAATTCAAAATTTCTTTTTTTTTTACTAAAACTTTTTTTTTAAAGTGAATACATCACAAATATTAAAGTTTATCACCTTTATCTCAAAGCAAAACTACGAGTAAATAAAGCCACGTATCATAAAAATTTATGCAGAAATCTTGATTGGATTCACAATTAAGTTTGGATACCCATGAATACCTATAGCTAAGTGGAAATACAGTAGTGGGCAAAAAAACATTTTTTTTTTTTTTTTCGTCTTAAATACAAAAATAGGTGGATTAGATGGAATTCAACGTGCTAAATAAGAATCAGCTTTTACTTTTTTTCTATCACGCATTGATTTATGACCCCGCCTTTAGGCAGTCACACTTGTGTAACTCGAGAACGGTTTGTCCAATTAAGATAAATTGAACTTTAATATATAGTGACCAAAATTGTCTTTGTGCTGAATTTATATAATTTTTGTCCATTTAATATTTCCGTAATTATTCTGTAATTAGCAACGAAAATTTTAAAATTTTTTGGCCACCACTGTATTTCTACTCAATTGTATGTAACATAGGTATTTTTAACTGTGAATAAATCTTAGATTTCTACATCAATTTTGAAGATACATACCTTATTTTATTCGCAGCTTTAAGATAAAGATGATAAACTTTAACATTTTAGATGTTTTCATTTGTTAAAATAAATTTTAGTAACAAAAAAATCTAAAATTTTGCATGAAAATGATTTTTGTCGGACACTTATTTCAAAATAACTCCGGAACTATTGAGCACACAGAAAAATTAAGTTTGGCGAATTTGAAGATATATTTTTAGTCCGTATCTTTTGGTGTATCACTTTGATCAATCGTACACACCGTTCTTGAGTTATGAGGATATATACTAGAGTAATGGCCTTACTTTGGGTGGAATATTAGACACGCCCATAAAAAAAATCCAGACCTGATGGAAAAAAACTGAAAGCAGATTCGTGTTTAGCTCATCAAAATACACCAAGTTCAACTTTTTTGTTGACCAGTGTTATCTGTTAAATTAACTAATATTTTTCGTAAATTTTAAAATTAACTAATATTTTTTAGTCAACTTGAATAAAATTCTGCAACTTGACTAAAAATTTGTAAATCGACTAAAACAATACACATTTTAAGAAACTAAATAATTTATTTTATTCAAATTGAATAAAATTCTTCAAAATAAAGAAATTTCTTCAAATTTATTAAAGACATGTAGAATTGAAGAAAATTCTTCAAAATAAGTTTGAACGTCTTTATATACAATTACAGTTTTTGATAATATGTAAAAAATATAAAAATATATATTTCTTATAATTGTAGTATTTATTTAGTTTTTACTAGAAATTATTGACTGTACTATTTATGTATATGAACGATATTTACAAAATTTTATAAAATATACTAATATATAAACTAATTTACATTTACTAAAATTAAATAAAATGAAGTAGTAAAAATAAATAAAAACTCTTCAATATGATTAAAAAATTTAGTAAATTTTACTAAAGACATGTAAAATTGAAGAAATTTCGTTAATATAAACTAATTTATTTTAGTCAAATTGAATAAAATTCTTCAAATTGACGAAATTTCTTCAAATTGACGAAATTTCTTCAAATTGACTAAAGGCATGTAGAATTGAATAAATTTCGTTAATTTATATAATTTCAATTAGTCAAATTGAAGAAACATGTGTAGAACTGAAGAAATTTCTTCAATAAAGAAAACGCATAATGAAGAAGATCAGTTGAATGACAAAATTAAAATTTCGTTCAAAATTTTTTTTTACAAATACAAAAATTCTCAAATAAATAAAACATAGTGAAAAAATAAGTGTGAATTTGTGTTACATCAGATATACTTCAAGTCATATCAACAAATATATAATTCTCCTGCAAAAAAAAATGTTAATTTATTTGCAAACTCATGGATGGCACAAAATGCAACCAACTAAAGCACTGTTAAGCGTAAGGACATTTGGAAGACTTTTTTATACTTTTCACGGTAATGTTAAACATTTAAAATTTTTAATATTTTAGGTATATTTACTTATTTTATAAATTATTTCGATAGCAAATATAAACAAATAAGCCACAAGTAAGCACAAGTGATTTGCAAATGTAGGTAAATATTTTTTGTACTTTGTATATAAACTTTTTTATTTATAAATTATAATTTCGTTTTCTTTACATTTTTTATATGTTGCTATAGATCATCCAGAAATAAACTTTAAAAATATTAAGTTATAAATTTGTATGGGCTGAAATTGAAATGGTTGTTGATTACTGAGTGAGTGCACATCTAATGTACTTAATAAATGGTACAAAAATAGTTTGTTATGTTAAATAAAATTTTTAATAAATGTATTTTTTTTTATTTTCTCAGGTCGATATCGATTAAACACTTGTACTAAAATGTGGGTTGTTTCCATTCGAATTATAAAGAATTTTCACAAAACATCATCTTATATGGCGATCATATCAAGGATCCAACAAACAAACTTTTGTAACAAAATATGAAACAAATAGATAATATACCTGAAGGTAATGTATTACTTTACATTTTTAAAACGGTCTAACCTTTACCATAAAATTACTTTAATTAAAACTTTTGCTACGTAAGTTTATATTAAATTTAATTAAATAATATTCTTTATATATTTTAAAATGCTTATTTATAACATGAATTATATTTTTTACACAATAAATATTATTAAAGTGTTTAAAATTTCTTATTTGTTTTATTTTGATGATTTTAATTTATAGTAAATTTTCCTACAGGGGTTAAATAGTACTTTGGAATTGACAAAATTTTGTCAATTTGAATAAAATTCAAATGTTAAAATTGAAATAAACATTCTTCAATTTGAAGAAAAAAATTAGTTAATTTGAATAAATTGTTTATTCAATTTAACTAAAATTTAGTAGAATTAAATAAAATAATTTAGTTAAATTGAATAAAAATTCTTCAATATGAATAAATTTTTAGTTAATTTGAATAATATTTTCTTCAATTTGACTAAAAATTTGTCAAATTAATTACCTTTTAAATTAACTAATTGAATTAGTCATATTGACGAATTTCGAAAAATTCTGTTGAATTGCATAACGATTTTGTTGATTGATATTTAACCTACTTTTCTTTTTAGATCTTTTAGATTCATGAAAGCAGCGAGCACATAACTGTTTTCCGGCTCCTGTCTCGTCAGCAATCGGGGGGATTCGGTGCTACTTCCAATGAACTACAAGTTGACATGCACAGAATATTATTTTATTGTGTGCGTGCTGTAGTTTTAGAGGAAAAGAAAGAGAGCAAAGGATAGAAAGAGGGACAAAGAGATCATGAACAGACACAAGAAGAAGAAGACGGAAACGGACATTTAGAATTGTTGAATTGGTAACACAGTAACTTCCCCTCCCAACCATGATCATACTAGGATATGCAATAAAAATTTGAGTATGATCCCAAAAACTACCCTATCCGAGTTAGCTCACCAGGAACCAATAAAAAGGACGCTTAGAGATTCATTTTATTATTCAGATTGTTTATTAAAAATATTAATTTAAAAATATAAAATTATTTAAATTTCACAAAAATAAAATAAAATTATCGAGATTTCAAAATTTTTTGCAAAAATCAATATTATAAATTTAAAAATACAACTTTTAAATGCAAATAATAATAATAATAATAATAAAAGGTGCAATAAAAAAAATTTGGGTTCAATCGAGAATCGAACTCGGGTTCATAAAAAAATTAGTTTTTCAAAAATTCAAAAAAATGAAAATGTGCAAAATAAGAAAAATTTTAAATATAAAAAAATTATTCAAACTTAAATTTTTGTCCCAATTGGGATTTGAACCTGGGTTCATGATAAAAAAAAAAAATAATAATTGAAAATAATATTATTTATTCAATAAAAAAAACATGAAAATATAAAAAAGAAATAGTTTTTCCCCAAATGGGATTCGACCTGAAAAAAAAATAGTAATAAATAAATAAAAACAAACAATTCTTGGCTCAAGCGAGGTTTGAACCTGGGGTACGCGGAATAGTAAGCAATTGACTACACCATTAGACCATTGTAGTTATTGAAATCGATAGGGTTAATAAGTTAATTAAATTTCGATGTAATACCAAAAAAAATTATAGTTTGTAAATTACGATGTAAAATAAAGCAAATATAAATATATGAATAAAACTGGTTTTCTTCTTCAATAAAAATTTATGTAAAAATAATTAATTCGTTTTATTAAAATAAATTAATTATTTTTTTTAAGAAATTTAATTAATTTACCCCTTATTTTGAAGTAAATTTAGTTCCGAGTATGAACATTTTATTAAAAATTAATTTTAAAAACTGCAATAAACATTACATACACTGCTTACATTTATTTAAAAAGTTTAACATTTTTACTCATGTTGCAAAACACTGAGCAATCAACTATAAGATGTATCCCCTGTTTTTATAAAAACAGGGGGGGGGGTACTCTTATGTAAAAATTTATTAACAGTGTATGTTATGTTTCAAATTGTTGAATTTGTTTAAATAAAATTAAATATAAAATAAAAACGAAAAGGATTTTGACTTACATTTTCAGGATCCCACGTCGAAAGATCTTTCGGCTGCTTTCCTGTCGATGTATTTGTATTTTCCAGGTGTTTATAGATTTTAATATAAGGGTGGTTTCGTATGTTATTTGATTTTATTTAACAGATCCTGTTATCAACACAACTAATTTTTTTCTCAATTATAAATTATTGATCTTATTGATTTTTTTTTTTTTCATAAATGACTCAATTTTACTTTAAAAATTCTTGCACATTTTTGTTTTTATATTTAAAATTTTGACACTTGTTTTTATCTATAATTTAACAGCTGTATGCAAAAAAAAAAAATATTAACTTTGCTTTCAAGTACCCTTTTGTTACCCAACACTTAAAGGCTAACAAACTTTTGTTAAAAAAACGTATGCAAAAACATTGTTTTAAAATACAAAGTTTTTTTAGCATTGATAACGGCAACACTTGTATTATTTCCCCTCTTTATAGTTAAAGTTTTACACTACTATTAATACATTCGGTTATTCAAATTTTTGAAAAAGCTTTTTATTGTTTAAATATTAAATTCATTATTTTTCAAATATTGTTTCCATTTTTATTATAACTTAGTAGAAATACATAAAATAAAAGAAATAATAGAAGTTAAAAAGCAAAAATATGACAAATTTTATGGAACGGATAAAAAAAGTATTCGAACAATGAGTTTATTTTATTTGTTTTGATTGAACGTACATCACTAAAACATTTTTTACATTTTTATTATTTTTAATGTGATGTTATGTAAATTTTTTAGATTTTTTCTCTAAATATTTGTCCGGGATAGACAAATCGGACATATAATGAATAAATATATCGGTCTTAAGAAGAAGAAAGGTATAGAAGACTAGAATAGGGGGGAACAAGCGAGAATTTTTTGCAAAACACAAAGAGAAATAGGAAATTTATCATAATGTCACTTGTAGTAAGTTTAATGTAAGTTCATACCTACCTTAAAATATTTAGATTACGTTTTTATATTTAAGTTAATAAACGTTTTTGCATACAGTTTTAAGGAATTTAGATTAACAATACTTTGTAAAGCTGAAATAAGTTTTTTTGTATACGGCCGTTAATGTTTTTGCATTTTTCACCACTTACATTTTTTTTATATTGATTTTTGCATTACAATTTTAGTATTTTCTTAAAGTGATTCACGAGTGTATATAAAAAAATATAATGTGAAAATTAAATTATTAAAAATTTGAAGTTTTTATACCCACCATCAAAAAGATGGGGGGTGTATTGATTTTGTCATTCCGTGTGTAACATGTCGAAGGAATCATCTAAGACCCCACAAAGTATATATTTTCTGGGTCCTGGTTAGATTCTGAGTCGATCTAGCTATGTCCGTCCGTCTGTCTGTCCGTCTGTTGAAAGCAGGATAGGGCTCGAACGGGGTAAGGTAGGGGGACGAAATTTGGTTTGTTTGGTATTGAAAATAGGCAAAATCGGTTAATAAACAAAAAAGTTATGGGCTAAAAACTAGGAACACAGGGTGTCCGTTTCATACTTTTTTTGTTGATATTTCTTTAATAAAAGCATGTACGACAGCGAAATTTTGTATGTATAGTTCGGGGGTCGATATAAACTCGGAAACAAAAAATGGGCGTGGTCCGCCCACTTTACTGCCTACTTTACAGCCCCCTCCCATATAACGTAAAATTTGAAAGAGTTGATGGTGGGTATATAGATTTGGCCGGGCCGAATATAATTCGCGCTTGTTTAAAAAAAAAAAAATTAAGAAAAGTGATTAGTTTTAATAAAAAAAAATTAGTTTTAAGGATTGATTTTTTTAAATTGTTTCAAAATTTATAAAATATTAAACAAAGAGTTTTAAACTGTTGTTGTTTTTTTTTTTTTTATTTTTGGTTTTTGTTCTTTTGGTTTTTGTGTTTTTTCTTTATGTATTAATTTTATGTGCAATTTTTATGTGGTAAAATTTTAATATTTTGACGGTGCAAACTTAAATGGTTTTTATAATTTAATTAGATTTTTTTTGATTTTTAACATTTTTATGACACTTTTACTTTTTGGGGTATTTTCTCACCCGAAGATGGTTTTTGTTGGTCGTTTTTTCCCTTTCTCGTCATAGGTGGTGATGAAGCCTTCCTGGACTAGGATTTTTAAAGGCTGGCGGGTTTATGCTCAGGGTTGCCCGTTCCCGTGAAAAATTGGATTTTTAAAAAGAAAATTTCTGATGACGTAGAAAAAATATCATTAGTGTAGTGTGTATGCGCTGAAAAGAAATTTGGTTTTTGTTAATTTTATATGTGTGTGTGTGTGATTTTGCTTTTTGCTTATATTACCTTTTTGTTATCAAACAACTAGATAATTTGCTGCTTGGAATTGTTAAAGGACTTTTTTTTAATCTTCTGCCGGGTTTTTTTTTTATTAAATTTCGATAATTTTTCCAAAGAAATTGTGAGGAGTTTTGTGAATAATAAATTCCAGAACTTTGTTTAAATAAAATTTTAAAATATCGTTGTAATAAAAAAGGATTTATTTTAAAGTAAAAAAAAATGACTTTAATTTTTAAACAATAAGAAAAAGGAATATTTTAAATTTTCACACAAAGAAAAAATATACTCACAGGATATTTGTTTAAAGAAATTAACAAAATTTAAAACAATATTTAAATTTTTTTCCCGGGCAGAGTAACGACGTTTAAAATAAACTTGATGGCAGCGATCAGCAAAAAGGAACGATTGACCGTAATGGCCGCTTTTTATAGCCTTGTTTTCATGGAAATTTTTGGAAAATTTCAGTTTTTTCAGCATAGTACACATACACATATAATAAAAATTACCAATATCAAAATCTTCATCGAAAATGTCGTCCTTTTATCTTTCTGACATTTGCACGGTATTGCCATAAAAACAGGGTGTCATTACGATCAAATGTCAATATGAAAATTTGATACCAAAAACCGTTAAATTTAAATAAAACTGTTCTAACAGTGGTGAGTAAATATAAAAGAAATTAATACAATAAAATTGATTTAAAAAAAATGACTTTTGAGCTACAAGCGCCCCTACAAGCTCACGTAAATGAAATAATTGAACCGACATATTTTGGGAATTAGTTTAAAACATATCAGTCTTTAATTTTATGGGGGTACATTTGAAACTTTTTTGGCTCCCATACAAATCAATGCACTTTAATCTTTATGAAAGAAATTATGTTTTAAAAAATTCTAATAAAATTTAAACTAGTTTGAATATTAAAAAACGGAAAAAACCTGTTTCGGTATAACTACTAGCGGATTATATTGTATTTTTTTCGTCCTATTTTTTTAAATATTTATGTGTAAAAAAAATTCAAACAATTTTTTGGTGAAAAATTTTAAAATTTTGTACATTTTTGGATCTGATTCTAAATCTTTGTTACGTAATTAAATGCGCGCCCCAATGGCCTTTCTTGCGATACCAAATTCTCATATCGTTCCTTTGGCAGAAATATGAAAAAATCAGAAGAACCCAAATTTAAAAAAAAAAACAAATTTTCATTTGAGCTGGAAACATCAATGCTTTTCATTTTGGGCCACCCTAATACACATGTATATACAAACCAGTGTTGCCAGTGGATATTTTTAAAAATACCTAATAATAAAAAATTGCTTAAAAACTAACATTATTCATTATATTCAAACTAAATTCTCCAAAATTACTGACATTTTCACTACTTCCGATATCATTATATTCTGAGTTTAAGAAATTTATTTCTTTAAGATTTGTTTTTAATCTTACCGTTTAAAATGCTAATTATCAACCTCGAAAATTAAACTTTAGAAAACTATATTAAACTTTGTTTACATATCAGTAGACAATTTATTGCGTTTTTACCAGTTCATTGACAATAAAATATCTGACGAGCGAGTCAAATACTTAAGATTTTTCCTAACGTTAGCGGAGTGAGCTTCTCCTATTAGATAGATCGAAACATTCCAAACATTTTTTTGTTAAATTTCTTGTTTAAAATTGTTTTTTTTTTTTTTGATAATAATATTATCTTCATAATAGGGAATACCAATTCTACATTTTAAATTTTATATTAATTAATAAATATAATATAAAAAATGCTATATTCAGATGTCTATTTTAAAAAAGTGTACTTTCAGAAAAAGTACTTACATTTTTATGTAAATAAAAAATCTGTCCGATTTTCCCTACGATGCTCATTTAGCGTAAAATATACCTACATGTGGAGATTTTTCCTTACTTCTGACAACACTGATACAAACTGACTTCTATCAAAGAATATTCATATATAGAATGCGCATCATGTAGAAACAAAATTTCTTATGGCGGGTTCTAATCATAGTACCTGCTCTCATGTAATTCTCGCTCTCAACATTTTGCGATGATGAGGGGGATAAGTAACAAGGGAAAACTAAATCCACCACCAAAACAGAGAGAGAGAAAGAGTTTAAGTATATGTGTTTGTACATGTGTGTATTCCTTATAAAGAATTGCAAATAAAAACACGCACACATATATATAAGATTGTACATGTATATCTTTATTTCAAATTGAAAGAAACAATTTGTTTCTTGTATTTTGAAAAAAGTGCCAACAGAATTTTTAGTTGTTTATTTACTAATGGAAAAGATATGAACGTTAATATTACAGTAGGGCATAGCATACATGTTTTGTTGTTTTACAAGTAAAAATACTTTGATCTGCACCGACGTGCTTATACCTTTCTTAGTGACGTGACAAATTTTTATATGATTTCGAAGTTGTCAATTTATATTTTATAGTTATATTTTTGATAAACTAATAATTGTTATATTTTACTTTTATATATTATATTTTTATATATTTCATAAAATGTGCATATAATTTGTTTTTGGTGTTTTTTTTATTATTATTAAAAAAAGTTTTTATAGAGAATTTTTAGTTTTTGAAATTATTATTTAAAAAAAATATTTAAATTTTTTCATTTTTAAAAGTATATATTTTTCCATTTTTTGGATTTTTTAGAAAGAAAAATAAAAATAAAGTAAATAGTAAATAAAAGTTTTTCCTTTTTTTCGGAAAAAAATTATTTTGTGATTTTTTCCATGTTTTTGAGTTGTATTTTATTTGAATCAAGAAATTGTTATTAAAATATACATTTTTTTAGAAATAAATAATATTAATATTTTCAATTTTAAAACTTATTTTTAAATAATATATATTTTATTTAGTAAAAAAATAGTTTTGAATAAAAAAAGTATTTCATTTCTTTTATTTTTGGGCAGAAATAACATTTATTTTGAAAAATAAAGAAGTTTTTTTGATTTCCTTTTTCTAAGCAAAAAGTTATTATTTTTTTTTTATACAAAAAGAAATAAATATTCATACAGCAAAGATTCAATTTATAGACCTAAATTTTTTTATAAACAAAAATACTGATTTTTTTTAATATATGTTATTTTTTTGGCAGGAAATAAGTTATTTTTTATTTATTAATTTATTTATTTTTGTCATAAAAATTTTATTATATAGTAGGTATATACAAATTAAATATTTTTTACAAAAGATCTTTTTTCAATATAATTCCACCTTCTTTACAGAATAAAACAAAATTATTAAAGAAAAATCTAATTTTTTTGGTGACAAATTTGTTATGAATAAAAAAAATAAAAATATTTTTTTATATTTTTTTCAAGTGGATATAATTTTATATTTTTGTTTTTATTTATTTAATTAATATACTTAACATTAACATCTGTTACTTTGAATACATAAGTAACAAAACTACACAAATCAAATTTTAAAATACAAATTTGATATTCTGAAAGTATATTTACATAAGCTCATATGACGTTTAAAAAGGTATAAGTAGTTCGGTGACGATTAAAGTATTTCTATTTTTAAAACAACAAAACACATATGCTATGCCCTACACTAACATACACGATCGTATTTTATCTCCTTTAGTAAATAAACGACCAATGCCTTGTTTCTACTTTTTTATAGGCACTACACCAGCGATCGCCACACTCATACATTCACAATTATGTTTGTGTATGTTTTGTTTTTCCCATTATGAAATTATACACCAAAAAAATAACATCATTTTTATAGTAATTTTATTTTGAAAGTTTCTTCGTCAATTCAAGACTTGTAAGTGGAAATACACGTTACTAGTTTAGAATTTTAATAGTAATAACCAGGGATCGCAACGATTACCATAGTAATCATAAAAATTAAGATTTAATGTTTATTTTTTCTATTATTTGATTAAAAAAAATATAACGATAAATTATTAATTTAGGATTTTAATTTCTTATTAAAAAATATCGAATAATTCAGCACGAACGATTATTTCAGATTTTTATTTTATAATAAAAAATTAATTGTAGTACATTATTAATTAAAAAAAGATAGTTATATAATTAAAAAATCATATTAATTAATCCTACTTAATATTAAATATTTTTCATGAGTGTATCTCAAGCAACAAGCAATAACACAACATTCTTGCTTGAATGCTCGTGCGAGACTGACTTTCTTGTGTGTTTTTTATTCATTTCAAGAGCATAACAAAAGAGATAAAAAACACGCAAGCTTCTTTTCCTTTTGCCTTCCCTCCCGCATCATGAAATACTTTTAAAAAATATTTCAGTTTTCATTGACATGCGCCTTCTATATGTTGTATATTCTTTGCTTCTATCTAACTAAACTGCTTGCTTATACAAAAAAAAAAAAAAAAAAAAAAAAAAAAAAAACACAGTGGTTCCAAAACGCTATTTTTTTGAAATAATTCAGTAACTAAAGAACCGTTAGAGGTATCTCAATAAAATTCAGAGCTGAGGTGTTTTTGACCCCTAGCGAGTAAAAAACGAAAAATATGCTCTAATAAACGCTAAAAAATGCACTTAAAAAACAAAGATTTTGTATAATTTTTCATCGTTATAAAATAAGGCAAAACTGAAATTTATTAACCGCGTCGAAATTTGATTCCCCATTTTTTTTTCTGTATCTCATAAAAACGTTATTTATCTTCTATTTTCTTACCCATCTAATTCTAGACACTATTATTAGTTCAGAAATTATCAAAATTATCATATCGATCACTGACCGCCGAAATATCATAACCGACATTTTCGAAATTCGTGTTTTGATGAAAATCTATAATTTAGAATCATTTAGAACATTTGTCAAAATTTCACCGACGTATCAAGTGTCATTTCAGATTTATAGTGAATATATAAATATATATATATATATATATATATATATATATATATATATATATATATATATATATATATATATATATATATTTTTTTTTTTTTTTTTTGTTTTCTCATTTTTTTATAAAATCAAATTCGAAAAACATTTCATGAAGTATAAAAAAATGATCCTTGAAATTTTAAAATATGCTCTAAAAGTGTTAAATATGACCTAAAAATAACAAAATATGCTATAAATATGAACTAAAAATCGCCAAATGCAATATTATGCCGTTAAAAATGCCGAGTAAAATATGCAAAAATATGCACTAACAAATCGATGCCAAAATGATTCATTTGTTCTGAAACGGATAAATATTGATATGACAGAAAAGAAATTTTATATATAGATAATCCTTGTAAATTTCTACAAAAAAAATACGCTTACATGTGTTGGTTATCTCTTTTAGTTTAAGAGATATTCGAAATAAATTTTTACCTCATTTTTAGCTTCGCCTTTTTTTAGTTTTTTAAACTAGGCGGGCTTAATTTTGCC
Source organism: Protophormia terraenovae (assembly GCA_951394005.1). Taxonomy (NCBI): domain Eukaryota; kingdom Metazoa; phylum Arthropoda; class Insecta; order Diptera; family Calliphoridae; genus Protophormia; species Protophormia terraenovae. The sequence goes on along the minus strand of OX596073.1, from coordinate 73,410,330 downwards.
CCTAAATGTTTGCCAGATTCCCTACAGAATTCTAAATAATATTGCTGCAAGAATCATATCATATATGAATCCGTTAAAAAGTTATATTAATCTAAAGTTGGAACTTTAAAAAAAAAAATTTAATTTTTTGGTTTTTTTTTTCAAAAAGGTGGCAATATTTATTCAGTGATAAAATTAGTTTTTTGCTCTGAGCTTTATCATTTTTCTAATGTTTTCAAAAAAAAAAAAAAAAAAAAAAAAAAAAAATAATAATGTAAATGCGTGTAAAGTAAATCCGGAGGAGTTTGGGACAAAGGTTTGCTCACGAGCCCTATCCAAATTTTGTCAAATGTTTTTCTATTTTTTTTGTCCTATATGTAAGATATACACCCAAAAAGTATTTTCTGACGGAGGCCCCTTATAACGACAGGGTGACCATTTCAATGAAAAAAGTAAATTTTTGAAGAAATTTTGGGTATTTCGGAGTAAGAAAATGGGAATCTATTTATTCTCTTAAGGACAAATTTTTTTATATTATACTAAAATTTTATAATGATAGCTTAATTAATGTAGATTTTATTTATGTTCAAATATTAGATTTGTTTTTTTTTTAAATAACACTAAATAAAAAAAATTTTCGTTTTTTTGATCAATTTAATGAAAAAATTTAGTTTGAATACTTTATCATTTATATTATTTTTTAATATTTTTCAAGTAATAACCTTTCCAATGATACCAAATACTTGCATAATTCCTTTACACAATCGTTTAAATACTATTTCCATTATTTAAACCATTATTTTCCTCTGGACCATACATTTTTTTTCATGTTTCTAAAATAATGCTTAACATAAATGCATGTAAAACAAATCCGGGGGCAGGTGGGGTAACAGTTTCCCCGCTAGCCCTATTAGAATTTCGTTAATTTTTGTGTTTTTAGTTTTTTGTGGAGCACAAAAATGTCAAAGCTGATATTAAAATAAAAATACTTTGGAAACTTACCTCCATGTGTTAGATAAACACACAAAAAATATTTAATAAGCCACGTCTCCTGTAACGACAGGGTAACCATTTCACTAAAAAAAGTCAATTTTTGAAGCAAGTTTTCTCAAAACTGGAATTTTGGGTATTTCGGAGTAAGAAAATGGGAATCTATTTATCTTCTTTTTTTAATGACAAATTTTTTTATATTATACTAAAATTTCACAATGATAACTTAATTAATGTAGATTTTATTTAAGTTCAAATATTCAATTTTTTTTTTTTTTAAATAACACTAAATACAAAAAATTTTCCTTTTTTGATCAATTCAATGAAAGAATTTAGTTCGAATACTTTATTATTTATATATTATTATTTTTGAAGTAATAACCTTTCCAATGATAAGTTTGGAAGGGGGACCGAATAGACCCCTAAAGGGGCTCAAATTTGGGTACCTCTGATATACAAATTTTTTAATCGCTTGCCAAATTTTTGTTTCTCTTTCAATTTAAAATATTTTTATACATTATTGTAGGCACTGATAAGATCTACAAAAAATATGCTTGCATGTCCAATCTATCTCTTATAGTTTTTGAGTTATTTGCGTTTGAATTTTTAAGTACCTCAATTTTGCATGTTCTTGGTCCAGTTTTTGTCATATATATCCTATTGTTTCCGACTGATGTCATTTATTTTTTCTTTAGCTAATTAAAGAACAAAATTATCTATTGAATTAAAAAAATTTGAAGTCAATGCCTTTACCGACTCCAAAAATAAGCAATTCTGAATTTGAAAGTAAAAATTACGACTTTTTGTGTTTTTTTTAGCCGAAAAAGTATCTTCACTCTTTTTTCTCTAAAATAAAATTTTCTTTATTCTTCAATTTTCTGAAAGGTATCTTCATAGAGAAGACTTTACAATAAAAAACAAGTCCAGTGGTCAAGGTACACACTCTCCCGAATTTGACCCATTTTATATGAAAGTTTTGACTTTAGTCTATATTTTCTCCAATCCCAAAGCACGGCAAGCGGAATGCAGTTTAAGAATCTGCAATATGTTGTTAAAAGTTTTCAATCAAAATCTACGGGACTTCGGCTCTGACCGTGTGAAATTTTATTGAGATACCTCTAATGGTTCTTTAGCTACTGAATTATTTTGTAATGACTATTAGTGTGCAACACTAATAATTAACAGATCTTTTTAGTATTTGGCCCATAACTCGGTTGTTTATGAACGAATTTGTTTGATTAAAAAAAAATAAATAAATTATAAAAATATTTGTAAAAGTTCTACAGTGGCCAAAATAAGTATTCGACATACCATTTCATTTCTTATAATTACTGAATTATTTCAAATAAAATGACAAATATTTATTTGAAATATGTATCTACTTCTATTTTGAGTAATATTTTCTCTCAAATACATAGAACTTTAAAGATCGCTGCCATTTTTTCAAATGTATACGAATTCAAACGCAAAAAAAATATCCGACACACAGTGGGATCAAACGCAAATTTTTCGGTAATAAATCTCCTAAACTACTAGTTGGATTAAATTCAAATGTATGAAAGAGTTGCAGAGGAGGACCTAAGCTTTAAGAAAAATCATCCTGTAGTCACCCTGTGATAACACAAGAAAATCTACAGGGTGTCAAAATTGACTACCTCGAGTATGTAAAAGTTTAAAAAATCGTAACTTATAGAAATGAAGTCCGATTTTAAAGATTTTTATATTTCTATAAAGTGCTTGGCAAGAAAAAATAAGCTTACTCATCCAAGTTATCTCTTACTGTTAAAGAGATATTTACACTTGAATTTTGAATTTTTGATTTTTTGCCTCGACTTTCTTTCGTTTTTCGGAAATAAGTCCTGAGGTATATGAGGTAAAAATTTTTTAAAAATATTTTGTAATTTGCTATAAATTTCAAAATAATATGCTGAAAGGATTTTTGGATTATCTCAATGCGTCTAGACGTGAAAAATATTCAAAGTCAGCACTCTGAAATTGGTATGAAAAATGGCTATTTTTTACAAAAATATAGTACAATTCTTTCACTTTTTTCTCAAAGTTCCGTTAAAGAAAAAACTTTTTTCTTTATATATTTCAAAAGACAAGGCTTCATAAAAGGCTAATGTAGAATTTTTAACTGATTTAGGCTTGTACCCTACATTAGGCATTGATCGAAAATGGTGAATTTTGGAAAAAGTTAAATTTTTATCGATTAATAAAAAAAATGTCACCGAGCTTTTTTAAATTTATTGACAATATTTCATCAAAAAATAGATTTAGAACAATTTTGCACTAAAATGCTTCCCGCCCTGCCATAAACGAATGCAGGAGAGCAGATTTCATGAAAAAATAAATTTTTTAAACAACTTTTTTTTTCTTTAACTGCATAAAAAAGCATATTAGCATAATATTTTCACAATTATTTCTTATGTAGTATATAAAATAAATATCAATCTTTCTTTCCTGCGAAAATTATTAAAAAAGCTTTACAAATAAATTTTTGGCAATTTTTCAAAATTAAAAAATATAAAAAAGATATAAAAACCAAAAAATAATGTTTTGTAAAGCAAAACTCCGCCTATTTTCCAAAAGCTAATAAAATATTACAAGGATATAAAAATACACTTATTTATCAATTTATTGCTGTATAACATGTATATATAGATAGTTTTAAAAGCATTATATCATTGTCTCAAATCTGACAACTTAGGTCAACTCTAACCAAATTCATTGTTTTACAATATTTCCATATGTGCGTATACGTAACACACAATTGTATTGGCACGTTTTGGTTGTTGAACGAGATAATATTAGTAATAATCGCTTATATTTATTAAATATTGTTTATTTTGAAAAATTGCCAAAAATTTGTTTATAAAGGTTTTTAAATGATTTTTTCAGGAGTGAAAAATTAATTAAGAAACAACGCGAAAATATTATGCTAATAAGCTTTTTTATGCAATTAAAAAAGTCGTTTCAAAAATTGACTTTTTTCATGAAATCTGCTCTCCTGCACGCAGTTTAGTGTCAAATCGTTCTAAAACTATTTCTAAATAAAATACCGTCAATAAATTTAAAAAACCTCACGTGACATCTTTTTTTTATTGATCGATAAAAATTTAACTTTTTTCCAAAATTCACCATTTTCGACCAATGCCTGATGTAGGGTGCAAACATAAATCAATTCAAAATTTCTTTATTAAACATTTATGAAGCCTCATCTTTTGAAATAAGGAGTGAGATCGAAAAATTCTTAACATACATAATATTCAATAACTTGGAAACGGTTGATCTTAGAGTTTTCATTATTTTTTAATTATTTGATAATTTAGCACAGATCACAGAAATATATAATTTTTATGGTTCTAACCACTAATTATAAAATTGTGGACCATTTTTGAAAACCCTTTCTTTGTAGATTTGATAGTTGATTCAGTCACTTTTTTGGAATAGTGTGCACATCTTCTGTTAAAATTTTCGGTATTTTGAGACACCTTTTTTGTGCTCTTGAATTCACTTTTCACAAGAGCTCAATATCTCTCCGCTGGCCTAAGCTATGGACAATTTTTAAAATTGACCTCTCTTGGTACTAAAACTATGTTACTGATTTGGTACCACTCCAGAGCTTTCTTACCGTAGTGTCATGATATCAAATCGGGCAAAAATATGTGGACACGTTGTGCTTTCTTAAGAAAAGAAGAAGTCTTTTTTGCAAATATTCCTTTATGCATATTTTGGTATTTATAGATCCGAATGTATCAAATGACTTTCCTGTTTTGCCGCAACTGCAAAAAGCTTGTCATACCAATAATTTTGTGAGAAATTTTTGCTGTTTTTGGGTCTTAAACTTATCTCCAACATTGCTTCGAGCATTAGCAATAAAAAGTTTTGAGACACAAGCTGCGAAGATTCTGCCAGCACCTACGTTTCTTCGTCAATTATACAGCTTGAGTATTTTTGTATGAAATTTGGTTTTAAATTCCGAGTCCTATTTTTGGCTTGTAATTTTTTTGGTAGAATTCCAGTTTGGAATTTTTGAACTTTATATGTTATCAACATGTATGAATATAACATTGCCAGCGTTATCAGAAATTCCCCACAAAAACGCGCTAAAGTACGTTATGAATTTATTAATTAATACTGTGTTAAATTTCTGCAATATCGATAAGTTCGCATATAAGGGTATTTCACGAAAATAATTTTTATGTCGTTAACTACCATCCTGTTAAGGAAACCTGCATACAGTGTTACCGTTTGGTGACTAAAGTCGCCAATTGCCCCTTTTTGAACCACCTGGCCACTTTTTTGGCCCCTTTTTCAAATGGCGACTTTTTAAGACTATGTGCTAAATAACGAGAAACTAAGTTGTTTGAAATATATTGAACCATAATTTCAACACATATAAAAATCGCGGAGCATTAATAAATTAACTGAAACTGTTAATAACTAAAAATAATTATAAAGTTTATGAACAGCTATTTATATCATCATATGCCGAATTTTTTTTAGACTGGATTGAAAAAATAAAAAAAGTTTCGATGAATACTTATATCCTAATTTATATTTATACATTCCTCATAGCAATCCCTCGGGGGAACGTGTTTTTATTAAATTATCAATAATAAAAAATAGTTTGTCTAACAGACTTAAGTCAATACTTTTGGATCCATGCGTTTCATCCAAAATTTGTTTGACGGGGACTTGAAAGACTGGAATACGACAGAAGAACTCGTACAAAAGTACAGAAATTTTATTAATTAAAAGAGGATTAACTATTTTTGTGAATAAATTCTTATTTTTGCAATAAAAAAAAATGTAGAATAATTATAAATTATTTTGTTATTAATAAAACTGAATTTTGTACTTTTTCTTAAAATTGTTGTCAATATACATATTTTAAGAAGTTTTTTAGATTTTAAAGCAGTTGGCCTCTTTTTTATCAAAAAATCCCCTTTTTGGCGACTTTTTATATTGAAATCCCCTTTTTTGGACACTTTTTATACCCACCATCAAAAAGATGGGGGGTATATTGATTTTGTCATTCCGTGTGTAACATGTCGAAGGAATCATTTAAGACCCCACAAAGTATATATTTTCTGGGTCCGGGTTAGATACTGAGTCGATCTAGCTATGTCCGTCTGTTGAAAGCAGGATAGGGCTCGAACGGTACAACGTAGGGGGACGAAATTCGGCACAAATATTTGTCTTATATAAGGTTTGTTTGGGATTGAAAATTGGCAAAATTGGTTAATAAACAAAAAAGTTATGGGCTCGGTCTTGACCGACTATATCTTTTTCTCTCGTTTTGTTTAGTTTTGAACTTTTATATCAAATAAAATTTCTTTTGAAAATTTAAATTTTTAAAGAATAATAATAAATTTAAATAAATTAATTTCTCTAAACAATTCTGCGGTTTGTTATTATCGTGGACTTTACTCATATATTAAAGTCTTATTTTAGATAATTTTTTAAATCATTGGGATTGCTTAAGCTTTATTAACTCACTTGAACTAGAAACACAGGGTGTCCGTTTCATACTTTTCTGCTGATATCTCATAAAAAAAAGCATGTACGACAACGAAATTTTGTATACATAGTTTGGGGGTCGATATAAACTCGGAAACCAAAAATGGGCGTAGTCCGCCCACTTTACCACCCACCTTCCATATAAGGTGAAATTGTGTTCAAATAGTTCAAGGACCAATGTAAACTCGGAAACAAAAAATAGGCGTGGTCCGCTCACTTTTCCGCATACCCCCTGTATAACGTAAAATTTGCAAAAGTTGATGGTGGGTATATAGATTCGGCCGAGCCGAATATAACATTCGCGCTTGTTACAAATTCTCAACGGTAACGCTGCCTACATATAATGAACAACAGCAAACGTACCAAAAAAGTACTATCATCTAGAGATATAGTATAGAGTGTAGTTCTTCTTTAGAAGACCATTGTGCAATGGTATAGGGTACATTAGTATTAGGTCAGGATTGAATGATTATTATTTTCTCATTTAATGTTATTTCATTTTTAAATAAGCGAAAAAGAGATTATGCAAAGACCGCAGAATTTATAAATTTTGGCAGTATGTACATATATATTTGGCACTAGGTAAGCAATATGAATGTATTGTCGATTATAAATATAATTGTAATTTCTTTATTATATTTTATTTTTGTTTTATATGAATATTCTGTGGAGCTTACGGATCTATGGTGCGGATGAAGCAAATGAGCAATATGTGCTTTACCAAACAAACCATTGTAAACTTGCATGAATGTATTATCTTACAAAACATTAGAATATTAAAACTTATTATTAAATTACATGTTACAACAGTACTAAATAACATATTAAATAGCATTGTTAAATATAAAAAGAAAACTATTTTGTATTATTTTTTTTATAAATTCTAACCGATTTAATAAAAAATATTATTAAGTTTAAGAATTTATTTATTGAATATGAAATACAATTTTTTCTGTGCGCAAGCTTTTTAAAATTTACAAAAAATAAACATGAATACACAGAAAAAATAAAATTTTGTATTCTATTACTAAATTAATAAAATCAAGTATTTTTCTTATTGAAATCGGACCTATCACGAAATTAGTAAAATCAAACATTCAAATACGTAAAAATTTTATTGAAAAAAAAAAAAAAATTTCCTATTAAAATATTATACTATTTAAAAAACATGATATTTGCAAATTCTAAAAACAGATTATAACGTTTTTAATGAAAACAATAAAATTATTATTTGTTTTTTGACCGAAAATCTAACAATATTTTGTATTGAGTCAATAAAAATAGTTATAAAAAATAATTTTTAAAATTAATATTTATTTTTTGCCACATTGCAAAAGCTCTATTCTTATAAATACAATGTTATAAAAACTAAACATAAAGTTATTAGAGAAAAGATGTTTATAAAATGGAATTATTTCTACTTATACATAAGATGAACAAAAATGGTAACAAATTAAATATCCACCTATATTTTATCAATCTTAAGTAATCAACATTTTACAAATATACATATTTCACCAATTTATCGGGTTTCTGATTTAGAATTTAGTGACATAATCATACCATGCATGGGTTTTTGGTAAGATTATTGGACCCTTTTCTTGCGATTTGTTCCAAAAGTTCCAAACCATAGCCAAAAAGCGATCCTCCTTTCTAATCTTTCTACAGCAATCTACAAAATTTTGAAAATACAAATTACAAGTAAAATATGCAGGCAAACGTTTCTCAGGCTTGAATTGAAATATCAAATCGAGGGATCTAGAAAAGGAATAGTTATAATCAGACGCAAAAATTTATTTATATAATGTGTAATAACTTACCTCCGGGTGTTTCTAAATCACGCGAATATTGGGATTTGTATTTTTAGTTTTATTATAAAAATAAAATAATTTCTTTAATAATTTTATTCTAGATGTCAAACATTAAACAGTTTTTGTTTTTTAAGTAACTTTTTAAATTTTGTATAAACCATGATAGAATTACTAAAGGTAAAATCACTAGAAAGTTTGTTCTCATTTTTATTTACCCTGAAAAGTCAAACACATAAATCAAAAGAAAATGTAAAAAAAATTTAAAATAAAACTTCAAATTAGAAAAACAAAAAAAAAAAAAAAACAATATATTTTACAACAATTTTCTTTAAAAAAATGTATGCAACTAAATTTTATTCTAACAAATATTCTCAAATATATGAATTGTAAATGTCCAGTTGGACAAATGTACGTATTAAAAGTTTACACTGCATTCCAAGGATAGAATTCGGCATTTCAGGAAACAATTTGAATCATATACTTATGTGTGTAAACAAAACATTTTATATTTTTTTTCATTCTTGATTTTTGTTTTTTGCTTTTAATTTTTCAGTTTTTTGACTTAACAAGAAATAAAATTGACGACTCTCTCTAGTGATTCTACCTTCTATTATTATATTATGGTATAAACCAATAAAACAAAATTATAAAATTAAATAAATGTTTTTATTAAATTTGAATTTACAACCAAATACTGATTTATTAAAAAAAAAAAAATTCTTCATAATTTTTTCTGTGTATATTCAAATGGAAAATGTTTGAGCGATCTTTCATGGAATGAATGGTATATTTATGTATATCATACAGTAATGGCCATCTTTTACTATCCTGCATTATGATACGATGCTGTCAGTGAAAAATCTGACAGAATAAAAAAAAAAGTGTGTTCACTCAATAAAATAGCTAATGTAAGTAAATATGGTTTCTAGTGCGCATGACGCGGGTAGTATAGTAAAGTAAAATAATACTAAATTTTCCAACCCTTATGTACATTGTTATTATTATTTTTGTTAAAGTGGACATAGAAAGAAAGTTTTAAATTTTCTTATAAATAACTTTTGATGCTAATTTTTTAATACGTTCAAAAGTTTATTAGAAAATAATATTAGCAAAACAAAGTTTATAAAAATGATAAAAATACTATCATAAAAAACAAAACAATATAAATCGGAACCAACATCTTTGAATATTGATTTAACAATTGATTTGTATTTTGGTGGATTATTCTGAATATGTCTCTTTTGGATTGTGGTTATATTGTAAGTTTATATATGTATATTAGTATTACATGATTTGAAATAACTTATGTATATATTTATTTATTACAGTAATTGGTAAATATTTAAAATAGTTTACCGGCTCTTTTCACCATTATCAGTTATAACTTAAACTTTAAGTGTACGTATATTAACATGTGAAAATGAAATTTTACCACTTGTTAATATGTAACTGATACTATTTAACTCCAATTTTTTTTTAATTGAAAACAAGATAGAAAAATATAGTTGGTCAAGCAAAACTGTATGTACTCCAAAGTTCAGGGAAGGGTCTTGGGACCTGAGGCCAATTGTTGGCCGATACTTGTATTACTCTTAATTTTATTGTTCTATGAAATATTTGTATGCATTATTAGGCTGCACCAAAATTTACCAACTTACGAATTTTGACCATAACTCCCCCCTGAATTGTTCTTTCGATTGCAAAAACGTACTGTGTGAAATGTTAGTGAAATCGGATATCGTTATCCCGTGCAGCATCAGAAGTTTGTAGGGTGCCTTTATATGGGAAAAAGTTGTCCCCTTTTTATATACACATATTATCTATCAAATAAGATATAAAAAGAGTTATAAGGAATTCCCCAGACCATTAATGCGTTTTAAATTTTTAAATTTTTGGTAAATGTTTAAATAAAAGGCTAATTTCAATTCAAACTGAACCCTAATTACTAAAAAATTAATTTTTGTTTTCGCAGGATATTCCAAACACCTTTCAATGCTCGTTTCAAAACTCCATTTTCAAACTTTAAACATATTTGAAAAAAGTTCGAAAAAAAATTTACAAGTTAATAAACAACACTATAGAAAATAAAACTAAAAAAGAATTAGTTCAATACCTTTTATGACTAAGCCGTACCTTCGATTTGAATTCTGCGGATTTCGGCAAAAACACAATTTTTCAGTTTTTTAGATATAATGTCAACTTTTTTGAACTGATGTTCATACTAAACAAAATTATTATGTAATAAGGTAAAACATATGTCAAGAAATACATTCTGAAGTTTCTAAAAAATTGGACAAGGATAACCTTTAAAATACGTAGGTCAAAGGTCAAAATTAGAAAAAATTAAATTTGTAAGGAAACCATAACGAAAAATAATTTACTATTGTATAAATTTCGATGCAATGATTTCTATGTATAATTTTGATGATTTTTCATGGTCTTACTTGAAAGAATTAGGTAATTGTCATTTTATTTGTTCAAGATATTAATCAATAAAATTTAATTTTAATATATTTATAAATAAGTTTGTTTGGAAAAAGCAGACCAAAGGCTCAGTTGAGGGTTAAATTTGCCTTTTTTCATTAAATTGCATCGAATTTTTTTTCTTTAAATTTCATCGAAATCCATGCAAAAATAATTAACTGTTTACTATGTTTTCCATAAAAATTGTAATTTCTTTTAATTTTGACCTTTGACCTCAGTATTTTAATAGCTATTTTTTTAAACTTTAGAATGTATTTCTTGACAAATGTTATACTTTATTAGATACTAATTTTGTTTAGTTTGAACATCAGTTCAAAAAAAGTTGACTTTATATTTTAAAAACTGCAAAAAATGCATTTTTTCCGAAATCTCCAGAATCCAAATCGCTGGTACGGCTTAGTCATAGAAGGTATTGACCTAATTATTTTTTAATTTTATTTTCTATACTGTTGTATATAAACCTGCAAAGCTTTTTTTTTTTTTTTTTTTTTGAACTTTTTTCAAATATGTTTAATAAATTTTTTTAAAGTTTGAAAATGGAGTTTTGAAACAATCTTAAAAAATGAAAATATTTTTTAATCGAGCACGAAAAGGTGTTTGGATTATCCTGCGGAAGCAAAAATGAATTTTTTAGTAATTATGGTTCAATTGAATTGAAAGTAGCTTTTTATTTAAACATTTATCAAAAAATTAAAAATTTCGTTGTACACTAGATTACAAAAGTTTTGATTCTGCTTGCTCCACCGGCAGTTTCTGGTAGATAGGGGTAAAAAAAAGTATATGTGCAAAAATTGGGTCGATCGGTCGTAAACCGGTCAGTCGACTTTGACCTTTGCCCTGAAAAGGGTCTTAAAAGTAACTAATATCTTTATTGCGCTATAACTCTTTAATTTAACATTTTGCGAACCAAAATTATATTAGCTTTTTTATTGAGAATAAATCGCTGAAATTTCTGACATATAATTTTTTAGTCTACTATGACTTGTTGTGAAGTTATCGATTTTTTACATATTTTAGTAACATTAGCATTAAAGTGTAACATAAAATTTTAAATCATTATAGCGAGTATTTTTAGATTATTGTTGCATTAAAGAGTCATTCGAAATTTAGGTGTTGCCGATTAACCAAAAATTATAAAAGTTGACATGTTAATATTTTTACACACAAATACCTTTTTAATTTCTTCGACCTTATTATATTCCTAAAAATTTAAAACTAAAACAACAAGTGCATAATGAAAAAGTGCTAAATATCGAATAGAAGCAACTTAGTAGACAATTCTGGTATTTAATTAATAAATATTCTTCTTGATAAAAAAATATTGAAGCAGGGATAAATAAAAAAAAATAATTTCAAGTGTTCAAAACGAGACGTTACGGAAATAAAATGGTTCACTTTTAATTAACCTTTATAATGTCACATATTTTCAATAGAGGTAAATTATCAAATAAATAGCACATTTGTTCCTTCTTGAAAGAATACTAAACAACAGACAAACAATATTTCAGAAGGAATCGAAACAGAACTAAATTCCGTTATTCTGTGCATTTTATTCATTTAAAAGTGCATTTGCTAGTTATTTTTAAAATATATTTTTATTTTTTTGCTAGCTATTGTGAAAAATATTACATATTTTGAATATATACAGTATATACATATACAGGCGCGGATCCACGGGGGGGGAAAATCGGAAATTTCCCCCCCTCAAAATGGATTTTCGAACTAAGAAAAATTAAAAATTTTATAATAGAAAAAAGAAAAAATATAAATTCTTTAAGAAAAATGTTCTTTAGTGAAAATAAAAGAAGGCAGAATGAATTTATCTTCAATAAAGTCTAAGAGCGGCCAAACTATGTTTAGAAAAATGTATTTATCTTATTTTTCCTTCAAAATTTTAAGTAAATAAATTGGTTTTTAAAATTAGAAAAAATATAGTAAATGCAATTCCCATATTTTTTCATTAAATTCAAGATTAAACTTTACATACGATTTAAAATTTTTATGTTAATAAAAAAATTATTGTATAAGTGCTAGTTTCATCAGTCATATTGAAATTACATTAACTAATGTTTTAATATTACTTAAAAATTTCGACTTCATGAAAAATATTTTTTATTATATAAATCCGAATCTTTTCAAAATTTTATACGAAACAATTTTTAAATATCAAAAATAAACAATAATAATAATAAATTTTACATATGATGGAAATTTTGGTTCACTATACAGATTTAGTTTATAAATAAAGTAATAAAAGTCTAAAAATTTTAATTTTTCAAGAAAAATCTTTAAAAAATGTTTATTAAAAATATTCATAATTTTGTGTTAAGAAAAAAATTGCTTAGTTAAAAACCATTAATTTAACATTTTCCCAAGAAAATGTCTACCATTTTTGTAGAGGACGATGACAAAAATAATACTTTTCGCTTAATTTTCCCCAAGTATTTTATTAAATATTCTAAAAATTGTACTGAAGAAAATAAATTGTTTTTTCTTTTACTTTCCTGAAGAGTTGTTTTACATTTTGTCGCACACCTGTGTGAACAATTTTCATCAGGCACCGTAAGATTACGAATTTTAAAATAAAACTCAACAAATAATCATTATTTTTGATTTCTATTTTTTAGCTCAACTTTTAATGACTATTTTTGATTTTTACTTTTTTTTTTGCTCACAATATAAAACTTAACATAAGAAATTAAACTGTAAAATATTAACAAAAAATCTTTTAGTAAAAAAATTTATTTATTGCAAATAATTTTATTTTTAATAAAATAAAAAGATTTTTAATAAAAAATTTGATTTTTGAAAAAAATTTCGATATTTAGTAAAAATAATAGGATTTTTCATAAATCTAAGTTTCGATGAGAAATGTTTTTTATTAAAAATTGCGTAATAGTTTTGTTTTTCATGTTAAGTTTTATATTTTAAATATAAACTTGTAGCAGATATCAAATGAAAACAAAGTACTTATGTTCATATATAACAAATTTTATGAAATTTAAAATTTCCGACTGAAATAGTATGAAATTTTATAAAGTGATTTATTTAGATATTTTTCACTAGATTTTCTTCACGGCCTCCTTCGTTGCAGAAAAAATTATTACCGTATATTTTTCAATTAACATATAATATATTTAAGTAAAAATTAAATTTAAGTAAGATTTTATTTCCTATTTAAATGTTTAATTCATTCAATCATCTACTTGATTGATTTAATACATTTTTTAATAGAATTTTTTGTTTCTACTTTTCATTCTTTGTAGTTTTTAGTAATTGATATAATAATTTTGGTGAGATTTGAAAATTTAAAAAAGTTTTTTTATGCAATGTTTATGCAATATTATTTACTACATTTGTTTATTGAATACTTGTTTCGATGTTATCAGATTAACTTCAAATTTTACATCTATGTAAAAAAAAAAAAAAATTAATTTCTCACTTAACGATGAGATAGTTCAGTTTGCTTGATATCCTATTAAGTTTTAAATAGATTAGCTTTTTATGTTTTTTTTTCAATGATGCATTCTTTATTTAAATTATTTTATTTTGAATTATTCAGGAGTAACATAAAATAAAAACACAGCTTTCATAATTAAAATCCATTCAATATTCCCAGAAAAATGTTTATTTCGATACATATTTGTAATTATGCATTTTTTTCTAATTAAAAATAATAATAATTATAAACAGGGCAAGTTTTTATATGCATAAAAAAAATTTAAATATGCGCTTGAAAAAGCACGAAAAAATGTTATAATATGCACAGAAATATGCAAAAATAGCATGAATATGTATATAAAAACCAACGAATTTATGAATTTTTATACATTAATGTGTAAAAAATATGCACAAATATGGATTTTTAACTTTCAATATCTTATACAAAGATTTCGATGTTTATAAAAAATAACTATTTTAATTTTAAGTATCATATTTGACCCTTCCGATTGTTTTCTTTGCAGTATTAACAATGTACTCAAAATAATAAAAAAAAATTTTAAATCATTTGATTGAAATCCAAAAAATCGCAAAAAATTTTTGTTTTCGTTAAGAAAACTAACTTTTATCTCTAAAAATATATCTTTAAAATATAAGCATTTTTTATGAAATTGTTTTGAAATATGCAAATGCTTACTTTCCAATCGAAAAGCTTGACAAACTTGTTTTTATTGTAAATTACCAATTTTTCTGGCAAAAAAAAAAAAATGATTGGTTAAATTTTCATAGTTCAAGAATTATATATAAAAACATAATTTTTCCAGTGACGATGAAAAAATTTCCCCCCCCCCCCAAACGCTCCGGCTGGATCCGCGCCTGTACATATATAAAGTAGAAGACATAAAAAAAAATTTTATGTATACAAATATCAACATGTCATTTTTTATAATTTTTAGTAAATCGGCAACAACTAAATTTCGAGTGAATCTTTAATCCAAAACCAATATCAAAATACTCGCTGCAGTGATCAAAAATTTCATGCTACACTCTACATTTAATGCAAATATTGCTAAAATAAATGAAAAATCAATACTCCAAATTAAAATTTTGTCCATCTACGCTAAAATAGTAAGCATATGTGCGAAAATGTATTGATTCATAAAAGCTACGAATCATGCTCCACAAAATAATAAAACCCATCTCTAACAGGCTAGGTCCATATTAAAACGAGGGCCATTTTTTAAATAAATTTAATAAATTTTTGCTTTGATTCATTACAACATCACAACAAGTCATAGAAGGCTAAAAAATTATATATCAGAAATTTCAGCGTTTTATTCTCAATAAAAAAGCCAATATAATTTTTGTTCGCAAAATGTTAAATTAAAGAGTTATAGCGCAATAAATATATTAGTTACTTTCAAAACCCTTTTCAGGACCAAGTCGACTGACCGGTTTACGACCGATCGTCCCAATTTTTGCACACATATTATTTTTTTAGCCCCATCTACCAGAAACTGTCGGTGGAGCAAGCAAAATCAAAAATTTTGTATTCATGGATAGTCTATTGTGCACTCCTTACACAAGTTTCTAAAATACATTAATGATCTGGGGAATTCGTAATAACTTTAATATTTTTTAATCCATTTTCTCTTTTTATATCTTAGTTGATAAATAGTTATGTGTATATTAAATTTTTTTAACATTTAGGTGCAAAACAAAGTATTTAATAAGAACATTTTTCTAAAAACGCAACCTACAAACTTCAGGTCCGATGCGACACGGGTTAACGATATCCGATTTCACTAATATTTCTCACAGTACGTTTCTGCAACCCAAAAAATAATTCTGGGGGGAGTTACGGTCAAATTCGAAAGGTGGTAAATTTTGATGCAGCCTAATGCATTATATTATCTTATATATTTTAGCGGATTCCCATAAGATACGGGACTTGTGGTTATTTATGGACCGATTGTTATTAAATTTGGCACTGTAATTTCTACTTATCTAAAACTTATTTGTGTCAAATATTAACTTGATACTAAAATTTGTATAGAATTTATGCACATTAAAGTGATTGTCGGAGGAGGGGTTTATATGGACCGGTCTTCATGAATTTATTATCTTCAAAAGGTTTTTCGGATTTTATGTGGGAGCTATGGTCAATTATAAACCAGTTAATTTCAACCAAATATTGCGACTTGTATTTCGTTCATAAAGTTTACATGAACTGGCAGACAGTGGACAGACATCCTTAAATTCCACATATGTGTATGAGGTAATTCCGAAAAATTTCGACACAGCTCGGATTTTTACCATCTCCGATTTTGATGAAATTCAGCACGCATAATCTACTCCTCTAAGCTCTTCAAATGGTGTATAATCCCACTCCATAACGGTTCATAATTTATGAACCTCTAAAGTAGGACATCTCGGGCATTTTTGTCAAAAATTAACAAAGTTCAATGTTTAATAACTTTTTCGTGCATTATCTGATTTTAACAAAAATAGTGTCAACGGAAAGTCAGACAACCTTCTGGCGTAAGGACCTCTAAAATGAAAAAAACATCCTGAAAAGATTATTTTTGTTTCCCTTATTTTTTCACATAACGTTTAAAATTATATTGTCATTATATTTTAAGTATACATAAATTTCAAAATGGGAACAGAAGTTACAACAATTTATCTTTACTAACACATTTTCTTTTAGATATTAATAGCCTAATTCTATAACTCAAACGTTTGTTCTGTTATTGACAATAACATGATTTTTTTAAATTTGTATTCTATAAACACTTTATTTTATTTAACAGAACAATAGTCTGCTATTACAATAAAGACGTTATCATTACAGAATTTCATAATTTAAAAGCAGAGTTATTCCATTTAAAATCAACCAACTGATTTTCTCACCTCTTCCGAATTTGATAATATTTGGTACAATTATTATTCTTGTCAAAACTAAAACTAATTCAAAATTTCAGATAATTTCATCAAGTGGTTCGCTAAATATCGCGATTTGAAAGTGCAAAAGCTAAAAATATGTACAAAGTTGTATACACAAAATTACAAATATCTTCGAAGAATTGATTATATAAGATTTATTGAGATGTCATATTAAAGGTATCGAAATTATCTTTAATATGACGTATAACATGACTTTTTTCTCAACATCAAAATGGTCCATATCTCGCGATTTTTCGTTCGCGGTAAATATCTCGAAAAATGGTCTTTCTAAAAATTAAAAAAAAATATATGTTAACGATGAAAATGTTTTCTATAACCTTGGAAAGTGGCATTCGCGGACAATATTTCAAGAGTTATTACAACAAATGTCATAATAAATACGAAATATTTATTTCAATTTGTATTGTTTTCTTTGTAATAAAATAGAAAAATCGCCAATTTCTTCCAAAAATCATCCGAATGTAAATTCGGCAAGGAATCAAAAATGACGCTGGTAACGCAAATGGCAAGTTTAAGTTTAAGTACCTGAAGCATGTTTTTATGTTAAATTTTATTGGTAGATAATTCACGAATTAAATTTCGGTCATGTTATACGTCATATTAAAGGTAATTTTCATCAATAAATCTTATATAATTAATACTTCGAAAGATATTTGTAATTATGTGTATACACCTTTGTACATATTTTTAGCTATTTTGCACTTTCAAATCGCGATATTTCGATGAATTAGTCTTAGTTTTGACAAGAACAATAATTGTACCAAATATCATCAAATTCGGAGAGGTAAAGTCAAAACTTGTAATTTTTCGAGTTGGTTTTAAATGGAATGACTCAGCAATGTTATAACGAATCTAGTTGTCAATTTCAACGATAGTTATTTTGGAAGTGATGAACGAATTTTTACTTAAAATGTCTTCATTTATGAACAAATTCGCATGGAAAATTACTTGATGTACTTAAATATTTGAAGAGAAATTGTTATAAGCTGCATAATTCCCAAGAAATTTATTGGCATAACATATGGTTCCAAAGATGTATTTTGTTAGGTTTTATTCGAGTAATAGGTACTATATTTGTGAATTTTTGGGAGTTTTAATATGCTTCACCCTTTAAAAAACCTAACGTGATGATTTTTATTTAACTATCGAGCGTTTTCTGAATGGATATTGTCGCATAGTCCCCGTTTTAGTTGAAGTTCTTGACGTTATATTTTTTGTTAACCTTTTATTAAAAATATTGTTCGCTAATTTGATGACACACAAGGTCGAGAATGAAATAGATTAGACTGTTTTAATGAAAATCGCTTTTTATTTCAAATATCCATTTATTTATGCAATTTGAAATTAGACATTGTTAATAAAAAAATTTATTGGGCTTTGCACGATCCTTATATTTAATGGCTTCAATGGAATTTTAAAAAAGTCCTTTTGAATTGTAGATTTGCCAGGATTTGTTTTGAATTTAGGGGCGGCAACAGATTGCGACTTAAGGTAGGATTACACGATTGCCGCAATGCACCAATTATTGGTCTACTTTATGCGCCAATCGTGTAATTTCACAATTTATTGGTTCATACGGCAACCTTCGACAATATTTTTTTTATTTGCCCCAATCAAATGCAACCCTGGTACGGCAATTTTTTTTATTTTTTTTTACATATATATTAGTTTTTATTGAATCTTTCTTTTTCAGAAATTTACAATAAGTATTAAAATCTTAACCTAAACTTAAATTATTGTTGATATTGCCACTGCAAAATCCAACGTAGAGTTTTCATTAGTAGTGTTATCTTCCAAGATCCAGTGTTTCCATTCTTCTTAGGCGTCTGTGACCCTCAAAAGTTAGCAGATCCCTAGCGAGAGGGTTTGGGTGTTCAGATAATTTTTTCATATATTTGATGCTACTGTTCTTTATCTCCTCACGAATTGTAGGAATATTGAGATCCTTGTGGATGTTGCTATTTCTGACGTACCATGGTGCACCTGTTATTATTCTTAGGAGTTTGGACTGTCTTCTCTGTAATTTTTCAATATTTGATGAGGAGGCTGTTCCCCAGAGCTGTATGCCATATAACCATATAGGTTTTATTACTGCTTTATATAACAGTACTTTATAGTCCAAGTCTAGGGCTGACTTTGGACCAATTAACCAATGAATTTGGGCAGATTTTAGTTTTATTTGAGTAACTTTGGATTCTATATGACGAGTCCATGTTAAACGCCGGTCTAGGTGAATACCAAGATATCTTACTTTATCCTGTTCAGGTATTTGGGCATTGTTTATTCGAATGGGGGGACAACTTTCCCTGCGTAAGGTAAATGTTATATGGACACATTTCGAAGCATTCACATTGATCTTCCATTTATATAGCCATTTTTCCAGCTCAGTGATATGGGATTGGAGTTTTTCGGATGCAATCACAGGATTTGTATGCATACTTACAAAAGCAGTATCATCTGCAAAAGTTGATGTATGAGTCATAGGGCTCGTGGGCATATCTGCAGTATATAGTATATAAAGAAGAGGCCCTAAAATACTTCCTTGAGGTACTCCTGCGGAAATTTTTCTGCGAGAAGAAATCACATCTTTCGATCTTATTTGAAAATATCTATTTATTATATAGTTTTTTAGTAACTTATGAACGTTCTGTGGAAGTAACGTGGTCATTTTATGTATTAGTCCGTCGTGCCAGACTTTATCGAAAGCTTGAGATATGTCAATAAATAACGCAGAGCAATACTGCTTGCTCTCGAAACCTCTTCTGATGAGAGTTGTAATTCGATGCACTTGTTCAATAGTACCATGTTTTCTCCTAAAACCAAACTGATGGTTAGGTATACTGTTATTATTATTAAGATGTAATAATAGGCTCTTAAGGAGCAATTTCTCAAACAATTTCGAAAAAATTGATAATAAGCTTATTGGACGGTAAGATGTTACTTGAATGACGTCTTTTCCAGGTTTGGGTATAATTACTATCTCTGACAACTTCCAAGTACTTGGAAAGTAGCCAGTTCGTAAAATGGCATTGAAAATGGATAAAATAAATTTTAGAGCCGAGTTTGGCAAGAAACAAATCATTGTGCTGGTAATTTTTTTGGTACGGCAATACGCGCTAATACTTATTTAGTTTTTAATCCTCAAATAATTTCAGTTTTATTATTATCTATTTTCGATAACTGTATGTTATGTTAAAAACGTCAACACCTATTAATATAAAATTCATCTTTTATTAGTCGATAATTTAATTGAAATTAGTGAAAATTATTTCCATTTATCCAATAATTTAAATGGAAATAAATAAAAGTTATTTCTTTTAGTTTTTAAATTTTTGAAACATTTTGAATTGTGTAATTTTATTAATCTTTGATACCCTTCACCATCTTACCGACAAGTAATTAAATTTTTGCCTTAACGTATGCTATAATTATTTCCATTTATAAATCTACATTTTTTTCAAACTACAAAAATTTAAATACGAAAAAAAAAATCATAGCAACCTTTGCTTTTAAAAAATAAACAACAACAACAATTCCACATTTATTTATTTTTGTATGTTTGTATGTATATACAAACTGACTGCGTATACAAAGAACGACAACTATAATACTGTTATTAATTTTATTACTGCTGTTGCTATCTAAACTACTTGTCTTATAGGCAAAAACTTCAGTAATAATCATTATATACTTAATATACATGTTTTTGGCCCATAACTCTGTCGTTTATGAACGAATTTGATTGATTCAAAAAACCAAAATTTTATAAAAATATTTACGTCCGATCTGCATAAAATAAAGAAGGACTTAAAAAATAAAAAACGCGTTTTGTCCGATATCTCAGTTATTATTAAACCGATTTAATTAATTTTTTCCAAACAAAAATTCAGAAAAAATTTTCCGAGCTTTCTTTGCAAAAATGAGGTCTCTAGTATATACAGAGGCTTCAGAAACTGGAAAACCGGTTCTAAAAACAGAATTTTTAAGCATATCTCCGCAATTTATAAACCGATCTTGCTGAATTTCAATAGCAAAATTCTCGAAAGCATTTCCGATCGTTTGATATATATATTGTATATATCAGTAATCGGGGGGCTTCATAAACGCCATTTCAACCGACACACGGACGGAGGGACGGACGGACATGGTCTTATCGTCATCGCTACTTACAAGGATCCCGAAAATATTAACTTTTTTGCTCTCCGACGAAAATTGTGGAAATTACAAACGGAACGACAAACTTATATATACCCTTTTACACCTGTGGTGAAGGAGATTTGTTGGAACAAAGTTTATATAAAATCATCCCTGAAAACTTGAAAATTTTTAACTGGCAATTATAAAATAAAATATAAATCAATGTAATTTTAACATATTTTATTAATGTTAAAAGTAACGAATGATACAGAATACAAAAGATTGCTTTTAACGTTTGCGTTTATGTAAATTAACAGAATGAACAAAAAGTTACAGAATAAAGCCTTATTCTATAACTTTTCGTTTGTTCTGTTAATGCCCAGAAACGAAAACGTTAACAATTATTTTTGTTATTCTGTATCACTCGTTACGTTTAACATTAATAAAATATGTTAATATTGCACTGGTTACGTTATGTTTTTTGATTTTTTTATGTAATTGCCAGTTTCTAATTTTAATGTTTTCAGAGTTGATTCAAAGAAAACTATATCCTAAAAAATTATATATTTGTAATATGGTAACAATATTCATACTATTGAATGACAATTAATTTTGTTAAAACAAAATTATTTAAAAATTATAAAAACAATAAAAAAGCAATTTTTCTAAAGATTTTTTGATTCAAAATTATTCGATTTATGCATGACGGAGTATTACATTCAACACACGATACAAGTTTGCAAAATATTCGACCAATTGACAAAGCAGAGAATTTCCCAAATCTCAATAAATACATTTCGAAAATTATTACATTTGTATGAAGTTTTTTTGCGAAACATGTATAATTTTTTTAAAACTTTTTACCAAATATATGATTAACTCCATGAAAAAAGATTTGTTCTCGTAGGATTCATTCTTTTTATTGGAGAGTTTGTAAGTCACCGCACAGTGGGGTCAAACGCAATTTTTTGGTAATAAATCTGTATCTCCAAAACTACTTCTCGCATTAAATTGAAATGTATGGAAGAGTCAGCTTTCAGAAAAGTCATATCAAATCTACTCAGGTGCAAAATTTCATTTAAAAATATTAACTAACAAAAATGTTATTCCTCTACTAACACTGTCTGAAATTTCATTGAAATCGGACCAGCCGTTTGGAAATTCCAGATTTATTTCCATTTTATTTTTGAAACGGGACACTGTGCGATGTTAATAAATAAAAGGTTGCAAATTTTAGTTGTATTACTATAAAATCATTTTTTCAATGACAAAAATACACAGCCAAAAATTTTTAAAGTTGCGTTAAGTTAAAACGCGTAATTAATTTCGAGTGTTACTTGATTCCGATTACACTGAACTAAAAAGGTATATAAATACAATGAAAATGTTTATAGTATCAATGAATTTGTGCACTAATTTTGACCCTATGTACAGGTTCATTGAAACAATGTATTGCCATACATTAATATTCAAATTCAATGTACAAGTTCATTGATTAAATTTATTCTTACATTGAATCAATGAACACGTTCATTAAATAAAATAAATAATTCCAGTGAACAGTACATTGATTTCAATGAACTCATATTTTCTCCCAATTAAATTATACATTGAAAATGAAATATAATAATAGGCTTGTTCTGTATTTTTGGTTTTTATTTTATTTTAAATTAAATAATTAAATTGTATGATATTGAGTTAATATAAGCAAAAATTAAATATAATTTTCTTAATATAGATGCCATAAATATAATACAGTGTTTATATTACATTTGACCAAAAAAAATTTACATAGACAAAATAAATGTTACAGATGTGATCGTGTTTGCTTTGTCATTTATTTTATAAAGTAATTCCTGTTGTCCTCTACATTGCTCAATGATGGTATGGAATATCCATTTAGACGCCACATTGATATGAGAACAGCATTATCCTGAACAAAAAAGTTAAATAAAATTTTTAAAATTCGTTCAATGGCTTAACGTTTTGAAACTAGTTACTTACGAATTGAATCAATCTTGGTTTTGAAATCACGATAATTTTTGAAAACTCGGTATTTGAGGCTAATAACACATTCCTCTGCGCCTTAGTTGCTTTATCTATACAAATATAAATTAAATATAAATATTATATTTAATTTAATGAAACTGTTTAAAACGATTAACTTACGCGTAAGGAAGGCAAGTCTCCAAATTCCTGTTTTTGAGTAATTCATTTAATTTGGTGTATTCAATTATGCTGCACGACTTCTCCTGTGTGAATAAATTTATATTTATGTATTTTAATAATTCGAACGTCCATGCTTTATAACTTATTTACTTTTTAATTATTTTAGTTTTTAACACAATACTGAATATTTTTGTCTTTTGTTTAAAACGCGTCATTTCTTATTAAGAGATAAAAGCAACAAACTGAGATGTTTTTGTTTTACTTTATTTCCCGTTAGAAAGCATTTATTTCAACATAATTTAATGAAATATTTCATTGGTTTAATGTTTTTGTTCATTGTGTAATGCTTCTTCTTAATTAAATCAATGTATTAGTACATTGAATAACCGAATTCTATGAACTAATACATTAAATCAATTAACTGATTTACTTATTTTATTAAGAAATAAATTTAATGATTGGTTTCAATGTAATGTTCATAATAGCGTCAATTTTTTAATTGAATTTTAATGAATATTTTCATTGAAGCAATGAATTCGTACATTAAGTTTATAAATTCTCGGAAAAAATTAATGAATTTCATTTAATGTACTTCATTCATTGAAATTACTTTTTTCAGTGTAGAGCTATCATAACAGCTACATATTGGTATACATTATAACCGATTTCAATTAACGCCTTGTGTGTGCCTCGACGATTTATGAAATATTAAAGACACCGAGATCCCGTGAATACTTGTTATGCAATTTTTTGCTGAAACCCATTTTTTTCTCAACTATAACAATGATTTACAAACGTAATTTTGGAACCTTTTTTGATCATTCAATAATTTGGCTTCATTGAAATTAAGCAGTGAGTGTGCCTCGCGAAAAAGGCACTTCTTAGAGCCATATCCCCAAGTTTGGACACCTCCTGTAGCGTTTCTAGTGAGTACACATTGACGAGATATATCTCAAATAATTCATAAATACAAAGGCAATAAATCTCCATCCTATAAAATGTGATACACAAAACAGCAGAAATTTTCTAATAAATTTTTTTTTTAAATTTGGTTTCACAAATGGTTTACAATTTATTTCACCACTGGTCAACGAAAGACTGATTGAACACACGTTTACCTATTTCTACAAGTGTTTGTGGTTTACATTAGAAGAATTGGACACATATGCTAAATTCCGCGATTACGGCAATCAAAAGAAAGACAAAAAAAAAAACTTGTTATTTTCACACATTTTTTTTTCGGATTTTTAACTCTGAGTGCTTGACGGCACCGCATGGAACCGTTTCAGCTCTAGAATTTTTGTTGTATTACTCCACCAAGTGTTGTTAACATAATTGCATCAAAAGTTTTTAATTAAAAAAAATCAGAATTAAAAAATTATTTGAGGTTGAAGGTCGGTTTCATAAAGGTAAACGTTAAAAGAGAATTGGCCATATCTTACTGAGATTCCATCACACACTTCCATGTTGATATTACTCTCTGGTAGGATATTTACTTTTTTTTGTTTGATGTTTGGTCAAGAGCTCATCTGCAAGCCATAAAGCTGCTTTATATTAAACCTGTATCTAGATTGATAGATAAATTTTGTTCTCCAAAAACCTTATATGTATGATATATTTATTTTTACATAAGCTAAGTATTCTTATTATGGGGTGGCACAAAAAATATGGTTAATATTATAAAGTAAATTCCGAATATAACCAGAGTTTAAAATAACTACTAAAATATTAGCATTTTTCATATATTTTTGGTGCAAAACATAAAAATATTTCATTAACAAAAGTTTTTATTATAAAACGAAAAAAAAAGGTATAGTCGGTCAAGACCGACCATATAATACCCTACACTATTATGTATGACCATAAAAATTCGGGGAGGAGACCTATATTAGATCAACACTTTTACTAAATGTAAAATAAAATATACAAATACAGAATAATACGTTGATACTAACATCTACTTGATTTTATGCACTTTAGGGCGATTCTCGGAAGTGGGTTTATATGGGAGCAGTGGTAAATTATGGACCGATTTTAAAAAAATTTGGCAATGTTGTTTCTTTTTATATAAAACTTATTTGTGTCGAATATTAACTTGATACTAACATTAGTATGGGATTTATGCACGTTAAAGTGATTTTCGGAACAGGGGTTTATATGGGAGCTATGGTTAATCGTGGACCGATCTTCATACAATTCAGTACAAAGATTGATACTTATACAAAACTTCTTTGTACCGAGTTTCATTAAAAAATTCTTATTTCTAAAGCATTTTTTAGTGTTGAAACTTAATTCCGGGGGGACATTTGTATGGGGGGTAGGTGAAATAATGAACCGATCATAACCAATTTCAATAGGCTTCGTCCTTGTGTCATAAAAGTCCCACCTGCCAAATTTCATTCCATTATCTTCAAAATTGCGACCTGTACTTTGTGCACAAGGTTTACATGGACAGCCAACCAGCCAGCCAGCCAGCCATCCAGACGGACATCGTTAGATCGATTTAAAAAGTGATTCTGAGTCGTTTGGTATACTTTAAGGTGGGTGTTGGATAACGTTTTCTATGCGTTACAAACATCAGCACAAACGCATAATACCCCAACCACCTATGGTGGTGTAGGGTATAAATACTAAAAATATGCTAACACTAACGAGCTCCATATATGTTTGCTCGTGTCCATGAAAATACTTTTAGAAGTTTTACTAAACAAAAATCACACATCAACATGCTTTACCAATTTTCTAGTTCTCCAAAATATTTTGTTTGCATATTTTCTTCTTACAATATATTTTAACCAAAAATTATACAAGACAAAAAATATGCAACATGTCCAGTGCGAACTAAGTAAAATATTTTAGCTTGAGCATTTCTTACTACGAAGTAAATGTGTAGGAATAAACGCACACTTGCGAAGCGGACAATTTGAATATATGCGTACGAAATATGTGAAAAAAATATGTTGAAAATTTTGTAATACAAAAATTAAACTAGAATAGATGTACCCGTATTATGGATCAGTATTTTATAGAGCAGGAATAATGCAACAAAAGTATAGAAAACGTCATGTCTCTAACATGCACTCCATAGCACCTAGAAGTCTTTAAAATTGCTAAAATTACCGAAAATATGGAAGAAATAATCGAAGAACAATGGAATTTTATACACCAAAACGCTGTTACCGAGAGATTATATCAAGGCATATGGAATTCTACTTTGGTGACAGGCTATTTCTGCTTCTTAGTATGAGAAAAAATATTCAAATTTATCCATGTTTCATTCATAATTTGAAAACACTGCAGATATTCCACATTAAGCCATAACAAATTATTAGGGGGTAATACCATACATTGACCTATTCAACATTTTACCAGGTAAGGAGTTCATTAAATGTGAAAATAATTGGGATTCTTTAAATTATCGACATTTGTCCCAGAATTATTCGCTTTTTATCTCCCCGATAATCTTATATATGAATAAAATTGCCGTAAAGTATGGAAAACACCAATCTCTACAAATAAAAATATATCCAAAATTTTAAAATCTCTAGATACTTAACAATAATTATTTAATTCGACATGTTTTCTTTTAATTATTTTTAATTTGGATCCATAATATTTTTTTACACAATAGTTATATTGTTTCTTTTTTTAAATGTACATATGTATCGTATAAATATTATAACCAAAAAAGTGTTTAAAAACAAATGTTTTGGCTTACTCTGTGCAAATATCAAAATTGTAGTTCCGTGTTTTTTTGGCCGCAGAAGCTTTTTGGGAGTTATACACAGTAGATAAGACATTTGTCGCTAAATAAGATTCTTTCGCAGTTTTGAGGAAATTTTATAAAAAAAAAAATGGTTTTTTAATTGAATTAACATATTTTTTTAATAAACTATTAATATAATTAATGCTTAGTTTGATGCAGCAAATGTAGAGCAGTACCGCATGGAGGGGTCAAACGCAAATTTTTTGGTAATAAATCTGTATCTCGAAAACTACTGCTCGGATTAAATTAAAATGTATGTAAGAGTTGCAGAGGAGGACTTAAGCTTTCAGAAAAATCATATTGTAGTCACCCTGTGATAACACAAAATAAGCTACAGGGTGTCAAAATTGACTACATCGAGTATGTAAAAGATTCAAAAAATCGTAACTTCTACAAATGAAGTCCGATTTTAATACTTACGTAAAGTGCTTGGCAAGATAAAGAAAAAATAAGCTTACTTACTTAAGTTAAATCTTACAGTTAAAAATATATTTACACTTGAATTTCAGATTTTTTGTCTCGACTTTTTTTTTTATTTTTTATTTTGTTTTAATTTTTATTTGTAACTTCTACAACAAAACTTTCGTCTTAAAAAGTAGAAATCTTATGATGTTATTATTTACAGTGAAACATGGATACATTTAATACAAGAAACTTTTAAGCAAAGAAACATTAAATTAAAAAAAAAAATACATAAAAATACATCAAAAAATAAAAAACATAAATTGTTAATTAAGTATGTGAATTTTCTTTTTAAAGTAATTTAAATTTTGTTTTAAAAACCGAGTTGGTAAAGAAACTTTATCTAACTGTTGGA
The DNA here is from genome assembly GCA_951394005.1 of Protophormia terraenovae. Lineage (NCBI taxonomy): Eukaryota > Metazoa > Arthropoda > Insecta > Diptera > Calliphoridae > Protophormia > Protophormia terraenovae. The sequence goes on along the minus strand of OX596073.1, from coordinate 73,382,243 downwards.
AAAATATTTTGAATATGGTAAATGATGAAGACGATCCTGAATTTAATGTTCCTTTGAGTGTTTTAAAAGAAAAGTGGCAATCAGAGGTTAGATCTTTAGAAAATACTGCTGCAGATGTTCTACAGACATTGTGCCCTCAGGAAGTATTTACTGTTGTAAACATTAGAGATTGGATCAATAATCCTTGTGAGGACGTCACGCCATTTGATGAATATGATTTAATTGAAGAAGCGCCTGAAAACAACATTAAAGCCAAAGAAGCTGTCGAAATTTAAATTTAAATTTTAAATTTAAATTTATTTTTTTTTTAATTTAAATTTTGTTTTAAAAACCGAGTTGGTAAAGAAACTTTATCTAACTGTTGGAAAAATATTTTGAATATGGTAAATGATGAAGACGATCCTGAATTTAATGTTCCTTTGAGCGTTTTAAAAGAAAAGTGGCAATCAGAGGTTAGATCTTTAGAAAATACTGCTGCAGATGTTCTACAGACATTGTGCCCTCAGGAAGTATTTACTGTTGTAAACATTAGAGATTGGATCAATAATCCTTGTGAGGACGTCACGCCATTTGATGAATATGATTTAATTGAAGAAGCGCCTGAAAACAACATTAAAGCCAAAGAAGCTGTCGAAATTTTTAACAAAGCTGTTCAATGTGCTGAATTTCAAATGGTCGATCAAACTGACATTAAAGTATTGAAAAAAATCAGAGAATTGGCGGTAAATAAGCTGGTCGAACAAAAGAAAAAACAGAAAATAATAACCGATTATTTCCATATTTAATTATATATGTACGAGCTGTAAACCTGCTACTTCGTCAGCGGAAATTTTTTATAAAAACTATTCTATATAATAAATTTAAACTAAGATTCTTAACTCCCTTGGGAACATTTTTAATAATGGTGTTATGTCATCCATAAATAACAACATCTCTTTAATTTCAGGTTTATAATCTTAGAATAATGAAAAATAAATATTAGAATTACGAAAAAGTATATTAGAATAAAGAAAAAGGACCACAAAATTCATTTAAAGGTTTTTGATTCATACCACAAAGTCCCTTCTTATGGATTCTCATTCATTTAGGACCACATATCTTTAATTTCATGTTTCTAGATCCGGAATTATAGAAAATTAAAAAAGTACCGTAGGAAGAACAAAAAAGTACCACAAAGTCCTTTTTTATGGATTCCCATTCATTTAGGACCACATATCCTTATTTCATGTTTCTAGGTTAAATATTACCGAAAATTAAAAAGGTACCATTGGAAGAACAAAAAAGTACCACAGTCCCCTCTAATGAATTCTCATTCATTTAGGACCACATATCCTTAACTTCATGTTTCTAAGTTCATAATTATAGAAAATTCAAAATATTACCGAAAATTAAAAAAGTACCATTGAAAGAACAAATAAGTACCATAAAGTCCCCTCTAATGAATTCTCATTCATTTAGGACCACATATCCTTAATTTCATGTTTCTAAGTTCATAATTATAGAAAATTCAAAAAGTACCATTAGAAGAACAAAAAAGTACCATAAAGTCCCCTCTAATGAATTCTCATTCATTTAGGACTACATATCCTTAATTTCATGTTTCTAAGTTCATAATTATAGACAATTCAAAATGTACCTTTAGAAGAACAAAAAATTACCACAAAAACCTCTCTTATGGATTCTTATTCATTTAAAACCACATATCTTTAATTTCATGTTTCTGGGTTAAATATTATAGAAAATTCAAAAAGTACCATTAGAAGAACAAAAAAGTACCACAAAGTCCCTTCTTATGGATTCCCATTCATTTAGGACCACATATCCTTATTTCAGGTTTCCAGGTTAAATATTACCGAAAATTAAAAAAGTACCATTGAAAGAACAAAAAAGTACCACAAAGACCCCTCTAATGAATTCTCATTCATTTAGGACCAAATATCTTTAAAAGAACAAAAAAGTACCATAAAGTCCCCTCTAATGAATTCTCATTCATTTAGGACAACATATCCTTAATTTCATGTTTCTAACTTCATAATTATAGAAAATTCAAAAAGTACCATTAGAAGACCAAAAAGTACCACAAAGTCCCCTCTAATGAATTCTTATTCATTTAGGACCACATATCTTTAATTTCATGTTTCTGGGTTAAATATTATAGAAAATTCAAAAAGTACCATTAGAAGAACAAAAAAGTACCACAAAGTCCCCTCTAATGAATTCTCATTCATTTAGGACCAAATATCTTTAATTTTATGTTTCTGTGTTAAATATTACAAAAAATTCAAAAAGTACCATTAAAATAGCGAAAAAGTACCACAAAGTCCCCCCCTTGTGAATTCTTTACAACATCGGACCATGCGTATTTATTTTCATGTTTCTAGGTTAAATATTACAGAAAATGAAAAAAAGTACCAATAAAAGAAGAAAAAAGTACCACAAAGTCCATCCTCTTGAAATTTTACCCACAGGACCACGTATCTTTAAGTACCACAAATTCCACTCTTGTGAATTCCTATCTACATTTTCTTAATTTCATGTTTCTATGTTTAATGTAATTGAAAATTCATTATTAAGTTTGAATAAAATGTAATTTCCCGCCTTTACCCCCCTTTTTTGGTACTTTTCTTTCACCCATCGAAGTATCAAAAATTGTATTCCAATAAATTTCTAAATTGTAGTGGTATCCCATATTAAAATACTCATATGAATATTTCAATAAATAAAAAAAATGTTTTATGAAAAAAGTACCAAAAATAGGTACGATTTTTACCCCTTAAACGTTTGAATTTCTAAAAAGTACCAAATTTGTATTTCTCATTTTTTGATAAGTTATGAATGCGATATAAATTGTATCTGTATGTTGATTGGTTTCAAAGATACATATGGTGCCAAAAAAGTACCAAAATACAGTTTTTACCCGTTTTCTCCCTAAAACGGCCGATTTTCAAAAGAGTACCAGACAACTGTCCAATTATTTTTTAAATGAATAACGATAGCTATTCAACTTTTTTTGTATCTTTATTAGTTTAGGAGATATAAAGTTACCGATTTTACACGTTTTTACCCTTTTTACCCCCTAAACATTCGAATTTCCAAAAATCTCGTCTTAGTGGATCTATATGGAGAGAGACCTACCTACGTTCCAAATTTCGTCTCTCTAGCTTCAGCCGTTTGGGCTGTGGGATGATGAATCAGTCAGTCAGTCACGTTACTCTTTTATATATATAGATGTACCTATTTTTTTTCATTGTAAATTTTATTTATTTTTTTGTCGTAATATTTTGTTTGTTTTTTATGTACATACTACGTATGTACTCTTTATAAAATGGATTTTTAAAAACTTTTTATGTTCCAAATAAATTAAAAAAAGTTTTTTTTTAGTAATCTTTGCATTTTCATTCCTTGCAGAAATGATTTTTAGAAAGAATAACTTAGTAATATATATAAAAAAAATCACAATCGAAAATGTGAACAAATTCGAAAATATGAACTACCCCGACATTAATTAGTTCACATTATCGAGAGTTCACTGTATAATATTAGAAAATATTTTTTTGTAAATATCTTTTTAACTGCAAGATATAACTTAGGTAGGTAAGCCTATTTTTTCTTTACCTTGACAAGCACTTTACATAAGTATGAAATTCTTTAAAATCGGACTTCATTTGTAGAAGTTACGATTTTTTTAATCTTTTACATACTCGAGGTAGTCAATTTTAACACCCTGTAGCTTATCTTGTATTATCACAGGGTGACTTTAATATGATTTTTCTGAAAGCTTAAGTCCTCCTCTGCAACTCTTCCATACATTTCAATTTAATCCGAGCAGTAGTTTTGGAGATATAGATTTATTACCAAAAAATTTGTTTTTGACCCCACTGTGCACCGGTAAGTCTTGCGTTAATGTGATATTTCATTGCATATTTAGTAGGGTGATCGACGCGGTTTTACAACCGGTTTTTTCAGTCAATGTTCTGTCGGTTTTTTCAAAATGTTCATTTTTCGAATGTCGAATAGACCGGTTTTTTTAAACACAAAAAACCGGTTTTAAAAATATCATTTTATTTAAATATTCATAAAGACTGATTTCTTATGTTTTTAAAATATAGTTTAAGTCTAAATTGGAATTTATTCCGTACTATTAAACAAATAAATAATTAATAATAATCCTGTTTGACCCAATTTAATTTTTTTGATCCAATATTTCCTTTATTTTTTAAAGGTGTTGTTGTTAAAAATGTTTCACCTGCAGAATCGTTTCAATTGAGACAGGCTTCCATATTAAGCCATGGTTTCTGTTTATGCTAACTAAAATTTAGATGATTTTTTCTACAATTTTGAAAAATAATTATCTTCTAGTCATCTAGATATATAATTTGCTTATCATTTTTTCTCTTTCTAGAGCTTTCTGAAGCTACCAAACGACGTAGAAAATTAAAATTTGGCTTAATTATAAAACTTTTTGTCCAACAAATCCTAATGGAGCCATATTTTGAAATTTGTATCAGGGAGCGGATATAAGAGGATTTATGTGTCTTTTTCTAAGAATTTTTTCTCTTTCCAAAGCTTTCTAAATCTCCCAGAAGACATAGAAAATTAAAATTCAGCTTAATTATAACTCTATTCGTCTCTATCAGAGAGCGAAAATACGTTGATCTATATATGTATATGGATTTAAATATATCTTTCCTAAGCAATGTTTCCTTTCCAGAGCTCCCAGACGACGTAAGAAACTAAAAATCGGCATACTTATAAAACTATTCATTCAACAAATTCTAACAGTGCCAGATGTTTCTATCAGGGACCAAAAAGTCTGTTTTGGTATTAAGAACTTTTGAGTTGCTATACTTATTGTTTGCTCTGCAAATCCTATAAAAAACTGATTCTGTATTTCGGCCAGGGAGCGCATTTACGACGATTTTTTTTTTTTTATTTTGAAAGGTTTACGAATTTAAAACTTTAATTAATACACAGAAAAAACTAAATTTCATATTCTATTACTAAATTATTAAAATCAATTATTTTTTTTACTAAAATCGGACCTATCATTGAATTTGTAAAACCAAACATTAAAATTCGTAAAATGTTTATTGAAAAAAAAATAGATTTTTTTTCTTATTAAAATATTTTTAATATTTATAAAATAATTATTTGAAAATTTTTCAAATTTCTAAAATATATTTTAGTAAAACAATGAAAATAGTATTTAGGTTTAAAGATATATTCAAAAATTTTTTATTTTAAAATCAATAAAATTATTAATAAGAATGCTGTTTAATCTTAATATATATTTTTTAATCAAATTATAAAACGCGTTTTTACAGGAATATAAGTTAAATTTAGTGTAACAAAACAATTTATTAATGTTAATATGAATTTAAAGCTAAGGTCTTATATACATAAATACTTAGGTGTAATTTCTGCATAAAAATATAAATTTGATAGAAGTAATATACATAACTTCACCTAAAATGAATGAATAGGCCGTATCAACTGAAAAATCCAATGTTGTTTTTTTAATGGATTATTATGTACTGACCCAAACTACATCTACACCAAAAATTTCATATTAATATCTTCAAAAATGACATGAATATTAACAAAGTAAAAATGCTGTAACATCAAATAGTTTTGCTTCAAGTGAAAAATTAAACATTTATACTAAATTGCTTAATATTAAAGCAAAAAATAAAAAATTATGGTAACGGCCTTTTATATTTTAGGAGACGATATATTTATATACTATATATATATAATTTTATTGTAATATTGTGTTTTACAATCATATTCTTTTTTGCAATTATTATGCACAAATGCCTTTTCTTGAATATTAATACTTGTTTTTTTTTTAAGATGACCAAAATAATCTAAGGGATAGAAAAAAATCAAATAGGATAAAAAATTTCAATTATTTTATTAAAATTTACAATTATTTACCTCTTGCGATTCAAAACAAAGGTGTGACTTCATATGGGCAATAAACGAAAAATCGAATAGCGGAATACAAAATCTCTTGAAAATGGATATTTATTAATTTCTGTCCATTTAATCGTTACATCCTTCCTCAGTGTAGTTGGTGAAAAAATCACAATACATTAACAAAAAGCAATACAAAAGGAAAAACATTATTTTTCGAATATTTCATACCTTAAGAATCGAATATTGCTTCGTTGTCTCTAGAATAAGGCCTTGGGTACAACTCCTCTTCACTCTCCCGTAAAGACTAAAACAGTTTTCTGGGTGTTGAATTTTACCATCAACCATTTATTGAAAGCAATAGTTTTTCTTAATTTACGTATTGTTGACAAAAATTTGTCATCCATTTGAGAGAAAATTTGACATTTCATGGAAAATTCTGCAAGAAGAACGAATATTGTTTATTCTGTTTAGGAAATATCCATTAAATTTACATAACTTACCTTTGGAAGTCTTAAAACCATACAAAAATGTTTATAATTTATTTTCTATTTTTATTGAGACTGTCAAAATTAAAATTTGTTTTTTTTTTTTTTTTTTCATTGGTTTACAAATTATCTAAAATCAATAAAATCAAATATTAGAATTAAACAATTTATTTTATAAAATTTAAATTTTAGCCAAATAAATATTTGTTAAAAAAAAATTTAGTCATATTTTTTTCTGTGTATAATTCCAATAAATTTGAACGGCTTCAAATAATTGACTTCGATTAGGGAGAGGAAGGTGTCTAAATGTTGTTCATATTTTTTTCTTTTAATTTTCGGATTTGTTTGTGCATATTTTCATTATTATATTATTTTTCCTGACATTGTTAGGCTTTTACGCTTGTATTTAATAAATTTTAACTTAATTATAAGAATTGATTTTTTTTAAAGAAATGTAGTCTTTTAATATAAATATTAACTTCTGCAAAAAACCGGTTAACCGTTTTTTTCTGGATTTCAAAAAGTGCAACCGGTTTTTTTAAAATACCAACTATTCGAACTATTCCAAAACCGGTTTCTCAAAAAAGTCGAATAATCGATCACCCTAATATTTAGTCGAAAATATCAATCGCGTCCTTAGGTTTTATTATAGCACTTATAAGTTTAAGTCGAACTGTAATCGTTGGTACTTTATAATATGGCTTTATGCAGTCTTCAGCATGCATTTTTTATTTAATATAGGAAATAAAGCTTCTACATCATCATTGTGTAATATGACAAAAAATATACTTAAGTGTTGCTAAAATTATTTCTGGAAGTCAAATTGTATTTATTTTCCCCCAGAAAATATATTTCACACTAAAGGAACAAATATTTAGTATATACATACATTTACTAAATTACTTTATCGCTAAAAGTTCAAAAAGTCAAACTAAGTGCTTCGTTAGTTGTTTCGACTAACAAGGTTGCACAAAATGCTAACTTCCAGACCGCTCACATCAACATACGTCTAGACAATTCAAGGTCTTATTTACGGCAGGTGTTATAGCAAAATTCCTAAAAGAAAATATGCAACGGATAAATAAATATCACTCAAAATAGCATGGATATTAGTCGAAACGACTAACGAAGCCCTTTCAGGGTTAAAACAATGTTTCTCATGCCTCGTATACATACTTTTGCGATGTAAATTTCAGTGGTTATTTAATATAAGTGGCCATAAAAGCTGACAATAATAGGAATATCTCATGATTTTCTTATATTTCTTAATCTAGAGACATGCCATTAACTATAAAACCAACATTTTTACAAATATTTTTAAAAATAAATACAAAAATATAAATTATAACAAGCGCGTATGTTATATTCGGCTCGGCCGAACCTATATACCCACCATCAACTTTCTCAAATTTTACGTTATATGGGAGGTGGGCGATGAAGTGGGCGGACCACGCTCATTTTTGTTTCCAAGTTTATATCGACCCTCAAACTATTTATATAAAATTTCGTTGTCGTACATGCTTTTGTTTAAGAGATATCAGCAGAAAAGTATGAAACGGACACCCTGTGTTTCTACTTTTTAACCCATTACTTTTTTGTTTATTATCCGATTTTGCCCATTTTCAATCCCAAACAAACCTTATATAAGATAAATATTTGTGTAAAATTTCGTCCCCCTATCCAGCTTTCAACAGACGGATGGACATAGCTAGATCGACTCAGGATCTAACCAGGACCCAGAGAGTATATACTTTAAGGGATCTTAAATGATTCCTTCGACATGTTACACACGGAATGACAAAATCAATATATCCCCACCTTTTTGATGGTGGGTATAAAAATACATACGGATCGTATACAAATTTATGCGATTGACTTTATCTTTTAAATTGTGACGTCATGGAAATGTTTTATTTTCTTTCTAAACTATGTTTATTTTCTCTAAGAAGTTAAAATAAATTTTTTTGAAAATGGTACCATTTTTGGGATTTGTCTTGTTAGTTTTATTAAATAAAAAGACATTTATTTTTACTTTTTTAGGAAAATAATTAATAATTCACAAGTACATTTTCTGCACTTATTTGGTCCTTCTTATTTTTTAATTTTAGGGAATAAAGCAGAGTCTAAAATTACTACTAAATTATTCAAAAAATTAATAAATTTAAAATAGGATTTTCGAAAAATACGAAAGGCATGTTTGATAGGGTGCCAGTAAAGTACCAATTTTTAACATATTTAACATTCGAACGTTAAAAAACTACCAAAGTATTCCTATTATTATTTTTTAGTATTCTCATTCATAAATAACAATATCTCTTTAATATTACATTTCTAATATTAGAATAATAAAACATAAATATTAGAATAACGAAAAAGTATTTTAGAATAAGGAAAAAGAACCACAAAATCACTTTTAAGGATTCTGATTCACTTAGGACCTTACATCATCAATTTTATGTTTCTAGGATGTATATTACAGAACATTCAAAAAGTATTGTTGGAAGAACGAAAAAGTACCATAAAATACCTTCTTATGAATACTCACTCACTTAGGGCCACATAACTTTAACTTCATGTTTCTAGGTTCATAATTATAGAAAATTCAAAAAGTACCATTAGAAAAACAAAAAAGTACCACAAAATCCTTAATTTCATGTTTCTAAGTTCATAATTATAGAAAATTTAAAAAGTACCATTAGAAGAACGAAAAGGTACCACAAAATCCCTTCTTGTTAATTCTCACTCACTTAGGGCCACATATCTTTAATTCCGTGTTCCTAGTTTAAATATTATAGAAAATTCAAAAAGTACCATTAGAAGAACAAAAAAGTACCACAAAGACCCCTCTTATGGATTCTTCCCACATCGGACCATGCATATTTAATTTCATGTTTCTAGGTTAAATATTACAGAAAATGCAAAAAGTACCATTAGAAGAAGAAAAAAGTACCACAAAGTTCATCCTCTTGAATTCTTACCTACAGGATTTTTCTATGTTTAATGTAATGGAAAATTCATTATTAAGTTTGAATAAAATGTACTTTTTGGTACTTTTTTTACCCATAGAATTATCAGAAATTGTATACCAATGAGTTTCTAAATTATAGTGAGATCCCACATTAAAATACGCATATGGTTCTGTCAATAAATATAAAAAAATGTTTTATGAAAAAAGTACCAAAAATAGGTACGATTTTTACCCTTAAACGTTCGAATTTCGAAAAAGTACCAAATTCATATTTCTAGTTTTTTGATAAGTTATGAATACGGCATAAATTTTACTTGTATGTTGATTGGTTTCAAAGATACATATGGTGACAAAAGAGTACCAAAATATATTTTTTACCCGTTTTCTCCCTAAAAGGGCCGATTTTCAAAAAAGTACCAGACACCTGTCCGATTATTTTTTAAATAAATAACGACAACTATTCAACTTTTTGTGTATCTTTGTTAGTTTGGGAGTTACAGAATTACCGATATTATCCAAAAATCCCGTCTTAGTGAATCTATACAGAGGGAGACCTACCTACCTTCCAAATTTCGTCTCTTTAGCTTCAGCCGTTTGGGCTGTGGGATGATGAATCAGTCAGTCAGTCAGTCACTTTATTCTTTTATATATATAGATTAACGAGCGCCATATATGTTTGCTCGTGTCCATGTAAATACTTTAAGCAGCAGTTTTGCGTTTAGTTAAACTTTTTACATTTCTAGTAACTTTTTAACGCTCTACGTAACATGTAAATATTTTCCGTTTTTGGCCTTGTTTTGGGTTTCTGAATTTCCTACGCTTTCGTTCGCGTGGAGTTACGTCTTTTCGTATTGTTTTTGTTTTATTTTTCTTTCAGAGTAACTTTTTTTGTAAAAATATTAAAAATACCACTAAATTTTTTAAACGTAGGTACAACCAAGAAAATAAACAAGCAAAAATAAAATAATTAAAAGAAAATTAAAAAACAAATTTTTTTTTAGAAGTTGTTTTTTAGACACAAAATCATCATTTATGGCTAGAAAATATATCAAAACGAATAATAAACATGATTAAGGAACATTTGGAATGTCCTGGTTAGTATTTTTCCTATTCTTCTTTAAAAAAAATCACCAGTCGAAAGCAAAATAGCAAGTGAACGATTTTGACATTTTTGTTCTTATCGTTCGAAATACAGAAACCCAATTTTATATGAATACACTTACATTTTCTTTCGACTTGTCGTTCGACTCATTGTTCGCATAGAAGTGAGTTAAGCTATGTATACACGGTTATCAGATCTAACAATGTTGGCAGATCTGGCAATGTACTGACAATGAAAAATTGTTAGCAACAGGTAAATTGCCAGTTTAGACAATTGTAAGAAAACCTTACAATTTCATTGCCAGACAATTGTCAGACAACAAATTTATCTGCCAACAAAAATTTTCAGTTTACACTGTTGGCAGGTTGTTGTATGGCAAAAGGTGCCAGATCCGTGGTCAGACATTGCCAGAACTGTCAAACGAAAATTGTGTGTTAAATTAATTTAATTTAATTAAAAATTTGTGTGTTTTCCTTAAATTAAAAACAATGGAACAAAAAAAAAAAAAAAAATATTGCAACTATTTTAGCTGCATATGTTCTCGAAAGCAGCGAGGACGAAGACAAAAAAAACATGAAATCTCACCGCCAGCAGGAGGGATTTCACGCTAAATTGCTCATCCAATTACGAAGTGAAGAGCCGGAGCTGTATCGTAATTTTTTACGAATGGACTCCGAGCAATTTGATAATCTGCTTAAATTAGTGACTCCATATAAATGTATAAAATGTATAAAGTATAAATGATTTGTCTGACAATGGCGCCATTGTCAGATGCATAAAATTCGCACAGCTGACATTAAAAATTGTCAGACAATTATGTGGCAATGGCAACGTTATGTGTTTACACGATTGCCAGAATATTATTGGGTTACAATTTACTGACAATGCTTTTTCTAACAACGTTGCAAGACATAAATTGTAAGTTTACACAGTTGTTAGACATTTTCTGAACATTTTTCTGCCAACATTGTTAGATCTGACAACCGTGTATACATAGCTTTAGAGAAACCCAAATCAGTTTTCTTTCGCTTAGAAGGCGAAAGAAAGCATTCGTTCGACATAGAGAAACAGGCTATAAGTAATTCCATTTTAAATTTAAAAAAATTTGAAACTTGATTACCGATTTGGATAAAATTCGGTGCATTTGTAGAGGAGGATTCATAATCATGTAAAATGAATTTAATTAATTTTTATGTTGAAAACTGTGGCAACTCTTTAAGTGTGATAAACTGATTTTTTTAAGTTTTTTAGTTTTCCAAAATATTTTGTTCGCATATTTTTCTTCTCACAATATACTTTAACCAAAAATGATTCAAGACAAAAAATATGCTTTTGTAAGAGATTTTTTTTCTTTTGTAATACAAAAATTTAACTGGAAATGAAGGAAATAAAATTGTAACAGGAACACAAAACGAACACGAAGGAAACTTAGCGAGAAGAAAAATAAAATTAAAACGAAAATGTGTGGCAAACAGCAATTATTTGTTGTATTGTACCTTTTTGTATGCAGTTATAATATGCGCCTAAATAAAGTTGTTGTTTTAATACTTTTGGCATCATTCTTGTTGTTTTGTTCTGTTACAATTTTATTTTTATTTTATTTTTGTATTAAAAAAAAAAAAAAAAAACTACAAATGCATATTTTTTCAACATATTTTTTGCATATTTTGTACGCATATATTAAAATTGTCTGCTTCGCAAGTGTGCGTTTATTCCTATACATTTACTTCGTAGTAAGAAATGCTCAAGCTGAAATATTTTACGTAGTACGCACTGGACATGTTGCATATTTTTTGTCTTGTATAATTTTTGTTTAAAATATATTGTGAGAAGAAAAATAAGCAAACAAAATATTTTGGAGAACTAGAAAATTGGTAATGTTCAACTACTAAATACAAAATCTAATATAAACGAGAGAAGAAGATATAGTCGGTCAAGCCCGACCATATGATACCCTACACTATTCCAATCCACATAATTTTGCTTTTACTTTTATACAACTTACTTGTGTTAAATATTAACATAATACTAACGTTTGTATGGAATTTATGCACGTTAAAGTGATTTTATATGGGAGCTATGGTCAGTTATGGACCGATCTTCATAAAATTCGGATTTGTGTTTATATAAAACTTATTTGTGCTAAATTTCATTAAAATATTCCTATTTTAAAGGCATTTATAAGTGTTAAAACTCTATTCCGGGAGGACATTTGTATGGGGGCTATGTGAAATAATGGGCCGATCATAACCAAATTCAATAGGCTTCGTCCTTGTGTCAAAAAAAAAAAAAATCGTATACACCAAAGTTCATCAAATTATCTTCAAAATTGCGACCTGTACTTTGCGCACAAGCTTTACATGGACAGCCAGCCAGACGACCAGACGGACGGACGGACGGACATCGTTAAATCGACTCAGAAAGTGATTCTGAGTCGAACGGTATACTTTAAGGTGGGGGTCCGAAGATTTTTTTTCTGCGTTACAACTTCTGCACAAACACATAATACCCCAACCACCTATGATGGTGTAGGTTATAAATATGTTTATGTGTGATTTTTGTTTAGTAAAACTGCTAAAAGTTTTTACATCGATACGTGCAAACATATATGGCGCTCATCGATTGTAGTATGTTTGCCCTCAAAAAATTTGAAGGATGCACATTTTCAAAATAGGCTGCCGTAGAAATAAAAAAGCTATTTACTAATTTTTAAACTATGAATATAACATTCTTACTTGTTTCTTTATATTGTGCTATTGAAATCACATTATAATTTCAATATTTTCAGGATTGTAGGCGACAGACTGGTGGACCGAAAATTGTATTTGATAACGGTAAGTTCTAATCACATTCTTATTAACCTAAATATAAATTATTGGTTTTGGGATATCATTTTTAGGAGGTTGTTGCAGCATTATAAGTTATGATACAATTTTGGTTTTTGATATTTCAACTCCTTCCCGAGTACATCTGCGGCTAAAAAGGATTATTTTTGGCATAATTGTCTTCGCTTTTGTCGATTTGGGACTATTTTTATACCCACCATCAAAAAGATGGGAGTATATTGATTTTGTCATTCCGTGTGTAATATGTCGAAAAAAAATCATTTAAGACACCATAAAGTATATATTTTCTGGGTCTGGTAAGATTTTAAATCGATCTAGCTATGTCCGTCTGTTTGTTGAAAGCAGGATAGGGCTCGGAGGGGACCAACTAGGGGCTCAAAATCTGGCTCAAATATTTATCTTATAAAAGGTTTGCTGGTATTGAAAATGGGCAAAATCAGTTAATAAACAAATGAGCCAAATACATACTAGAAACACAGGGTGTCCGTTTTAACTTCATTTCATACTTTTATGTTGATATTTTAACAAACACATGTCGACAACGAAATTTTGTACAGATAGTTCGAGGATCGATATAAACTCGGAGTGTTTATATCGAAAGTGGGCGTGATCCGCCATCCTTAACGCCGACCTCCCATATAAGGTGATACATAAAATAGCTCAATGATCAATGTAAACTCCCATATAAGGCAAAATTTTAAAAAGCTAATGGTGGGTATATAGATTCGGCCAAGCCGAATATAATATTCTTGCTTGTTATATTAAGAATTGTGAATCATACATAATCAGTCTAACTGTAAAAGCAGAAAAGTCGATTTCAAACCCAAAAGTCGGCTATTATTTTAAGTTTCTAACCATAAAGCTTTTTTCAAATAAGTTTTAAAATTTCTTTTTAAATTTTAAAATAAGCTTTTTTGTTTTTATTGTATTGAAAGTTCCTGTATAATTTGTTTTTATAATTTTTTGAAATTTCTTTTTGTTATTTCAATTCATTTTAAAATATTATCAAATTTTTCAATGTATGAGTTTTAAAAAGCTTTTAATAAAGATTTTTAAATATTTCTTATGGTACGGAAAAACAGAACTTCTATTTTAAAATAAAGTTGACTTCATAGTATAATTATAAAGTATACTCGTAAGAACAGCTGTTTTACAATTTTTTCATTGGCAAACCTCGCGGTACTGTCAAATTGTTTTTGTATTCTTATGTAAATTTTTTTTTTCGATTTTTTTTTACTCTTGCTCTCCTTCATTCTCTCATTTTTCCGTTCAAAGCATTTTGACATTGTGGGCAGTAGTTTTACACTAACAAAATACAAGCAAATGTTGTTTTTGTAGATATTATACTATGGTTGACTTTAACAAAAATATAATTTTAAATTTCTTTTGTGGTTAGGCTGAATAATTATAAAATTTATTTTTATTAGCAGTGTTTTATTATGTTCCTAAACTAATATGTAGGAGCGATACGTTGTATTCGAAGTATTGATAGACATAAATATATATTTTGAAAAAAACAGCTATTATTTAATCACACTTTTACTATAATAGGCTATCTAAATACTAAAAATTAAATTTTAATTGTATTCAGGCTGGGGGTATTTTTTTTCTATTTGTAATTCATACACACTGCCGGTCTACTTATTAAGTTCAAGATTTTCGTTACATTAAACATCGAAAAATGTTTAATATAAAAAAGTTAGTTAAATTTTTTTCATCTTAATTTCTTAAGTCTTAAATTCGAAGATGTTTACTAGAAAGAAATACTTATAACTAAGTACGATTTTTAACGAATTTTGTTTTTCCACCGGGAAAAGCTAGTAATAAATAATTTTCGCTTTTAGAATTTTAAAGCAACAAACTGCTGGATGAAATTTAGTTTGTTTAATTTTTTAACAAAAACCCATAAAAATTGGTCGCGGAAAACTATTGCCCGGTAAAGAAAAAGAAAATTCGAGTGAAGTCAAAATTTTATCATCAACTTTTTAAGAAATTACTTAGTCTTGATATGGAAAAAACATGAAAACAGGTGGGTATAAAACAACAACGAAAGCAGACAGAAGAGCCATTATTCAGGATGCCTCCAATTTAGGGTTGCTAGGTTAAGTGGATTTTTCTGCTTTTTTGATGATTGCCAAGTGTTCAGCCAAAATAACATTTGTCCAGCTAAATATGTATATTAATTTTTGAAAAAAAAATCAAAATCGACAAAGTTTCAAAAAACGGCGCTGCGGACTAAAATACTAAACCAAAATACTAAACGAAAAATGACCCCAATTATGGAGAAATTTTTCATAATGAAACATTTCCCCAAAGTTTTTGGAAATATAACCCTAAAGTTGAAATGAACAATTGGCACAAATATTGGGAAAAATTTTCATAACGAAAAGTTATCCGAAAAAAAAAAAAAAAAAAATGAAATGAAATACTACCCTAAGCTGAAACGAGAAATGAGATAAATATTGGGGCATTTATATCAAATAGCAAAAGAACCGTATTAGCGTTTAACAGTCATAAATATGAATCCCAAAAATTTTTCTTATTGTATTTTATAAAATTATATTTTTTTAACTATTAACAATATATTCCAAAAATCGCGATATATATATATATATATATATATATATATATATATATATATATATATATATATATATATATATATATATATATATATATATATATATATATATATATATATATATATATATATATATTTAACTTTTGGTCCAAAAAGTTACAACATAAGATAGAAAAACTACGTCTAATACATATTGAGCAAAAAATTAAAAAAAATTTTTTTTTTCATTCTCGCGTAATTAAAATTTGAGTAAAATTTTCAATGATTTTATTTTGAATAGTATTTTATTAAAGTTTGAATATTTTGCACACTTTCCATTGTAAATTATATTTTAGGGCATCAATGGAAAGGTCTCACTAAATATTATTGATATGTGCATTCATTTAACCTTTTAGTTGCACAAATAAAATTTTGGGATTTCCGGTCCATATTAAGGATACAAATGTCCCCAAAAGCATAAATTGGTGTAAATTATCGGCTAAACTCCAAAAACTCCTTTTTATTCGATTATTATCGCGGTTTTCAATGAACTTATTATGTTTTTCATAAATTTATCAATATTTAAGTGTAATGAGTCTTCAATGCGACTTATTTTCAAAAATTGCTAATTTAACCTTTTGGGAACTAAATGCATACAATTTGACCCTCTAGCTCTTAATGGGTTAATTACGTGTTATCTTTAATAGTAGCAGACCATTCCCATGGTACATTAAAACCTAATTTATTTTGAAAAATGTCCGAAATATATAAAACTACATGTTTGAACAATGAAAATGTGATAAAAAATGTTAATAAAATCTTAATATTCCGCGGCCGAAAAAAATATAATAATTATTTAAATATATGTTCAAGTTAGTGGTAAGCCTCTATTATAATTTGAAGTTAATTTTCTTATAACTAATAAGGACTGCGCACGAAGAATTCCGTGCATGCTCTTGGGCTTATAAATTCTGATGTGAAGAAATATAAATAATACTGTTAACTGGTTTACATTATGCTCACTAGCCATGTGCTAAGTTTCATGCTTATAGCAAAACTAGTTTTTCTTAAAATGGAAATTGAACGAAAAACACCTAAACACATAATTAAATTTTTTTCATGAAATCTTCCATCGGTCATACAAAACAATTGCTAGGAAGGCAGTTGTGTCAAAAAATACAGTTTCTTGGGTCATAGTATTATACAAAGAAGTCATGGTCACTGAATGGAAACCTGGTAGTGGAAGAAAAATAGTATCTTCAGGCTGTAGGACGCAGACAAAATAGACAGTATTTTGAGAGAAAATCCCATCATCTCAGAAAGAAAAGTGTTACATAAAGTTATTTGATTTGAATCTTTATCAGAAAAGTTGAATGAAAATCGAGCCAGAAGACCTATAAAGTACAAAAAAAATCCTAATAGAAACACAAGCAAGAATTTGGAGGTAAAAGTATAACTTGAAAGTACTTCAGACGAATTATTTTCATATTTATGATTGGTGTATAATAGACGATGAAACGTTCGTACAGGCTAACTTTTTTCAACTTGATGGCCAGGAATTCTAAGTTGCAGATGCTACAGGGAATATGGCAGAAAAATACCGTGTATCAAAGAAATCAAAATTCCCAAGAAAGTTTTTGATTTGGGAAGCCATATGCATATGCGGGAAAGAAGCAATTCATTCATAAAAAGTGGTTCCATTAACACAGAAATATACGTGAATGAGTGTCTTTGAAAAAGACTACTCCCTTTCTTAAGAAAATACAGTGTATCCGCTTTTTTCTGGCCTATTCTCGCTTCTTCTCATTACAGCAACAAAACAATGGGGCGATAATAAAGAAATTGTTAATGTTTGTACCGAAAGAGGCTAATCCACCAAATTGTCCGGAACTCTGTGCAATTGAAAGATATTGGGCTCTAGTAAAAAATAATTTAAAGAACATTAAAAGCTCAGCATAATTTTTTTTATTTTTATTACATTACATACTTTATTTATTGAATCTTCAGTAATTGTACATGAACTAACAATAACAATTAAAATCTTAAATCTAAATATTAATATCTAATTTTGTCCAACCACCGTCAGACAAAAATCTATTTTAATACGTATATTTTAGCTCCTCAAGTTTGATGTGTGCCTTCTTCTCAATCGAGTATATCCATTGCTTAGTAGGATGTTTCGAGCTAGAGAATTTGGGTGAATTTCTAGCCTCCTAAAATATTTCTCAGTATGTTTTCTTATTACATCTTTCACAAAGGGGACGTTTAGATCCTTATGAATATTTGAGTTTTTGACGTACCATGGTGCCGCAGTTATTATCCGCAAAATCTTATTTTGTCGTCTCTGTATTTTTTCTATATTTGACGCCGAGGCCGTGCCCCATAACTCCATATTGGCTTCAAAATAGAGTTATATAAAAGTAGTTTACAATCTAAAGTAAGTGTTGAGTTTCTACCGATAATCCAATTTATTTGAAGTGCTTTTAGTTTTATTTGTGTCAACTTGGCATCAATATGGGATTTCCATGTAAGACGTCGATCAAGATGGCTACCGAGGTATTTAACCTCTGATTGCTGGGGAATAACTTGGTTATTAATAAAGATGGGTGGGCATGTTTCTCTACGCAATGTAAATGTTATGTGTATGCATTTTTGGTCATTTACCTTTATTTTCCATTTTCGTAACCATCTTTCAATGTATAGTATATGGTATTGCAAGAGTCGAGATGCTTCTTGGGGGCTATCATGTGTACTTAAAATAGCTGTGTCATCAGCAAATGTTGATGTATGGGTTCGGTTGTTAGTTGGCATATCAGAGGTGTATATTAAGTACAACAAAGGACCCAGAATACTACCTTGGGGTACTCCTGCTTCAATGGGCTGTGGATTACTTAAGAAGTCTCCCTCTTTAACAATAAATTTTCGATTAGTTTCCAATAATAAGAGTTTAAATCAACAATAGCCTTGTCGATCTCTCGAATCTCAAAACAAAGGGGTTCAACTGTTCTGAATTGGGGTACAACAGGTGGCAACTCAATTACGTCATTTGATACGTTCGGAGTAAATACATTTTTCAGATGACTTACAAACAGATTCCCTTTTTCGGTATCATTTCTTGCCCATCCTCCATTAGTATTACGTAAAGGAGGTTTACATATAACTGGTCTCTTAAGTTTTTTAGTAGCTCGCCATAGAGAATAATAAGACTGCGGTGTTGCATCAAGGTTTTCTAAATATTTATTAAAAGATTCAGTCTTTCGATTTTCCAAGAGCTTATTAAGACGATTTTTGCATTCTCTAAACTTAGATTTGAGTTGAGGGGATCTGTAGAGTTGCCACCCTCTTCGAGCTCTTCTTTTTTCAATCAAGAGCCGTTCGACATCCACAGAATATATTCTATTATATCTGTTTTGTCGGGGGGGTAAAGGCAGCATGTTCAGCAGCAAGTTTCAAATTCATATCAAAAAAATTATTGAGAGAGTGATCGATTTCTTCTGGTGTACTTAGCGACATGTTCTCAGTGCAGTGTGTACTAAGGTGTTTCCTATATTTCAGCCAATTTATCTTTGTTCTTGATGTCGCCAAGTTACCAGACGGGGATACAATTTCTCGGGGGCTTAATAGCATAACAAAAGTGGGTGAATGATCCGAGGATAATTCCAGTGAAGATTCAACTCGTATTAGATCCATAGGAATGTTTTTTATAACTCCAAAGTCGATCACATCGGGTATCTTATTTGGATCAGACGGCCAGTAAGTAGGTTCTCCGCTCGAAATCACATTCAAACCCGTTTTAGAAATTGTATCAAACAAAACACGACTTTTCGGGGTTATTAGTCGTGATCCCCAGAATGTATGCTTAGCATTATAATCGCCAGCTGCCAGGAAACGGGGTCCTAGTAATTTCAAATAGTGTTCATATTGATTTTCAGAAATTGAAAACCTGGGGGGTGAATATATCGAAGAAATCACTAAGTTTCTATAACAATCTTCAATACAAATTGTTGTGGCTTGAAGATAATCTTCACAAAAATCACACATTAAGTAGTGTTTAATTCGAGTCTTTATTAGTATAGCCGAGCCTCCACATGCTCTTCCTCGGGGGTCCTTTGTATCATAAAAAACATATCCATTTATATGGAATATACTTCTAGATGTCAGAAGAGTTTCAGAAACTAACATTATATCAACTTGTTGGTTTTTCAGAAAATATTCAAGTTCATTTTTATGTTGGCGTATGCCGTTTGCGTTCCAAAAACATATCTTTATTTAAAATAGCTTGTAAAAGCATCGTTTGCATCTTGAGCATTTCCTGCATCATATTGCTCATAGAGTTTGTAAAATTGTTTACCGATTGCACGAGCGTCTCTATTGTATTTTCCAGCCTTGTAAAATTGAATTCATGCGATTTTTCCATTAAATCGGAATTCGAGTTAGTGTTTCTATTTTTAGGCAAAGAATTTGCTAGTGGAGTTTGGTTGGTCCTAAGAACATTTGCGTATGATTGTTTGTTGCCAGATGACTCTATTAATTGGGGGTAATTATTTCCAAGAATGTTTGGTGGTTGAGTGGGAGAAATCCTAGTTTTCTGTCCTAGGGATCGTTTGACGATGGCATACACTGGACAACCTCTATAGTTTGCTGTATGGTTTCCACCACAATTACTACATTTCTTTATGTTCGAGTCTGCCTTTGGTTTATCACATTGGGACGAGTTGTGTAAATCGCCACAAGCAACACAAACTGGAGGTAATCTACAGTAAGCTTTAGTGTGTCCATATTCCTGACAGTTTACGCATTGTACTGGTCCTGATCGCAATAAATACTTCAAATCATATATTGGGTGGGTTTCGCCTTTTTTCAATTTAATGTCGCCGGGTTCTAATTCAACTTTAAAAAGTGGCTGGGGTCTTTTCTCGCGGTTACGCAGATTCATAACATTGTTTATCTTAAATCCTTTATCTTCTAAACTGGTTTTTATTTCGATTAGTTCTACATTAGAATCAATGCCTTTTATAACAATTTGAAGGCCCTTACTACTTTTCAATTGATATGTATAAACATTTTTCTTATAGATTTCAAAATATGACACTATTTTACGATAATTATTTTCGTGATTAACTTGTATTTTGGTCTCATTTATATTTCCTCGTTTTATAGGAACTACGTAAAAAGAATTGTCACCGATTAACGAAATTAAATCACGAACCAATTCATTTGTATTTCCTTACCGCAAGTAAATAGGGGGTGGTTTAGACGATTTGGTTACATTAGGGGTTCAATAGATTCATTTTGTAATATTGCAAAGCGATTTTCTGTATTTGGGGTACCACAATCTCTTGATAATTTAGCCGCAGATGCTAATTTTGAGGATTTAGGACTTCTTCCTCGTTTTAGGACCGTAATATACCAGTCCATACCTACTTGGATTCAGGGTTTCTGACCACTCTTTAATGATAGACCAGATTTGGGTATCGCTCCAGTTGAAGGGTTAATTGATTCCGTACTTACTGTGAATGAAATTTGTTTAGAAGCCGAATTATAAAGCATACCTTCAGGCGCAACTAAAATATTACTATCTGTCAGTAGTTGACTAACAGCTGTTTTATTTTGTTTTGTTTCTTTTGTTGAACAATCTGTTGTTGTTAACAAAGCGAGGGAACAGGAACGAGCGCGGTTGTTGGGTTTCGCGGTCAAATACAAACTATCATCGATTCTTTTATTTGTTATATTCACAGAATTCTCTTCAGCATTCACTGTTAAGTATACATTTCTATTGTTTGCACTAAGCCTTCGCTCATTAGAATTAACACTTAAGAGACTCATAAAGAGTAGTCTCAATTATTTTTTTCTTTCACTTGTTCTCCTTATGTTTAGAAAAGAAAACAAACACAGAGATTTACAAAATTGGCACAAATATAAACAAATTTAATTATTATTTTTTGTAGAAACAAGGCTTTATTATAATTTATTTTTTGTAATTATCGCGTCCATTCGCATTAAATATATTTTTGGGGTTTTAACTTTATTTTCTTTAACCGATATTATCATTTAAATAACGAAATAATACGGAGCAAAAAAATAACACGTAGTCTACTTCACTCAATGCCAAATGCAAAAAAAAAGCATAAAATGAAACGGGATTAAAAAATAGGTGGAATTATTCGAGCAAAAAAGTGATCGAAACACAATAAAACCTTTAATTAGAAGAATTCTGGAAAAGATCAAATAATTCCTTAAAAATCTACAGAAAATAATTTTTTCTTTTATGTTTAGAACTTGAACATAACAGTCATTAACAAAAATATAATTGAAAAAAAAATCGCCGATTGTTTTAATTTCTATAAGAAGATTTGTATGCGCAGTCCTTATTTTGATAATGATATTGAAAGAAATACGTAATTCTAGAGGTGTTTTGAAAATGGTCCAGCTCACGTAAATTTTAATATTGAGATGCAACATTATAGGAATCATATAAGAACATATTAATTTTCATTTCTAGAGGGGTACATTTGCAACTTTTTTTCGTGAGGCACTTTAATATAAGGTGTGCGGCAAAACTATAAGGGCACTTTTCTTTGCACCGTGTATCAAAAAGTACAAGGGGTATTTGATGGTACCGCTAGGTAAAATACTTATTACTAAAAGGTGTTCCTACATACACTATTTGGAATCATTTATTTGACATTTGATCTTTTTGTAGACAAAAATGTTGAAAATGTGAACTTTCCTATGCGTCAAAATTATAAGGTCAGTTCATTTCTTTTCCCATAAAATCATATTTTTTGCAATTTATTCCTTGACTATCATTATTTATTGATTTATAGAAGTGATTAGGAAGTGAATTATTTTAATTCCAGAAGTGTTCCTAGGGATTCATCCTCTAACTAATCCTAAAATGATCTAAATAAAATTGAATTAACATTGAAATGGGAAAACGTATTTTTTGCTATTACGACAAATTTTGGATAATAAAATTATTTGCAGGATATTTAAAACGTCAATAGGGAACTACATGCCAAGTTTCATTTCTCTCCTTCAAATTCTGGTTAAAATCTTAGTTTTCGGGGTCTATTTGCCCGAAAATTACGTATTTTACGGTAATTTTATTTTAATAACTATTAAGTTATTAGTTGTCAAATCTTACTGATTTTAGACGTTTCTGAAAGCTCATAATCTTTGGAATTCAACAAGATATAAACCCTGAAAATTGCACTTAAAATTAATTATTTATGATCGGTGAAAGGAAATAACTTTTCAAAAGTCATCATTTTCAAGAATTTGATCGCTTTGAGCCAGCTCTAAATTTTCTTCAATCAGTTCAAAACTTGGCATATCTTAGTTTTTTTTTGGACTATTCAAACATTTCCAGCGGGTGAGAACAAAAATCTGTACAATTTTTGTAATGAGGGCCACCCTAATATACATATATATATATATATATATATATATATATATATATATATATATATATATATATATATATATATATATATATATATATATATGTATATTAGGGTGGCCCTTCTTAGAATTTATTATAGATTACATTTTTGCTATAAGCCTATCTACAAAAAGAATTGACCCACCCTAATATATATATATATATATATATATATATATATATATATATATATATATATATATATATATATATATATATATATATATATATATATATATATATATATATATATATATATATATATATATATATATATATATATATATATATATATATATATATATATATATATATATATATATATATGTATATATATGTATATATATATATATATATATATATATATATATATATATATATATATATATATATATTAGGGTGGGTCAATTCTTTTTGTAGATAGGCTTATAGCAAAAATGTAATCTATAATAAATTCTAAGAAAACTTGTCTAAGAAACTATGGGTCTAAAATCAAAACTTAGCTCCCGCCGGGAGACATGGAAATTGGGGAAAATCGTTCAATTTAACAACAGTGTTTTGATATAAATGCTACTATCTCAAAAAACTACTCAAGATACAGATCCGAATTAGGTTTCAAATAATAGGTAAATGACATTCCACATTTTTTTATAAATAAAGGATAAAAGTCATTGGTTAAACCTTAAGTCTTAGAAAGCTATATCACGAACGCTATTTTGAACATTTTGCCAAAATCCGTATGTTAATACAGATTTCCTACACTACTTATGTTTTTAGAATAGAGAGTTGCTTGGATGCTGAGATATTTGAAAACATAGAGGCAGGTAAATAAAACTGTGTATTTTCCTTTGAAAAAAAATTTGTTTTTTCTTTAAGACTTTTTTACCAAAATACACTTTTCTAAATGTTTTTTGCTGATTTCGGTTTTGCTATACGCCAGTCACGTTTTTTCTCACTCGAACAAATTGACCCACTCTGTTTTCCATTAAATCTATGAAATGTTTTTGATATACCTTAAAATAAAATCTTCATGTCTCTCGGCGGGAACTAGGTTTTCATTTTAGACCCATACTTTCTTTGGGTAATTTCCTTAGAATTTTATGTAGATTTCGATTTTGCTATACGCCTGTCACGTTTTTTCTCACTCGAACAAATTGACCCACCCTAATATATATATATATACAGTGGGGAGCATTAAAAATGCAACGCTATGTGATATGATCTTTGTTCGCATATATTTTGCTTATAGCAAGTCCTAATGTAACAGTACTATTGTGATTTTATTATTTGTGGTCATAGACACCTGTTGCATATAATTTCGTCGAATACTTTTGTACGTAAGGAAAATTATTGAACGTTTAGTAAAAGCAGTTGTAAATTTGCGCGATAAAAAAAAAAAAAAAATGTAACTCTAAACAATTAAACACGATTTTTCAAATTTTTTATAAAAATTATTATTGGAAATGGTTGGAAACTGTAGTATTGTTAAAAAACATGATTTTCTATCGTTGCATATAGACTAAAATACATGAAATCTACAAATAATATAAATATTTGCAATAAATTCCAATTTTATGAAGTTTTGATATTTTTCTGAACTATTTTGGACATTTTTCAATAGAGATTAATATTTTTGGAATTATTATTTATCTTGTTAGTTATTTTAAATCCAACAAACATTTTCTATAAATAAGCGATCAAATATTTATGATAGTTTGTCTTAACTTCATAATTTATAATTCAGTAAGAGCTTTCGGCCGAAATAACGCAACCTGTTTCGATCGTTATTGTGATGGAATCGCTAGCTTAAAATATTTTTTTTCGCAATGGTATGACATTATCGAATGCCGGTATCGCTATAATGTTCAAATAATCCTTGATTTTGGTCCTGGAACAAGTTCTAACACAAGTAAAGACAGTTAAGAAATATCCCTATTTTGACCTCTTCATATGTTGAATAATTAAAAGTACATCCTTCGTGATGATTGGACTATTGCACTTGTTTACTATTGGAAATTAATATTTAAGTAAGTATGTCTACCTAAACCGTCTAAAATCGAAATATATGAGTTTAGAGTCAAATTAATTCAAGTTATCGTAATAGGCTCTCATTTCCATTATACAGTACTTGTAAAAATAATAACGGAGCTGCCTCTAAAAGTAAAAGTGGTAATTTGATTTTAGTAAATAATATGTGTTATGTTAGAAGGATATCCAGTTTCCATATTTACATCATTAAATCAACGATTGCTGGCAATAGTAGCTTTAAATGGCTAAATGAGTTCATTCAGATAATATCAAATATCTACTGTTAAATGACTTGTATCAATTGTTACAGGCATGATCGTTTCAATATTGTTTCTTAAAGATAATTTTTAAGAATCTTCATATTAGAATTACATATTAATATTATTTCACTGCCATTATCAGAATGTTATTCAAAAATATTCGAAAATTCTTAAAAAGTATGGAGAAGAGAGTGTTTTTTTTTATATTTTTAATACCTTAAATTTATATGTATTGGTAGTAATTAGTGGTAATACTACAAAACTGTTCGTATGCGTAATAATTTGGAACAAAATTACATAAAATAGTTGGCTAAGGCCGCAAAGAATAAAATCCCAACAGAATTGGCTAATTTAATTACGTTCTAGCGCTAATCAATACGATCAAAAATCATATAGCCTAGCGTTGCATTTTTTATGCTTGCAATAGTATATATATTCTTTTTTTTTCACCACGACTACTGATTTGTAAATAAATGATTCAATAGTTCTTTTACTTGTTCTCAGTTTACGAATTATAGGCCTTTAAATATTCAATTTATTTCTATAAATATCTTTATTATTACATGTCCGATTTAAATTGGAAAAAATTTAAATTTTTTAAAAAAGTGAAACCTTAACCTATTTTTATATTCGAAAAAGGCAAGCCGGTGTTCGACATACTCAAAGTAGAAAGTCTTTAAGCCAGGCCGAAGGCCGGCAACACATAACAATTTTATTTACGAAATAAATGTATATCATTCACTCCACGAGCAATCGCCTAAAAATATTTTTTATGTCTTCCGATTTTGCATACGCATTCCCTATGGAGCCATTTAAATATCTCCATTTTTATTTTTTTGAATATTGAAAAATTCATTCGCGATTTTCATTTTGCAAAAAGTAAAAAAAAAAAAAAAAAATAGGGAAATTGTGTAACTTTAAGCATAAATATCTATAAAAGTTGTTAACGGATTTTAGTGATTTAAATTTCTTATATTCTATTCTTCTATAAATATACTAATATAAAAATAATATTATAATTTAAAAATGCATTCATAATTTTTATAATAAATAATTTTTGAAAAATATATACCCTTTAAATTTTTTCTCCTTTTAATATAAAAACAAAAATTATTATGTTTGCTAAAAATTGCAATATAAATTATTCTGGGACAAAATAGTCCACTATTTAAAAAAAATAAAAATTAAAATATTTCTTCAAATTTGTTCATACAAAATTTTTTTTTAATTTTCATATTTTTTATTTCTTGTGAGTTTATTTTAAAATTAATTTTAATCATAATAGTATTTCCTAATTTGTTATTTGTGGTATATTACCTATTTGTCCCAGATTAAACGCTGATGTATTATGTAACCTGGGATTTACCATCCCGGTATTCCCGGGAAATTTGCTATTTTCCTTGTCCCGCTTTCCCGGGAATTTCTTCCGGGATTACCGGGAATTTTAAAATCGCTTAAATGGAAGAAAACAACATGAATTTTAACAAGAACTTATATATTTGAGTAATGTTTTAAAGAAGATCAAGCTAAAAATCCAGGTCATAACTGTATCTTAACCACGATTTCATGGTTTTATATACAATTCATTAGATGATTTTTATGGAATGATTCTATAGCATGAACTCAATTTAATATCTTAATATAATATCAGTACTAAAACCCAGCAAGTGAAAAAGTATATCTGTTTGAAACATATAGACATCTTAAATATTAGACTCCTGCGTAAGATGATTTGAAAAGCAAATACACTTGAATTTCAAGTGTGTGTTTCATAGCCAACATGTGCAAAAACAACAATAAATACTGTTCGTACTGTTCGCTGCCCGAAGCAAAGCAAGTGCGTACTGTGTATGAGCGACTGCAAATCCGTGCGTTCAAATCATTTGTCGTAAACAAGTGGTGATTTAAAGCTTTCAAGTGGTCTTAATGATTTGTAATGATTATAATATGTGCAAAGGGGTTGTTTATAAACCCAGCAGTTTTTTCGGTGTCAATTCACCCGCTTTAGCACAGTAAAGTCCATTTGTGACTACCCACCTGACTCATTCAAATGTGTACGTTTTTTTATACACCCTAACTTCGCATATATTGTGAGCGATAGTTAAGCTATCGTACCTTTTATTGACTCTTTTGAAAGCGTTGAGGTGGCAATTTATACTTTATTGACCCTTTGGTGAGCGTGGAGGTGGCGATAGCACTATTTATTGACTCTTTTGAAAGCGTGGAAGTGGCGATTTATACTTTATTGACCCTTTGGTGAGCGTGGAGGTGACGATTGGTTTTTTATAAGTCACAAAAACGTCAAAAAAGTGAATAGTTCATCCATTGGCAGTACATGTTGGGTTACTTGACTAACGGCAATAAATATATGGTAGGACATTTGGCTCTGATGCATCTTTTTTAGACGTGTGTACTGTCAAATATCAATTTATTGACTCCATGGTGCTTAACAGAGTCTTTAGTATTTTACTTTGTAAGAAAAAAGTTAATTATGTTTATATATATATATATATATATATATATATATATATATATATATATATATATATATATATATATATATATATATATATATTTTCACTTTCGAAAAAATCTAAAAAATCTTGAAAGTGTTCAACTTTAAATACAAATAATTCTGGGAACGCTTTACAGAAATTTATTATTTAAACGGCGTTTGAATTGTAATTATATCAGCTTCAACATGAGTATTTTACAAAAAATACTTTTTAAAAATGAATTTTACTGCAATTGCATTTTTTAAATGCATTTTTCTTTAAATATGCTATTAATTTTTTTGATTTTTTTCCTTATTTGGAAAGCATGGAATCTTTACATTAAAATAAAAATCTCAAATTTTTGGGACGCACACATGTACTGTGCATAATTACTTCTTTTCTTCAACTAGTTTAAATTTTTTCATATAAAAATTATATTTTTCTGGTATTATGAGTAGTTTTACGTATTTTGTTAAAAAAATGTATTGTGTTATTTTTTAAAAAATCCTTAAAAATAGTAAAACTTTATGTATCAGACTATTTATTGTTTTAAGTTATAATAAACAAAGTATTTTTAAATACACTTTTGAAAAATTAAAATTTAATAAATTCGCAACTAACAAAAATGCATCTAAAAACTGCATTTATATTTTTAAAATATTATGGATCGAAGAGGTGATTTTCGAAATGCTGACTAATTTACATAAAAAATATGCAATGGCCTTTTAAATACTTTTTAAATTACAGAAATCCATCAATAACTTCAAGAGATATGAATATTTATAATTGCATACTTTTTATATTTTTTCTTTTATACAAATTTTAAAGAAAATTTCAAAAACAAGAAAAAATTTTATTTTTATATGAAAAATTTTAATCATGTTTTTGTAAAAATTGGATTATGCATATAAGATTTTCGCGTCCCAAAAATTTGACACTTTTATTTTAATGCAAAGATTCCAAACTGTTAAAAAATTAAAAAATTTTAATAGCATATTTAAAGAAAAATGCATTTGAAAAATGCAAATGCATTAAAATGCATTTTTAAAAAATTTTTCTTATTTTTAAAATGTTCGTCGTAAAGGCGCGAAATTTTAAGGCCGTTTAAATCATTAAAATTCACAAAGTCTTCCCAGAGATATTGCTATTCAAAGTTACATACTTTTGAAATTTTTTTGGTTTTTGAGAAAATTAAAAAGCGAAATGAAATCGCGAGTTTTTGGAATTTCACAAAACTGAAAACTGAAATTAATAAAAGGCTTAATGGAGTTTATGTATACAAATTTTTATCGAAATTGAAAGCCATCAAGTAAAAAAATATACTTTTTCGGGCGTTCTTTCCTGGAATGGTCGATATATATATATATATATATACATGTATATATATTTATATATATATATATATATATATATATATATATATATATATATATATATATATATATATATATATATATATATATATATATATATATATATATATATATATATATATATATATAATATAAATATATATATTTATATATATATATATATATATATATATATATAATTTTGCCTATTAAATATAATTTTTATAATTTTGATAACCTTGTTTTATAAATAATGTAATTAGAAAAAAAATATTATGAATAATAAGTGCGTTCGTTTACGTAAAAGTTTTTGTTTATTAAATGTTTTTACTGAATTTTAGCAAAAATGTAGAGATTAAAATGAGAGTTTATAACTGAATTTTTAGAATTTTGAAACTGATTTGTTATTATTAAGTTTTAATTACATTCAGTTCTTAGTGAAAGTTTTTTTTTTTTAGTGAACAAATTTATTTTACTGAAAATACAGAATTTTGGTAAAATTTTAAATTTTTAATAAAAAATTAAATTTTAAGAAAAATTTCAGAATTTTTTAAAAATGTTGATTCTTATTATAAATTTCTCCTTTTTAGAAAATTTTAATTTATTTGCAAAAAAATATAATTTTTCAAAAATTAGAACTTTTGTGAGAATTGGTATTTTTAGAGGAAATCAAAAATTTGAATAATTTGTTTAAACGAAAAATATTAAGGAGTTTTTAAACATAAGTTTCCATAGTTATGTTATTTTAAAATTTAAAGCAAATTTTTAATGAACGGGCCTAATATAAGAAACATTTAACATTAAATTAATTTTAAAAATATTTCCAACGACATACTATACATATACTCATATTGGTTAATTGTTGGGAGAATCTTCACACATTTATATAATATTTACACTTTTTTCACATTTTTTTTCAAGACAATTGTTTTGTTTTTAAATAAAAATACAATTAAAATTTATTTTTTATTTTTTTTTTTCAAATAATGACTCTATCATTTCTATCGATATTTGTCGTTAAAATATACTTACGAAAAAAATAACTAACTTATAGTACAGAATAGCAAAATCAAAAACAACCGAAATACTTCGTTAATTAACGATATTGGTAGTAAATGAAAAAAGTTACGGTATTGCGGTACTAGTCTTGCTAATTAGGATTTTACAATTAATAAAGGAATCAATTATTCTGCATTTGTGTTTTTTTTTTTTAATTGACTTTTTCGTACTAGTCACAATAACGCCACTTTTTGGTCCTTTGGTGGCAATACACCTCTTACTAGGACATCCCCATGTTAACGTGACTAGATTAGTAAAGTGACCAGTTAAAAAGATTGTCAGGCGACTGACTCAATTTCACCAGTAAAAGGATCGACTTCCAAAGGGTAAATAAAGTGGAAGCAACAGCCACCTCACGCTCTCAAAGGATCAATAAATCAACATGCTCATTAAAACAACAAATAGTGCAATTTATGTTAGAATGCTCTGTGGCTGAGTTGTTAGCGCATATGACTATAAAACATAACGATGTGAGTTCGAGCCGAGGGTGCGTCATAAACAAAAATGTAAAAATATAAAATTGAATTAAATTGATTAAAAAAAAATATGAAAAGAAAATGAAAAGATTTTAATAAATAATAAAATATAAATAAAAATAAAAAAGAAAAAAAAAAAAAAGAAATTTACAAAAAAAAAAAAAATTAAAAAAAAAAGAATAGAAATAAAAAAATATACGCAAAAAATCTTTTAATTTTTTTTTACATTCTGAAAATTACTAATTTAAAGATTGACTTTTTCGTACTAGTCACTATATCGCCACCTTTTGGTCCTTTGGTGGCAATACACTCCTTCCTAGGACATCCCCATGTTAAAGTGACTAGTCAGGTGATTAGTAAAGTGACCAGTTAAAAAGATTGTCAGGTGACTGACTCAACTTCACCAGTAAATGGACTAGTATGAATTGACTTTTTTGTACTAGTCACTATATCGCCACCTTTTGGTCCTTTGGTGGCGATACACTCCTTCCTAGGACATCCTCATGTTAAAGTGACTAGTCAGTTGATAGGTAAAGTGACTAGTGGTGACCCAATGTCGTTAGTCAAGTAACCGGTTTCGGACAGTCACCTTTTTTTTTTGCGTATATTTTTTTATTTCTATTCTTTTTTTATTTTTTTTTCTACTTTTTTATTTTTTTTAATTATATTTTATTATTTATTAACATCTTTTCATATTATTTTATATTAATCAATTTAATTTAATTTAATATTTTTACATTTTTGTTTATGGCGCACCCCCGGATGAAAGAATGAAATAAATATTTTATTTCATCTAAAAATACCAACTCTCACAAAAGTTCTAATATTTGAAAAATTAAATTTTTTTGCAAATAAATTAAAATTTTCTAAAAAGGAAAAATTTATAATAAGAATCAAAATTTTTAAAAAATTCTGAAATTTTTCTTAAAATTTAATTTTTTATTAAAAATTAAAAATTTTACCAAAATTCTGTATTTTCAGTAAAATAAATTTTTTCACTAAAAAAACTCACTAATAACTGAATGTAATTAAAACTTAATAACAAATCAGTTTCAAAATTCTAAAAACTAAGTTATAAGCTCCCATTTGAATCTCTACATTTTTGCTAAAATTCAGTAAAAACATTTAATAAATGAAAACTTTAACGAAAAAAGAATCGCCACCTCCACACTCACCAAAGGGTCAATAAGGTATAAATCGCCACTTCCACGCTCTCAAAAGAGTCAATAAATGGTGCTATCGCCACCTCAGCGCTTTCAAAAGAGTCAATAAATAGTGCTATCGCCACCTCCACGCTCACCAAAGGGTCAATAAAGTATAAATTGCCACCTCAACGCTTTCAAAAGAGTCATTAAATAGTGCTATCGCCACCTCAACGCTTTCAAAAGAGTCAATAAATAATGCTATCGCCACCTCCACGCTCACCAAAGGGTCAATAAAGTATAAATCGCCACCTCAACGCTTTCCAAAGAGTCATTAAATAGTGCTATCGCCACCTCAACGCTTTCAAAAGAGTCAATAAAAAGTACGATAGCTTAACTATCTTAATTTCTTTAATTTGGCTTTCAATTTTCAAATTTCTTGATACAAAATAGAAGGCATATGCTTAAGAAGTGCTAAATTTTAATATAATATTCATTAAATTCTATTAAAATTATTATTAAGTTTAGAAAATAAGGATGAATACGGCCATATTATCGGAAAATCTTCGAACACAATCCAGAAAGATTTCTTGACTCCAGATAAGGAAAATAAGGTAAAATTAGTGTATTTGTCTTTAAAGTGCAACATTTTAGAATCTGAGACTAAAAGATTAATTTCGTTATACAAAATAACAATTCAAAATAAAATTTAGAAGAAATTGAGAGGGCAGAAACCCTAAGACTAAGAAGTAAAATCGTAACGATATCAATATTATCGCCAAAATAGAATGAGTTTCATTATCTTAAGTTATAAAGAAAGAAGTAATTATAACTATATTAGCTTTTACTGCCAGGAAAAAGCTCAAAGAAAGAAGTAATTATAACTATATTAGCTTTTACTGCCAGGAAAAAGCTTAGTTGTACCTATTCTAAGTAAAAGTCACACCATTGTTGTGCTAATATAATAAAGCGACCCGTAATAGAAAAATAACCGTTAAAGTCCCAGAACCATTCTAAAATACAGTTATTTGGATGAATAAACATAAATCTTATTAAAACTTAAAAAAAGAACTGAGAAAATTTTGGAAACTGCAATGGAAAAGTCTGAAGTTTTAAATTTTTGTAATAGGAGATCGTATGAAAATTTTTTTCGTAACATTGCACAGTGTGTGATTTTAACAAAGTAAAAAATTTGCTTCGATTTCTGTAGACACAACAACCGTTACTTTTCAAGGGTCTAGCAAAGTTGCAATTTCTGAGGTGAATACCTTTAATATAGAGATGCCCAATTTGTAAATTTCCTGACTCGTGAGGTTAGACTAAAAATGCTGCTTACGCAACGCTGCTTCACACGTACACTATAAACTACTTCGCTGGACTGCTGCTCTCTCATTAATTTCAATGCAAATCAAATAAAGTTTTTTGCTGCTTCACACACACAAGCGCAAATGTATAGTAGTGTATGTGTGCATCACTGCTTTAATATAAAAAGTATGTAGTGAGTCCGAAGTGCTTTTTGTCATTTCTGAAACGGTATAAAATTACATGTAAACTCTAATAATACCCAATTAAAGGTGATTATCTTTACTTTTGATCCAAAGAAAAATTAATGTTTAGTTTTTATCCACTTTGGAATAATTTGCGGTTTTGTCTCATAACCTCAATTTTTAGTTTAGACACGTACTAATCTATGTGCTACACAGAGGTTTTCAGATATGTATATTCAAAATGCTTTTACAATATTTCTAAGTATGGGAGATATACTAAAGCCTGATTTGTTTGGAGCATAAAATGTCTTTATATAGCATAAAAATATTTCCACATATTTAGTATCAAATTTTTGATTTATTTTTCAATTATGTTCAATATTTAGGAGGCATTCAGATGATCATTTAGTTAAATTTTATGCGAAAATATTTCGCAACTCTTACTTTCCTAACAATATCAGCGAAAAAATAGAAGAAATTCTACATAAATTCTATAAATTTTATAACAACTTTTCTCGATTTAATAGACAATGTAAAAAACATTTTTTCTTCTTTCTTCCTATGTTTTTTATAATAGAAATTTCTTATAATAATAGTCGGATGTACTGACTCCAACCAGTATAATATTTTACACAAATATTATATGGTTTTTTGTCAGTTAGGCTGTGAAAATACTTTTGTTAGTTTCTGAGTTATTACATTTTGAAAAAAAAAAGCAATTCGGACCAAAAAGAAAAAACAAATTGTAATAAAATTTAATTTTATTTCGATGACGGTGTAGGAAATTGAATTTTTTTTTAAATCTGCTAATGCAAAAATACATATATCTTTGGGTCTAAGTTGTTCATCTAATAAGAATATAGTTTTTAATCCGGGATCCAAGGAATCCCGGGAAGTCGAAAATTTTTTCCCGCTATCCCTGGAAAACAAAAGAAAATTGCGATCCCTAATTATGTAATAAACAGGGAAACCAAAATATGCTCTAAAAAATGGGTTTTATGCGCATTAAATATGCAGTAAAATACGAAAAATATGATCTAAAAAAGGCAAAAATATGCAAACAAAATTATTAAAACAAATGGTTTTATTAATATTTCAACGTTTTAAAATGAGGCAAAACTGAAATTTATCAACCGCGTCAAAATTTTATTCACCATTTTTTACTGTATCTCATAAAAACGTTATTGATATTCTATTTCCTTACCCATCTAATTCTAGACACTATTATTAGTTCAGAAATTATCAAAATTATCATATCGATCACTGACTTTCGAAATTCGTGTTTTGATGAAAATCTATAATTTAGAACCATTTATCAAAATTTCATCGACGTATCAGGTCATTTCAGATTTATAGCGTTAAGTAATTTTATCGTGACATTTTTTATACATATAACAATGTGTAAACAATAACAAAAATGCTTCTACTGTAAAGTTTTGTTTTCTGCACTTATAACATTTTCGCGGTTAGGGCTCGATATGCTTTCATAAAAAAACGATAAAATGGTATCCATTGAAGTTAATTTAAAAAAAAATAAAAAAAAATTTTCTATAAAATGAAATTTGAAAAACATATCATGAGGTATAAAAAAAATATTCTTAAAATGTCAAAATATGCTATAAAAGGGTTAAATATGACCTAAAAATAACAAGATATACTATAAATATGCACTAAAAATCGCCAAATGCAAAAATATGCTGTTAAGAGTAAAATATGCAAAAATATGCACTAACAAATCGATGCCAAAATGATTTATTTGTTCTGTAACGGATAAATATTTAATCGATGGCTTCATTCAACGTCCAGGAAAAAACATGCAATTGCATATTTTGGTTTCCCTGTTTATGAACTATAACGACAATATGATTACAAACATCATATGAAACAAGCGCGAATATATTCGACCCGGCCGAATCTATATACCCACCACCAACTTTTTAAAATTTTACGTTATATGGAAGGGGGCGGTAAAGTGGCCAGTAAAGTGGGCGGACCACGCCTATTTTTTGTTTCCGACTTTACATTGGTCCTTGAACTATTTGAACACAATTTCGTTGATTTTCACCTTATATGGGAGGTGGGCGGTAAAGTGGGCGGACAACGCCCATTTTTGGTTTCCGAGTTTATATCGACTCCCGAACTATACGTACAAAATTTCGGTGTCGTACGTGCTTCTATTGAAGAAATATCAGCAGAAAAGTATTTAA
The DNA here is from genome assembly GCA_951394005.1 of Protophormia terraenovae. Classification (NCBI taxonomy): domain Eukaryota; kingdom Metazoa; phylum Arthropoda; class Insecta; order Diptera; family Calliphoridae; genus Protophormia; species Protophormia terraenovae. The sequence continues at coordinate 73,346,413 of OX596073.1, read as the reverse complement.
CGGACACCCTGTGTTTCTAGTTTTCAGCCCATAACTTTTTTGTTTATGACCATTTTCAATACCAAACAAACATTATATAAGAAAAATATTTGTGCCAAATTTCGTACCCCTACGTTGCCCCGTTCGAGCACTATCCTGCTTTCAACAGACAGACAGACGGACGGACATAGCTAGATAGACTCAGAATCTAACCAGGACCCAGAAAATATATACTTTGTGGGGTCTTATATGCTTTCTTCTACATGTTACACACGGAATGACAAAATCAATATACCCCCATCTTTTTGATGGTGGGTATAAAAATAAAGAAAATAAAAAGACAATTTTTCAGGAAAACCAAGGATAAAGGACATTTTTTAATTTTAGAGGTCCTTGCACCAAAAGGATGTGTAACTTTTATGACTCTATAATAAAGAGGAATATTAGTGTTTTCCATTGACACCATCTTTGTTAAAATCGGATGATCCATTTTAAAGTTATTAAACATTAAACTTTGTTATTTTTTGACAAAAACGCCTGAGGTGTCCTACTTTAGAGGTCCATAAAATATGAACCGTTAACGATATGGAGCTGATTCATACGCCATGAAATGTACGATGACTAGTTTAGTGTACGCACCAAATTTTAAAAAAATCGAAGATTCAAAATTTTTAAAACTGTAATTTTGGGTCGAAATTTTGTGGAATTACCCGGATATGTTGACATGTTCATACAACTTTCTTTTGACCAAAGTCGAAGCATTCTGTTCTGAGTTTAATCTTGAAAAATATTTGTATTGAAATTTGTTAAATTTGTTTTCTTTTCCTAACTTTCCTAATCAAATAAAAATCAATTTAAGTAAAAAAATCGCTTATATAAAAATCAGAACGAATTAAAAAGTAGCGATCTTCCCACATTGCTTTTAACGTAACCTTAACAGCAATTATTTTCGCTGCAATTCTGAGTTTGTAGGAGAGAGAGGTAAAGAGAATGTGTAAATTTATTATTACCTTCTCCTCTCTCTCTTCTAAGAATTCAGATTTGCAGCAAGAAAAATTGCTTTGTGTGAACCCCGACTTAGGGGCGAAATTAAAAAAAGGAAATTCCACTATTATTTTCACCGCGACAAAACCTCAAAAGGATATGATATCTCAAAATCTAAAGGAAAAAACAGGAAGTATATACATTAGACCGTACCAATATTTACCAAATTTTGACCGCAACTCTCCCTAGCAAAAACTCTTTGGAATATTAATGAAATTGGATATCGTTAACCCTAGCCGCATCGGAACTGAAGTTCGTTGGGTGCGTTTATATGGGAAAAAGTTGGCCTTTTTACCGTTTTCAAAAAAAATTTTGCAATTAAATACTTTATTTTGTTAAAAGAATTGTAATCTACACATAATTATCTATCAAATAAAATATAAAAAGAGAAAATCTGTTAATAAATATTAAAGCTATTACGATTTCCCCAGAACATTAATGTGTTTTAGAACACTTGTATAAGGAGTGTACAATAGATTACCCACAAAATGTATGGATTTTACAAAAGTTTTGATTTTGCTTGCTCCACCGGCAGTTTTTGGTAGATGGGGCTATAAAAATAATATGTGTGCAAAAATTGGGTCAATCGGTCGTAAACCGGCCAGTCGACTTTGACCTTTGTCCTAAAACAAGGCTAAAAAGTAACTAATGTCTTTGTTGCGCTATAACACTTTAATTTAACATTTTTCGATAAAATACTATATAAGCTTTTTTATTCAGAATAAAATGCAAAAATTTTTGACATATAATTTCTTAGCCTATTATGACTTGTTGTGATGTTATAAGTAACCAAAGTAAAAATTTGTTCATGAACTTTTTTTAAAAAAGCCCTGGTTTTAATATGAGCCTATCCTGCTAGAAACGGTTTTTATTATTTTGTAGAGCAGGATTTGTAGTTCTTATAAATCGATAAGTTTTATTACATTTGCTTAATATATTAGGGACCAAAATTTGAATTTGGGGTATCAATTTTAAACTTATTATACAAATATTGGTACTAAATGTAGGGAGTAGCATGAAATTTTTGATAATATCAGAGAGTATTTTTAAAGGTATTTTCAGGCGATAATATTCAATATTAAGATTTGTCAAAAATTTGAATATTAAAATATTTACTTTGTTTGATTATGAAAAATTACTTATGATTTTTTTGAAAATACCAATGGTATTTTAAATTTTTTGAAATTTTTCAAAAACTTTTGATTTTCATGTTATATTTTTCATAAACAAAAAGTAAAAACGAGAGAAAAAGATATAGTCGGTCAAGCCCGACCATATGATACCCTACACCATTGTGTACATTATAATTCGGGGAGGGGTCTTTTATTAGACTTGGAGTTAAATGTGGACCGATACTCATAAGTGTAAAATAAAACCTACGAATACAGAATATTACGTTGATGCTGACATGTATATGAATTTATTCACTTTTGGGTGATTCCCAAAAGAGGGCCTTATATGGGAGCTATGGTAAATTATGGACCGATCTTTGTAAAATTTGGCACTATTATTTATGTTCATATAAAACTTATTTGTGATGAATACTAACTTGATACTAACATTTTAATGGGATTTATGCCCGTTAAAGTGATTTTCTGAAAGGGGTTTATATGGGAGCTATGGTTTATTATGGACCAATCTTTTTAAAAATCGGCACACTTATTTAAACTTATGTGAAACTTATATGCGCCAAATTTCATTAAAATAATGCTATATTTAAGGGATTTATGATCGTTAAACCCTTTTCCGGGAGGACATTTGTATGGGGGCTAGGTGAAATAATGGACCGATCATAACCAATTTCAATAGGCTTCGTCCCTAGGCTATAAGAAACTTTTGTACCAAATTTCATTAATTTTGGTTCAAAATTGCGACCTGTAGTTTGATTACAAGGTTTACATGGACGGACAGACGGTCAGACGGACGGACGGACGGACATCGTTAAATCGACTCAGAAAGTGATTCTAAGCCGATTGGTATAAATTAAGGTGGGTCTTAGACCAATATTTTTGGGTGTTACAAACATCAGCACAAACGCATAATACCCTCCCCACCTATGGTGGTGTAGGGTATAACAATAAAATATTTATAAAATTAATTTTAAATCAATATTCATCATGAATTTCTTAAAGGTAATAATTTGCAAAAAAAAATGTAATATATGTATTACCGTGTAAACTACTTTAGGATTTTCTATTGGATTTTTTGACATGCCGATGAAATACGTAATATTTTAATGTCGAAAAATCTTAATACTAAATCGAAATATCGAATTAAGCAGTTACTCGAAATTTAGGTGTTGCCGATTAACCAGAAATTGTAAAAGTTGACATGTTAATATTTTTACATATAAACAACAAATCGGTGATATATATTAAAAAGAGATAACATTTCTCACAATAGCTTGGAAATAAATAAAAATATGTTTTTAAAAGAACTAGTAAATTAACTTATATAAGTTAAATTCATAGCATAACGGAATTTAGTTTTGCTTCGATTCCATTAGAAATATTTTTTGTCTGTTGTTGTTTAGTTTTCTTTCAAAAAGGAACAATTATGCAATATATTTTATAATTTACCTCTATTGAGGGTACATGACATAATAAAGTTTTATTAAAAGTGAACCATTTTACTTCCGTAATGCATTGTCTTGAACTCTTAAATTATAATTTTTAATCTCAGTTCCAATGTATTTATTAGGAAGTACATACATGCTATTTAAATATTTACTAAATACAAGGTTTTATGAACTAATTACTTCCATTCTACATTTAGAAATTCCTCATCGTCACTTGCTGTTTTAATTTTAAATTTTTACGAATAATAATGAAAATTGTTATTAATATTACACAATATTATTTACCTATTTGCGAGCTGTTGATAAAAAAGTTTTATTTTTTCAATATATTTCACCGAATTTTAAGGCAGAAGAAATAAAAATGTGGTTTATAGGTAAAAATATTAACATGTCAACTTTTATAATTTTTGGTTAATCGGCAACACCAAAATTTCGAGTGACTGTTTAATTCGATAGCAATTTAAAAATACTTTCTGTAATGATTCAAAATTTAATGCTACACCCTACATTTAGTACCAATATTTGTATAATAAGTATAAAATTGATACACCAAATTCAGATTTTGGTCCATCTACCCTAATATATTATGCTAAAAAATTATATGTCAAAAATGTCTGCATTTAATTCTGAATAAAAAAGCTTATATAGTATTTTATCGAAAAATGTTAAATTAAAGAGTTGTAGCGCAATAAAGATATTAGTTACTTTTAAGCCTTGTTTTAGGACAAAGGTCAAAGTCGACTGGCCGGTTTACGACCGATCGACCCAATTTTTGCACACATATTATTTTTTCAGCCTCATCTATCAGAAACTGCAGGTGGAGCAAGTAAAATCAAAAAATTTGTATGCATGGGTAATCTAGTGTACAACGAAATTTTTAATTTTTTTGATAAATGTTTAAATAAAAAGCTACTTTCAATTAAAATTTAACCATAATTTCTAAAAAAAAAGTTCTTATTTCTCTAGAATAATTCAAACAGCTTTCCATGATCGGTTAAAAAATGTTTAAATTTTTTAAGACTCTTTCAAAACTCCACTTTCAAACTTTAAAAAAGTTTGCTAAATATATTTCAAAAAAGTTCGAATAAAACTAGGTTTATAGACAACACTATAGAAAATATATAAAATGGCCAGCTATTTCCATATAAACGCTTCCTACAAACTTCCGATTTCACACAGTATGTTTTTGCATTCGAAAGTTGGTAAATTTAAGTGCAGTATAATATACACAAATTAACTAAACATGCATATTTTGAAAATATTGTATTTCTTTTGAAAGTTTACAGCAAACGAAATGTTCATCACATATGGGAAGGATGGAGTTTTGTAGTACTTGGAGTGTTAATATTATTGGGCTATGGTTGCCGATATAATTTGCATGAGAACCTACCAAAAGCTCTAGGAAACTCTGACTTACTATACAATCCACATTCATTTATTGCTGAAAGAGCCTGGAAAGATTTAAAAATTCTAACTAATTTTGGAGCCCGTCCAGTGGGCACATATAGCAATGAGGTGCTGGCCGTCGATTTTCTTAAGCGAGAAATATCTTACATTAAGCAATTAGCACACAAAAATCAACGCATTGAATTAGATGTCCAGGTAAAAATTTATATTGAAATCTTTAAGCCCATTTAGATGATCAATTTATTCTGACGATTTGTCTGATGATTAAAAATGATAGTGTAATGTATTGAATGCGACAATCGTACGATTGCACATACATAAAAAATTATGTATTTTTTAAAATTTCGAAAATAGAACAAAATTTATTTTTTAGCAGAGACCAGAAATTACGAACAAAAAACATAAAATTTTAAGTTTTCATTGAAAAAATAAAAAACACTTAAGTTCAAAATAGAATATTTTTCTTAACTGTTCAAAAACAAAATAATAAAATTATTAAAACAAAAATTTTAAGTAAAGTACAAAATAATTTTGTACTTTAAAAAAATGTTTTAAAAAAAATTTTTTTTTATGTACGAAAAAACTTTTTCTTTGTATAATTTAAAAATATCAATTTAGAAATGAATTATTTTAAACAATTGGAAATTTGATAGTTGCTTAGTGATCATATCGGACTTTGAATATAATAAATGACCAAAGTCGCTACGGATTATCGAAGAAAAGCAACGTTTTAAATGGTATACATTATGGTGGCCGCGAAATGAAAAGTATCGATGTTCCCATCTCAAATGAAAATTTTATTCATTTTAGGGTACCGTTTCTCAAAATTTTGGGCCTGAAATTATCCTTTCGTGGGCTAGATCAACATGAAAATAGGTTCTCTTTTCGGAGTTTTCAGATTTTTTCATATTTCTACCAAAGAAACAATAACAAAAAGTTGGCACCATAAGAAAGGACTTTGGAGTGCACATTTAATGTCGTAAGAAAAATTTAGAACCAGATCCAAATAACTCCAAAATTTTGCTTCGGGCTTGTGTTGAAGAAAGCATATGTACCAAATTTCATCAAGTTATCTTTAAATTGCGCTCTATACTTTGCGCATAAGCTTTATATGGACAGCCAGCCAGCAAGAAAGCCAGATGGATATCATTAGATCGACTCAGAAAGTGATTCTGAGTCGAACTGTGTACTTTAAGGTGTGGTTCCAAAGATTCTGTCTCTGCGTTACAATTTCTGCACAAAAAATAATACCGCAACCACTTATAGTGATGTAGAGTATAAAAACAGAATAATTTTTGTTAGGTCATTAAATGCGAGCCCCAAAGTCCTTTCTTGCGATACCATATTTTCATATTGTTCCTTTGGCAGAAATATAAATCAAACTTTTGAAAAGCGGTACCTTAGAATGAAATAGATTTTTATTTGAGATGAGAACATCTTTATCAGATAAAATATTCCACACAAACATCCATAGGAATTAATCTTAGTTTATGATGAAAACATTTGATAAAGATGAAAAACGTCATTTGAAAATAATAAATTTTTCATTATTTGTCTTAAAAATTTACATTTATTTTCAATATTTTATTTTCAATTTCATAAATGTTTGACTTTGAAATGAAAAATAATTGTACAAAAAGAAAAGTTTTTTTGTGTTTTGATTTCTTTAGAAATTTTTTTTTCGAGAACTTTATTATTTTGTACTTGAAGAAAAACTTTTTTTTAAAACCTTTTTTTATATTTTTTTTTTTTGTTTTAGTATGTTATAAAATAATTTTTAACTTCAATGAAAATATTTTTTTGTAAAAAACAAAATAAAAAATGTTTCCGGTCCTTGTTTTTTAGTCAATATATTTTGAAGGAAGTTGAAAAACAATGTGATATTAGCTATAAAATTTAAATTATAAAAATGAAAATGGTACTCAAATGGTCCACAAAAGGATTAAGAAAAAACAAAAATTGGCATATACCTATTAGAAATTGATAGAAATACATTTTTCAATGCGAAAAATATATATTTATGTAGATTTGGCCAAAAAAAAAGTGTTCATTCGAACCTATGTGTGTTGTTTGAAGAAAATCCCCAAAAAAATTTTGACCTTTTGTTTGGTTTGACTAAAAACGTACGATTTTAAAACCAAAATACTGAATTTTCATTATTATTTCTTCAATGAACGCATTGGTTTATTTATTTATAAAACTAATTAGAAAAATGAAATTAAAAAAAGATTCAGCTGTGCCGAATCTTTGATACCATTCACCATCTTACTTACAAATAATTAAATTTTCGCCTTAACGTATGCTTTCATTATTTCACATTTATAAATCTACATTTTTTTCAAACTACGAAAATTTTAATACCAAAAAAAAAAAAAACAATCATAGCAAGCTTTGCTTTTAAAAATTAAACAACAACAACAATTCCATATTTATTTATTTTTGTATGTGTGTATATACACACTTACTGCATATACAAAGAACAACAACAACACTGTTATTCATTATATTACTGCTGTTGCTAACTAAACTACTTGTCATATAGGCAAAAACGTCACTAATAGTCTTTACAATGCTTAATATACATGTTTGTGTGTGTATTTATATTCTTAACAGATGTGTTTTAGTTTTTGGTCCATAACTCTATTGATTATGAACGAATTTGGTTTATTAAAAAAACCGAAATTTTATAAAAATATTTATGACCGAATTTATAGCTTAAGCAAGGGCTTCAAAAAATGCGTTTTGCCCGATATCGCAGTTATTATGAACAGATTTATTTCATTTTTTTAGCAAGAAAAAAACAGAAAAAAATGTCCGAGCCTTCTTTGCAAAAACGAAGTCCCTGAAGCCTCTGTATATACAGAGGCTTCAGAAACTGGAAAAGCGGTTCTAAAAACCGTATGTATGAACCGATCTTGCTGAATTTCAATAGCAAAATTCTTGAAAGGATTTCCGATTGTTTGAAATATATACCATATATGCCAGTTGTCGATGGGCTTCATAAACGCCATTTCAACCGACACACGGTCGGACATGGTCCGGAATGACAAACTTATATATACCCTTTACACCTGTGGTGAAGGGTATAAAAAATGTAAAATGTATTTATTTTTTATTTTTTTATATATATATATATATATATATATATATATATATATATATATATATATATATATATATATATATATATATATATATATATATATATATATATATATATACATATATATATATATATATATATATATATATATCGTCCATTCCACGAAAGAACGCCCAAGAATATTTTGTATGTCTTCCGATTTTAATAATACTTGGCATACGCATACCCTATGGAGCCATTTAAATATCTCCATTTTTATTTTTTTTTGAATTTTGAACAATTCGCGGATTTATTCGCGATTTTAATTTTTCAAAAAGTGATAAAAATGACAAAAGTGTCTAACTTTAAACCCCAATATCTCTAAAAGTTTTTAACGGATTTTAATGATTTAAATTGCATATTTAAGAAGAATAAATATTTAAAAACTATAAATGTAGTAGTTTAAAAATAATATTATCATTTAAAAATGCATTCATAATGCAAATGAAATTTTTGTATGCATTTTTTAAAAATTTCTACCCTTTAAATTTTTTTCTTCTGATATAAAAAACATCATTATATTTGCTACAAATTGCAATATAAATTGTTCTGGGACAAATAGGTTCACTATTTTAAAATATTTTTTTAAAATAATTCTTAAAATTTTTTCATACAAAAATTTTTTTTTTTTTTAATTTTTGTATTTTTTAATTTAATTAATTTAATGTATTTAATTAATTTTAATCATAATATTTCATAATTTGTTATATGTGGTAGAAAACCTATTTGTCCCAAATTAAGTGCTAATGTTTTATATAATAAACATATTTGTATTCAATATTAAGCAAAAATATTTAAAATCAAAAGGGTAGAAATTTCTTAAAAATGCATCCGAAAATTGCATTCTTTTCTTGAGTGCATCTTTAGTAAACAAATTATTTTTGATTTATACAATATAATTTACAATATTTGTTGTAATAAGCTTTACACTAGTTCTTAAATCAATAAAATCCCACGTATACTTAAGGAGTTATAAATATTTAAAGCTTTTTGTATGAAAAATATGATTGAAATTTAAAAAAAAAAAAAAATATTAAAAATAGTAGACTTTATTGTCCCAGAACAGTTCTTTTTGCATTTTATAGTAAAGATATTGCTTTTTAACATCTTAAAAGAAAATTAAAATCAAAAGGGTCGAAATTTTTCAAAAATGCATCCTAAAATTGCATTTGCATTATGAATGCATTTTTTAACGAAAATATTATTTTTAAACTACTACATTTACAGTGGACTTATTCTTCTTAAATATGCAATTTAAATCATTAAAATCCGTTAACAACTTTTTGAGATGTTGGTGTTTAAAGTTAGACACTTTTGTCATTTTTTTCACTTTTTGAAATCCGCGAATAAAATGGAGATAAAAATGGAGATATTTAAATGGCTCCATAGGGTATGAGTATGACAAATATGAACAAAATCGAATGACCCTCCGTAAAAAATTGGTATTTTTTATAAATCTTTCGTGGAATTGACGATATATATACATATATATATATATATATATATATATATATATATATATATATATATATATATATATATATATATATATATATATATATATATATATATATATATATATATATATATATATATATATATATATATATATATATATATATATATATAGATATATATATATATATATATATATATATATATATATATATATATATATATATATATATATGTAAATAATCATTTTTTAATTTTTTTATTCAGGCTCAAGTTCATTAATGTAATAATTTTTTTAGAATACAGAAAAAGATTTTATTAGACACTAGCAGGATGGAATGCATTTTCTGATCCGCTACGATCTTCATCAGCATCCATTGTGACTTTAGTGCTCATCGTAAAGATCTTTCTTTTAACTCACACTTTTGAAGAACTAGAATACGTAACTTTAACACTTTACATATTCTAAATTCTTAAGTATTAAGTTGAAATAACTTTACAAAAGCTTTTTCTTACATATATTTATTGTATTCCATATTATTACAATGTTGTTTTACTGCTCTAGCTAACCGTCGGTAGGAATAGTATGCAGATTTATATGTTGTTTGTTTTGTCTGTTTCATTGTTGGCTATACTAGAATTCCAACATACAAACACAGTAAACAAGTTTACACCGTTTCTTATATTTTTTATTTTTTTTTTTTTTCACAATATTTTTCAATAATTGTCAGACTTGAAAACACAAAAAAGTTTAAAAAATTACAATAATTTAGACCCTATTTGTAAATACAGTCGAACACGGTTATAACGAACTCGAAGGGACCGACAGATTTAGTTCATTATAAACGTAGTTCGTTATATCCGTAAAATTCCAAAAAAATTATTTGTTAATAAAATACACGTATTTCATTACAATACTAATAATAGGAATTAAAGCCTATTTCTTTCCTTTAAAAATTATATAATTAAATATTTAAATTTATATAATTAATACATCAGGAATAATATTTTTTATATTCATCATTCAAATTGAGATTAATTATATTTTTTATACTAATTCAATGTTTTCTTTTATACCCGATGTTTTTATTTGGTATGTTTTAAGATACTTACTTTTTGAGGACTAGTAATTTTTTTAATATTTAGTGTTTAATTCTCAAATAATTTCAGTTTTATTATTAGCTATTTTCGATAAATGTATGTTATGTTAAAAGTGCCAACAACTACAAATGTAAAATTCATCTCTTATTTGCCGATAATTTAAATAGAAATTAATGAAAATTATTTCCATTTATCCAATAATATAAAAAGATATAAAAAAATTAAAGTTATTTCTATTATTTTTTTAATTTTTTAACTTTTTTGAAATGTGTAATTTTATTTATTTAAAACAAGTATTTTTGGGAGTTCGTTATAAACGTAGTTTTTTGTGTGAAAAATTCTTGTTGGGACCATCAAAATGTGTTCGTTATAAAAAAAGTTCGCTATAACCGTGTTCGTTATAAACGTATTTATTTGTATGGAAAATGTTGATAAAATCAATGGGACCGAAGAAATGTGTTCGCTATAGCCATAGTTCGTTATATCCGGTGTTCGTTATAACCGTGTTCGACTGTAGTTACGTTAATCAGGAATTGTCTTCTTGAGTTAATATGTTACAATACAAAAATTATACGGCAACGCTTTACACTTTCATTTGCAAATAAAAACCGTGTATAAACGTAATAAATGTTTGGGTATCTAACCTCAATCTTACTCATTATTAAAAAAATTTCTTATGCTACCTGATAAAATAATTTATATCTTATTGCTCATCTATTATCCAATAGTAATTAATTTAGTAACTTTAAAATATCACCCTGCATTATAGTACTAAGAATCCCTGCAAGCAATTAAGTGATAGTTTTATCCACTATCAAATAAATTACTCTTCTTAGTGTTCTCAACATGTTATTTTCCTGACTGTAAACAATTTTACAAAAACAAATAACATTCATTTCTTAATTTTTGATCTATTTATAACTTAAAAGTTAGTTTTTGGATAAAGCTAATCATATTTGTTCGATTGTATATGTATGTTTACATGAGTGATCTACAATATAAAAGGCGTGCAGGTTAGGTTCAATGGGCAGCTGTGGATATAGAAATTAAAAGGCAGATCACTTGGGCCTTATTGGTCCTGTTGTGTTACCCTGAGCAATCATGTGAAATTGTTTTACATGTCCGTATCAAGGTTCGAATCGAACCAACCTGATCTGATATTCATTTCAGAAAGGTCGCATGCATACGCAAACTACCAAATTTTGTAGTCCTGATATCCGCAAGAGCAGGAAACTGGCATAGAATTTGTTCCAGTATCTCTTCCTCATTAAAGAAACTTCTACAAAGTCGGTATAAGGGAGTTCAGAAACAATGACTAAAAGTGTTCGTAGCTGACGTCTTGGCATTCCCAGGATAAAGTGCGATAGCGATTGATCATACTGGTAGCCGCTCCCATAGTGCAGATTATAACCTTGTTGGTTAGAAGTCTCCATATGATGCTAATAATTGACTGATATATGTTCAGTCCTTTCTGCAGGTATGATGAAATCTGAATTCCATTAAACAAATCTGGTTTTTTAACTTGTTCGCTGAGGACTTGTAAGTTGTCCAGTTTCCTAGTCTATTTGCCGCCTATTCTCTGATGGGATAATAGGCGACACTCTTTGTGGGTATTACCTATATCGGAGTTCCACCAGTGTGGTTTGCTCCTTCCTTTGCAGACCTTAGGTCTGCATGCTAGAGAAATCGCTCTGTCAAATGAATTAGTTAGCAATTCAACAGAGAACTCAATCACTCGACACTTACAAATGGTCAGGTTTGGGAGGAGTTGGAATAGAATATCGTATTGTTCTATCCAATTTGTTTTTATCCTATTCTACACCAGGTAAATGAACTTCTACAGTGAAATCAATATACAAGTGATCAGAGAATAAGAATTTATTTAAACCTCATGTTCGGGTGCATAGTGCTAACTAATGTAATTTCGAGAATCTCCCTTCTATTAGATACTATAAAGGTTACAGTTAAAAAAAAAAACTGCTACAAAGTATAAAATCGAAAAGAAACTCACCCCTTGCATTGGTACGATATGGTGGGCGTTAGCTCCAATCTCGAACGGTATGTTTTTGTCGTTTGACGAATTGGTTATCGTGCGAACTTTGTTGTTTGATGGACAATAAAAATGGTTTGGAGTCATTGTCATTTTTAGGGATGATTTTGACGTTGACATCATCTTGGTCCGAGTCCAATAAGGTGTATTTATCCAGAGTTTGAATTGGTGCCATCTTAAGCGACAGAACTAGTAGTCTGCTCACATGAATTTGCTACCGGATCGCTACCGCAGTGAAACGGTCTGTCTCTGTCATCTCCTCGATAGACCTGTAGAAATATAGACTCGAAACCGTAGTATATCTTTCCTCATTTCTCTCGAAGAGATGACTCCTTATTCATAACGATGACAATCATTCTGATTGCACCATAGGATTCGGAGACTCTATTCACTTTCCAATCACTTGTAGTGATTTCGAACCGAATGAGTTCCAGAATTTCCTCTGGTTTGGACGGTTCATCAGGTATGCATGAAATGGCTCTAGGCCGATGTGGAATCTCATTAATAGAGACCACATCTAGTATATAGTCTAATATAGGGCTTCCAAAAGACCGACCGCTTGCTTCAAAAGCAAGGGCGATTGTTCGTTTGAGCAGACCATTAACTTTACTCGGCTTCGATATCATCCATCATAGTCGCATTGGGGAGAAGGCCCAGATTTCTCCCTTAGAACCTTCCTGAAAACTTCCATCAGCTTCCTACGCACTATATCCCAATCTTCATGGGAGATAGCTCATTCAGCATCGTTCCTATCGTATGAGATGACCTTTAGCCACCTCAATGAACGATTTGTCCATCGTGTTGTAAGACCTTGAACGTTTGGTCTCGGGCTGATTACCCAGTCGATCCAAGAAGAGAAACACGCCGTCTTAATAAGGCCCTTCTGGCTGGTGTTATGTGCCTTTGGGACGTGTTTGTGTCCCTTTTAAGCTGGACGCACAAATCCAGAGTTAGAATGCATGTTCGCAGCTTCAAAACAAAGGCCAAAGGGACAAACTGAACATTTGTATGGGTCCGTAATGGAAGTATTTACGCTAAGAAAAAATTAAATATCAAATCCAATTATTATAGCTAATTCCACAAATATTGAATTTAAATTAACTCAATCTTAAAATTTTTAATTTTAATCTTTTTTTATAAAATGTATCAACACCGCAATCAAATATTAGATAATATAAACCAAAAACAAGCGAGAATGTTTATTCGGCCTGGCCGAAACCCACCATCAACTTTTACAAATTTTAAGTTATATGTAAAGTGGTCGGATTTTTTTTTTTTTGTTTCTGAGTTTACATTGATTCTATTTGCACAAAATTTCGTTGAAATTTCACCTTATATGGGTTGGGCGGTAAAGGGGGCGGACACGCCTATTTTTGGTTTCCAAGTTTATATCGACCCTCGAACTATCTGAACAAAATTTCGTTGTCGTACATGCTTTTGTTAAAGAGATATCAGCAGATAAAGCTTCAATGTACAATGTACCATTTTCAATCCCATATAAACCTTATATAAGATAAATATTTGAGCCAAATTTCGTCCCCCTAGGTTGTCCCATTTTTATACCCACCCCCATGATGGTGGGTATGAAAAAAAACAAAAAATGTTTAAGTTATCCCACGTTTTAATTTCATACCATTCTTGACTAGCCTGAATACAATTATAAATAATATTAATTTCATACTCCTTGTGGAAAGAAATATAACAGAGGAAGAACAACATGTTTACAATATACATGGTTTGAATTTTCTAAATAGAGAAGGTAGAGGTGGAGGTGTAGCTGTTTATATAAGAGAAAACATAATGCATACAAATATTTCATTAAATACAATTTCATTTGAGTCCCTACAAATAGATGTCACAATTAAAAACAAAACATTCTCTTTAACTTTAATTTATCGTCCCTCAAAAAACAACGTAAATGAGTTCATAATATAACTAGATAAAACAATAAATAATATAAAGAGTAAGCAAGATATGATTATAATTAGCGATATAATATTAATATACTCAATCAAAACATTTCAATAACAAAATATATTGAAATGATCTCGTCAAACGGGTTTCAATGTATAATACGAACCAACAAGAGGAGATGAAACCACATGCACTTGACCACTTGCATATAAGAAACAAGGTTTAAAAATACAGTTCTAGCTAAAAAAAATTTCACTTACGACTGTGCAATAAATATACAAATGTTTCATTTATACAATAAACAACAACTAGAAATATCCACACTATAACATCGTTATACTACTGAATTTGTGACTCGTCTCTGCAATTTGCAGCAGCAAAAGCAAACCATTGCACACGAAACATACACACTACATATATACAAACGTACATACCAACATACAATATGTACATTAGGTTACATTTCAACCCCTATGTGTTTTATTTTACACCACAAAGCATCGAAAGTGCAAAAACAAGACTGCTAAACTACCTACTATAGTAGAAAAATCAAAGCGCAAATTTTCAAATAGAGAAAAATATTCAGCATAACAAAGAAAACACTGACTGGTGTGTAATATATGTATTTTCGGCAAAATTCTACGAGCACACTGCAGCACGAAGTTGTAGTTTATATATGTATTTGACAAACAAGTTGAATACTGTTTAAGTATGTTGCTTTATATTGTAAACAAACGGTGCAATTTTTAGTATACCACATGAAAATAATGCTGCAGTTTGTAGTAGTATGGATAACGTGACCAGACATCCCGCTTAAATATTTTTCCCGCTTTTCTAACCTTAACAATTACTTATTCGATTTCCTTATTTACATTTTCTATAAAATTCATACCAATATTTAAGTTAAAGTACCTTACGAAAAAAAGTTGCAAATGTACCCCTCTAGAAATGAAGATTAGTATGTTCTTATATGATTCCCAAAATATTACGTCTCAATCTTTAAATTTACGTGAGCTGGACCATTTTCAAAACACCTCTAAAATTACGTATTTTTTTCATATCATTATCAAAATTTTAGTTGTAAGAAAATTTACTTCAAATTATAAAAGAGGCATACTATCACCATGAATATTCATTTAAATTATTATTATGTCTCTTTTCAGTCGCGAAATATTAAGATTTTACTTACATTTTTTATCATATTTTCTTCGATGAAACTTGTAATTTTATATATTTCGGACATTTTTCAAAATTAGGCTTTTATGTACCATAGGAAAGGTCTATCCTGTTAATATTGAAGATAAGACGTAATTAACCCATTAAGAGCTAGAGGGTCAATTTTATGCATTTAGTTCCTAAAAGGTTAAATTTGGAACTTTTCAAATAAATCGCATGGAAGTACTTATTACGCTTAAATATGGATAAATTTATGAAAAACATAACAAGTTCATTTAAAACCGCGAAAATAATCGAATAAAAATGTTTTTTTGAAATTAAGCCTCTATTTTAAACGAATCTACAGCTTTTTTGATCAATTATGTTTTTGGGGACATTTATATCCTTAACTTATCATTTATTTGCCGTTAAAATTAACTTAACCAATTATGGACCGGAAATTCCAAAATATTATTTGTGCAACAAAGGGCTGATCGAAAACCATATTTTTGGAGGTTTTTTAAAATTGGTCCAGCTCACGTAAATTAAATAATTGAACAGAAATATTCCGGGAATTTGCTTAATTTAACTGCACTGTAATTTAAGTGTAACTAAAAATAATTTTTTCCAATGGAAAGTTGATAATTCTTTACAAATAGTTTTTGATAATTAAAAGTTTTAAATATTTTATTACGCTGATCATATTCTCTACTGACAAATCTTAAATGTACCTTGTGCGTATTTTTTGATGTCTTCGATGTAGGAAGACCTACATATTTTAACATATCTTCAGTTCTTTACCAGTGAATGAAAAATCTCAATTCTGATATATTTTCACCAAAAACGTTTAGAATTTTGTTTTCCAGAAATAGGTTTAAAACTTTATTTTAAGAATATTAGAATAAATTATAAATACATTTTGAAGGAAGAAATTATGATTTTTAGAACATTTGTGTGTGGGCTATTTAAATAATTTTTTTTAACAAATTTTATTTACCAAAATGTCCCATTTCAAAAAGATGTTTTGACATGAACTTTGATCTCAAGGTTAACATGGATATTTTCATATTGTACCTTTAATAACCCTGCAAAATAACTATCAAGTGCTTCCTAATAATTTATTAGGAATAATTACTTCCAAAAAAAAGTGAAAATAAATGAATTTTTTGCGGAAAAAAAGGTTAATAATTTCTTAAATAATAAAATTTTAAAACATTTTTATTATCTTTTAGTACAATTAAAACAGAATTTTTATTAAAAAAATTTATAAACATATTTTTAAGAGAAGTACTCGAAAGCAATGAGGAAGAAGTATAAAAGAAGAACATCCTACCAATGACAACCATGGGTTAAAAAAGAACTTCTGCAGCTCTTTTTCACCACTAAGTACTTCCATCCAATGACAACACAATGTTAAATTCATGACTTTTTCAGCTCTTTTTCAGTTCCTTTTTTGCTGGGTAACTATCTGTAAACATATAAACGATGTGCCTTTGTTTCGGATTGGATACTTTTATTTATTTTTGTATAAACTAAAAGTTGTAAAAATATAATATTGGCAGTCGATTCAAAAAGGTGAAAAAGTAACAGTCTATCGGATTATTTTGACAACGTTTTTTTTTATAGGTAACGGTATTTTTAGTTATTTCGGTAATGGTTTTTTATGGCTAAGATTCGAAGTATCGGTTCAAAACCATAAAATATAATTTGTAGTCAAATATTATAATGACGAGCTATATCTTTATAAGAAGTTTTATTTCCACTTTATTAAAAATAATAATATTTATTAAACCCAAAAATAAGGCTAATTTTAGTGTTATAGGTATTTCGAACTATTTCTGTAACAGTTTTTTGCGTTATATATTTTAGTGATAACCGTTTTTCAATTATTTCGGTAACTGTATTTTAGGGGTAACGGTAGTCAAGTTGAATGTTTTTTTTAGCGGTAACGGCAACGAACTTTGGTTTAATTGTTAACGGGTCTAAGAATTATTTAAGAAAATCTATTGCTATCAAATTCAAAAAGTACCAAGTTTTTTTTTCAAACCATACTTGAATTCAATCTTGAAATTTAACTAGGAATATTTTGAAAGCATTTAGAGAAACACGTTAAAATTATAACTTTTAATGTTTCAGCTTGTAAGGATATATTTACTTATTTCGATGATCCAACATTTTTATGGGCTGATCTCAATTTGTAACATCTCAATTGGGTCGTGAATAAAGTGCTTGCGAGAGAACAGCAGATCTAGATTTTTAATTAAGATATAAAAATAAAATCCCTCTTTTTTTACAAAACCTTTCAAAATCCCGCTTTTTCCATACAATTTAGTTCGAAATCCCGCTTTTTAGTCGTTTGGGTCCCGCTTTTTGACAAAAACCCTCTGGTCACGTTAAGTATGGAACACAAAATGTTAAACAGTAAAGAATATATTTTTTAGTATGGCGTTTGTTAGTAGTTGATATTCATAAAAAATGAGAGCTACTATAGTAGAAAAATTAAACCTTGATAAGAAACAATAATAAAACAAACACACAAATACAAACTTTAGTGGCTAGGACTAATATATCTTTATAAGGAAACAATTTAAGTGTTTTCAATCAGCGATTAAATATTATGCGCCAGCAAAATTTCTTCTCCTTATGACTATGCAATAAATATTAAACCGTTTCATTTTTACTACACACGGCAACTAAAATTATTAAAAATATGCCTTCGAATTTTTAGTAACAATGTAAATCGTCTTTGCAATTTTTATCAGCAAACAGAAAATATTTCTCATCAAAAAAAGTAAAACTTCGTGTTTTAGTCTCGTACACATAATTTTTGTGGACACATATAGCACACGAACAATTTTTCTTCGTGTGCTGCAAAAAATTTTTAGCAAATATTCTTTGTTTTGATTTTACAACTATAGTTTTTTTTTTTTGTATTTTTATTTAAGCAATTTTGTTGCTACTAAAATTTCTTCACATGTATATTGAAGTATATCCCAGCAGGCCACATGTCCATTAACGACACTTTCATCGATGATGTCGCCGAAATGTGTCGTCAAGAAAATGCATGTAGAGGACAAGTTTGACTAAAAGTCACCTATATTGTCATCTTACCCCATTTTCGGCGACTTCAATAACAAAATATACTGAATTGTCGTACATATCTAGTTCGGTGACAACATGAATAAAATGTCCAGCGAGAATGTCGTGAATTAAACCAAACACACGACATGCTGCATGACAATGTCATCAATACCTATCAGATAAATAAAAGCATTAATAAAACCATTAAAAAGTAGAGAATGATGTAGCTGAAGTGGTAAGTGCGCTTGACTATTCAATAAGGAAGAGAGAAATTGGTGGCCTGGGTTCAAATCTCGGCGGAACCCAACTTTTTTTTCATTTATTTTTCTTAAAATGGTTGACGAAAATATACATGACACTGTCTCTCACGTTATCGTTGATGACTTAAGTGCCCTTTGTTCGAAAATGTCACCAATGTTTGTTCGGAGATGTCGTACATGTGTCATCGAAGACTGTGACAAATCATCAAGACATCGTCGATATTTTCTACAAGACATGGCCTGCTGGGTTATTCTTCATAGAAGAAATTTTAGTAGCAACAAAATTGCTTAAATAATAATACTAAAAAAACTATAGTTGCAAAATCAAAACAAAGAAAATTTGCTAAAAATTGTTTGCAGCACACGAAGAAAAATTGTTCGTGTGCTATATGTGTCCAAAAAATTATGCATACAAGACTAAAGCACGAAGTATTATTTTTCTATGTTAATTTATGTACTTTTTGTTTATGCTACAAGAAATTGTAAATAAACGCTGCAATTTTTATTGACAATACTGCAAAATAGAAAAATTATTTTAGTTGCAATTATAAACAAAAATGAAACGGTAAACATATTTTTAGTATTTTTTTTTTTTTTTTTTTTTTGCTAGCAGCAGATATTTATTGGAAAATGTGATATATATAGTATTAAAATCAAACCCTGTTTTCAATAACTATAAAACTAATAATAACATTAAAAACATAAACTTGAATGAACTGATTAAATAAAAACATGAACACTAATGAAATATTTGATAAAATATATAAGAATTTTAAAAACATTTATGATAACTCAAAAAGTCCAAATAAAAGTAATAAAAAAGAAAGAAAAGTGAATCCGTGGATAAATTAAGAGTTAATAACATATCGTAAAATACGGTATAAACCAGGGACCGTAACAGTTATGACTTTTATAATAAAAGTCCGGAAATAACAGTTATTTTTTGATTTTTATTTTTTCGAGCAGAAATAAAAGTTATTTTTTGATTTTTATTTTTTTGAGCAGAAATAAAAGTTATTTTTTGATTTTTATTTTTTTGAGCAAAAATAAAAGTTATTTTTTGATTTTTATTTTTTCGAGCAAAAATAACTGTTATTTTTTGATTTTTATTTTTTCGAGCAGAAATAAAAGTTATTTTTTGATTTTTATTTTTTTTGAGCAGAAATAAAAGTTATTTTTTGATTTTTATTTTTTTGAGCAAAAATAAAAGTTATTTTTTGATTTCTATTTTTTCGAGCAGAAATAAAAGTTATTTTATGATTTTTATTTTTTCGAGCAGATATAAAAGTTATTTTTTTGATTTTTATTTTTTTCGAGCAGATATAAAAGTTATTTTGTAATTTTTATCATCTTTAAAACTAGTTATTAAGAAACCAAAAATATTCATCATCACACAGATCGAACGCCTGTAGCTAGAGCAATGAATAGTAGAACTTAGGTGGGTCTTCCTTCATATAAATCCACTAAGACGGGATTTTTTGGAAATTTGTTTGCTTAAGGGCTAAAACGGTAACCTTATATGTTCAAACTAATAATACCAAAAAAGTTGAACAGCTATTGTTATTAATTTAAAAAATAATCGGACAGGTGTCTGGTACTTATTTGAAAATCGGCCCTGTTTTAGAGAATACGGGTAAAAACCGTATTTTGGTACTTTTTTGACATGAAATTTGGTACCTAATAATACATGGATACAAGAATTGAAAAAGGTGGACTTTGAGGTACTTTTTTTTTCTAATGGTACTATTTTAATTTATATAATATTTAACTTAGAAACATGAAATTAGATATATTTGGTCCTAAAGAAATGAAAATCTCCTAGAGGAAAATTTATGGTACTTTTTCATTCATCCAATAGTTCTTTTTAAATTGTCTATAATATTTTACTTAGAAACATAAAATAAAAGATATTTGGTCCTAAACAAATGAGAATATCTTTAAAAGGGCTTAATGGTACCTTTTCGCTCTTCTAATGGTATCTTTTTTCTGTAATATTTAACTTAGTAACATGACATTTAAAGTATTTGGCCCTAAATAAATGAAAATCTCTAAAATGGAAAGTTATGTTACTTTTTCAAACATCCAATGGTACTTTTTGGATTTTTCTATAATATTTAACTTAGAAACATGAATTTAAAGATATTTAGTCCTAAACAAATGAAAATCTCTTATAGGGGACTTTGTGGATCTTTTTTATTCTAATAATACTACTTAATTTTTTTTAAATAATTTATATTTTCACACATTATGAAGTATATAGTTTTTCAGTTACAACAGAATACACTTTTTCTGTACCAATTCGTTTTTTCAATAATGCCAAAAATTTAAATAATGTTGTAGAAAAAGTGTCTATGACGTTTTATAAAAGAGTCAAGTTTCATGGAACATACAGATTGAGATGAATACTTTTAAAGAAGTGGACGTTAAATATGGGGGTGTCATCGGATGAGATTCTGTTATATCTTTTATTTTCTTATAAGATACACCAAGTTTTATTTTGATGGTTATCCCAATTTGCGTATAACGACACCACAAAGATTATCTAATGTATTTACGTAAAGTAGATGAATTTAACTGCGTCTCGTATCATACAATGTCTCTACACAAAGTTTAATTTTGTAATGACAGATCAAAAATTTAATATTGTTATCTCAAGTAGGCGTTGGGAACAATGAATATATATTTTGTATAGTATCAAATATATGCCAAAAATCATGAACATCGCGTCTGAAGTAACGTAATAAATTGAAAAAATTACCTTTTTAAAATGTTATTTATCTACACAAATAAAACTCTGAATCAATGGTTTTTTAGTAAGCTTTTTATTAACATGAAAATTTAAATGAGATTCTTAAGTAAAATTGTATATATACATATATATCTTTAAAGTTTTAAAATTAATATTAAAAAACTAAACAAATTCAAAAATATAAGTAGGTATTTTAATCAAAAATTAATTCTAATTCAAGATTTATTTTGAAATATATATTTAAATGCAAATTTATTGAATATTGTATTGCAGAAATTCTGTGCTATCACGCTAATACAAAATTTCAGTATGTAGTATAGTCTGTAACTTTATCTAATTTACTACCTGTTTCTTTATATCAAACAAATAATTCATTACGAATAAATGTATAGAAAACAAAAACAAACTTTGAAATTTAATTGTTGTTTTTCATACATTTATTCGAAATGAATTTTTGATTCGACATAGAGAAACAAACAGTTCGTTTGTAGTATGACTACTATACCACGTACTAAAATGTAGTAAAAGCTGAATACATATGATTACATTGCAGAAGGAAATACTGATTCCTTGGAATGGGATTTCTCCGTCAATACGGATACACGGTATTAATAAATACTAATCCTCTAATCAGTCTTTTTTAATTGAGTGTTCTTGAGATTTGTAAAATTGGGGGTATTGCAACATATATTGAAGAATATCTCGTAAACGTTATATCTGCTTTTGTTTATGAATACATAAAAAAAAATCTAATAAAAATTATCTTTAAGCCATTGTTACTTTTTAGTACGGTTATGAAGAGATATTGAGAATATTTCCTGGACACAATTTTTATTAAAATTTTTTTTTTATATTTTCATAAACAGAAGCAGGTGTAACATTTACGAGATATTCTTCAATATATGTTGCAATCCCCTAATTTTACAAATCTCAAGAACACTCAATTAAAAAAGATTGATTAGAGGATTAGTATTTATTAATACCGTGTATCCGAACTAAATGTGAATCCCTGTGTCGGAGAAATGTTCTTTTATTTTGTACTCCGTGTTATTAAATATATGACAATAATAATAATAATAATAATAATAATAATAATAATAAAAATTAAAATTTACAAGTTGGAATTTAATTTTACAAGCATTATAGCATGTAAATTTTCCTCGCTTAAATTATACCGCAGATCTCCTAATATTAATTTTAGTGCTGAAAATGACCTTTCCACGCTAACCTGTGTTGCAGGTACTGCATGAATAATAAATGCGAGTTTTCGCAGCCATGGAAGAGAAAATTTTTTATTATTCCAATATTCTATTATATTTTTGTCTATATCTAAACGTTTTTCTCTATAATTTTCTATTTCGTAGAACGCTTTTCTGCTATTGTCATTAAGTTCATCGCAATTATCATCTCCGTCAGATGATGAATCAGATACTTCCATATTTCTAAAGTAGCTCCTTACCAATGAGGATGTACTCAGCATACTGCTATCATCGAAAGATTCTTCCTCGCATTCTTTTGGTGGCCTCTGATTACTTTCTTCACTTTTCTAAAATTATAATAATTTTGCAATTTCAATACAACTTTCAACTTTAGAAAAGAGCAAATGAATTTTTTTATTTCGTTTAGGTATCAAAAGGGGTTAATTGAAAATTATAATTCCTACATTAAATTTAGAAAAAATCAATTGAAAATGAAGATATCTATTCAGACTACTGAGTTGAACAATTGAAAATGAGTTTCTATATCAAATTTGGAAAATAATAACTTATTTTTTTTATATTTTAAATTTAGAAAAAGTCAATTTATATTAAATTTAACATTTTAAATTCAGAAAAGTACAAATGAAATGCATTTTTACTTTGAATTTATAAATGGACAATTAAAAATGAGAAAAATGTATTAAAATATAAAACGTTAAAAAATATTGATTTAAATGCTGAAATAATATAATGTCAACTTAATTTATATTACATTTAAGCAAATAAAATTCAGACATTGTAGAAAATCTTTTCTGAAGTGCGAAATACTGTTTCAGTTGAAGTTCTGAATTTAATTCTTTTTAATAGTATTTTTCTATATTATAAATGAAAAATCTACTTTCAAATTGTTCTTTTCTAAAATTGAATAAAAAGTTAAAAATCTTTTCACAACTTTAAATACAAAACCGCATTTACAATTGATCAATTCTTAAATTTATCTGAAAAACTTTAATTTCGATTGTTATTTTTGGAAATCGAAATAATATTTTCTTACTTTTGTTTTGAAATTTTCTATTAAAAAAGTTTCTTACCTTTTGCAAACTTTGAATTTGACAAAATATTTTTTTTAAATGGCGTTTCGCTGCTTCTTTTTTAACATTGGTCAAAGACCGTCTAAATCGTGGGTCTAAGAATAATGCAGCATACATTGTTTCATTTTCCAATAATGCTGGCTGACGAGCTTCAATTTTATGAAGTAGTTTTGTCGAAATATCGCTATTAATGGTTCTAATGTTGAAAATCAACTCCATCCAATACTTATAGAAATCTCCCAAGATTAACTGGGTTGTTTGTAGCTTAAGTGTGAGCTCATTAACGGGTTCTAAAAGGGAAACTATGTTTGAAATAACTAACCAGTCGTTATTATTCAATTGCTCGACAACCGGTATATTATTCATACAAAATTCTTTTAGCTGCAATAGTCGGTTTAGCATGGTATATGTGGAGCCCCAACGTGTAACAACATCCAATTGTGGTTTTGGCAAATTTAAACCTATGAACCTATACCTGCAATATAATGAGTATACAAAAATAAATATATATATATATATATATATATATATATATATATATATATATATATATATATATATATATATATATATATATATATATATATATATATATAGAGGAAAAACTTACCGAAATGATGGACTCCTTAACATTTTTACCACTTTCCGCGCTTTTTCAATTTCATTATTGAATTCGCGAAGAAACTCCTTAACGGCTAGTTGCAGGGTATGAGCCGCACACTTTATTGATGAAATATTTTCAAAATTGATACTATTTATCATATCTTCCACTGATGTGTCATAATTGTTTTCCTGATTTTCTTCATCGCTTTCTGCACTTAATAGTTCCACCGCCTTTATCATATTACGACCGTTGTCTGTTGTTATGCCATATATTTGTTTTTTTGAAATGTTGTACTCCGCTAATACCTTTTCCACTTCTTCTTTTAAATTTTCTGCGGTATGCCTTTTTTTTAATTCCAGCATTGCCAACGTAAATATTTGTACTTGGTTTTTTGCAATGATCTGCACATTAATTCCTAATATGGATCGATCGCTTCGAGTTGCAGTGTCCATTTTCAAACAAATTATTTTATTTTTTAATATATTCCTAATCGATTTCTGAATATTTACAGATTTTTCTTCTATAAAATCCATTATATTCCTGGAATTAATTTTATTTAAATGTAGACCTTCGAAAAGTTGTCCCGTTAAAGTTTTAAATGAGCTACTATCTAGAAATGATAGTGGAAGCGCTTCTTTTGTGATTAGTTCTATGCACGCATTTATTAATTCTTCTTTAGACATTTCTACTGAAAACTTCCTTTGTTTGTCATTTATTGCTTCGCTATTTGGTTTTTTTGGAACTTCTTTTAGAAGTTCATTATGCTTGTTTTTCATATGCCTTTTTAAATTTGTCAAATAATTACTTATTATTTGGCCACAAGATTTGCACTCAACCTCACTATTACTTTTTTCTATATAAAAATCTCTTAAATAAAAATTTCTTTTTCGTCCCATTTTTAGAAGAAATGAACTGAACACTGTCACTTTTAACGACTTAATAATGTCAACGAAAATTGAACATAATTAAGGAAAAAAATTTTAAGAAATACATATCAAATTAACGGTATTATAAATTGTTTAAGTTTAAAGTTGCCAGAAAGAAGTTTGGCAAACCATAATGTTTTTTTCCGAGGAATGTCTATAAAATATATGAATATAAATATAAATATATATATATATATATATATATATATATATATATATATATATATATATATATATATATATATATATATATATATATATATATATATATATATATATATATATATATATATATATATATATATATATATATATATATATATATATATATATATATATATATATATATATATATATATATATATATATATTATGATTAAAATTTATCCCAAAAAGAAATACAAAAACTCCAAAATTAAAAATAAAATTATCCCATCTGGCAAAACTTAGTTATAATTTCCAAAATTGTTTTTGTATTATTTGTTGTAATTAGTGTTTATAGACCGGTTAACCGGTTAACCGAAAAACCGGTTTTTTCTTCAAATTTCGGTTATTTGCGAACCGGTTAATTTGAAATATTAAATTTCGGTTAACCGGTTTATCCGGTTTTTTTGTGTCGATTAACCGGTTTTAAAAATTTTATAAAAATATCACTAAATTTCCTCATTTTGTTACATTTTTCTGAATTTAAAATATAAGAAAATTTTTTCAAACTACTAAAAATGCTTGGTGTTTGAGTTAACAAGTAGTCAGGTGATATACTTGTTATTTGAAGTTAAATATATTTTAAAACTGTATGTATAATAAAATCAGATATAGAATTAAACATTCCATTTACAAAAACATTAATTTTATGCGAATGAAATTTTCCAAAAGAAGAAAATAACATTAAACCTACTAATGTACAGCTTAAGAGAAAAGTAAGATGTTATTAGTATAAAAGGACAAAATAAAGACTTCAAAAGTAGAACTAAATAAGTGCAAAAAAATGTTCTTTTAAATGATTAATAATTCTTCTAAAAATTAAAAACAAACCTTTTTTTAGCGGAAAACATTTTAATTATTTTACCAGTTGAAGTTCTGAATTTAATTCTTTTTAATAGTATTTTTCTATATTATAAATGAAAAATCTACTTTCAAATTGTTCTTTTCTAAAATTGAATAAAAAGTTAAAAATCTTTTCACAACTTTAAATACAAAACCGCATTTACAATTGATCAATTCTTAAATTTATCTGAAAAACTTTAATTTCGATTGTTATTTTTGGAAATCGAAATAATATTTTCTTACTTTTGTTTTGAAATTTTCTATTAAAAAAGTTTCTTACCTTTTGCAAACTTTGAATTTGACAAAATATTTTTTTTAAATGGCGTTTCGCTGCTTCTTTTTTAACATTGGTCAAAGACCGTCTAAATCGTGGGTCTAAGAATAATGCAGCATACATTGTTTCATTTTCCAATAATGCTGGCTGACGAGCTTCAATTTTATGAAGTAGTTTTGTCGAAATATCGCTATTAATGGTTCTAATGTTGAAAATCAACTCCATCCAATACTTATAGAAATCTCCCAAGATTAACTGGGTTGTTTGTAGCTTAAGTGTGAGCTCATTAACGGGTTCTAAAAGGGAAACTATGTTTGAAATAACTAACCAGTCGTTATTATTCAATTGCTCGACAACCGGTATATTATTCATACAAAATTCTTTTAGCTGCAATAGTCGGTTTAGCATGGTATATGTGGAGCCCCAACGTGTAACAACATCCAATTGTGGTTTTGGCAAATTTAAACCTATGAACCTATACCTGCAATATAATGAGTATACAAATATATATATATATATATATATATATATATATATATATATATATATATATATATATATATATATATATATATGAATGAATAATATACAAAATTCTTTTAGCTGCAATAGTCGGTTTAGCATGGTATATGTGGAGCCCCAACGTGTAACAACATCCAATTGTGGTTTTGGCAAATTTAAACCTATGAACCTATACCTGCAATATAATGAGTATACAAATATATATATATATATATATATATATATATATATATATATATATATATATATATATATATATATATATATATATATATATATATATATTGCAGGTATAGGTTCATAGGTTTAAATTTGCCAAAACCACAATTGGATGTTGTTACACGTTGGGGCTCCACATATACCATGCTAAACCGACTATTGCAGCTAAAAGAATTTTGTATGAATAATATACCGGTTGTCGAGCAATTGAATAATAACGACTGGTTAGTTATTTCAAACATAGTTTCCCTTTTAGAACCCGTTAATGAGCTCACACTTAAGCTACAAACAACCCAGTTAATCTTGGGAGATTTCTATAAGTATTGGATGGAGTTGATTTTCAACATTAGAACCATTAATAGCGATATTTCGACAAAACTACTTCATAAAATTGAAGCTCGTCAGCCAGCATTATTGGAAAATGAAACAATGTATGCTGCATTATTCTTAGACCCACGATTTAGACGGTCTTTGACCAATGTTAAAAAAGAAGCAGCGAAACGCCATTTAAAAAAAATATTTTGTCAAATTCAAAGTTTGCAAAAGGTAAGAAACTTTTTTAATAGAAAATTTCAAAACAAAAGTAAGAAAATATTATTTCGATTTCCAAAAATAACAATCGAAATTAAAGTTTTTCAGATAAATTTAAGAATTGATCAATTGTAAATGCGGTTTTGTATTTAAAGTTGTGAAAAGATTTTTAACTTTTTATTCAATTTTAGAAAAGAACAATTTGAAAGTAGATTTTTCATTTATAATATAGAAAAATACTATTAAAAAGAATTAAATTCAGAACTTCAACTGGTAAAATAATTAAAATGTTTTCCGCTAAAAAAAGATTTGTTTTTAATTTTTAGAAGAATTATTAATCATTTAAAAGAACATTTTTTTGCACTTATTTAGTTCTACTTTTGAAGTCTTTATTTTGTCCTTTTATACTAATAACATCTTACTTTTCTCTTAAGCTGTACATTAGTAGGTTTAATGTTATTTTCTTCTTTTGGAAAATTTCATTCGCATAAAATTAATGTTTTTGTAAATGGAATGTTTAATTCTATATCTGATTTTATTATACATACAGTTTTAAAATATATTTAACTTCAAATAACAAGTATATCACCTGACTACTTGTTAACTCAAACACCAAGCATTTTTAGTAGTTTGAAAAAATTTTCTTATATTTTAAATTCAGAAAAATGTAACAAAATGAGGAAATTTAGTGATATTTTTATAAAATTTTTAAAACCGGTTAATCGACACAAAAAAACCGGATAAACCGGTTAACCGAAATTTAATATTTCAAATTAACCGGTTCGCAAATAACCGAAATTTGAAGAAAAAACCGGTTTTTCGGTTAACCGGTTAACCGGTTAACCGGTCTATAAACACTAATTACAACAAATAATACAAAAACAATTTTGGAAATTATAACTAAGTTTTGCCAGATGGGATAATTTTATTTTTAATTTTGGAGTTTTTGTATTTCTTTTTGGGATAAATTTTAATCATAATATATATCTATATATATATATATATATATATATATATATATATATATATATATATATATATATATATATATATATATATATATATATATATATATATATATATATATATATATATATATATTTATATTTATATTCATATATTTTATAGACATTCCTCGGAAAAAAACATTATGGTTTGCCAAACTTCTTTCTGGCAACTTTAAACTTAAACAATTTATAATACCGTTAATTTGATATGTATTTCTTAAAATTTTTTTCCTTAATTATGTTAAATTTTCGTTGACATTATTAAGTCGTTAAAAGTGACAGTGTTCAGTTCATTTCTTCTAAAAATGGGACGAAAAAGAAATTTTTATTTAAGAGATTTTTATATAGAAAAAAGTAATAGTGAGGTTGAGTGCAAATCTTGTGGCCAAATAATAAGTAATTATTTGACAAATTTAAAAAGGCATATGAAAAACAAGCATAATGAACTTTTAAAAGAAGTTCCAAAAAAACCAAATAGCGAAGCAATAAATGACAAACAAAGGAAGTTTTCAGTAGAAATGTCTAAAGAAGAATTAATAAATGCGTGCATAGAACTAATCACAAAAGAAGCGCTTCCACTATCATTTCTAGATAGTAGCTCATTTAAAACTTTAACGGGACAACTTTTCGAAGGTCTACATTTAAATAAAATTAATTCCAGGAATATAATGGATTTTATAGAAGAAAAATCTGTAAATATTCAGAAATCGATTAGGAATATATTAAAAAATAAAATAATTTGTTTGAAAATGGACACTGCAACTCGAAGCGATCGATCCATATTAGGAATTAATGTGCAGATCATTGCAAAAAACCAAGTACAAATATTTACGTTGGCAATGCTGGAATTAAAAAAAGGCATACCGCAGAAAATTTAAAAGAAGAAGTGGAAAAGGTATTAGCGGAGTACAACATTTCAAAAAAACAAATATATGGCATAACAACAGACAACGGTCGTAATATGATAAAGGCGGTGGAACTATTAAGTGCAGAAAGCGATGAAGAAAATCAGGAAAACAATTATGACACATCAGTGGAAGATATGATAAATAGTATCAATTTTGAAAATATTTCATCAATAAAGTGTGCGGCTCATACCCTGCAACTAGCCGTTAAGGAGTTTCTTCGCGAATTCAATAATGAAATTGAAAAAGCGCGGAAAGTGGTAAAAATGTTAAGGAGTCCATCATTTCGGTAAGTTTTTCCGGTTTATCCGGTTTTTTTGTGTCGATTAACCGGTTTTAAAAATTTTATAAAAATATCACTAAATTTCCTCATTTTGTTACATTTTTCTGAATTTAAAATATAAGAAAATTTTTTCAAACTACTAAAAATGCTTGGTGTTTGAGTTAACAAGTAGTCAGGTGATATACTTGTTATTTGAAGTTAAATATATTTTAAAACTGTATGTATAATAAAATCAGATATAGAATTAAACATTCCATTTACAAAAACATTAATTTTATGCGAATGAAATTTTCCAAAAGAAGAAAATAACATTAAACCTACTAATGTACAGCTTAAGAGAAAAGTAAGATGTTATTAGTATAAAAGGACAAAATAAAGACTTCAAAAGTAGAACTAAATAAGTGCAAAAAAATGTTCTTTTAAATGATTAATAATTCTTCTAAAAATTAAAAACAAATCTTTTTTTAGCGGAAAACATTTTAATTATTTTACCAATTTTATACGGATATTTTTATTAATTTTTTTATACAAATTATATAAACATTTCTTTAAGAGAAAAACTTCAAAAGCGGTGAATATAAATTATAGTACATTATCCTAAGTCTGAAGCTTCCTTTTTGTTGAGATGCTTTAAAATTTCGATAATTAAATCTTTTCTTTAATTTATAAAAATTAAAAAAAAAACTATTATTAAAAATACTTTATAGAATAATTTTAGATCATTATAAAGCTTCAAAAGCTGTGCTAAAAGTTGCCAAAAAAAATTGTTTTTATAAATTAAACTAGTCTAAAAGCTGAAAAAAAGTAGTACAAACTTTCGATGTAAATCAGTCGCTATTTATAAAGAACAGTGTTTATTATTTGATACATGGTTAAACAAATAAGTTGAAAAACACTTTTTTTAACCAAAAACATTTTTATAAAGCTTCAAATTAGAGCAATTATTAAAATGTCGGTTAACTATAGGTTATAGGTTTTTAAGTAGACGGTTAACCGAAAAACCGGTTTTTTTATTTTACCTAATTTTCGGTTAACCGTCAAACCGGTTTTTTGAAAAGTCGGTTTTTTATAAACACTAGTTGTAATTATAACAAAATTGTTTTTAGGAATGTTTGCTATTGTTGTTATTATAACAGTTGCTATTCTGAAAAATGCAACACACTAAGGCCTTGATATTTAAATATTTCTATTAGCGACAATTGACTGAAGGTTAAACTTAATTCAGCAACATTAGGCAAAAGGTTAATTACTTTAGTTTTTAATATCATATCATTTGAAATATAAATATTTTTTGTCAAGAAGTAATATTTTCTGACAGAACAAACATTTAAGAAACTATTAAGAACAAACTATTACGAAATCAGTGCAAATAAAAAAGTGTGATTTGTTGTTTTAGTTTGATTCTCCATTCTGCGGAGGCAATTAACGACACAGAACGGGGTCTTAGTGTACTTTCTTATAAGAACACAGAAGGAAAGATAACTCAAAAGATATCTTTACAAGAAATATTTGCTTTGCTTGTTATCATATTTATATAAATACGAGCTGTAAACCCGCTACTTATTAACGACTTCTGCTTCTAAAGCATACTATATATAAAAAATATACACTAGGTATGATTATATTCTGCACCACTATAGGTAAGAAGGGATTTTTGACCTTAATTTATACCAATCGGCTTATAATCACTTTCTGAGTTGATTTAACGATGTCCGTCTGTCTGTTCATCCATTCAAATCTTATAATCAAATTAGAGGTTCCAATTTTGAAAATAAAAATAAATAGTCCAAGGACGAAGATCATTGAAATTGTTTATTATAGATACATTATTTCACTTATCCCCCATACAAATATCTTTAGCAATCATAAATTTCTTAAATATACAGATATTTTAATGAAATTTGATACATATATACATAAGTTCCATATACACTTAAATGTGACGAATTTCATTAGGATTGGTCAGTTTAGAAAATTACTTTAATGTATTAGTAAAAAGTTAATATTCGACACAAAAAAAGTAGTATAAAAATAATAATTATAGTGCCGCATGTTTTATTTTACACTTAATTTAAGTATTGGTTCTCAATTGTCCACAGGTATATAAGGAAGAAGATCCCTTCCAGAATTTTGATTCACAAAATGCTATAGATTATCATATGGTCGGACTTGACCGACTATATCTATTTCGTTTTTTAGTGTATAGAAATGTGACTATAAGGGATTGGGAATTCTCATCCATAAATAACCATCTCTTTTTTCATGTGTCTATGTTAATTATTATAAAAAAATCGAGTAGTATTATTAGAATGATAAAGTACCACAATGAAAAAGTACCACAATCCTTTAAGATTTTCATTTGTTTAGAACTAAATATTCCTAATATCATGTTTCTAAGTTAAATATTATATAAAAACCAAAAAGTACCACAAAGAAGAAAAAAAAGTACCACAAAGTTCCCTCTTATGTATTCTCATTCATATATGACCAAATATCTCTAATTTCATGTTTCTAAGTTAAATATTATATAAAAACCAAACAAGTACTATAATAAAGAAAAAAGTACCACGAAGAATAACCAAAAAGTGCCATTAGAAGAACAAAAAAGTACTATAAAGTCTCCTTGTGGATTCTAATTTATTTAGGACCAAATATATTTTATTTTATGTTTCTAGGTTAATACACTATATAAAGTGCAATATGTACCATCAAAGCCGTTTTTAACCCTTAAACAATCAAATCTCCAAAAAAATCCCGTCTTAGTGGATTTATATGAAGGAAGACCCACCTAAGTTCTACAATTCATTGCTCTAGCTACAGGCGTTCGATCTGTGTGATGATGAATATTTTTGGTTTCTTAATAACTAGTTTTAAAGATGATAAAAATTACAAAATAACTTTTATATCTGCTCGAAAAAAATAAAAATCAAAAAAATAACTTTTATATCTGCTCGAAAAAATAAAAATCAAAAAATAACTTTTATTTCTGCTCGAAAAAATAAAAATCAAAAAATAACTTTTATTTTTGCTCAAAAAAATAAAAATCAAAAAATAACTTTTATTTCTGCTCAAAAAAATAAAAATCAAAAAATAACTGATATTTCTGCTCGAAAAAATAAAAATCAAAAAATAACAGTTATTTTTGCTCGAAAAAATAAAAATCAAAAAATAACTTTTATTTTTGCTCAAAAAAATAAAAATCAAAAAATAACTTTTATTTCTGCTCAAAAAAATAAAAATCAAAAAATAACTTTTATTTCTGCTCGAAAAAATAAAAATCAAAAATTTAAAAAGCATAGTACTATAAGAAAGTCGAGCACATAACGATCACAATGGTGTATATAAATGTGTTGTACGATATTTCGTTATAACTGCTTTTTTTGTTTCAAAATTTAAAAATAACTGTTATTTACAGTCCCTGGTATAAACTTTAAATGGTTAAATAATAAAAAACAAAACATAAGAATATGAATATAAAAAATTTCGAAATTTTTTATATAAAAAACTATACTACGCAAAAAATAATTATTTTAAAATAAAATTTATGGAAAATAAAACGAATATGAGAACAACATGTTTACTAATAAATGAAATTTTAGGGAAAGAAATAAATAATATAATAATATATATATAAATAATAAATAACTAAAAATTAAAATTTAATAAATATTTCCATTAATTTTGCTTATAATTTAAATAACAATGTTCAAAAAGTAATACATAATTGTGATATAAAACATGCCAAAATCAAGCAATGAGAGTGCAAAACTAAATGTTTATGGCTGCAACGTGTGAAGAAGAGGTGTAATATTTAAAAAAACCTAAACACAAATAAAAACCCAGGATCTGATGGTATCAAACCTAAAGATCTAAAATACAATTCGCCAATTCTAACACCAGTGATTACGACTTTTATAAACTCAAGCTTCCTAATAATTTATTGATGTTTTTTCCCTTCTGGTTAGGGTTTATAATATTATACTTTCGGAAAAATTCATTAAGTCTTTATACTAATATCTCTTCTAAAACTTTTTTGATTACTTGTAATA
Source organism: Protophormia terraenovae (assembly GCA_951394005.1). NCBI lineage: Eukaryota > Metazoa > Arthropoda > Insecta > Diptera > Calliphoridae > Protophormia > Protophormia terraenovae. The sequence continues at coordinate 73,311,841 of OX596073.1, read as the reverse complement.
TGGAAATAGGTCTATAATTATTATAATCATTTTTAATACCGTTTTTATAAATAGGGCGTATCAGTGAAGTCTTTAATAATTTTGGAAAAATTTCCTTCAGAAAGTTACAGCTTGGGCTATCTCTTGAGAATGCATCCCAGGAATTCCTAGAAAATTTGCGACTTCTCATGTGCAGCTTTCCGCGAATTTTGTCCGTGATTCCGGGAATTTCAAAAGCATTTAAACGAAAAAAAACTGCATGAAAGTTAACAAACAAATATATTTTCGAATTTTTTAACGAATAATGTGTTAAATCCACCTGGGAACTTTATATAATTTTATTATTCTTTGAGTTACTTATATAGGATGAATCTTAGGTAAGCATTTAAAATATACGATCCCAGCAAAAAAACGATCAAGAACTTCCAAGGTGAATATTTTAAACTTTTTGGAAGTTCTTAATAATTACTTCCATAAAAGTAAAAATAAATTACATTTTAGCTGGAAAAAAGGTTAATAATTTCTAAGAAAATTAAAATTGTATAAATTTTAATGCATTTTTATTATCTTTTAATAAGGCTAAAACTAAATATTTGTAAAAAATAAACATAGTTTTAAAATAAGTACTTCAAAAGAAATGAATAAGAGGCATAAAAGAAGAACATCTTACCAATGACAACCATGGGTTAAAAAAAGAACTTCTGCATCTCTTTTGCACCAGTAAGTGCTTCCTTCCAATGCCAACACAATGTTAAATTCATGAATTTTCAGCTCTTTTTCAGTTCCTTTTTTGCTGGGATATAAGGATTCTATAAATATTACATGAAACACATCCGGAAATCGCTTATTTTTTACTTAAAATTATATCGACTTAAAATTTTTTTTATTCAATAGATAATTTTGTTCTTTAATTAGCAAAAGAAAAAACAAATGATATAAATGGAAAAAACTGGACCAAGAACATGCAAAATTTAGCTACATAAAAACCATAAGAGATAAATAGGACATGTAGGCATATTTTTTGTAGGTCTTATCAGTGCCTAAAATAATGTATAAAAATATTTGAAATAGAACGTGAAACAAAAATTTGGCAAGCGATTCGGTCTTCCTTCCAAAGTTAATATTGTACACTCTGCTATGTTTACACCAAATTTCATGCAAATCCAACCAGCCGATCAGAAGTTACAGATTTATTTCCAAAAAATTTCGATTCTGCCCCACTGTGCAATATATTATGTAATTATCAGGAACATTTTTCTTTTTATACCCTTCACCACAATTTTCGTCGTAGAGCAAATAAGTTAATATTTTCGGGATCCTTGTAAGAAATGATGACGATAGGACCATGTCCGTCCCTCCGTCCGTGTGTCGGTTGAAGCCCACCGATAACTACCGTATATAATATATATATATATATATATATCAAACGATCAGATCAAATATTGATATTTGAATCGAAATTTATGATTTTTTTTAATATTCATAAAGTATTATTTTGTAATCTCATAAAAATATAGTTTAAAATTAAATAAATAAGTAATAATTGTCCTGAATGAAATTTGTTTTATCTGTTGTAACACCTGTAAAATTTTGGTAATGATCGGTCCATTATTTCCTCTAGCCCCCATACAAATAACCTCCCAGAAATCATAAATCCCTTAAATGTAGAAGTCATTTTTGCACATTTAAGTTCTATATACGTTTAAATCTGTTTGCCGAATTTCAATAAGATCAGTCCATAATTGACCACAATTCACACAATTCCACAGGTCTCGAAAAAAAGTCCCCTCCCCGAATTTTGATGCACATAATGGTGTACGGTATTGTCGGCCTTGACCGACTACATCTTTCTCGTTTTTAATGTGTTATAGTTATTTGCAAAAATAAAAAAAGATTTATTGATTTTTCTTTAAGAAACGTAGTATTTTGATAGAAATATTAACTTCTGCAAAAAAAAACGGTTAACTCCAAAAAGTCGAATAATCGATCACCCTAGTATATACTAGAGACTTCGTTTTTGCAAAGAAGGCTCGGACTTTTTTCTGATTTTTTTTTTTTTTTGCTGAAAAAATGAAATAAATCGGTTCAATAATAACTGAGATATCGGTCAAGACGCATTTTCGAAGCCCTTGATTAAGCTACAGATTTTTATTTTTGTATAAATCGGCCATAAATACTTTTATAAAATTTCGGTTTTTTTAAATTTGTTCATAAACAACCGAGTTATGGGACACAAACTAAAAAATCTGTCAATAATATAAATACACACACAAACATGTATATTAAGCATTGTAATCAGGGTTGTCAGATTTTTTGAGCCTCTGTCGCCAAATTGTTAATCAGAAATCACCAAAAATCGCCAAAATTAAATTTTATATATTTTCTTTAAAAAAAAAAACCAAAAACAACTAAAATATTTAGTGCTTCAAATTTTATATAATTTTAAAATGTAAATCCAGCTTCAACAAAGTCAATGATAATTTCAGTAGCTAATAATAATTGAATAAAAAAATTATTAATTTCAAAACACCCCAGCAAAAATTGTTTGGCTTTTAGTAATGACTACTACTTACTAGACTCATTACCTGGTAACGAGTTGTCATTATTTTTCTCATTTCTTCGAGTAGTGGAATAACTAGTTACAGCGTAGCACTCAGAAGGTTGTCGGTTCAACACCAAACTAAACCCATAAATTTTTTTAGAAAATTATTCGAATTTCTATTGGTATGTTAAAGCTATTAATAACGCACACAAATTTTAACGTATACATGGCGTAGTGACCCAGCAAAAATTTGTTGGCTTTTGGTAATGACTACTACTTACTAGGCTCATTACCAGGTAATGAGTTGTCATTATTTTTCTCATTTCTTCGAGTAGTGGAATAACTAGTTACCAGTAAACAACAATTTCATTTAGTTCTGCAATGGCTCAGTTCACTAGAGCGACAGCGTAGCACTCAGAAGGTTGTCGGTTCAACCCCGAACTAAACCCAAACGTTTTTTCAGTAAATTATTTTAATTTCTATTGGTATGTTGAAACTATTAATAACGCACGCAAATTTTAACACATACATGGCGTAGTGAGTAAGACAGTAGTCTTTGAAACATGTGAACGAATGTTTTTGCCTAGGTTCAAATCTCAGTTGAGCCAACTTTTTGTTTTTATTTTTTTTTTAGCAATTTTGTAGTTTTGTAGCATTTGACTACTTATTTGATTGTTTATAATAAGTACTTTAATAATGGGGACCCATGAATTCGTGGACATCGCCATATAAATGTAATGAGTTTTTCACCCTAATTATAAGTAGTTACCGTCTTTTAGCAATGTAATATATTGGCTTACCGGGTAAGTCAAGTTTTTGCTGGGACTTTTCTGACATACATAACTCAATTTTAGGTCAACAATTTTAAAAATTTATTGAAATTTATTATATTTTTTAACAGAATAATTCTAAAATTATAAATGAACATTTCTGTGACGAAAAGGAAAAACTACATAATTCATTTTTATTACTTTTCAGGAGACCGATTTTAAGGTTTAAAATTTAAGTTAAATGTTATTGGTATACAATTTTAAATTACCTTCCGTGTAAATATATGTGCAATTCGTGTAAAAATTATTTGGTATATTTTTGGAACCGATATGTATAATGGTTATCGAATAATACAGCAATAAAGTAATGGTGTTGTTTTTCCCTTTATAAAATGTATATTTTGTTTCAATAATATCTCAAGATATACATTTTTTCCAAAACGGAATTTTAAAATATATTATGAATATGTTGAGTTATGTACTTATTCCATTTCTATATTAAAACAAATAAAATTTATGTCTTAAAAAACTACATATTTCAAATAAGTATGTTAAATTCAATCATAAATTTTAACTTAGGAAATATGGAAAAAAAGCATATGTTAATTTATAAATTTTTTACATTTCAAAAAAAGGGAAATCAAGTGAATTATGATGTTATTCATATTACTAACTCCTAAAGTAATGGACAGATTTCTGCAAAAAATGTACACAATATGTAATGAAATACAACAATTATAAAATTAAAAAAAAATAATAACGACATAACTCAAGCTATATAGTTTTTCCTTTTGGCCACAGATTTGTCCTATTAAAGTTATAAATTGTTTCGAAGAATTAATTTATTCATGAACGTTTCCTTTTCATTATGGCCCATAAAATATTAATATTCATATTTGAAAAATAATGGAAAACAACCCTGCGGGAAATTTGTGGCAATTGCTGTAATGGACCAGTTCCTCAGTACAAGTTGTGTACCAATTGACACCTAACTCGTCACCAAAGTTCCAATTGAGAACCAGATGACACAAACACACTCACTATTTGACAGTTAATAGTCAATTTATAACATGCTTGTTAAATGCGCAATTAGCAATTCGCGCGCAATAACAATCAGTGGCTGAGTGGTAAGCGTTGAAGATTACAAAACATAACATATGTTAGATGGACATGGGTTCGGTTCGGGGTGCCGCCATCGATATTAACGAAAAATTATAAAATAAAAATAAATATAATTTAATAAGAAAATTTATAAAAAAAATTTTAAAAAGTATTAAACAATTACCGAATTTTTATCAAATTTGTATTATATTAATCGACATTGAACCTGTACTTTTGGACCAGTCCTGGGACCTATCCTGTGACCTGTTCCAAGGGGCTAATTAGCCACTTCCAATGACAACCCCATGTAAAAGTGACAGGTTCCTCTCATATAAAGTTCCAGAACTGAGACCGGACACTAGCCCTGAGAACCTGTCACTTGACTAGTTTTGAACCGGTTTTCTTTACTCTAGGGAAATTATAAACCATTTATTGAATATATTTATAAATAAAGGATTTTTATTTTGTTAGTCGGGGTTCATAAACAGCAATTTTTCTTGCTGCAATTTTGAGTTCGTTGACGAGAGAGGTGAAGTAAATGTAAATGTTTAGTATTCTCTTCTCTATCCTTCGAACTCAGAATTGCAGCAGGAAAAATGGATTTTAAATTTGCTAATAAACGTCTTATGCCAAGGACGAAATATCATTAATGTTTTTTTTACAATTTGAATGATAATAAAAATCATGCACAGACAATAGTTTTGGAATTTGAACTCTATATTTTTTACAACTTTGCAACTTTATTTTATAAATATGGAGAAATTAATATACATATGTATGTGTGTTATCTGTTTAAAGATGCCCTTGTTGAGAACCGCCGTTTTGGATAAAAAATACTAAAAATATACGTTAGTAAAAAAACTTAATAGTTTTACTATGCGAATACCTATTTAATAAAGTTTTAAAAATTTGCCAAATAAATCGCCACCTTGTTAAAAATCTCCAAAAAATTCGCCGTGTCGCCAAACGGAAAATTCAGTCGCCAAGAGCAATTAAAAATCGCCACATCTGACAGCCCCGATTGTAATGACTATTAGTGACGTTTTTGTTTTTTGTATAGGCAAGTAGTTTAGTTAGCAACAGCAGTAATATAATGATTAACAGTGTTGTTCTTGTTTTTTGTATATGCAGTCTGTTTGTATATATGTACATTAGGGTGGCCCTCTTTTATATGGAGGAAAATAAAGGTTTTTAAATTGTCAGTCCCACCCCCTAGAAATGTTCGTATAGCCCAAAAACAATAAAATACAAAGTTTTAGATTGATTGGAATAAATTTAGAGGTGGCTCAAAGCGATTGAAATATTAAAAATTTTAGTTATTTTATTCTGTTCAACCATAAATAATTCATTAGAACTTAAATTTTTTTCGCTTTCATTTTTTTGAATTTTTCAGTTGATTACCTTTCTAAAATGACCAAAATTAAGAAAGTTTTACAACTAATAATACCATAAATATTAAAATCAATTCACGCAAAACTTGGTATCTTATACATCATGTCAAAATTTTTCGGTAATCACGTGTGAACTGCGTAGGATATTCACGATCAAATTTCACAAAAGTCTATTGTTTTCCTTATAAATAATTTATTTTTGTTATTGTAATATAATTCAATAACAGCTGTTATTTTTTTTTGTAAATATTATAAAATTTGCTTATTGTTGTATGTTGTATTAACAGATTGTAAATATATAAATAATTTGAAAAAAAAAAATCTTGTAGTATTATGTTAAAGTTGTGATAATTATGGAAAATTCTTCAGAAATACATCGAGCTTTTTTTCTTTTAGTAAGCAACTTGATCTGGCAATGCCAATTTAGTAAAAAATATGGCAAATATATGCATTCAAATTGATTACATATACGTTTTCGATTTAAATATCAAAAATTGTTGCCCATAATAGATACAGTTAATTAAGGACTGCGCACGAAAAAATCCGTGCATGCAAATCTGCTTATAGGAACTAAACCAATGGGTGAATTTTTTCAAAGAGATATTTTTATTAATGACTGTTATTTTCAAGTTCTAAACATAAAAGAATAAATTATTTCCTCTTGGTTTTTAAGGAAATATCTGATATTTTCCAGAATTCTTCCAATTAAAGGTTTCATTGTGTTTATGCCACTTCTTTCCTCGAATAAGTCTACTTATTTTTAAACTCCACTTCATTTTAAGCTGAGCTTTTAATGTTCTTTAAATTATTTTTTACAAGAGCCAAATATCTTTTAATTGCTCGGCGTTCCGGACAATTTGATGGATTAGCATATTTTGGTACAAACACTAACAATTTCTTTATTATCACTCCATTGTTTTGTTGCTGTAATGAGAAGAAGCGAGAACAGGCCAAATAAAGCGGATACACTGTATTTTCTTTTTTAAAGGCTCTCATTCACGTATATTTCTGTGTTAATGGAACCATTTTTTATTAATGAAGTGCTTTTTTTCCGCATATGCATATGGCTTCGCAAAACAAAAACTTTCTTGGGAATTTTGATTTCTTAATTTTCTGCCATATTCCCTCTAGCATCTTAAGCGACAGTCTTAAACTTCAGAGAATCCGAATTAGCCAGGAAACTATTATATCCTCATTATATTACAAATCAGCAGGTATAATGCCATCTGGGCCCGGGGACTTAAATGGGAAAAAGCTTTTCAGAGCCCATCTCAGTTTACTATCCGTTATGGGAAAGGGAACGTCATGTGAGGCTACCGAAGATACCGCAGAATACTCCGTTAAAGAGAGACTGCCGGGGAAATGCGCATACATTAAGACATCCAATGTCTCTTGGCCGCTTGTTGTCCAACTACCACAGGGTTTCTGAATGAAACAGCAGGTGATGATGCCAGAATTTGTACGAAGACGACTAGTCTCAGAGTGACCTTCTACGCAGCTACAGAAAGCCTTCCAGGATTTGCATTTCGCGTTTCTTATCTGGTGTTTAAACTTATTGACTGAGGACTAGGGTTTGGGGTTTCCCGTGATATTTTGTTTCCCGGGAAACGGTAATAAATAATTCGATTTCCCGGGAATCCCGGGAAATTCAAATTTAAAAAAGAAGCAATGATTTCTTATAAAGAATGAAATTTTTTGTATTCAATACTATAAAACAACATTATAAATTAAATGTATGATTATTTTTTAAGGTGGTTTTACATTATAATACTATATATTCATACCAGATTTTCATTTTCTATAATAAATATAAAAAAATGTATTATGGAAAGTATTATTAAACGTCATATTTTTAATTTTCTTTATTATAATATTTAAAAAAAATAAATAAAAACAAAAACTTAACAGAATTGACTACAAATAAAACTATAAATAAAAAAATTTGCAGAAATTGGCTTTAAGAGATGCAATTACATTTCAAAATTTCAAAGACTTCAACATACAAGTATTGAAAGTGTTTACAGCATAATACATAATTAATACAAAATATTATAGTGTAAAACCAATTAAAAATTTAAACAATTTTAAATATTTCATACAAATAAAATAAGTGTAAGCAAGGTTCCAAAGGTTTAATTCTTTAATTCACTTTTCAAAATCGAATTAAACTTATTTTCCCAGTCATTTCATTAAAGCTTTCATAAGAATTCAAACTCATAGACTTAAATTCTTTGACTTCACAAGAATTAATTGCTTAAAGAATTCACTGCCAGTTACACAATTCAAGCTTAAAAAAATATTGAATCATTAAATTTGTATTAGCTTTAGAAAATATTTTTGGATTAATTTGGTAAAATATTAGCTTTGTTCCCGTACTCTAAATTGGGACCACGCGGGATGCCTATTTTACCCAAAAGTGTTCTCGTACTCGAAAATTGGGAAGTAAGCGGGATTTTAAAAAAAATAATATTCTTCTTCTTGCACAAAACAGTTCAGACTATTTCTTTGGGTAAACTTGGTAAATAGTCAAATAAACAAAAAATAAAACGAGAAAAGTACAGTCGGTCAAGACCAACCATATGATACCCCAACTATTCCGATCAACATAATTTTGTTTTTGATTATATAAACCTTATTTGTTTTATGTATTAACATAATACTAACATTTCTGTCGGATTATGCACGTTAAAGTAATTTGCGGAATAGGGGTTTATATGGGAGCTACGGTCCGATATTCACAAAATTTGGCAGATGGTTTTTTGTTTATATAAGACTTATTTATGCAAAATTTCATTAAAATATTCCTATTTCTAAGGCATTTTAGAGTGTTAAAACTCTATTCCTATATTTTATTTTTGTTACTAAGAAAAAAGTTTCAATTAAAAAAAATTAAGAACGTTGATATATACTAAAAAAATAACATTCCCATATGAATTTCCAAATAGTTTGATGTTTTATTTCTGGCTAAAAATTGGTTTTTGTGTTTCCATATTTGTGAACATTTTTGAGAGAAACCTCAGCCATTTCTCATTTTACTAAAAAGGTACAGGATCAAACCTATCAAAAAACATAATATAATGAATTCAATGAAAGAAAAAATATATATAAAATATTTAAAAAATATAAATATAAAGATTTGAATTAACACAAATTCAGTAATTCCTTTATAAATTGATTTAATAGATGTATGATTTTGTGAATGGTGTTATCGAATGAAAAATTATAGCCTGTTTCTCTATGTCGAACGAAAGCTTTCTTTCGCCTTCTAAGCGAACGAAAACTGATTTGGGTTTCTCTAACTCACTTCTATGCGAACAATGAGTCGAACGACAAGTCGAAAGAAAACGTAAGTGTTTTCATATAAAATTGGGTTTCTGTATTTCGAACGATAAGAACAAAAATGTCAAAATCAGTCACTTGCTATTTTGCTTTCGACTGGTTGAATTTTTTAAAGAAAAATAGGAAAAATACACACAAGGACATTGCAAATGTTCCTTTATCATGTTTATTATTCATTTTGATGTATTTGGTATCCATAAATGATGATTTTGTGTCTAAAAAACAATTTCTAAAAAAAATCAGACAAATTTTTATTTTTGAATTATTTTAATTTTGTTTGTTTATTTACTTTGTTGTATATACGTTTAAACAATTCAGTAGTATTTTTAATATTTTTGGGAAAAAAGTTACTCTGAAAGAAAAATAAAACAAAAACAATACGAAAAGACGTAACTCAATGCGAACGAAAGCGTAAGAAATACAAAAACCCAAATTGATTCGAATTCGTTCGACTTGCTTTCGTTCGCTTAGATTTTCGTTCGACATAGAGAAACAGGCTATTAGTATTTAAATGAAGTTTCAAAATGGTACATCATTATTAAATGTTTAACAAATTATAGAAATATGTAGTAAAAAAAAAACTTGTGTATTCGAACTGGACAAAATAAAACGTTTTTTTCCTAGTGAAAAGTAGTCAAATAGGAATTTTCATCAGCGCACCGATAAAATGTTTTTCAGTAATATAAAAAGTTACTTGTATCTAATTTTATTTATATTTTGTATTAACATCTAAAAATGCCTTTAGTAAGTAGTTTGTTTACATTAATGTAAAATTGTCACTGAGGCGATACAAACAGTAAAACTTTCTGTTATAGGATTATAAAAGTACATGAATATTATATTTCTCGTTTTCCCGGAAAATTTGAAAAAATTCCCGGGAATTCCCGATGAAAAAATCACGGGAATTCCCGGGATTTCCCGCCCGAGAATTCTCGGACCCCAAACCCTACTGAGGACTTATAGGTAGACCAGCTACCCAGACTTTTTGCCTCATTGAATAAACGGCGACATTTTTTACGTGTCTCGCTAATCTCGGAGTTCCACCAATGTGGTTTACTCCTGCCTTTGCAGATCTTAGGTCTGCATGCAATGGAAGTCGCTGTGTCAAATGCATTTGTCAGCGTTTCAACACAGGATTCAATGTCCTCGCAACCGTTGATGGTTGGGGGATTAGGGAGGAGTTGGGACAGAATATTATGTTGTTCTGTCCAATTTGTCTTCCTCCTATTCTGAAAGTAACCCTGGGTAAACCGACTTCGATATTTAAGTCAATGTATAAGTGATCATAGAAGGAGCAGTCATTAGAGACTCTCCAGTACCTGATCATATGAGAGTGCAGTACTAACTAACGTTATATCGAGAACTTCCCTTCTATTTCACAATCTTCCGACAATCATCTAGAAGTCACTAAGAAGTGACGTCTGGAAGATAAGCAACAAATTTATCTTCCAATTTTTTGAAAGGCTCCTTCAAAAAGTTTTTAAATATGAGTCGTAAAGTAGCTCTGGTTTGAGTAAGAACTCTCGCGTCGTTGTAATTATCTCTTAAGTGCAGCCAGGCGTTTCTTGTCGTTTGGCCTTCGAGAATTTTGCGTCTCACTACCGCATTGATTAAGTGTTAAGGTATCGCCTAACTGTACTGCGTTATAGTTTTTCGAAGCGTATAAGGGCCTAGACATACTTTTTCAAAATGCGTTTTTTTTTCGTAATATTGCTTTAGGAACCAATTTATACAAAAATAATTTTAAATATCCTCCAATTTCACTGAAAAATTACTCTAAAGCACGATTTTTATTATTTCATACTAATTTCTTTCTTCGATTTTCAGGTGTTTTTGAACAAAAGGAGTACAATCCATTATTCAAATCAAACATAAACTTCAGAATAGTCAAAAAAGTTCGAAAAAAAACTTTGCAGGTATATATACAACACTATATGAAATAAAATAAAAAAAAAGAATTAGGTCAATACCTTGTACCTGCGATTTGAATTCTGCGTATTTCGGTATTTTTTTGAACTGATGTTCAAACTAAACAAAAAAAACTTTTTGAAATTTTTAATTCTACATCTCTATTGTAGTTGTAGGAATACAAAGCGTTCATACCGTATGCTGCTTCTTTTCTGCATTTTAACGCAAAGTTGTGTTGCGTACTATAATATACATACATATGTATAATCTGTGCAAAACACAAATTTGTAAAGGACACTGAAAGGAATGCTAGGGATTTTTTGTGGGAGAAATTTGTTGAATGCGTAGGGGCAAATCGGATTTTTTTTGGTCTTCAGTAGGTATTAGGGTATCTAATTATTCGGGTGTTCACATTAATTGGTTTATTCGACAAATAATTATTCGAACCTTAATTATACATGTAAAACATATAAATTACAAAAATTATAGCATTTAATCTATAGAAATAGTTACTTAGAAACATAATATAAGATCAAATTCTTTTACGAGGGGATCATTTCGTAATTATTTTCTCCTATTTGTATGAAAAATTTTATTTTTTTAGCTAATACTATAAAATATTCTCCTAATTTCGATTCATTTAATACATTTTTCATGTAAGTTTATTTTCCGTGTAAGAATGATATTTTGTTAAACGAGTCTAAATTAATATTTTTTGGGTACATTTGGGAGATGATAATTAAAAGTATTATGACTTTTGTAACCTTGAATTTACATTACTCAAAGTAATGTTTTAAGAATTTCTATTGATACAAGTTTAATTATTTATTAAGATATAATATTATTACCTTTTCTTGTCGCTTTTTATAAAACATTCTATCCCAACAAAAAAAGCATCCAAAGAAGTCAGTAAAATATGAACTTGTGATCCAGAAATAGTACAAATTCGTATAATTTTCAATGAATTGAATTTTTTGATACCTGTGTTATGTCATGTCATGTTCACGACTTTGTGAAAAATTGCAATGAACATCATTTTTTTTTTTTTTTTAATGGCTCAATGAAATTAGTTTTAATTTTTATTATTATTTTAATAAAGAAAATTATGCATAACATTGTTTTTCATTTGTTTCAGTTTTTTTTTATGATAACATCCTAATATCAACGTCTTATAGCAGAACAATTCATTTAAATCTATATAGATTGGATCCTGTTTTTTACTTCTAAAGCAGAAGAAAAAGTACCTCACTAAAAATTATTTTAATTTATTTTTACTGGAATGTAACAGACCTCTTAAAAAGATGTATAAAATAAAGAATATAATTTATAACCCAAGAAAACTACATTTCGGTTAACCGGTTATTCTATAAGTTATTCGGTTTATTCGTTATTCGAAAATAGACAGTTTTAAATTATTCGAACAGTTAATCGACAAAAATTAACCTGTTAACCGAATGACGGTTAATCGATTGGTAGGTATTTAAAAAATATCCAATAGTCACACTGACTGAAAGTTTCATACAAAAACACATAGTGTAATTATAAAGTGGCCGCACATCTACAAAAGCAACAATTGTTTGTATTTTGTTAGTGTAAAACTACTGCACATACAAGAACAATTTTACAGTTTCACTGAAAATTTTTAAAAACTGTAAATCAGCTGTGCTTACGAAGTAACTTTTTAATTACACTATGATAAAAACAATTGAAATTCAAACAAGTAAGAAAGATGTAGTCGGTCAAGCCCTGTAGCCAATTGTGGACCGACACTTTTGCTAAGTGTAAAATAAAATATACGAATTAGTGTATTCAAAAACTGAAACCGGAAACCGGTTAACCGGTTTTTGAATTTAAAAAAACCGACCGGTTTCGAATAATTTCTACTTTCGAATTATTCGACATGCCGGTTTTTTCTGTCGGTTAATCGGTTTTTTAATGGTAGGTACTTTTTAGGTTTTTCACTAAAACACCCAGTGTTTTTCATTTATTATATATATTTTCATAGTGTACACTATTTAATTATATGTAAATATTCACATTCACATAGATACAATTTATACCAAAAAGCAAATTAACGAAGAAAATAAGATATTGAAGATTCATCGGAAGATGAACATGATTACGACGATATCCAAAATACAGAAGCAGGTATCAATATTTATAATACTTTAACAATCTGTTGCGAGGTCGGAGTAGCAATTAGAAAATTACGTAAATATGTAAAATTCTTCAATAAATCGAGTCAAAAGCAAAAGAACTGCTAAACTTTATACAAAAGCAAGAAGGTAAAGAGCTACGACTAATTTGGATGGAACTCTTTGTTAAAATTGATTGAACTGTTTTTAAGAATTAACAAATGTGTTAATCATGCGTTGTAAGAGTTTGGTATAAGTCCCTTTTCAAATTTTGAAAAAGATGCAGTAGATAATCTTTGAAAAACTTTTCAACCATTAGAAATAGCTATTAAGGAGCTTTCAAAAGATTCTGCGGCTCTAATAGAGGGAGAAACAATTCATAAGTTTTTGTATAACAATTTGAAAAAAAATAACACTCAATACGCACAAGAATTATGTAAGGAATTCGCTGTTGATTTTTTAAATGGTCTAGATGAAAATACGGATTCTGATAATGATTCTAGTTTGAATTCTAGAAACTCGAATAGCTTAATTTTTGACTTAAATTACACCATAAGCAGCATTCAAAATCTAAAAAAAGACCTACAATCGCATTCTTCGTTATATGACGACTTTTTATACCTGGTAATTTGTCCAACCTCCACTTATATTGAACGTGTATTTTCGATTTCTACTTATAAAAAAAATAAAAAAAAAAATCGTCTCAAATGTCATCAACTTAACTGCATATTATTTAAAAAAATAATAACTTATTAGGGGTTTTCATATAATCAAATAAATGCCTCGCAAAGCTCGTAAACTGTATAAAAATACAAGCTCGTAAAAAAATTTTTAAAGTTTGTTTGAACAATTATTTACACAATTTATAAATATTTACGCTTCAATTTCAAGGCGTAAACGAGTTCGTAAACTTTTATTTTGGGAAACCAAATTTGAAATAAACAAAAAATATTATTTTGTTTTTCTTTTGTGTTTAAATGAAGAAAAAATAAAATTCGAGAATCAAAAAAATTTAAAACGTATTCTATTCTCAGAATTTCTGCAATAAATATTAATGGATACACAATTATTTCTAAGGGGAATTTTTGCAACACGGATGAAACCCCTTATTATTTTTGTATCGTATGTAAAATCTTTTTCTTTATTTTAAAATTAAATTCCTTAGTAAATATGTTTCAAAGTTGGAAACCGAAACGAATAACGGTATCGGTAACGGTAACGGTATCGGTATTTAATTTATTTTTGTTTTGGTAACGGTATCGATAACGGTATTTTAAATTATGTATATCAGTACCGAAACTAAAATACCGGTATTTACCGATATTATTAAAAAATATATAAAAAAAACTTAAAAAAGTTAAATTTTTAAATAATTTTTACTTGAATTTCGCCAAAAAAAAATATTAAATTACATATTTTTATATGAATATTTTTCGTTAGAGAACACATGATTTTTACAAATTCTTATTTTATGGCAACATTTAGGAATATTAAACTCGACTTTTTAAAGACAAATTGGTATCATTTTTTGCAGTATAGTAAAGTAAAAAATTTGGACAAAATGTTTTTTAATACAGACAAAAATATTTCAATTAATTTTGGAAACATTTTTCAAAAAAAAGCTAATAAATAATAAAGGCAAAAAATCCGTGAAGTAGCAAAAAAAAAAAAAAAAAACAGAATAGCATAAAAAATATTTCTTTATTTTTTATTTCATCACAGGTTAACGCTATAAAATGTGGAAAATGCTTTTCGGATATCGTAGGAATACTCGTTCCAATCTCCATTAAAAAGTAATAAAGAAAATATGATTCCCAAAGAGTTTTTAGGTTATATAACTGTTTAGGTAAGAGTGTCAATTACAGCCGAGAAATTTTGTAGAGAGAAATATTGCTACAACAAAATACTAATTATGTCCATAACTCCCCATTAGAGCCCTGCAAACTGTGTCTTATAAGGCTGTACAAGCCACTTGATATTTTTCAAGTGTTGTTATCAGTGTGTGTGCGGAGTAATAAATACTGTTCTGCAGGCACTTAAAACCATACAAATACTGCGTGTGTGCTTCAACTTTATGAACAAATCATGAGTGTGCTATGATAGCGACCAAACAAGCCTCTCAAAGGCTTGTATAAAAAAATACAAGCCTTTTGACCACTTGTTTGCTTCAATAAGGAAAAAAATTGTGTTTTCTTTTTTATTAAAATTATATGTGTGTGTGTGTGTTCATGACTGTATAAAGTAATTTCGTAAGTAAAACAGTCGTTTAAAAGTATTGTTTATAAACTTATTGTTATTTACGATCAAATAAATTATTAATGTTACTAGTTATAACAATTTAAAGAAACATGCACTAAGTTTTATTAGTAAACAGATTTTATTAAATATTTAAAGTTTTTTACAAGGTTTTTTTGTTCTATATTATTTCCTTTTAGTTTTAAAATAGAATGATTACTTAGTAAATATAAATTAAATGCAATAAAATCTATCATAATATAAATAAGTACAATTTTAAAATTTTTTATAAACATACAATTAATTATAAGACTAACTTTATTTAAAATATAAATAAATACTAAAGATAAAAATTTTCTAACTTACATATGTAACTGACAGTTTCAAATGTCAACTTTAATTTTTTTACTTTTTTAACTATTAATAAAGAGTATTTTTTAATAACTTTATGAATTCACCCTTTTACATTTATTTAGAAAAGAAGAACCAACAATAAAATATAGACATACTGTATATATGTGTGTGTATGCAAGAATATTTATAAACAACCACTTTTTACACATTATGAAGATTTTTTGCCACACACAGCAACTACGTATTACAAAAAACAAACAAATCATTAAGCCCACTTGAAATCTTTAAATCATTTCTCAACGTCTTGTATGATTTGCTTTTTTTTGCCACACCACTTGCACCACTTGTTTACGATAAATGATTTGAACGCACGGATTTGCAGTCGCTCATACACAGTACACACTTGCTTTGCTTCGGGCAGCGAACAGTACGAACAGTATTTATTGTTGTTTTTGCACATGTTGGCTATGAAACACACACTTGAAATTCAAGTGTGTTTGCTTTTCAAATCATCTTGCGCAGGAGACTACTCCCCATTAACACATTTACTCACTAGAAATTTTTAAAGTTGCAGGATCAAAACATAATCACGATTAAATGAGAGTGAGAAATTTAAATGCAATTCAAACTTTGAAGTCGCTCAGAAGAAAATTTGACCGGACTTTTCGATTTCTCGGGATTTTACTTAAAAATGTGAGTTCAAAAGATATAAAATTGTTTGTAACTTCACCCTATTGAAGTCCATCAACGTTATTGAAAATAATCAATGAAGATGTACCTAAATTATGAAATAATATTTTCGAAAAATGTCAACTTCATATGATGATTGGAACATGATGATATATGATCTGACATGACTATCTTTTTCTCTGAACCAAATTTCTAGAGATTAATTCCGGATGTTGTCCATACCAATGACAAATTTATATCGTATATCTAAGATGCTTACAAGATCCTTTCAATGAGTTTAAGTTTTTTTTTTTTACTTGCTGCTTATTAGTGCTGACATTATATTTATTTGAATTCATACCTTAGATTTATAGAAGCAAATATCAAACAGTTAACTAAGAACCTATCATTAATTTCAACAGTACATTCATGGGCGTCATATGATTGAGAGCATATCGTAAATTGAAATGCCCATATCTTTTTGTGTTCGCACTAAGACTTTTCATCAAAGTGAAGTCACACTAGGCTTAAGGAATTTAAACATCTTTGAAAATATATTTATTGCAAACGATATAACCAAGAAACAAACAATAAAAGTCCTCTTTAAAATTAAATTCTATAATTATTACATGAAATAAACTCTTATATTAAAAATAATTTTATCTTTTATAATTTATAAATTATATAAGAAATTATTCTTACAATATTATCTTATGTTGAAAAAATATATATTTTTAAAATACCGAAACTAAATTACCGGTATATACCGGTACAGAGGGAAACGGTATTTGAATACCGGTATTTACAACAAAATAATAATTTCGGTATCGGTATCAGTTACGGTAACCAACTTTAAACGGTATCGGTATTTATAACGGTATCGGTTTCCAATCTTAATATTTTTTTAAATAAAAAATTAATTGAAATCAATATTAATTCTTATTTACCAAAAATATTAATTTATATTACTTTCATGTTTTTTTTTTTTTTTTTTAAATAACAAATGTTATGAAAAAATAAAAAATAATAAAATTTTGCTATAAGTTTATAATTATTTAATAAAAACAGGTTAACAGGTTTTTTTACATAAAACCGTATTTTTTTGAATAACTCGAAAATCGGTTTTCTGAAAATGTCGGTTTTTGGAATAAACTAATACGAATACATATTACGTTGACACTATCATTTTTATGAATTTATACACTTTATTATGGACCGATCCTGTATCGGGACTAGGTGAATTAATGAATCGTTCATAACCTATTTCAATAGCCAAATTTCATCAACCACCTATGGTTGTGTAGGGTTTAAGAACTATGACGTGTATATCGCAATTGTTTATGTTGTCAACAGTGTTGGAAATAAAATAACAATCAAACAAAATAATAATTATTAATTATAACGGTGAATTAATGAATCGTTCATAACCTATTTCAATAGCCAAATTTCATCAACCACCTATGGTTGTGTAGGGTTTAAGAACTATGACGTGTATATCGCAATTGTTTATGTTGTCAACAGTGTTGGAAATAAAATAACAATCAAACAAAATAATAATTATTAATTATAACGGTATCGATTTCCAACCTTTATTATTACCGGTTACTAACTTGTACTTTGTTAATTTTTTCAAAATTCCCAATTTTTTGTGCTTTTACGGACCGATGTTTCTGATTTTATTTAGCGTCATTTTGATGAAAATGCCCTATAGATTGTTGTATAAAACATATATCCGATAACTTCGACTCTTTAAAAACGTATATCAACAGACATACGACATCGTCATATGGACTTCCCTATAAATAAGGATCCAGAATATATATACTTTTTAGGGTTATAGATAAATATTGTAAAAATTATAAACGGAATCGCAAACTTATGTATATAATATACCCTTTACATTTGTGGTGAAGGGTATAATAAAAATTGATATATTTATGTATATGTAATAGTTACGAATTTAACTATATTTAAAAATATATATTTCTTTTAGGTAGTTAGTGGTACATATTGGACTGGTTTTAAGCCTTATGGAATGACGACCATGTATCGCAATGTTCAGAATGTTGTGGTAAAGTTACATGGCCAATATAAATCGAATAACGTCGATACAAATAGAAATGATAAAGTTTTATTATTAAACTGCCATTTTGACACGGTTCCTGGCAGTTCAGGAGCTAGTGATGATGCTGCAAGCTGTGTTGTAATGATGGAGATTCTTAGAGTTCTCTCACGTAGCGAAAATCGTCTTAAACATTCAATTATATTTCTATTTAACGGAGCAGAAGAAACTGGTCTTCAGGCATCTCATGGTTTTATAACGAAGCATAAATGGGCATCAGAAATTAAAGGTAATGTAAAATACAGAATTTTATTTTCAAATAATACATTTACATTTGTTTACTTAAAAGCTTTCATTAATTTGGAGTCTGTGGGATCCGGAGGGAAAGAACTTCTTTTTCAAAACAACCGAAATAATTCATGGCTTATAAAGGTAATTTAGATACATATATGGGCAATTCTCTTTTTACGTTTACCTTTTTGAAACCGACCTTCAACCTAAAATACTTTTTTTAATTCTGATTTTTTCAAATAACTTTTGATGCAAAAATTCATTAGTTGAAATGATTCCATGTGGTACCGGCAAGCACTCAAAGTAAAAAAATCAGAACAGCAAGGTGGTTTAAACAAACAAGTTTTTATTTTTCTTTTGAATGCTGTAATCACGGATTTTAGCATATGTGTCCAATTCTTCTAAAGTAAACCATAAACTCTTGTAAAAATAGGCCAACGTATGTTCAATTAGTTTTCGAATAACGAATAAACCGTTTTTTTTTTTTGGTTCGAATACTCGGTTGTTACTATCTTCAGAAATTTCGCCTAAAAAAGTAATTTATTAAAAAATATCTTTAAGTTTATAATTGCAACATATATGTAAAATGTTACAGGCAAATAAGATAATAAACCCCATGATTTAAATAATGGGGATATATTTTAATAAAATCCAAAAAATATTATATTGTCCGAATATTCGCTGAAAGTAGCAGCACAGTTGCATAATAACCGAACCACCTATGGTGGTGTATGATGTAAAAACTTATTTTGGGCGTTAACATATCATTCTACCAATTGAACATCAAATTGCAGTTACACATTTCAGTCTTACACCAAAAAAAGAAGCAAAAAATAATCAGCTGAGCTTAAAATGACACCTTGTTACTCGTAGCATCATGGTATGATTCATAGTATAATTATAAAGTATACTCGTAAGAACAGCTGTGAAATTGTTTTTGTATTCATATGTACATTTTTTTCGATTTTTTTACTCTTGCTCTCCTTCATTCTCTCATTTTTCCGTTCAAAGCATTTTGACATTGTGGGCATTAGTTTTACACTAACAAAATACAAGCAATTGTTGTTTTTGTAGATGTGCGAGTACTTTGTTATTATACTATGGGTATGATTATTTATTTTTCTATTTTCTAAATGCTTTCTAAAGTCTTTTGAATGTTTCCGGCGTACTCTGACCGGATTATATTTTACTTTTATATAAACATTCCTGTACAACATATAATTCGCCCCATAACTTTTTAAGCTTATAAACTTAAATTACTGGGAATGACAATAATTTTGGAATATTTTGTCCCCATAAGAGTGTATCTTTCCATGTAGGCTTCCATCTGTAATTGTATTCCATATGTGTTTTTTTCATTGTTTCTTGAAAGATAAAATTGACATACTCTTTCCACAGACCTTTATCACAAGCCCTAGTGGATATTTTCCAATTTTCCTTAATTTTTCTAGGTTTGACTCTGCCGAATATTCGAAGTAGACGGATATTAAGAGATATGAACTACAATATTACGGCAATTTTGGAGCGATTTAATATTCTATTAAGTATATACAGTTACGGAAAAAACTCTACATCCACCCTATGATTTTGAAATTTTAATGCATTGTTGATGAAAATAGAAAAAAAAAAAAAAAATATATATATATATATATATATATATATATATATATATATATATATATATATATATATATATATATATATATATATATGTAGTTTAAATAATATTTAAAACTATCTGAAGAAAAAAAATATGAATAGCATAGAAGTTACTAGCATTAAACATAATAATTAACGCGAAAAAAGTCTACATACAGTGTGGTAACTATTGAAATGAAACAGAAAAATAGTAACAAAGAAAGGAAAAAAACCTATAGTTTTTCTAAATTGCTTCATTTTACAAACCATACTATCATTCAAGTTCAGAAAGTAATTATTAAAGCAAGCTTTATTTGAATTTTATTCTTTGAAAATGGGAAATAGAAAAGAAATACAGCTTTCAGTTAGAAATTTAGTGGTAAAAATGCGTAGTGAAAATAAATCATATGGTGTAATTGGAAAAATATTAAAACTAAGTCTCACAGTGGGGTCAAACGCAAATTTTTTGGTAATAAATCTGTATCTCCTAAATTACTGGTTGGATTAAATTGAAATGTATGAAAGAGTTGCAGAGGAGGACCGAAGCTTTGAAAAAAATCATCTTGTAGTCACCCTGTGATAACACAAGAAAATCTACAGGGTATCAAAATTGACTACCTCGAATATGTAAAAGTTTAAAAAAAATCGTAACTTATTCAAATGAAGTCCGATTTTAAAGATTTTTATATTTCTGTAAAGTGCTTGGCAAGATAAAGCTTACTCAACCAAGTTATCTCTTACAGTTAAAAATATGAAGTAAAAATTTTTTAAAAATATTTTGTAATTTGCTATATATTTCAAAATAACATACTGGAAGAATTTTTGCATTATCTCAATGCGTCTAGACGTGAAAAATATTCAAAGTCAGCACTATGAAATTGATAAGAAAAATTGCTATTTTTTACAAAAATATAGTACAATTCTTTCACTTTTTTCTCAAAGTTCCGTTAAAGAAAAAACTTTTTTCTTTATATATTTCAAAAGATAAGACTTCATAAATGGTTAATACAGAAATTTTTGAATTGATTTAGTCTTGCACCCCACATCAGGCATTGGTCGGAAATGGTGAATTTTGGAAAAAGTTAAATTTTTATCGATTAAAAAGAAAAATTTCACGCGAGCTTTTTTTAAATTTTTTGACGATATTTCATAAAAAAATATAGATTTAGAACGATTGACACTAAACTGCTTCCCGCCCGGCCAAAAACGATTGTAGGAGAGCAGTTCATGAAAAAGTAAATTTTTTAAACGACTTTTTTTTAAATGCATAAAAAGCATATTAGCATAATATCTTCGCAATTATTTCTTATGCAGTATATAAAATATATATCAATCTTTTTTTCCTGCAAAAATCATTAAAAAAGCTTTACAAATAAATTTTTGGCAATTTTTCAAAATTAAAAAAATATAAAAAATATATAAAAACCAAAAAAATAATGTTTTGTAAAGCAAAACTCCGCCTTTTTTCCAAAACCTAATAAAATATTAAAAGAATATAAAAATAGACTTATTTACCAATTCATTGATGTACAATATGTATATAAAGATTGTTTTGAAAGCATTATATCATGGTCTCAAAACTGACAACTTATGTCAACTCTCACCAAATTCTCTGTTTTACGATATTTCCGTATGTGCGTATACGTAATAAACAATTGTTTTGGCACGATTTGGTTGTTGAACGAGATAATATTCGCAATAATCGCTTATATTTGTTAAATATTGTTTATTTTTGAAAAATTGCAAAAAAATTTTTGTAAAGTTTTTTTTTAATGATTTTTACAGGTATGAAAGATCGAAATATATTTTATGCACTACATAAGAAATAATGGCGAAAATATTATGCAAATATGCTTTTTTATGCAATTAAAAAAAGTCGTTTAAAAATTGATTTTTTTCATGAAATCTGCACTCCTGCATTCGTTGTTAGCCGGTCGGGAAGCGTTTAGTGTCAAATCGTTTTAAATCTATATTTTGATGAAATATCGTCAAAAATTTAAAAAAATTAATTGATTCCAAAATTCACCTTTTTCGACCAATGCCTGATGTAGGGTGCAAGCCTAAATCAGTTCAAAATTTCTATATTATATTTCTATATTATATTGAAATATATAAAGAAAAATTTTTTTCTTTAACGGAACTTTGAGAAAAAAGTGAAAGAATTGTACTATATTTTTGTAAAAAATAGCCATTTTTCTTACCAATTTCAGAGTGCTGACTTTTAATATTTTTCATGTCTAGACGCATTGAGATAATCCAAAAATTCTTTCAGTATGAGAAAACTTAGGTGAGTAAGCTTATTTTTTCTTTATCTTGCCAAGCACTTTACAGAAATATAAAAATCTTTTCATTTGTATAAGTTACGATTTTTTTTAACTTTTACATACTCGAGGTAGGCGATTTTGACACCCTGTAGATTTTCTTGTGCTATCACAGGGTGACTACAAGATGATTTTTCTCAAAGCTGCGGTCCTCCTCTGCAACTCTTTCATACATTTCAATTTAATCCAACTAATAGTTTTGGAGATACAGATTTATTACCAAAAAATTTGCGTTTGACCCCACTGTGCGGTATAGAAATGTGTTGACTTATGTTGAATGAAAGATGTGTGGATGTTTAAAACATTTGTACATGCGCTTGTGTGTTTAAGAAAGCTGCAGTTTTTTTTTTTTTGTTTTTTGTTTTGTTACTTTGAGTCTACATTAGAGAAATTTGTATCAAGACAAACGTCAAATTTTTGTTTGAGTTGCAGATAATTTTTTATCTCTATCAATTATAGGGGAAAACGCATGTCATAATAAGCCATGCAAAAAGTACCAACAACAATCAAGATGGCGTCTTTTACCAAGCATTATCAAGACAACGTTGTCAGAGCTCGAGCGCTGACAATTTTCTTTTAACGCTGCAATAACACTGACAAATTCAGTCTACATTAGACAAATCTTTATCTTGATAAAATTTTGACGTTTGTCTTGATAGAAATTTCTCTAATATAGACTCGACGTTACTTTGAGTCTACATTAGACAAATTTTTATCAAGACAAACGTCAAAATTTTATCAAGATAAAGATTTGTCTAATGTAGACTGAAATTGTCAGTATTATTGCAGCGTTAAAAGAAAATTGTCAGCGCTCGAGCTCTGACAACGTTGTCTTGATAATGCTTGGTAAAAGACGCCATCTTGATTGTTGTTGGTACTTTTTGCATGGCTTATTATGACATACGTTTCCCCCTATAATTGACAGAGATAAAAAATTATCTGCAACTCAAACAAAAATTTGACGTTTGTCTTGATAGAAATTTCTCTAATGTAGACTCAAAATTACTGCTGAATTGTTTAAAATAAAACAACAACACAATGTTTATGACAGTAGTTAATTGAGTGTGTGTGTTTTCTATTTGCATATGTATGTATGCATGGAAATATGTATGTAAGTACATGTTTTCAATTAGAGATATGGGAAAAATAGAACTTATTAAGCATTTATGTTTGTACTAAACATCTGCATCAAATCACTTTAATTCACAGTAATGTTTTTTAATGTATGCTCTCACATTACCGCTAAAATAAAAACAAAATAATATAAAACAAACCACGTAAAAAAGAATTAATTGAATTGAGTTGAATTAAAATGATGAAACAAAAACAAATCATGTTATGTTCTCTTTGATAAATTATTTCTCGCAACAGATTTTTTGCAAAAACAATAATGTTAAATAAAAAACTAATATGAAAAAATGCAGGGAACGTAAAAATTATGTATTTTTAAATAAAAAACAGATAATAATTACGTTTGCTTTAAATTTTTCGTTCAGAAAATTTGATTATTTTTTATTTTAATTATATTTAATTATATCTAAAATGAATTAAAATTTGTGATATTTTTATTTACTTTTAACTACATACCTATATTATTTAATTTTTTTTAATTTAATATTTCCTTTACCTCAAATTTTGGAAACAAAAAACAAACAAATGACAATATTGCATTTTTTGCCTTTTTACATTTAATTCAATACAATTCAGTTCCAAATGATTTGTTGCTAAAGTGTTTTTATGACTCAATTGATTTTGTTTATTTTTGTTTTGGTTTCTTTGTCTTTTTCATACGTACGCACACACAGAGAATTGATTTTAAGTTCAAAAAACAATAACAGTCAACAACAGGGTTGACAGATTTTTTTGAGCCACTGTCGCCTAATTGTTAATCAGAAATCGCCAAAAATCGCCAAAATTAAATTTTATATATATTTTTTAAGAAAAACTAAAAACAACAAAAATATTTAGTGCTTCAAATTTTATATAACTTTAAAATGTAAATTCAGGATCAACAAAGTCAATGATAATTTCATTAGCTAAAAAAATATTAATTTCAATACACTTTTCTGACATACATAGCTAATTTTAGGTCAACAATTTTAAAAATTTATTGTAATTTATTATATTTTTTAACAGAATAATTCTAAAGTTATATAATTAACATCTGTCTTATTAAACTTACAAATTGTTTCGAAGAATTAATTTATTCATGAAAGTTTTCTTTTCATTATGGCCCATAACATCTTAATATTCATATTTGAAAGATATTGGAAAGCAAATTGTCAAACATTTATTGAAGATATTTACAAATTAAGGATCTTTATTTTATTAGTCGAGGTTCATAAACAGTATTCCCTTCTCTTCTCTCTCCTACGAACTCAGAATTGCAGCAAGAAAAATTGCCGTGTGTGATCCCCGACTTAAATTTGATAATATAAAGATATTTCTTTTTCTAGATAATTCCTCCAAAAATAAATTAATACTTAAATTTAAAAGTTAATAGCATACTCAATTTGATACCAAATGCTTTTGTTAAACCAGGCTATATTTAAAAAAATAGAAAAACATTTGATTTCAATTAATTATAAATTTAAGATGAAACTTTTGTATTTAAAAATGGATTTTAAAATTGCTAATAAATGTCCTATGCCAAGGACGAAATATCATTAAATTTTTTTTAAATTTGCAAAAATTACCAGAATGATGATAAAAACCATACACAAACAATAGTTTTAGATTTTTTACTCTATATTTTTTGCAACTTTATTTTATAAGTATGGAGAAATTAATACACATTAAAGTGCCTCACGAAAAAAAGTTGCAAATGTACCCATCTAGAAATGAAGATTATTATGTTCTTATATGATTCCCCAAATATTACATCCCAATGTAATTTTCAAAACACCTCTAAAATTTTGGTTATAAGAAAATTAACTTCAAATTATAATAGAGGTTTACCACGAACTTGAATATTCATTTAAATAATAATTATATTTCTTTTTAGTCGCGGAATATTAAGATTTTACTAAAATTTTTTATCACATTTTCATTGGTCAAACATGTAATTTAATATATTTAGGAAATTTTTCAAAATATATTAGGTTTTAATGCGCCATATCCTACTGATATTAAAGATAACACGTAATTAATCCAAAAGGTTAAATTAGCAATTTTTGCAAATAAATCGCATGAAAGTACTTGTTACACTTAAATATTAACAAATTTATGAAAAACGTAAAAAGTTCATTTAAAATCGCGATAATAATCGAATTAAACGCAGTTTTTGAAATTTAGCCGCTAATTTATACGAATTTACAGCTTTTTTGATCAATTTACGCTTTTGGGGACATTTTTATCCTAATTATAATTAACCATTATAACTAACCATTTATTTGCGTTAAAATTAACTTAACCAATTATGGACCGGAAATCCCAAAATTTTATTTGTGCAACTAAAGGGTTAAATGAATGTGAATAGTATTTAACGAGACCTTTCCAATGATGCCCTAAAATATAATTTACGATGAAAAATTTTCAAAATATTCAAACTTTAATAAAATACTATTTAAAATAAAATCATTGAAAATTTTACTAGAATTTTAATTCCGCAAGAATGAAAACAAATTTTAAAATATTGTTTTGCACAATATGTATTAGACGTCGTTTTTCTATCAATGTTGTAGTTTTTTTAACAAAAAGTTAAAAATTGTGTATATTGTTGATCGAAAACCATATTTTTGGAAGTTTTTTAAAAATGGTCCAGCTCACATAAATGAAATAATTGAACCGAAATATTTTGGGAATGAGTTAAAAATATATCAATCTTTAATTTTAGGGGGGTAAATTTGCAACTTTTTTTGTCCCCATACAAATCAAGACAATGTAATATCAAAGAATATACAACATATAGAAAGCGCATGTCAATGAAAACTGAAATATTTTTTAAAAGTATTTCATGATGCGGGAGGGAAGACAAAAGGAAAAGAAGCTTGCGTGTTTTTTATCTCTTTTGTTATGCTCTTGAAATGAATAAAAAATACACAAGAAAGTCAGTCTCGCACAAGCATTCAAGTAGGAGTGTTGTGTTACTGCTTGTTGCTTGAGATACACTCATGAAAAATATTTAATATTAAGTAGGATTAATTAATATGATTTATTATTAAATAACTATCTGTTTTTTTAATTAATAATTTACTACATTTAATTTTTATTTTTTATTATAAAATACAAATTTGAAATAATCGTTCGTGCTGAATTATTCGATATTTTTTAATAAGAAATTAAAATCCTAAATTAATAATTTATCGTTATATTTTTTAATCAAAGAATAGAAAAAATAAACATTAAATCGTAATTTTTATGATTACTATGGTAATCGTTGCGCTCCCTGGTTATTACTATTCAAATTATAAACTAGTAACGTGTATTTCCACTTACAAGTCTTGAATTGACAAAGAAACTTTCAAATTAAGTTACTATAAAAATGATGTTATTTTTTTGGTGTATAATTTCATAATGGGACAGAAAAACAAAACATACACAAACATAATTGTGAATGTATGAGAGTGGCGATCGTTGGTGTAGTGCCTATAAAAAAGAAGAAATAAGAAATTGTTATTTTATTTACTTAAGGAGATAAATACGATCGCGTATGTTAGTGTAGGGCATAGCATATGTGTTTTGTTGTTTTAAAAGTAGAAATACTTCAATCAGCACCGAACTAGTTATGCCTTTTTTAACGTCATATGAACTTATGTAAATATAATTTCAGAATATCAAATTTATATTTTAAAATTTGATTTGTGTAGTTTTGTTACTTATGTATTCAAAGTAACAGATGTTAAAGTTAAGTATATTAATTAAATAAATAAAAACAAAAATATAAAATTATATCCACTTGAAAAAAAAAAAAATATAAACAAATATTTTAATTTTTTTATTCATATCGGATTTGTCACCACAAAAATTAGATTTTTCTTTAATAATTTTGTTTTATTCTATGAAAAAGGTGGAATTCTATTGAAAAAAGATATTTTGTAAAAAATATTTAATTTGTATATACCTACTATATAAAAATTGTTATGACAAAAATAAATAAATGAATAAATAAATAAATAAAAGATAACTTTTATTTCCTGCCAAAAAATAACTCATATATTAAAAAAAAAAACAGTATTTTTGTTTATAAAAAATTTAAGTCTATAAATTGAAAGATTGCTATATGAATATTTTTTTCTTTTTATATAAAAATAATAATTACTTTTTGCTTAGAAAAAATAAATCAAAAAACTTCTTTATTTTTCAAAATAAATATTATTTCTGCCCAAGAATTCAAAACAACTTTTTTACTAAAATAAAATATATATAATTTAAAAATAAGTTTTAAAATTAAAAACATTAATATTATTTATTTCTATATTAAATATATAATTTAATAACAATTTCTTGTTTCAAAAACTTGGAAAAAATCACAATATATATATATATATATATATATATATATATATATATATATATATATATATATATATATATATATATATATATATATATATATATATATATATATATATATATATATATATATATATATATATATATATATATATATATATTTTTTTTTTTTTTTTTTCAAAAAAAAGGAAAAACTTTTATTTACTATTTTTTTTTTTCTAAAAATCAAAAAAATAGAAAAAATATGTACTTTAAAAAATGAAAAAATTTGTGAAATATATAAATGAAAATAATTTTTTAAATAAAAATTTCTAAAATTACAAATTCTCTATAAAAACATTTTTTTAAATTTTATGAAATATATAAAAATATAATATATAAAAGTAAAAAATAACAATTATTACTTTATCAAAAATATAACTATCAAATATAAATTGACAGAATTTGTCACGTCACTAAGAAAGGTATAAGCACGTCGGTGCAGATCAAAGTATTTCTACTTGTAAAACAACAAAACATGTATGCTATGCCCTACAGTAATATTAACGTTCATATCTTTTCCATTAGTAAATAAACAACTAAAATTTCTGTTGGCACTTTTTATTTAAAAATAAAATAAACAAATATTTGTTTCTTTCAATTTGAAATAAAGATCTTTATAACATGTACAAACTTATACATGTGTGTGTGTGCATTTCTTAAGAAATGTATACATGTAAAAACACATATATTTAAACTCTCTATCTCTCTTTCTGTTTTGGTGGTGGATTTTGTTTTCCCTTATTACTTATCCCCCTCATCCTGGCAAAACGTTGAGAGCGAGAATTACATGAGAGCAGGTACTATGATTAGAACCCGCCATAAGAAATTTTGCTTCTACATGATGCGCCTTCTATATATGAATATTCTTTGGTAATATACATATGTTATCTGTTTAAAGAAATAATTTTAATTTTATGTTCAAGCAAAAGGTCTTAGCGAACATCTAACAATCTTTGTACGGACCCCCATTTGAGAACCACCGTTTTTGATAGAAAAATACTAAAAATAGACGTTGGCTAGTAAGAAAACGTAATAGTTTTACCTATTTAAAAAAATGTTTAAAAATTAGCCAAATAAATCGCCATCTTGTTAAAAATCGCCAAAAATTCGCCATGTCGCAAAACGAAAAATTCAGTCGCCAAGGGCAATTAAAAATCGCCACGTTTGGCGAAAAATCGCCACATCTGACAGCGCTGGTCAACAATTGAAAATAAAGAGAATAACCCAGCAGGCTTGTAGAAAATATCGACGATGTCTTGATGATTTGTCACAGACATCTCCGAACAAACATTGGTGACATTTTCGAACAAAGGGCACTTAAGTCATCAACGATAACCTGAGCGACAGTGTCATGTATATTTTCGTCAACCATTTTAAGAAAAATAAATGAAAAAATAGTAGGGTTCCGCCGAGATTTCAACCCAGGCCACCAATTTCTCTCTTCCTTATTGAATAGTCAAGCGCACTTACCACTTCAGCTACAACATTTTCTACTTTTTAATGGTTTTATTAATGCTTTTATTTATCTGATAGGTATTGATGACATTGTCATGCAGCATGTCGTGTGTTTGGTTTAACTCACGACATTCTCGCTGTACATTTTACTCATGTTGTCACCGAACTAGATATGTACAACAATTCAGTATATTTTGTTATTGAAGTCGCAGAAAATGGGGTAAGATGACAATATAGGTGAATTCATATACTTACATACATACATATAAACCCAGCAGGCCACATGTCCATTAACGACACTTTCATCGATGATGTCGCCTAAATTTGTCGTCAAGAAAATGCATGTAGTAGACAAGTTTGACTAAAAGTCACCTATATTGTCATCATACCCCATTTTCGGCGACTTCAATAACAAAATATAAAAAATTGTCGTAAATATTTAGTTCGGTGACAACATGAGTAAAATGTACAGCGAGAATGTCGTGAATTAGACCAAATGCACGACATGCTGCATGACATTGTCATGTAGCATGTCGTGTATACCTATAAGATAAATAAAAGCATTAATAAAACCATTAAAAAGTAGAGAATGTTGTATCTGAAGTGGTAAGTGCGCTTGACTATTCGATAAGAAAGAGAGAAATTGGTGGCCTGGGTTGAAATCTCGGCGGAACCCTACTTTTTTTTCATTTATTATTTTTAAAATGGTTGACGAAAATATACATGACACTGTCGCTCAGGTTATCGTTGATGACTTAAGTGCCCTTTGTTCGAAAATGTCACCAATGTTTGTTCGGAGCTGTCGTACATGCGTCATCGATGACTGTGACAAATCATCAAGACATCGTCGATATTTTCTACAAGACATGGCCTGCTGGGAACTTACAAATTTAAAACAACAAATATCATTGCAGTTTTATAGTTAACCCCAAATTACAATAGTGCGTAGTCAGCAAAAATTATCAGCTGATCACTGTCAGCACAACATGTTGCTGCCGTTATAATTACAATTCAGCGTAGGCAGCCACAATTTACAACCACCACTAGCATTGTTCTACTTGTGGATTTTAGCCTCTCATTTATTTGCTCACTTTCTTTGTCTCGCTCTTAATCTGAATGCAGTGCAGTGAATTTAGAAACAGGGCTAAATGAAACAGCACTGCAAACTGATGCTGACCAAATGTAATCAACACCATAACAAACAGTGCATTATAAATAATCAGCTGATTATGGCAGCACACACTGCTGCTGACTACGCGCTATTGTAATTTGGGCTTTAGGCTTTTTTCTAAACAACAGTATACCGCTAAAAAAGTATTTTTTTATACACATCTATATGTATGTATAAGTGTACATGCACACAACGAACCTTTTTTTACTATTTTTCAACCACTTTTTTGCGCTCATCATTGTACCATATGTATGGCGACCGAACCGTTTGTAATCGTAAAATAACGATCTTCCACATAAATACAAATTTAAAAAAAGTTTTTTAGATTATTTTCCTAACTCAAATTAAAAATAGTAAAGAATACAAATTTAATCCAAAAAGTTAATTTTATTTTTAAATTTACGAATTATATTAAAAAGAGCGAATAAAAACTGAAAATTAAATTCGTAATCCGAATTTTTCTGTACCTAGGTATTTTCACAGTACATATTTTATTTTTTGCTCGTTATAATTAATAAATATTTGAAATCACTATAGTTTGGAATTATTTCGGCTTGTGAGCTGGACCGTTGTTAAAAAAAGATATATTTTTCCCACAACATATATATATATATATATATATATATATATATTTTTTTTTTTTTTTTTTTTTTTTTTGAGAAAAAGAAACCTTTTTGGTCTAGTGTATAACTCATTTAATATTTTATTTTTTTTAGATGTATGCCATGTCAGCACCGTATCCAAGTGCTCAAGTTGCAGCAGAAGAAATTTTTGATTCTGGTCTCATACCATCTGACACAGACTACAACGTTTTTAAAAATTTTGGTGGTTTACCTGGGCTAGATTTTGCTCATATTATCAATGGACAACGTTATCATACAAAATATGATTCTTTAGACTATTTGCCAAATGGTAGCGTACAACATACAGGATACAATATATTAGAGCTAACGAAAACTTTAGCAGATTCAGAGGACTTTGGAATTGCCCAAGTAAGTAGTTTCAATTACAGATTTGCCTAAATTGATTTTTTACTACAGCAAAACTATTAAACCAATGTAAATCTTGTTCCCTTTAAAATGGCTAATAGGCTGTTACATAAGGTCACATAAAAATAGTAAAAGTAGGAAACATTTCAAGAGAAAACATTTTTCCCTCTTGCTATATATTAGTTGAATATTTAGTACGAGCAAAACTAGTAAAAAAAATATTTTCATATTCCTATTGAATTTTATTTTGAACAGAATTACTAGAATAATTTATTTTTTAAACGTTTTTTGTTGGATCCTGTGGTCGGATTTGATGGTTTTTTATGGGAGCCTTGTTCAATTATGGACTGATGAGGCATATGGTCAATTATAGACCAATATTAAAAAAAGTATGTGATGGTAAAAGGATACAAAAGATTTTATTTGTGCTGAATTCTACCACATTTAAGAGATTTATAGGAGTTAAACTCCATTCTGGAAAGACATTTGTATAGAAACTTTGGGAAATGAAGGGCAGGTTTTGAACATTAAGCTTCGTCCGTGGATTATACAAGTTCTATGTACAAAATTATGTAGTCATTTTCTAAATCTACCTGTCGTTTACATATACGTACATGAACTAATGATCATATTCAACATGGCTAAAAATCATACATATCCTCAAATAAAAGAAATTCTATAAGAAAATATGTGAAACATTATTTGCAAAGAAATATATACCCGTATTTTTGAGATGTTTCAAAGTTTCCATTTAATATAACTGAAAATCTAAATAAATTTTTTATTTTTTATTGGCACTAAAATTTATTTTACTACCTATTTTCTGTTTTATTACTTTTTCAAGTAAATGTATATTTTTGAGATTTTTTTAAATTTCTAATTTTTTACTAGTTTTGCTAGAATTTCAAACGAACGAACCTATTTATAGGATATTACGACCACTTTTTTTGAAGGTATATTTTCCTTTTTGTATATATCGCACAGTGTGCGATTCAAAAAATGAAATGGAAATAATTTTGGAACTTTGGAACGTCTGCTCCGATTTCGATGAAATTTCACATGGTGATAGTAGAGGTGTAGGCGAGTTTAAGCTTTGAGCTTGGACCATATAGACCTACAGGGGTCCACAGGGCCCCAAAGTTGGACACTTCGTGTATAAAATTTTTTAAAAACGATCCTGATTCCTTATATCTGAAACGATTTTTATATGGGAAGATTCTGCTGGTCGATATCTACAAAAAACATCGTCGCATGCCTATATTATCTCTTTTTGTTTAAGAGATATTAAGCTTCAACAATTAACATTTTTACTTTTTAGCCTGTCTTGGTGAAGTTTTTTCGCTACAGCGTGTCCAATTTTAGCCCCATTATTTTTAAATTTTACTTATTTCATTAAAAACAAATAGAAAATTTGTGTAAAGAAAGAAATTTGAAAAAATATTTACGGAGGCAAAAGTTACAAGCATTTAAATTTAAATTTCAGAAAAAGTTAATTTTTCCCGTATTTTTGCCAAAAAAGTGGTTACATTATTTTTCTGTTATATAAAAATTTTCCTAAGTAATATATATAATATATATATTTTTCTGAAAGATAACCAAACACAAAATACTTTAAGGAAAAAAATCTTTTAAAAATCTAGTTTTTCGAGAACCAGAGTTTCCCAAATTTTACCTATTTTTCCAACAAATTTCGAATTTTTTCTATTTTTTCAACAAATTTCGAATTTCACCTTAATTTCTCAAATCGCAAAGCTGGAATCAAAAAAAGATACCTTTTATTTAGTCTAAAGTGTTTTAATTCTTTTCGCAATAAAAATGTTTGCTCCCCATTATCGGTTGAAAAGATATTACAAAAAAAGTAAAAATCCCATTTTTGTAAATTTTTTAAAGTTTTTTAAGAATTACGGGATTTTTGTAGACAAATTTAAAAAAGTGAATAGCGCTTTGAATTAAGCATCAAAAAATCTACTTATGTGTAAAATTTTATTCAAAAATATTCACTAACAAGAATTTTATTGCATAATTAAAAATTAAAAATATGGAAAAATCACAAATCCATCCTTTCTCAGTGTTTTTTGCAAAAAGGGTTTAATAAATTTTTATATCGTAAAATTTTTTTACATATTTGAAAAAAGACAAAATTTCCTAAACGGATATAACAGAAGGATATGTATTTAGCACTATGCTGAAAAAATTAAAACGTTGAGCTTTATTAAAATATTTTTTGTCACGGCATTATCATGAGCGTCATTACCATTCATATAAAAATGACTCAAAATTGGCCAAATTACTAGAAATCATAAATTTATAATCCTTCAATTACTAACGCAAAACTACCAATATATACTTGTTGTACATCAATGTTTAGGAAATTTTTTCTTCTTTTCAAATATGTATGAACAATTTTACGATATAAAAATTTGTTAAAGTCTTTTTGCAAAAAACACTGAGAAAGGATGGATTTGTGATTTTTTGCATATTCTTCATTTTTAATTATGCAATAAAATTCTTGTTAGTTAATATTTTGGAATGAAATTTCACACATAAGTAGATTTTTTGATGCAATTCACTTTTTTAGATTTGTCTACAAAAACCCCGTAATTCCCAAAAAACTTTAAAAAATTTACAAAAATGGAATTTTTTACTTTTTTGCTATATCTTTCCAACTGAAAACGGGGAGCAAAAATTTTTATTGCGAAAAAAATTAAAACACTTTAGACTAAATAAAAAGTATAACTTTGTTTTGATTCCAGCTTTGCGATTTGAGAAATTAAGGTGAAAATTCGAAATTTGTTGGAAAAATAGGTAAAATTTGGGAAACTCTGGTTCTCGCAAAACTAGATTTTTAAAAGATTTTTTTCCTTTAAAGTATTTTGTGTTTGGCAATCTTTCAGAAAAATATATATACTATATATACTACTTAGGAAAATTTTTATATAACGGAAAAATAATGTAAACACTTTTTTGGCAAAAAAAACGGGAAAAATCAACTTTTTTTGGAAATTTAAATTTAAATGCTTGTAACTTTTGACTCCGTAAATATTTTTTTTAAAATTCTTTCTTTACACAACTTTTCTATTTGTTTTTAATGAAAAAAGAAAAATTTTAAGACAATGCGGCTAAAGTTGGACCCGCTGTAGCGAAAAAACTTCACCAAGACAGGCTAAAAAGTAAAAAATTTAATTTTTGAAGCGTAATATCTCTTAAACAAAAAGAGATAATATAGGCATGCAATGATGTTTTTTGTAGATATCAACTAGCAGAATCCTCCCATATAAAAATCTTTGAAATCAGTTCAAATATAAGGAATCAGGATCGTTTTTATTAAATTTTATACCGAGGTGTCCAACTTTTAGACTCTGTGGACTCGCCCCCTGTAGATCTGTATGGTCCCAGCTCAAAACTTAAACTTGCCTGCACCTCTACTATCACCATTTGAAATTTCATCGAAATCGGAGCAGCCGTTCTAAAGTTCCAAAATGATTTCCATTTAATTTTTTGAATCGCACACTGTGTATCGTGCATCTTTTCCACAAGATTATCAGTTGGTGCCAGATTTGAGCTGTTTTATCATAATTTTTAAGTAGCAATAGTTTTGTACTAGATTTGATTTCAAGACGTTAGAATTCGGTTTTATCATATTAAAAAATTGATAATTTAGAAATATTTATTTTCATTAATTGTTTATTCGTTACATTACACAGTGGGGCAGAATAGAAATTTTTTGGAAATAAATCTGTAACTTCTGATTGGCTGGTTGGATTTGAATGAAATTTGATATAGGCATAGCAGAGAAGTGTACAATGTTAAGTTTGGAAGGGGAACTCAACAGATCCCTTAGGGGCGGCGCTAAAGGGGCTCAAATTTGGGTACCCCTGACATACAATTTTTTTAATCGCTTGCCAAATTTTTGTTTCTCGTCCAATTTCAAATATTTTTATACATTATTGTAGGCACTGATAAGGCCTACAAAAAACATGCCTACATGTCCTATTTTTCTCTTATAGTTTTTGAGTTATTTGCATTTGAATTTTTAAGTACCTCAATTTTGCATGTTCTTGGTCCAGTTTTTTTCATATATATCCTAGTGTTTCCGACTGTTTTCATTTGTTTTTCTTTAGCTAATTAAAGGACAAAATTATCTATTGTAAAAAAAAATTTGAAGTCGATATCTTAACCGAGTCCAAAAATAAACGATTTTGAATTTGAAAATTGCACAAATTACAACTTTTTGTGTTTTTTTTGGCCGAAAAAGTATCTACACTATTTTTTCTCTAAAATAACATTTTCTTTAACAACATATAGTAATTTTATACTTTTCTGAAAGATGTCTTCACAGAAAAGACTTTAAAATAAAAATCAAGCCCAATAACTCAAATGGTCAAGGTACACACCCTCCCGAATTCGACCCATTTTATATAATAGTTTTCACTTTAGTCAATATTTTCTCAAATCCCAAAGCACGATTCGGCAAACGGAATGTAGTTTAACAATCTGTAATATGCTATTAAAAGTTTTCAATGAAAATCTACGGGACTTCCGAAAAATGTGGATTTTATAGCCGAAAATGTGAAAAAACCCATTTTTGGGATTTTCAGCATTTTTTGGGGAATTCTGGGATTCCTTTTACAAAAATCTTAGTTTTTTCACTTTCTCATTTTATACAGTAAAGTCTATATCCACCGAAAATTTCGTTAAAATATCTTTAATAACAAAGATTTTATTACAGATAAAATATATATTTATTCACATTTATAAATCTACATTTTTTTCAAACTATTTATTTTTGTATGTGTGTATATACAAACTGACTGCATATACAAAGAACAACAACAACACTGTTATTCATTATATTACTGTTGTTGCTAACTAAACTACTTGTCTTATATGCAAAAACGTCACTAATAGTCATTACCAGGGCAAGTTTAAATATGCATGAAAAAAAATTAAAATATGCGTTTGAAAAAGCACGAAAATAGTGGGATACTATTAGGGTGATCGATTATTCGACTTTTTTGAGAAACCGGTTTTCGAATAGTTCGAATAGTTGGTATTTTAAAAAAAACGGTTGCACTTTTTGAAATTCAGAAGTTAATATTTATATCAAAAGACTACATTTCTTTGAAAAAATCAATTCTTATAATTAAGTTAAAATTTATTAAATACAAGCGTAAAAGCCTAACATTGTCAGGAAAAATAATATAATAATGAAAATATGCACAAACAAATCCGAAAATTAAAAGAAAAAAATATGAACAACATTTAGACACCTTCCTCTCCCTAATCGAAGTCAATTATTTGAAGCCGTTCAAATTTATTGGAATTATATTGATTAAAGTTTTAAATTCGTAAACCTTTCAAAATAGAAAAAATCGTCGTAAATGCGCTCCCTGGCCGAAATACAGAATCAGTTTTTTATAGGATTTGGAGAGCAAACAATAAGTATAGCAACTCAAAAGTTCTTAAAACCAAAACAGACTTTTTGGTCCCTGATAGAAACATCTGGCACTGTTAGAATTTGTTGAACGAATAGTTTTATAAGTATGCCGATTTTTAGTTTCTCACGTCGTCTGGGAGCTTCAGAAAGCTCTAGAAAGGAAACATTGCTTAGGAAAGATATATTTAAATCCATATATATAGATCCACGTATTTTCGCTCCCTGATAGAGATTTCAAAATCTGGCTCCGTTAGGATTTGTAGGACGAATAGGGTTATAATTAAGCTGAATTTTAATTTTCTATGTCTTCTGGGAGCTTTAGAAAGCTCTGGAAAGAGAAAAAATTCTTAGAAAAAGACACATAAATCCTCTTATATCCGCTCCTTGATAAAAATTTCAAAATATGGCTCCATTAGGATTTGTTGGACAAAAAGTTTTATAATTAAGCCAAATTTTGATTTTCTACGTCGTTTGGTAGC
Organism: Protophormia terraenovae; assembly: GCA_951394005.1. Taxonomy (NCBI): domain Eukaryota; kingdom Metazoa; phylum Arthropoda; class Insecta; order Diptera; family Calliphoridae; genus Protophormia; species Protophormia terraenovae. The sequence goes on along the minus strand of OX596073.1, from coordinate 73,274,079 downwards.
TTCGGAAAGCTCTGGAAAGAGAAAAAATGCTAAGCGAATTATGTATCTAGATGACTAAAAGATAATTATGTTTCAAAATTGTAGAAAAAATCATCTAAATTTTAGTTAGCATAAACAGAAACCATGGCTTAATATGGAGATAGTATATTAATTAAGTCTCAATTAAAACGATTCTGCAGGTGAAAATTTTTAACACAACGCCTTTAAAAAATAAAGGAAATATTGGATCAAAAAAATTAAATTGGGTCATACAGGATAATTATTAATTATTTATTTGTTTAATATTACAGAATAAATTCCAATTTAGACTTAAACTATATTTTAAAAACATAAGAAATCAGTCTTTATGAATATTTAAAAAATTATTCCTAAATTTTCAAATATCACTATCACTATTTAGTACATGTTTTCTGAAATAAAATGCTATTTTTGAAACCGGTTTCAAATTTCATTTTCATTTCTTCGAAAATTACATCATATAATAAGCGAAACCGTTGTCAAACCTGTTTTCATTTAAGACAAATTTGGTACGAAGAGTATGCTTTAAGTGAACGATTAACAAATTTAACTTAATTGCTTAACTTTAAAGCAAAAAAATTAAAATTATTATACGGCCTTTTGCATTTTTTTAATGTGTAGCTTCTATGTAATACATAAGTGGGAAATGACGTTTTCAAATAATAAAAAAATGTGTTTTTTTTTAAGATATTTTCCAAAAATAATTTCAAAACGGCGGCTGTTTTTAAAGCGAGTTAAGCCGAAAATTTTACGGCGGCGGCGGCTTCCGAAATTTCCTCGGTGGCTCGGCTTAGCCGAATTTCAGCCGATCGGCGCAGGTCTCTGCTATGGACCATTCAAAAAGTGAAACTTTTAAGAATGATAATAATCATGTTTCTAATTCTAAAAATTACATTGAAAGTTTAACAAATAATAAATATAAAAATGTTTCCCTATGGAAGGCAACGAAAGATATTAAGCCACCGGTAGAGGCACAAAATCCTTTAAGGAAGGCTGACGGTATATGGGCGATACATAGTTCAGAAGATAAGGCCAATTTATTTGCATGCTATTTAAGCTCTGTCTTTCAACCAAATCTCCAAACAAATATTTTTGTATTGGGAGAGACACTTGACACTACACTAAATAATAATGATGTAATTGTTATTAGCCCAGCGGATATTAATACAGTTAATTTTAATATAATAATAAATAAATTTGAGGTTTTAAATTTGATTTGGAAAAATATATTTTACGAATGAAAGTATATAGTTGATATACCAATAAATTCTCAGTCTGGTGTAGAGGATATGATGGTGGTGGCTTGAATAAAATTTGTAATATAGAAGGAAAATGAACAAAAATTAAGTTAACCCTAGAATACTAACGATATTTTTGTATACGTTAATACTATCGATACACATGGATAGTCTTTAAAACACTTTATTTGTTGTTGTTACATCGGCTAAGTGCATTTTTATTATTTATTTGCCTTTAAAAAGGCTTAAAACTAAAAAATACCTTTAATAAATAAGAACAAAACATTTAAAAACCTTCCAAATTTCATAAAGATTTTATTTATGAAAAGACATGATAAATTATGATCTGGTGCTCAGCAGCGACTTGAGATATTTTTTTTTAAATATGATAATCCTTCCGTTTTTTTGCATAAGGAATACATTTTAGCAAATTTTCCCTCCTTTTTCTAGAAAGTTCTTATTATAACGGTAATCTCGCCAGCTTATATATTTTTTTTTTTTTCGATCATGACATTAATTTCATTGAAAAACTAGAATTGACTTCTTCATTAATCAAATTAAGATTTTTCGGCGAATTCAAATTTATACTGTTAATACTAACGATACGTAAATTTTACGTAGTAACTTTTTTTGCATTTGCATTCAGAACTGGTAAACATCTAAAAATTTATTATTTGTTTTTTTAAATATATTTAAAAACGCCTAAAGAAAGAACTTGAGAAATTTCATTCACTACGTAAAATTTACGTACATTAGTATTGCAGTGTTAAGCAAGTAAAGGGTGGTCCAAAGTTTTTTTTGTCATTTTCAAAATGCAATAACTCAGAAACTAATAAATATATTTTCACAATTCTTTCACAGCCTGACTGACAAAAGTCCAAGTAATATTTCTATAAAATATTATACTGAGTCGTTTTTAATAAATTATAACAACTAATTTTACTAAATTAAAGTATGAAAAAAGGAGAAATAAAATATTGGACATTTTGGGTAAAAATTATGGTTTAATTCAAAATAGAGCCAATTATAATTCTTAAGCGTACATTTGGGAGAAAGAATTATATATTTTAAATTTACAATGAATTTGTCCATTAAATGGAGAAAAGTAGGTAGTTCTAACTAATTGTATATTTGACGAATTAATTATACAAGTTTATAGAATTTTGATACCTTTAATATAACACCTCAATAAATCTTATATCATAAATACTTTGAAAGATACTTATAATTTTGTGTATACAACTTTGTAAACATGTTTAGCAATTTTACACTTTTAAATCGCCATATTTCGCGAACCATTTGATGAAATTATCTGAAATTTTGTTCCAGTCTTAGTTTTGACAACAAAATTCGGAGAATCCAAATTTTTTGTGTTATAAGAAATAATTATGGTAAAATAACATCGAGTTTGCATCGATGTCATTATTTAAAATAAAACAAAATTTTGAATCTCCTTGAAAATTAAAATATTTATAAGTGCATATTTAAACAACAATTTATCCAATTTAGAACAACATAACAAGACATTAGGGCCACTTACTGATCGAATTTTCACCCAAAAGTTAAAGCCTAATTGTAGACAAACTGATTAGTTTGTGTGAAAAGAATGTAGTTTTATTTTATACTTTAACTCTTGGTTACTGTTGCCAGGAGTTGATATTAAAGCTTATTTTTCTAGTTGTCGTTATTTTTATACCCTTCACCACAGGTGTAAAGGGTATATATAAGTTTGTCATTCCGTTTGTAATTTCCACAATTTTCGTCGGAGAGCAAAAAAGTTTATATTTTCGGAATCCTTGTAAGAAGCGATGACGATTGGACCATGTCCGTCCGTCCGTCCGTCCGTGTGTCGGTTGAAATGGCGTTTATGAAGCCCACCGATAACTGACATATATAATATGTATGTCAAACGATCGGAAATGCTTTCGAGAATTTTGCTATTGGAATTCAGTAAGATAGGTTCATACAATGCGGAGATATGTTCAAAAAACCGGTTTTTTGAACCGGTTTTCCAGTTTCTGAAGCCTCTGTATACACTACGGACTTCGTTTTTACAAAGAATTCTCGAACATTTTTTTCTGAATTTTTGTTCTGAAAAAATGAAATAAATCGGTTCAGTAATAACTGAGATATCGGACAAAACGCATTTTTTATTTTTTGAAGCCTTGGTTTAAGCTATAGATTTTTATTTTTATACAGATCGGTCACAAATATTTTTATAAAATTTCAGTTTTTTGAATCAGGAAGATCGGTTTATAAATGGTGGAGATATGCTTTAAAAACCGGTTTTTAGAACCGGTTTTTTAGTTTCTGAAGCCTCTGCATATACCAGGGACTTCGAATTTTTAAAGGGGGCTCGAAAATTATTTTCTGAATTTTTGTTCTGAAAAAATTAAATAAATCGGTTCAGTAATAACTGAGATATCGGGGAAAACGAATTTTTTATTTTTGAAGCCCTTGTTTAAGCTATAGATTTTTATTTTTATATAGATCAGTCATAAATATTTTTATAAAATTTCGGTTTTTTTAATAAACCAAATTCGTTCATAATCAACAGAGTTATGGCCCAAAAACAAATCTGTTAAGAATATAAATACACCAACAAACATGTAGTATATTAAGCATTGTAATGACTATTAGTGACGTTTTTTGTTTTTTGTATAGACAAGTAGTTTAGTTATCAACAGCAGTAATATGATGAATAACAGTGTTGTTGTTGTTGTTCTTTGTATATGCAGTCTGTACAAAAATAAATAGATATGGAATTGTAGTTGTTTATTTTTAAAAACTAAAACATATCTGTTAAGAATATACATAAATACATACACAAACATGTATATTAAGCATTGTAATGACCAGGGCAAGTTTTTATATGCACAAAAAAAATTGAAATATGCGCTTGAAAAAGCACAAAAAAATTGTATAATATACAAAGAAATATGCAAAAATAGCATGAATATGTATATAAAAACCAACGAATTTATGCATTCTTATACAGTGTCTCACATAAGTTAGTGAATTTTAATTTTTAAATAAAAAAATGAGTTATTTTTAGTTATTAAATTAGGTAAATAAAAAATAATATCTTTTTTTTTGCCTGAGTTGTCTTCTACCAAATGCTGCAAAAAGTAGCACAAAATGTTAAAACGTTTCCGAGAAATTGAGAAAAATAACACGTGCAGTCATTTCAGGTACCTCACAAAAGTATTTGAATTTTTTATATTTTAAGATACTCAAAATACAAAAAAGGCAAAAAATGTTTTTGCTTTGATATGTTTTTTTATATTAATTATTATTAAGTATTTACTAATTCTTTTTATAAATTTGGGGTTAAAATTTTAGGGAAATTAAGTGAAGTTTTTTTACATGTATCTTACAAAAGAGAAAATTGGAATAATCGGGTAATTTTTCCTAAATTATGTCTTAAATTTAATTTGTTTTATTTGGAAATATAAATGGACTTTGTCATGTCTTCGCTTGACATTCCAAGCGGCGTACATATTTTCATTCTGTTGTTAAAAATTAAAAATCTTGAACATTGGGCCTATTTTACTGAAGTACTGGTCCACATATTTTAACAAAACTTTCAGATTGTGTTTCTGTAGGTATTAGCTGTTATTAAATGGGAGATTTGGATATCGGCTACAAAAATGCAAAGAAATTGGAGCCATAGTATAAAACGCGACAAAAGGCATATTTTAAGTTACATAACTATATGACTTTCAAGGTATAGGGGAACTATAAAAAGGTAAAAATACCCGAAAAAGTTTACTATTCTGTTAATATTACTTATGTTGATAAGAATAAAGTTGAAAATTTTTCGCTCCAACATTTCTGGAGTGCAAGTTATTGATCCAAAAGTAATATGTCTAAGTAATTAGGAAAATAAACCCAAATACAAGTATGTCGAGGTATATTTTGGAGCTGTATCATAAAGTCAGGTATTTTAGTCTGCAAATTTATAAGTGGCTATATATCGGAAAGATATTCCCCAACATTTTTAAATAAATTTTTGATACGTATGGTACCAAAATGGGCTTGATATTTAAGGTATTCTATTTTTAATGGTGCAATTAACGGCTTGGACCCTTTGTATATGGGGTTTTAACAAAAAAACTTTTAAGGAACTAAAACCTTATTATATTTTTTACTGTAATGACAAAAAAAATTTTGCATTTGTCATTTATAGAAGAAAAATAGGCGTGTTTTTCCTAAATCAACCTTTTAAGTCCATTAAATATAAAATTGAACCAAAAATCCCCCAAAATTTTACTCCAAATTGGGGAAATAAATTAGTAAACATTTATTTGTGATACCTATGACCTATTATTAATAAAAAATACATGAATTTCTCTAATTTTTATTTTTTTGACATTTTAAAATACAAAGGTGATAAAAATTCAAATACTTTTGTGAGGTAAATTTGATGAATTTTTATACTATTTCTGAAATATCTTGGATACAATGTAATATTTTTGATTGCTGTTTTTTGCATTATAAAGTTAACAAATAGACAAATACAATTCACTTTATAAATCTAGAATTATTTTTTTTAAATCACGTAATTAAACCGTTTTAATTATTAATTTAAAAAATTCAAATACTTTAGTGAGACACTGTATATTAATGTGTAAAAGATATGCACAAATATGCATTTTTTAACATTCAATCTCTAATAGATTTATAAAAATATAACTATTTTAATTTAAAGTGTATCATATTTGACGCTTCCGAATTTTTTTCTTTACAATATTTACAATGTACTCAAAATACTCACAGCAAATTTTTAGAAATCATTTGATTGAACTCCAAAACATCACCAAAAAATTGTGTTTTTGTTAAGAAAACTAACTTTTGTATCCATTATATGCAAATTTATGCAAAGATATAAAATATAAGCATTTTTTGTGAATTTCTTTTGAAATATGCAAATGCTTACTTTCCAAGCGAAAAGCTTGAAAAACTTGCCCTAGTAATGACTATTAGTGACGTTTTTTGTTTTTTGTATAGACAAGTAGTTTAGTTAGCAACAGCAGTAATATAATGAATAACAGTGTTGTTGTTGTTCTTTTTGTATTCAGTCAGTTTGTACATACAAAAATAAATATATATGGAATTGTTGTTGTTTCTTTTTTAAAAGCAAAGCCTGTTATGATTGTTTTTTTTTCATATTCAAATTTTCGTAGTTTGAAAAAAATTTAGATTTAGAAAATATGCAAGCATACGTTAAGGAGAAAATTTTATTAATTGTCGGTAATATGGTAATATGATGTCGATAAGATGGTAAGATGGTAATATGGTGAAGGGTATCAAAGATTCGGCACAGCCGAATCTTTTTTCAATTTCATTTTATATTAAAAAAAATTGTAATACATAAACAAAATATTTAACATCTGCCGGCAAAACGACCTAATGAAAAATCGTATAAAAAAATTTTTAATTATATTTCATTTAAAAAATAATCCAATGTTTTAAAATGATTTTTTTAAACTAAAATTTCTTTTTTATAAGCATTTCCAAATATTTTTATAATTATATTCATAAATAATTTCTGTTAGAAGTTTGTTAAGTTATTTAAGATTTAAAGCGCCGCAGATGAAAATTTCTGTTAATTTTTATATTTAACAGAAATTTTTATCTTGATTTTTTTTGCGGATAAATATACAAAAATGATCAATTGGATGATTCTGTACAAATAAAATTAATAATAGGAAATAAGAAATAATTGTCTTCGTTGTTGAAATATAAACATTTTAGAACTTTTAAGGCATTTTTGAAAATCAAAAAAGGCTAGAGGGGTTCATTTAAAGAGAAAATGTTTTAAGCAATTTCATGAATATAATACTTAATAATCTGGATTATTCGCTTATCCGGACGGCATTTCGTAACATTCCATTCCATAAATCTATAATGCGAATTAAACAATAAAAAGTCCTATCGAATTAAAATTATAGTATAACTTAGAAAATACAATAAGAAATGATATAATTTAATCTAAAATGTATTAGTTGAATTCCTTTTATTTTCAGTTAAGTTTGTTCCAAAAAGTTTTTATATAAAAAACTTAAAATATAGAATGTTAGTTGAAGTAAATTTGAACTTATACCCTAACAGCCGTATTCAAAAAAAACTTAACACAGCTTTACTAACCATTTATAAGCAAAATTCCTTAAAGTTGTATTCAAAAACGATGATTTGTTTACTACACCTTTGGTAAAGCATTGTAAACTTTAAATATTTTAATAATGGTTCGACCCTATTTTAAGACCATATTTTAAGATGATTTCCGTTACATTTCTCAAGAAAAAGAAAAATAATGATATATTTATTCATATTTTTGACAAAAACGCCGTATTTTAAAATGTTTGAATGTTAAAATCTGTAATAAAATAAAAAAATGTGTCAGAATACCTATTTAAAAACGAATTTAATGAATTCCGGGATAGAATATTTTCTTTAATTATCGCATATGTTCAACATTTTCATTATTTGTTGTTTCCACGTAAATCCAAATAGTACATTAATATACATACGTCTTAGATTAAGGTGTAATTAATCTATCATATCAACTCCGGGTTAAAATTTATTCATTTTAGCAGAAGAAATTATTAAAATAGTTAAATTTTATCAAAATTTCAACAAAAATAATGTAAACAACAAAATATGATATAGTGATGTTGATTTTATCACAGAATATTCGTTATTCGGATACAAATAATTACATCCAACAAAAATTAAATAAAATTATTTTCTTTTATTAGCATATTTAAACAAGCAAAACAAAGGTTTTTCCAAAATAAAAAAACGTATTTATCATCAAAAACATACTAGAACATCAAAAATAATAATAGAATATCAAAAATAATAATAGAATAAGACAGTTAATCGAATATTTTATTCTTACTGCTAACAACACTAACAATAAAAATGTGGGAGAAACTGAAAAGGGTTGCCTATATAAACAAAAAACTTGTTATTAGTTAATATAGACAGTAAATAGTTTTTTGAATACAATTTTCTTAATAAATACATTAAGAGCCAAATTGTGTATTAGCTAGTATGTGTATTAATCATAAATTAACAATTTTTTTGAATACGGCTGTAAGTGTTTCATCACATATTAAATAAAAGATATATTGTGATACAACTTTTTAACAAAGCACAGTTGTCCCAAAAGTACATCCAGCAGTTCTAAAGTTTCAGAATTATTTTCAAAAAATTTCGTTTTGCGACCACTGTGCAAAGGTGGACCAGAAAAAAGCATTTCGACAATCCGGATTTAGGTCTGCAATAATTATTCATATTCTCGAGTTTATACTGTATATTAAAGTGCCTCACGAAAAAAAGTTGCAAATGTACCACTCTAGAAATGAAGATTAGTATGTTCTTATATGATTCCCAAAATATTGCATCTTAATGTTAAGATTTACCATTTTTAAAACACCTCTAAAATTACGTATTTCTTTCAATATCATTATCAAAATTTTAGTTTAAGAAAATTAACTTCAAATTATAATAGAGGCATACTATGACCTTCAATATGCATTAAAATAATTATTATGTCTCTTTTCAGTCGCGGAATATTAAGATTTTACTAACATTTTTTATCATATTTTCTATGTTCAAACATGTAATTTTATATATTTCGGGTCAATTTTATACAATTAGTTTCCAAAGGCTAAATTTTCAGTTTTTGCAAATAAGTCGATAATAATCGAATTAAAAGGAGTTTTTTAAATTTAACCGCCATTTTACACCAATTCGCCGCTTTTTTGATAAATTTATGCTTTTGAGGACATTTATGTCCTTAACTAACCATTTATTTGGTAAAAAAATTAACAACAAATTATGGACCGGAAATCCCAAAATATTATTTGTGCAACTAAAGGGTTAAACGAATGCACATATCAATAGTATTTAATAAGACCTTTCCAATGATGCGCTAAAATATAATTTACGATGAAAAATGTCCAAAATATTCAAACTTTAATTAAATACTATTTAAAATAAAATCATTGAAAATTTTACTAAAATTTTAATTTCACGAGAATGAAAACAAATTTTAAATTATTTTTTCTTCAATATGTAGTAGACGTCGTTTTTCTATCATATGTTGTAATTTTTTTGACAAAAAGTTAAAAACTATGTATACTGTCGATCGAAAACCACATTTTTGGAGGTATTTTAAAAATGGTTCAGCTCACGTAAATTAAATAATTGAACCGAAATATTTTGGGAATTAGTTTCAAACATATCAAACTTTAATTTTACGGGGGTACATTTGCAACTTTTTTTGTCCCCATACAAATCAAGGCACGGTACTGTAGTATATGGTTTCTAATAATAAATTAAATTTTAAAAATCAAATTTTCGGTAAACTTTATTCAGATAACACTTATGATATAATAAGAAATTTAAAAAAAATCCACTCAAAAATTTTTGTTTGATTTCTAAAGAATCAATTTCAGAATGTATTTTTATTATTTTATTTAATGTTCTTTTAGCTTTAAAATAATAAATATATATCTTTGTTTTAACAAATGCAAAGAGTTTTTGTTTTTAACACATTTTTCTAGCACTTTTTTTTTTAATTTTTAGCACTTTCTATCACTTTTCTTAGTAGATTCTAGCACTTTTTCCCAATTAGGTTTATTTGTAGGATAAACTACGTGCCATGTTTCGTTTCTCTCCTTCAAATTATAGTTGAAATCTTATTTTTGAACGAAAATTTGAAAGAAAGCTCATATTTTGGGGAATTCAACAATATATAAACCCAGAATATTGCGTTTAAAATTAATTTTGTATGGTCCATGAAAAGAAAACATTTTTAAAAAGTCATAATTTTCAAGATTGTGATTGCTTTGGAATTTTTTTTCAATCAGTTCAAAACTTGGCATGTCTTAGTTTTTCGATTATCCGAACATTTCCAGGGGGTGAAAACCAAAATCTGGACACTTTGTGTAATGAGAGCCACCCTACATGGGTGTAAATTTTCTTAAATTGAAAAATTTTCAAACTTTATGTTTTACTATTTTTTAAACTAATATTTGTGTTTAATTTTATAAATTGAACTATCTAAGGAATAAAAAAATACTTTGTAGATCGGAAGATGTTTTTATATTGAAAATCCATATTTTTCTGTATATAACAGCATGAAAGGACATAATTAGTTTTTGAAATTTCCTTGATTATCCCTAGCTTAGCCTAAAAGACCTTGATTGATTTTTCTTTATTAAATAAGCGAGAATTATTTATAGATTTTACTTAGGTAGAATTTATATTACGAAATACATTTGTTTATTTTAAAACATCCATATTATATTCTCAGAGCCACATTCCCATCAGACTTGATGAAGGATTTAAGTTGTTATCGTTCCAAACTCTGTTTTATATTAGGAACACTATTATTTCCAATATTTCTTGGCGCAAAAACTACACATTTTTCTTTTGATTAAAAAGTATTAGATATAACCATTCCAACCAAAGGCACTCACATGCTACGACTTATTACCATTAATCCTCTTCTTCAAATAATATGTGTATTTCTTCCTTTCAATCATCTTTTATCGATTTTTACATCTTTTTTTATTTAACAGAAATTACAACAAAGTTCCCTGTTATAGATTCTCATTTACTTAGGACCACATATATTTAATTTTATGTTTCTAAGTTAAATAACACTATGAGACAAATTTTCGGTCATCAAATATTACATAGCTCAAACTTTGAGCTAAACAGACGTGTTTTATTTTTACTCCGAATTAAATCGTTATTTTAATGATAATATCGGTCAAAAATATAAATTATACCCGTTAAATACATATTACGCGAATGGACGCGTTTATTTTTATAAATATTTTGAATAAAAAATAGAATAAAGCCCTATTTAAATTGAAAAAGAAATTAAATATAATCTGTGCCATTTATTTCATATTTCTTTGTGTGATGACAGCTTGTATTTAACCGCCAAGCCAGTCAATCGTGCTCGCTCCTGCTCCCCCGCTTTGTTGACAATTAATAATTGTTCAACAAAAGAAAGCAACTCAGCTGTTGATAGAAAGTTGCCAGAAAACAATAATATTTTATCTGCGCCTGAAGTTATGCTAGGTAAATCAACTTCAGAAAAGAAATCATTCACAGTAAGTACAGAAACAATTAACCCTTCAACTGGTGCTATACCCAAAAGTGGGCTCCCTTTAAATAGTGACGAAAAATCCCAAATTCAAGTTGGAATGGATCGATACATTACAGTTTTAAAACGTGGACGAAGCCCTAAGTCCTCGAAAATAGCACCCTTGACAAAATTATCTAAAGATAGTAACTTTGATAGACCGAACAATGAAAATCGTTTTTCTGTTTAGCAATGTGAAGGCAATGAGCCCGCTAATATAATTAGGCCAGCCAAGAGAAATTAACTCGAACACTTTGGTTCGAAATTTGATTTCATTGATAGGTGAAAACTCCTTTTATGTCACCCCCATTAGAAGAGGTACAATTCATGAGACCAAAATACAGGTAAATAGTGAAAACGATTATCGTAAGGTTGTGACAGATTTCGAAACCCATAAGAAAAGCTTTTATACTTATCAACAGAAAGGTAGCAAGGGTCTACAGATTGTTATAAAGGGTATTGACTCTAGTGTCGAACCTGTTGAAATCAAGAAAAGCTTGGAGGACAAAGGCTTCAAGATAAAAAATGTTATAAACATTCGAAATCGGGAGAAAATTCCTCAACCGCTCTTCCGTGTGGAATTAGAACCCGGCGATATGAAACTGAAAAAAAAATTAAACTCACCCTATTTATAACATAAAATATTTATTACACCGCAAAATCACTGTAGAAGAACCACATAAACGATCGGGCCCAGTCCAATGTATAAATTGTCAAGAATATGGTCATACCAAGGCTTATTGCAGATTGCCACCCGTATGTGTATTTTGTGGAGAGTTACACAATTCATCGTAATGTAATAAATCTAAAGATGACTCTAAATTGAAAAAATGTAGTAATTGTGGAGGAAACCATACTGCAAACTACAGAGGCTGTCCTGTATACTCTATCGTTAAAAAATCTCTAAGCCAGAAATCGAGAATTTCCTCCGTTCAACCATTAAATACCCTAAAGGTAAATTACCCCCCGTTACAACAGTGCTCTGACAATAAAGCCTCGTACGCAAACATCCTTAAGAACAACCAAGCTTTATCGCAGGACTATCAACACCAAAATAAATTTAATCACAATTTGAACCCAGAGGCAAGGGAGCAAATGCCCGCTTTCAATTTTACCCGGCTAGAAGCTACAATCGATTCTCTCGTTCAATCGGTAAATAATTTTACAAATTCAATCAGCAATATGACGCAAGAAATGCTTAAAATGCAATCTATGTTATTGCAGGCTGTGCTGAACAAACCATGAACTGCCATGAATTAACTCGAATATTTTCTTAGAAGTCATGACCTAGATATAATGTTAGTCTCGGAAACCCATTTGACGTCCAGAAGCTTATTTAGGATAAATGGATATGCCTTTTATGACACTAAAGATCCAAGAGATAGAGCATGTGGAGGCTCCGGCATTTTAATAAAAACCCGAATCAAACACTACTTAATGTGTGATCTTCGTGAAGATTATCTTCAAGCTATAACAATCTGTATTGATGATTGTTATAGAAACTTAGTGATTTCATCGATATATTCACCCCCCAGGTTTTCAATTTCAGAAAATCAATATGAAAATTTTTATAAATCACTAGGACCCCGTTTCCTAGCAGCTGGCGATTATAACGCTAAGCATACATTCAGGGGATCACGACTTATAACCTCTAAAGGTCGTGCATTGTTTAATACAATTTCTGAAATGGGTTTGAATGTTATTTCGAGCGGAGATCCAACATACTGGCCTACTGACCCAAATAAAATACCGGATGTTATCGATTTCGCTGTCGCGAGGAATTTACCAAGGGAATTAATTCATATTAAATCTTCATTAGAATTATCTTCAGACCATTCACCCAATTTTGTTACTATATTCAACCCCCGAGAAATTGTAAACCCCACTGATATCTCAGCGATATCTAACACAAGAATAGACTGGTTGAAATATAAAAAATATATTAGCACTCATTGCACAGAAAATATATCGCTGAGAACACCAGAAGATATCGATCTCTCTCTCAATAATTTTGAAAATAGTTTAAAACTTGCTGCTGAACATGCTACCCGAACCCCCCGACAAAACAGATATAATAGAATTTGTTGAATTTGCTCTTGACTGAAAAAAGAAGAGTTCGAAGAGAGTGGCAATTGTCAGATCCCCTCAACTCAAATCGAAGCTAAGAGAATGCCAAAAGCGCCTTAATAAGCTACTAGAGTATCAAAAAACTGAATCACTGAATCAATATTTGGAAAACCTAGATGCCACACCGTATTCGAATTACTCACTATGGCGAGGTACGAAGAAGTTAAAAAGACCAGTTACAAGTAGGGCCTCTCTACGAAATACAAATGGAGGCTGGGCAAGAAATGATACCGAAAAGGGGAATCTGTTTGTTAGTCATCTAAAGAACGTGTTTTCCCCAAATTTATCAGATGACATAATGGAGTTGCCACTTGTTGTACCCCGTTTTAGAGCAGTTGAACCCCTTTGTTTTGAGATTCGAGAGATCGACAAGGCTATTGTTGACTTAAACTCCAAAAAAAGCACCTGGTATTGACAAGATTAGTAACAAAATGCTTTTGGAGCTACCCCGGGTAGCAATAAGAATAATACTTTTTATTTTTAATGCTATATTACGCCTTGAATATTATCCACCAGAATGGAAGGTCTCATTGGTTACAATGATACCTAAGCCCGGAAAAGATCACACTAAAGTAAAATCGTATAGACCTATTAGCCTGTTGTCGAATATATCAAAGCTATTTGAGAACCTATTAATGAAAAAATTGAAACCGATAGTGAATCGTTTCGATTGTATTCCAACACATCAATTTGGTTTTAGAGAAAAACATAGCACCATAGAACAAACTCACAGGCTTATAAATGTTATATCTAAGGCATTTGAAGAAAAGAAATATTGCTCTGCTCTCTTCATTGACGTTTCTCAAGCCTTCGATAAAGTATGGCATGAAGGATTATTATTTAAAATTAAACAATATTTACCCACAAATACGCATAAGCTGCTAGAAAGCTATTTAACTCATCGAAAGTTTGTTCTTAAAGAGGGAGACTTTATAAGCTCTCCGCAGTCCATTGGAGCAGGTGTACCCCAAGGCAGTATACTGGGTCCCTTTTTATATTTAATATACACTTCTGATATGCCAACTAATAGTCGTACCCATATATCAACATTTGCAGATGACACAGCTATTCTAGGCGTTCATGAAAACCCCCAAGAAGCATCTAAACTCTTGCAGGATCATATACTATTTTTAGAAAAATGGTTGAAGCAATGGAGAATAAAAGTGAATGAACAGAAATGTATACATATTACATTCACATTGCGGAGAGATTCGTGCCCCCCAATCCTGATAAATAATCAGATTATACCAACAAACGGAAGTAAAATACCTTGGTATGCATCTAGATCGACGTCTTACGTGGAAATCACATATAGATAAAAAATTAACCCAAATGAAGTTGAAATCACTTCAGATTAACTGGCTAATTGGTAGAAATTCTAAATTAAGTCTGGACTACAAACTGTTGATCTATAACTCAATTATAAAGCCAATATGGTGCTATGGTATCCAACTATGGGGCACGGCCTCAGCTTCAAATGTTGAAAAAATTCAAAGATTCCAAAATAAAATACTTCGAATGATAACCGCAGCACCCTGGTATATAAAAAATGATAATATTCACAAGGACCTCAATGTTCCTATTGTTAAAGATGAAATAAGAAAACACGCAGAATCGTATTTGAGGAAGCTTGAAATACATCCTAACCCACTTGCTCGAAACATAATAAGAAGCGATGGCTACAACCGTTTGAGAAGAAGGAACACAACAGACCTCCGCCTAAGCTAAACTCTTTGATTACATATAGTTTTTCGTCCGACAGTGATTGGACTTAATATAATTTAAGATTTAGAGTTAAGATTTGTGTACTTATTGTTAGTTCACTTAATTTAGTGAAGATTCAATAAATAAATTTAGATGAAAAAAAAAAAAAAAAATATTGCCTCAATGATTCCAATGCGAAATGAAAATATACCATCAGATTAATTAAGCCTTTAAAGGGTTTTGCAAAGTTAGTTAGAAATTCTCTTTCGAACTTCTTCTATTTTTTTATTATGTGTGTAAATAAAAAATATTTAAATCAGTAAATTTCAATATACAGTATGTCAAGAAAATGTTTTTACATTGAAGAAAAAATTATTATTTCAACTTTTTTTTACAATATTTGCAAATGTTTATAACTTTGCAAATTTGTATTGTTGCATTTTATTTTAGGTATATTTCTTTAACGGGTTTTACCAAAAAAAAAAAATCATTATGAATGTAATTACGAAAGTACAACAACAAAAACTACACATACCCTATAATCTACCTATCAAGAAAATGTTTTTACATTTGCGTTTTTGTCGCTATGTGAAATATTTCTTGGAACTTTGGGATCTATTATTGTCATTAAGGCGTCAGTGTGGTAATTATAATCACATAGTACGAGAATATGCGTTCAAATCCTTAATACTATATATATTACGAGTAATTCATAAATTATATATTAAGTATATCAAGAGAAAAAACTCCAGAACATAAACCCATTTGGGGTTTTTTATAACCCCCAATTCGGGAAAAGTGTTAGAGATATTGCACACATGTATTCCTTATTAAGATATATACTTAATAGAATATTAAATCGCTCCAAAATTGCCGTAATATTGTAGTTCATATCTCTTAATATCCGTCTACTTCAAATATTCGGCAGAGTCAAACCAAGAAAAATTAAGGAAAATTTAAAAATATTCACTAGGGCTTATGATAAAGGGCTGTGGAAAGAGTATGTCAATTTTATCTTCCAAGAAACAATGAAAAAACACAGATGGAAAGCTACATGGAAAGAAAAACTCTTATGGGGACAAAATATTCAAGAATTATTATCATTCCCAATGATTTAAGTTGATAAGCTTAAAAAGGAATGTTTATACTATACAAAAGTAAAATTTAATCCGGTCAGGGTACGCCGGAAACCTTCAAAAGCCTTTAGAAACCATTTAGAAAATAAAAAAATAAATATTCATATTGTTAAATACAGATCAATTTTATTCAAAATATTTGGAAAATCGGTTTTATTTATTATGAAATATAATAGGTATGCAGTAACATTTCAAGGCTTTTAAAGCTCATTTATAAAAACTGTTAATAAATATGAGTTTATGAAGGACGAAAACTGAAATTCAAGTCATGAGAAAAATAATGAATCCAAGCATATAAGAGCAAAGAGTGATAATTCGGCATGTTTATTTGCAAAAAGTTTTAAATATACCAGTATAGAGTCCACACTTTAATCCCACATCAAAAGGTATTACAGGACAGTAATGAACTAAAAATAACGCACTAATGTTGGAATATACAAAGTTCCAATTGACTGTGACATTCATTAATAATTTTATTTGATGAAAAAGGTTCCACAAGCAGTTATACATACCAGCTGTTACCATTTTAAATTTAAAATTCCGAAATTTTGTGATTTTCTTAAGCAGTTTTATAAATGTAAAAAGAATTTCTTGACACTAAGATTTTTTATTTTTTTTGTTTTTTGCTCCATTTCTACTAGTTTAAATTATTAAATATTAAGTTTCTTTGAGTTATATAGTAATAAATATATTAATTAACAAATTCGCATTAAAAAATTTTAAATTAGCAAAAAACAATATCGTTTTTTAAAGCCAAACTTCGATAAATGCATGTTTTCTTTTAATGTAAAAACATTTTCTTGACATACTGTATTAATGGGTTCTTATTGTTTAATAGAGTACAAGGCATCTCTTAGATACTATGTAAAGATTTTACTAAATGCTACACCCTTTTTACGCCCACACATTATTCAGCCGATTTAACTGATATAAAGAAATATATGATATAATATTAATCAAAATGCGTTGTCAGCTTTATGTACATAATTCTTATTTTGAAAACTCGAATTACAATTTTAAATAAATTATTAAGAATAATTGCTTTGAATAAGGGGCACCATTCTCCCTTCTCCTATCCGTCCCATTTTTGTCTTAAATTATGGAGGTTAATGAGAAAGTTTTGCCTATATGCAGTATATTAAAATATTTTCGGTGTATGGGAATACCCGCCCTATTTTTATGTTAATTGTTGAACTTGATAACAGGATTGTTCCCAAAGATTTTTAAAACTTTTGTTATTTTAATTGTTAAAATGCACCTGCACCTCGAAAAATAAAGTAGCCTATTTTATTTTCGAGGCCTTCATGATTATTCTGTAAAAAATTTCAAGAAAATTGGTTAATCTGTGTAAAAAGTACACAGATTGCAATCTAAAAATAAAGTATTTCTCACAAAATTTGCTTTGGGGGTACCATTTTCCAAGATATTGCAATAAAATATTAGAGAATATCGGTTCAGCGGTTTAACTGTCTATAAAGTACATGCCACAACTAATATTTTCTTTTCTGAGGGCAACTACTCCCCCTCGACCTATCCCCTTTAAAATTTAAAATATATTTTTTTTAACAGTTTTTGAAACTTTCACTAAATGAATACTTTAAATATACGAAAACTAATATTTTCTTTACGTAGGGGATACTCTTTCCCCGGCCCTACCCGTCCTGTTTTTATTTTTTAAATGCAATATGTTTAAAAAAAAATAGTTCTCACAAAATTTGAGGGCTCACACCGTAATGGTTCTTTTGATATACTATTAATAATATTTCTTTTGTATGTAGGGTACCATTCCCCCAAGTCTTATCCGCCCTTTTTTCATCTCAAATATGCAGGTTTATAAGAAAGTTATACCAACGAAATGTTCCCACTTTTGCTGTAATAGTTCTCAAGATATGCGGATAATTAGTATTTACTTTATATGGGGAGTACCACTTCCCCCATATATATTTCATGTATACAACATAATAAAAAAAACAGTTCCCACAAAATTTGTGGGCTCTCACCATAATAGTTCTTTAAATATGTCACTAAAAATATTTGCTTTATATGGGGGATACCATTTACCCAGATCCTACCCATCCCATTTCCATCTGAACTTATGGAGGTTTTTGAGAAATTTATTCTATCAAAATGTTAAAACTTTTGCTGTAATATTTTCTAAGATATACGATATTTAATATTTTCGTTATATGAGGGGTATTATTTCCCCTGGTCCTTGTCGTTCCATTTTCATTTTAAGTTTAGTGGTTGATGAGAAAGATATTCCAGCAAACTAAGACTTTTGCTTTAACAGTAATTAAGTTATCTGATAAATAGTATTTTCTTTGTAAGGAGGATATCACTCCCCCTAAACCTACCCATCCCATTTTCATCTCAATTATGTAGATTGATAATAAAATTATTTCCACAAAATATGTGATAATAAATACAGTAAAAGCTTCCTTAACGGACAGCTCCCATAGGCGGACATCTCCGGTAGGCGGACAATTTTTAGGTCCCATGGTTTAGGTGTCATTTTTAGAATAAATTAATCTCCAATAGGCGGACGCGGACACCTGTTTTTAGAGAAAACATCTCTCGTAGGCGGACAAAAATCATAAACTGTAAAATAAATGTACCGAATATTTTATAATAAGATGCTACTTATTATCATTTTTGTCCGTGTTTGCATTCATATTTCATATTTATTTACATTTTTTGAAATAGTTCACTATTCGTTTTTTAGTTAACTTTTTGCGGGTTTTGATCAAAAACTAGTTTTTTAAATTTAATTTTGACTTTTTGACTTTCATTAAAAATTCTTCATACTAGACAAAAGAAAATGAAAACTTGATCCCTAAAAATATATGCTGTCCCAGTTATCTATGTCCTGAAGACATCCTGTTCTTTTTAAATGCCAACACATGTTGATGAATTTGTTGTCAAACTTGACCGCAACATGCTTTTAATTTTTAAAATTTCGTGGAAAAATCGTTAGTAAAAATGCTGTTGAAAGAAGTCTGACCCTTAGCCAATTAATGATTTTTTTCGCGTACAAAAAATGAAAACGGAGAGAAGCGAACTGTAGGCATAAATTCGATAAAATAAATTTCATGAAATCATAACTTATTGCAAATAATGTTTAAATGAAAATGCAAAACTCCGTTTGCAGCAGAAGCAAAAGAAAAAAAAACACAATTTTTAGTTTTTTTAATTGAGCTATTAAGTAAAATTTTTAAACGTTAACTTAATGCAAAAATAGATAAATGATAAAACACTTTTCAAATTATTTTTTTTTTAAATGGAACAAATTTATGACTGTTTTGTTTATGAAGTTAATGTTACGATTTTTTGACTTTTGTCAATATTGAGCATGAAATTCTTGGTATAAATGTAGTTTGCGTCAGTACATTATAATCCAGTAAATAAAACCAACATTTGATTTTTAAGTGGTTACGGACTTTTGCATTTTAGTTGACGATACATATGCATAAATAAGAATATGTATATCTATAAGTTAATTCATTACAATCAATCTTGGATGTTAAAATAAAAAGATATAGTACTTATTACCCCCTGTAAAAAAAAGTATGTACCATATCCCATAGACGGACATCTCCCGATAACGGACAAAATCAGCGTGACGATCGCTGCCCGCCTATGGGAGCTTTCGCTGTATTTACTTTGTATGGGGGCTACCATTCCCCCTGCTCCTATCGAAAAATAAAGTAGCCTATTTTACTTTCGGGTATCACAAAAATCACTGTCAAAATTTCAATATTTTTTAAAAATGCATTTTAATGCAATTGCATTTTTTAAATGCATTTTTCGCTAAATTTACTATTAAAATTTTTAATTTTTTTAACATATTTGAAAAGCATGGAATCTTTATATAAAAACAAAAGTCTCAAATTTTTGGGACGCACACATATACTATGCATACTTTCGCTTAAACGGACCGTAAAGACCGTTTAAATCATTAAAATTCACAAAGCCTTCTCAAAGATAATGCAAAGTTACATACTTATGATTTTTTTTTTTTTTTGGTTTTTGAGAAAGTGGAAATGAGAAAGAGAATCGCGAGTCTCCGCAATTTCGCGGAATGTAAATAAAAAAATTTTTTTGTTTTTTAATTTTACTTTTTTAAACAATATTTTTATATATTTGTCAGTTTATTTTGAAAACGCAAAAATTTTTGAAAAAATTTCAACATTTTAGACCTTATTTGTATGTATTTTCGTTACTCAGTTTTTTTTTTTTTCGAATTAGTAAGTTACAATAAAAAAAAAAGATATTCCAAAGCTTTACACTGTGGATAAACATAATAATTGATATTATTTATATATTTGTTTATTTTTTTAGCCTGAATTTGACGGTTCATCAGTTTATTATGACATATTTGGAATGTACATTGTCACATATTCTGGAGATTTTGCAACAGCTTTCAATTACATTGTCGTAATTTGTTCAGTCTTATTGCCGTATATCATTTTATCTAGAGCCACAAAAGGAATAAATAAAAAACATTTAAGATACGAAATATTTTTAGGCTTCCTGATTAAAATGATCAGTTTAGTAACGTCTTGTGGATGTTGCTATGCTATTGCGTATGATCTGGATATGATGGGAAAACCAATGACATGGTAAGTAAAACTTTTTAAATATAACACTGAAAGCCGGAGAATGGCTGTGTTTTTTGCTGCTAATGAATGTTAACGTTGATAGCAAAAAACGGTATCTCACCAATTTGGTATAACTTAATACTAAGAAAAAATTTGCACTAAGAAATTTCACAACGCAAGGTTACTCTTCGTTGAATCGACGACGCATAACTGTTTTTATGCGATTTTCCATAGTATTTCTTATTGTATTTATATAGTTTTTTGTATAGTTCACATATTTGAGGAGATGTTTCTACACTAAGGGAAAAAATTCGATTCAAAATCCACCATGGATGTGTTCACATTGGTAATTTACTGTAACAGCTTTTTAATACCTTTCGTTAACAAATTTAATAGAAAACTTATGTAATTTAACAATTTGATATCGAAATGGTTTCAACTTGGTGCCAATTAGGTATTGATTTTCAATAAGAATTGAACACGCAGTGTTTAATTTAAACACATACGGTGTAGATTAAATATTGACACAGAATGGTATCGTTTTCAATACGTATGTGATTGATATTTCTCTGGGTGTATGTACGTTTGCACAACTCAATTTGAAATGTCTAAGTAGCAGTGTTACCGGAGTTGATAGTTCATATTATACAACCAAAGCCTTCAAATAATCCAAAATTTTAAAAATTACACAAAAAATATACATTTTTTAAAATTACTTAATTTGAATAAAATTAAAAAAAAAATACAACAAAATTTATGTTTATTTATATTTTTATATTTATCTTAACCAAATAATCCATTATTTTAAAACGAGAAATATATAATTTTAAATTATTTTAATTAAATGTAATGTTCGGACAATCCATTCAAAAGTTATTGGCGAAAATATGTGTATTTTATGCCTTTAAAAACTTAAATGTCCATTTTTTAAAACTCACTTTTTTGACTTAGAATATGTTATAATATATACATAGTTACCAAAACATACACATTCAAATTTTGTACATAATATACATTTGAAATGATTTGACTTTTTACAGATTTTGAAAGTTTACGCTCATGGAAACCACAACTAGACTTTGCTCCTGTCTCAATCTGTAATTAGATTACCACGGCGTTTTTGAGTCGTTATTATTTGGAAATTCAGTTTTTAATTTGCATACTGAAAAATCTCTAAGTTGGAGCATTTTTATTTTATAATTACACAGAAATTGTGTAATTTCTTTGTCCCATTTTTTGAGAATTACACAAAAATCAGCAACACTGCTAAATAAATTTGTTTCAAGGGATGCGTCGGCGAAACGACGAACTGTTGCCTTTGTGTAACTTTTTCGTTTCTTTGGAAGGTTGTATTTATGCTTTTATTTTGGTTTAATGGTACATTTTGGAATGACAATACACAGTACATACCGTAAAATATTAAAAAAAATAAAAAAATAATAACTTCAGAATTTTTTAAATTTCTGAAAAAATATTTCAATCCTTGATAGAGAAAAAATATATTTTATGATTTATATAAATAATAAAATTTTGAAAAATCATGGCTTATGTATAAAAGAGGATCCGCCATTAGCACAAAATTGAACTTTGTACTTCTTGTACTTTATAAAAATCAATTCGGGCCAAAATATGTTACTTTTTAGCTTGGTATGTAAATTAATAACACTGGTCGACAAAAACATTTTTTTTTGAGCTCCTTCGAAAAAAAATATGTAGACTAGATGGAATTCCGCATGTTAAACTCGTATCTGCTTTCAGTTTTTTTCCATCAGGTCGGGATTTTTTTATGGGCGTGTCTAATATTGCGCCATAAATAAGACGATCCTCGAGTATATTTCACTATAACTCGAGAACGGTATGCATGATTTATATAAATGATATACCAAAATAAGTAGAAAAACATTGGCTTTAAGTCGCTTTACTATCAAATTTTCATCCGCGCAATAATTTAGGAGATATTTCGAAAAAAGTGTCTGAAAAAAAAATTTCATGCAAAATTCAAGATTTCTTTTTTTGGCCACCACTGTATTTCTACTCAATTGTATGTAACATAGGTATTTTTACTTAACTGTGAATAAAATCAATATTTATTTATTCGCAGCATTACCAGCTTTAAGCTTAAGATGATAAACTGTAACATTTTAGATGTTTTCATTTATTAAAAGAAATTTTAGTTACAAAAAATCTAAAATTTAGCATGAAAAATATTTTTTTCGGACACTTATTTCAAAATAACTCCGAAACTGTTGAACACATAAAAAATTTGAAGATATTTTTAGTACGCATCTTTTGGTGTATCACTTTAACCAATCGTACACACCGTTTTTATGAGGAAATATACTAGAGTAATGGCCTTACTATGGGCGAAATATTAGACACGCCCGTAAAAAAAAATACAGAACTGATGGGAAAAACTGAAAGCAGATTCGTGTTTAGCACATCAAGTCCAACTATCCGTCTATGGAGGAGGATTTTTTGTTGACCAGTGTAATCAGCTTTACTTATAAAAAAAAGTTATAAGCAGAAAACTAAACATTTTAATAATACCCAGGATAATTTTGTGAACAGGTTCCCAGTTTATCAATTCAAGAACAGGTTCCATTTGAATCATTTATTTTTGGAAAAGAAAATTACCATTTTTTTGTTATTTTGTTTTTTATTTAAATAACATTAAAGACAAACATTTTTATTTTTTATAATAACTAAAAGTTTCTTAATGTTTATTTTTTTTTACTTAAATAACCATAAAATAAAATTATAATAGAAAAATATAATAATTTAATTTTTATCGACCTAATTGATTAGTAATAAGTTGAAATATTTGATCAAGCTCGAGGTCCAGAATTTATAGAATTTATCTAACAAATTCTATTTAATAAAAATTGCCAATATTTCGCTACACCTTTGGGTAGCATCATCAGGGCTATCAGCAAAGATAATTATAAATACATCACATAAAACAGGTATACAGGTATGTCACAGAAAATTTTCGTATAGTCGATTTCGTAACGTTTTCATTTTGCTTCTTCAGCTCAAATACGTTTTCATAAATTCGAAAAATATTAAAAATGCTTTTTTTTAGAAAAAAGTTTGGTATTTCTGCATTAAAACCAATTGATTAATGAAAGTAAAGTATTTAAAAAAAGAATTGAACATAAAAAACATATTTTAAATTAAATTTAAAAATTTTGTGTGTTCACTTAACAAAAATGTGATTTTTGTCTCTTAACTGACAATTAAATAAAATGCTTCTTACAAAACTAGTTAATGTGGAATTTTTTGAAATGAAATTAATAAAAGTAATATCCATTCTTTGTTTACATTAATTTTTAAAGGTTTCTTACATTTAAATGCGATGAACTATTGTTATGTGGATTGAAAATGATTTTTTTTTTTTCGTTTTTCGTTTTCTGTAGAAGTTAAATATCATTTCAATTTCACTTTCGAATTTGTGTTCTGTGACATACCTAATAGTATGACATTACATTAATACAAATAACATTAAACAATAGTCAAAAACATAAACAGGTTCACAAACAACAATAAAGAACATAAACTTATTCTCTACCGTAGTTTGACTACCATCGTCAAATTACACTGGTCGACAAACAATTTTTTTTTCGTTCTCCTTTAAAAAAAAAAAAACAAATATGTGGTCTAGATGGAATTCCGCATGCTAAACTCGAATCTGCTTTCAGTTTTTTTCTATCAAGGCGAGTTTTTTTTTTTTTTTGGGCGTGTCTAATATTGCGCTCTAAATAAGCCGATTACTCGAGTATATTTCACTATAACTCGAGAACGGCATGCACGATTTATATAAATGATACACCAAAATATGCGGAATAATAATAATAATTAGCTTTAAATCGCTCGACTATCAAATTTGTATCCGCTTAATAGTTTAGTAGATATTTCGAAATAATTGATTTACTCTTACCGACCCTGTTGTTATACAAGATGAGTATTATTTTTTCGAATAAAAAATTTCTCACATAGTTACAGAAACTATTACTGGTTACAGGTACTGGTAGAACTACGAGTAAATAAAGCCACGTATCATCAAAATTGATACACAAATCTTGATTTCATACAGAGTTAAGTTAAAATACCCATGCATACATACAGTTAAGTGAAGATATACTAGTGGGCAAATAAATTTTTTTTTGTTTGCCCATTCACGCTTGTTTTAATAAAAACAAGCGCGAATGTTATATTCAGCTCGGCCGAATCTATATACCCACCAACTTTTTTCAAATTTTTCATTATATGGGAGATGGGCGGTAAAGTGAGCGGACCACGCCATTTTTTCCTTCCGAGCTTACGTTGGTCCTTGAACTATATGTACAAAATTTCGTTGACGTTTCACCTTACATGGGAGGTGTGTGGTAAAGTGGTAAATTCGTTTCTGAATTTATATCTACCACCAAACTATCTGTACAAAATTTCGTTGTCATACATGCTTTTGTTTAAGAGATATCAGCAGAAAAGTATGAAATGAAGCTAAAACGGACACCCTGTGTTTCTAGTTTTTAACCCATAACTTTTTTGTTTATTAACAGATACCAAACAAAACATATACATATAAGATAAATATTTGAGCCAAATTTCGTCCCCCTACGTTGTCCCGTTTGAGCCCTATCCGATCCTAGATCGACTCAGAATCGAAACCCAGGACGCAGAAAGTATATACATCTTTTTGATGGTGGGTATAAAAATAGGTGCATTAGACTTTCACTTTTTTTCTATAACGGCCGGCCGGCTTTTAGGCAGTCACAATTGAACAATTTGTACACAATTGAACGGTTTGTCCAATTAAGATAAATTAAACTCCAATAGATAGAGATTTAAATTATATTTGAACTGAATTTATATAACGTTTTCTTCATTTAATATTTCAGTAGTTGTTTGGTAATTAGTAGCGAAAAAATTAATTTAAATTATTTTTTTATTTTTTTTTTAAATCGTAAAAATTTTGATCCATAACTCTGAAATTCTTGAGCGAATAAAAAATATTGTTGTCATACCTTGAAGTCAATTTTCGTGTGCTTCTTTTGGTGTATCACTATCAAAATCATGTAAACGGTTCTTTAGTTATAGTCTAAATTGGACAAACCATTTTCGGGTTTTATAGTGTGACCGCTGAACAAGTTGATGATATTAGTCAAGCCCATAAAAAAACGAGAGAAAAAGATATAGTCGGTCAAGCCCGACCATATGATACCCTACACCATTGTGTATATTATAATTCGGGGAGTGGTCTTGACTTGGAGTCAAATGTGGTCCGATACTCATAAGTGTAAAATAAAACATACGAATACAGAATATTACGTTGATGCTGACATGTATATGAATTTATTCACTTTTGGGTGATTCCCGAAAGAGGACCTTATATGGGAGCTATGGTAAATTATGGACCGATCTTTTTAAAATTTGGCACTATCATTTATGTTGATATAATACTTATTTGTGTCGAATATTAACTTGATACTAACATTTTAATGGGATTTATGCCCGTTAAAGCGATTTTTTGAAGAGGGGTTTAAATGGGAGCTATGGTTAATTATGGACCGATCTTTTTAAAAATCGGCACACTTATTTAGACTTATATAAAACTTATATGTTCCAAATTTCATTAAAATATTGCTATATTTAAGGGAATTATTATCGTTAAACCCTTTTCCGGGAGGACATTTGTATGGGGGCTAGGTGAAATAATGGATCGATCATAACCAATTTCAATAGGCTTTGTCCCTGGACTAAAAGAAATCTTTGTACCAAATTTCATAAATTTTGGTTCAAAATTGCGACCTGTAGTTTGATTACAAGGTTTACATGAACGGACAGACGGTCAGACGGACGGACGGACGGACGGACATCGTTAAATCGACTCAGAAAGTGATTCTAAGCCGATTGGTATAAATTAAGGTGGGTCTTAGACCAATATTTTTGGGTGTTACAAACATCAGCACAAACGCATTATACCCTCCCCACCTATGGTGGTGTAGGGTATAATCAATACGTCTGAAAGCAGATTCTTGTTTAACTCGTCAGAATTCATCTAGTCCAACTATTTTTGTTTAAAGAAAAAATAAAAAAAAATATATATATTTTTTCCCACCACTGTATTTCTATTCAATTGTATGTATACAAGGGTATTTTTACTTAAATGTGAATGAAATCAAGATTTGTCCATCAATTTTGAAGATACAAGATTATTTTATTCGCAGCATCAGCATCTTTAAGATAAAGATGATAAAGTGAAACATTTTTTATGCTTTAATTTATCAAAAGAAATTTTACTAACAAAAAAAATCTAAAATTTTACATAAAAAAGTTTTTTTTGGACACTTATTTCAAAATAACTCCGAAACTATTGAGCACATAAAAAATTAAGTTTGGGTGATTTGAAGAATTTTTAGTCCGCATCTTTTGGTGAATCACTTATGTCAGTCGTACACCGTTCTTGAGTTATGAGGAAATATAAAAAAATCCAGACCTGATGGAAAAAAACTGAAAGCAGATTCGTGTTTAGCACATCAAAATGCATTAAGTCCAACTCTTCGTCTTTGAGGAAAGATTTTTTGTCGACCAGTGTTATGAAGGCACTGAATGTTTCATTACACAGAATGTTTGTTTATGATCGTCGTTTTCTTTGTTTTCTTTCGTTTATTAAATGTCTGTAGTTCTGAGCTACACTCTCTACGTCTGCTTTGTAGTTCATTCTCATTGCTATAGGTACATTTATTATATTTAGCATTTCCAACATGCAACGGCTCTCTGTACTTAGAACTTTTATATTCTCAAAGTTTGGAGAGTGATTATAAAGTGCACAGTGGGTCGTTAGTGCAGTTTTTTGTATCAAATTATTTTGTCCATTACGTTGATCTGATTTATGTCCTGCAATTAGGGTTTGGGATTTCCCGTGATATTTTGTTTCCCGGGAAACGGGAATGAAAAATTCGATTTCCCGGGAAACTTAAAATATAAGAAAAAAGCAATAATTTTTTTAAAGAATATTATTTTCTCTATTCAATACTATAATACAACATTATAAATCACATTTATATTAATTAACAGAAAATAAAACAATAGAGTGATTCCATGTAAAAACGGACAGCAATTGGATTTGACATATCCGATTACAATGAAATTCACTACAAGCATTGACCATTGGAAGTGTTTCCGAAAACATGAAATTTCAGGCCCATGTTTCTTTTCGGTTCGGAAATATGATGGTTTAAAAAACGAAAAAATGTTAAAAACTTTACAAATGAATACTTATTTAACTTTTAATAACTTCTTAAATATACATGGTATATCTCTAGTTGTTGCTGTATATTATAGACAAAGATATTACCTTCATAACGACATATCGTCCATGCGATAACTGAATTACCTATGTAAAGATTTTTGATTTTTTTTTTTTATTGCTGCATTTAGATCCCCTACTAGTTATACATATGACCACCAAAGCATTTGTCGATATCTCGACTAGTTTAGGATTTACAAAATTACCTATGTAAAACCATATATAAAATGCTCCAACAAAATTACCTATTAGGGTGATCGATTATTCGACTTTTTGGAGAAACCGGTTTTCGAATAGTTCGAAGAGTTGGTATTTTAAAAAAACCGGTTGCACTTTTTAAAATTCAGGAGAAACCGGTTAACCGGTTTTTGGAACTTACATGTGCAAAAATTCTTGCTACATTTAAGGGATTTATGATCGTTAAACCCCTTTTCCGGGAGGTTATTTGTACAGGGGTTAGGTGAAATAATGAACCGATCATAACCAATTCAACACGCTTCGTCCTTGGACTATAAGAAACCTGTGTGCCAAATTAAATTAATTTATGTTGAAAATTGCGAACTGTATTAAGGTGGGTCTTAGACCAATATTTTTGGGTGTTACAAACATCAGCACAAACGCATAATACCCTCGCTACCTATGGTGGTGTAGGGTATAAAAAATATAAGAAAATAATCATAAAAAATGTTATTAACTTTTACTTAGCATAAACAGAAACCATTTATTAATATGTAAAAAGTCAGAATCAATTATAGTGAAACGATTCTGCCGGTGAAACTTTTTTAAACAAAATCTTTGAAAAATTAAGAAAATATTGAATGAAAAAAAGACTAAGGCCCGTTATTATAACTTTCCAATAACTAAAGTTAGGATGTTATCATTCACTTAAACTGTTTTTGGTTGTTATAAGTATAAGTTAAGCCAAAAGTGACCAAATAAGCTAAAGGTAAGAACATCTGACCATTAACTTTTATCGAAAGGTTTATGTATTCAGAGCTGCCACATTTTCTGCTTTATAAAAGAAATAAATAAAATCATATTTATTCCGCTGGAGTTTTTAGAAATTTGTCTATCTATATTTATATTTGCTCTGGCGTTGTATTTTAGTTAGTTTAAACTCATTTATTTTAAAAATTTCTTTGTTTTTTATTTGTTTATATTTAGTATTTATATTAGTGGCAGTTACGTTCAAATAGTACATATTGACACTAGAGCCCTGCAAACTGTGTCTTATAAGGCTGTACAAGCCACTTGATATTTTTCAAGTGTTGTTATCAGTGTGTGTGCGGAGTAATAAATACTGTTCTGCAGGCACTTAAAACCATACAAATACTGCGTGTGTGCTTCAACTTTATGAACAAATCATGAGTGTGCTATGATAGCGACCAAACAAGCCTCTCAAAGGCTTGTATAAAAAAATACAAGCCTTTTGACCACTTGTTTGCTTCAATAAGGAAAAAAATTGTGTTTTCTTTTTTATTAAAATTATATGTGTGTGTGTGCGTTCATGACTGTATAAAGTAATTTCGTAAGTAAAACAGTCGTTTAAAAGTATTGTTTATAAACTTATTGTTATTTACGATCAAATAAATTATTAATGTTACTAGTTATAACAATTTAAAGAAACATGCAGATGTTCCATCGTATTCTTAACATTTGGGAAAATTTATTAGTCAAGGAGTAAACGTATATGGAAACGAATTTGAAAAATGAAAAGACATTGTTCTATATTATTTCCTTTTAGTTTTAAAATAGAATGATTACTTAGTAAATATAAATTAAATGCAATAAAATCTATCATAATATAAATAAGTACAATTTTAAAATTTTTTATAAACATACAATTAATTATAAGACTAACTTTATTTAAAATATAAATAAATACTAAAGATAAAAATTTTCTAACTTACATATGTAACTGACAGTTTCAAATGTCAACTTTAATTTTTTTACTTTTTTAACTATTAATAAAGAGTATTTTTTAATAACTTTATGAATTCACCCTTTTACATTTATTTAGAAAAGAAGAACCAACAATAAAATATAGACATACTGTATATATGTGTGTGTATGCAAGAATATTTATAAACAACCACTTTTTACACATTATGAAGATTTTTTGCCACACACAGCAACTACGTATTACAAAAAACAAACAAATCATTAAGCCCACTTGAAATCTTTAAATCATTTCTCAACGTCTTGTATGATTTGCTTTTTTTTGCCACACCACTTGCACCACTTGTTTACGATAAATGATTTGAACGCACGGATTTGCAGTCGCTCATACACAGTACACACTTGCTTTGCTTCGGGCAGCGAACAGTACGAACAGTATTTATTGTTGTTTTTGCACATGTTGGCTATGAAACACACACTTGAAATTCAAGTGTGTTTGCTTTTCAAATCATCTTGCGCAGGAGACTAATTGACACTATTTGACGTTAAATGGCCAATAGTAATCGGTTTTTGCTTTGATATTGCCGTATTATCAAAATTATAAAATTTACCTTAAAACCAAGTTGTAATAACCAAAAGTAGATAAAGCTCACTTTATCGTTCACTTTAGTTTATCTTACCTTTAACTATCTGATATCTTATAGGTAAGTTATAATATCGGCCCTAAAACATTTAAATTTAACTATATTTTTAAAACATTAGAAATAATACTTTATGAATATTTAAAAAAATATTCATAAATTTATATCAAATATCAATATTTAGTGCATGTTTTGTGAAATAAAAAGCTATTTTTAAAACCGGTTTTTTGTGTTTAAAAAAACCGGTCTATTCGACATTCGAAAAATGAACATTTTCAAAAAACCGAAGGAACATTGACTGAAAAAACCGGTTTAAAAACCGGTTGGAAAACCGTATCGATCACCCTATTACCTATGTAAATAATTTTTTATACAAGTTAATATTATTAATATTCTTAGAGAAAATGGTAATACTAAAATTTAAACACAAAATATTAAATATTGTATACTTATGATGCCGTCTGAAAGTGTACATCCCAAGACTAGTTACACTAAAATTAACTGAAATAGACTTAAGTCAACTAAAGCTTTGATGATGTCTGTCCATCTGTCTGCCGGTTTAAGATTATTATAAAATATTTTTTTTAATAATCAGAACAGGAAAAAGCTCGGGAGAACATGTTGTCAATGACATCTGAGCGTTACCTATTATATGTTGGATCTATTTTAATAAAAAATTAAAAGTGGTGTATAGTGTTGATCGAAAATAATATTTTTGAAGGTACTTTAAAATTGGTCCAGCTCACGAAAGTGAAATAATTGATTCTTAATATTTTGTGAATTAGTTTAAGAGACATAAATCTTTAATTTTAGGGGGGTACACTTGCAACATTTTTTGACTTCGTACAAATTGACGCACTTTATTGAGTTCAGGAATTTTTAGTAAATCGTTAATTTTATCTTATTTAAAATCTTTTTTCTGAAAATCATGAAATACGGGTTCATTTATTTTTCTTTAGCTATCGTTTGATACAAGTAACATTTATATTGGTGAATTTTCATTTTATTTTTTTGAAGATTTTTCTGGGGTAATCAACAAATTACCGTTAAATAGCATGTTCCAATTATCTTAGGAAGTTGAAATTTAACCAAGATATTACTAATAATACCTCCTTCCATAGTTCAAACTTATATTTAAATAAACTTAAGAAACTGCAAAAAGAAAAGCACAATCATATCTTATTAAAAAACTGCTCCACAAAATTACTTATGTAAAGTTTTCGTTGATTTTCTCCAAAACACGGCAAAAATTTAATTCTTTTTCATAAAACAAATAATTTGTGTTACTAAGCCTATTTATAAACGAATAAAATTTTTAAGAATTTAGCAAAGTAACAAAGAAACTGCAAAACTAAACAGTTTTTCAGCTTTCCTGAAAAGTTATTAAAAATTACATAGGTAATTTAGTTAGCGCAGGCACGATATACAAAGTTTTTTACATCAAAAGTCCAAAGTTGGAGATAAAAAAATTCAAACTATTATATCTCAAAAACCGGTATTTTTAAAATTCTTAAAAAGTTACATATTGTTGACATAACTTTTCTCCATATGGATATACAATTTCAAGTTGGTGCCTTATTTAGTTTAAGAGTTATGGACAAAAATAAAATCCAATTATTAATAACTCCTAAGCTATAGAAAATAAAGTTAGTTTTAATATAATTTTAAAAACTTTTTTTAAAAACTTTAGATCGACAGTTCAAAGGTCAAAATAAGACTAAAAAAAAAAAAAATCATGTAAAATTTTATTTTTTTTTAAATATGTGCTCATAACAAAAAATAATTCAAAATAATTTTTGTAAATATTTTAAATTTTACATACAAAAAATATGCTTTTTTCTGTGTTTTGATTCATAACTCCTAAACCAATAGAGGCTCCAACTTGAAATTTGACAGAAATATGAAGAAGGGTTCCATTATCAATATATGTATTTTTTAAGAATTTAAAAATACCGTTTTTTGAGATTTTAAGCTTTAAACTTTATATTATCGATTTTGACCTCTGAACTTTCGAAGTATATAAATGTTTTAATTGTCTTTTTAAAGTCAATGTATTTTTCTATTAAATGAAATAAAAATAAGAATTTTAAGATGTATATTTTAGAAGTTATGAACAATAAAGTGTGATTACTTTTGAAAAAATTCAACCACTTTTTGATTTTTGAAACATCATATTTTTGGATCGGGAGGATTCTTCACACAGAAAATTTGTGATTTGAGAAACATTTGCAATACTTAATATCTGTAGCAAATTTTATTGAAATCGGAGATACCAAATCCGAAAATGTCTGTTTTTTGTCCGTTTTGATATGGAATTACTCAATATTGAAGTATGACTTTCAACTTAAAATTTTAAAAATTTTTAATATTTCATGCAAATAAAATAAGTGCCTATTGTAAGCAAAGGTTCCAAAGATTTAATTCTTTAATTCACTTTTCAAAATCGATTTAAATTTATTATCCCAGTCATTTCTTTGAAGCATTCATAACAATTCAATTCATAGACTTAAATTCTTGGACTTCGCAATAATTAATTGCTTAAAGAATGCTCTACCAATTATACAATTCAATCTTAAAAAATATTTTTAATCATTAAAATTTTCTTCTATTTAAATCTTTTAGGAATTAGCTTTAGAAAATATTTTTTGATTCATTTTGTAAAATATTAGCTTTCTTCCCGTATTGTAAATTGAGAGAGATTTTGAGAGAATAATATTCTTCTTCGTGGACGAAACAGCCCAGACTATTTCTTTGGATAGAATTAGTAAATTGTCAAATAAGCGAAAAATAAAAATATTCACAATACTTCAGATTTTTAACTTAAATAGTTTTTAATGCTAAAAATTTAAAAAAAAGATAAACACTCATCTGTGGCATAAATTTCAGTATAAATAGTTTTTCTTATCGTTTTAATTCGTTCTAAAACAAAAAATTAGTGGTCCAATGATATAATGTTCGAAAATCTGATAAAAATTAGTTTTCATTTAACATTTGAAAGATATTGTTAATCTGATGTTAAAAGAAAAGTTCCTATCCATTTTTCATTTGAAAATTTTTACATATTTAATTTTTATATATATTTCAAAAATTAATTATTTACATTTATTATTGCCAAATATAGTCCAAAATCGTGCGTTTAAGATAGTATAAAATCATGTGATACAAACTGGACTTTAATATGTCGAAAAAATTTAAAGATATTGGCAAAAAAATATATGAAAAAAACCTTTCAGAGCCAAGATGAGATTTAAATGAAGTTTTAAAATGGCACATCATCATTAAAATGTTTAAAGGATTATAGCAATATGTAGTTAAAATCTCATGTACTTGAAATGTGAATTGACAAAATAAATCGTTTTTTCCTAATAAAAAGTAGTCATATAGGAATAGGAATATAAAATATCACTTGTATCGAATTTCATGTATGTACATATATTTTATATTAACATCTAAAAATACCTTTAGTAAGTAGTGTGTTTACAATAATGTAAAATTTTCACTGAGGCGATACTTAGTAACACTTTTTGCTATAGGATTATAAAACTACATAAATATTAAATTTCTCGTTTTCCCGGGAAAATTGAAAAAAATTCCCGGGAATTTCCGACGAAAAATTTACGGACCCAAACCCTACCTGCAATCCTTGTCTTCAACTTATTTTTGGTCGTACCAATATAAACTTTATCACAATTCAATATTCCGTTCCCATTGTAAGATATTTTATAAACTACATTAGATTTTTTCGTTATCTGTATCTTGTCCTTTATTTTACTATATAATGTCCTACGGTATTATCAGTTTTATAAGCCATTTCATATTTTGTGTTGTCAAATATTCCTTATTTTTCAAATCTTTCAGAAATTTGAGGAACATATGTCAATGATTTAAAAATCTTAGTCTCTTGAGTTTGGTCAGTAATATTTTTCTTTCTTATCTCATTTTTAAAATCGCGGATTAGTTTATCGATAAGTCCTGCTGGAAAACCATTATCATGTAATATCGTTCTAATTTTGTCAATATTTCTCACGTGAAAACACTCGTCATTAATACTTAGAATTCCATTAATCATATGTGGCAGTATTAATTATGATTCTCCTTGGATGTTTGGAGAAATAGTTGATTATTCGTCCCGATGCAGTAGGCTTCTGATACCAGTCAATTTTTATCCTTTCATCATCTCTGATTACAATTGTATCCAGATATTTCCATATCTGGAGTTGGATTCTATCTCTATAGTAAATTTTACATAAATTATTAAATGTCGTCAGTGTTCCATCACAATATCTGCTACGATTGGTGATGCATGTTAATCCATGGGAAGTCCTTTCTTCTGGGAATATATTTTGTCGTCATATTGAAAATATAGATTGTCCTTTATGCAAAATTTTAGAATACGTAAAAATAAGCGCTTCATCATATTAGTGTATTCCCTTATTTCATCCTACCTTTCCTCGATAATTTTCAGTGCTAAATCCACAGATACACTCGAAAAAAGCGACACAACGTCAAATGAAATAAATTTTTCATTCTTATGTATCGTCAAGTTTCTAATCTTATCCCTAAATTGCACAGAGTCCCTAACATTAAATGTCGAATTGGCTGTAATATTCCTAAGTATTCAAGTAATGTATTTGCAAAAATTACCAGAGGGAGCATTTACGCTCGAGCAAATGGGTCTCATAGGTAAGCCTTCTTTGTGAATCTTTGGAAGTCCATATAATATTGGGGCCAAAGCTGTGTCAGTTTTGAGTAATCTTTTCTCGTTCGTCGATATAATGTTATCCCTTTCCAATTCATCAACAAAGTCATTGTTCTGTTTTTTGAGTCTGTTTGTTGGATTCTTATTCCACCTTTGATAAGTCATCATATCCCCCACTATCGGTCTCATTTTCCGGTCATAATCGGTCTTTTCCATTGCCACCGTTACATTTCCCTTGTCCGCATTCAAAATCATAATGTTCTTGTTCTCCTTCAAGAAAATTTTTGCACTCAACTGTATTCAATGTAATTTTTTCCCTGTTATTTAATCTTGCCTTATTCATGTGGTTATCAATCATAGTTGTCAGTTTTGTCCATTTCTTGTCCCTCCTTCCCCTGTATTGTCTGTATTAAATCCTCCCAATCCGTTATAAATTTCAAAACGGGAAAATCTCCCTTCGCAAAGGGTAATGCAAATTTCTGTCCCAGTGATAAGATCCATTGTATGTAGTTCTATTAGTAAACCATTCACCTTTACAGTTCCTGCTTCTGTACTTTCACAAGTTTCTCATATTTCCTCCAATTTGATTCTTTCAATTTGTTCCTAGTAGATGTTCCCAAAGTTCTCTCAAAAAAAAATATAATTATTATTCATTCGGTTGGAAAATAGCCTACAAATAGTTAGTTCTATATTATTTCTGTCCTCTAGGAACCCTTTTGTTTCTTCATCTCAGTCCCGATGTTCTACTGTCTATTGACTTCGATGCTAAAGATGTGCGGATCCGACGTTGCCAGTAATGTACTAAATCGATTTTCATTTATGCTCTCTATAAAATCTTTAATCCTTATTCCTTTTTTCCTGGGCTTCCTCTGATAAATCTCCAAATGGTACTAAATGATGCTTAATGACATCTTCCCCATGATAAAGGATTTTGTGAACTGTTGCAGACATATTTCTCCATGGATATTTGGTTGTAAGTATTCGTGCAATTTCCTTCGCATAATCACTAAATTTTCTAGCATCAATTTGTTCATTGCACAAAAGTACATCGATAATTGTTTTAAATGTTGGAATAAGATTTATATTAATACATACCTGTTATTTCAGATGCTCTTTTGGAATCTGAAAAGAACATTCTTGCTGAGTTCTCATCATTCGTATTGCCTTTCTTAACTCCTTCTTGGTGTCGTTTTTTCTTATCGGTTCTGTAGGTTTAAAATTCAAATCATAACTGATTTTTAGTATGTGTTCCATGAATCGTATTCGTACACTGCCTGTCAACAGAATAGGTTCAAGATTTTCATGAAATTAGTATTTTTTTTTTCATAATAACTTTTAAAGTCCTCAATTCTAAGATATTTACAAGCAAAATAAATTTAAGTAATAACTAAGTACGATTTTTAATGATTTTTTTCCATCAAGTGAATTTTTTAGATAAATTTTTTGTTTCATCTGAATAGGTTCAACATTGTTTATTCAATAAAAAACCAAGATGGAATGATTAATATGGTTCTTTTTTGTTTTGTTATATTATTTGGAAGTTATTAATAATAGGAATAGAATTTAATATTCAATTTAACCTAAAAAATTCTATTTGGGGGGGACTTATAAAAAGATTTTTAACTTGTAACGAAGAAGGTTTGCTCCAACTTTTTCCAATCTCTTCATATAATTAATTTTTCTCGTATTGTTTGTCTGACTCATAAACATTACGTGACAGCAATTTCCATACATTTCCTATTATATTAAGGTCGAGAGCGTATGGTGGCCATTCCTGCGGTGTGAATAGGGGATTGTCGAACTGGAATGTTTATAGAATGAATTGAAATAGAGTATAAAATGTAAAAGTTATTTTTCCAGTAAACTTTTGCAAGTTTTTTCCATAATTGTATGCGAAGAAAATCGTGGCATCTCAAATGATGGATCTTCTGTCGGTTTTGGTTGTTACTTTATTTCATATTTTTTCCATAGCGAGACTGATTTCCTATAAAGTTGTTAACAATATTTTGACTTTGCTCAATGGATTAAGTCTGAATTGTCCATACGCTATAATTTTGCTTTTTTCTTTATCGGAAAATTGTTTTACGCAACCAATTTTTAAAGATTCTTATAGAAAACTGATGAAAATGTTAGGAAAACACACAATTATGGACGAATTTAGCAAATATTTGCCGCAAATTGATTTTATTCCTAATGAACTTTTGTTGGAAGAAAATCCGTTAAAAATAGTACTTAGTTCTTTATTAATTATTTTTTGCTATTAAACATCTTAGAATTCAAGACCTTAGAAATCAAGATGAAAAAATATAACGATCTTTATTGTATTAAAAATAATGCGAGTTTTAATCTAACGCAAATCTTGAACCTTTTCTGTTGACAAGCAGTATATGTAGCGGTGATAATCCAAATTTATATCAGTATTATCTAATGATTTTTCCAGGACTTGGTGGCTTGATATGGTTTGATATATAAGTTGATATGGTTTGATATATAAGTTTGATATATTTGGTTTGATATATAAGTTAAGCTGC
Source organism: Protophormia terraenovae (assembly GCA_951394005.1). Lineage (NCBI taxonomy): Eukaryota > Metazoa > Arthropoda > Insecta > Diptera > Calliphoridae > Protophormia > Protophormia terraenovae. The sequence continues at coordinate 73,236,008 of OX596073.1, read as the reverse complement.
ATGATTAAGTAGATCTTGAAGTTGTACCTCTGCCGTAATCGGTGTGATTATAATATTGTCCCTTATTGGCAAGCAGTTCTTTTTGGCTTGGTGTATTTGTATTTGAGTCATACAAAAAAAAAATATGAGGAAAATCAAAAAATTTGAAAATTTTAAGTAAAAATATTTTCAAAATTCTTTTTCTTCTGACACTAACATTGATTTGTGGTTTTATTAACAACTATTTATGCATACAAAATCTGTTCGCGTTAATCTTTTTAATCAATGCGCCCAAAAGCTTTGGAGGTCTGAATTTAAAAATCTTAAAAATTGAGCTTTGGCTTTATCAAAATCAAAGCAACACGATTTTTAAGAACTTCTAAGCACATGTCAAAGTTATTACAGAATCTTCAATATTTATCGAAATACACTGAGAAGAAAAATGATTAATTTTATTTTTTTTCACAATTCCATAAATAGCAAAAAACTATATTGGTATAAAATTTTGCAAAATTATGAGCATAAAAGACATATCTTGGGATCATTTGCTGAAAAAATTAAGTGAATATTGGTTTTAGTTTGGAAAATATAGTCGTTTAAACATTACTACTTATAATAATATTCCTAACAAAAACCGCGTTTAATTTTTTTAGAAGGGAATTTAAGCAAAATTTTTAACTTATTTCTTATTTAATGATAAATTGATTTTTGAGGTTAAGAACATGTTTTTTGGTCCATATAATTAAAAGACCTTGAAATATTTTGTAGCCATCTAAATTTTAGTATTAAGCAAATAAAATGCCTTCATTTGACATCAATATTAACATCATTTATACTTCGGATGTGTCATTTGATAATAAATCTAATTTACGCGATATTTTGGACAATTTCTATAAAAGCGGAATTTGTCAGTATCGAAAAACATACTTTTACAAATATTTACGCCAATTAACTAAAAGTTTGTGAAGATGCTATCCCATGTCTGGTATTCAGACATCAACGAGACTGACTGTATGAAATCACTTCGTCTTTAACATTCTGCCCTCTAAATTTAAATTCACTGAATGGCGCAAATTTTCTATCAAAAAAACTGCAAAATTTCAAAAATCTTAAATTTTTTGGTTCATTTTTATCACCGCATAAACCGGATACTAATTATACAGCAAATGAATTTTCTAAGTCTTTTCTTTCGACTGGTTAATGGTTTAAGTCAATAGGTTGTAAATTGTCAGTGTAAAACTAAAATGAATTCAAAAATCGTCGAAAGTTTCAACTCAGTTTTTTTACATTTTTTAGTTTTAAATGCCTGTAATTCCGTGAGATTTTACGCGAATTATTAAAAATTTAGGTTTTCTTATTTATTTTGTAAGATCTACAAAAAGCCATAAACACTTTTCCTAATATTAAAACAAACTTTGGCAACACAAAACACTCAAAGTAGGTTTCAAACAGTTTGGAAATTTTTTGATTTTCCTCATATATATTGTATATAATTCATTCAATTAAACAATTTTTTTATACCCACCATCAAAAAGATGGGGGGTATATTGATTTTGTCATTCCGTGTATAACATGTCGAAGGAATCACTTAAGACCCCACAAAGTATATATTTTCTGGGTCCTGGTTAGATTCTGAGTCGATCTAGCTATGTCCGTCCGTCTGTCTGTCTGTTGAACGAGCGGACAACGTAGGGGGACGAAATTTGGCTCAAATATTTATCTTATATAAGGTTTGTTTGGTATTGAAAATGGTTTTTCGGTTAATAAACACAAAATTTATGAGCTAAAAACACAGGGTGTCCGTTTCATACTTTTCAACAACAACAAAATTTTGTATAAATAGTTCGGTGGTCGATATAAACTCGGAAACCAAAAATGGGCATGGTCCGCCCACCTCCCATACAAAGTGAAATTGTGTTCAAATAGTTCAAGGACCAAAGTAAACTCGGAAACAAACAATAGGCGTGTCCGCCCACTTTACCGCCCACCTCCCATATAACATAAATTTTGAAAAAGTTGATGGTGGGTATATATGTAGATTCGGCCGAGCCGAATATAACATTCGCGCTTGTTATTTTTAAGTTTTTTAATAAACTTTTCACAGCGATTTTTTACGGGGATTTAATGTATAGAAAAAAAAGGCTGTCAACACTGGTCTTACTGCTGTCACGTAACAAGTCGGGGTTCACACACAGTAATTTCACTTGCCGCAATTCTAAGTTTATAGGAGAGAAAGAAGAAGGGAATACTAAACATTTAAATTCTCTTTACCTCTCTCGCATACAAAGTCAGAATTACGGCAAGAAAAATTGCTGTGTAAAAGGGAATGAAAGAAAAAAATATATCATTCAATTGAATTTAATTTTATAGGGAATTAATTCATTCATTTTGTAAAAGAATGGAATTAAAAAAAAACTGAATCATTCAAATTGAATTTTCATTCTCTAAGGAATAAATCCTCTAATGATTTTAGAGAATGCTAAATTAAATTTGTATAAGCTGAATTAAATTTATCGTGAATTAATTCTAAATAGAATTCATTCTTTCGAAGCTCTGAATGTAGCAAGTACTTTGTTGTTTTTTTGTACACATCAACATCGGTGATGTCAATTAAACATAATTTCAGTAAATCTCATGTTTGAAAATCGCAAGATTTATTTGTTTTTATTTGTATCTATTTGTATACAAAACAAAATTTGTTCTTTTATAATTTGCGGACTACACCAGCCTTTTTCTTTTTCGCACATTGATTTGGATAGTTTGGACTAGAGACCTGCAAACTATGTCTTATAAAACATTGCAAGCCACTTGTTATTTTTCAAGTGCTTTAAATCAGTATGTGAGCGGAACAATAAATATTCTTTTTTTTTGATTCGTTCGGAACATAATTTTTATCAGCGAATTTAATCAATTTAATCAGCATTTGTGTATGTACATACACATATACATGTATGTATGTATTTGTTTACATACAAATCAAAAATTTATCGATATCACACAAACAATACCCATATTTTTTACGATCGCTACTTTTTAAACAATTTTTAAACAATAACATAACTATGGAAACTTATGTTTAAAAACTCGTTAATATTTTTTGTTTAAACAAATTATTCAAATATTTTATTTCATCTAAAAATACCAACTCTCACAAAAGTTCTAATTGAAAAATTAAATTTTTGCAAATAAATTAAAATTTTCTAAAAAGGAGAAATTTTTAATAAGAATCAAAATTTTTAAAAAATTCTGAAATTTTTCTTAAAATTTAATTTTTTATTAAAAATTAAAAATTTTACCAAAATTCTGTATTTTCAGTAAAATAAATTTGTTCACTAAAAAAAAAAAAAAAAAAACACTAAGAACTGAATGTAAATAAAACTTAATAATAACAAATCAGTTTCAAAATTCTAAAAACTCAGTTATAAACTCTCATTTGAATCTCTACATTTTTGCTAAAATTCAGTAAAAACATTTAATAATAAACGAAAAAAGAATCGCCACCTCCACGCTCACCAAAGGGACAATAAAGTATAAATCGCCACTTCCACGCTCTTAAAAGAGTTAATAAATGGTGCTATCGCCACCTCAGCGCTTTCAAAAGAGTCAATAAATAGTGCTATCGCCACCTCCACGCTCACCAAAGGGTCAATAAAGTATAAATCGCCACCTCAACGCTTTCAAAAGAGTCAATAAATGATGCTATCGCCACCTCAACGCTTTCAAAAGAGTCAATAAAAGGTACGATAGCTTAACTATCGTTCACAATATATGCGAAGTTATGGTGTATATAAAAACTTACACATTTGAATGAGTCAGGTGGGTAGTCACAAATGACTTTACTGTGCTAAAGCGGGTGAATTGACACCGAAAAAACTGCTGGGTATTTATTGCTCCGCACATACACTGATAACAGCACTTGAAAAATAACAAGTGGCTTACAATGCCTTATAAGACACATTTTGCAGGGCTCTAACTTTGAATCTACATTAGACAAATTTTTATTAAGACAAACGTCAAAATTTTATCATGATAAAGATTTGTCTAATGTAGACTGAATTTGTCAGTAGTATTGCAGCGTTAAAAGAAAATTGTCAGCGCTCGAGCTCTGACAACATTGTCTTGATAATGCTTGGTAAAAGACGCCATTTGATTGTTGTTGGTACTTTTTACATGGTTTATTGTGACATAAGTTTTCTCCTATATTTGACAGAGATAAAAAATTATCTGCAACTCAAACAAAAATTTGACGTTTGTCTTGATACAAATTTCTCTAATGTAGACTCAAAGTAATTAATAAAAGCTGTTGCAAGGTAGATTAAGAAGGTAACGACATTAAAACAGCTGAGATTTTTTTCTTTTTGAAATCAATATGGCTGCCTGTGTTTTGTAATTTGAAGTGTCAAATTTTTGTTTATGTTTACATTTTTTTTGCTTACTTTTGTGTTATTGCGTCTTTCTCCTCTCTTTTTACTACATGAATTGTTTTTGTTTTTTATAAAGAAACATGTGAAATGACAAAATTAAAGTTGACATAAGAGATCACAATGCAAAAACAAAATACATGGGGTTCTTTTTTGGTGTTGTAGTTGTTGTAGAGTTGTCGTTACCTTCTTAATCTACCTTGAGCTGTCGGATGTTTTCTTCCATCAGCAAAACATATGTTGAAAAAAAACATATGATCATTTGTTTACAAATGTAAACAAAGAAAATCAAAATATAAAAACTCAAATTCTACGAAAAGTAAAAAAAAGTAAATGTAATAAAATATTACACAAATACTTACAATTCATATTTGTGTAGATTTATGTTAAAAAATTAGATAAAAATTCATTTATAAAAGTTTTTATTTTCTGTTGAAAATCGTATTAAGAGATGCCATGTTAGCGTTTTTATTTAAGGATTTTCAGCTTTTTTATTGTTTTCGGTTAAAAATTATATTTTAATGAATCAGCTTTTAATTTAATGTTTTTAACAAATAATATTTAATATTAATAACATTTTACTTTTATTTTATTAACAAAAAAGAACACAATTACTATGTTTTTATTTTTATACATAGATTAGCGTTTTTTAATTTAGTGAGGGGATATTACTTTTTGTTGTTTACAAACAAAAACCTGCAAATTTTTGCAAAATGTTGTTCGCGTACTTCTTTTAAATATTTTTCAATTTGAGAATAAATTGATTTTTACTCTCTCAAAAAAAGTTGCTAAATCTTGCTGGAAAGTACGCAAACACACCTGATAACGACCAAACAAGACAGAGTGCGACGCACAGTAGTCCCAAAACGAAATTTTTTGAAAATAATTCTGTAACTTTAGAACTGCTGAATGTATTTAAATGAAATTTCACAAGAACCATTTTGAGGTGTATGCCAATTAATTTGGAGGAGGACAGGTTCTTAGCAAGTCTGGGGGACGGAGTGGACCTTCAAAGTTGGTCACCTCAGGTATGAAAATTTTTAAAAAATCGCCAAAAAAAAATGTTTGCACATAATTGTCCTTATAATTCTCTACAAGAAATACGCTTAAATGTGTGGGTTATCTCTTTTACTTTAAGATATATTTGGACCAAAGTAAAATTTTGACCCATTTTGGACATGTTTTTTTAGTTTTTTTTTTTTTTAACTTGGCGAGCTCAATTTGAGTCCTAAAAATTTTCTAAAATATTCTCTGGATTCTGTACAAAATTCTTAACAATTTTCGTGCAAGGATCATATACCTTTAGATAAAAAGTTATATTATTTTGAAGTAGAAAATTTGAAATAAATTGTGATTTTTTGTGATTTTTTTCAAAAAGGTGGTAACATTTTTTCCCTTTGAAATCCATTATTTTCCCCTGGACCATACATTTTTTTCATGTTTCTAAAATAATACTTATCATAAATGCATGTAAAACAAATCCGAGAGCAGTTGGGGTAACAGTCTCCCCGCTAGCCCTATCAGAATTTCGTTAATTTTAATGTTTGTGCTTTTAGTTTTTTGTGGAGCACAAAAATGTCAAAGCTGATATTAAAATAAAAATACCTCAATTTTTAAAGCAAGTTTTCCCCGAAGTAGAATTTTGGGTATTTCGGAGGAGTAAGAAAATGGGAATCTATTTTCTTCTTTTAATGACAAACTTTTTTATATTGTACTAAAATTTCATAATGATACCTTAATTAATGTAGATTTTATTTAAGCTTTTTTTTTAATAACACTAAATACAAAAAATTTTCGTTTTTTGATCAATGAAAAAATTTAGTTGGAATACTTTATTATTTATATATTATTTTTCAAGTAATAACCTTTCCAACGATACCAAATACTTGCATAAATACTTTACACAATCGTTTAAAAACTAATTGAAACTGCGAAAATGTGCACATTTTCCTTAATTTCTATGGTAAATGTGTGCTGCAGCATTCTATACACTTAAGGCCATAGCAGTTTCAACGTGTTTTTCTAAATAATTTTTTGCAATTTTTGAACGGACAAATATATTTCAATGAAATTTCACATAGTTATTACTGAGGTAGTTTCCAACTGTTATGGAGGAGTACAAGTTTCTAGGTGGTCTCGGGGCAGGGGGGAGGACCGCCGAATTGGGTCACCTCGGATATTATTAAGAAATAATTAAAAGAGCTGACCACTTTCGGAGGTTCTCCTCCTGCGCACAGACCAGCTAGAAATTTTTAATCCTTCAAAGTATTTGGAAAATACCTCAGTAATAATTATGTTAAATTTCTTTGAAATATTTTGACCGGTTCAAAAGTTACATAATATTATTTTAAAAAACATGTTGAAATGTACATATATAAGTGCACAGTTGTTTCAATGTATTTTTTTAAAATCCCGGGATTTTTCGGGATTACAAAATCCCGAATCCCGGAATTGGAATTTCGGGATTGGCATCCCTATGCCAATTATAGTTAATTTCGTGTTGGCCACACTATGTGGTTTAGCAAAATATGTTTTGACAAAAATGTCCCGATTTTACCTATCAAAGAGATTCGACTTAATTTTTTGGTCCCAATTAATTATATTTGTCACCATTCTCATGTCGATATATCCAAGATTTTTAAAAATTGCAATTTGCTATATAAAAATACAAAAAGTGCAATTTTTGCGTAATTTTCAAAAATTCCATAAAATTTTTGTATTAAATTTATTTTTAATGTTCCTCCAATTTTATTATGTAAAATAAAAAAAGCTTAGTTCACGCAGTAATCTATGCTATTCCATATAAAACTGTGAATATGCTACGCGAAAAACTGACTTTACTACTATATATATATATAAAAGTACTTTAAAAAATTAATTAAAATCTATTTAATTTTCTTATTCTTTTAAGACATATTTCTACTTCTGAATTCTTACAAAATTTTTTTTTTTTTTTTTTTTCCTTTTTTAAACTATTTAAGTGTTTTATATAAATAATTTTATAATTTATTTCTTACAGGTATTCTAACACATTTTTGTGTGTTCCTACTTACTGTTTAGTTACAGTTTTTGTTCAAAGTGTAGCCCACTTAGTTTTTAATCGCAATCAAAAAGTAAGTACGAAAGACTTGTGTTCAAATTGTAATTATTATAAACTTTTCTTTAACCAGACGCCACTAAGCTTGGCATTACAAACTCAAGCTCGTTTGATAGGATCCAGCTTTTTCTGGGGTATACTATCAGCCGCATTAACAGGAGCAGGAATACGAACTGCATATGTCCTAGTTATACCACTTCTTACTACTTTAACGACTAATTTAGTAATTGGAGCGTTGAAGTTAGAGAATACTAGTAAGCATTTTAAGTATTAATATACATAGTTAGTGACAAATTAACTTTGGGGCAAATTTAAGAAATTATAATCGTAAAAAATTTTTGATTTCATAATACAGTAAATAACTTGTGACGAAAACTTGCGAGTTGGTCAATTGTGGACTAAATTTTCCAGCCCTATTCCGGAAGAACATTTGTATGGGGGCTAGATAAAATAATGAACCGATCATTACTAATTTTGTTTTTGTTCCCAATTTTATTAAGATACATATCTTTAAAAGGTTATAGGGTGCAAACGTAAATTAATTTAAAATTTCTTTATTAACCATTTATGAAGAAGAATATGTAAAGAAAAACAATTTATTTAAAAAAAACTGAGAAAAAGTTAAAGAATAGTATTATATTTTTTTAAAAAAGCTATTTTTTCATACTAATTTAAATTTAATTTCAAACTAATTTTCAGCATGCTATGTCCGAATAAATTACAAATAATAGTCAAGACAAAAAATCAAAAATTCTTTTTAATTGTAAGAGGTAACTTACTTGCCAAGCACTTTACTGAAATATTTTTTTGAAATTGTAGAAGTTACGATTTATTGAAAATTTTAGATAGTCAACTTTGACACCTTCTAGCTTATCTCGTGTTATGGCAGGGTGACTACAAGATGATTTTTCTGAAAGTTCTTCTTTTTGAGTTTTTTTATGTCTATGTCTATTATTTCGGGAGCTAGGTTATTATCTCGGCGGGAGCTAGGTTTTCATTTTAGACCCATACTTTCATTGGGTAATTTTCTTAGAATTTTATGTAGATTCCGATTTTGCTATATGCCTGTCACGTTTTTTCTCACTCGAACAAATTGACACACCCTATTTTCCATTAAATCTATGAAATGTTTTTAAAATACCTTAAAATAAAATCTTCATGTCTATCGGCGGGAGCTAGGTTTTCATTTTAGACCCATACTTTCATTGGGTAATTTTCTTATAATTTTATGTAGATTCCGATTTTGCTATACGCCTGTCACGTTTTTTCTCACTCGAACAAATTGACCCACCCTAATATATATACAGCTGTGTGCAAAAAAATAGTAGCAGTAAAACATACTTTGGAGTTTTGGTAGCTTCTCAATTCCTAGACAAGGAATTCAAATACAATTTGTTTATATGAAAGTCTTAAACAGGGACAATAATTATATAAAAAAATTATTTTTCTTTTCTATGCTTCTTCGCAAATTACCGTTATTTTACTTAAGCCGCTTGGCTTTTGCCTGTGCAAAATATTAGTAGCAAAATTATAAACATTGGAAAATAGTATTATTGTTTTATTATTTTAGATCCCTTTCGTTTTTAAGTATATTATATAGCCGTGTACTGTACATACAGTGAAATTTTGCTTTTAAAAAATTTTAAAATTGGTGGCGGCAATCACTGCACTCCTAGCACCCGTACCTTATTGGTAAAAATACTTTAAGAAGTTTAAACATAGAAATTTCTGAAAAAAATTTTGTGGAATGTTCTCCCGCAGATATTGCAAATTTAAAAAAATATAATCCGAACCAAGAAACACGAGCTCACAAGTAAAAAAATCTTCCAAGTGATTCTACGCGTACAAAGCGACTGGTTAACTCAAAAATATTTGTGACCTTCACTAAGGTAAAACAGGACTTAGAGCTGAAAGTTGATGGGTCAACTATTTCGTGGCATCTCCAAAAACAAAATCAGTAAGCAAGATTTCAAAGGAAAGTCCCATTACTAAACTACAGACAGGCACGCAATCGCCCTTATTTCGCGATACTTTACTCCTACTGGCCCCATACGAAATGGAGCACATTCTCTGCACAAATGCGTCCAAAGTAGCTCTTTTTAGTGCATATGGGACGCTTGTGACAAGAATATATGTGACGTGACCAAATAACAAATAATACCACCTAAAATTTGTTCAAGTCCGTCAAGCACTATGGTGGGAAAATCAACATTTGGAAATGTTTTTCATATCATGTTTCATATTTTGGGTAATAGGTAAAATGGATGTTCCAATGTATGTGGAAATAGTAAGAACAGTCATATTGTCTTATTCAGAGAAGAATATTCCACTCAAATGGGTGTTTTAGCAGGAAAATTTTCCTAAGAAAGGAGTAAATTGACAAAAAAATGGTTTTCCGAAAATAAAAGTGATGTTTTGGAGTGACCAACTCAGTCACCATATCTGATCTGCATTGAAAATCTTTGGGGAAATGTCAAAGATGCTCTTTTTAAAAGAAAACCGGGACATTTGCAGGAATTGTGGACGCCAGTGCAGTCAGCTTGGAAAAATATTCCCATTGAGAGGACTGGGTGCCCGCCTCTGCGCCGCTGTCAAAGCCAATAAGGGCTATTCCACAAAATATTAATCTGTGTAAACAAAATATGCCAAAAAAAAGAGTACACGAGTTTTTTTTATAGATACTACTATTATTTTACACAGTAATTCAATTTCTTTAAGTAATTTATCTGAATTACGATGTTTAATTTTAAGATTTAGTTATTTTTTATAAAATTTGGGAAATATATAATACAATCCATCAAAAAAAATTTCTTGAAATCAAGAAAACATCTTCATTTTATTGAATGTAAAAATGCTACATATGCCGCTACTATTATATATATATATATATATATATATATATATATATATTTAGCTCCGCCCCTGAGGGGTCTTTACAGTCCCCCTTCCAAACTTATTATTGGACACTCCTATGCTATACCTATACAGATTTATTTCCAAAAATGTTTGATTCTGCCCCACTGTGCACCGGTAGACAAAAAAAAAATAAGTGGATTAGATGGAATATAACGTGCTAAACAAGAATCTGTTTTCACTTTTTTTCTATCACGTACTGATTTTCTTTTATGGGCATGACTACTATGACCCCGCCTTTAGGCAGTCACACTTGTATAACTCGAGAACGGTTTGTCCAATTTTGATAAATTAAACTCCAATATATAGTGATTCAAATTATCTTCGAGCTTTATTAACATAATTTTTTGTTGACTTAATAATTACGGTAATTAGTAGCGACACATTTAAAAAAAGTTGTTTTTTTCAGAGGTTAGGATCTCTGAATTTATTGAGCTAATAGAATAATAATGTTAACTTGAAGATAATTTTCGTCTGCATCTTTTGGTGTATCATTTATTAAAATCGTACAAAAGGTTCTTGAGCTGTAGTCTAAATTTACAAATGTTACCGCTGAATAAGGTGTAATATTAGTCATACCTATTAAAAATAATTAGTACGTGATAGCAAAAAAGTGAAAGCTGATTCTTGTTTAGCTTGTCAAAACAACCTTTTCAACTCAAGCAGTCCTCCGCGTCAGCTTTTGTTTGTTCCTATTTAATTCGCCCAAAATAATAGCAAATATTTTACATCTTATCACATTTTTGACTCAAATCAAATATTTTTGTTTAACCAGAATCAGTTGTTATTTGTTTGGTTCGTAAAAATATTTGGTGCTCACATTAGGCAAATCAAATTTTTTGCCAAAATTTAGTGAAATCGGCAAATATTAGTGTAATGTGAACTTAGTTTTAGACTACTTATAGTGAAAAAGTTAAAATAACCATTTCTATTGATTACCAAAGGAAATATGCACCTCTAAGAAATATTTCTGGGTAATAGATAGAGCAAATTATGAATCCGTATTTTAAAAATGTGACGTGATGGTGAAAAATCGAAATGTTCCTGGTGATTGGGATGATTATATCTGCAACATATTTTTAACGATACTTTATACATATTTTAAATGCTTTACAAAGATTAAAAAATTGTCCATTACCTTTTTTTAAATGCAATAAAATTATCGAAATTCTAAAACTGCTCAGCAGAAAAGAAACTTCTTATGATTTTTTCACAACTTTTGAAGTTTTTCTCTTCTCGACTATAATTTCCAACAACTTTCATCCGCCCATGTTGTCCCTTTTTCCTGAAATCCTGAAAAGTCCTTTATTTTTCACGCTCTGTTAAAGATTCTGACTATTGTTTATGATAGATGTATACCTTGACTATAATTCCCACCAATTTTCATCCGCCCATGTTGTCCCTTTTTCCTGAAATCCTGAAAAGTCCTTTATTTTTCACGCTCTGTTAAAGATTCTGACTATTGTTTATGATAGATGTATACCTTGACTATAATTCCCACCAATTTTCATCCGCCCATGTTGTCCCTTTTTCCTGAAATCCTGAAAAGTCCTTTAAAAAAATATGAAATTTGAATTTCTTAAATTTCAAATTTTTCTATCAAAACACGCTCTGTTAAACATTCTGACTATTGATTATGATAGATGTCCACCTTGACTATAAATTCCACCATTCTTCATCCGCCCATGTTGTCCCTTTTTCCTGAAATCCTGAAAAGTCCTTTAAAATAATATGAAATTTGAAATTTTTTAAATTTCAATTTTTTCTATCAAAACACGCTCTGTTAAAGATTCTGGCTATTGATTATGATAGATGTCTACCTTGACTATAATTTTCACCAACTTTTATCCGCCCATATTGTCCTGTTTTCCTATAAAGGATATGTATCCTGAATGCATATTGGTTTTTTTGTTTCGCTCTAAAATTTTAAGTTAACAGAATATTGTTGATATAGTGTAATTTTCTGAAAATGCGTACAATGGACTTCAGGAAATGTCGCCAAAAATCCTTTTTAAAGTTATACACTCAATTTAACAGAGTTTAACAGAAGTATGTTTACGCCTTAACAGAGCTCTGTAAAAGCTAAAGGTTTGTGTCTAGGGTTTCATATTTTAAATTTATCTTCACACACATTGGGTAAAATTAAAAGATTAATAACGGCCAAAGCGATTTCTTTGAAATGGAACGTTCCTGCTGCATCTTGGTAATTATAAAGTGGGGCCAAAAATCTAACAAGTTTGTTGAAATTTTATCTTTGATATAAATCTTTCAATTAATATAAGCCAGTTTTTACCATTTGTGCTCATAATCACCCAATGAAACTTCTGAATTTGAAAATCTCATTAGTGAATCTTTTATATGTAGAAAATTTTGCCTGGGTTAATGGATTCCCGCATTAAAATATAAATAGTTCCCTAAAAACTTTAAATATTTTTAAATTTTTTTCAAATACATAAAGCAAATTTCTTTAAAAAGTCTTGGTCCAAGTCCATTTTTGCATTTTTAAGTTCTGTTTGAAATTTCATATCAAAATCTATTCCTTCCATTGTGAGAAAAGAATCGGTTAAATCTATAGCTTTCTTTACATTATCCAATAATTGATCATGGTTTTCACTATTATTTAAAGTTGATGACTTAAAAATTTGTGATTTCCTGCATCCATATGGTCCGATTAAAATTTTAAATTTAAGGAATTCATTTCATTGACAATTGGTCATTTTCAGCTGTTGATATTAAAGAATAATGGTCTACCCACTATTCCAAAACTGTTTTAACGGCAGCTCCGTTTGACAACCATCGGGCCCCAGAAACTTTCACGACTTTTTTAAAATTGTTGGAATCAAATCCGGTGTTAATTAAATCATAAGCTCGTTTGTACAGCAAGGTGCGTAGCGGACTGTTGCTAAAGTTGTATACTTATTTAATCAAAAAAGCTGATTTTCTAGGGATTTTACTTGAAGCTTTGGAGCAGCAAAGTATATTTTAGTATATATTATTTTAGTTTGAATATGAGGTTTTCTTCCCTTAACAATGTAAACAAATATCTATTTTTTCCGCACAAATTGCTGACCCCGTCGGTACCAAGAGTTATCATGTTTTTAAGCTTTAGGCCAACCTTTTTTTAGAAACATATTCATACCTTGGAAAAGATGAACAGCACACAGTGGGGTCAAACGCAAATTTCTTGGTAATAAATCTGTATCTCCAAAACTACTGCTCGGATTAAATTTTTGAAAAATTGCCAAACATTTATTTGTAAAGCTCTTTTAATGATTTTTGCAGGAGTGAAAGATCGATATATTTATATATTACATAAGAAATAATGGCGAAAATGTTATGCTAATATGCTTTTTTTGCAATTAAAAAAAGGCGCTAAAAAATAGATTTTTTTCCATGCTCTCCCGCATTCGTTTTTGGCCGGGCGGGAAGCAGTTTAGTGTAAAATTTTTCTAAATTTTTTTATTAATCGATAAAAATTTAAGCTTTTTACAAAATTCACCATTTTTGACCAATGCCTGATGTAGTGTGCAAACATAAATCAATTCAAAATTTCTTTATTAAACATTTATAAAGCCTTATCTTTTGAAATATACAAAAAAAATAATTTTTTCTTTAACGAAACTTTGAGAAAAAAGTGAAAGAATTGTACTATATTTTTGTAAAAATAGCAATTTTTCATACTAATTTCAGAGAGCTGACTTTGAATATTTTTCACGTCTAGATCCCTTGAGATAATACCAAAATTCTTGCAGCATATTATTTTAAAACATATAGCAAATTACAAGATATTTTTAGAAAATTCTTACCTCATATACCTCAGGACTTATTCCCGAAAAACGAAAGAAAGTCGAGGCAAAAAATCAAAAATTCAAGTGTAAATATCTTTTTAACTGTAAGAGATAACTTAGGTAAGTAAGCTTATTTTTTCTTTAGCTTACCAAGCACTTTACAAAAATATAAAAATCTTTAAAATCGGACTTCATTTGAAGAAGTTACGATTTTTTTAAACTTTTACATAATCGAGGTAGTCAGTTTTGACACCCTGTAGCTTATCTTGTGTTATCACAGGGTGACCGCAAGATGATTTTTTCTGAAAGCTTAGGTCCTCCTCTGCAACTCTTCCATACATTTCCATTTAATCCGAGCAGTAGTTTTGGAGATACAGATTTATTACCAAAAAATTTGCGTTTGACCCCACTGTGCAGCAGTGGCTTCTTCCACAAGAAAAATTCCTAAAAAGTAGATAACAACTTGAAGTTTTTTTTTTGGTAGAAAAAAAAACGCACACAAACACTCATTAATTTTGTTTGTAAAATCATAAAAAAATTTCAAATTAAACAAAAAATCGCAAGCTTTTAAAAACACGCCAAAAAATCGCCATGTCGCCAAATAGAAAATTTGGTGGCCTCAAGCACTTAAAAATCGCCACATCTGACAGCCCTGATTATGGTACTTAAAAGTAAACTGCATCAAAATGGCATCGAAACTCAAGCGATGTTTTGTAATTCAGAACTAGTTCTGAAAACCATTTTAAAATCACAATACGGTTCCACTCCATGAGTGCCAATTGTTTGCGATACCACTATCTTATTCAAATCGGTTATATTAAGTTGAAATGAAACAATAATATTTCATTTCAGATACAAAGAAGCTGATTCTATAAATTTTTGAGAATAAAGTACATTTCCTTAAATTATATTAGTCCAAGGTTGGGGGTTAATGATTACATTTTCAATTAAATTACTTTAAATGTAATTGTACTTGAATATTTTCAATTACAAATACATTTTTTCAATTACAATTACAGTAATTTTAATTGAAAATTTACAACTACAATGCCATTGGAAATAATTGTAATTAATTTCACTTTTAAATCCTTTAAAATTAAATTTTATTTTTTGTATATTTTTAACGCCATATAATCATTATTTTTGAAAAAACTTATACATTTCGAAGTTAATTAGTAATTGGAATTTTCAATTACAATTACTTGTAATTGTAATTAGAACTTTTCAATTACAATTAACCCGTAATTGTAATTGAAAATTCCTATTACAAATTACTGGTTAATTGTAATTGTGCATATAATAGATTACCTAAAGTAATGATTACCCCCCAACCCTGTATTAGTCAATGGAAAAACTTAGAAACTATAAATAATTTACATATATAATATTTTGGACTAATGTCTTAAAAAATTTTGAAAAAAAATATTTTTCAATAGGTACTAAAATATACACTTAGTTCTACTGAAGTGGTGAAAATTTAAATTCCATTTCCGAAAAATCCCTATGTACTTCCCCTTCTTTTGCTGATTGATATATAAAATCAATTACTTTCTTCTTTTTGGTGCGTAATATTGTGCCATTTTATTTGAGAAAACAGTAGTAGACAAAAAAAAAATAAACTATTTCACGAACTAATAAGAACTATTATGTATAAGAAATAATTAGAAGCAACTTTAAAAATTATGTTTATTTATATATATTTTTTTTTTTTATAAGAATGTTTAAAAATGATACCCTCCATCGTTTTTTGATGGTGGATGTACAAATTTACTTATTACGAAACTACGCTTCTATAATACAACACTAGGGTGATCGACGCGGTTTTCCAACCGGTTTTAAAACCGGGTTTTTCAGTTCAAAATGTTCATTTTTCGAATGTCGAATAGACCGGTTTTTTTAAACACAAAAAACCGGTTTTAAAAATAGCATTTTATTTCAGAAAACATGTACTAAATAGTGATAGTGATATTTGAAAATTTAGGAATAATTTGTTAAATATTCATAAAGACTGATTTCTTATGTTTTTAAAATATAGTTTAAGTCTAAATTGGAATTTATTCTGTAATATTAAACAAATAAATAATTAATAATTATCCTGTATGACCCAATTTAATTTTTTTGATCCAATATTTCCTTTATTTTTTAAAGGCGTTGTGGTAAAAAAGTTTCACCTGCAGAATCGTTTCAATTGAGACAGACTTCCATATTAAGCCATGGTTTCTGTTTAGGCTAACTAAAATTTAGATGATCTTTTCTACAATTTTGAAACATAATTATCTTCTAGTCATCTAGATATATAATTTGCTTAGCATTTTTTCTCTTTCCAGAGCTTTCTGAAGCTACCAAACGACGGTGAAAATTAAAATTTGGCTGAATTATAAAATTTTTTGTCCAACAAATCCTAATGGAGCCATATTTTAAAATTTTTATCAGGGAGCGGATATAAGGGGATTTATGTGTCTTTTTCTAAGAATTTTTTTCAGCTTAATTATAACCCTATTCGTCCTACAAATCCTATCGGAGCCAGGTTTTGAAATCTCTATCAGGGAGCGAAAATACGTGGATCTATATATATGGATTTAAATATATCTTTCCTAAGCAATGTTTCCTTTCCAGAGCTTTCTGAAGCTCCCAGACGATGTAAGAAACTAAAAATCGGCATACTTATAAAACTATTCGTTCAACAAGTTCTAACAGTGTCAGATGTTTCTATCAGAGACCAAAAAGTCTGTTTTGGTATTAAGAACTTTTGAGATGCTATACTTATTGTTTGCTCCCCAAATCCTATAAAAACTGATTCTGTATTTCGGCCGGAAAGCGCATTTACGACGATATTTTTTTATTTTGAAAGGTTTACGAATTTAAAACTTTAATCAATATTATTCCAATAAACTTGAACGGCTTCAAATAATTGACTTCGATTAAGGAGAGGAAGGTGTCTAAATGTTGTTCATATTTTTTTCTTTTAATTTTCGGATTTGTTTGTGCATATTTTCATTATTATATTATTTTTCCTGACATTGTCATGCTTTTACGCTTGTATTTAATAAATTTCAACTTAATTATAAGAATTGATTTTTTTAAAGAAACGTAGTCTTTTGATATAAATATTAACTTCTGTAAAAAACCGGTTAACCGGTTTTTTTTTAATTTCAAAAAGTGCAACCGTTTTTTTTAAAATACCAACTATTCGAACTATTCGAAAGCCGGTTTCTCAAAAAAGTCGAATAATCGATCACCCTATACAACACGTATATTATAGTTCAAATTGCGAAATTAATATTTCCATATTAATTCAAAATTCGGCAACTTTATTTCAATCCGTTTTTAATTGCTACGAGTATTAACATTGCAATTTTCATATTTTTTAAATTAGATCCAATGTCAATTTTACCTTACACAATATGGATTTTACTACAAAAAGATAATTAAAAAAAATAACATGATGCAACATTATTAATGTTAATTTACATAAGTCAGTGTTGCCATTTTAGCACTTTCAGTGCTAGATTTAGCATTTGAAGAGGTTAAAATGCACTGGTAATTTATAAAAATATGCTAAATGCTTTTTAGCACTTCTTTACAGCAATTTTTAATTAAATACTTTTGGATTTTTTTAAGGAATTTCTTAGTAAATTTGACGTTATTAATTGTCAGTTTTAAAATATAAGCCCTATTTTGACTTTATCTTCCAATATTACCATTTACTCTGAAGAAAACTTTTCTATAAGTTGTCATTTGAAATTTATTTTACATGAAACATGGGCAACAAAAATATTAATTTTTCTTTACAAAACAATTTAGTATTGTCATTTGCTGCTGTAGAACAATTTAGCATAATTTTTTGGACGTTTTAGCACTTTGCCAATTACATCTTCTGGCAACACTGACATAAGTACACATTTATATCAACATAAATAATGTTGAATCAACTTTGTTCAAGATTAAATAAAAATTTATTAATATCAGAGTTGGTGGTAGTGCACTAAATTGTGAGTGCTTTCACTAAATGTTTCACTATAACTATATTTATAGTGAAACATTTCTTCACTACCACTAAAAGATTTTAGTGATATTGCAATTTTTTCCATTAGTGGTAGTGAAAAAATTTGCACTACACTCAATACTGCAAAATCTGTACAGTCACTACATATAAGCTGCAAATAAATTTTTTTCACTAAACATAAACATGAAGTTTTTCAATTCAATCATAACTCACTGAACTAATTTTTGAGAGCTATGGTGGTAATTATCAAATTTATAATCGTTTGGAAATCTTATAAACGTATTTGTGCATATTTAGACATCCATATATAAACGAGTAATGTTACTGACTAATTCATCATTCCACAGACTGAACACCTAAAGTTAGAGAGATAAAATTTTGTTCTCCCAAATAATATATCCATTACGAAGGGATTTTTGGAAATTCGATTAATTAAGAGGCTATATTTGTACACAATTTATGTTTTAAAATAAATTTTAAGTTTAAAATTGGTTTGTGAAAATGGGGGCTAGTCTTTTTTTGTATTTAGTGAAGAAAATTTAAAAAAGCATTAGGTCATATTTCAATTTAGTGAACAATTTCTAAGTTCCATTAATATTAGTGGAGGGTTGCTTTTTGCACTAAAGTACTTAGTGAAGAAAAAAAATGTTGCACTAGGCTTGAGCTGAAAAAATTTTAACTATTACTAATTAATTTTAGTGGAAAATTTATTTTTCACTACCACTATGCTGAGTGAGGCTGATATTTTTCAACTCATCACTAAAAAGTAAAGATTGTAGTTAAAAATTTTGCACTATCACTAAGTGTTAGTGAAAACTGCAAATTTAGTGCACTACCCCCAACTCTGACTAATATTAATTCAATATGAAAACATTTTAAATATTAATTTTTTAAGTTGATTTTCTGAAAATCAACATTTTTCAATGTTAATTTTACATTGATATTTCTCTATGTGTGAAGTCTTTATTTATTAAAAAAAATAAAATAAAATTATAAAACAAAAACAACAAATTTGTCCCAAGTGATCTTTGTCACAATATGCAACCATTTATATTAATTATTTTTGTAGTTCGACGCTGGTTATATATTCATTTAGCTGGACAAGTACTGGTTATATTATGGACTTTAAATTTTTATAACATGGTTTTGGATGTATTCATTTCAACATCTGGTCGATCTGGTGGAAAAAAGAATCCAGATATTATGGTGGCCATAATATGCTGCACATTTACATTTCTAACTACCAGTTATTTAACTCCGTTAGTTATTCTCTTCAAAAAATGCAAAAACTTTCTTGTTATACTCTTCGCTACATACGTTATAACACGATTTTACTTTATTACATTTACTCACTATGGTTTTCCTTATAGAGACGATAAGAATGGTGATCCCAAAGTGCAAAGGCATTATATAACGGTAACGTTTATAATTATAATATCTAATAAGTTATTCATCACTGTTTTAATTTCAGCATTCCATACGAACACTATATGACAAAGAAGGTAACATTCGTTACACCGACTCGGGTTTTTGGTTTTTAGATATGGATCGGAATGCACGAAAAACTATTGAAAGTTTAACAATGCCCGAAGAACCAATACCACAGGACGAAAATATTCTTTGTAAAAGTGAAGTTTTTTGCGGTCTACCACTGCTTTCCGTTCGTCAATTAATACCAGGGTATGTATTCAAAACAACTCTATCACAGAACATTTTATTAGAATCTCTCATTATAATATTAATTTCAATTGAATTAGTTTTTTCCAAATCTGCTAAATTTTCCGCGAAACAGTTTTTATATTTTTCAATTAAACTAAAAATTTTTTCTCTTTCCCTTTGATCTAAATTATTTCCAACTTTTTGAATGTCAATATTGCTTGAAGTATTTTCTTGAACATTTTTATCCAGTCACATTGAATTTTCATTTGATGATGAAGTAATCAATATTTTTCTCTAATAATTTTAATACCGTTATGATCTAAGAAATTTTGCCCAATAATCATATCACATTCTAGATCACTGTTATTAACCACCAATATTTCTATAGAAAGAGTAACACTTTTCATTTTCATTGTCTTAATAATTTTTCCAACTGCTTATACTTCTTTGCCTCCAAAACCAATAAGTTAAGTATTACAATTTTCAAAATTCAAATCAAACCTTTTTACTATGTCAATTTTTATAGTTTAACATTCACTACCAAAGTCACAAAACACCTCAATGTTCTGTCCATCAACCAAAGCATTTTGGGTTAAGCGACTACTTCTATTGAAAGATACTTGAGATACCTTATGAGTCAAACGGTTCCGGGGTTTCTTACAATCTCTTGAAAAATGGGCAACTTCTTGACAATTATAACAGATGGTATTGTGTTTGAAGTTTTGCATTGGATAGCGAGATGTTTTCCTATCGATTCGAGTGGATGAATTTCGATCAATTCGAGTAAATGTGTTATAGTTTCTATTTAAAAATAATAACGAGACGAATTTATATCGATTCGAGTAGATGAATTTCAATCAATTCGAGTAAATGTATTATAGTTTCTATTTCAAAATAATTCACGGATGCGTTGCTGCTCCATAATACACAAAACCAATGTACCAAATTTTAAAAGGATCAATTTAAAATTGACCACAGTCCTTTTCGAAAATCACTTAAAGGTGCATAAATTAGTATCAAAATACAATTTTGTACACGTAAGTTTTATAAAAGTACTCATTATAAATAAAAAATTTGCAATACTTCATTCAAAATTGACCACAGGTTTCAACAAAAAACGTTTCAAAAATTAAACACATTTTCTAATTATTCTGTTGCAAAATAAAATTCAATTGAATTTTGAAAATAAAATTTATTTACTAGTTTTGCTCGTACAAAATATTCAAGTAAAATATAGCTAAAGAGAAAAATATTTTCTCTTGAAATGTTTATTTCTTTTAATATTTTCGAATAAAATAGAATAAAGTAAAATAAAACTATCTTCAAATCATGCAAACTTTTTTTTACGTTTTATTATTTTATTGAATCTGCCTTTTAGGCCTTACAATAAGTATATAAATCTTAAAACTAAAGCTAAATCTAATTAATCTCTAACGAGAGTGTAGATGGCATAAATTGACCCTCCTATCCAAACTTAATTTTTTTATGTGCTCAATAGTTTCGAAGTTATTTTGAAATAAGTGTCCAAAAAAACATTTTCATGCAAAATTCTAGATTTTTTTTTACTAAAATTTCTTTTAATAAATGAAAACATCAAAAATGTTACAGTTTATCATCTTTATTTTAAAGCTGGTAATGCTGCGAACAAAATAAGGTATGTATTTCAATTGATGCACAAATCGTGACTTTATTCACAGTTAAGTAAAAATACCCATGCAACATACAATTGCATAAAAATACAGTGGTGGGAAAAAAAAATAAAAGATGTATTTTTTCTTGAAACAAAAATAGGTGGACTAGGTGGATTTTGACGAGTTAAACAAGAATCTGCATTCACTTTTTTTCTATCACGTACTGATTTTTTTTAGGTGCATAACTAATATCATCACCTTATTTAGCGGTCACACTATAAAATTCGAGAATGGTTTGTACAATTTAGGCTATAACTATAAGAACCTTTTACACGATTTTGATAAATGATACACCAAAAGACGCATACGAAAATTGTCTTCAAGATATGTCAACAATATTTTTTATTCGCTCAAGAATAAAAAATAGTTATGAATCAAAATTTTCACCATTTTTCCAAAAAAAAAAAAAAATAATTTTTCGCTACTAAATACCGAATAGACTTAATATCTCAAGATGGCGCTAGTTATAGAAATATGTTATATGTTAAAATATTTCGTGATGTTAAATTGACATTGCTTTAAAATTTAATACAATATTGAAAACAAAAAATAAATAAAAATTTTGGACTAGAAATCGGGAAAATTAAGGCAAATTAATAAGTTACTGAAGAGAAAATGTAGATGCAAAAATTAAAATAATATTAGAAAATGATAGGGCTTGGGGGAGGTATATATTCCCTTGCTCCCATAAAAAACAAATTTTCAATGGCTATCGCAAATTTTTATACTGTTTTGACCAGTATTAAAAAAAAAATAGCATATTATTAATTTAGATCTAAAGTAATATATGTACCAAGTTTCAATCTTCTGCTACACCCCCTTCTATTTTTATACAATTAAGAACAGTATTTTAGCCGGAAATGCGTTTTTCTTATTTCAGGATGTATGGTAAGTAGGAGTGTTCTTGTTCCGATTCGATAAAAATTGGTGGACTCACAAATAATGTATATTTAACTGCAATCATAAATTTTGGAGGAATTCTGACCAGTGTTCGAGCAGTAAATCCATTTTTTAATTTCAGAATATATGGGAGGTAGGCGTGTTCTTGCTCCGATTAAAAAATAAATTAGCAGTCTTGTAAGAAGAATTAGCAGTCTTATATAAATTATAATTTTTGAAAGGCTCAGACCAATATTTTAGAAAATTTTTTTAATTTCATGGATATTCTTGCACAGATTTCTTCAAGACTTCGTATTTATTCATTTTAAGCCTAAAGTACTATGTGTACCAAATTTCAATTATCTATGACAACTCCTTCTATTTTTGTCCCACCGTTGTATGGGAACAAAGCACTGTGTAGCTGTTCGAACTTTCACCCGATTTATTATACCCTTCACCAAAGGTGTAAAGGGTATATACAAGTTTGTCATTCCGTTTGTAATTCTCACAATTTTCGTCGGAGAGCAAAAAAGTTTACATTTTCGGGATCCTTGTAAGAAATGATGACGATAGAACCATGTCCTTCCGTCCGTCCGTGTGTCGGTTGAAATGGCGTTTATGAAGCCCACCGATAACTGACATATATAATATATATATCAAACGATCGGAAATGCTTTCGAGAATTTTGGTATTGGAATTCAGCAAGATCGGTTCATACAATGCGGAGATATGTTAAAAAACCGGTTTAGAACCGGTTTTCCAGTTTTTGAAGCCTCTGTATATACTAGGGACTTCGTTTTTACAAAGAAGTCTCGGACATTTTTTTCTAAATTTTTGTTCTGAAAAAATGAAATAAATCGGTTCAATAATAACTGAGATATCGGACAAAACGCATTTTTTATTTTTTGAAGCCCTGGTTTAAGCTATAGATTTTTATTTTTATACAGACCGGTCACAAATATTTTTATAAAATTTTGGTTTTTTGAATCAGCAGGATCGGTTTATAAATGGCGGAGATATGCTTTAAAAACCGGTTTTTGGAACCGGTTTTTCAGTTTCTGAAACCTCTGTTTATACCAGGTACTTCGAATTTTTAAAGGGGGTTCGGAAATTATTTTCTGAATTTTTGTTCTGAAAAAATGAAATAAATCGGTTCAGTAATAACTGAGATATCGGGGAAAACGAATTTTTGACGTTTTTTGTTTTTTGTATAGACAAGTAGTTTAGTTAGAAACAGCAGTAATATAATGAATAACAGTGTTGTTGTTGTTCTTTGTATATGCAGTCTGTACAAAAATAAATAGATATGGAATTGTTGTTGTTTATTTTTTAAAACTAAAACATATCTGTTAAGAATATACATAAATACATACACAAACATGTATATTAAGCATTGTAATGACTATTAGTGACGTTTTTGCCTATAAGACAAGTAGTTTAGTTAGCAACAGAAGTAATATAATGAATAACAGTGTTGTTGTTGTTCTTTGTATATGCAGTCAGTTTGTATATACACACATAAAAAAATAAATAAATATGGAATTGTTGTTGTTTATTTTTTAAAAGCAAAGCCTGCTATGATTGTTTTTTTTTCATATTCAAATTTTCGTAGTTTGAAAAAAATTTAGATTTATATATGTGAAAATATGAAAGCATACGTTAAGGCGAAAATTTTATTATTTGTCGGTAATATGGTAATATGATGTCGATAAGATAGTAAGATGGTAATATGGTGAAGGGTATCAAAGATTCGGCACAGCCGAATCTTTTTTCAATTTCATTTTTTTTTATTTTATTACCTCAGGTATCCCACTTTGGGACCCTGTGGAGTCACCCCGGTAAGTCTATATGATCCAATCGAAACTTAAACTCGCCTACACCTCTTCTATCACTATGTGAAATTTTATTGAAATCGGAACAGTCGTTCCGAAATTCCATAATTATTTAAAAATCGTTTATTTTCGGATTTAGAAGAAATATCGACCTACAATTTTATATTGAAGAAACTGGACCGAGATTTTGCAAAATTTAGATAGTTGAAATTGCAAATGCAAATAACTAGAAAACAATAAGAGATAAATAGCACATGAATGAAGACATGTTTAGGTCTTGTTGAGAGCTTTAAAAGGATGTGTAGGGTTATCAATTGAAATATTTTCCGATTTGTTGTTGATTTTTATTGTAAAGTATTTTGAATTTCTATTGAGTATTTCGTATGGACCACTGTATTTGCTTCGCAAACTTTTGGAATTTGAATCAAATCTAACCCAAACGTGAGATTTGATTCATTTGTATTTGGTAACTCCTTGCTTATAAAAACTTTTTGTTTGGAGTGTGTACTTGTAGGAACAGGTTTAATTTGAGACATCACAAATCGCAAAGATGACACAAATGAAAAAGGGTCATCCATTTTTGGAACTGTGAAAAAATCTCCTGGTAATTGCAATACTTCTCCATAAACCATTTCAGCAACTGAGGCTCTCAGTTCTTCTTTAAAACTTGCTCGAATACCAAGTAAAACTGGACCAAGAGAAATTGTCCATTGTGAATTTTCAGCACAACGAAGTCCAGATTTAAGAGTTTTATGGAACCTTTCTATATACCAAATGTTTTATTTAAATCCTTTATAATACTAGATGTGAATTGCCGGCCTCTATCTGATATTAAAATATTTGGGCAGCCAAATCGACATATCCATCCATTAAAAAAGGTTTTACAAATTGTTTCAGCTTTAATATCAGCGATGGGGAATGCTTCAGGCCATCTACTATATCTATCAATACATGTAAGCAAGTAAGTACATCCTTCAGATGGTGGTAATGGGCCAACTATATCGATTTTTAAGGCATCTATAAGTGTTAAAACTCTATTCCGGGAGGACATTTGTATGGGGGCTAGGTGAAATAATAGGCCGATCATAACCAAATTTAATAGGCTTCGTCCTTGTGCTGAAAAAAGCATATGTACCAAATTTCATCAAATTATCTTCAAAATTGCGACCTGTACTTTGCGCACAAGCTTTACATGGACAGCCAGCCAGCCAGCCGACCAGACGGACGGACGGACATCGTTAAATCGACTCAGAAAGTGATTCTGAGTCGAACGGTATACTTTAAGGTGGGGGTGCGAAGATTTTTTCTCTGCGTTACAACTTCTGCACAAACACATAATACCCCAACCACCTTTGGTGGTGTAGGGTATAAAAATTCGAATAAACCAAATGGAGTTATAATTGCTGTTTTTGGGATATCCTCCTCATTAACAGGTATTTGATAATAAGCTTTCATTAGATCGAAATTTGAAAAAATGTTTGCATTTGCCATAATCATTGAAAAATCTGTGAGATATGGAATGGGATAACTGTCTGGAACCGTAATTTTATTAAGTGCCCTATAATCACCACATGGACGCCAGGACCCATCTGACTTGAGAACCATGTGAAGAGGATTTGCCCAAGATCTATTACTAGGACGTATAATACCCTTATCTAACAAGTATTGAACTTCAGCTTTTGCTATTGTAAGTTTTTTGGGGTCGAGCCTACGTGCTCGAGCTTTTACAGGACTACCTTTCGTAACAATATGATGAACAACCTGATGTTTGTATTCAAAATTTACATTGTTATGCGAAAGTAACTTAGGATATTCTTTTAATAAGGAATGAAATTTTGAATCACCAGATATTACTTTAATACATACTTGTTCCCCATTTGAAGTTAAACCAGATGTTTGTAATAATGTTTTTCCATCAACAAGACATTTTCGTTGAAGATCTGTTAATAAATGATAAAATTTTAAAAAATCTGCCCCTATTATTGGTTTAGGAACATCAGCCAAAACAAAAACCCATTTAAAAGCTCTTCTTAAACCAAGATCTAATTCAATAAGTTTTTCACCATAAGTATGTATAGGGGTATTATTTGCAGCATAAAGAGTAAATTTAGAAGAAGATTTTAATTTTTTGCAAGGAAAAATTGATATATCTGCTCCAGAATCGACGAGTTGATCGGCGTTCAGTTAAAAATAAACGACAATTTGACTTACCATCGCTGAATGACGCCGAGACTTCAGGCGATGGCTGTTTTAGTTTTTTGAATTTGAAAAACTACAAGGTTTGATGCATTTCGTAGCATTTTCAGCAAATTTCCAGTGATATCAACACATACCTAAATTTTTTCGGCCTCTTGAGCTGGATCTTTCAGATGATTTGTTTCTATTACCTGTTCTTGAGCGACGTTCTAAAGATTCAATTCGAGTAATAATGGTGTCTAGCTTTAGAGAGAGAAATCATTGGATTCTTGAGATTTGTCACTTGAATTTGATGAATACTGCTCACATATTTTATCTGCTAAACCCGCTATTTTATCTAAGTCAGTCGAATCTGCTACAGCCAAAATACATTTAATTTTCTCTGGAAGTCGCTCCATAAACATAGTTCTTAGCATCTCATTACTTACTCTGGTACCAGCTAAACATTTCATTCTTTGTAAAAGATGAGATGGTTTTTGATCACCAAGTTCAAGTCCACTCAATAATTTTTTAAGTTGACCCTCGCCTGATTCAGCAAAGTGTTGAATTATTCTTGATTTAATAGTTAAATATTTATTTTCAGATGGAGGATTTATAATGATATCCTTTACCACAAATAAAACAGATGGATCTAGATGACTTAAAAGGTACTCATATTTTGTGGAGTCTTGAATAATTCCATTCAAATTGAAATTAGAGTCCACTTGCAGAAACCATATTTCAGGTTCTTCGCGCCAAAATGGTGGTAATTTTGCAATACGAGCAGCACAAATTGTGGGATGTTCTAAATCTATATTTCTTGGTATATTGCACTGTTGTTGTGGTGAGACATGAGGATTGTCGCCTCCAGAATGCGATATATGTAAATTTTCTTCTCGTGGAGTTAACGGCATTTTTTCTACGTCGGGGTTACCAAATTGTAGGGTTATTTATATTTAAATAATTTTATTTTATTTAAAAATGTTTTTATTTTTTAAGTTATTAAAAAGTTTTTCTGACACGAAAAGTTTTCTCAAGAATAATAAAATTTTAATAATATTAAAATTCAAAAAATAATATTAATTATTAAAGTAGTAAAGTGATCACACTACATATGTAGAAATAGTTTAAATCGGATAAGAAACAAAAATTTGGCCAACGATGAAAAATTTTTTATGTCAGAGGTACTCTGATTTTAGCCCCAATAGCTCCGCTCCTGAAGGGTAAGTGGGATTGTCCTTCCAAACTTTAAATTGTACACTCTCTGTTGTCAAATTTTATGTAAATCTAACCATTCGATAATAAGGTACAGATTTATTTCCGAAAAAAATTAATTCTTCCCCACTGTACACTGTAGGTACTACAAAATGTTTGCAAATTAATATTTTTCGCGGATAATGCTTCATTCTTGACCACATTTATTCTGTGTCCGTCTGTCTGTTGAAAGTCCGATAGTGTTCGATAAACGAAATTATCATCTTTTATAAAGTTTGTTCGCACATAAACAAACAAGTAATAAATCGGCCAAGCTCGACCATATGATACCCTACACCATTATGTATAGGCGTAAAAGTGATTTTCTGGAATTATTAAATTTGGGTCATAAAATGTTGCCTCAATGATTCCAATGCCAAATGAAAATATACCATTAGTTTAGTAGAATCTCCAAAGGGTTTTGCAAAGTTAGTTCGAATTTCGATTTTTGGATCTTAAACTTCCGCTATTTTGGTGCACTTTTTTACATAATGTGTGTAAATAAAAAATATTTAAATCTGTAAATTTCAATATATTTATGTGTTTTTATTGTTTAATAGAGTACAAGGTTTCTCTTAGATAATATGTTATATTTTTATAAAATGCTCCTCCCTTTTGACGCCCACTTTTGATAACAATATTGTTTGAAATATGTGAGTATTAGAATTATTCAACCAATTTAACTGATATTTGATACGTATATATTAAAGTGCCTTGATTCGTATGGGTACAAAAAAAGTTGCAAATGTACACCCCTAAAATTAAAGATTGATATGTTTTAAACTTATTCCCAAAATATTTCGATTCAATTATTTCATTTACGTGATCTGGACCATTTTTAAAAAACCTCCAAAAATATGGTTTTCGATCAACAGTATACATAATTTTTAGCTTTTTGTCAAAAAAATTACAACATATGATAGAAAAATGACGTCTAATACATATTGAGCAAAAAATATTTTAAAATTTGTTTTCATTCTCGCGAAATTAAAATTTTAGTAAAATTTTCAATGATTTTATTTTAAATAGTATTTTATTAAAGTTTGAATATTTTGAAAAATTTTCATCGTAAATTATATTTTAGGGCATCATTGGAAAGGTCTCACTAAATATTATTGATATGTGCATTCATTTAATCCTTTAGTTGCACAAATAAAATTTTGGGATTTCCGGTCCATAATTGGTTAAGTTAATTTTAAAGGCAATTAAATGGTTAGTTAAGGATATAAATGTGCCCGAAAGCATAAATAGATCAAAGAAGCTGTAAATTAGCTGCTAAATTTCAAAAACTCCTTTTTATTCAATTATTATATCGGTTTTAAATGAACTTATTTTGTTTTTCATAAATTTATCAATATTAAAGTAAGTAAGTACTTCCATTCGACTTATTAGCAAAAATTGCTTACATAGAGTAACACATAGAGACGAAATTCTCGATTGACAATTAAATAAAATTGTTTTTTTTTTTGTAAACAAAAATTAGTTTTTATTTTCTTTTGGCAGCAACAAAATGTATTTGATTACATGTATTTTGTTGTTGCTTGAGTTAGGTTTTTGACAACCGACTTAGGTTTTTGACAATTAGTTTCGTCCAGAGTTTAAAAATTAGTAAATAGTTTTTTCTTGTCTACGGCAGCCCATTTTGAAAATATACATTATTAACATTTTTTGATGTGAAACATACTAAAAATATACCACAATCAACGAGCGCCATATATGTTTTCACTTGTACATTTAAATATTTTTATTTTCAAAATATATGTTGAACAAAAATTATACAAAACAAAAAATATGCAACATGACCAGTACGAACTGCGTAAAATATTTCAGCTTGTGCATTTTTTACTGCGAAGTAAATGTGTACGAATAAACGAAGACTTGCGAAGCTGACAAGTTTAATATATGCGTACGAAATATGTGAAAAAATATGTTTAAAAAATATGCAAAAAAATATGTTGAAAAAATATGCTTGTGCGTGGACATCGTTAGTAATGTGTAAACAGAAATAAACAAAAATGTTTGTTTTTGGGTATTTCTGTATTGGGTATTGTGACATAGAAATATAATAACGATGATTATAATAATCTTAAAAATTTAAATAGGAGCTCAATAAAGTGTTAAGTAGGAAAAAATTGTTTTATACAAATTAACCAATGTATTTTTGCATGTGTTGTTTACAAAAACAGCAAAGGATAACAACGTACAATTAAAATCAAAGTGATCGATTTAAGGTTTATAACGTGAGTGGGAAAAAGGAAAATTATAATGCAAAATTTGGGATGACAAATTTACCAACAACATCATGTATATGTTAGTATGGAAAACAAAGAGAAAACAAATAAATAACCACATTACAGTGCTTTGAGTTCAGAATTGTGTTGAGAATAACAAAATGAAATAAAAATTATATACTTTTGTGAAGCCTTTTTGCTTTCTGGTCACTTGCAATTTAATAATAAAATTCTTTCAGATAATTATTTCATTTTATATAATACAATTCTGCACAAAATCAGCCACATTCAGAATGAAAATATATATTTTTCTATATTATTCACGGTTTTGCTTTGGGTCATTTAGCGGAAGCCTCCGAAATTCTTAAAAAAATATTTATGTGAATAACATTTAAATATCTTTCCTCTCTCTAAATGAAGTTAAAAATTTGAAGCTATTAGAACCTTATTTCATAATAATGATTAAAGTATTCTATTAGTAAACTTAAAACCAAAAAAGATATAGAAAATTTGGATTCGATTAGTTTTCTAGCACGAATAGTTTTCTTCGTTCTCTGGGAGCTTCATAATGCTCTGGAAGTGGAAAAATGCTTCGAAAATGATATGATTCACTTATTTCCACACCTTGTAAGCACTTTTAAAATTTTTTTTGCCAGAATTTGAAGGACGAAGAGTTTTTTAAGTAAGTATAATTATGAACAACGTATTTCCACCTCCGATAAAAAATTAAAAATCTAGCTCCATTAGGATTAGGGTTACCAGATGGACTTAAATGAACTTGATTGTCAAGATATTTGCAAACTTAACTTATCAAGTTATAAGTTCAAATGAAATTTGTCAAGTTGAAAACAATTTATAGTTATGAAGATTTTTTATAGCGATAATTCCGAAGCATAAATATAAGCCATGTATTTTAGAGAATAGAATGCCATCTGATTTGTTATACCCTGAAAGTTAAATGTGCACAGAATTACACAGCATAATGGTTGAATTTTAAATAATCTTGAAATCATATCTATATGAGATATACGAATCATTTTAATTTAAAAAAAATCTACAGAATAAACTGATTACTATATGTTATACATCGATCAGGATTGTTTAGAAACTTCTAAAACACATTCAAAGCAATTGTTCAATGCCGTGAATAAATGTTCAAGAGCACTTCTAGAATTCATACATATATAAAATAAAAAATTATCAAATCAAGTTTTTGTTTTAGAAATCAAGATTATTTTTCTGGAATGTAAAGTTAGATCACAATTCGAATCTGGCAATTGATTTATTTTAACTAATAATTCCGACTTAAATTATAAGTAATATATACATACTTACGTATGTAACTAAATTATGTTTTTAAAATTAATTCACAATTCTATAATTATTTTGCACACAGCTCTACAAATTTTATTATATATGCAAGAACAAATTACATATTAATAAAAAAACAAAAACAAGTTTTTTTTGTTATTCTCAACACAATTCGTACTGTAATTTTTTAATTTATTTGTATCCTCTATGTTTTCCATACTAACACACACATAATGTTATTGGCAATTTTGTCATCCTAAAGTTTGTATTATAATTTTCCTTTTTCCTTATTTTTTTTTTTCCACTCACGTTATAAAACTTAAACCGACCACTTTGATTTTAATTGTATGTTGTTATCCTTTGCTGTATTTGCAAACAATGCATGCAAAAATACATTTGTTAATTTGTATAAAACAATTTTTTCCTACTTAACACTTTATTGAGCTCCTATTTAAATTTTTAAGATTATTATAATCATCGTTAATATATTTCTATGTCACAATACCCACATATTTATTCATTAATAATCCCATAACTAATTTGACTAGTCTTTATATACTAATAGTTCCTTTTCCACATTAATAATGAATTAACATTTAATAAATAACTAAAAACTACAAACAATAAAAAACAAAAATTTTTGTTTATTTCTGTTTTAAATTCTACTTCATTTTATTTATTTTTATACATTACTAATGATGTCCACGCACAAGCATATTTTTTCAACATATTTTTTTGCATATTTTTTCAACATATTTTTTCACATATTTCGTACGCATATATTCAACTTGTCAGCTTCGCAAGTCTTCGTTTATTCGTACACATTTACTTCGCAGTAAAAAATGCACAAGCTGAAATATTTTACGCAGTTCGTACTGGTCATGTTGCATATTTTTTGTTTTGTATAATTTTTGTTCAACATATATTTTGAAAATAAAAATATTTAAATGTACAAGTGAAAACATATATTTCGCTCGTTGATTGTGGTATATTTTTAGTATTTTTATAATAAAAACTTTTGTTGATGCAATATTTTTATGATTTGCTTTCAAAAAATATGAAAAATTATGCAATTTTTTGAATATTTTAGTAGTAATTTTAAACTCTGGTTTCGTCTCTTGTTTCTCTTTGATTGCTTATTTAACCTTTTGGGAACTAAATACATAAATGCTCTTAATGGGTTAATTACGTGTTATCTTTATTAGTAGCAGGATAGACCATTCCATTAATACTTATAGCCTTATTCTGTAACTTTACGTTCATTCTGTAAATGTACAGTAACGAAAACGTTAACAGAAAAATTTTATATTCTGTAACATTCGTGATTAATAACATTTACTACTTTGGTTTGTGTATTTGAAAAATAATTAAAAGTTACCAGATACAAAATTTTGTAATATTCAGAGTTCATCTAAAATTTTTTGTTCAAAATTATTATTTTAAATGATAACAAAAAGTATTTGTCAAAATAAATAAATAATTTTTTTGTTTACTTTTTGAGCCAATTTGAAAAAAGTATCGAAAAGAATATTTTTTTAAGTTTTTTTGATGATTGTATGTTAAATTAGTTCATTTCAAATTATACAACTAATATCCGATGGTTATGTATTAAAATGTGATATAATTTGCTTATTAATCCAAACTTTTCATTTAAGAAAAACGAAACGAAATGCGGCTGTTACAAAACACAACAAATTTTGTTAAATATATGAAAAATAAAAATTAAAGAAATATTAATGAAATATCCTATAAATGTTCTTATTCATGAAGAAAATTATGTTTTTATTTGAATTTTCAATTTTTATTGTAAGTGAATCCTAGAGATACATATTAATCATACACATTTCTTCCTATCACCCCCTAAATACTTATCGTTGAATCTGACATTTCATTTTATGTTAACGTATGTTACAGAATATAAATTTTTAGGAATTTAACAGACTTTCGTCAATAACAGATATTTATTCTGTTAAACTTTTCATGTTATTGACGATAACAGAACGAACGATAGAGTTACGGAATAAGGGCATTAATATATTTTGAAAAATGTCCGAAATATATAAAATTACAACTTTGAACAATGAAAATATGGTAAAAAATTTCAGTAAAATCTTACAGCCTTATTCACAAAAAAATAATGTATGCTTGATAACGAGTTACTAACTTTTTGTATGTAAATTTCCATAAGAAAAAGTTAATAATTCGTTATCAAACATACATTAATTTTTTTTGCATACGGCTGTTAATATTCCGCGACTGAAAAGAAATATAATAATTATTAAAATGAATATTCAAGTTCGTTGTAAGCCTCTATTATTTGAAGTTAATTTTCTTATATCTAAAATTTTGATAATGATATTGAAAGAAATACGTAATTTTAGAGGTGTTTTGGAAATGGTCCAGGTCACGTAAATTTTAACATTGAGATGTAATATTTTGGGAATCATATAAGATCATACTAATCATAATTTCTAGAGGGATACATTTGCAACTTTTTTTCGTGAGGCACTTTAGTATATACAGTAGGTAGCACAAATGATTACATGCTTGTAATTTGTGCTTTTGTCGTTGCATAAAAATAAAAGTAGTTAAGCAAATCTAAATTTTTTTCTTTAATTTATTTTATGTTTAATATTTAATAAAATAATGTACAATTTAAAAATAAAAGCATCAAGCTTTACGAAAAAATCCGACAATACGAAAACAACTCGCTCAATTTAAAACCTGAGCAATTTTTAAAATATTTTTTTACAACAATAAAAATATTTGAATATAATATAGTGTAGTTTATAGAAAATGGTCAGTAGATTATTATACCATTTTTAGAATTTTAAATATACCTTTCAAATCGGGAGCTATATCCGAAGGTCCGCTTTGCAGTTAAATATAGATTATTTATAAGTCTGCCAATTTTTATTTAAATCGGAACAATAACACGCCTACCTCCCATATATCCTGAAATGAGAAAAATGCATTTCTGGCTAACACACCATTTTTAGTTTTATAAAAATTTAAACTTGGCACATATATTACTTTAGACACAGGGTAAATATATACAAAGTTTTGAAAAAATCGGAGCAAGAACACGCCTACCTCCCATATATTCCGAAATGTAAAAAACGCATTTTCTTTTAAAATACTGGTCAAGGCAGTATCAAAAATTTACGATAGCTATTAGAAATGGGTTTTTATCGGTCAAACTAAATTTTATTTAATAGGAGCAAGGGCATACCTACCTCTCCCAAGCCCTATAATTTTTAAATATTATTTTAATTTCTGCACCCATATTTTATGTTCAGTAAATCATTAATTTGCTAATTTCGACCGATTTCCGGTCCAAATTTTTTATTTTTTTAGCTTTCGATATTGTATTAAATTTTAAAGCAATGTCAATTTAACAACACGAAATATTTCAACATAAAGAATTGTTTGACTTTTGTGTAATCAAAGAAAATTCATAATTTTTTTGAATTATTATTTTTTTTAGTTGTGGCAAAGAATGGGAAGTAATTCTTCTTTTATATATTAAATGGAATTAAAAAAAGATTCGGCTGTGCCGAATCTTTAATACCCTTCACCATATTAACATATTACTGTATTGCCATTAGGGTGATCGATTATTCGACTTTTTTGAGAAACCGGTTTTCGAATAGTTCGAATAGTTGGTATTTTAAAAAAACCGGTTGCACTTTTTGAAATTCAGAAAAAATCGGTTAACCGGTTTTTTGCAGAAGTTAATATTTATATCAAAAGACTACATTTCTTTAAAAAAAATCAATTCTTATAATTAAGTTAAAATTTATTAAATACAAGCGTAAAAGCCTAACAATGTCAGGAAAAATAATATAATAATGAAAATATGCACAAACAAATCCGAAAATTAAAAAAAAAAAAAAAAAAAAAACATTTAGAAGTCAATTATTTGAAGCCGTTCAAATTTATTGGAATTATATAGATTAAAGTTTTAAATTCGTAAACCTTTCAAAATAACAAAATCGTCGTAAATGCGCTCCCTGGCCGAAATACAGAATCAGTTTTTTTTAAGATTTGGAGAGCAAACAATATGTATAGCAACTCAAAAGTTCTTAATACCAAAACAGACTTTTTGGTCCCTGATAGAAACATCTGGCGCTGTTAGAATTTGTTGAACGAATAGTTTTATAAGTATGCCGATTTTTAGTTTCTTTCTTCAGAAAGCCATGGAAAGGAAACATTGCTTAGGAAAGATATATTTAAATCTATATATATAGATCCACGTATTTTCGCTCCCTGATAGAGACTTCAAAGTCTGGCTCCTTTAGGATTTGTACGAATAGAGTTATAATTAAGCTGAATTTTAATTTTCTATGTCTTTTGGGAGCTTTAAAAAGCTCTGGAAAGAGAAAAAATTCTTAGAAAAAGACACATAAATCCTCTTATATCCGCTCCCTGATAAAAATTTCAAAATATGGCTCCATTAGGATTTGTTGGACAAAAAGTTTTATAATTAAGCCAAATTTTAATTTTCTACGTCGTTTGGTAGCTTCAGAAAGCTCTGGAAGGAGAAAAAATGCTAAGCAAATTATATATCTAGATAACTAGAAGATAATTATGTTTCAAAATTGTAGAAAAAATCATCTAAATTTTAGTCAGCATAAACAGAAACCATGGCTTAATATGGAAGCCTGTCTCAATTGAAACGATTCTGCAGGTGAAACTTTTTGTCATACAGGATAATTATTAATTATTTATTTGTTTAATATTACAGCATAAATTCCAATTTAGACTTAAACTATATTTTAAAAACATAAGAAATCAGTCTTTATGAATATTTAAAAAATTATTCCTAAATTTTCAAATATCACTATCACTATTTAGTACATGTTTTCTGAAATAAAATGCTATTTTTAAAACCGGTTTTTTGTGTTTAAAAAAACCGGTCTATTCGACATTCGAAAAATGAACATTTTGAAAAAACCGACAGCACATTGACTGAAAAAACCGGTTTTAAAACCGGTTGGAAAACCGCGTCGATCACCCTAATTGCCATATTACCAGCTTACCGACATCATAATACCATCTTACCTACAAATAATAAAATTTTCGCCTTTTATATTTTCACATTTATAAATCTAAATTTTTTTCCAAACTACGAACATTTAAATACAAAAAAAAAAAAAAACAATCATAGCAAGCATTGCTTTAAAAATATAAACAACAACAACAATTGAATATTTATATATTTTTGTATGTATGTATGTACATATATACAAACTGACTGCATATACAAACAACAACAAGAACAACAATTTTAATCATTATATTACTGTTGTTGCTTACTAAACTACTTGCCCATCCAAAAAAAAAAAAAAAAACAACAATGCTTAATATAAATATTTTTCTGTGTATTTATATTATTAAAATTTTTATAATAATAATAAAATAACTCGGTTGTTTGTGGACTAATTTGCTTGATTAAAAAAATCGTAATTTTGTAAAAATATTTATGACCAACCTGTTCAATAGCGAAACCCGTAGCTTATATAGGAGCTTCAAAAAGTCTAAAAATGTGTTTTGACCGATATCTGGGATATAGTGGACCGATTTTTTTTTCAGAAAGAAAAATTTTAAGAAAGATTTTGAATTTTTCGTGCAAAAACGAAGTCGCTAGCTTGTATAGGAGCCTAGAAAAGCCGACAACAAATACGATTTTTTGGGAGCATCTTCTGTTTTTTTCGATATCTCAGTTATTTATCAACCGATTTTGCTCATTTTTATTAGCGATTTTCTAAGGAATATGTCCTACAATTTTATGTATAAAACATATATATCCGATAACTGGGGCTTTCTACAAACTGATTTCAACAGACAGACAGACAGACATCTTTATATCGACTCCCGTATCAATAAGGATCCAGAACATATATACTTTTTGGGGTCTTAGATGAATATTATAGAAATTACAAAAGGAATGACAAACTTATATATACCCTTTACACCTGTGGTGAAGGGTATAAAAATAATACTAAATTTTAGAATCAAGCAAAAAAATTTTATATTTTTTTTTAATTTCTGCATCAAATCATTTGCTTTTTAATTCACAGTAATGTTTTTTAATGTATTCTCTTACATTACTGCGAAAATAAAAAACAAAACAATACAAAACAAACTCTGTAAAAAATGAAATTGAAAAAGATTCGGCCGTGCCGAATCTTTGATACCCTTCACCATGTTACTTAATACCATATTACCATATCTTACCCACAAATAATAAAATTTTCGCCTTAACGCCAAATTTTTTTTAACTACGAACATTTGAATACGAAAAAGAAACAGTCATAGCAAGCATTGCATTTAAAATATAAACAACAACAATTGAATAGTTATACATTTTTGTATGTATGTATGTATGTTACGAACTGACTGCACCCAGCAGGAAAATATGTTAGTGCTTCCTCCCAACAGGCCTTTCTGAATGCCTCCGAACAAACTTTAAACATAATCCTTTTTGCCTTCTGTAAAAATTCCTTTAAGAATGCCTCGATTTCTTTTAAAAAGAAGTCCGGTACTAATTCTTGTTTCCATTTCATTAGATGCGAAGTAGATGGTGTCACTCACCTAGTAACTTTCTCATTACAAACAGAAAACATAACAAACACATTTAGTCTTGTTTCAAGTGTCGATGATGAAGGTACCCAGCGGTAAAATTTGCGAGGCCTCCTAGAAGGCCTTTTTTCAGATGCAGTTGCTCATGCTAACATGCCTTCTCTAATAAGGCCTTCATGAATGCCTCATCCCTGCCTTCTAAAAGATCCGACAGATCTTCCTACTTCGCTTCTCTTGGAAGGACCGTTGTATTTTTTTTTAAATATATCTTGTTTTAAACAACAACAAATCTATTTATAAAAAGTACATTGTTTTAATTCCCTTCTCTTAGAAGGAAATAAAGACTATAGTATTTGAAAAAACAAAACCATGCAGAAACCGTTACAAAAACAATATCAAAATTCAAAGCACAAATTCCAAAAAAAGAATGATAAAACATTTAGTTGTCTCCAATTCTTTGTTTGAATAGGATGTGATTTTCTAAGTTAATTATATTTTTTATATATGGATTTTATTATAAGTATTTTATTAAAAACTTAATCGTTTATATTATATCTTATATTTTTGACAAAATAATTTAACAAAAATTTTAAGTTTTTCCAGGAATATTAAATAAAAAAATCAACAATTTCTATACAAATGTCATTTTCAAATAATTTGTCTTATATCGACTTAAGATGTTTTGTCAAAAGTTAACAGAAATGTTTTTTTAGTATTGAATTTTGTTTTTTTAAGTTTAAAACATTTTACAATAATTTAAAATAAAAAAAATATATTTTTTATATAAATAGAAAAATATTTTATTAAATAGTGTGGACCTGTAGAAGGACTCTTTTTAGTACTTCTACAGAAGGCCTGTTTGCAGTTTTCAATAAAAGGGTCTTCTAGAAG
This sequence comes from Protophormia terraenovae, assembly GCA_951394005.1. Classification (NCBI taxonomy): domain Eukaryota; kingdom Metazoa; phylum Arthropoda; class Insecta; order Diptera; family Calliphoridae; genus Protophormia; species Protophormia terraenovae. The sequence continues at coordinate 73,197,296 of OX596073.1, read as the reverse complement.
GGCTGTATCGGGTCGCGAATGTGTAAGGCCTACCTCCCAATGACATCGCGTGTAAAAATGAAATGAACATGGAATGTAGGGAGAAGGTCTTCTGGACATAAAAAAGGCCTTCTAGAAGGGCTCTTTACCCCTTCTTTTTACCACTGGGTAGTTTGCATATCTTTTTTTTAATATATTTCATACTCTTTTTTAATAGCATTGAAAATATAAGAGAGCATATTTATTTATTTAAGAGTCCTTTCCTTTACCCTTCTTTTTGGAAGGGAGAAGGGAAGGCCTTGCCTCCAATGACACGCCGTGTAAAAAAGAAATAGTGTTGCAATGCGAGTGGCAGGCCTTGTAGATCCTCAATAATGCATTTTATAATGTATCTTTAGCCCTTCTATTTCCGACTGGCATATACAACCACACTGCATATACAAACAATAACAAGAACTGCTGTTGCTACCCAGCAGTTTTTTCGGTGTCAATTCACCCGCTTTAGCACAGACAAGTCCATTTGTGACTACCCACCTGACTCATTCAAATGTGTACGTTTTTTTATATACCCTAACTTCGCATATATTGTGAGCGATAGTTAAGCTATCGTACCTTTTATTGACTCTTTTGAAAGCGTTGAGGTGGCGATAGCACTATTTAATGACTCTTTTGAAAGCGTTGAGGTGGCGATTTATACTTTATTGACCCTTTGGTGAGCGTGGAGGTTGCGATAGCACTATTTATTGACTCTTTTGAAAGGGTTGAGGTGGCGATAGCACCATTTATTGACTCTTTTGAAAGCGTTGAGGTGGCGATTTATACTTTATTGACCCTTTGGTGAGCGTGGAGGTGGCTATAGCACTATTTATTGACTCTTTTGAAAGCGCTGAGATGGCGATAGCACCATTTATTGACTCTTTTGAGAGCGTGGAAGTGGCGATTTATACTTTATTGACCCTTTGGTGAGCGTGGAGGTGGCGATTCTTTTTTCGTTAAAGTTTTCGTTTATTAAATGTTTTTACTGAATTTTAGCAAAAATGTAGAGATTCAAATCAAAGATTAAAAAAACCACTAAATTAGTAGAGAAATTAGTTTCTGTTTCACAATTATAAATACAATTTTTTCAAATATAAACATTTTAATAATATTCAAGTTTAAAATATCAAAATGTTTAATTTTTCATTTATGCTTTTAGCCAACAGAATAAAATAATTTTGCTAAAATTTAAAATTGAATTTTAAAATTTTAATTTTTGTAGCTTTTTCACATATTCAAATTATAATTGTTTATAACTTCAAAGAAATGAAAATTTGAAAAATGAAAACTAAAAATTTATGAGAAATTGAATTTTTATTACTAAAAAATTTTAACTAAAATTATGAGAAAATTCAATGAGAAATTCAATAAAATTTACTAAAAAAAAAACTAACGAAATTTCATTTTAAGTTTAAAAAATGGAAATAAAATTTTTTATTACAAAAAGCAAATTCTTAGAATTGTGTAAAATAATTAAAATGAGCTTATTAAACCATAAGAAGCAAATTTAACTGCACTTATGGCCGAAATTTTCTGGTTAAAATGATTGTCTTTATGATGTATTTTTTTTTTCCAGCTATTTATGTAAAAAAATATGTTGCATGTTAAACAAATTAGACAAAAAACTCAAACACATTTGTCTAGAAGAATTAATTTTTAATATTTGGTGTTTTATAGTTAATATTGCACAAAATTTTAGTATCCAAAATTTTACCAAGAATACAAAAATTCTGCAAAACTTTATAATTTCTCAAAAATATAAAGACTTCCCAAAAATTTCAAATTTTACTAAAAATCCAAAATTTCACCAAACATTTTAAATTTTACAAAAATATGAAATTTAAAAAAAAAAAAAATACAAATTTTACCAAAAATACACAATTTCGAATTGTCACCATTAAAATCCAAATTTGCCCAAAAATTCGAGATTAAAATCCCATCCATATTTCAAAATCTTATCGAAAATTGCAGATGTCATAAAAAATCCGAAATTTCGCATAACCCCATAAAAAGCTTAAATAATTTAAAAGTAGTTTTAGTCGGCAGTCTTTAATTTTTCTAAATCAAACAAATAATTCTGGATTTATAGTTAAATATTTTTTTGCAGGCCAACAAATTTCAGTCAAAATTCTTTATGAGTCAAAATTTGGGAACACTTTCGATAGTCTCACTTAAAATGGCGTACTTATGTATTTCATCAAACACTTTCCAACTGTGAAAAAGCTTGTATCTCTGAAAATACGGAGAAAAATCAAACCAAAGTTATCATAACATTATTTAAAAGAAGTCTGACAGATACATTTAAAATCCGATAATTGATTTTATGACATTACGATTCCACGACAGATTTTACTAAAATATGTATTCAGTCTAAAAAAGATAGCATATTAACATCAATTTGGTTCCATTTCAGTTAATTTATTGAGATAAATATATAAAATACATAAATATTTATTCTAATAACGTGTAACGTATAATTATGTATAATATAATAAAAATTTCCTTTTGGCAGCAAAAAATTTAAGTTTAATTTTTAGTAACTTTAGTTTACATTTTTTAGTAAAAAAAAATAATTTCTCATAAAACTAAAATTTTCATTTTTCAAACTTTAATTTCTCATAAATTTAAAATTTTCATATTTTCATTTCTTTTTTAGTAAAATTTTCTAAGCTAAGAAAATTGTATATTCAAATTATTATTTTTATTAAACTAAAAGCAATTTTAAATATTTTATATTTACAAAAATACTTTTAGTTTAATATAAGCGACAGTTAAATAAATTTTCATATTTGCAATTACTTTCCTTTTAAAAACTAAGACTAAACATATTGCTGTTTAGTTTTTAGTAATCAGAAAAATAGTTAATACAAAATTTTAATCTCTGATTCAAATGAGTTTTTTTAGTGAAAAAATTTATTTTACTAAAAATACAGAATTTTGGTAAAATTTTTAATTTTTAATAAAAAATTAAATCTTAAGAAAAATTTCAGAATTTTTTAAAAATTTTGATTCTTATTATAAATTTCTAGTTTTTAGAAAATTTTAATTTATTTGCAAAAAAAAATAATAATTTTTCAAATATTAGAACTTTTTTTTATGAGAGTTGGTATTTTTAGATGAAACAAAATATTTGAATAATTTGTTTAAACGAAAAATATTAACGAGTTTTTAAACATAAGTTTCCATAGTTATGTTATTTTAAAGTTTAAAGCAAATTTTTAATGAACGGGTCTAATATAAGAAACATTTAACATTAAATTAATTTTAAAAATATTTCCAACATCATACCATACATATACTCATATTGGTTAATTGTTGGAAAAATCTGCACACATTTATATAATATTTACACCTTTTTTATATTTTTTTCAAGACAATTGTTTTTAAATAAAAATCCAATTAAAATTTAAATTTTTTTTCAAATAATGACGTTCTATTATTTCTATCGATATTTGTCATTAAAATATACTTACGAAAAAAATCGCTAACTTTAGTAGAGAATAGCAAAATCAAAAACAACCGAAAAATTTCGTTAATTAACGATATCGGTAGTAAATGAAAAAAGTTACGGAATTGCGGTACTAGTCTTGCTAATTAGGATTTTACAATTAATAAAAAAATCAATTATTCTGCATTTGTGTTTTTTTTTATTGACTTTTTGTACTAGTCACAATATCGCCACTTTTTGGTTCTTTGGTGGCAATACACCTCTTCCTAGGACATCCCCATGTTAAAGTGACTAGTCAGGTGATTAGTAAAGTGACCAGTTAAAAAGATTGTCAGGTGACTGACTCAATTTCACCAGATCGACTTCCAAAGGGTATATAAAGTGAAAGCAACAGCCACCTCACGCTCACAAAGGGTCAATAAATCAACATGCTCATTAAAACAACAAATAATGCAATGTATGTAAGAATGCTCTGTGGCTGAGTGGTTAGCGCGTATGACTATAAATCATAACGATGTGAGTTCGAGCCGGTGGTGCGCCATAAACAAAAATGTAAAAATATTAAATTGAATTAAATTGATTACAAAAAAAAAATATGAAAAGAAAGTGAAAAGATTTTAATAAATAATAAAATATAATTCAAAATAAAAAAGAAAAAAAAAAAGGAATTTACAAAAAAAAAAGAAAAAGAATAGAAATAAAAAAATATACGCAAAAAAATCGTTTAATTTTTTTTACATTCTGAAAATTACTAATTTAAAGGTTGACTTTTTCGTACTAGTCACTATATCGCCACCTTTGGTCCTTTGGTGGCAATACACCTCTTCCTAGGACATCCCCATGTTAAAGTGACTAGTCAGGTGATTAGTAAAGTGACCAGTTAAAAAGATTGTCAGGTGACTGACTCAATTTCACCAGATCGACTTCCAAAGGGTATATAAAGTGGAAGCAACAGCCATCTCACGCTCGCAAAGGGTCAATAAATCAACATGCTCATTAAAACAACAAATAGTGCAATGTATGTAAGAATGCTCTGTGGCTGAGTGGTTAGCGCGTATGACTATAAAACATAACGATGTGAGTTCGAGCCGGTGGTGCGCGCCATAAACAAAAATGTAAAAATATTAAATTGAATTAAATTGATTAAAAAAAAAAATAATGAAAAGAAAGTGAAAAGATTTTAATAAATAATAAAATATAATTCAAAATAAAAAAGAAAAAAAAAAGAAATTTACAAAAAAAAAAAAGAAAAAGAATAGAAATAAAAAAATATACGCAAAAAAATCTTTTAATTTTTTCTACATTCTGAAAATTACTAATTTAAAGATTGACTTTTTCGTACTAGTCACTATATCGCCACCTTTTGGTCCTTTGGTGGCGATACACTCCTTCCTAGGACATCCCCATGTTAAAGTGACTAGTCAGGTGACTAGTGGTGACCCAATGTCGTCAGTCAAGTAAACGGTTTCGGACAGTCACCTTTGACTGCAGGATAACTAAACAACTTGCACAAAAAAAAAAAAACACAACAACAACAATGCTTAATATAAAAATTTTTCTTCGTATTTATTTTATTACATTATTTTTTTCAGTTTTTGGCCCATATCTCTATTGCTTTTGAACGAACGTAGCTTATATAGAAGCTTCAAAAAGCCAAAAAACGCGTTTTGGCCGATATCTGGAATATAATGTACCGATTTTTTTCATCAAAAAAATTACAAGAAACATTTTGAATTTTTCGTGCAAAAACGAAGTCTCTATCTTTTATAGAAGCCGACAGCAAAAACGATTTTTGGGGGTATCTTCGGTTTTTTGCCGATATCTCAGTTATTTATCAACCGATTTTGCTAATTTTTATTAGCGATTTTCTAAGAAATATTTCTAATAGTTTGATATATAAAACACATATATCCGACAACTGGGGCTTTATAAAAACTGATTTCAACAGACAGACGGACAGACGGACATCTTTATATCGACTCCCCTATCAATAAGGATCCAGAATATATATACTTTTTGGGGTCTTAGACGAATATTGAAGAAATTACAAACGGAATGACAAACTTATATATACCCTTTACACCTGTGGTGAAGGGATAAAAAAATTATTTGAATTGAGTTGAATTGAAACGATGAAGCAAAAACAAAACATGTTCTGTTCTCTTTGAGAAATTACTGCTTATGAGAGATTTTTAGAAAAACAATAATCCTAATCCTAATACATACATATGTATTATATTATAAAAAGGAGGTGTAAGTTTGTTTGTTTGTGCGTCAATCACATCTAAACGGCTAAACCGATTTTCACGAAATTTGACATACAGATAAAACCAGTGCCGGAGGTGGTTATAGGCTATGTAAGATCTTGATTGGATGCCACGCCCATATTTTACGACCATATTTTTAAAACTCTTAAACGGCTGCATCGATTTTCACGAAATTTGACACACAGATAGTACCAGTACCGGTGGTCGTTATAGGCCATAAATGAAATGGGTTGGATGCCACGCCCACTTTTTAAAACTCTTTAAAACGGCTGCATCGATTTTTGCGAAATTTGACACACAGATAGTACCAGTGCCGGAGGTGGTTACAGGCTATAAATGAACTGGGTTGGATGCCACGCCCACTTTTTAAAACTCTTAAACGGCTGCATGGATTTTCACGAAATTTGACACACAGATAGTACCAGTACCGGTAGTCTTTATAGGCCATAAATGAAATGGGATGGATGCCACGCCCACATTTTACGCCCACTTTTTAAAACTCTTAAACGGCTGCATCGATTTTCACGAAATTTGACACACAGATAGTACCAGTGCCGGAGGTCGTTATAGGCTATGTAAGATCTCGATTGGATGCCACGCCCATAATTTACGCCCACTTTTTTAAAACTCTTAAACGGTAGTAAATGCTTGATATTCCCTATTAAGGGGTAGCGAAGCACACCGGGTTACGCTCGTGTTAAATAAAAAACATCAAATTAAAACTGTGAATTACTGTCATTCCCTTACATCTAATATGAAAAAATACAGGGAACGTAACAATTATGTATTTTTAAAAAAACAACAGATAATAATTACGTTTGATTTCAATGTTTTTGCTTAAAAAATTTAATTATTTTTTATTTTAATTATATCTATAATGAAATTTATTTTATTTGAGATATTTTTTACATTATTTTTTTTTTAATTTAATATTTCCTTCACTTCAAATTTTGTAAAAAAAAAAAAAAACAATTGATAGTATTGCATTTTTTGCCTTTTTATATTTAATTCAATTCAGTTCGAAATTATTTATTGCTAAAATGTTTTTATGACTCCTGTACAATTGATTTTGTTTCTTTTTGTTTAGTTTTCTTTGTCTTTTTCATACGTCAACAATCAACAATTGAAAAGAGAGTTATTAAAAATGAGTTACAAATGAATTGATGCAGATGTTTATTTAATACTCCATCGAACTTATGTAATTTTTGTATTAAAATTTAAAAATGCTCTATAAATAGCGCCATCTGTAAGATTTTTTACGTAATATATTAGTTCCAAAAATTATATTTTTCTATTCCTTAGTTGTTTTTTAAATTTAGCAAAATAAATTACGTCAACATTGAGAACTCTTTGAAATTGAAGTAAAAACGGAAAGTCGGACACTTTTTCAATTTAACTTTTTTTAAAGTTGTTGCAAAAACTAGGCTTTATCTATTTTTTAATCTGTTAAATAACTGTAAAAACTTACATAAACCGTAAAAAATTGCATAATTTTTTATAATTTTTTTATATCCTTCATCAAATTTAAGGAATTTTTTGGTTTTAAGTAAAAAAATATGTGTAAATTTGAGCAATAACATATGTACATATATTCGAAACACTATATTTAAAATAAAATAATAGTTCTAATTAACCAATATTCTTAAGTATTAGGTATATATAAAAAATAAAACTTCGAACCATTTCATCAAAAAATGCATTTCTTGAAATTTTTATACCCTTCACCAAAGGTGTAAAGGGTATATATAAGTTTGTCATTCCGTTTGTAATTCTCACAATTTTCGTCGGAGAGCAAAAAAGTTTACATTTTCGGGATCCTTGTAAGAAATGATGACGATAGGACCATGTCCGTCCGCCCGTCCCTCCGTCCGTCCGTCCGTGTGTCGGTTGAAATGGCGTTTATGAAGCCCACCGATAACTGACATATATAATATATATATATCAAACGATCGGAAATGATTTCGAGAATTTTGCTATTGGAATTCAGCAAGATCGGTTCATACAATGCGGAGATATGTTAAAAAAACCGGTTTTTAGAACCGGTTTTCCAGTTTCTGAAGCCTCTGTATATACTAGGGACTTCGTTTTTACAAAGAAGTCTCGGACATTTTTTTCTGAAATTTTGTTCTGAAAAAATGAAATAAATCGGTTCAATAATAACTGAGATATCGGACAAAACGCATTTTTTATTTTTTGAAGCACTGGTTTAAGCTATAGATTTTTATTTTTATACAGATCGGTCACAAATATTTTTATAAAATTTTGGTTTTTTGAATCAGCAGGATCGGTTTATAAATGGCGGAGATATGCTTTAAAAACCGGTTTTTGGAACCGGTTTTTCAGTTTCTGAAGCCTCTGTATATACCAGGGACTTCGAATTTTTAAAGGGGGCTCGGAAATTATTTTCTGAATTTTTGTTCTGAAAAAATGAAATAAATCGGTTCAGTAATAACTGAGATATCGGGGAAAACGAATTTTTTATTTTTGAAGCCCTTGTTCAAGCTACAGATTTTTATTTTTATATAGATCAGTCACAAATGTTTTTATAAAATTTCGTTTTTTTTAATAAACCAAATTCGTTCATAATCAACAGAGTTATGGCCTAAAAACAAATCTGTTAAGAATATAAATACACACACAAACATGTATATTAAGCATTGTAATTACTATTAGTGACGTTTTTTGTTTTTTTGTATAGACAAGTAGTTTAGTTATCAACAGCAGTAATATAATGAATAACAGTGTTGTTGTTGTTCTTTGTATATGCAGTCTGTACAAAAATAAATAGATATGGAATTGTTGTTGTTTATTTTTTAAAACTAAAACATATCTGTTAAGAATATACATAAATACATACACAAACATGTATATTAAGCATTGTAATGACTATTAGTGACGTTTTTGCCTATAAGACAAGTAGTTTAGTTCAGAGTTTAAAAATTAGTAAATAGTTTTTTCTTTTCTACGACAGCCCATTTTGAAAATATGCATAATTAACATTTTTTGATGTGAAACATACTAAAAATATACCACAATCAAAGGGCGCCATATATGTTTTCACTTGTACATTTACATATTTTTATTTTCAAAATATATGTTGAACAAAAAATATACAAAACAAAAAATATGCAACATGACCAGTATGAACTGTGTAAAATATTTCAGCTTGTGCATTTTTTACTGCGAAGTAAATGTGTACGAATAAACGAAGACTTGCGAAGCTGACAAGTTGAATATATGCGTACGAAATATGTGAAAAAATATGTTGAAAAAATATGCAAAAAATTATGTTGGAAAAATATTCTTGTGCGTGGACATCATTAGTAATGTATAAACAGAAATAAAATGAATTAGAATTTAAAACAGAAATAAACAAAAACAAAGATGTTTGTTTTTGGGTATTTCTGTATTTGTTTGTTTGTATTTTAAATTACCCCTTCAACAGCAATATACCATTGAAGAGGATTTATTTGGCTAGGAGTTATCCTATATCGCCATCACCAATTACGGCATAAAGTCCAGGAGTCTCCTCCGAAAAACTGCTTTCGACCCACACCTTCGCGCAGGAAGCCGGAATCCTCGAACTCAACTCCAATTCCTATTCAAAATTGAGTTTTGTTTGGTACTCCACCACGCTAAATCATAGAATTTTCCAGAATCCAAATTAGTTGCATAAGGTTAATGCAAAGACGCAAAAAATTTTTAAAAAATTAAAAACAGAAATACTATGTTTAAAAAAAAAAAATAATAAATCATTAAATCAAGTCAAGGTGATTTCTTACTTAATACTTTATTGAGCTCCTATTTAAATTTTTAAGATTATTATAATCATCGTTATTATATTTCTATGTCATAATACCCAAAAACATCTTTGTTTTTGTTTATTTCTGTTTTAAATTCTAATTCATTTTTTTTCTGTTTATACATTAATAAGATTATTATAATCATCGTTATTATATTTCTATGTCAAGAATATTTTTCCAACATAATTTTTTGCATATTTTTTCAACATATTTTTTCACATATTTCGTACGCATATATTCAACTTGTCAGCTTCGCAAGTCTTCGTTTATTCGTACACATTTACTTCGCAGTAAAAAATGCACAAGCTGAAATATTTTACGCAGTTCATACTGGTCATGTTGCATATTTTTTGTTTTGTATAATTTTTGTTCAACATATATTTTGAAAATAAAAATATGTAAATGTACAAGTGAAAACATATATGGCACTCGTTGATTGTGGTATATTTTTAGTATTTTTATAATAAAAATTTTTGTTGATGAAATATTTTTTTGATTTGCTTTCAAGTAATATGAAAAATGATGCAATTTTTTGAATATTTTAGTAGTAATTTTAAACTCTGGTTTAGTTAGCAACAGAAGTAATATAATGAATAACAGTGTTGTTGTTGTTCTTTGTATATGCAGTCAGTTTGTATATACACACATAAAAAAATAAATAAATATGGAATTGTTGTTGTTTATTTTTTTAAAGCAAAGCCTGCTATGATTGTTTTTTGTTTTTTTTTATTCAAATTTTCGTAGTTTGAAAAAAATCTTGATTTATATATGTGAAAATATGAAAGCATACGTTAAGGCGAAAATTTTATTATTTGTCGGTAATATGGTAATATGATGTCGATAAGATAGTAAGATGGTAATATGGTGAAGGGTATCAAAGATTCGGCACAGCCGAATCTTTTTTCAATTTCATTTTTCCTAAAACAGTTTAAAACCATCTTTTTAGTTCATTAATATTGGCTTTAAATTCTCTGACTTTAGCGCCCTCTAGAAGTCACAAAAATAACTTTTTCCAAAAAAAATCTTTTTAAATTATATGATCTATATTGTTACCTTTCTAAAAATGTATATTTCAACTCAATTTGAAAAATGTTTTTATTTTGATTTTTGTCTATGGAACAAAGCACTGTGCGATGCCATCTAAAAAAACTGTTAAATTATTATAATTAATATTATTCGCAAATTTTAATAATTCTATCACAACAAGCACTGTAGAATATTATTATACTCATTAAATATATTTATTTCTTTTATACTTTTAAGGGGCTTCTGGGTACCTGGTCCGGCGCCAGTTATAAGAGAAATTGGACACCTTAAACTTGTTTTACATGAAAAACTAACACCAACCCGACATCGAATGCATTTTATGATAACTGGAAGCTACTTAATGTCTCTAAAAATACGCCCAAAGGAATCTGTCACACTTGAAAGTTGGAATATAACGCCAAGATTACCACCAGAGACAGTTTATAACAAACAGAAATGCTATTTTATTATGATTACGCATGGATTGGAACATGAGGCACTCAATATAACAATGACACTTAAGGTATTGCCACTGCAATTGAATTTTTTTACAATAAACAATTATAAATAAATATTAATAATTCCAGACTGCTGATGAAGATTATAAGCGTTCTTTAATTGATATAACATTGGTCACAACACATTTTGAATATCATAAGGAACACACATCGATATTTGCAAATATGCTGGCTAAACTCCCCAGTTGGGCTTATGCAGTACCATCAGTGGCTTCCCTTAAATCATGGACTTTTTGAATTTAAATCGTAGCAACAATATGAACATATTTTTATTAATTAATAATAATTTATTTAATCTTAATGAATTAAATTATAAAACTTAATTTCAATTAAAGGCCACTGGCAGCATGGCCATCAGCTTTTGATTGACTTATTCTTAAGCATGTAAACGAACATTTTTTACATTTTCAATTGCATATATTTAAGCAGTATATAGTATTGGAAAAAGCTAAAAGGTTTCTGATTCTGTAAAGTCTTGAGAATATATAAACATTTACATTTTTAAAGATCTGTTACGGAAATGAAAAATAGTGTTATGCATATTTTTTTAAATATGTTAATTTAAATTATGTTATTTTAATTTAAATTAAAATTAAATTCCTTTCGCCAATAAAAATTAACTTGGACATTCATTGAAATTTTGCATGAAGTCGTGAACATGACTTCCTTCTCACTGAATAGGTATCAAAAAAGAGAACAAGTCTATGTTAAATTCATCGAAATTATCCAACTTTGTATTACTTCTGGATCACAAGTTTAGGATCTTATTTACTTCTTTGGATATTCCTTTTTATTGAGACAGTTCAGTTGATAAAATGCGACAAGAAAAGATTAAAATTTTACAAATACTTGATCTTGTTATAATAGAAATTTCGAAAATATAGTTTTAAGTAAAGTTATATAAGTCATAACCAGGGCAAGTTTTTATATGCACAAAAAAAATTGAAATATGCGCTTGAAAAAGCACGAAAAAATGGTATAATATGCAAAGAAATATGCAAAAATAGCATGAATATGTATATAAAAACCAACGAATTTATGCATTCTTATATATTAATGTGTAGAAAATATGCACAAATATGGATTTTTTTAACTTTTAATCTCTAATAGATTTCGATGTTTATAAAAATATAACAATTTTAATTTTAAGTATCATATTTGAGGCTTCTGATTTTTTTTTTCTTTACAATATTTACAATGTATTCAAAATACTCACAAAAAAATTTTTAGAAATCATTTGATTAAACTCCAAAAAATCACAAAAAAAGTGTATTTCTGTTAAGAAAACTAACTTTTTGTATCCATTATATGCAAATTTATGCAAAGATTTAAAAAATAAGCATTTTTTGTGAAATTCTTTTGAAATATGCAAATGCTTACTTTCCAAGCGAAAAGCTTGAAAAACTTGCCCTAGTCATAACCATTTTAATGTTCATCATCAAATGTACGTAAAAATATTAATATTAATTTTTACTTTTATGACAGAAAATGATTCTCACACAGAAAATAAAAAGAGTTACATAAAAAAACTGATTTATTAAATAAAGTTGAATTAGGGAAATATTTTGTAGTATTAGGTAGAAAAGGTGCAATTTTTTCATACAAATGGCCGAAAGAACTAATAAGATAAACTCTATGTTCTATATATAGCAATATGAAAAAAAAAGTACTTTTTCATTTTCAAGCTACGAATGATTTTTAATGCTTCGGGGATGGAGTCAGCTACCTTAATATCTAATTAGGGTGTCCATCGCTTGTCCTAAAACGGAAATATAGGGTGGCCTTTAAAACATTGGATTTTTTAACTTTTTATGAATTTAACGCATTATTTATGTTAACAGCTACAAATTCAATGTTTTTATTAGTTGGATAGTTAGTCTGGGTAGTAATCTTCCATTTTCGGATATTGTTCCAATAATACACTGAGAAAAACAAAATGGCAACAACAAAACATGGAAGTAAGAAAATACTACTGCTAACATTTAACGCGGCACAAATTGGGCTGAATATTATGTCTTTCCATTCAACACAATTATTAATGACTTCAAAGTCTAAAATTCTGCGGTGGTGCGTGACGATCGCATTTTTCGTTTACGAGAAAATTTGGAAAAAATCAAAAAAATTTAAAAAATGTGTTTTTTCACCTTCATTCATATATAACTTTTGAAGTTGGAATGTAATCTTCAAGCACCACCGCAGAATTTTAAATATTATTGTCATCAACAACTATGTTGACTTTCAAAACATAACATTCAGTCTAATTTGTGCCATATAAAAAACAATAAAGCCTATTTTCGGCAAATTTTACTCTTTCATTTAAAAAATAGAGTGCATATTTATAAAAACGGGAGTTTATGTTACTGAAATGATTTATACATTAGTAATTAAGACCATAGACACTGTTTTTAATTTAAAACCCCATAAAATATGTTTTCTGGGTCCTGGTTAGATTCTGAGTCGATCTAGCTATGTCCGTCTGTTGAACGGCTTCGAACGGCACAACGAAGTTTGTCCCAAATATTTATCTTATATAAGGTTTGTTTGATATTGAAAATTTGTCAAACTTAGGCTATAACTCAAGAACCTTTTACACGATTTTTATAAGTGATACATCAAAAGATGCATACGAAAATTGTTTTCAAGGTATGTCAACAGTATTTTTCATTCGCTCGAGAATTTCAGAGTTATGGATCAAAATTTTCACCACTTTTCAAAAAAATAAATTTTAAAATTTTCGGTACTAATTACCGAATAACTACGGAAATATTAACTGAACAAAAAAGTATATAAATTCAGCTCAAAGACAATTTAGGTCGCTATATATTAAAGTTCAATTTATCTTAATTGGACGAACTGTTCTCGAGATATACAAATGTGACTGCCTAAAGGCGGGGTCATAGTAGTCATGCCCATAAAAAAATTAATGCGTGATAGAAAAAAAGTAAAAGCTGATTCTTATTTAGCACGTTGAATTCCATTTATTTTTTTATTTAAGACGAAAAAAAATTTTTTTTGCTCACTAGTGTATTTCCACTTAGCTATAGGTATACATGGGTATCCAAACTTAAATGTGAATCTTATCAAGATTTGTGCATCAATTTTTATAATACGTGGCTTTATTTACTGGTAGTTTTGCTTTGAGATAAAGGTGATAAACTTAAATATTTTTGATGTTTTCACTTTAAAAAAAAGTTTTAGTAAAAAAAAGAAATCTTGAATTTTGCATGCAAAAATTTTTTTCCGACACTTTTTTCAAAATATCTCCTAAACTATTGAGCGGATAAAAATTTTATGGTAATTTTATTCCGCATATCGTGGTATATCATTTATATAAATCGTGCATACCGAGTAATCGGCATATTTAGGGCACAATATTAGACCCGCCCATAAAAAAAAATCCCGACCTGATGGAAAAAACTGAAAGCAGATTCGAGTTTAGCATGCAGAATTCCATCTAGTCTACATATTTTTTTTTTGAAGGAGCTCGAAAAAAATTTTTTGTCGACTTAACATAATTAGTACAAATTATTGCCGCTAGATGGCGCAATACTAATTTTTTATTCAAAATACATCAAAACACCCTGTTAGGGAGACCGATTATTCGCGTTTTTGCGAAAACCGGTTTTCGAATAGTTAGAATATTCGTCATTTAAAAAAACCGGTTAAAAATTTCTAAATTTTTAGAAAAACCGGTTAACCGGTTTTTGCTTAAAACTTTAGAAAAAAATGTAGCGCGGTAGTTTAGTTTAATATTTCAAACAAATATAAATTTAGAAACAAATCATGATTTTCTGTTAACATTAGAACCTAGGGTAATGTATCTAATGTGGTTACTGCAATTTGATGATCAATTGTTAGAAACATATAACACAACCATATATGTTTCGGATATTATGCATTTGTGCTTATAATTGTAACGCACAAAAAATCTTCGGATCCCCACTTCAAAGTATTCCGTTCTACTTAAAATCATTTCCTTTTCGTTTTAACGATGTCCGGAAAAATCACAGATCTCAATTTTAAAGGCCTTAATGAAATTTGGTACAAATATATATTTTAGTATAAGGACGAATTAAATTTCATGTTATTTATGAAAAAATCAAAGTTATATTTTTAATACCTAAAAATAATGTTATTTTTATTTAAAAATATTTTCTCATTAATTAATTTAATTTAATAATTTTTTTAATGTATGCCTTATTATCCGCCAATTAATTTAATTATGAGCAATGTTGCCCGTTTAGTCTTTTTAAGGCTAAATCTAGCTTTTTTATTTAGCTTTAAGCCGCAAAATTTTCGTTTTAGCTTCTAGCCTTCTTTTCAATCTTAAAATTGCCTTAAAAAGGCTAAAATTTTTAGTATTTCAACAAAAAAGATAATTTCTTATTTGTTTTTACTGTAATTTTACTGTGTAATTCACACAAAAAATCGAGATTTATACACAGAGAAAACAGATTCGTTGGTGCAACCGAATTTTTTGCCAATCGAATTTGGTCGGTTCTATGTACATTCGATTGCAATAACTGAATTGATATGGTACATACAATCGTTTTATGAACAATTCGGTTGAAAGCTTTGGTTTCTATTGTGAATTAATATAAACAAAACTATTTTACATTATTCTTTTATTTCATTTAAGTATAAAAAAAAACAATATACAAAAATAAATTTGTTTACATAATTTTACACAAATATCAACATAAAGCTAAATTTGTATTGCAGTTCGAATTTGGTAATACCTCGGATATTATTTTTTACCTTAAAAAGTTAAGAAATAGTTCCATTATCTTAAATTCCATGGCAAAATTGTTGTTAATTTTTGCTTTATTGTAGATACTGCTGAATTTACATACAAACCAACAATAGTTCTATTCCAGGATTGCAATCTGGAATAGTTCTATTCCAGATGCAATCATTTAAAACATCCAATACGGACTATTACTACTATTACTAACCCATGTTCCAACACAGCAGCTAAATGTATTGAAGAGGCAAGATTAGATATGAACTTTTTTCCATATAATATGCAATTGTTTTCTTACCCATTTACTGATTTATTAATATTTCTAATATTAATTAAATGATCTATATTGTCCTATAGTTTATACATTTTCACAAACAATTTTGAGTAAGAAAAATTTTAATTTACTTTCTTTCAGTTGTGAACACCAACTTTCTATATCCTAGTTCAATTTTTCTTTATTCTTAAATTAAAGTATTGATTGGAGTGAATGAATTACTTGTTTATTATTAAATAAGTTTTAAATAATATATCAGTTGCAACAACTACTATTTTCAATATTGAAAACTATATATATTAGCTTATTTTACCGAATTAATCAAACAAAGTTATTAAACGAATAAATCAGTTCCATTATCTAATTTATTATCATAGAAAACTTAATTTGTTTATAATTGTGATACTACTATTCAACACATGGAATATAGCTTGGGTTTATATTGTTTTAGTAAAAGTAATGGAAGTTCGGATCATTTTATTAAATATCTAGAATTATAATCGATTTCCAACTGATTTTTTTCTCTGTGTGTATATAGGACAAATTTTTGCCTGCGTCGCTTCATACTCAAAATCAAATATACTAACTCATGGTATGGACTTATTTTATTAATTCCTATAATTATTATTATTTACCATAGAAACTCATCATGAATGTAACTTTAAAAAATATTATAAAAGAAAAAAATATCACCAAAAATTTTAAAAATTAAAAAGTTATGAAAAATCATTTTAAAAAAATTAAATAATTTTTCATATGAAATATAAGCCAAAGTTGTCGATTTATCATGGAACAATAATAAGTTATAAAATAAAAAATGTTAGTTTTTTTCGTGCTTTATTTTTTTAACATTTAGCCCTTTTCTGACCTTTTTGAAAGTCTAATTTAGCCTCTCTTTTTCTCACCTCCTAGCAACACTGATTCTTATATTATTTGCCAATAATATTTTCCACTTTTAATGAAATGTTCATTAATAAAGACATACATATTTTTTATTTACTGTTCATATTGTGAAACCATTATATAAGAAAAATTAATCATATTCCAATGAAGTCTCACTTCATTTTTCTAATTTAAAAGCTATTTATTATGATACAATTGTAAACTTAAAAAAAATTTTTAAAATATATCACTTTTTTGGCAAAATTTATAAGGAAAATAAAAACCGAGTATTCGACGGAAAAAATCCGGTTTATTCGATATTCGAAAAGCTAACATTTTAAAAAAACCGACCCGAAATTTTTCAAAAAACCGGTTAAAACCAGTCGAGTAAAACCGGTTCGATCTCCCTACACCCTGTATTTGCAAATATTATGAGTTCATATGTTAAGCAAAAATACTCGCCGAAGGATTTTATACAAATTTGACAAACATCATTTGGTCGAATACTGAAAATTTGAAGGTCAAAATTTTGATTTTCTTCAATAACCTAAAAATAACGGTAATTTTGTAAATAACGGAATTATGAAAAAGTTACAGAACAAATGTTGCTGCTGAAGCCCTAAAAAACAATTTTCAACAATAAAAAAGCTCTTTTTCGCAAAAAAAATTTCGATTTTGGCATATTGCTATCTATATAATATAATAATTTGTATTATTTATATGTGTAATATATATTACTGAGACTATTCGGTTAATCGAAGAATTTGCCATTAATCGGTTATTAACTGATCAACTTTTAATCTCGAATAATTATTTGTCGAATAACCCGATTAATATGAAAACCCGAATAATTCGTTATTTACATACAAAATAATCGGATAGGTGTTTGGTACTTTTTTGAAATTCGGCTTTTTAGGGAGAAAACAGGTAAAAACTGCATTCGGTACTTTTTTTGGCAGACCCATGTATATTTTAAATCAGAAAACAAAGAAATAAAATGAAAATTACAAATATAAGTTTTGTACTTTTTGGAAATTCGAACGTTTAAGGGGTAAAAATTATATCTATCTTTGTACTTTGAATTTTTTTGCTGAACAAATAAACTTGTAGGAGTTAAATAAAATACTTATTTTACAAAAAATGATTTAAACTAAAAAAATAATTTTTCATCAAATTACTTGTGAATTTATAAACAACACATTTTTCATTGATTAAAAGATTTTTTACACATTTTTTTTATATTTATTGACATATTCATATGAATATTTCATTATGGAATCCCACTAAAATTCATTGGAATGTAATTTTAGCCACATCCATGGGAAAAAAGTACTAAAAAGGGCTAAAAGCAGAAAATTCATTTTATTCAAACTCATTGAATAAATTAAAAAAAAAAATTTATGGATTTGATAAATAATTTAGTCATACAAAATAAGACTAAATTCGAGTATAAGATCAAATGCGAGCAAATAGTGTGGTACTTCTTTTTAAAAATATAATTTTTCTTAAGTAATTGAATGCAGATTATTAAATTTTGAGTCATATCTGTCGCATACAAATTTAATCACATTGACGTTTAACGAATCTGTTCTGGAGCGGAATTGAACCTAGAAACATGAAATTAAAGATGTTTGGTCTTTTGTCGATAAAAATTCATAAGGGCGACTTTGTGGTACTTTTTGTTCTTCTAATCGTACTTTCTTCAATTGTCTATAATATTAAACGTAGAAGCATTAAATTAAGCATAAACGATCCTGAGTAAATAAGATCCTATATGTAAGGATTTGTTGGTATTTTTTCGTTCTTCTAACGGTACTTTTTGCATTTCCCACTTGTAATACTGAACCTAAAAAAATTAAAAATATATAATTCAAAGTGAAAGAGGGGATTTTGTTGTACTTTTTCGTTTTTATAATAGTATTTTTTAATTTTCTATAATATTGGTCCCGACTGAATGAAATCCTACATGAAAGGTCTTTGTTGTACTTTTTATACCCTTCACCACAGGTGTAAAGTTTGTCATTCCGTTTATAATTTCTACAATATTTATCTAAGAACCCAAAAAGTATATATATTCTGGATTCCTATTGATACGGAAGTCGATATAACGATATCCGTCTGCTTGTTGAAATCAGTTTTTAGAAATTTTTTATACATCAACTTGTAGGAAATATTCCTTAGAAGAACTCTAATAAAAATTGGCAAAATCGGTTCATAAGTAGCGTAAGCTCCTACATAAGCCACGGCTTTCGTTCTTGAATCAAACAAATCGGTCCATAAACAACCGAGTTATTTGCAAATCCTTTTATTGTTTTTATGGGCACTGAAAAATAACAACAATAAGCTATATCAAATTTGGTTTTTTCAACTTTTTGAAGTTAGAGATTTCATTTTTTCACAGAAAATTTGAATTTTTTTTGCTGAACAAATAAACTTGTAGGAGTTAAATAAAATACTTAACCAAAAACTTATTTTACAAAAAATTATTTAAACTAAAAAATTAATTTTTCATCAAATTACTTGTGAATTTATAAACAACACATTTTTCATTGATTAAAAGATTTTTAGTATTCAATAAAATATTAATAAAGAAACAACTTAATATTTGAAAGTAAAATATTCGTTTCAATTGGTGATCCCGAATACTGAATACAATTCCTTGCTAACAAGATGCCTGCAACACGTTCTGCAACTGAACAACCAATTGTCTTTTTATGTATGATAAATCTGTTGGTAGGAATTTTCTCGTGGACTCAGACGCCGATATTTCTCTCTTGCCAGTACAAAGTCCATTGCTTCATTGGTCTTCAAAGGAATTTTCTTTGGAAATTTGTGGTTGCTGACGTTTATGATCCTATAATTGGAGCTGACTTTTTAAAACATGTTGGTATTATAGTTAATAGAAAAAAATCAAATTATTTACTCAACAACTGGTTGATCTCCTGCAGAAGGCCTTCTCCACGATCTCGATGTGCGCTAAACTGACAAAAAAACAAAAAAAATGGTTGAAACTTGTTTTCTTGCATTATTTTCATAATTATTTAGGATTTTTACACTGAACCAAATCTCGTGGGTAATATTGACGAACAATTTTCGTAATATTTTAACGAAAAAAAATATTTAAGTTAACAGATTTTTTCTTCAAATCAATAGAATTTTTCTTCAAATCTACTAAAAAATTTTTGTCAAAAATATTTGTTTGTAAAATATGTTGATTTGAATAAAATTTCGTTAAAAAATTTACGAAAAATCTGTTAAATCGACGAAAATTTAGTTAAATTGACTCTTAACTAACAATTGGCAGTAAGAAAAACAACACCCAATTTTATTCAATTTAACATCCCAAAAAGAAGTTAATTTTAATAAATTATCTGTTAAATCAACTAATATTTTTTGTAAATTTTAAAATTGACTAATATTTTTTAGTCAAATTGAATAAAATTCATCAAATTGAAGAAATTTCTTCATGTAGAATTGAAGAAAATTCTTCAAAATAAGTTTAAACGTCTTTACATACAATTACAGTTTTTGATAATATATAAAAAATATAAAAGTATATATTTCTTATAATTGTAGTATTTATTTAGTTTATACTAGAAATTATTGACTGTACTATATACTATATATGTACATATATGAACGATATTTAAAAATTTAGTAAATTTTACTAAAGCCATGTAAAATTGAAGAAATTTTGTTGAAATTAACAATTTTATTTTAGTCAAATTGAATAATATTCTTCAATTTGACTAAATATCTTCAAATTGACTAAAGACATGTAGAATTGAAGAAATTTCGTTAATATTAACAAATGCATTTTAGTCAAATTGAATAAAATTCTTCTAATTGATGAAATTTCTTCAAATTTACTAAAGGCATATAGAATTAAATAAATTTCGTTAATTTAAATAATTTCGTTTAGTCAAATTGAAGAAACATGTGTAGAACTGAAGAAATTTCTTCAATACAGAAAACGCATAGTGAAGAAGATCAGTTGAATGACAAACAATAAAGCTTGTGCACGTGTTTTTGTGTCAATAGATTTAAATTTCGTTTAATTTTTTTTTATACAAATACGAAAATTTTCGAATAAATAAAACATAGTAAAAAAAAAGTGTGAATTTGTGTTAAATCAGATATACTTCAAGAAGAAGCAAGTTTCGATCAATAAATATATAAATCTCCTGCAAAAAATGTTAATTTATGTGCAAACTCATGGATGGCACAAAATGCAACCAACTAAAGCACTGTTAAGCGTAAGGACATTTGGAGGACTTTTTTATACTTTTCACGGTAATGTTACACTAAGAGAAAACTCTTCATTCTAGACATGAATTTCGTCATTGTATCAATGAAATTTGTCATTGAAAGTGAGCTAATGAAGCCCTTCATTATATTAATGAAGAATGTTTCATTAAGTTTCATAGTCCATTTTTCGCCGTTTTTTGGCGAAAAAGTTAGTTACTTTCTTTTTGAGTTATAAATAAAATTTCTTAAGTAACATACATAGTATTTATATTTTTCTGAAAGATTACTTTATAAGGAATTATGTGAAGGAAAAAAATAATTAAAAACTTTAACACTGCGTGAACTAGGGTCTCTCAAAAATTACCAATTTTTTATAATTTTCCAATTTTTGTCTTAATTTCTCAAATCGCAAAGCTGGAATTAAAAATTAATTATATTTTTTACAAAGTTTGATGTGTTTTTAATTTTTTGGTAATAGAAATTTTTGCTGCCCGATATCGGTTGAGAAGATATAGCAAAAAAATTAAAAAATCCCATTTTTGTAAATTTTTTAAAGCTTTTTTAGATTTGCGGGATTTCTATTGAAAAATCCAAAAATGTGATTAAAGGTCCAAATTAAGCATCAAAAAATCTACTCAGGTGCAAAATTCAATATAAAAATATTACCTAACAAAAATGTTATTCCAAAATTTCATTTCAATCGGGCCAGCCTTTTGGAAATTCTAGATTTATTTGCATTATATTTTTGAAACGGGACACTGTGCATCGTGTTACAAATGAGACAACAAAATATTTCATCATCTTGGCTAAACTGCAACCAGATATACTAAGCCAGTTGAGTGATACTGTTACGAATTCCCCCAATGAAGCATATGGACAAGTTAAGCAACGTCTAATCGATAATTTTTCTGTTTCCGAAGAAAATCGCATAAAAAACCTGCTTACAAACTTAGCAACATCGTCCGAGCCGCTGGATAATCTTGTTAAATTGGCTGACATACAAATTTCAAATATTTCAGAAATTAGTTCTATCAATGAATTTTCTGTAATTAAAGCACATATTTAATGTATCAACACTACTCTACGTAATCTTCAAACATCTAGGAGAAGCAGATCCAGCGATACACATGGCAGTTCCAGCCGTAACTCATCTTTGTTATCATCGCAAATTTAAAAATGGATTCGTAAGTGCCGTCCACATTGCTTGTTTGTCAATAATTCGTCGGAAAACTTACAACCCGGTCACTAGACAAGCCCTTCATTATATTAATGAAGAATGTTTCATTAAGTTTCATACATATTATGAAATGTTTTTACAGCTGTATAATGAAACTTGTTCATTAATAGAATGAAACTAATCATTGTTCCAATGAATATATTTCATATATATTATGAAATTTTTTCTTTATACAAATGAAATTTATTCATTGATATAATGAAAATGCTTCATTGTGTTAATGAATTTGTTTCATTAGCCAAATGAAAATGTTGCATGTATTTAATGATCGACTTTCATTATTCAATGAAACTTCTGCGTTGTATTTATGAAGACATTTCATCAAGCTAATGAAGAAACTTCATTATATTAATGACAATGTTTCATATACTCTATGAAAATTTTCCCCCATATTTAACCAGTAAAATTAAAATTGAAAATTATTTTTTGACACAATTATAAATATATTCAGATATAAAAAAAAATAGATGAAACGAAAAAGAACCAAAAATAATTTAAAATGATATTAAATTAATTTGGTTTTTTTAGTTTCAACTAAATTGTTTTATATATCTTAATATATTTATAAATTCATAAAAAAATATATTTCAATTTTAATTTTTCTGATTTTTTATAAAATAATATAATAAATAAGAAATAAATTTAAATAAAATGTATTTTATTTAAACATAAAAATGTCAATATATAAATAATTATATAATACATAATACTACTGTTAATAAAAAAATTGGAAGATGCTAAAGGATACTCTACATTAAAAATGTGAAATGACTTAAAACATATATCTAAAGCTCGACAAAAATCATTATATTCTATTAACAGAGAATTAAGATACACAAAAAATTGAGATATATTTAAAATTTTAGGGTCTCCTAATCCCAACAATTAATGAACAATAATTAGACAACAAAAAATCAATGTGATTTTGAAGAGTCTCGCCAATATATATAAATAACTCTTGAGAATTTGCTATATTCCTTCTTTCCAGTATTATCCTTTATGGGGAATTTCTTCGTTGGGTATAAATAATAATGCAGACTCCATAATACTTATAGTAAAAATGTGCTTTTATCTGTAAAATTAAAAAGAAAAAAGTTATATATTAAAATATCAAAGAATTATATAAATTAATTACCTTTATTGATTTGGTCCCACTCAAAATTGTTGACAATATTTTTAGTGTCGATGTCGTGAATAGTTAAATTATATTTTATGTACTAGTTGTATATTTGGTCGAACTTTTCGTTACAAACAGAAATTGATGAATAACTTCTTTGCAGAACATTAAAGTCCATATAAGGCTGTAAATAATTAAGAATAAATTTATAAAACAAATGAATGCAATTTTTGTTAAAAGAAAAGTTTTTATACAGGCTCTTAAAAAATGTATAATAAAACAACCAAATAACAAAATTTTAAATACTTACCAATTATAAACCAATATATATATATTGAGGCCATAAAGTTTGGCATCTAAGTGTATTTGATTCAATCGGAATTTTGTACACATGACCATGTTACATTGAAATTTTTGGCTGAAAGACTGTCATATTTCAGACTTAAGAAAATTTATGCGTTGTCTTCTGGAACTATGGAAGAAAGAAAATACTGGTGTACATATTTTTTTATTAAAATTTTAAATAATACTACCTCTTTTTTGTTTGTAGATGAAGGTTCAGCTTCGGAAAACCTTAATTTGTTCTTATTATTGTTCTATTTTATATAAAGTTGTCCACGCCTTTATGTACGATAAAATTCCCAGAGCACGCGAAATAGAATGTTTCAAAATCAACAGCGTCATCTTCCGTTTATGACAAGATAGTATCTTTAACTCGGATGTGTATTTTAAAACCACATCCGTTTTTGTACATAGTTCCACAACATCCATAGGTGTCACCATGTTAAAGAAAATTATAACCTTTTTAATGCCTAAAATTATTATCATTTTCTTTGAAATATTATTTACCGTAAGTTTATTTTTAAGTAAAAACTATTTAATATTTCACTTGATTTTATATTTTTTAAAAAAATAATTTATAACATTTTTCAATTGTTACACTCAAAATCCTTAACTTTACTCGCAGAATTCAACAAGACAATTAAATATAAAGGTTGTTGATTTTTCTTTTCTCTTTAAAGAACTTTAATAAAAAGCAAGGTGACCAACGGTTATATTTATTAATACAACTTTTATAAACATTAACACCCGTATGCAAAAAATATTATTAACTTTGCTTTCAAGTACACATTTATTACCCAACACTTAAAGGCTAACAAACTTTTGTTAAAAACACGTATCCAAAAACACTGTTTTAAAACACAAAGTTTTTTTAACGTTGATAACGGCAACACTTGTATTTTTTCCCCTCTTTATAGTTAAAGTTGTACACTACCGAATATTAATACATTCGGTTGTTCAAACTTCTAAAAAAGCTTTTTATTGTTTAAACATTAAATTAATTCCTTTTAAAACATTGTTTCCATTATTATTATTACTTAGTAAAAATATAAAGAAATAATAGAAGTTAAAGCAAAAATATGAAAAATTATATGAAGCGGATAAAATAAATATTCGAACAACGAGTTTATTTTATTTATTTTGATTGAACGTACATCACTAAAACATTTTTTTACATTTTTATTATTTTTTATATGATGTTATGTGAATTTTTTGGTTTTTTCTCTAAATATTAGTCTGAAATAGACAAATCGGACCTAAAATTAATAAAAATATCGGCCTGAAGAAGAAGAAAGGTATAGAAGACTAGAATAGGTTGGAGCAAGCGCGAATTTTTTGCAAAACACAAAGAGAAAAAGGAAATTAATCATAATATCACTTGTAGTAAGTTTAATGTAAGTTCATACCTACTTTAAAATATTTAGATTACATTTGTTATATTTTAGTTTTGCATACAGTTTTAAGGAATTTAGCTTAACAATACTTTGTAAAGCTGAGTTAAGTTTTTTTGCATACGGCCGTAAAACGACAACGATTAGAACATTTTAGAAATTAATGTGTGAATAGCAAATACATAAATAACTGGTAACCTTAATTTCTTTAAATTTTACAGTTAGTTTTAGTGAGTAACGTAAACATAAGATTTGGAGAGTAGACTGAAAACAAGGAGTGAAGAGGGGTAAAAATAACTTGCATTCTTGCTTAAAACAACAAATACACGTACATTCAATGAATAATGTTTCATTGAATATATGAAAAAGTTTCGTTTTTATTTACATTATTTAAGCAAGGAACCGAAGAGATGAATAAAAATAGATGGGGAGAGGGTGCATAGAAAGCAAAACACACACATTTGCACTTTTTCAGTAATACGTATGAAAAATATTCATTGTAGTACGTTACCAAAGGAAGTCAGATTGTTTATTATTTTTCAATAATTTGTAAAAAATTATACTTCATTATATCAATATAACAATTTTCATTTATACAATGAAATCACGAAACTTCATAAAAAATGGAGATTGAAAGATTTCATTCCATGCATGAAATTTTTCATTATATTAATGAAATTTTTCATTCATGCAATGAAGAATTATCAATGAAGCCGCTTCATTGTCTGAACGAATGATTTTTCTTTCAGTGTAAACATTTTAAATTTTTAATATTTTAGGTATATTTATAGAGTATTCATTTTACTCGACTTTTTCATTGTTCGAATAATCAAATAACTCGAAAATGCAGTTTTTAAGTTACTCGAATAATCGAGTAAAACTTTTAAGTTACTCGAGTTATTCGAGTAAATTATGCCTTAAAATTTTACTCGTTTTTCAATGATTATTAAAAAATTAAACAAAAATATAGCTTAAAACAAGAAATAGTCTTTCAAAAATAATATATAATTAAAATTTGCGTAAATATTTATAAATATTTGTCTTTTTTGATTATTATTCATTGATAGTAAAATAAATATGTCTAACCATTTTGGTGTATTAATTCGAACAAATTTTTATATTAAAGTGAGGTTAAATTAAAGGAAATTATCTATACTTTCGATAACAATTTAATGTTGAGTTTTTAACCACTTTGAAATAATTAGCGATTTTGTCTCACTTTTCAATTTGGACACATACTAATCTATGTGCTACACAGAGGTTTTCAGTTTTATTAAAAATACTTATATATACAATATTTGGGAATGTTTTACCCATATACTACGATGACTAATCGCCAGACATAGACAACTAAATTAAGTATTAGACAGTCATTTAATAATATACAACTGTATATAGTTTTTAAGATAATTTACTCTTATTTATATTATAGTGATCTCGTGATTATGTTTTAGTTCTATTTTGTCCAAAAATGTTTCGCAACTCTTAATTTCCTAACAATACCGGTGTAAAAGTATAGAAAATTCTTTATAAATTCTATAAACTTGTATAGTAAATTAGTCATATATACAGTAAGTTAGAACTTACAACTTTTCTCCATTTAAAAGACAAATTTATTGTAAATTTAAAATATATAATTATTTCTCCCAAATGTAAGCGTAAGAATTATAATTGGCTCTATTATGAAATTAACCATAACTTTTACCCATAATGTTCAATATTTTATTTTTCCTTTCTGCCTATTTTTGATTCCATCCAAGCCATCACCATCATATACTCCACACCAGACTGAGAATTTATTGATATGTTTTTGTTTTTGTAAATCAAGTTTAAAATCCTCTAATTTATTTCTTATAAAACATTTAACATAATAAGGAGGATCCGTTTTCTTTATCCTTCTCAAATTATTAAAATTATAAAAAATTATTTGAATTTACATTAAAAAATTTTAAAGTGGCGTTAGTATTTTTGTTTAATTTTTGTGATCGAAACTACCTTTAATTACGTGCTGTAATTTAGTCATATATTCGGTTCTTTTACTAAATATATATATATTTTTTAATAAACTTCCGAATTGTGGTGCCACTTTTAGATTCTAAACATCCTATGAAAATTTTGAAACATTGTTTTCAAGCTAAATTTTTAAAAAAACTAAAATTAAAACATCCTAAAAAATAGTTAAGAAAGGAACTATTTAAAATATTTTTTTACTCGAATTATTCGATTAATCGGCATAATTTGCTCGAATAAATTTTTACTCGAAATTCTTGATTTTAATTTAATCGAACGAATATTTAATTTTAATTTGACGATTAATCGAGCAAACAATATTCGAGTGAATACCCTATATATTTACTTATTTTATAAATTATTTCGATAGCAAATATAAACAAATTAAATTAATCAACTGCCAGACCATGGTCATCATTATCTCAAGGAGCCGTTTTGGATTATGTAGAACTGCACGAAAAAAATTTCCTTGGAAAACCTAAAAACAAACCTACTACAAGTAAGCACAAATGATTTGCAAATGTAGGTAAATATTTTTTGTACTATGTATATAAACTTTTTTATTTATATTTTCGTTTTCTTTACATTTTTTATATGTTGCTATAAATCATCCAGAAATAAACTTTAAAAATACTAAGTTATAAATCTGTATGGGCTGATATTGAATGCAGTGCACTGCTTGTTGATTACTGAGTGAGTGCACATCTAATGTTGTTAATATGTGGTACAAAAATAGTTTGTTATGTTAAATAAAATTTTTAATAAATGTATATTTTTTTATTTTCTCAAGTCGATATCGATTAAACATTTGTACTAAAATGTGGGTTGTTTCCATTCGATTTATAAAGAATTTTCATAAAACATCATCAAAGCGATCATGTCAAGGATCCACAAACAAATTTTGTAACAAAATATGAATCAAATAGATAATATACCTGAAGGTAATATATTACAATTTAATTATAAAATAAAAGAATTTCTTATTTCTCAAATATATTTTTTTATATTTCAGACGGTAGTATATTTGTTTTATTTTACATTTTGAAAGGGTCTAACCTTTATCATAAAATTACTTTAATTAAAACTTTTGCTACATAAGTTTATATTAAATTTAATTAAATAATTTTCTTTATACATTTTAAAATGCTTATGTCTAACATGAATTATATTTTTTTCACAATAAATATTATCAAAGTGTTTAAAATTTCTTATTTGTTTTATTTTGATGATTTTAATTTATAGTAAATTTTCCTACAGGGGTTAAACTTCACTTTGGAATTGTCAAAATTTTGTCAATTTGAATAAAATTCAAATGTTAAATTGAATAAACATTCTTCAATTTGAAGAAAAAAATCAGTTAATTTGAATACATTTTTTATTCAATTTAACTAAAATGTAGTAGAATTAAATAAAATAATTTTGTTAAATTGAATAAAATTTCTTCAATATGAATAAAATTTTTAGTTAATTTGAATAAAATTTTCTTCAATTTGACTAAAAATTTGTCAAATTAACTACCTTTTAATTAACTAATTGAATTAGTCATATTGACGAATTTTCGTCGATTTAACTTACTTACTAAAAACTAACAAAAAATTCTGTTAAATTGAATAACGATTTTGTTGGTTGATATTTAACCTACTTTTCTTCAATTCTACACCCCATTTTACCGTATTTACTGCTCATTTTTGGTTCAGTGTTTAGTTGTTGATTTTAAATTTTATTTAATAACCATTATTTAAACATTTGAATTAATTTAGTAATTTATTCTACAGGTATTAACATAAAAATTTTAGTTTTTTTTTTTTTAATTTTGCAGTTTTTTTCAGTTTTTATTAATATTAATTGAATTTAAAAATCATGCATTTTAAAGGAAACTAATTATTAAATTATTTATTTAGATAATTTATTTCGGTTTTAGTTAATTGTATTTATTTTAATTAATTTTAACCCTATATTCTGTCCTGGTCGCATAATACCAGGACAGAATATAGGGTGCAACATAAAAAAATGTTTTTTTATAAAATTTTATTAGAGAGATGTTTTTGTATGATTTAGTTAATTTTTTTTTTTCAACTTTTAGGGCCGTTATTATAACCTACCTATAAGGTATCAGTTATAGGTAAGATAAACTAAAGTGAACGATAAAGTGAGCTTTATCTACTTTTGGTTATTACGTACCGTCTATACTAGCCTTTTTCTTGTTCGCACAAGAACAAAACGTCGGCAGAGCAACACACACAATTTTTCCCTTTTGTTTTCAGTGGGCAGAACATTTGTCGAACAAATCATAATTTTTTGTTTGCCGTCAGTGTCACTTCGATACTTTTACATGCAGCGCCTCTTCTTCCGCATGCAAAATGACGTCTGATGGCAGACATGGTTGCTCGAATAATTGTGCGAACAACGGTGTGCGAACAAGAACAAAACATGAACAACTTGGGTCCACACTATCCAAATGCATGTGCGCACAACATTTTGTTCAATGTGCGAGCATGAAAAAGGCTCGTGTGGACGGCAAATTACAACTTGGTTTTAAGGTAAATTTTATAATTTTGATAATACGGCAATATCAATGCAAAAACCGATTACTTTTGGCCACTTAACGTAGTGGCAACATGTACTATTTGAACGTAACTGCTACTAACGGAAATATAAACAAACAAAAAACAAAGAAATTTTTGAAATAAATAAGTTTAAGCTAACTAAAAGACAACGCCAGAGCAAATATAAATATAGACAGACAAATTATTAAAAATTACAGCGGAATAAATATGATTTTATTTATTTCTTTTATAAAGCAGAAAATATGGCAGCTCTGAATACATAAACCGTCCGATAAAAGTTAATGGTCAGATGTTCTTACCTTTAGCTTATTGGTCACTTTTGGCTTAACTTATACTTATAACAACCAAAAACAGTTAAAGTGAACGATAACATCCAAACTTTAGTTATTGGAAAGTTATAATAACGGGCCTTAATGTAGTATAGCAAAAACTTAAACTATATTCTAAAAATTTCACTTTTAGAATATAGTTTAAGTTTTTGTTATTGTATTGAAATTTTAGTTTCATTTAGGTAATTTTGTTAAATTTTGGTCATAAAAAAATAACAGGCAATTTAATAAAGTGCACCAATAAATTTTAAAACCATTAGTTTTTAATATGTAAATGAATCTTTTAATTGGTAATGACAGCATATAGGGTAAAAAATTTATGATCTTTTTTCTTTTTTATATATTTTTGCATCTTTATTATTTAACACATAAGTTTACCTCTTTTATGGGAATATCTAAAATCATTTTGGAAATCACTGTTCTCTTTCATATCTAATTACCACCGTTTTGTTTTGATTTTTTTTTCTTACTGAGACATTTTTTTTATGTTTTATATGAAATAAAAGTTACTTTTAAACGTTTGGAACCACTGATTTTTTTTTTTTTACTTTTTCTTGTTTTATTATTTATTTATTTTTTGTATTTTTTTTATTTTTGCTTTTAAAACGTTTTTGTTGTTGGTGTTGTTAGGATTTGTTATTCATGTTGGAGAATTCAGTTTGAGGAGAAAAAAAGCCACCCAAAGGGAATTCCCTGGAAAAGAAAATTGGGGATTGCGTTTTAGAGTTTTTAAGTGATTTCTGAAATGTTGATTTGCAATATACAGAAATATTACTATTAGGCTTAATTTTCACCAAGTGGATTTTATATCTGATAAATAAAAATTACCTTTTTGTATTTGTTGGCGAAGATTTGGAATACATGGGCTTCTGCCAAAATATTTGATTTTGTGGCAATGATTATTTTACTAATAGATTTATCAATTACACTGGGTTTATAAGTCAATTCGGATACATGGTATTAATAAGTACTAAGCCTCTAATCAACTTTTTTTGAATTGACTCTAGTTGCACTTATAACGTGGTTTTGTCGTCGGCTGAGGTAGCTAGTCGACTCCAGGGTCTACTTACGGATCCATAAACCTTAAGTAATAAGACGGTTAATTTACTCTTTCTGGGGGTTAAAATAATTATTATCTTTATTGAATATTTCTTTATTTCATATACAAAACATTTATTACGAGAGAATAACTACGGTTGGGTTGGATCGGCTTTAACTAGGATTGTTACGATTCTTCGGCATATAATAGGATAGGTTCGGGTATTCGGCTTAAAATCGGTTCGTGTATTTTATCAGGCTCGGTTCGGTTATATCAGAAACGATCTTTAATTTAGTGTAGAACAGGCTCGGTAGCGTTGTACGTTCGTACAATTTGTTCGGGTTTACGGCGGAGTCGGAATCTGGTTCAGGTAGCAGCTTCGGGGATCGAAGATCGTATGTTTTTCTACAATTCGTACAATGTTTCTTTAAGCTAATGTCTAGCTACTTCTCAAACTACCTCTACCATGCACTTCTACGGGTTAATATTCTACTTCAATGAACGGGCGACCGGAGTCTACTGTGAGAACGAGCAACCGAAGTCACTCGTGAGAACAGCCGACCGAAGTCTACTGTGAGAACGAGCAACCGAAGTCACTCGTGAGAACAGCCGACCGAAGTCTACTCAGGGCTGTCAGATGTGGCGATTTTTAATTGTTCTTGGCGACTGAATTTTCCGTTTTGCGACATGGCGAATTTTTTGGCGATTTTTAATAAGGTGGCGATTTATTTGGCTTATTTTTAAAATTTTATTAAATAGGTATTCGCATAGTAAAACTTTTATGTTTTCTTACTAGAAAACGTATATTTTTAGTATTTTTCTATCCAATACAACGGTTCTCAAATGGGGGTCCTCAGTTCTCAACACGGGGTCCGTACAAAGATTGTTAGGTGGTCGCTAAGATCTTTTGCTTGAGCATGCAATTAAATAATATAGAGTAAAAATTCGAAAACTATTGTTTGTGCCTGATTTTTATTATCATCCTGGTCATTTTTGCAAATTGTAAAATCATTTAATGATATTTCGTCCTTGGCTCAAGACATTTAATAGCAATTTTTCAAATCCACTTTTAAATACAAAGGTTTTATCTTAAATTTATAATTAACTAAAGTAAAATGTATTTACTGTTTTCTTTAATATAGCCTGATTAAACAAAAGCATTTTCAACTTATAACTTATCAAGTGGACCACGAAGATAGAGTTTATAAAAACCCCTGATCTGAGTCGGGGATCCCATACAGCAATTTCTCCTGCTGCAATTCTGAGTTCGTAACTTTGAGTCTACATTAGAGAAATTTTTATCAAGATAAACGTCAAATTTTTGTTATATTTGCAGATAATTTTTTATCTCTGTCAATTATAGGGGAAAACGTATGTCATAATAAACCATGCAAAAAGTAACAACAACAATCAAGATGGCGTCTTTTACCAAGCATTATCAAGACAACGTTGTCAGAGCTCGAGCGCTGACAATTTTCTTTTAACTCTGCAATAATACTGACAAATTCAGTCTACATTAGACAAATCTTTATCTTGATAAAATTTTGACGTTTGTCTTGATAAAAATTTGTCTAATGTAGACTCAAAGTAAGAGAGAGGGGAGAAGGGAATACTAAACATTTACAGAGGTAAAGAAAACTTTCTCGTACTCAGAATTTCAGCAAAAAAAAAAAAAAAATTCCTGTTTATGAGCCCCTACCAACTAAATAAAGATCCTTAATTTATACATAAATATTTCCAATAAATGTTTGACAATTTGTTTTCTATCATTTCAAATATGAATATTAAGATTTTATGGGCCATAATGAAAAGAAAACGGTCATGAATAAATTTATTCTTCGAAACAATTTATATGTTTAATAGGACAGATGTTCATTATATAATTTTAGAATTAAGTATTCTGTTAAAAAATATGATAAATTTTTAAAATTCTTGACCTAAAATGGAGCTATCTATGTATGTCAGAAAAGTTTATTAAAAATTATAATTATATTTTTTCAATTATTCTTAGCTACTTCA
The DNA here is from genome assembly GCA_951394005.1 of Protophormia terraenovae. Lineage (NCBI taxonomy): Eukaryota > Metazoa > Arthropoda > Insecta > Diptera > Calliphoridae > Protophormia > Protophormia terraenovae. Next base: position 73,164,020 of record OX596073.1, on the reverse strand, counting down.
ATTATCATTGACTTTCCCAGCAAAAACTTTGGTTGCCAGGTAATGAGTTAAGAAGCTAATATAATGGCTTTACACTACTTACACATTAGCTGAATAACCCATTATTTTAACACGGTGATGACATTAGAGGCAACTACTTACCTCATGTCATTACTTAGATGTCATTAGAAGAACTAATTACTTTTAAGTTGTTCAGTAACTCATCGATTTTAAAGTATTACTGAAGCCATTATAAGTAAGTTAAAACAAGAGGAATTAGTTGCTTTTTTTAATTTTATTAAAAAGAAATTATGCAATAATAAATGTTTAAAATATAGATGGATTTATACTTCAATTAAAATACCTACAATATCCTTCCGACTTAAAATCCAGACCATGGTAGTACTCTATTTGCTGGAACCGACTGCATCTCATGCAAATTCAATTATGGTACTTGGGGTAGTTTCATCTCAAGATCTGCTACGGACTTATTCTCGGCGCAGAAGCCTCAGACTGAAAAGTTGTAAGATATTGATCTGTTTTAAGTGTGATCTAAATGCAATGAATGAAATATTCTTACCTTTATGACAACTCTAAAAAAATGTAAATCTGACAAATTTTTGGCTGTTGAACTGTTGACTTTTCTCCTCTGAATTTAACAAATTTATGGCTATTATAAAAAGAACAATGAAAATTTTACTATATTTTGCAATAATATTTTGACACTTACCATTATTTAACACGGATAATCAACAAATTATTGAGAATTGTAAAAATGTTTTTTTTATTTAATTTTTTGGATTTATTTTTAAATGTCAAGAACTTTTATTTTGAATATTTTGTCAAACATTTTGCTTATAAATTTTATTATTTAAAATTTTTTTGTAAAAGTGCAAATAAACAACAGAAACTTTTTATCAAAGAGAACGATTTATTCAATATTCAAAGCTTTTATACGAAATATAGTAAAAATAGACAAATTTAGTTAATATACCTTATTTGTATAAGATTATTGAAATGAGATCATTATTTGACTCTTTTAAAATTGTGTAGCATTTAAATATCCAAAGTATAAAGTATGTGGAACCATTTATTTCCTAACTCACATTAAATCGTAACTATTTCTTATGTATATTATTATTGATTTAAAAAATACTGAACACAAATAAGTAATTACATGTCGGGTTAAAAATAAGTAGTCACTTAACTACTTCTGTGTAATGGTATGGTATGTTGTTGTTGTTGAAAAGTAACTACATACGTAACTACATGCCATTACCAAGTTTTTGCTGGGTTGTTGATGATGAATTTACATTTTAAAATTATATAAAATTTGAAGCACTAAATATTTTAGTTCTTTTTAGTTTTTCTTTAAAAAAATATATAAAATTTAATTTTTGGCGATTTTTGATTAGCAATTTGGCGACAGAGGCTCAAAAAAATCTGACAACCCTGAGTCTACTGTGAGAACGAGCAGCACGAAGCCACTCGTGAGAACAGCCGACCGAAGTCTACAGTGAGAACGAGCAACCGAAGTCACTCGTGAGAACAGCCGACCGAAGTCTACTGTGAGAACGAGCCGCACGAAGCCGACCGAAGTCTACTGTGAGAACGAGCAACCGAAGTCACTCGTGAGAACAGCCGACCGAAGTCTACTGTGAAATTTATTTGACACCCAACCGAAGTCAAGTGTCCTAGGGAAAAAATTCGACTTTATTTCACTTTCGAAAAATATATAGTCGGCTCTTCAATTATTTATATAATTTCCGAGACTTGTATGACGAGTTCTTGTCTTGTTTGAACCGCCCGACTGTAACCAAACCTTGTTTACTTATACTTATTCATGTATAAACTAAATGAGAATTATAATACTGGTTGGGTACCAAGCAACATAAGTGAAACAACCAATGTAATTATACCATATGTGTTTTACAGTAGGGGCGTTCAGTGTAATTACCTATTACCAATAGGGTATTCAATATATAAGTATATAACTGGAGATAATTACTAATGTTAATATTGTAATGAAATATTAAATATATTAAATATAATATTGAATATAATATTAAATATATTAATGAGATATAAGATTAATATTGGAATATAATGTAAAATAATGTTAATAATAATGTAAAATAATGTAATAAGATTTAGAAATATGAACGTGAAAAAAAAGTAATGTTGGGTGTACTATTTCCACGTTACATCCCCCTCCTATTTCGGAGAGCGATGCTCTAATCGGTGGACCGATAAAGATAATAATTTCTTCATGTGTGGGCGAGTTTTTGGTCCGAGGACCCGCACTACCTGTTACGGTAATATTTACTTCTCCGGGGAGAAGCTCAGCCCTTAAACTAAAATATCTTAAATTATCTTAAATTCAGAAATAAATTACTATTATCTCTGCTGTTCTACAGCTTATTTTTTTTATATATTTTTTTTATTTATTATTTATTATTTTTTTTTTTTTTTTGAGATACTGCGTATGTCGAGGCTTCTTTGATGGCCGGTATGTCTTAATGTCCCGGAATACCTCCTCGCTGAACCTCGGGTAGGTGTGACGATTCTCCGAAGCTCTTTTCTTGGTTTTCCTTGGTGCTCGTGCCGCCTTTTCTGCTGCTGCCCTCGAAGTCGACGGCCCATCCTCTGCGGTGTTAGGCTTTGAGGGTGATGGTGGAAGTGAACTGGCTAACGGCGGTGGCGGAGGACACTCGTCGACCGTTGTACGTCGACTTCCTGTGGTAATCACCGGGATAGGTTTTCCAACCTCGGTCGATGGCGGCTTCGGTGGGGCCGATGTCATTGTTGAAGTAACCGAACCGGCCTGGGATTTGACATTGTGAGCGATCCTGACTCGACGCGATACCTGGCTAATATAGGCAAGAGGCAGTGGTTGAGATGATGGATTTGGAGGTGGCCTAATTTGGATATTGGATATAATCCTTGGTCTGGCTTCAGGAGGCGGTACGTAAGCGGCAGGTTTTACAGCCCTTGCCGCTGCCGAAGAAATAATTTTTCTGAGGTTTGTCCTTTTTCTGTCCATCTCGTCTCTCTGAAGTCAGGCTAAGAACTGATGTTGTGATGGTAAACCAACTTCCTTTTATACCCTTTTATTTATATTAACTAAATGAGAATTTTTATTTTTGAAGTGTAAGGAAATTATCGCTGAACATGACATGGTTAGGATTTTCCAATGAAGGGTTTCAAATCTTGGATATTCGCTCTTATTTTCCGATTGTCCCCATCTTGTAATTCGTAAATATTAGAAGCAAGGCAGCGAACGAACTTATACGGATCACTGAATTTTTCGGCTAATTTTTGGGCGAACTTATCAGCCGCTGATGATAACTGTCGTTCCTTTTTTCCAAACTTGTTCGCCTGAGGCCGGTTTCCATTGTCGCCTTCGTAGGTTATAATATTTTGCTTGTCGTGCAGTATCATCTTTCCTGCGTTGTTCTATCGCCTTCCAGCATTCCTCGATGTCCTTTTTAGACATATTTTCCGAGGGACAGTCGTAATCCCGTCGTAGTTGATTCGGGCAAATCGGATTTTTACCGTAGACGATTTCGGCTGGAGTGAGTCAGGATGTTTCGTTGGTGGCGGTATTAATTGCAAAGGAAATTTCTGGTAGTCGCTGATCCCAGTGGCGGTGATCCGAACCCGTTGCGCAATTATTGTTTTTACTGTTCGGTTCGGTAAAAATTCTGGGGCAGCCAAAACGAAATATAATTCGTTAGCGAAGGGTTTTAACGACGTCTTTTGCGAGTGCTTGTCGAGTGGGGATAAGTTCAACCCATTTGCTGAAAACGTCAATCATAACAAGAAGTGCGGTATGACTATTGGTAGAGCGAGGCAAAGGACCGATAAAATCAGCGGCAACTATCTCCCAAGGCCTGGTGCATTGCATGGTGTTCATGAAACCTGCGACTTTCCTCTGTTCGGGTTTGTAACGAGCGCACGTTTCACAGGATCGTACATATTGTTCAACATCCCGATACATTCCCGGCCAGTAATAGTTTAGAGTCGAAGGCCGACTTGCGGAGTATATGTTTGAATAGTTGATCCTTAATAACTTGAAAATCTGGGTAGTTATTCTTTCGAACAAGCATTGTCATGCGATCGTACCAATCGACCTCAGACACGGTCATGACAGCATCGGGCTCGGTATGAGGAAGAGGTGCTCGGGATAATGCGTCAGCCACGACGTTAAGACTCCCCTTTCTATACTCAATGCTGAAATCGTACTGTTGAAGCTCTAGGGCCCACCTGGCTAATCGACCCGAGGGATTTTGTAGGGAATGCAAACACTTCAACGAGTGATGATCGGTTATGGTGGTAAAATGGTATCCCTCTAAGTATGGCCGCATTTTTCGTATCCCATACAAGATTACAAGACATTCCTGTTCGGTGGTGGAATATTTTTTTCCAGATCGGTAATGGCGTTGGAAAAGAACGACCCCCAGTCCTTCAAGACTAGCGTCCATTTGAAGAAAGAAAGGATGCTCAAACTTCGGACAACCGAGTACTGGTGTCTGTGTGAGAGTCTGATTTAGGCTTTGGAAGGCTTCATTTTGTGCTTTTCCCCAATGCCATATTTCTTGTTTCTTTAGCAATTGATTTAACGGGCGACTAACCGGGAGAAATTGGGTACAAACCGACGGTGCCACGAAGCTACCCCTAGGACTCGTCAGAGCTCCTTCAAATTTGTTGGTGCCGGAAGTTCTTGGATGGCGGATGTTCTTAGTCGTACTCTGTTCTCTTTGTATATCACCTCAATTGGAAATATGTCTGCACCATACCTTCCTAACAGATTGGGTTGATATTCATATTTAATAGGTGTCGTTTTAGTGGCTAGCCGATGTATGTTCGTGACGCTCCGGTGTCGATGAGAGCTCTCGCTATTTTGCCGCATACTTCAACGGATATATAGTATCGTCCATCAACCGACGGGATAGTTCGTTCTGAGACAGCGGGTAGATAACTACTACAGTTACATGTCCGAGATAACACACCATCTCGTCCGCAATATGAGCAAAAGAGCCGGAATGCAAACGAGCACTGAGCTCTCCTATGGCCAGTTCTTTTACACCTCCAGCATCTTGTCGAACGATCATACCACGAGTCTCTCATCATATGTGAAGTTTGCGGTCGTTCTTCACGTTTCAATGCCTCAAATTCATCTGTGAGGGAAATCAATTCATCAAGGTTGGAAAAGTCGTTTCGACGAACGTAGTGTCTATACTCAGTTCTTAAGCCATCGTAAATTCGATCTAAGTGGTTCTGCTTCCGAAGTTAAGGATGTTGCCGTGAAAGAGTCAGCATCGTAAGAATGTATTCTTTGGCTCGTTCTCTCCCATTTTGCTTCCGATTATAAAAGCTTTGTTCGAGCTGAGAAAGGTATCTAGTAGGTAGGAAAAACTTCTGTATCTCTTCTCTAAATCCGGTCCATGTATTGATCGTGTCACGTTTTACTCGATACCATTTTAGTGCATTACCCTGAAGTACGCTTAACAATGCGGGAAGTAATCGGTCGAAGGGTATGTGATAGCTTTCGGCTAGCTCTTCAAAACGTTCCACGAATTCCATGAGATCGGTATCTCCCGAATATGTTAAGTTCCATCGTTGAATTGTCGACATGACTTCAGTATCTGAGAGATCGCATTTCGATAGTTTTGGTGGTACGGTTAAGAATATTTCCTCATTTACGACACATCTCTCGGCGGACTGTATTTCTTTCTCTAACTCTCGTAAGAGGTTTTCGGTTGAGGCTCTCAGTCGTTTCGTACGAAGATTTCCAATTGTTTTCGTAGGTGTTCCACAGTATAGCCTGTCGTAGATATGCCGGCATTCTGACATTGCTCGATTAACTGATCTTTCCGTAACAGGTAAATCCAGCCGATTGAATCCTTTTGTAAAGTTTGGCTCGTAGATGGGTTATCGTGTTTGTTACTCTCGTAATGTTGGCCCGATTCTTCCTCGTTGGCAGCGGCATCCTTTTTCCCGCAGTGCGATTTAGAATCGGGTCCCAGCTCGGGCGCCATTTTATAACGTGGTTTTGTCGTCGGCTGAGGTAGCTTAGTTGACTCCAGGGTCTACTTACGGATCCACAAACCTTAAGTAATAAGACGGTTGATTTACCCTTTCTGGGGGTAAAAATAATTATTATCTTTATTGAATATTTCTTTATTTCATATACAAAACATTTATTACGAGAGAATAACTACGATAATGGTGGGTTGGATCGGCTAGGATTGTTACGATTCTTCGGCATATAATAGGATAGGTTCGGGTATTCGGCTTATAATCGATTCGGGTATTTTATCAGACTCGGTTCGGTTATATCAGGAACGATCTTTAATTTGGTGTAGAACAGGCTTCGGGTTTACGGCGGAGTCGGAATCTGGTTCAGGTAGCAGCTTCGGGGATCGAAGATCGTATGTTTTTCTACAATTCGTACAATGTTTCTTTAAGCTAATGTCTAGCTACTTCTCAAACTACTTCTACCATGCACTTCTACGGGTTAATATTCTACTTCAATGAACGGGCGACCGAAGTCACCCACTCGTGAGAACAGCCGACCGAAGTCTACTGTGAGAACGAGCAGCACGAAGCCACTCATGGGAACGAACCGAAGTTACTCGTGAGAACCAGGGTTGTCAGATTTTTTTGAACCTCTGTCGCCAAATTGTTAATCAGAAATCGCCAAAAATCGCCAAATTAATTTTTATATATTTTTTTAAGAAAAACTAAGAACAACTAAAATATTTAATGATTCAAATTTTATATAATTTTAAAATGTAAATTCAGCATCAACAAAGTCAATGATAATTTCAGTAGCTAATAATAATTGAATAAAGAAAAAAATATTAATTTCAATACACTTCTCTGACATACATAGCTTAATTTTAGGTCAACAATTTTAAAAATTTATTGAAATTAATTATATTTTTTAATAGAATAATTCTAAAATTATAAAACGAACATTTGTCCCATTAAACTTATAAATTGTTTCGAAGAACTAATTTATTCATGAACGATTTCTTTTCATTATGGCCCATAAAATCTTAATATTCATATTTAAAAGATGATGTAAAAATTAATTTATAAATTAAGGATCATTATTTTGTTAGTCGGAGTTCATAAACAGCAATTTTTCTTGCTGCAATTCTGAGTTGGCAAACATAAATTAATACTTAAAGATAAAAATTAATGGCATATTCTAAATTTGATACAAAATGCTTTTGTTAAATCAGGCTATATTTAAGAAAATAGTAAAAACATTTGATTTCAATTAATTATAAATTTAAGATAAAACGTATTTTAAAATTGCTAATAAATGTCTTATGTCAAGGACTAAATATCATTAAATGCTTTTTACAATTTGCAAAAATTACCAAAATGATAATAAAAATCACAGACTAATAACCATAGATAAGGCAATAAAAATCATGCACAAACAATAGTTTTTGAATTTTTACTCGATATTTTTTGTAACTTTGCAACTTTATTTTATAAGTATGGAAAAATTAATATAGAAATGTGTATGGCTAGTAAAAAAACGTAATAGTTTTACTATGCGAATACTTATTTATTAAAATTTTAAAATTAGCCAAATAAATCGCCACCTTATTAAAAATCGCCAAAAAATTCGCCATGTCGCAAAACGGAAAATTCAGTCGCCAAAAGCAATTAAAAATCGCCACGTTTGGCGAAAAATCGCCACATCTGACAGCCCTGGTGAGAACAGCTGACCGAAGTCTACTGTGAGAACGAGCGGCACGGAGCCACTCGTGAGAACAGCCGAGCGAAGTCTACTGTGAGAACGAGCAACCGAAGTCACTCGTGAGAACAGCCGACCGAAGTCTACTGTGAAATTTATTTGACATCCAACCGAAGTCAAGTGTCCTAGGGAAAAAATCGACTTTATTTCACTTTCGTAAAATATATAGTCGGCTCTTCAATTATTTATATAATTTCCGAGCACTGTTGCCAGATTTGACGATTTATCGTCATTTTGACGATTTTTGGGTCTAAAAATGGCCTGTTGACGATTTGACGATTTTTACCCCTAATTTGACGATTGTTACTAAAAGAAAATTCAGAACTATTTTTAAATTTTTTTATATATTATCTTTAAAATTAAATTAGATGGTACAAAAATATTAACAATTTAAATAAAAATCTTCTTAAATTTGCTAATGTAAATGGTTCATTTATTAGGAAGGATTTATGGGAACCGATATAATATAATTTTATTATGAAATAAACCCTACAAATGGCCATAATACTTAAATAGTCGAACTTGTAACGGACGAAAAATAATTCTACTTTTGGGAAAACTATTTACTTCCTTTAGACCGACTGTGCTCAGGGAAAATGGGGTGGTGATCTTGTTTTCCAAAAATAAAATGCATGCTACATTAAATTTAAAGATATAGGTAGCTCTATTTCTTATATTGATACCAAAACAAATGAAATTAAAAATATAAAAAATTAAACCTTCGCGAAATATAGTGAAGAGATAGATGACATCAATCCCTGTGCTCAAAACCCACCCTACCATTGCTATCTTTGCACAATAAAAAAGTTCTCAGATAGTCCAAAAACCAAATATCTAGCTGTTTTCTAAATCTTTCGTGGAATTAGTTAGTACAATTTTTAGTTAATCATTATTAAAGAAATCATTTTATATTTGATATTTATATATAGAATCATAAATTTTAAAATTAGGATTCATTAAAATTAATTTGCAATTATTTAAAAAAATGTTTGTTGGGTTTATAATAAAGAAATATAAAAAGCAAAAAGGAAAACAAAAAAAAAAAAGAATTTAACATTGAAATTTTAAAATTAATTTTATGTTATTAACATTTAAACTTGAATGTTATGAGAAAATTACTGATAATGTTAATTTAACATTATATGAATATATGTGTATATTGTTTATTTTTAATAAAAAAATTAGATTTTGATAAATTAATTATTAAATATGCTCACTCACCAATAAAGAATCCGATGTTACAGCAGGCCTGATGTTCATGGATGTGAAATTTGGAATTTTGATGCTAAATAAATTATCATTTATCTCATTTTTGTATGTGGGTTGTTAAGTATAAGTGATATGTATGTTTATAACTATTTCAATATTTTAAAAGCCGTTTAAGTTAAAAATTTAATTTGAAATTGAAAACAAATAGAATCAAGCAAAAACAAATTAATTTAAATATAAAAAAACAATGATTTGATATTTCAAATAGTTTCCATATACAAACGAAAATTCGTTTGCTGATTTCAGGGATGTGTTCCTGGGCTTGTCCTTTAATTAAGGACAAGTGAAAGAAATATTAAGTCGAAACGCTCGACATTATCCTTGACTCGAATTATTTGAAAATAATAAAATGTTGTTCTAAATTGTTTAAAAATTATATTGGTTTATATTTTCGTCCGGTCTTGCTGAAATTATTTCCTAAAAGTTCCTCCGTTTTTTAAAAGGATACTTTTTATATTCTGTCCAACAATCCTTATAAGTTTACAAATGTTAAATGCAGGAAAATCAATTATGATCTGGAATAATACGGTTTTGTTCCTTTTAATGTCTTGTAATTGAACACATGAAAATTTGAAATAGTTAATAAATACCTTTTTGTCCCTTGGACAAATTGTTCCCAATAAATATCTGGATACAATTGGATCGTGCATCAACTTATGAAGATGTGTATTACAACGATTCCTAATCCACAAACACCAAAAATTTTTCAAATTTCATTTGACAAAAAAAAATCTGTTTTTAAAAATACAAAAAAACCAAAGTGAAAATATACCAACAAACAATATAATAGAACTTGGACCTCACAAACTAGGAATCCAAAGACATTTTTGATGAATTCATTCAAAATTAAATTTTGTATATATTGTAGAAATATAAAATAAATAACTTATTTTGTTTTGAAATTCACACAAAATTACATACAGGTAACTCTCGATTTACGCGAAGTATCGCGTAGGCAATTTCTTTATAACGCGATTTTATTATTGACTATTTTTTGAAGTACGAGTTTTTATTTAACGCGAACTTGGTATAACGCGTATAAACAATAGTGACAAATTTTGAATTGCACAAAGTACGGTAGCGTATTGGAAAGAATTTATTGAAAAAATATATTATTTAATGAAATAATGGCTACAAAATAAAAAAATTTAAACTATAAGCGAATTGTTACATAATTGCTTAAATATTTGTATACATGTATACATTTATCAGACTTAATAGGTAATGTTTACTTGATTTTCATAATATGCCCAGTGGTGTTAGGCTTTTTTCTTAAAAAATCGTCAAAAATAAGAAAAAATATCGTCAAAATCGTCACAAAAATTTAAAAAAATCGTCAAAAAAACGTCACTATCAAAAACTTTAAATTAAGTTTTTTTTTTCATAATTAAAGTTAAAATTTTGTTAAAAAAGATAATATTTAAAATAGTTTATACAATTAAAATGAAAATTTGAATTATATCAGTGAATTTTTGACAGAATTTCTTAAGCGCAGATTGTTTAAAGATTAAATTAACATGCTAAAGTCGCATCATTAAGATTAATAGGTATTTTATTACTACTATTATTTTTGGAAATATATGCAGTTGAATAATTATTATTTTCATGGAAATATTTAATTCTAAAACGCTTTTATCTTTTCAGCTTTTTTTAGTTGTCAAAAGTCCACAGAAAGATTATTTACAAAAATATAGTAGTTTATAATGTGATTATTAATAATATTTCCTGAAATAATTGTTCGAGTTTTGAAAAAAATTTGACGCAGTATATAAGAAAGTAAGGTATTTCCTATTTATGACTCAAAAAGTCATTCTAATTATGTGTGTTAATTATGAATGAATTCCCAAAATTAAATATTTCCCTATATTAAAAGTACAAAAATATAGATTCTTACACAATTTTCTGAAATATATATAGTAAAAAGTATTTCATTTAAGAAAATCGTCAAAATATTAGCGACTTACTATAAAAAATCGTCAATCGTCAAATTACAAAATTCATTGAAAAAAATCGTCAAAATGACGTAAAATCGTCACACCTAACACCACTGAATATGCCACCAATATAAAATTAATGTAATTCTTATTAATTTCTTTTCAATTAAAAATTTAATTTTTCATCAGAAAAAGCATAAAAACTGTTCATTAACATATAAAATGCGTAGTTTTTCATATTGACGATTTTTTGACGATTTCAAAAAGTTGATTTGACGATTTTGACGATTTTTTTCTCCACATTTGACGATATTTCACCAAATTTATCTGGCAACTATGTTTCCGAGACTTGTATAACGAGTTCTTGTCTTGTTTGAACCGCCCCGACTGTAACCAAACCTTGTTTACTTATACTTATTCATGTATAAACTAAATGAGAATTATAATACTGGTTGGGTACCAAGCAACATAAGTTAAACAACCAATGTAATTATACCATATGTGTGTGTATATATTTACAGTAGGGGCGTTCAGTGTAATTACCTATTATCAATAGGGTATTCAATATATAAGTATATAACTGGAGGTAATTACTAATGTTAATATTGTAATGAAATATTAAATATATTAAATATAATATTGAATATAATATGAAATATATTAATGAAATATAAGATTAATATTGGAATATAATGTAAAATAATGTTAATAAGATTTAGAAATATGAACGTGAAAATCAGAGTTTAAAAATTAGTAAATAGTTTTTTCGTTTCTACGGCAGCACATTTTGAAAATATGCATCCTTAACATTTTTTGAAGTGAAACATACTAAAAATATATCACAATCAACGAGCGCCATATATGTTTTCACTTGTACATTTAAATATTTTTAGCAGTTCTACTCAAAAAAAAGCACACACCAACTTATTTTATATTAGCTTTTTTATTTATTAGTTGAACACTATCAATTTTCTAGTTCTCTTAAATATTTTATTTACATATTTTTCTTCTCAAAATATATGTTGAACAAAAATTATACAAAACAAAAAATTTGCAACATGACCAGTACGAACTGCGTAAAATATTTCAGCTTGTGCATTTCTTACTGCGAAGTAAATGTGTACGAATAAACGAAGACTTGCGAAGCTGACAAGTTGAATATATGCGTACGAAATATGTGAAAAATATGTTGAAAAAATATGCAAAAAAATATGCTGAAAAAATATTCTTGTGCGTGGAGATCTTTAGTAATGTATAAACAGAAATAAAATGAAGTAGAATTTAAAACAGAAGTAAACAAAAATGTTTGTTTTTTTTATTGTTTGTAGTTTTTAATTATTTATTGAATAATATATTAAATGTTAATTAATTGAAGAAGCTATTAAATTATATAAAGACTAGTCAAATTAATTATGTTACTTTTAATGAATATGTGGGTATTGTGACATAGAAATAGATTAACGATGATTATAATAATCTTAAAAATTTAAGTAGGAGCTCAATAAAGTGTTAAGTAGGAAAAAATTGTTTTATACAAATTAACAAATGTATTTTTGCATGTATTGTTTGCAAAAACAGCAAAGGATAACAACATACAATTAAAATCAAAGTGATCGATTTAAGATTTATAACGTAAGTGGAAAAAATATGGAAAAAGGAAAATTATAATGCAAAATTTGGGATGACAAATTTGCCAATAACATCATGTGGATGTTAATATGGAAAACAAAGAGGAAACAAATAAATAACCACATTACAGTACGAATTGTGTTGAGAATAACAAAAATATATATTTTTTCTTTTATTAATAGGTATGTAATTTGTCCTTGCATGTATGATCGAATTTGTAGAGCTGTGTGCAAAATAATTGTAGAATTACGAAATACTGCTGAATTTTTGTTGTTTCATATTTCCTAGGAATTTATAAATAATTTGTTTACATAAAAGTCCTAATTATAAATAGTAATTTCTACGCATTTTGGAAAATTATAACTTTAGTAAAGCTTTCTGGTCACCTATAATTTAATAATAAAATTCTTTCAGATAGTAAAACCTAGCGATTTATGAAAAATGTATTTGTTGCAAACTGCAAAAGTATAAACCGGAAATCTCGCATACCAAGTGGGATTTGCTTATTTTTCAATTAACATAAATACTTTATTTTGAATCAAAATTTTATTAATGGCCCAAGTCAAACAGAGAAAAATAATCTAAATGAAAATAAATAAAACAAAATGGAAAATTTATCGAAAAAGTGAAAAAATTACCTAATATTTACGAATAATTACAATCAACCAATATCTATTATGGCACTTTCATGGCCTCGGTTGTCAAATTTTTTGTTTTAGAAATCAATTTTATTTTTCTGAAAAATAAAGTTAGATCACAATTCGTACCTGGCAACCCTAGTTAGGACTTCAGGAAGGCATAGCTTTATAAGAGAGTCTAATTTTCCACCAAGTCACAAAGCTCTGGATAGATTAAAAAAATTTCTGAAAATGACGCATAAAAACGCTTATCTCCTCTCACTGCCAAAAATTTCAAAATCTGGCTCCTTTAGGATTTGAAGGATTAAATGCTTTATAAGTAAACAAAATTTAGGAAAAAGTTGCTAAGGAAATTATATATAGAAGATATAGATTGAAATTAAAATAAAATCCAAAAATTTAAGAACTTTTTTCAATAAAATGTTTAACTCATTCAAACATCTTGTCTTGATTTAATGATTTTTTTTTATAACATAGATATGAAGTTCAGTTTTCAAAAACCTAAGTCGGTTGTCAAAATACCTAAGTCTAAGAATGTGTAAAAATTTTTCATTGAAAATTAATTGTAGTACGTGTGCCTTATTGAGTAATTTTATATACATATATCGTCCATTCCATGAGAGATTTATAAAAAATTACAATTTTTTTACGGAGGGTCATTATATTTTGTCCATATTTGGTACGCATATAATCTAAGGAGTCATTTAAATATATCCATTTTTATTTTTTTGAATTTTGAAAAATTCGCGAATTTATTCGTTATTTTGATTTTTCGAAAAGTCAAAAAAATCGCAAAAGTGTCTAACTTTAAACACCAATATCTCTAAAAGTTGTTAGCGGATTTTAATGATTTAAATTGCATATTTAAGAAGAATATGTCCACTATAAAAATAATATTATAATTTAAAAATGCATTCATAATGCAAATGCAATTTTAGGATGCATTTTTGAAAAATTTCTACCCTTTAGATTTTAATTTTTTTTAATATGTTAAAAAGCAATATCTTTACTATAAAATGCAAAAATAACTGTTCTGGGACAATAAAATCTACTATTTTTAATATTTTTTTAAAAAAAAATTTTCATAAATTTTTTCATACAAAAATTTAAATTTTTCAAAAAATTTTGATTTTTAACTTTTTTTTGTTTTGCTCTTTTAGTAATATGTAGCTTTAAATGTTTATAACTCCTTAAGTAGACGTCGGTTTTTATTGATTTAAAAACTAGTATAAAGTTTATTACTATAAATATTGTAAATTATATTGTATGAATCAAATATAATTTTTTTTGCTAATGATGCACTCACGAAAAGAATGCAATTTTCGGATGCATTTTTAAGAAATTTCTACCCTTTTGATTTTAAATATTATTGCTTAATATTGAATACAAATATGTATATTATATAAAACATTAGCACTTAATCTGGGACAAATAGGTTTTCTACCGCAAATAACAAATTATGAAATATAATGATTAAAATTAATTTTAAAATAAGCTCACAAAAATTAAAAAATATAAAAATTAAAAAAAAATAAAAAATTTTTTATGAAAAAATTTGAAGAAATATTTTAAAAAAATTTTTTAAAATAGTGAACCATTTTGCCCCAGAACAATTTATATTGTAATTTTTAGCAAACATAATAATGTTTTTTATATCAGAAGAAGAAAAAAATTTTTCAAAAATGCATATTAAAATTGCATTTGCATTATGAATGCATTTTTAAATAATAATATTATTTTTAAATTACTACATTTCTTTGACTTTTCAAAAAATCAAAATAGCGAATAAATTCGCGAATTTTTCAAAATTCAAAAAAATAAAAAGAGGTATTTAACTTGCTCCATAGGGTATGCGTATACCAAATATTATTAAAATCGGAAGACATACAAAATATATATATATATATATATATATATATATATATATATATATATATATATAATATTATACTTTAATTCCATGTATAAACAGCAAACAAGCGGTTTAAGTTAAAGAGCGATAATTTTTTTGAAGCTGTGTAGAAAAGAAAATTATTTCATAATTATTGTTCATATTTATGACCAGGGCAAGTTGTTCAAGTTTTTCGCTTGGAAAGTAAGCATTTGCATATTTAAAAAGAATTTCACAAAAAAAGCTTATATTTTAAATCTTTGCATAAATTTGCATATAATGGATACAAAAGTTAGTTTTCTTAACAAAAACACAATTTTTTGGTAATTTTTTGGAGTTCAATTAAATGATTTCTAAAAAAAGTATTTTGAGTACATTGTAAATATTGTAAAGAAAAAAAATTCGGAAGCGTCAAATATGACACCTAAAATTAAAATAGTTATATTCTTATAAACATCGACATCTATTTGAGATTGAAGTTAAAAAAATGCATATTTGTGCATATTTTCTATACATTAATATATGCATAAATTCGTTGGTTTTTATAGACATATTCATGCTATTTTTGCATATTTCTGTGCATATTATACCATTTTTTTGTGCTTTTTCAAGCGCATATTTCAATTATTTTTGTGCATATAAAAACTTACCCTGTTTATGACTTATATAAACAAATTATTTATAAATTCATAGTCTAGGAAATATGAAACAACAAAAATTCAGCACACAATTATTTTGCACACAGCTCTACAAATTCGATCATACATGCAAGGACAAATTACATACATATTAATAAAAGGAAAAAAAAATTATTTTTGTTATTCTCAACACAATTCGTACTGTAATGTGGTTATTTATTTGTTTCCTCTTTGTTTTCCATATTAACATCCACATGATGTTATTGGCAAATTTGTCATCCCAAATTTTGCATTATAATTTTCCTTTTTCCTTATTTTTTCCACTTACGTTATAAATCTTAAATCGATCACTTTGATTTTAATTGTATGTTGTTATCCTTTGCTGTTTTTGCAAACAATACATGCAAAAATACATTTGTTAATTTGTATAAAACAATTTTTTCCTACTTAACACTTTATTGAGCTCCTACTTAAATTTTTAAGATTATTATAATCATCGTTAATATATTTCTATGTCACAATACCCACATATTCATTAAAAGTAACATAATTAATTTGACTAGTCTTTATATAATTTAATAGCTTCTTCAATTAATTAACATTTAATATATTATTCAATAAATAATTAAAAACTACAAACAATAAAAAAAACAAACATTTTTTTTACTTCTGTTTTAAATTCTACTTCATTTTATTTCTGTTTATACATTACTAAAGATCTCCACGCACAAGAATATTTTTTCAGCATATTTTTTTGCATATTTTTTCAACATATTTTTCACATATTTCGTACGCATATATTCAACTTGTCAGCTTCGCAAGTCTTCGTTTATTCGTACACATTTACTTCGCAGTAAGAAATGCACAAGCTGAAATATTTTACGCAGTTCGTACTGGTCATGTTGCATATTTTTTGTTTTGTATAATTTTTGTTCAGAGAAGAAAAATATGTAAATAAAATATTTAAGAGAACTAGAAAATTGATAGTGTTCAACTAATAAATACAAAAGCTAATATAAAATAAGTTGGTGTGTGCTTTTTTTTGAGTAGAACTGCTAAAAATATTTAAATGTACAAGTGAAAACATATATGGCGCTCGTAGATTGTGGTATATTTTTAGTATTTTTATAATAAAAACTTTTGTTGATGAAATATTTTTTGATTTGCTTTCAAGTAATATGAAAAATGATGCAATTTTTTGAATATTTTAGTAGTAATTTTTAATTCTGGTGAAAATAGTAATGTTGGGTGTACTATTTCCACGTTACACACTATATATTGAAGCATATTTCGAAAACTACTTGATTTTATTAAAAAAAAAAATATCAAAAATCTGCAAGTCTTTCTTACATTACTTTTTAATACGGAAAACAGCTATGGAAATATTAAGCCCATTTTCTAAAAAAAAAATAAATTTTACACAAAATTGCAAACAAAAAAATTTCAAAAAATCATAAAAATTCGAAAGTGACACAAATTAAAATTTTTATTCCTTAATCATATTGATAAATTTCTTGCAAGTAAAGTAAGATTAAAATCAATGCGTAAGTTTTGATTTTATTGACAAAAAGTCACATAGAAAAATTAAAAGTAAATAAAAAAAATAAGTGTAAATAACCTACATAGATGAATTCCGCTAGCGTGAACTTGGATCCTAAGTATAGTCAGCGATGGGCGTGAATTTAGGAAATTTTTTAACGATTCACAATCCAGCTTAAACGTTCGTCATTGCAACTGATAGAGCATAAAACCTGCTGCATATTCTGTAAAGTTTAACGAATTTAGTAACATGATACAGAATTCGTCATTTGATATTTTTGCTGTGACAGAGTGTTAACTTAAACCTCATGTTTCAAGCAGTTCCGTAACTATACCTGGCCATAGCATCCCATTATGGCGAATGTGAAATTCTTTTTATTGAATTGGGTGAGGTACACAGAAAAAATTATAGTCAAAATTTTTTATTTTATTTGTACAAAATTTCATTGACGTTTCACCTTATATGGGAGATGGGCAGTAAAGTGAGCGGACCACGCCCATTTTTGGTTTCCAAGTTTATATTGACCCTCGAACTATTTATACAAAATTTCGTTGTCGTACATGCCTTTATTAAAGAGATATCAACAGATGAAACTACAATGGACTAACCAGGACCCAGAAAATATATACTTTATGATGGTGGGTATAAAAAGAAGCACAATTTTGACAATGTCAATCAAATAAAAATAAATTATTTTTTTTATAATTTTAGGCATTCGGAGGTAAGCTTTATTAATTTTGTAAGATTTTTTCATATATCAACAATTTTCGACTTTTTTATAATTTATTGAAAAGGAACGGGTTAACAAATTCTCTTTTGCAGTTAATAAATGGAGACTATGAACAAGGAAGCACAACTAAGACAATTTAAAAGGTATGTAATATTCAATTACTTTCTGAAATATTATTAAATTTTGGTATTTCTTTCGTATAGAGTTTTTATTACCATTCCTTATTGACGGATAATTGCTTGTGAATAAAAAAGAAGCTGTTTCTAGTATATTTGTAATGTTCCAAGAAGCATCATTCATTAAGCAACATAAGGAGAAGACAGAAAAAAGTATATATCGTCCATTCCATGAAAGAACGCCCAAGAATATTTTTTATGTTTTCCGATTTTAATAATATTTGGTATACGCATACTCTATGGAACCATTTAAATATCTCCATTTTTATTTTTTCGAATTTTGAAAAATTCGCGAATTTATTCGCGATTTTGATTTTTTGAAAAGCCAAAAAATCGCAAAAGTGTCTAAGTTTCAACACCAATATCTCTAAAAGTTGTTAACGGATTTTAATGATTTAAATTGCACATTTAAGAAGAATATGTCCACTATAAATGTAGTAATTTAAAAATAATATTATCATTTAAAAATGCTTTCATAATGCAAATGCAATTTTAGTATGCATTTTTGAAAAATTTCTACCCTTTCAATTTTTTTCTTCTTCTGATATAAAAAACATTATTATGTTTGCTAAAAATTGCAATATAAATTGTTCTGGGACGAATGGGTTCACTATTTAAAATTTTTTTTTTTTTTTAATATTGGCACTCATATATCCTGAGTGCCATATATGAACAAAATCGGATGAACCTCCGTCAAAAAATTGGTATTTTTTATAAATCTTTCATGGAATGGACGATATATGTACAGTGGACGTCCAGTAGTACGAACGCTCTTTATTACGAATTTCCAATAATACGAATGGCAAAATTTTTGCATTGACTACTCTATAGTACGAATAGATAGGCATTTTTTCTATTCGATAGTGCGAATGGTGGTTTGTTATAAGAATTTTAGTTTTATTTACGTATGAATGAAGTTTTTATTATGTTTTTACTTCATGCTTTCGCGGTCATCCACGTTTAGCGAAGTTATTGTGAAGTTTTTTTATTTTTAAAAGTGTTTTGTGTTTTTAACTGTCAAAATGTTGCAAGTAAAACGATGTAAAAAAAAGACAATTTATTTGCAAGATAAATTAAAAATTATAGCAGACCACGAAAATAAAACATCGTTGTTTGAAATTTCAAATAAATATGGATTATCCGAATCCACAATATGTACAATCATTAAACAAAAAACGCAACTGCTGAATAATTCCATGAGTTCGTTAAAAAATCGGTATAGACTTACAAGTGGTGAATTTAAAAAAATGGAGGATGCACTTTACGAGTGGTTTTTAGCACAAAGAAAATTCCATATCACAGTCGGTGGAGAACAATTAAAATGCAAAGCTGTGGAGCTGCACAAAAAATTCTACAATGGTCAGTTTTGTGCCAGTGATGGTTGGCTAACAAAATTTAAAAAGCGTTATGGAATACGATTGTTAAAAGAGTCTGGTGAGAAATTATCTTCTTCTAAAGAACTTGTTGCGCCATAAGTTAGCGTCTACCATTATGGAGCATGGGCTATCAAACGAGGTAATTTTTAATGCGGATGAATCTGGTCTCTACTGGAAAATGTTGCCAAACAAAACTTATGTTCACAGTGGAGAAAAATCTGCTCCAGGTAGAAAATTGTCAAAGGAGAGATTAACATTTTTAATGTGTGCTAATGCTGCAAGAACTAAGAAAATTAAAGTTTTTGTAATAGGAAAACCTCAAAAACCGAGATCTTTTCTGAACAAAATTCTTCCTGTAGAGTACGGAAACTCTAAATCTGCTTGGATGAATGCAGCTCTGTTCAAAAAATGTTTTTTTTTTTTTGATAAATTTATTCCAGAAGTAAGTTTTAGTAAATTGTTTTAATGTTATTAATGATTTAAAAAAATTTAAAATATATTTACAGGTAGAGACATTTTTAAAAGAAAAAAACTGCCAATTAAGGCTTTTCTAATATTAGACAACGCTCCAAGTCATCCACCGGCAGATGAACTGGTTCATGATACTAAAGATGGACAGATTTGGGTAATGTATATGCCCCCAATGTAACTCCACTAATACAGCCCATGGACCAGAAGGCAATTAGGCTCTTAAAACTGCATTACCGTAACAGTTTACTGTCAAAAATTGTATCTTCCAACGAAAATTTAGAAACGTCCCTCAAACAAACCACTTTATTTGAAGCAGTTTCATTGTATAAAACGTAATAAACGTCAATGTTTAATAACGGATTTTTTAGATAAGTAATTTTTTTTTTGTTTTTTTTGTTATATGTATATTAGTATGTTCTTTCATGCCTGTTTAAGTTCAAAAAATGAATTCAAAATAATACAAATTAATTATATCTTGTTTCGTTATGTAGTTTTTAATAAAAATATATATATGTATATATTAGTAAAATCTAAATATTTTATGTGAATTATTTGAATTGGAACATAAAAATGCGTTGTTCAATAATACGAATTTTTCGGTACTACGAAAGGGCCTGACAATATATAATTCGTACTAGCGAACGTCCACTGTATTTATGTTATATTCTATACATTATTATTGTAATACATTTTTATTTTATAAGATTAATATTTATATAAAATTATCATTAATACCACCAATATATAAATATATTTACATATTAGCTTAAAAGAATATATTTTATTAAAATTTTAAATGAATCAAAAATAAATATTGTTTGAATATCTGAAAAAATCCAAATATTATTTTGTTTCCTTCAATAAACAAGTTTTTAAAATTAGTGAGAATATTCAAACACTATATTTTATAAATAATATAATATTTTAATAAAAACGTTTTTTTTTTTTTTTTTCAATAAAATTTTTACGAATTTTAATATTTGAATTTACAAATTTCGTGATAGGTCCGATTTAATTTAAAAATATTATTGAGTTTACGAATTCAGTAATAGAATTTGAAATTTAATTTTTCTATGTAGTAGTACTATACTATTGGGAGTTGTCTATTTACCAAAAGGTATTTTAAATATATTTGAAAATTTAGTAGGTGATATTTTTGAACAATATAGTAATATTGTTATTATTGGGGATTTCAACAATAACTTGTTTAATCCCATTAAATAAACCCTTTTCGCCTTTTTTGTAATCGTTCAAACTTATCTATTGCACATAACTTCTTGCCAACTTATTTTGATGTTCAGCACGAGTCTACATCGCATTAGATTTATTTCTTGTTAGTAATCCTTCTATTTACCATAGCTCCTATATACGGGCCTCTTTCGAAAATCACCAAAAAGTGAATAAATTCATATAAATGTTAGCATGGACGCAATATTCCGCATTCGTATGTCTTATTTTCCACTTAATATGAGTATCGGTCAACATTTGGTTCCAAGTCTAATCTTGATGTACACAATGGTGTAGGGTATCATATGGTAGGGCTTGACCGACTATATCTTTTTCTCTCGTTTTTGCATCATTTAATTTATGGAATCAGGAATGCGTCAGTACTTATAGAGAATATCGCAACTATTCATTAGTAGATATGGATATTATGGTTTCTTGTTTAAACGAATATGATCTATCTTTACTGTATAATACAAATGATGTCAACCATCAAGTGTCAATTCTTGATTCTTTTATATCGACAATGTTCTTTCTTGTTCCTGTTTCCTGGTTTAAAATTAGGAAGAAAGCAATTGAGTAGATGAATTCTAGAGAAGTAATGCATTCAAGGTCTCTTAGAGATATTTCATATAAGGCTTATTTAAAAGATAGAAGTATTGCTAACTGGAAGATTTCTTGCAAATTTAGAAACAGAGCTAAAGGAGTTATGCGAAATGTTAGAAAAGGTCACTATTCTATGAAATTTAATATTAATAATAATAATAATAATACTGCAGATTTAGAAACGGATAATCCTACAATTAGTCATCTAGATGTAGATCAAGTTAATAATTATTTTTGCGGAAACGTTGGTACTCGTACCAACACTTCGTCCGATTTAAGAAGTATATTAAGTAATGACAGCCATGGAAGTTTCTCCTTTACAAGAATTTGTAAATGGAACAGATTATGGACTTGAAAACTTGAGGCCAATAAGTATTCTCCCTGCTCTTTCAAGAGTCTTTGAGCATATTATTAGGTTGCAAATTAATCAATTTATTTTTCAAAATTCATTACTTGATGACAGACAGACTGGCTTTCGAAAAAACTGTAACACGTCCGCAGCGCTATAAGGTATAACTGAAGAAATTGGGGACAAGATTAATCTAAACAATGCTTCTGTTTTGGTTTCCCTATATCTATCTAAGGCTTTTGATCATTTGGATCATGTTAGAATGGCTGAAAAATTTAGCTCTGAGTTCAACTTTTTCAAGGTAGTCAAGCATATATCTAAATAATATATGCTTGACTACCTTGAAATTATGAGATTTGTGCTTTCGGTGATGATATACAGATTTTGTTTTCTGGGGAATATTCATCAGATGCACTCCAAATTTTAATAAATGTCACATTGCGTACAGTGGTAGCGTGGATGGAAACAAATCGTCTTTCTGTTAATTTTTCTAAGACTAAAATTACGAAATTTGGTAGTTCGCTTCCTGGTAATTTTTTAGTTCAGATAAATGGGGAACGTAATGAGTGTGTGAATAAAATGAAAGTCTTAGGTGTTGTGTTTGATGACAAACTTTGTTACACATCTCACATTAATAAAACTTGTACCAACATTAATTTTACTCTACGTCGTTTGTATTCTCTTAATATGTATTTTCCTTATCACATAAGATGTAGAGTAACTCAAGCTTTATTAATGTCCCAACTGTCTTATTGTTTAGAGGTTTTCTCATGTACATCTTTCGGAAACTTAAGAAGAATTGAGCTTTTAATGAACAAAATCGTAAGATTCGTTTTTAAACTCAGACGGCGACAACATGTGTTTGAATATGTAGCTTACAAAATTATTAAAACTTCCATCCCTTAATTTTTAGTACAACGCCTACATTTTATTCATTTGTCAAGAAATGTTAAAATCCTTCCTCTCTCTTTGAAAGATCATTTCTTGTAGACTGCACGGTTATGGAATTACTTGCCAGCTTTTTTAAAAATGTTTCGCTTTTCCTCGTCAAGCTATCGAGGGAATTTAATTGAATATTTTAATAATAACTCTTAGTATAATAATAATCCTTCACCAAATTATATCGTTGACTGTGGACTATGAATTGTTCATTGTTTATGTATATTCATTTATTGTAGTTATAAATTGATACCATACTATAGACAATTATTTTAAGCTATGTACTAATAAAAATAAATATAATATAGGGTTATTTTGTAAATAAGTACTCTAAACTGAAATTGTAATATATTGTTGGCCACGTGAAGGCTTTTGTTATTACAGAATTGAAATAAATAAATAAATAAATAAATAAATAAAAATTTTATTGGAAATTGAAATTGTTGACCGTATTAAAAAGTAATGTAAGAACGACAATTTTAATTTTTTTTTTTTTTTTTTTTTTTTTTTGAACAAGATCAAACAAATCGTTTTCGAGATATGCTTCAATATATAGTGCAACCTCCTTAATTTTACAAATTGCGAGAACTAGAGTCAATTAAAATAAAAGTGGATTAGAGGCCTAGTACTTATGAATACCCTGTGCCGCAGAAATTTTGTTTAATTTTGTAACTCTGTGTTATTATAGATTAGTTGTTCTTATTAAATATTTCGCAATAATTTATTGTGGCGTATTTATTAGTATTGAAACTTGCTTTGTAAAAAAATTATTAGACGATTGCTTTACAAAATTTAGATTTTCATCCGATAAGTTTGAAAGTTGATGTTTTTAATTTAAGGACCCACAGGATTTTTATTAAAAGAAACCTCATATGCACGCAAAAAAAGTATGGTGAATAGCAACCATAATAGAGTACTGTCATATTATGGTTAGATTTTATGGTTGTTTGTAAAGTATATTATGGTTAGATGTAGTACCATAATATGGTTGAATCATAATAAAAATATTGTTGATCTGCAACCATATTTTTGTTGTATATATACTTGATTCATGTATATAACAATAATATGGTTAAATAACAATAAAAATTTTGTTGCTCTATAACTATATTTTTGTTGTATATATACTTGATTCATGCATACAGCAATAATATGGTTAAATTACAATAAAAATATTGTTGATCTCCAACTATATTTTTGCTGTATTTGTACTTGATTCGTGTATACAGCAATAATATGGTTAAATCACAATAAAAATATTGTTGATCTACAACAATATTTTTGTTGTATTTGTACTTGATTCATGTATACAGCAATAATATGGTTGAATCACCATAACGGTACTTATCGTCGAGAAACTATTATTATGCCTAAAAATAAATAAAAGCCAATTAATTTATCGTATGGAAGTTTTTATTAAAATTAATTAGGATTTAGTTACGTAAAATAAATCACTTTGTTATAAAAAGATAAATTTATCAAATGTGAATGATGAAACTTGAGAAATTTCTTGAATAATCGTACAAGCTGACACATTTTTTAGCACTCCGAAGATAACCAATTATGTAGTTTTCTTTGTATATTATCCGTTTACAATATTTTCACAATATGAAACACTTATTTATTTCTAGTTTAATTTTAATTAAAATAATTTATTTTAAATAATTCACTTTTAAATATATATTCAGCATATTTTCTAATATATATTTAACTTGCCGACAGACAACTAGCTCAATGAAAGAAGCTAACTAAACTGAATAAAAATCAACAAGTATACTTATTGTCAAGTACTAATAATGTATATTGTTGCCAATACAAAACAAACATTTTGTTGTCAATTCAAAATTACAAACAAAATAATATATTCAGGAATTGAAAATATTTTTTTTTGCACATGAAATTTTAACAACAAAAATGTGGTTCTAATTTAAACATATTGCTTAACATGTTTTGCCAACAATATAATTGTGAGTTGAGAACAAATGTATAATTGCTACAACAAAATTGTTTTTAAAATAAAATATATTCAACAATAAGAATGTTTGCGACGGATAAATCTCTCTGCAATGAAAATAATATTGTTGGGGCAACCATATTGAGAAATGTTTTTTCTCTGCGTGTAATAGACACTTTGTTAAATTTTTGGAGCGTAGTATATAAATATTTTTGGATTTCTGAAGTACGCTATTTACAGATTTTCCCAACCCTGCCTGCATTTAGCTAAGACAAAAACTCTTATAAACTTATGATCTCAATTACACTGGGGCTACACATGATTTTTTTATATCATAATATGTAACAGAGAGTGTCAAATCCGCTCTCTGAGAGAATTATCTCACGTGTAGACTAAAATATTAGTATATTAGTATTATAAGAAATATTATGAGACTGTTGTGATAAGATTTTTCTACACAACTATCTTATAAGATTTACTCTCAAAAAAATACACATATACGAAAGTTTGTTTGTGTGTGTGAATGTGTATTTTTAAAAGTACTTAAAAACAATGTTTTTTGTAAAATTATTTTATTTTAATGGTTATTCTACATTCAGAAACATATTTTCATTAAAATTGTGCTAACAAATTTCGAATTTCTTAAATAAAAAGTACATGTTAACTCTGTGACTGAATGAAAATAATGAAATATTATGAGATTTATTAGAATACATTTACCCCTTCTTTAAGATTTAACATAATATAAACAAAATGTTTACTCTCTTCTGTCGGCGTTATCTTACATATTATATCAACGTGGAGACAGTATGTTACATTTTTCATGTAAAACCGAAAGTAAAACAAAACAGTATTAATAAACATATGGTTCTAAGAAAAAGCAGCGATTAATTTATAAAAATTATAATTTTAAAAATTAATAAAAAACAAAAAAATAATAAAACATAAGAAAATGTAATGAAACTAAAAAATTTAAATATAAGTATTAAAATTGTATAAACAAAATAAATCAAAGTGCTCTGAGTGTTTTAACGGAGTAAACTTTGAAAATTATTTAAATTTGAAATTAAAACATATATTGCCAATATGTGATGGGGAAAATGTGTAAATGAAATATATACAACAAAAAGAATAACGGCCGTATGCAGAAAAACTTATTTCAGCTTTACAAAGTATTGTTAAGATAAATTCCTTAAAACTGTATGCAAAAACGTTTATTAACTTAAATATAAAAACGTAATCTAAATATTTTAAAGTAGGTATGAACTTACATTAAACTTACTACAAGTGGCATTATGATAAATTTCCAATTTCTCTTTGTGGTTGCAAAAATTCTCGCTTGTTCTCCCCTATTTAGTCTTCTATATCTTTCTTCTTAAAATCGATATATTTATTCATTATAGGTCCGATTTGTCTATGCCAGGCAAATATTTAGAGAAAAAATCTAAAAAATTCACATAACATCACATAAAAAATAATAAAAATGTAAAAATGTTTTAGTGATGTACGTTCAATCAAAACAAATAAAATAAACTCGTTCGAATACTTATTTTATCCGTTCCATAAAATTTGTCATATTTTTGCTTTTTAACTTCTATTATTTCTTTTATTTTTTGTATTTCTACTAAGTTATAATAAAAATAGAAACAATATTTGAAAAATAATTATATGCCTATTCATAGAAAAAGCCTTAAAAAAGTCACAATTTTATTATGACTAAAAGTTACGACTAGACATGTGACTCGGTCATAACTTCATATTCTGTTAACATAGTCACAAAACATGCTTAACCAGCGTTACCGTTGAGAATTTTTAAAAAGTGTCCAAAATAGGGGATTTCAAAATAAAAAGTCGCCAAAAAAGGGGATTTTTTTTAAAAACCTAAAAAACTCCTTAAAATTTGTTTATTTGATAACAACCAATTATTGTATTTGAAGAAAAACTACAAAATTCAGTTCTATTAATGACAAAATAATTTATTATCATTTTACAACAATTTTTATTATTGCAAAAATTAAGATTTATTCACAAAAATATTTAGCACACAAACCTCTTTTAATTAGTTAAACTCCTGTACTTTTGTAGGAGTTCTTCACTCGTACTCTAGACTTTCAAATTTAGGATAGAACGCATGAATTCACAAGTATTGTCATAAGTCTGTTAGATAAACTATTTCTTGTTTTTGATAATTTAGTAAAAAAAAAAAAAACACGTTACCCCGAGGGATTGCTCTTAGGAATGTAAAAATTTAAATTAGGATATAAGTATTCATCGAATCTTTTTTTTATTTTTTCAAAAAAAATTGGCATATGATGGATGATAAACTTTATTATTATTTTTAATTACTAACAGTTTCAGTTTATTTATAAATACTCCGCGGTTTTTTATATCACTATACTGTAAGACAGTCCCAAAATTATTAATTTATGTGTTGAAATTAATATATAATGGGTCGATATATTTCAAACAACTTAGTTTATCGTAATTTAGCACATAGTCTAAAAAGTCGCCATTTAGTCGCCATTTAAAAAAGGGGCCAAAAAAGTGGCCAGGTGCTTGAAAAAGGGGCAAATGGCGACTAAAGTCGCCAAACGGTAACGCTGTGCCTAACATTAAAAAAATTTTGACTTTTCTTGTCAATGAAAATAAAAATTAAAAATAAATTTTTTTGTAAAAAATTTGAAATTTTTAGAGAAGACTGCATAATATTTTTTTTTTTTATATTTTAATATTTTTTATTTTCAATTAAAATGTCTTTTTATGATAGTCATAATTCTTATGACTGTCTACATATCAGGTCTTAATTTGAAAACGAAATATTAATACATTTTTGTTTATGAATAGAAAATTAAAGACTATAGTAACAATTTGTGTTTTATGACTACTTTTCAGTCACAATTTTTCTGTGAATAGGCATGTTAATTTAATGTTTAAACAATAAAAAGCTTTTTCAAAAATTTTAATAACCGAATGTATTAATATTCGGTAGTGTACAACTTTAACTATAAAGAGAGGGGAAATAATACAAGTGTTACCGTTATTAACGCTAAAAAAAAACTTTGTGTTTTAAAACTATGTTTTTGCATACGTTTTTTAACAAAAGTTTGTTAGCCTTTAAGTGTTATTATATTTTTGTCTGAAAGATGCTTTATAGAAAATTGTGTGAAGGAAAAAAAGTTGTAAAAACTTTATTCTTGAGAGAACCAGGGTCTCCCAAATTCGACCCACTTTTTCATGATTTTCTAATTTTCGCCTTAATTTCTCAAATCGCAAAGCTGGAATTAAAAAAAATATATATTTTTTAATGTGTTTTTAAGTTTTTGGTATTAGAAATGTTTGCTCCCCGATATCGGTTCGAAAGATATTGCAAAAAAAAGTAAAAAATCCCATTTTTGGAAATTGTTTAAAGTTTTTTGCAAAAAAGAAAATAGTAATTAGAATTAAGCATCAAAAAATCTACTCAGGTGTAAAATTTCATTCAAAAATATCCACAAACATTTTATTGCGAAATTAAAAATATGCACAAAATCTCAAATCAATCCTTCTTCGGTATTTTTCGCAAAAATTATTCAAGAAATGTCCATATTATAAGAATTTTATATTATTCAACAAATGTCCATATTATAAGAATTTTATATTATTCAACAAATGTCCATATTATAAGAATTTTATATATATTTTTGAAAAGAAGACAAAATTTCCTAAACAATAATATATAATATGTATTTTTTGTCTGTCTGACGGATATAATAGAAGGATATGAATTTAGCACTATGCTGAAAAAATTAAAACGTTGAGCTTTATTAAAATATTTCTTATTACGGCATTATCACGAGCGGCACTACCAATCATATAAATATGAGTCAAAATTGGCAAAATTACTTCAAACCAGAAATTTATAATCCTTTAAATCAGTGATGCGCACACACACTACTATAAATTTGCGCTTGTGTGTGTGAAGCAGCAAAAAACTCTGCTTGATTTGCATTGACATTAATGAGAGAACAGCAGTCGAACGAAGTAGTTTATAGTGTACGTGTGAAACAGCGTTGCGTAAGCAGCATTTGTAGTCTAAACTCGCGAGTCAGGAAATTTTAAAATTGCTCATCTCTGCTTTAAAAGTAAACGCAGAAATACCAATATATACTTGTTGTACATAAATGTTTAGGAAATTTTGTCTTCTTTTCAAATATGTATAAACATTTTTACAATACGAAAATTTGTTGAAGACTTTTTTTCAAAAAACACTGAAAAAGGATGGATTTGTGATTTTTTGTATATTTTTAATTTTTAATTATGCAATAAAATTCTTGTTTGTTAATAGTTTTGAATGATATTTTACACCTAAGTAGATTTTTTGATGCTTAATTCAAAGCTCTATTCACTTTTTTAGATTTATCTAAGAAAATTCCCAAAAAACTTTAAAAAATTTCCAAAAATTAGATTTTTTACTTTTTGTGCTATATCTTTTCAACCAATATCGGGGAGCAAAAATTTCTATTATAAAAAAATTAAAAACACTTAAGATAATATTAAAAGTACAACTTTTTTTTGATTCCAGCTTTGCGATTTGATAAATTAAGGCGAAAATTTGAAATTTTTGGGAAAAATAGGTCAAATTTGGGAAAACCTGGTTCTAGCAAAAATTAATTTCAAAAAGTTTTTTTTCTTTTAAAGTAATTTGTGTTTAGTTTACTTTCAGAAAAATATAAATATTATATATGTTACTTAAGAAAATTTTTATATAACGGAAAAAGAATATGTCCACTTTTTTAGCAAAAAAAAACATGAAAAAATCGATTTTTTTTTCAAAGTTTAAATTTAAATGCTTGTAACTTTTGACTCCGGAACAGTCGTTCCGAAGTTCCATAATTATTTCCATTTCATTTTTTGAATCGCACACTGTGTGACGGCTAGAAAAGGAAACTGTTAAGCTTTATTAAAATATTTCTTCCTGATAATGCAGTATATCAAGAATGACATTACCAATCATAGAAAAATTAACCAAATCACATGCAATTATTTATTTTTAATCTATTAATTGCATACGGAAAATGGGTGATATAGACTTGTTATACACCAATGTTTAGGAAATTGTGTCAAATATATATATACAAATATTTAAAATAAGAAAATTTATTGAAGACTTTTTGCAAAAAACGAAGAACTAACAATAATTAATTAAATCTTAAATCTATATGTTAATATCTATTTGGTTCAACCACCGTCGGACTAAAAACGATTTTAATGCATATGGTTTAACTTCGGCTCAGGTCTGTAGTGTTTCTTCTTTTCAGTCGGATGTGTTCATTACTTCTTAGTCTATTTCGAGCTAGTGGGTTAGGGTGTATTTCCAACCTTTTCAAGTATGCTCCTGCATGTTCTATTATTAATTTTTTTTAACAAAGGAACGTTTAGATCGTTATGTATGTTAGTATTTCTTACATACCAGGGGGCTGCGGTTATATTTCGCAATATTTTGTTTTGGCGTCGGTATTTTCCAATATTTGATGCTGAGGCCGTACCCCATAACTGGATCCCATAACAAAACTGAGTTATAGAGGATTAGTTTACAATTTAGACTTAGTATAGAGTTTCTGCCAATTAGCCAATTTATTGAGCATGCTTTCAATTTCTTTTGGGTCAACTTTGCATCAATATAAAATTTCCAAGTCAAGCGTCGATCGAAATGTATTCCGAGGTACTTAACCTTCGATTGCTGGAGTATTACTTGGTTATTTATGAGGATAGGTGGGCATGATTCCCTACGCAAGGTAAATGTTATATTTTTGTTAATTTATTTTTATTTTTTATTTTCTTATCCACTTATCAAATATATGGTCCTGCAAAATTCGCGATGCCTCTTGTGAACATTCATGGGTGCTTAAAATAATTGTATCATCTGCAAATGTTGATGTAGGGGTTTTACTATTAGTTGGCATATCGGAGGTGTATATCAGGTACAACATAGGGCCCAGTGCACTACCTTGGGGCCTGCTTCAATGGGCTGTGGTGTGCTAAAAAAGATAGCTTTTTAGTAATTTATGTGTATTTATGGGTAAATTTTGTTCTATTTTATATAACAAGTCATCATGCTACACCTTGTCAAAAGCTTGTAATACGTCAATGAAGAGAGCGGAAAAATATTTCTTTTCTTCAAATAATTTTTTTATAGCATTTACAAGTCTGTGTGTTCGTTCGATAGTACTGTATTTTTCTCTGGATACGAATTGATGATTGGGGATGTATTGGCTTATTAGCGGGTATTGCTTGTTCATTAGGAGCATCTCAAATAGCTTAAACATATTACATAATACACTTATGGGTCAATACGATTCTACCTTTAGGTATCACCTTCCATTCTAGTGGATAATATTTAAGGCTTAATATAGCGTTAAAAATAAAAAGTATTATTTTTAATGCTATCCGGGCTAGCTCCTAAAGCATCTGATTACTGCTTTTATCAATATCAGGTGCATTTTTGGGGTTTAAATCAACAATAGCCTTGTCGATCTCTCGAATCTCAAAGGGATTTAACTGTTCTGAAATGGGGCACAACAGGTGGCAACTCAATTATGTCATTTGATTCGTTCGCGGTAAATACATTATTTAAATGACTAAAAAAACAGATTCCGTTTTTCTGTATCTTTTCTTGGCCATCCTCCATTTGTATTACATAAAGGTGGTCTACTTATAAAAGGTCTCTTCAGTTATTTTGTAGCTCGCCATAGTGGGTAGCATGTTCAGCAGCAAGTTTTAGATTTCTATCAAAATTATTGAGATATGTTCTCTGTTTTCCTTTTTCCTGATATCGCTAAGTTACCTGTCGGGGATACAATTTCTTGGGGGCTCAATAGCATAACAATAGTGGGTGAGTGATCTGATGATAATTCTAAAGAAGATTCACCTTTAATTACCTCCATTGGATATTTTTTATAACACCAAAATTAATGACATCCGGTATTTTGTGTGGATCAATGGGCCAGTTTGTGGTGTTTCCGCTCGAAATCACATTCAAAACCACTTTAGAAATTGTATCAAACAAAACACGACCTTTCGGAGTAATCAGTCGTGATCCCCAGAATGTCTGCTTAGCGTTATAATTTCGAGCTGCCAGGAAACGGGGGTCTAATGATTTATAAAAATTGTTGTATTGATTATCTGTAATTAAAAATCTGGGGGGGGGGGTGAGTATATCGAAGAAATCACTCAGTTTCTATAACAATCTTTAATACAGATTGTGGTAGCTTGAAGATAATCTTCACAAAGATCACCCATTAAGTAGTGTTTACTGCGGGTTTTTATGAGAATAGCCAAACCTCCACATGCTCTTCCTCTGGGATCTTTTGTATTATAAAACACATTTGGAATATACTTCTGGACGTCAAATGAGTTTCAGAAACTAACTCGTTTTTTTTTTTTTCTTAGAAAATATTCGACTTAAATCAGTACTTACTGTGAAAGTTGTTATTTTTGAAGGTGAATTACACAGCATACCTTCAGGCGCAATTAAAACTTGTTTATTATCTGACAGTTGTTTATTATTAACTGTTTTGTTTTCTTTTGTTGGACAATCACCAATTGACAACAGAGCGGGAGAGCAAGAACGAGCGCGATTGATTTGTTTGGCGGTCAAATACAAGCTGTCATCAATTCTTTTATTTGTTAATAGTTAATAGTATTTTCTTCAACACTCACAGTAACATAAGCATTTCTGCCATTTACACTGAGCCTTCGCTCACTTGAATTTGCACTAAAGAGACACATAAAAGAGTTATCATATTTATATATATATATTTTTTTTTTTCATACACTTGTGCTCTTATTTTCTTTATAGAAAAAAGTAATATATATAAATATATATATACACTGTCGGACAAAATAAAGTGCGGTTATTTACTCTTGCTATTTATTTCATAACAATTGCCTTCTAGGTTCATTATGGTCTACATTTTTGGTGTCCATGTATTTGTCGTTTTATATACTTTAATTTAATTAACAAAATAAGTTTTTGAAATATGTGTATTTCGAGTTTGGAGTGAAAGTGTTGTGTTGGTCATGGATTTTGTGGGACAAAATAAAGATACACTTTACTTAATTTTTTAAATTTGGCTTCCTATTCGTATTTTTTTATGCAAAATGGAAAGCATATGCTTAAAAATTGCTTAATTTTAACATTCTATCCATTAAATCCAATTCAAATTATTATTTTATTTGAAAAATAAGGATATATCCGGTCATATTATCGGTAAGTCTTCGACCACAATCTAGTAAGATTTCTTGATTTCAGATAGAAAAAATTAAGTAAGATTAATGTAATTGTCTTTAAAGAACAGCTTATTAGAATCTGAGGCCAATACAAAATTACAATTTAGAATGAATATTAGAAGAAATGGAGGGGTCAGAAACCCTCATACTGTGGAGTAAAATCGTAACTAAATCGCAATTCTCGCCAAAAAGAATCTCAATTTTCTAAGCGGAGAGATAAAGGAGGAAGTAATTTAATTATTACTAGCCTAACTGTCCAGACAAGGTTCAAACAAATTTATTTCATATGTACCAAAGTTAAGAAAATATTTTTTATACGATCTCCTATTAGAAAAATTTAAAACTTCAGACATTTCCATGGCAGTTTCCAAAATTTTCTCAGTTTTTTTTAAGTTTTATTAAGATTTTTGTTTATTCATCCAAATAACTGTATTTTAGAATAATTCTGGGACTTTAACGACTATTTTTCTATCACGGGTCACTTTATTATATTAGCACAACAATGATGTAATTTTAACTTACTTCTAAAATTCATATATTTGAGCTTTTTCCTGGCAGTAAAAGCTAATATAGTTATGACTAATTCTTTTTTTATAACTTTAGATTTTTTTTTTATCAGTAATTTTATTATTGAATCTTCACAAAAGTTAAGTGAACTAAAAATAATTAATCAAATCTTAAATCTAAATCTTAATATCTATTTAGTCCAATCAACGTCGGACTAAAAGCGATTTTAATGCATATGGTTTAACTTCGGCTCAGTTCTGCGGTGTTTCTTCTTCTCAATCGGATGTGTCCATTACTTCTTAGTATATTTCGTGCTAGTGGGTTAGGGTGTATTTCCAATCTCTTCATGTATGCTCCTGCATGTTCTTTTATTACATCTCTTACCAAAGGAGTCTCTGCATTTTCTCAACATTTGATGCTGAGGCCGTACCCCATAACTGGATCCCATAAATCCATATTGGCTTTAAAACTGAGTTGTAGAGGAGTAGTTTACAATCTAGACTGAGCATAGAATTTCTGCCAATTAGCCAATTTATTTGGAGTGCTTTCAATTGCATTTGGGTCAACTTTGCATCAATATGGAATTTCCAAGTAAGGCGTCGATCGAGATGTATTCCGAGGTATTTAACCTCCGATTGCTGGGGTATTACTTGGTTATTTATTAGGATAGGTGGGCGTGATTCCCTACGCAAGGTAAATGTTATATGTGTAAATTTTTGTTCATTTATTTTTATTTTCCATTTTTTTAGCCATCTCTCAATATCAAATATATGGTCCTGCAAAATTCGAGATGCCTCCTGTGGGCGTTCATGGGTGCTTAAAATAGCTGTATCATCTGCAAATGTTGATGTATGAGTTTGACTCTTAGTTGGCATATCGGACGTATATATCAGGTACAACACTGGACCCAGTACACTACCTTGGGGCACACCTGCTTCAATAGGCTGAGGTGTACTGAAAAAGTCACCTTCTTTAAGAATAAATTTACGACCAGTTATATAGCTTTTCAATAATTTATGTATATTTATGGGTAAATTTTGTTCTATTTTTTATAACAAGCCTTCATGCCACACTTTGTCAAAGGCTTGGGATACGTCAATGAAGAGAGCGAAACAATATTTCTTTTCTTCAAACAATTTATTTATAACATTTACAAGTCTGTGTGTTTGTTGGATAGTAATGTGTTTTCTTCTAAATCCGAATTGATGATTGGGTATACATTGACTTATTAGAGGGTATAGCTTGTTCATTAGGAGCTTCTCAAATAGCTTAGACATATTAGATAATAGACTTATGGGTCTATACGATTCTACTTTTGTGTGATCTTTTCCTGGCTTAGGTATCATGGTAATCAGTGATACCTTCCACTCTAGTGGATAATATTCAAGGCGTAATATAACGTTAAAAATATAAAGTATTATTTATAATGCTATTCGGGGTAGCTCCAAAAGCATCTGGTTACTGATTTTATCAATACCAGGTTGTTGCGGCGGCAACTGAAATTTCAATACTACAGCAGTAACACGACAACGGATAGATATAATAAAACGATGCAATACGATGTATTTGATAATTAATAATTGTTTTATTATCTAAAATAAAATACATAAATTCAATATAATCTAAAATGACGTTAGAAAATTTAACTCACTTAATTCTATCCCTTTTATTACGAAATCTTCTCCACTACTGTGTTCACAAAATGTCCGATAGAAGCAAAAAAAAAATCTTAGTTAAATATCAAATAAAAAAAAACTTAACTATTCGTTAAATAAAAACTGGATTAACATAGAGTCAACATATTACCGACAAAACGAGATCAACATAGGGTTGACACATTTATAAGTATATTTCATATGATAAACACACAACGATTAAACTTTAAATTCAGTTAAAATTCAAAAAATTAATTTAAAAAAAACTAGTTTGTTACATTCCGCCGACCGTGAGTTGATCCGGGAGACTCACCACCAACATCGAGTACAGCCAACTTTGATGAAGGCCTTCTCAACTTGCCCACAGATGTCCTAACCACCGCCGAGCGAACTTGCCCATCCGCCGCCAAAAATACCTCCTCAACCACACCTTGTTTCCATTGACCTCGTGCCTCATTCTCGTCACAGATGATAACTACATCTCCCACTTTGATCGGTTTTACTGGTAGATGCCATTTTGTCCGACGTGTCAGTTCTGGTAGGTACTCCAGTACCCATCTCTTCCAAAATGTTTGCTTCAGTTGTTGCAATATGTGCCACTGTTTCCTTAAGCACACTTTTTCAGGCACAGCTGGAGTTTGAACTATATTTGGACAGCCTAATATGAAATGGTTGGGAGTTAAAGGTTCATTATCTGCGCTATCTATTGAAATGTGTGTCAATGGTCGAGAATTAACCAAATTCTCTGCTTCTATCAACAGGCTATTTAAAGTTTCGACCTGAGGGGATTTTTCCTTTAGAGTAAAAGATAGTACTCTTTTCACCGTACGCACCATCCGTTCCCAAGCTCCTCCAGCTGATGGGTTTGATGGAGTATTAAACAACCATTCGATGCCACGACGGCTACATTCATCAGCTATTCTCGTACTGTCATAGATAAAGTTTTCGTTACTCGCCCCGATGAAGTTGGTACCCCTATCGCTCCGCAAACGCACTGGCAATCCCCTACGATTAATGAAATTCCGTATACATAGTATTACTGCGTCTGTTGAAAGATCTTTAGCTATTTCCAGATGAATTGCCCTTACAGTGAGACATGTGAATATGGCGACCCACCTTTTTTCACTTCTGCGTCCTACTGACACCATGAACGGGCCCATATAATCAACGCCAGTATACGAAAATGGTCTGACATATGGTGATAGCCAATCAATCGGATGTTGGCCCATCAAAGGGGGCTGTGGAGCTGCACTCATGTTCTTACATAACTGACATTTTGCTTTAGCAGATCTTATCAATTGCCGAAGTCCAGGAATCCAAAATTTTAAACGATTGATTCTTGATTTTGGTGTTTAAAATCCTTGTGGTACTTCATTATTATTAGGTTTGTCAATACGTGAACTTTGGGTAAAATAATAGGTTCCCTTGAATAATCGGAAACAAAATTGGCTCTGCTGATACGTCCAGATAGCCGTATCAGTCCATCATCACTCAAATAAGGTGTAAGTTTATAAATGGAACTCGATTTTGGAACAGGTTTATTAAGTTGTAATAGGGTATACTCTTCCGCAAAACTTTCACGTTGTGCCACCTTACATAGAAATAATTCTGTTCTATTCATCTCTGCAACACCCAAATGTCGTTGGAATTGTGGTTCTGAATTGTCACCTTCCTTGACTCGTGTTTTGAAGACCATAATTGCTCGAAATACCCAACTCATTACTCTAAGCAATTTATAAAAACTGGAAAATTTATTAAATGGAATAAATGTGACGTCATGTAGTGTGTATATAAACTTAGCTCGCCTTTCATTTGCAGAATCATAATGTATTAAATCATCTGCCAATTTTGGCCAATCCTCAACGTTTGATTTCAGAAAATCAGGACCTTTAAGCCAGCAAGATTTTGTCGATGTTGCTCGATGAAGTCTCGTTGCTTCATCCGCAGGATTCTGTGAGCTAGGTACCCATCGCCATTGATCTACTGCCGAATTTTCCAATATCTCAGATATTCGATGAGCAACAAACTGTTTGTATATTCTGCAATCAGACTGTACCCACTTGATCACGGTCTTGGAATCAGACCAAAAAATTAGATCCCTTGGCTTAATATCATGACTCGCAGTTATAATTTTACTCAGCCTTACACCAAGTACTGCGGCTTGAAGCTCAAGACGCGGAATTGATAGTGGCTTTATGAGGGCGCATCTTGTTTTCCCAGCAACAAAGGCTGGGAAAACAGCCTTTGTACTGCTTATTCGCCAATAAGCAACAGCTGAGAAAGCCACTTCGCTGGCGTCCACAAGAACATGCAAGTCAACGATAGTCGCAGGTTCGCAAAGGAAAGGGCTATAGCATCTGGGAACTATTATCTGTTTCACATTTTCAAGCTCTTTGTACCATTTAAACCATCTATCATATATTGCCTCGGGAATTGGGGAGGACCAGTCTACTTTGTACCGCCAGATTTCCTGCAACAATGTTTTTGAAACTATCACAATGTTTGCCAAAAATCCAAAAGGATCAAATATAGACATTGTTAGACTTAAAACTTCCTTCTTTGTCGGTATCCGATTGCCATTCAGTACCGCCTCGGGCACCTTATTAAATTTCAAAATAAAACAAAATATATCCTTTGACGGAAGCCAAAACATCCCCAAAATCTTTTCAGACGAGACTTCACCGCTACTCAAATTCGTTGAATATAATGTATTCATATCGGATTCACCATCATTCATTATCCTACATAACTCTCTTGAATTTGATGAAAATCCCCTTAGCTCAAAATTTGCACTTTTATGAATAGTGACCACGTCTTTACTAACGGCAATGGCTTCATCGACACTATCAAAAGAGTCTATATAATCATCCACGTAATGGCACTCGGTAATAGCCCTTAATGCCCTAGGGTGTGTGTCCTCATATTGTACCGCATTACAATTCTTTACATACTGAGCTGAGCAAGGAGAGCTAGCCGATCCGAAAATCATCACCTGCATTACGTATACGTCTGGTGGCCTCGTGGAGTCATCTTCTCGCCACAAAAACCGTTGGGCAATTTGGTCTTCATCGCGGATCCTCACACGATAAAACATTTCCTTTATATCAGCACTAATACCAATTTTTCTTTGTCGAAACTTAAACAGTATGCTTATTAGCGACTTGGGTTGATATTTGCAAGGACCCTTCATCAGCCTTGAATTAAACGATTCGTTTCCAACCGTTGCGGCTGCATCAAATACGAGGCGGCGTTTGTTCCCTTTATTAATATTAGTTATTGCGAAATGCGGCAAATACCAAATACGTTTGTCACTAGTTGGAACTTCCTCTGGCAATAATTTTCTGGCATACGATTTCACAACGTAATCTTCGATTTTAGTGTTGTACCATTGGAAAAGATCTTCATCCCTTCTCATTTTAATCTCCAAAGTATGAAGACGTTTCAAGGCATTAGTATAGCTATCGACATAATCAAATTCATCCTGCCTCCATAAGAGGCCAGTTTCATACTGAAGATCAATTTTCTTTGTAATATGCTGAAGTATTTTCTCTGCCCTCTCATCTTCATGCGAAATCACTAACTTCGTATTCTGCACACCAAAATTCTCGACTGTAAAATATTCAGCAATCTGTCGTTGAATGCCATCCAAAAATTCTACATCAATCCTACATACAGTTGCCTCTGTTGAATTCTCGTTTGATCCAAACAAAATATTCCCCAAACTAGTTTGATGTATCGCAAATCTATCATCCAAATTAATTACCTTGAATGGTCGAACAAGTCGTATATGGGGTAAACCAATTAGTAATTTTGGCGTGGCTCCAACATAACTTTCCACTTTTATTCCATTTAAAATGGGAAATTTATTTCTAAAATTTTCAAAATGTAAGGTTTGTGGTGGCAGTTGTAAATTACCAGTAGTCCATACATTTCTCATGTCAAACCACCTACCGTTGTTACCAATACCACATATTTCCACGTTCACCTTTCTTGACAATTCATTCGTTGTTTTTCCTCCAATTCAACCAAGGCACAAGTTACTTGATATACCAGTCAAACCCAATCGTCTTGCGACCTCCTCCTCCAAGAGTGAAATCTTAGAACCTTCATCAATAAAGGCCATAACCCGAGCCGAACCCTTTGGTCCCTTCAATTCAACAAGTAAAAATTTAAATAGCGTTTCTTTATCCAACGAGTTATCAGTAATTGCATTGACAACACTATTTGCATGTTCAACATTTATCGTTCTTATACCATCACTAATCGATGTTTCACTCGTACTATCAGGTGTTAAATTTTCATTTACATTCCCACTAGCACAGCTATTGTCCCTAATTTCCTCGTGGAGTAATCTGTTATGATACTTGGTGCACTTGGACAAACCACACTGTCGTCGAATTTTACACTTCACAGAATTGTGACCAGTACGTAGACAGGAGAAGCAGAGGTTATTATTCTTCACAAACTTCCATCTGTCAGCCGTCGTCCACTCTTTAAAATTACTACATTGGTACAGCTTATGTTTCTGTTGACATATAAGGCATCTGGTTAAATTACTCTCAGTGGGTATTATATATGATGGATTAATTTTCTCTTTCTTGATGGATTAATTTTCTCTTTCTTGCTGCAGTACATATCACTCCCTTCGGTCTCAGTAGCGAGAGCAATGTAAGTTGCGATTTCCTGCAACCATGTACTGAATTGACATACACTGGGATACTGGCCGAGTGTTTGCACATAGTATCGTGTCCATTCCTCCCTTTTTGCTGGCGGTAGCTTGTTGACAAGTTCGTCAATCAGAGTAGGATTTGATAAATGTGGGGTCGCACCCGCATTTTCCAAAAAAACTGTAAGGTTTGACACCATGGTACTGAAATTCACAACCTCATGCATCTTTCTTGCAGTTATTGAAGGGAATGCACGGACTTTGGCAATTTAGCTTCGTATAAGTTCCTGCGGGCGACCAAAATGAAACTCCAATGTGATCATAACCTGGCTGACGCTGTCTGGATGAATCAAAAACGTTTCTACCTTTGATTTAGCATCTCCTTTCAATGCTTTCTGAAGTCTCATTAAATTTTCCAAATTCGTAAAATTATAGATTCTTGTTGTCTCATTATATGCAAAGTTAAACATGGGCCAGTGTTCTGGCTGACCGGAGAATTCCGGCAAATCATGCAGTTTGCGAAGTTCGCGATGTACCTGTCCTTCTGCTAATCGTGATGCAGAAAGAGGTGCACCAATATTTTGCGAAATCGGGGGCAAATAATTTGACGAAATAGCTGTCGTCATTCGTGGGGCTGCATTTGTGAACATTTGTGTAGTCTGAGGTTGTACGAAGGTGGTTGTTTGTGACGATGAAGTTAAAGGAATGGTGGTTTGCACAAATTGTTGTGCGGCTGTATTAGGAACATAGTTCATATAGGGCGTTTTATACACAAATTAAATGGTTGTTGCATCGGCGCAAACGATGCTAGGGGCATACTAATATGACAGTTCGCTACGGCAGGGTGTGTAGCTGTTGTACTAGGTAGCATATACGAAACAGTTGGCTGATAAGTTTGTGTAGACGAAGGGGAAACGTGACATCTTTCCATTAAAATCCTCAACGAGGCCTTAAGCTGTATGATTTCCTCCTTTAACTCTGATGTAGATGGTTGCTCTATCATCGTGTCTTCACTCTCGCTACAGCTTTCCAACGATTCGGTGCTATCCTTATTAGTGGCATTATCCTCCTCGGTATCGGACATCTTCCTTCCCATTAAACGCTCGCTTCTTCGTGGCATAAATAACAAATTTGTGGAGATTAAATGATAATTTCAAATTAAATAATAAAAAATGTTGCGGCGGCAACTGAAATTTCAATACTACAGCAGTAACACGACAACGGATAGATATAATAAAACGATGCAATACGATGTATTTGATAATTAATAATTGTTTTATTATCTAAAATAAAATACATAAATTCAATATAATCTAAAATGACGTTAGAAAATTTAACTCACTTAATTCTATCCCTTTTATTACGAAATCTTCTCCACTACTGTGTTCACAAAATGTCAGATAGAAGCAAAAAAAAATCTTAGTTAAATATCAAATAAAAAAAACTTAACTATTCGTTAAATAAAAACTGGATTAACATAGAATAACACGAGATCAACATAGGGTTGACACATTTATAAGTATATTTCATATGATAAACACACAACGTTTAAACTTTAAATTCAGTTAAAATTCAAAAAATTAATTTAAAAAAAACTAGTTTGTAACACAGGTGCTTTTTTGGAGTTTAAATCAACAATAGCTTTGTCGATCTCTCGAATCTCAAAGTAAAGGGGTTCAACTGCTCTGAGATTCCCTTTTTCAGTATCGTCTCTTGCCCATCCACCATTTGCATTACGTAAAGGTGGTCTACTTATTACAGGTCTCTTGAGTTTTTTTGTGGCTCGCCATAGTGAGTAATCTGACTGAGGCGCTGCATCCAGACAATTACACAAAGATGAATTTTTTCGATACTTCAAAAATTTAAAAAAACCTTTTTTTGATGTCGGGGGGGGGGGGGGGGGGGGATTTGAGTAGCATGTTCAGCAGCATGTTTTAGATTTCTATCAA
This sequence comes from Protophormia terraenovae, assembly GCA_951394005.1. Taxonomy (NCBI): domain Eukaryota; kingdom Metazoa; phylum Arthropoda; class Insecta; order Diptera; family Calliphoridae; genus Protophormia; species Protophormia terraenovae. Next base: position 73,121,852 of record OX596073.1, on the reverse strand, counting down.
AATTATTGAGAGAGAGATCGATTTCTTCTGGTGAACCTAGGGATATGTTCTCTGTGCAGTGAGTACTAAGGTATTTCTTATATTTTAGCCAATTTATCCTTTTTCCTGATATCGCTAGGTTACCAGTTGGGGATACAATTTCTTGGGGGCTTAATAGCATAACAATAGTGGGTGTGTGATCTGATGATAATTCTAGAGATGATTCAGCTTTAATTAGTTCCATTGGGATATTTTTTATAACACCAAAATCGATGACATCCGGTATTTTGTGTGGATCAGTGGGCCAATATGTGGGGTTTCCGCTCGAAATCACATTCAAACCCATTTCAGAAATTGTATCAAACAAAACACGAACTTTCGGGGTAATCAGTCGTGATCCCCAGAATGTATGCTTAGCGTTATAATCGCCAGCTGCCAGGAAACGGGGGCCTAGTGATTTATAAAAACTGTTGTATTGATTATCTGTAATTGAAAATCTGGGGGTGAGTATATCGAAGGAATCACTAAGTTTCTATAACAATCATCAATACAGATTGTTGTAGCTTGAAAATAATCTTCACAAAGATCACACATTAGGTAGTGTTTAATGCGGGTTTTTATGAAAATAGCTGAACCTCCACATGTTTTTCTTCTGGTGTCTTTTGTATCATAAAAAACATATCCATTTATTTGGAATATGCTTCTGGACGTCAAATGTGTTTCGGAAACTAGCATTATATCTACTTGTTGTTTTTTTTAGAAAATATTCGAGTTCGTTCTTATGTTGGCGTATGCCGTTTGCGTTCCAAAAACATATTTTTAAACAGTTCATGGCTTATTTAGTATTGCTTGCAACAATATTGATTGCATCTTAGAGTTTGTAAAATTATTTACCGATTGCAAATAATTTCTATTGTAGCTTCTAGCCTGGTAAAATTGAAAGCGGGGGTTTGTTCCGTTACCTGATGGTTTGAGTTGGAGTTAGATTTAGGCAGAGAATTTTGGATTCGATTTGTTCTGAGAAGGTTTGAGTATGATTCTTAGTTCGCAGAAGGCTCTATTAAATGAGGATAATTTGTATTCAAAGTATTTGGTGGTTGAGTGGGGGGAATTCTAGATTTCTGGCCTAAGAATCGTTTGACAAATGAATATACCGGACAACCTCTGTAATTGGCAGTATGGTTTTCACCACAATTACTACATTTCTTAATCGTAGAATCAGCGTTAGATTTGTCGCATTTGGACGAATTGTGCAGTTCGCCACAAACAAAACAAACTGGTGGTAACTTACAGTAGGCGTGAGTATGTCCATACTCCTGACAGTTTAAACATTGGACGGGCCCCGATCGTTTGTGGCTCTTCTATAGTGACTTTACTATGCAATAAGTATCTGAGATTATATATGGGGTGGGTGTCGCCTTTTTTCAGTTTTATATCGCCGGGTTCCAATTTCACTCGAAAGAGTAGCTGAGGAATTTTGTTACGATTTCGAATGTTCATTACATTTTTTATTTTGTACCCCTTGTCTTCTCAGCTTTGTTTTATTTCAATTGGATCCACGTTAGAGTCAATTCCCTTAATAACAACTTGGAGACCCTTGCTACACTTTAATTGATACGTATAAAAATTCTTTTTATTAGCTTCAAAGTCTGACACAATTTTGCGGTAATCGTTCTCTTGACTTATTTGTATTTTTGTCTCATTTATATTACCACGCTTTATGGGGATCACATAAAAATGATTCTCACCGATCAACGAGATCAGATGTTGAATCAATTCGTTTTTGTTTTTGTTCTCTTAAATAAATTGGGGGAGGTTTAGACGACGTGGATACAATTGGGGGCTCAACCGATTCATTCTGTAAAATAGCGAAGCGATTTTCGGAAATTGTTCTATCGTCTTCTCTAGATAATTTTGCCGCAGGTGCGAATTTGGAGGATTTAGGGCTTCTTCCTCGTTTTAAAACAGTTATATAGCGGTCCATTCCAACCTGGATTTGGGGTTTCTGTTTAATATTCAACAGTTGGCCAGACTTGGGTATAGCTCCAGTTGTAGAGTTAATTAAATCTGTACTTACTGTGAATGTTGTTATTTCTGAAGGTGAATTATGTAGCATACATTCAGACAGAATTAAAACTTGTTTATTATCAGCTGTTTTGTTTTCTTTTGTTGAATAATCATCAATTGACAATAGAGCAGGGGAGCAAGAACGAGCGCGATTGCTTGGTTTGGCGGTCAAATACAAGCTGTCATCAATTCTTTTATTTGTTTTGGTAATAGTATTATCTTCAACACTCACAGTAACATAAGCATTTCAGCCATTTACACTGAGTCTTCGCTCACTTGAATTTGCACTAAAGAGACTCATAAAAGAGTAATCTTATTATTTATTTTTTTTTTTCATACACTTGGGCACTTATTTTCTTTATAAAACAAATACACAGAGTAATATATATAAATAAAAAATAAAAAACACAGATTTTAATTGTTTTATTATTTATTATTTGGGTGATTTTTTTTTATTATTATAAGAAAATAATCGCATCCATTCGCGTATAATTTTTTTAATGATTTTTATTATTTTTTTATCCGGAATAAGCATAAAAAACTATGAATTATGCGGAGAAAAAAATAAGATGATGAAACTCATTCTCTTTTGGTAAGAATATGATATCGTTACGATTTTACTTCGTAGTCTTAGGGTTTCTGCCCCTCAATTTCTTCTAAATTTCATTTATATTGATATTTTGTATAACGAAATGATTATTTCAGCCTCAGATTCTAAAATGTTGCACTTTAAAGACAAATGCACTAATTTTAGTGTCACTTTATTTTGTCGCACAAAATGTATGACCACAAAACACTTTTTCCCTAAACTCGAAAAACACATATTTCAAAAACTTCTTTTGTATTTTAATTTAAAGAATATAATACGACAAATACCTGAAGACCAAAAAAGTAACCCATTATGCATAATAAATAGCAAGAGTAAAAAACCGCACTTTATTTTGACAGCGTATATATATATATATATATATATATATATATATATATATATATATATATATATATATATATATATTTTATCCGGAATAAGCATGGATATTTTTGAATGAAATCTTACGTAATAAGATTTTTGCTGCTTAATTTTTGGTCTTATTTACTTTTTTGCATTTGTTAAGAAAAAGCCCGCAATTCCCAAAAGATTTTAAAATATTTCCAAAAAATGGGATTTTTTACTTTTTTTTTAGGTCGGTTCCCGGTATGTCTATATGATCCAAGCTCAAAACTTAAAGTCGCCTGCGCCTCTACTATAACTGTGTGGAATTTCATTGAAATCGGAATAGCCGTTGGGATATTCCAGATTTATTTCCATTTAATTTTTTGAATGGAACACTGTGTGCCGGTGAGGATGTTCTCAAGATTCTTTAAGTCATAATTCCATATTTGCTTTTCGATCATAAACGTGTATTACAAATAACCAATTCAAAGGGTACTAGCTTTAAAAATTATTGAAAAAAGTTATGTCCAAATAGTAGAGTCCGATCTTCATGGAGTTTAATTTTATATAGCGATATGCTATTTAAAATTTTTATTTTTATTTATGTATAAATAACAATTATATTACGATTTTTTTTTTTTTTTTAGCAAAAATAGAAGTCATTTTCTGAAATTTCAAATTTGTTTTTTTTTTTTTTATTTTGGTGCTACATTGCACAGTGGGGCCAAAATAAATGGTAATAAGTCTGGAACTTTGAAACCACTGAAAGGCTTTCAGAATTTTGTTGGATAGAGTCTGTAGCTGCGACACGGACGCCGCTACAGTGAGCCAAAGTTGACCACCTCGAGGGTGAAAAACATATCGAGTTGTTATCTCAATTTGATAACAAGAAACAAATTTTCAAAGTCAAAATTTCAAAACCGATCTCAAAAATTGCAATTTTTTGCCAAAAAAGTAACTTTATATATTTAACTTTTTTAAAAAATTTGGTTTGAAAAGTTTAATATTTTTGGACATTTTCTGAAAGACGGGACCCGAAGAAAACGTGTAAGTATAATTTTGAAAAGTTCTGAAAGTTCACCCTACATCCAGCAGTGGTCAAAATTGATCAATTTTGGATGAGAAGTTGAACTTTTTAAGCCTGTAAAAAATATTGATTGTTGATTTTGGTACTTCTGTGAATTAAACTATATAGCTCAATATGTTCTTAAAAGTTCTGCAAAAAATTATGACAGCTTGCCGGTAAACTTAGTTACACGAGACAATTTTTCGAAAATACCCAAATTTTAAATAATAAAAAGTTCAATTTTTAAAAATATATAGTAAAATTGTATACATTTTTCTAATTTTCACATTTATCAATTCTCCATTAAATATTTTATATCATGTGAAAAAATTATGTTGATACCTATACTTATTTAGAAATTATTCAGTCTCAAATTTTTGAAATATGTCCATATAAACATAATTTGCATTTGTTGGCTTTGTTTTAAGAAAAGTGTGTTAAAAATTTTAAAATAGTGAAATTTATTATACACAGTTTTAAAGAAGGCACAATTTCCTTTAAAATTATATGTAATACTAGCTAATACCCGGTGTGCTTCGCCACCCCCGATAGATGTTTCCCGTGTAAAATTTGAAAATTCAAGCTCTAATAGTTTCCCAGATATACTAATTTTTGTACTTAATTTTATGGGAGGGACCATACCCCCATAATCCGCAAATTTATTAGACAAATGTTTTCATGCATGTTAAAATTCTTTGTGCAAAATTTGAGCATTCCAACTCCAATAGTTTCCCAGATATACGAATTTTTGCATTTAGTTCATATGGGAGGTACCATGCCCCCTACTTCTAGTCCGCCCATATTTTTCTTAAATATTAATATTGATACCAAAGTGGCTCCGACAAAATTTTAGAACTCTAACTGTTATATTTTCTCAGATATGATAATTTAATATTTTCTTTATAGTGTACCACGCCCACTATTGTTAGTGTACCAATTTTTGTCCAAAATATTCATATTGAAGCTAATGCTAGTCGTACAAAATTTGAGCTCTCTAAATTTTATAGTTTCCCAGATATAAAAATTTTGGTATTAACTTTATATGAGAGATGACACGCCCACTTTTTCTTTTTCGCCCATTTTTGCACAAAATGTTCACATTGACACTTAAGTTTATTGTACAAAATTTGGAAAATGTAACTGTTATAGTTTCCTAAATTTACGGCATTTGGTATTGGCAAGCAATATTAGTCGTGGGATGTGCCACACCCCCTATTGCTAGTTTGCCTATTTTTTTCCAGAATGTTCATATAGGTGTCAAAGTTGTTCGTGCAAAATTTGAGGACTCTAGTATTACCAATTTCCGAGATATACTACTTTTAATAGTTATTTAGTAAGTGGGCGTGGCACCTCGCCCACATGGAATTTCAAAATAAAAAGTAGCCTATTTTTCCTTCCAGGCATATAGGAACACACTGTGAAAATTTCAAGAATATCGGTTTAGCCGTTTAGGCGGCTATAGACTTCAAACAAACATACATACATACAAACAAACACACATGTCTATATGAATACAAAATTTTTTATTTTTCTTGCTCCATCGGCAGTTTCTGGTAGATGGGGCTATAAAAATAATATGTGTGCAAAAATTGGGTCGATCGGTCATAAACCGGCCAGTCGACTTTGACTTTTGTCCTAAAACAAGGCTTAAAAGTAACTAATATCCTTATTACGCTATAACTCTTTAACATTTTTCGATAAAATAGTATATAAGCTTTTTTATTCAAAACGAGCTGTAAACCCGTAACTTCGGTAGCGGAAATTTTTTATAAAAACCATACTATATATTAAATTTAAACTAAGATTCTTAACTCTCGTGGGAACATTTTTAATAATGGTGTTATGTCATCCATAAATAACAATTTCTCTTTAATTTCAGGTTTCTAATCTTAGAATAACGAAAAATAAATATCAGAATTACGAAAGAGTATATACAAAAACCATTTTAAGGTTTCTTATTCACTTAGGACCTTATATCGAAAACGAAAAAAGATACCAAAAAGTCCCTTCTTATGGATTCATTTAGGACCACATATCTTTAATTTCATGTTTCTAGATTCATAATTATGAAAAATTCAAAAAGTACCATTAGAAGAATAAAATAAGTACCACATAGACCCCTCTTGTGAATCCTTTCTCACATAGGGCTATACATATTTAATTTCATGTTTCTACTTTAAATATTATAAAAAGTTCAAAAAGTACCATTAGAAGAACAAAAAAGTACCACAAAGTCCTCTCTTATGGATTCTCATTCGCTTAGCACCACATGTTCTTAATTTCATGTTTCCAGGTTCACAATTATAGAAAATTAAAAAAGTACCATAGGAAGAACAAAAAAGTACCACAAAGTCACTTCATATGCATTCACATTCACTTAGCACCACATGTACTTAATTTCATGTTTCTAGGTTCATATTTATAGAAAATTCAAAAAGTTCCATTAGAAGAACAAAAAAGTACCACAAAGTTCTCTCTTATGGATTCTCATTAACTAAGGACCACATATGCCTAATTTCATGTTTCTAGGTTCATAATTGTAGAAAATTCAAAAAGTACCATTAGAAGAACAAAAAAGTACCACAAAGTCCCCTCTAATGAATTCTCATTCATTTAGAGCCAAATATCTTTAATTTTATGTTTCTATGTTATATATTATAGAAAATTCAAAAAGTACCATTAGAAGAACGAAAAAGTACCACAAAGTTTTCTCTTACGGATTCTCATTCACTTAGCAATTCATGTCCTTAATTTCATATTTCTATGTTAAATATTATAGAAAATTCAAAAAGTACCATTAAAATAACAAAAAGTACCACATCGTCCCCTCTTATGGATTCTCATTAACTAAGGACCACATATCCCTAATTTCATGTTTCTAGGTTCATAATTATAGAAAATTCAAAAAGTACCATTAGAAGAACGAAAAAGTACCACAAAGTCCCCCCCTTGTGAATTCTTTCCAGCATCGGACCATGCGTATTTAATTTCATGTTTCTAGGTTAAATATTACAGAAAATGCAAAAAAGTACCAATAGAAGAAGAAAAAAGTACCACAAAGTCCATCCTCTTGAATTCTTACACACAGACCATGTATCTTTAAGTACCACAAATTGCACTCTTGTGAATTCTTATCTACATTTTCTTAATTTCATGTTTCTATGTTTAATGTAATTGAAAATTCATTATTAAGTTTGAATAAAATATAATTTCCCGCTTTTACCCCTTTTTTGGTACTTTTTTTCACCCATAAAAGTATCAGAAATTGTATTCCAATAAATTTCTAAATTGTAGTGGTTCCCATATTAAAATACGCATATGGTTATGTCAATAAATATAAAAAAATGTTTTATGAAAAAAGTACCAAAAATAGGTACGATTTTTACCCCTTAAACGTTTGAATTTCTAAAAAGTACCAAATTTATATTTCTCATTTTTTGATATGTTATGAATATGACATAAATTGTCTGTATGTTGATTGGTTTCAAAGATACATATGGTGTCGAAAAAGTACCAAAATACAGTTTTTACCCGTTTTCTCCCTAAAACTGCCAACTTTCAAAAAAGTACCAGACACTTGTCCAATTATTTTTGAAATGAATAACGATAACTATTCAACTTTTTTGTATCATTATTAGTTTGCGAGTTATAAGGTTACCGATTTTACCCGTTTTTACCCTTTTTTACCCCCTAAACATTCGAATTTCCAAAAATCCCGTCTTAGTGGATCTATATGGAGGGAGACCTACCTACGTTCCAAATTTCGTCTCTCTAGCTTCAGCCGTTTGGGCTGTGGGATGATGAATCAGTCAGTTAGTCAGTAACGTTACTCTTTTATATATATAGATGACTATTGTGTTTGCAATGTTTCTTGTAAATAAATTTGCACGTTTTCTTGGGGTCCCGTTTTTCAGAAAATGTCCAAAAATATTAAACTTTTCCAACAGAACTTTTTAAAAAAGTTAAATATATAAAGTTACTTTTTTGGCAAAAAATTGCAATTTTTGAGACTTGTTGGGAAATTTTGACTTTGAAATTTTTTTTCTTGTTATCGAATTGAGATAACAAAAAAATTTTTTTATTAGCATAATTTAGAAAATTATAAAGAATTTCAACATATTTTTAAAAAAATGTTAGAAATTTTATTTTAAAAGTTATAGGGCAAAATCGCAAAAAGGTCAAGGCCAAAAATGAGAAATTAATTTTTTGAAGTTAAAAATCTTTTAAACCATACGAGAAAATTTAGCACAATAAGCATGTTTTTTCCTTGTCTTGCTTAGGAGAGTCCAAAAATTTAAAAATATTTAAAATCGGTTAATATTTGTAAAAGTTAAAAGCCCCGATATGTTTTTCACCCTCGAGCTGGTCAACTTTGGCTCACTGTATCGGCGTCCATGCTGCAGCTACAGACTCTATTCAACATTATTCTGAAAGCCTTACTCCTCTATCGATGTTTCAAGTTTCATCTAAATCGGTTCAGTGGTTTCAAAGTTCCAGACTTATTACCATTTATTTTGCTTTTGGCCCCACTGTGCATTGGTGATCACAAAATAACTTTTATCTCTGTTCAAAAAAAAAAAAAATAACCGTTATTTATGCTGGAAAAAATAAAAATAATAACTGGTATTTCTGCTCAAAAAATAAAAATCAAAAATAACGGTTCAGAAAAAAACACTTCCAATAAGTAATATATGTACTGAATTTCATCTAAATCTAATTTCTGTCCGATTTAATATGGAATCACACTTGATTATTTTCAGATATTTTATCTTATCATTTCTGGATGATATAAAATATTCTGCAACAATATTAACGTTAAAAAATATACAATATTTTTTTAACAAAACGTTTTTTTCGAAATCTTTTTCCTGGATCTCATACATCATTAACACTATTAAGATGATTTTTTGTAGTTTGATACATCTTATGAATAGCAAGCAGATTCTTATTATATTTAAGTTCATAATAGTTTATAAGTGAATGAACAAAATAATTCTCAATTTCCCAGTAATTTGAAATTAACAAAAAGAGTACGTTTTGTTCTGCGACTTCTCATTTGTGTGAGTAAAAAACAAAAAGTTTAATTTTAACCTAAGTGAGAATATTAAAAGTAGGATTATTTCGTGCTTAATTCTCAAATCTAATTTTTTAAATTTTATTTTTTTTTTTTAATTAGAATATTTTAAAAATTTAATTTATTGTTGTGGGGATAAGTTGGTTCTTATGCGCATTTCTCTGGTTGCTTATGCCAGATCATCAGGAAACCTTTCCCAGCTTTTAGAAAAGCTAAAGTTGTCTATACATGTGTTCCATCTAAAAAAAAAAAATGCAAGAAAATGTTTTGTCGTTGCCACACTATCACACAAATAATTTATATATTGCTGTTCTCTTATTAGCTGCTCTACAAAATGCAACTCTAAATGAAGTAATGCAGTGTATTTAATATTTGTTCCTATAGTGTGAAATATATATTTTTGGGAATATAAATACAATATGACTTCCAAAAATAATTTTTACAACACATAAGTATATTCTTTTGTCGTATTACACAATGTTGATGAGGAAGAAGACTGAATAAAGCCATATTATAAAGTACTAACGATTACAGATCAAATTCATCATATGAGTTCTATAATAAAACCTAAGGACGCGATTGATAATTTTGACCAAGTATGCAGTGAAATATAATAATAAATCAGATATATCGGTGCTGCTCTATATTTTCTGCATCAAACTAAGCATTAATTATATTAATAGTTTATTCAAAAAATATGTTAAAAACTATTAAAAAACATTTTTTATAAAATTTCCTTAAAAACTGCGTAAGGATCTAATTTAGCGACAAATGTCTTATTTACTATGTTCTAATCCCAATATAACAACCAAGCATCGTAAAAATGTCGAAAATCTCCTATATACAGCTAAATTTATAACAATAGTGTAAATTTTAGAAAAAGAAAACTAAGATTTCCAGCTGAACTACTGAAGTACTAAGGTATACTGTAAAAAAATGCAAAAAAGTATCTCAAATTTGAAATATGCACAGAGTATGCAAAAACATTTCTTTTTAAACTCTTTTTTAGTTAGAATAATTATAGAATGCACACATTTAAAAAAACGTTTGTTGCCTATTTCAAATTTGTTACACAACTTTCACAAAGCGTACTTATGTAACACCATCTCTGAAAAAGTAAAAATATTGAGGTCTTTTCAGTTTTTGCTTAATATTTTGAAAACAACGGAAAGTATTTAGGAATTTTTACTGTTATTTTATTTAAATTAATTCATTAACTAAAAATCAATTGCTTTATTTTCCATTTTAATGATACGTCTTGAAATATTTTTAATAAAAGTTAATGTTAGTCGTTTAGACTAACGAAGCCCTCAGAAGGAAAAAATATCGAAGCCCTTCCAGGGTTAAAATTAAATACTTACATACTTACCCTTCAAAAGAAGAAATACAAATTAAATCTTTATTTACTAAAAAAAGTTTATTGATACAAATGTTGAAACGATTTCCATATAATAATTTTGTTTAACCTATAGGAAATAAGGATTGGCGGATTCCAATTACATTTTTAGTTTTAACTATTTTATGTGTAATTGCAAATAGTAGTATTTACATTTTAAATCCTATAAAAGTGAATGATATCAAAATATTATTAAGAAAATACGGTTTTTATTTAAAGTAATTCTACATATTTTTAGTGTCATATCGTCGTTATTTTTTAAAAACTTAATTTTTGAGTTATTAAGACCTATTTCGAGAAGAAAAAAACTCGTTTTGCTTTTGGTCAAAATGAGGATGTATATCTTCTTGATTTAATAATTTCTTAATATTTAAAAGATTAATCTAATTCATCTACAAACTGGGACGCAATTTCAGCTAGTAAATTATCTTCATCATCTACCAAATTATTAAAGTGGCTGACATTGTCTGTATCGGTATTTAATTCCACGGCTACACTATGTTCATTATCTAGTTTTTGTTTTTTTGTGATTGGTTCATCGATTTTATGATCTATGTTTGAATCTTCATCATCAACTGCAGTAATTTCCCCATCGTCTTCGACACGCAGAATAAACTCCGGAGATTTTGGTGTATTGTCGCCACTACTTGTCATTTTCAATAATACGTCTTCATCATTAACTTGCTTTGTAATAGATTCCATGTTATTAATACCAGTAACAAGATCGACGACCGGTTCCCTCTCATTTATAACTGTTGCATCCGCCTTTGTATTTTCAACAAGTTCAACATTTTCAGACACAGTGTTGCTAGCTGTTTGCCGTTTGTTATTATCTTCTATTTCATAATTTTGAGGATCATACCCTGAATTATTTGAAACTTGCAAACTTGCAGTTTTATTAAGATCCATAACATTATCATCTTCAATGCTGTTAGTATTTAACAAATTTATTCCAAAATCATGGAGTAAATTTTCTTGACCCATTTTGGTAAATGTATTGCGGATATCACGTTCCTCAATTGTGAATAGGAGACTTTCCTTTTGGGGGTGAATTATTTTTTCAAAATGCTTTATTATAAAAAAGCAATGAGTTCGAACTTTAAGGCTAACATCACATGTGTAAGCAGTTTGAATAGTTGCCAAAGCTATTTCAGTTGGAGGTGGGCATAAATGATGTGGTGTCATTACAATAGCAAATAGTGCATTATAAATTTCTATGCGACATTTTTTATTGCTATACAAATCAGCAGCTTTAAGAGGAAGCTCATAAAAAGTAGCACAAATTTGTATTAGATTTGTCTGCATCACCTGTAAAGAAAATATATAATATAAATTATAGAAAGCATTTTATAATTTATGTAAAAAAAAAAAAAAAAAAATATATATATATATATATATATATATATATATATATATATATATATATATATATATATATATATATATATATATATATATATATATATATATATATATATATATATATATATATATATATATATATATATATATATATATATATATATATATATATATATATATATATATATATATATATATATATATATATATATATATAAAAGTTAGGGACAAAACTATTTGTACACCCATGCATTTCGTATATCTTCAATAATTTATAAAGAATAAAAAATTATTATATGTAGTTTTAATTCAGGTCCATTTTTATTGAATTATTTGATAAAAAATAAATTAATATATAACACATTGTTAAAAAAAAAGTACAATTTAAGTAAAAATCTTTGGGACAAAAGTATTTGTACATCAGTACTTTGTACAATTATTTGTACGTTGGACTCTTGTATGATGATTTTTTTAAATACCGTTATATTTTCTTCGTTAATCGAGTTTTATTTTACAAAATAAGAAGTTGGTTTTAACGTTTTGAATAATAAGCACATCAAAAATGGGAAAGCGAAAAGAGTTGAGTTTGGATATTAAAAATTTAATTATTGATGAACATAAAAAAGGAAAATCTCTCCGGAATATAAGTAATTTAGTAAATTTGCAACATTCCACAGTACAATACATTGTAAGCAAGTATAAAAACAGCGGATCTGTTGAAAATGTGCGTGAAGGTATACGAAATATATGAGGTGTACAAATAGTTTTGTCCCTAACTGTATATATATATATATATATATATATATATATATATATATATATATATATATATATATATATATATATATATATATATATATATATATATATATAAACAACAAGTAAGAGCGGCTATGCCTAATCTTTTCTACCCTTCACCACATTACCAACAAATAAAAAATAATAGTATACCAGCAAAAAGCATATAGTTCGGTAAGTATATTTCGTTAACAAGCATTTGCTGGGATGCTTTAATATTTTCACATTTATACTTAAAAATAATAATACATACATCCATCGCTTGCTTAAAAAAAAAAACAAATATAAATATAAACTAATGCCTAACGTATGCGGAATAAAATTGCAACAAAACTTTCATCGCTGTCTAAAAACATACACTTTTTATCACAAATTTTAGATGACTACATGTTTTCTTATAATACTGTCAAAATTTTATGAAAATCTGACTTCTGGTTTCTTTAAAATATTAATAAAGGATGAACTACCTTGAAAAAATATTTGTAATTTTTTGGATTATTTCTATATATACATCACCACAAAATGATCTATAATTTAAATCAGATGGCAATGGAGTCAAAGAAACATTTTTTTTTTTTTTTTTTTTTCGGTAAATAATACAAAAATTATTCCCAAAAGTTTTTCAGAGAGAAAAATTTGTATGAATTAAGGTTTGGACCAATTCTAAAATCTAATTTGAATTGAATTTGTTAATAACTATGTTCTTATGAAAAATACTGTTTATCGTTTATTTTGGATAGGCAATTAATTTTTGTATGAAATGTTTCTACATTTTATGATACGAGTTGAAATAGAAAATAATTTTGAACCTATTTATAGCAGAAAATGTGCAAAAAAGTGATAAATTAGTTAATAGTAAAGGGTTTCTATTTTATTCGATAATCTATAAACCTAAAGTAATTTCTTTGTATAATAATTGACCATATCGCAATGTTATTCTTATTTAATTAGAAGAAGACATAAAATAAAGTATTTGTAATCCATACGATATTCCAAAGTTATACCATTTAAATATTTTGAACTGTATATAAAGGATATAAAAATATTAACAAAATTTTGAAAAGCATTTTAGAAAACGCGACCGGTGCGTGAAGTTTTTGTCCGAATTAATTTAAAAAACTGATTTCAGGACAATATTGGCTATAAGATATTTTGAAGTCAAAAAAAAAAAAAAAAAAAAAAAAATAGTTATAGCCCTAATGCGTATTTTCATTTAACTTAATAAAATCAAGATTTTTGCAGTTTTGAGACAAAGATGGGAAAAAACTGAAAGCAGATTCGTGTTTATCATGCCGAATTCCATCTTGTCCAAATTTTTTTTTTTTTTTTTTTTTTGTGTAATATAAGATTTAAGTTAATTTTTAAAAAAATTAAACATTCTTAATTTTGTTCCAATTTTATTATTATCGTCACCGAATATTTTATTTCTTTTCTGTTCAAAACATTTAATTTTTTTTTTATTCATAGAAAATTTTTGAATATTTTTATTCTACATAAATTTGTTAGTTAGAGTGTGTGCCAAATGGTAGCAAAGTATGTAGAAAAGTAAAATTTTGAAGTATATGAGGTGAATAAAATTTCACTAGCTCATAGGGCTACATAAATTTTTGACAATAGAATAGAAAAATTTTAAAGTCGTAAAATAAATAATAAATTAAAATAATTTGAAATTGTTTGGGATTTTAAATGTTTATTTTATGAAACTGTTATTTTCTCTTTAATAAGAATAATTTTTAAAAATATATTAATTTTATTTATAGCCTGTTTCTCTATGTCGAACGAAAATCTAAGCGAACGAAAGCAAGTCCAATCAATTTGGGTTTCTGTATTTCCTACGCTTTCGTACGCATGGAGTTACGTCTTTTCGTATTGTTGTTGTTTTATTTTTCTTTAAGAGTAACTTTTTTTCGTAAAAATATTAAAAATACTACTAAATTGTTTAAACATAGATACAACCAAGTAAATAAACAAGAAAAAATTAAATAATTTTAAAAAAAATTGTTTAAATTTCTTTAGAAATTAATTTTTAGATACAAAATCGTCATTTATTGATACAAAATTTATCAAAACGAATAATAAACATGATTGAGGAACATTTGCAATGACCTGGTAGGTATTTTTCCTATTTTTCAATAAAAAATTCAACCAGTCGAAAGCAAAATAGCAAGTGACTGATTTTGACATTTTTGTTCTTGTCGTTCGAAATACAGAAACCCAATTTTATATGAAAACACTTACGTTTTCTTTCGACTTGTCGTTCGACTCATTGTTCTCATAGAAGTGAGTTAGAGAAACCCAAATCAGTTTTCGTTCGCTTAGAAGGCGAAAGAAAGCTTTCGTTCGACATAGAGAAACAGGCTATTAAAGTTTTGTGAAATTTTGTTAACGACTTTTTCAAAATTTATCACGGGAAAACGTTTTCATTTGGCACAGAAAAACTATAAAATGTTTTCACCATAGGAAAATTTAAATTTTCCACAGAACTTTGTTACCGTTTGGCACACGCTCTTAGTTAAATTTGTTTGGAAAAAGAAAAATAAGTAAAATATTTTTGTTTATACAACTGTGTTTTATATATGGTTTTTCGCTTTTTGGCTCTCAATTATTTCAAATATTTATGTATGCATTGTTTTTTCTACAACACATTTTTTTATATTTTAATATTTTTTATTTTCAATTAAAATGTCTTCTTATGATAGTCACAATTCTTATTGTTTGTGAATAGAAAATTAAAGACTATAGTCACAATTTGTGTTTTATGACTATTTTTCAGTCACAATTTTTCTATGAATAGGCATGTTAAATTTGTTTGGAAAAAGAAAAATATGTAAAATATTTTTGTTTTATACGTGCAAGCTCGATTTTTCGCGACTAATTAAAAACTAAACCTGTCGCGAAAACTGAATTTTCGCGATAACAGAACCCAAAATTTTATTGAAAAATTTTATGTCATTTTTAAAATTAGAATTGTTTTTATTGATATTATAGGTATGAAAATTTAAAAAAAAAAAAATCGCCAAAATTTCATTTATGATTTGATTGATTGTACAAAAATTTTGCATAGATAGTCCTTATAATTCTCTAAAAAAATACGCTACTATGTGTGGGTTATCTCTTTTACTTTAAGAGATATTTGGACCAAAGTAAAATTTTGACCCATTTTTGGACATGTTTTTTTTTTTAGTTTTTTATGCTTGGCGGCTCAATTTGAGTTCTAAAATAAAATTCTTAACAATTTTAGTGCAAGTATTATATACCTATATGGTTTAGATAAAACGTTATATTATTTTGAAATAGAAAATTTTAAAAAATTGTGATTTTTTTTTTTTTAGTTTTTTGTAAAGCTCAAAAATGTCAAAGCTGAAATTAAAAAAAAAAATACCAGCGTTTAATTTTAAGCACACAAAAAATTTTTTCAACTGGCGACTGCGCTGAAAACAGTTTAAGTTTTCATTTTCAATCACATGCTTACTTAACAAAATTTGCTGCTCAAACACAAAACTGAAATAAGCAGCAACCAGTTTTTATTTTGTTCAGCAGTCAAATTAAATAAGCAGCGCACACACTCAGTTTTTTGCTCAGCCAAGTTGATTTTACGTCTTAGTCGTGTGCGCTCAGCACAACGTAGAAACCTTTTTCAGCAACGTAAGAACGACTGGATAGTAAGACTGTATACAGACTTTTTGTTATAAAATTTTATAAACATAGTACTGCAAAAGAAATGAACTAGAAATATAGAAGAAGAACATCTTACCAATAACAATCATGGGTTAGAAAAAGAACTTCTGCAGCACTTTTTCACCACTAAGTATTTCCTTCAGCTCTTTATTAGTTCCTTTTTTGTTGGGGTGCTACATTCCATGTTATATCTTTCGGAATAGTAGGTCCATATGTTAGGGACAATTTTTAAATTTCATATAGTTTTTTTTTCACTCACACGGATCTACTCTAAAATTAAAATTTTTTTTTTTTTCTACTAAATATGATCCTTAATCAATTTAATAAAAATTAAGATATTTTCAATTCTGTGATTATTAATATTTAATAATATATATTTTGAGACTTGAAATTCCCTAAATAATAAAAAAAAAACCCAGGGGGGTTATTGTGTAATTCGATTCGAAAGAAAACACTTTCGAATTTCAATGTATAAAGTATACAAATTCGAAAGATTTTCCTTTCGAATTTAGTTACAAAATAACCCTCCAGGTTTTATAGTACTTTGTAATTTTTTGATTAATTTTGTTCAATATTTAAAAAAGGCGACAATTTATTTACAAATATAAAAAAATTTTGAGATAATTTACTCTTATTTGTATTAATGATTGTATTATAATCAATGAGTCAAATATACAATTGTTAGAACTACTTTTTTTCCATTTAATAGTCATATGTATTCCATTTAATAGTCATATCTCCATCTTCAACTAAGCCATAATTTTTATCGAAAGTGTCCAAATTTTTTTCTTTTATTATTTCGTTATAATATACGATTCCGACCAGTATAATATTGTATACATATACATATTATTAGGACTTATATCAGGTTATGAAAATATATTTATTAGTTTCTCAGTTATTGCATTTAAAAAATTACAAAAAGCTCTTTGAACCACCCTTTATTAAAAAAAAAAGAGTTTCGTATTACAATTTAACGTTTTAATTCAATTAAACATTGCTTTTATTGGGTCCAAAAGTTAAGCTTAACTACAAATTTCTTTAATAGATCAAAACAAAGAAAAATATACAAAATAATAAAATTTTCTTCTTATTCAAAAGAAAAAACATTTTTTTTTTTTAATTTCTTACTATCTTACTATCCAGTTGTTCTTACGTTGCTGAAAAAGGTTTCTACGTTGTGCTGAGCGCACACGACTAAGACGTAAAATAAACTGGCTGAGTAAAAAACTGAGTGAGTGCGCTGCTTATTTAATTTGACTGCTGAACAAAATAAAAACTGGATGCTGCTTAAATCAGTTTTGTGTGTGAGCAGCAAAATGTGTTTAGTTTGTATGTGGTGGATAACTAAATCAAGTAAACTTGTTTCAGCAAGATGCTGTAAAAAAAGCAACTGTTTAGAAAATTACGACTGCTTTAAGCAGCCATTCGAAGCACTGAAATATACCTTGATAACTTACCTACATTAGCTAAACACACAAAAAAATATTTATTAAGCCACGCCTCTTATAACGACAGGGTGACCCTTTTACTGAAAAAAGTCAATTTTTGAAACAAGTTTTCCCCGGACTGAATTTTTGGGTATTTCGGAATAAAAAAGTGGGAATCTTTTAAGGATAACTTTTTTTACATTATACTAAAGTTTCATAATGATAGTTTTATTAATATAGATTTTATATAAATTCAAATACAGTGGTTTCCCGGTTTAATGAATGATATATTGTCAGCCCAAATTCGTAAATCGAAAAATTCGTTAAATCGCGAATATATTTAACAAAATATACTTTAAAAGATTTGTTTTAAAGTCTGCATTTTTACTTTTTGACTTTAAAACACAATTAGTTATCTTACAACAACAAAAGTAAAAAATAAAAATTAACAAAATTAAATTTTTAAAAAACAAACTTCGAATAAATATTTTTTTTTTTTTTTGACAAATTACAAAGAATTTACAATGATTGTCAAATACTAGAGAGTAGGCCTTTGCTTTGAACAGAACTGTTTATACTGTTAAATCTGCTTAATAAGAAATTCTCAATTGAATGGATACTTTAAGCGGATTTTTCAGCATAAAGGTACATGATAAAATTACATAACACAAAATACAAACAAAAGCATATTTTAAAAGTAAAAATAACAGTTTTGTAACATATTTTTTACTTTTTTTTTTACTGTTTTTTATTTAGAAAATAATTTTCAAATGAAAAAATATTGTCCAAACGAAAATATATAATTATCTTCCTTTTGCATAAAAGGGGATAGTAGTACTCTTTTAATAGGATGAGAAATGTGTTTTATTTACTTTATCTTATTTTTATAGATTTCAAATCACATTCTTTGAACTATCTGATTGTTATATGAGAAATTTTTAAAATTACTTTTTTTACTTAGATGCAAAATTTGAAGCTAATCCGAAACAAATTTCCAATCAACAAATGTATTAGTAAATAATTCATTGAATTAAAAACTTTTTTAAATTTGCACTTCTCACCAAAATGATTATATCAATTACTAAAAACTATAAAAAATTAAAAATAGAAAAATTTTTCCAATTAAAAAATTTATTAAATCAAGTAGATGATTGAATAATAAATGAAATTAATAGCATGTTTCTCTATGTCGAACGAAAGCTTTCTTTCGCCTTCTAAGCGAACGAAAACTGATTTGGGTTTCTCTAACCCACTTCTATGCGAACAATGAGTCGAACGACAAGTCGAAAGAAAACGTAAGTGTTTTCATATAAAATAGGGTTTCCGTATTTCGAACGATAAGAACAAAAATGTCAAAATCAGTCACTTGCTATTTTGCTTTCGACTGGTTGAATTTTTTAAAGAAAATAGAAAAAATACTCATAAGAACATTGCAAATGTTCCTTAATCATGTTTATTATTAATTTTGATGTATTTGGTATCCATAAATGACGATTTTGTGTCTAACAAACAATTTCTAAAAAACATCAAAAAAATTTTATTTTTTAATTATTTTAATTTTGTTTGTTTATTTACTTGGTTGTATATACATTTAACCAATTTAGTAGTACTTTTAATATTTTTACGAAAAAAAGTTACTCTGAAAGCAAAATAAAACAAAAACAAAACGAAAAGACGTAACTCAATGCGAACGAAAGCGTAGGAAATACAGAAACCCAAAATTATTCGAATTCGTTCGACATGCTTTCGTTCGCTTTGATTTTCGTTCGACATAGAGAAACAGGCTATAAATATGAAATAAAATCTTACTTAAATTTTATTTTTACTTTAATATATTTTATTAAATTTTAATGCAAAATGAAACAACTGTTTTAATTGACAAATATACGGTAATAATTTTTTTCTGTGAAGAGGAGCCGGTTCAGAAAATCTAGTGAAAATTGTGTAAATAAATCACTTTATAAAATTTCATACTATTTTAGTCTGAAATTTTAAAATTTCATAAAATTTGTTATATATGAAAAAAGTATTTTGTTTTCATATGATCTCTGCTACAAAATTATATTTTTTAGTTTAATTCTTCTTGAGTAAATCACCAACCAATTTTCGAAATGCCCCCATAATTTTGAGATATTTTGAAAAAAATAATTTTGAGATTAGATGCTGAACTAAAGATCTCGTAGCTCACTAAATTTTAAGTAAATTTTTAATTTTTTTTTATTGATTAGGAAAAACGTAGCTTTTAAACTATATTAAAATATCTTTCTTTTTTTATAGCTTCAAGATTGATTAATTTTTTTTAACACTTATTTCTATCTAAAGTCTTAATTATATTTTTTACAACGAAATGAGATGTCAATCTTTAAAATCGTTAAAAAAATAAAAAAATAAAATTTTTAGTCTTTTCTTTTCTGTTCCTTTGGATTGGTATAATGTAGAAAGTCAAATGAAAATTTTCCATCACGTCACATTTTTAACCCATTGAGTACCAAAGAAAATTTGCTTCCTTGGGGGGTTTTAAGGTTATAATAGGTAGAGGAAAAATGTAGTACTAGTCAAGTCTCTAACTTGTCACACATAACCCCTAGAAGTCTTTAAAGTTTTAAAAATAAAGAATTTCTCTATTAACCCCCTTAAAACCATTGAAATATGAGGGGTAAAGAGTGGGTGTATAGGGGAAATTTGTATTTGATATAACTAATACAAAACCGCAGATTCAAAAAAAAAAAATAAAATAAAATAAAAAATCCAAGTTTCAATAACAAAGCTAACAAAAAATTATAAAAATATTATATCTTGAATGTTTGTTCGTTTGTTTGTTTAATTCTTACTCCTTAGACTAAATGTAGTGAAGAAAGATACAAGAAACATTTCCATCACATCACACTTTTAACCCATTGATGACCAAATGAAATATATACCTCTGAGAAATGTTTAGGTTATATAATTTTATGGGTAATTAGATGGAGCAAATTATGGATCCGTATTTAATAGAAAAGAAATAAAGCAACAAAAGTGTAGAAAACGCCATGTCTCTAACATGCACTCCATAGCACCTAGAAGTCTTTAAAACTGCTAAAAGCACTGAAAAAATAGGAAAAATGGGAGATTTCACAACGCATATGGAATATGAGTAAAAATTAAAAATAGTACATTCTTAAATCATAATTTAAGAATAAAAATATCCATATGTTTTTCAATGAAGTTCAAAATAAAAAAAATTATATATTTTAAAACTGTGACATCATGGAAATGTTTTTTTTAACTTTCTGCACTATATTTAGTCTAAAGAGTTAAAATTAGGCCGAATTATTCACAATATATTTCACTTATAATTTTTTGTTAACTCTGTTATTTAAATTGGTATTTTTATTTTTCTCATATTTTTGATGGCTAAGCATTTTCTGTCAGAGCGATTTTCAAAATTTTACCATTTTTGAGATCTACGGTTTTTTTTTACCAAATACAAATTTTTCCTATACACCCACTCCTTACCCCTAATTTTTCAATGGTTTTATGAGGGTTAATAGAGAATTTCTTTATTTTTACAACTTTAAAGACTTCTGACTAGTACTAAGCCCCATGTCTTGGCTATAAAAGATGAGTGACTAATCTGCTCTACCCATTACTTGGAAAAACTCATCATAGAACCATATTTTCTTTGGTCCTCAATGGGTTAAAAATGTGACATGATGGAAAAAACCGAAATGTTCCTGGTGATTGGGATGACTATACCTACAATATCTGCAACATGATTTTCCAGATACTTTTTTAGTGTTGACCTGTATAATTACATTAAGTATTTTAAATTTCTTTTTTATTAAATATATTTTTGTTATAAATTCCTATGAACACAAACTATTTTTTTAACTTATGCCCATATTCTTTATCTCGATTTTACGTTGTCTGTAGACGGCAAATGTGAAAATTAAATAAATAAATTGTCTGTGAAAAGCATTCTAACGAGTGGAAAACTTTTACGAAATTAATCTAGTCATAGCTTAGATCACGTTTAATCACATACAGCTTAAAACTTTCTTAATGAAATCTGGATTCAAATGTTTTAAAATTTAGCTCCCACATAGTTTTCTTGTGGAACAGAACATATCTACAGAATTATAAAATACGAGCTGTTAGCGGAATTTTTTTTTAAAAACCATACTATATAACAAATTTAAACTAAGATTCCTAACTCCCGTGGGAACATTTTTAATAATGGTGCTATGTCGGCATTAACAACAATAAACTTTTTAAATATCTTAAAAAAGTACCAAAAAGAACATAAATAATGCAAATAAAATAATGTTTGATATATTTCTGATAAAAAAAGATAATATTTTAAATTTATTTCTGTGTTTTTGATTTAGAAAGTTTTAAGGGTGACAATAAAATACTAATGTTTTACATCTTTAACGTTCGAAAGTTCAAAAGTATTCTATTATTATTTCTATTATTATATTTTGCTATAGAAGAATGTGACTAATAGGGCTTGAGAATTCTCATCCGTAAATAACCATATATCTCTAATTTTATGTTTCTAGGCTAATTATTACAAAAAAATTAAAAGAGTAATATTAGAATAACGAAAAAGTACCACAGAATATTTTTTAAGGATTCTCATTCACTTAGATCTTATAGCTTTAATTTCATGTTTCTAGGCCAAATATTAGAGAAAATTCAAGAACTACTATTAGAAGAACAAAAAAGTACCACAAAGTCCCTTCTTATGAACTCACATTCACTTAGGAACACATATCTTCAATTTCATATTTATAAATTAAATATTATAGAAAATCCAAAAGGTACCATCAAAAGAACAAAAAAGTACCCCAAAGTCCATCTTCTTGAATTCTTACCCACAGAACCTTTAAGTATCACAAATTCCAATCTTGTGAATTCTTATCCACATTTACTTAATTTCATGTTTCTAGGTTTAATATAATTGAAAATTCATTATTGAGTTTGAATAAAATGTAATTTCCCGATTTTACCCCCTCTTTGGTACTTTTTCCCCCATGGATATAACAAAAAATGTATTCCAAAGAATTTCTAAATTATAGTAGGATCACACATTAAAATACGCATATGTTTATGTCAATAAATAAAAAAAAAAAGGTTTAATGAAAAAAGTACCAAAAATATGTACGATTTTTACCCCTTAAACGTTCGAATTTCTAAAAAGTACTAAATATGTATTTCTAATTTTTTGATAAGTTATGAATACGACATAAATTTTATCTGTATATTGATTAGTTTCAAAGATACATATAGTGCCAAAAAAGTACCAACTTTCACGTTACTCTTTTATATACAGTTAGGGACAAAACTATTTGTACACCCATGCATTTCGTATATCTTCAATAATTTATAAAGAATAAAAAATTATTATATGTAGTTTTAATTCAGGTCCATTTTTATTGAATTATTTGATAAAAAATAAATTAATATATAACACATTGTTAAAAAAAAGTACAATTTAAGTAAAAATCTTTGGGACAAAAGTATTTGTACATCAGTACTTTGTACAATTATTTGTACGTTGGACTCTTGTATGATGATTTTTTTAAATACCGTTATATTTTCTTCGTTAATCGAGTTTTATTTTACAAAATAAGAAGTTGGTTTTAACGTTTTGAATAATAAGCACATCAAAAATGGGAAAGCGAAAAGAGTTGAGTTTGGATATTAAAAATTTAATTATTGATGAACATAAAAAAGGAAAATCTCTCCGGAATATAAGTAATTTAGTAAATTTGCAACATTCCACAGTACAATACATTGTAAACAAGTATAAAAACAGCGGATCTGTTGAAAATGTGCGTGAAGGTATACGAAATATATGAGGTGTACAAATAGTTTTGTCCCTAACTGTATATAGATTGTATTTCTTATTTATTTAAGAAAAATTTAACATATTTTTAAATAAATCATTATAAAATCAATTCTTTTTTTTTTTTGCTTTTCCATCACCTAACGGCAAGAAAATAATAAGTGACTGTTTTGGCATTTCAATCGACTAATATCGATTTAAAGAATAATAAATTTTAAACGAAATAACGTTATAAGTTGCCAATATCATAGACTACACACCAACAAAACGCAAGTGATATAGGGAATATGAAAAAATATACTCAATAGAATTTTAGTCAGAAAACGACAAAAATCGAGATAGAGAATGAGGACATTAAATTCTTTTAATAACACTGGTCGACAAAAAAATCCTCCCCCAAAGACGAATAGTTGAACTTGATGTATTTTGATGTGCTAAACACGAATCAGCTTTCAGTTTTTTCCCATCAGGCCTGGATTTTTTTTTATGGGCGTGTCTAATATTTCGACCATAGTAAGGCCATTACTCTAGTATATTTCCTCATAACTCAAGAACGGTTTGACAAGCGATTGACATAAGTGATACACCAAAAGATGCGCACTACAAATATCTTCAAATTACTCAAACTTTTTATGTGCTCAATAGTTACAAAGTAATTTTGAAATAAGTGTCCAAAAAAAATATTTTTTATATGCTAAATTTTATATTTTTTTATATTTTTTGTTACTAATATTTCTTTTAATAAGAATGTTTCAGTTTATCATCTTTATTTTAAAGCTGATAATGCTGCGAACAAAATAAGGTATGTATGTATCTTCAAAATTAATTCACAAATCTTGATTTTATTCACAGTTAAGTAAAAATGCCCATGTTACATACAATTGAGTAGAAATACAGTGGTGGGCAAAAAAAAATTCAGCATAAAGACAATTTAAGTCGCTATATATTGGAGTTTAATATATCTTAATAGGACAAACCGTTCTCGAATTATACAAGTGTGACTGCCTAAAGGCGGGGTTATAGTAGTCATGCCCATAAAAAAATATCAATACGTGATAGAAAAAAATTAAAAGCTGATTCTTATTTAGCACGTTAAATTCCATCAAATCCACCTATTTTTTTTATTTATTTTTCCGGAATTCCATCTAGTCCACATATTTTTTGAAAGAGCGCAAAAAAAATTTTTGTCGACTAGTGTAATTATTTAAATGAATCTATTATAAAATCATTAATATTTTAACAACCAATGTAAGAAGTATTTCATGAATTGAAAAATTTAACAAATTTAGTTTTGAATTATGTGAAATGTTGATAATCCCAGAAATTATAGCTGTCCAAGAAACTTGGTTCGAAAAAGATCTTGCAATTTGTACTCAATTGAAGGATATGATGCTGTTCACTTTTATTTGGAGGAATATCCATTTATGTACACAAAGAACTTAAATATAATGTATTAAATTCCAGTAGCAAAAACTTTATGAAACTAATAACAATATCTCTGACAGATTTTCAAATTGAATAGAAATAGAAAAAATAGAAATCATTGGTTATACCGTTCCTTTATAGATCCCATGCTTGTGGACATACAAAATATGTCGTCTATATTCGTAGGGGATTTCAATATTGACGTGACATCTATGAATGTTTCATGTCAACGTTTATTAAATATGTTTGCTGAAATTAATCTTATGTCAACAGATAATTTGTTTACCAGGCCAGCTAGTAATTATTCTCTTGACTGTGTTTTTATGAATTTGCCAAAAAAAAGTACGTGTCCGTTCTATACAAAATAAGTTATCAGATTAAAAGTTTTCAAATAAGTATCGAGAAAACAGTAGTCGATATATTAAATATCATAATCAGTTTGTCATAAAAATTTTTTGTCCTCTTTTTTTTTAATGATTCCTCTATTTCACACTAGAGCCCTGCAAACTGTGTCTTATAAGGCTGTACAAGCCACTTGATATTTTTCAAGTGTTGTTATCAGTGTGTGTGCGGAGTAATAAATACTGTTCTGCAGGCACTTAAAACCATACAAATACTGCGTGTGTGCTTCAACTTTATGAACAAATCATGAGTGTTCTATGATAGCGACCAAACAAGCCTCTCAAAGGCTTGTATAAAAAAATACAAGCCTTTTGACCACTTGTTTGCTTCAATAAGGAAAAAAATTGTGTTTTCTTTTTTATTAAAATTATATGTGTGTGTGTGCGTTCATGACTGTATAAAGTAATTTCGTAAGTAAAACAGTCGTTTAAAAGTATTGTTTCAAATGTCAACTTTAATTTTTTTACTTTTTTAACTCTTTATAAAGAGTATTTTTTAATAACTTTATGAATTCACCCTTTTACATTTATTTAGAAAAGAAGAACCAACAATAAAATATAGACATACTGTATATATGTGTGTGTATGCAAGAATATTTATAAACAACCACTTTTTACACATTATGAAGATTTTTTGCCACACACAGCAACTACGTATTACAAAAAACAAACAAATCATTAAGCCCACTTGAAATCTTTAAATCATTTCTCAACGTCTTGTATGATTTGCTTTTTTTTTGCCACACCACTTGCACCACTTGTTTACGATAAATGATTTGAACGCACGGATTTGCAGTCGCTCATACACAGTACACACTTGCTTTGCTTCGGGCAGCGAACAGTACGAACAGTATTTATTGTTGTTTTTGCACATGTTGGCTATGAAACACACACTTGAAATTCAAGTGTGTTTGCTTTTCAAATCATCTTGCGCAGGAGACTATTTCACACATATAAATTAAAGTGGCTTCATTTGTATGGGTACAAAAAAAGTTGCACCCCCCTTAAAATTAAAGATTGATGTTTTAAATTCACTCCCAAAATATTTCGATTCATTTATTTCATTTACGTGAGCTGGACCATTTTTAAAATACCTCCAAAAATATGGTTTTCGATCAACAGTATACAAAATTTTTAACTTTTAAAAATTACAACATATGATAGTAAAATTTCCAATGATTTTATTTTAAATAGTATTATATTAAAGTTTGAATATTTTAGAAAAATTTCCATCGTAAATTATATTTTAGGGCATCATTGGAAAGGTCCCATTCAGTACTATTGATATGTGCATTCATTTAACCCTTTAGTTGGTGAAATAATATTTTGGGATTTCCGGTCCATAATTAGTAAAGTTAATTTTAACAGCCAATAAATCGTTAGTTAAGGATATAAATGTCCCCAAAAGCATAAATTGATCAAAAAAGATGTAAATTCGTGTAAATTAGCGGCTAGATTTCAAAAACTCCTTTTTATTCCATTATTACCGCGGTTTTAAATGAACTTATGTTTTTCATAAATTCATAAATATTTAAGTGCAATAAGTACTTTCATGCGACTTATTTTAAAAAATTGATAATTTATCCTTTTGGGAACTAAATGCATAAAATTGACCCTCTAGCTCTTAAAGGGTTAATTACGTGTTATCATCAACAGTAGCAGGATAGACCATTCCTATGGTACATTAAAACCTAATATATTTTGAAAAATTTCCGAAATATATAAAATTACATGTTTGAACAAAGAAAATACGATAAAAAATGTTAGTGAAATCTTCATATTCCGCGACTGAAAAGAGACATATTAATTATTTAAATGAATATTCAAGGTCGTAGTATGCCTCTATTATAATTTGAAGTTAATTTTCTTATAAATAAAATTTTGATAATGATATTGAGAGAAATACGTAATTTTAGAGGTGTTTTGAAAGTGGTCCAGCTCACGTAAATTTTAAATTTTTGTCCTAAAAAATGTTTTGGGTTTTGTCTAGGGTTTGGGGTCCGGGAATTCCCGAGCGGGAAATCCCGGGAATTTTTTTCAATTTTCCCGGGAAAACGGGAAATTTAATATTCACGTAGTTTTATAATCCTATAGCAAAAATGTTACTGTTAGTATCGCCTCAGTGAAAATTTTACATTACATAAAATTCGATACAAGTGATATTTTATATTATTAAAAACATTTCATCGGTGCGCTGATGAAAATTATTATTTGATTACACGAGTTTTTAACTACATATTGCTATAATCTTTTAAACATTTTAATGATGATGTACCATTTTCAAACTTTATTTAAATCTCTTGGCTCTAAAAGGTTTTTTCATACTTTTTTGCAAATATCTTTAGATTTTTTCGACATATTAAAGTCCAGTTTGTATCACATGATTTTATACTATCTTAAAAGCACGATTTTGGACTATTTTTGGCAATAATAAACATAAATTATTAATTTTGAAATATGTAAATATTTTCAAATGAAAAATCGACAACAACTTTTCTTTTAACATCAGAAATACATACCGCTACTTTTTCAAAATTTAAATTTAAAACGTGTAAATATTTCAAACTATGAATGTGTTTTATTTTTCAAAAATTTTCGTCTTGAAATGATTAACAATATCTTTCAATTGAAAACTAATTTTTATCAGATTTCCGAACACTATATCAATTGACCACAAAATATTGTTGAGAACCAACATTAAAAGTTTTTAGATTTATGTTTTACACCATTTCCAGTTGTATTTAAGAAGTTTCTAATTATATTTTAGAAAATTATATTTATATTTCAGAAAATTCCATTTATATTTTAGAAATTTCCATTTATATTTTCGAAATTTCTAATTATATTTCAGAATTTTCTAATTATGCTTCAGAAGTTTCTAATTATATTTCAGAAATTTCTATTTATACTTCCGAAATTTCTAATTACATTTCAGAAATTCTATTTGTAGTTCAGAATTTTCTATTTGTAGTTTAGAAAATTCTAAATGTATTTTAGAAATTTTCTATTTGTAGTTCAGAAAATTCTAAATGTAATTAAGAAATTTCTATTTACATTTCAGAATTAAACAAATTCTATTTAAGAAATTTCCATTTGTATTTCAACATTTTCTAAATGTATTTCCGAAATTTCCAATTGTATTTTGGAAAATTAAACATATACTTTCTGTATAAAAGTTCTTAAATACAATTAGAAATTTCTGAAATAGAAATGGAAATTTCGGAAATACATTTAGAAAATGTTGAAATACAAATGGAAATTTCTTAAATAGAATTTATTTAATTCTGAAATGTAAATGGAAATTTCTTAATTACATTTAGAATTTTCTGAACTACAAATAGAAAATTCTGAACTACAAATAGAAATTTCTAAAATCTAATTAGAAACTTCCGAAACACAAATAGAAATTTCTGAAATATAATTAGAAACTTCTGAAGTATAATTAGAATATTCTGAAATATAATTAGAAATTTCGAAAATATAAATGGAAATTTCTAAAATAAAAATGGAATTTTCTAAAATATAAATGGAATTTTCTGAAATATAAATAGATTTTTCTGAAATATAATTAGAAACTTCTGAAATACAACTGGAAATGGTGTAGAACGAATTAAAACGATAAGAAAAACTATTTATACTGAAATTTATGCCAATTTTTAGCATGAAAATCTATTTAAGTTAAATATATAGTATACAGTTTTTAATTAAATATTAGAAATACTAATTTTTTATTCCATAACGCTATTCTAAAAATCATAGTTCTACTGAATCATTTTATAAATAAATCATTGAATTTTTGTTAAATCAAATCTTCTACAAATTTAATGGAAATATTTATATTTTTTAACTATTTTTCTTTAATTCGTAAAAGAATTAAATAGAAGAAAATTTTAATATTCAAAATATTTTTTAAGCTTGAATTGTATAAATGGTAGTGCGTTCTTTAAGCAATTAATTATTGCGAAGTCAAAGAATTTAAGTCTATGAATTGAATTGTTATGAATGCTTCAAAGAAATTACTGAGATAATAAATTTAATTCGATTTTGAAAAGTGAATTAAAGAATTAAATCTTTGGAATCTTTGCTTGCAATAGGCACTTATGTTATTTGCATGAAATATTTAAAATTTTTTAAATTTTAAATTGGAAGTCATACTTCAATATTGTTTTATTTTCTGTTAATTAATTATGAATGTGATTTATAATGTTATATATAGTATTATTATAGTATTGAATAGAAAAAATAACATTCTTTATAAAAATCATTGCTTTTTTCTTATATTTTAAGTTTCTCGGGATTCCCGGGAATTCCCGGGAAATTGAATTTTTCATTCCCGTTTCCCGGGAAACAAAATATCACGGGAAACCCCAAACCCTAGTTTTGTCTCAAAATGGGTATAAACAAATTCCAAATACCATGATTTCATGGTGGACAATGAAGGTAAGTATTTATGAAATTTGTGAGAATAGTTTCAATGTCTTCCAGAGACAGAGACTTAAATATTTTAAGTGCACATAAATGTGGATTGGATGTTATCGAATACTACAGCCATAGCAGTGGCGTTTAGTAATTTGCCTCATAAATCTGAATTTATGTTTAAGAAACAAACTTTTTTCATTGGTAGGAGTGAAAATATATGGAAGTTGAATATCTTGCAGTTCTATAACGAGGTTTGGAATTGGTAAGTTCTGTTAATGCTGCCCAGGCTGGTGAAGATGATGATTATGAATTTGGCCACATACGCTAGGATTCACAGAACCTAACTTCAGTCTATTTTCAAGGTAAATACAAAGTCCAATTAACAAATTTGTAATTATTTATTTTTTCACCATTTATTGTTATTGCATTTCGAAAGTAAATTATATGTATTAAACATCAAGCATTCCACAAAGTTGTCACAATAACCCTGTTAGGTAATAAACCCACATTGGCCCTTTAGGTTTCATGTAATATCTATCCACTGTTATAATGCAAATTAAAATGCAACTGAGTAATGGATTTTCTCTACTTTAAAACTATGAGTGTCATCTTGCGGACAATTTTGGTTAACCCATCAAATTACGGAGTCATGTAATCATACATATGTATGACATCAAATATTTTAACTGCTTAAAAGGTATGTATAAATACATATATATAATACTGAATTAAAACTTTCTGAAATTTCAGAACGATTGATAATTCTTTAAGATTTCTCTCAGAGAGATAAATGAATCAGCGAAGCAAGAAAAGTGGGGCTGAGGATTAAAATTCTAGTAATTTAATCATTAATTTAACATATAAAAATTATAAATTTAATATACTGGTTAAAAAAGTAAAAAATAAAATTTAATTATAAATATGCTTATTGAATCAAAAATAAATTTTGTTTGAATATCTGTTTAAAACCAAACAATTTTTTTATTAAAAAAAGTAATTGAAATTTGTATAATATTTAAATATTGTATTTAATAAATAGTATAATAGAGTCATTCCATTTAAAACCAACAAGCTGATTTTCTCACCTCTTCCGAATTTGAAAATATTTGGTACAATTATTATTCTTGTCAAAAATAAGACTTATTCAAAATTTCAGATAATTTCATCAAGTGGTTCGCTTATAATGTGTACAAAGTTGCTTACACAAAATTAAAAATATCTTTCGAAGTATTTATTATATAAAATTTATTGAGATGTCATATTAAAGGTATCAAAATTACCTTTAATATGATGTATAATATGATTTTTTTTTTCTAAACATCAAAATGGTCCATATCTCGCGATTTTTCATTCGCGGGCAAATATCTCGAAAAGTGGTCTTTTTAAAAAATTTTAAAAAAATATGTTAATGATTAAAATGTTTTCTATAAGCGTGGTAAGTGGCATTCTGGGACTCGCAATATTTTAGGAGTTATTACAATAAATGTAATAAAAAATACGAAATATTTGATGCAACTGATATTGTTTTGTTTGTAATAAAATTGAAAAATCGCAATTTTTTTCCAAAAATCATCCGAATTTAATGAAATTCGATAAGAATATTAATATTGACGCTGGTAACGCAAATGCCGGATGATATTTGTATTTTTAAAAACACAATTTTTCTCATTTTTGAGAATATTGATTGTAACAAATATCATTAAATTCGGAGAGGTAAAGTCAAAAATTGTAATTTTTCGTGTTGGTTTTAAATGGAATGACTCAATAGTATAATATTTTAATAAATTATTTTAATAAAGAAAAAAATGTTTTTTTCAATAAAACTTTTACGAATTCAAGTATTTGAATTTACAAATTTCGTGATAGGTCCGATTTTAGTAAAAAATGAAATTGAAAAAAGATTCGGCCGTGCCGAATCTTTGATACCCTTCACCATATTACCATCTTACTATCTTATCGACATCATATTACCATATTACCAACAAATAATACAATTTTCGCCTTAACGTATGCTTACATATTTTCACATATATAAATCTAAATTTTTTTCAAACTACGAAAATTTGAATATATAAAAAAAATACAATTATAGCAGGCTTTGCTTTTAAAAAATAAACAACAACAATTCCATATTTATTTATTTTTTTATGTGTATATATACAAACTGGCTGCATATACAAAGAACAACAACACTGTTATTCATTATATTACTTCTGTTGCTAACTAAACTACATGTCTTACAAGTAAAAACGTCACTAATAGTCATTACAATGCTTAATATACATGTTTGTGTATGTATTTATGTATATTCTTAACAGATATGTTTTAGTTTTTAAAAATAAACAACAATTCCATATCTATTTATTTTAGTACAGACTGCATATACAAAGAACAACAACAACACTGTTATACATTATATTACTGCTGTTTCTAACTAAACTACTTGTCTATACAAAAAACGTCACTAATAGTCATTACAATACTTAATATACATGTTTGTATGTGTATTTATATTCTTAACAGATTTGTTTTTGGACCATAACTCTGTTGATTATAAACGAATTTGGTTTATTAAATAAAACGAAATTTTATAAAAACATTTATGACTGATCTATATAAAAATAAAAATCTGTAGCTTGAACAAGGGCTTCAAAAATAAAAAATTCGTTTTCCCCGATATCTCAGTTATTACTGAACCGATTTATTTCATTTTTTCAGAACAAAAATTCAGAAAATAATTTCCGAGCCCCCTTTAAAAATTCGAAGTCCCTGGTATATGCAGAGGCTTCAGAAACAGAAAAACCGGTTTCAAAAACCGGTTTTTAAAGCATATCTCCAACATTTATAAACCGATCCTTCAAAAAACCGAAATTTTATAAAAATATTTGTGACCGATCTGTATAAAAATAAAAATCTATAGCTTAAACCAGGGCTTTAAAAAATAAAAAATGCGTTTTGTCCGATA
This sequence comes from Protophormia terraenovae, assembly GCA_951394005.1. Classification (NCBI taxonomy): domain Eukaryota; kingdom Metazoa; phylum Arthropoda; class Insecta; order Diptera; family Calliphoridae; genus Protophormia; species Protophormia terraenovae. The sequence continues at coordinate 73,089,028 of OX596073.1, read as the reverse complement.
TCTCAGTTATTATTGAACCGATTTCAAAACAAAAATTCAGAAAAAAAATGTCCGAGACTTCTTTGTAAAAACGAAGTCCCTAGTATATACAGAGGCTTCAGAAACTGGAAAACCGGTTCTAAAAACCGGTTTTTTTAACATATCTCCGCATTGTATGAACCGATCTTGCTGAATTCCAATAGCAAAATTCTCGAAAGCATTTCCGATTGTTTGATATATATATTATATATGTCAGTTATCGGTGGGCTTCATAAACGCCATTTCAACCGACACACGGACGGACGGACATGGTCCTATCGTCATCATTTCTTACAAGGATCCCGAAAATGTAAACTTTTTTGCTCTCCGACGAAAATTGTGGGAATTACAAACGGAATGACAAACTTATATATACCCTTTACACCTGTGGTGAAGGGTATAAAAATATTTGAGTTTAAGAAATATGTTATTGAATATGAAATTTATTTTTTTTTTTTCTGTGTGGTAGGGAACTGAAAATTAATTTTAATTTTTTGTAAATTTTTTTTTTCGTGTTCAGCTCATTAATACGCATCGTTTGAGGGGTCTTGAAATGACGGGACACTCTAATATACATGATTTTAAAATTATTTAAAATTCAGTCATTATGTTCTATAGTTCTGTACAAGATTCACTTTCAGGGTGTAATGCAGCAAAAAACATTGTATGGTAAAATACAAAAATTTGCTTCCGGCTTATCACTATAAAAATCTGCTTAACTACAAATTGTTTTCAACTTGACAAATTACATTTGAACTTGTAACTTTACAACTTCTAAAATATCATGACTAAGGGGCGGATTTATATGCAAATGCATGTTTTTTTGGAGCATTTAAGAATGATCTTATGTTGTTATCTATCCGAATCAGACATTTTACTAAAAAATGGCATCGATTTGTTAGTGCATATTTTTGCATATTTTGTGGAAAATGCATATTTTACGTAATAATGCATATTTTTATTGTATATTTTTTTTTTTTTTTTTTTTTTTTTTTTTTTTTAACATTTTTTTTTTTTTTACAATCTTATTTTTATATTTCTCATATTGATGTAAAATGCAAGCACTCGAAAACTTTTTATTTACTGTTCAAAAAATATTTTTTCATTTGTTGAGAAAAATATGTGAGGGATTTTTTTCTTTTTAATATAAATGTCTTTAAAAATAAATATCAGTATGGAAAAAATTTCTGATGATTTATTCATACTTTTGTTTCAAAACAACGACATTACCGGCCAGTACATTGTTAATGTAATTGTTGCAGTTTTCGATCACGACGTTGAGTTGAGCAAACGAAAGTTTTTGATTCATATTGTAGAACTCGAATGTGAAGCCCGTACGTTTCATGAGTCAGTTACATTGTTGAGAGAGGATTTTAATAAAAATCAAATTCTTTTATTTTTATCGGACGAGGCTCCATATATTTTCATGTAACCTGCTTAGCCCACGCATTGCAATAATTTTGATCGCATTGATACGCTGATTTCATATGGAAAACAGATATATTTAAAAGCTCCTACACGCGTTGCAAAAGAAAATTATCCCAATTTGCCACTTCCGCCTCAACCAGTTAATACGAGATGGGTATCTTGGCTTGATGCTGTAAAATACTACGAACAATATATTGATGATTTCAAAAATGCTGTGAATGAGTTGAATATCGACTCTAAAGCTATAAAAAAAAATAAACGAGTACTAACATCAAGCAATATTAAAAATAAACTCTCATTTGTTTCTTCCAACTATGGATTTCTATCTGAAACTATTACTAAATTAGAGGGTTTCGAGTCTTTAAGTACTCAAATCAGTTTAATTGATACTATTATTGCAAAAATCGAAGCTGCAGAAGTCCCCGTTGCTGAAAAAATAAAATTAAAGTTACAAGCTGTTATCAAATGAAATTTGAAAGGTTTTTTTTAGAAATGTTCGAAAACTATAAAATACAAAGTTTTCGATTGATTGCAACAACTCTAGGGTGGCTCAAAGCGATTAAAATATTAAAAATTGTAGTTTTTTTTATTTTGTTCAACCATAAATAATTCATTCAAATTTACATTTTTCTTGTTCTCATCTTTTTGAATTCTATACACGCAGAGAAAAAACATGGTTACAGCATGATCACCACAACTATTCAATGATTATATAGCCGTTTTCTCGTTGATTTAAATATACTGTGTTCATGATAGCAACGTTTATGATTCTGTTTATTCATTTAATGATTACCCACAATCAATATTTTAATATGGTTAACTGAATTATAATATGTTTTTAAATATGTTTATATGAAATCACATTTATGAATAAATACAATCATTTAGTCAATTCTACAATTATTTAGTTAATTCTACAACCATTTAGCCAATATTTTTATTTGATTTTAAATCATATTTTGTTTTGCACAACTGTTGAATGTTTGTATTTGAAAATGTTTATGTTTTTCTCAAATATAAAATATTTGCTTTGGACTATAATTTGATTTCACACAACTATTGTATTTTTATGCACAACTGTTGAATGTTTGTATATGTTTATGTTGTCCTTAAATATAAAATATTTGTTTTTGACTATAATTTGATTTCACAAAACTATTGTATTTTTATATTTAATCATATTTATTTTCTGCATAACTAATGAATACACATTTTTGTGTATAAGTTAAGTAGTTTGTTAGAAGGCAAACGGTATAGCTGTGTGTTTTTTTGGAAAAGTGTTCAATTTATTTGTGTTCTATGTTTAAAAAATTATAAAAATTGTGAAACAAAATCACAAAATAAAACAATAAATGAAAAATATGTCTTGTTCTGAGATATGCAGGAATGGTTATCCATATTGGAATGTATGAAGATGACGTTCCATTATTTGGTCGTAATATAATAATAATAATATTCCTCTAATGAATCTTAATATCTTTGCGGACAAAGGCTTTTAAACCATGAATTTAACTCACATTTTTAAGCCTTTTGAGGATTTTTATTTTTCAATATCTATTAAATCATTAGAATTAAATTTTATTGACTACATTGCATTACCAAAGAAAACATAAAACTGTTGAATTAAATTCTTATGTAAATATTATAAAATATAATATGTAAATAATATTTAAACAATGAATATGTAAATATATTTTAAAAATTAATATGTAGAGTATTATATTATATATATAATATTATATAAAAAACTGTTAATAACATATAATTTTACAATTAAAAATTAATAAATTTTTATACCTGAACATTCTTTTTTCAATATTCTCAGTAAATAAGTAAATAAATAAATAAATAAATAAATAAAAATTTCAGATAAATGTGCTATGATAAATTTTAAATATATTCAGTATTGCAAACTTGGGGATTATATATAATAAAATGGGATTATATATATGATAAAATGGGATTATATATATGATAAAATGGGATTATATATATATGATAAAAAAGGATTATATATATGATAAAATTGGTTTATATACACGATAAAATAGGATTATTAAATGATTAAATTCGTTTATATATATGGTAAAATGGGAATATTAAATGATAAAATTGGTTTATATATCTGATAAAATGAGATTATTAAATGATAAACAAATTGTGAAATCGAAAGAAATATTGTAAAAAAAAGTTGTAAATATGATTAAACCGAATCATTTAATGATGAGAAAATGATTAAATGGAATTAAAAAAATGATAACGTACAAATATACTTATTGTAACCTGGGATCATATATTACAATCATAGTATGTTGCTCTTAGTTTATGGTCACCCGAACCATATTTTTTCTTTGCGTGTAGTTTATTACCTTTCTAAAATGACCAAAATGAAGAAAATTGAACAACCAATAATGTTATACTTATTAAAATAAATTTGAGTAAAACGCGTAATTTTCAAGCAAATACACCCCAGTAAAATAAGATTTCAACCAAAATTTTAGGGAGAGAAACGAAACTCGGCATATGGTTTTGTCTTGGTATCTTAAACATCATGTGAAAAATAATCACGTGTGATCTACGCGAGATATTTACGATCAAATTTCATAAAAATGTCTTGTTTTGCATATAAGGTGGGTTATATTTTTGGCTATTACAACAATTTTGGATCCTAAAATTATTCATAGGATCTCTAAAACGTCAATAGGAAACTACATTCCAAGGTTCGCTTCTCTCCCTCAAATTCTGGTTGAAGTCTTATTTTTCAGGGTCTATTTTCCCGAAAATTACGTGTTTTACAGTAATTTTATTTTAATAACAATTATGTTATTAGTTAATAATCTTCTTGATTTTATACATTTCAGAAAGCTCATAATCTGTGGATTTTAACAAGAAATAAACCCAGGAAATAGAATTTAAAATTAATTATTTATGATCGATGAAAGGAAAAAATTTTTAAAAAGTCATAATTTTCAAGACTTTGATCGCTTTGAGCCATCTCTAAATTTTCTTCAATTAGTTCAAAACTTGGCATGTCTTAGTTTTTCGACTATTCGAACATTTCCAGGAGGTAAGAACCAAAATCAGGACACTTTTTGTAATAGTTTTTCGACTATTCGAACATTTCAAGGAGGTAAGAACCAAAATCAGGACACTTTTTGTAATGAGGGCCACCCTAATGTATATATATAGAAACTGACTGCATAAATTTAAAAATAATGCTCAAAAATAAACTTTTACTTGAAAAAGTAAGAAAACATAATAAATTTTAGTGTCAATAAAAAATAAAATTTTTATATAATTTTTTATTTTTGTTAAATGGAAACTTGGAAACAACTCAAAAATATTGCCATATGTTTCTTTTTTCACATATTTTCTTATAGAATTTCTTCTATCTAATGACACGTATGATTTTTAGCCTTGTTGAATATTATCAATAGTTCATGTCCCCCCATGTAAACTACAGGTAGATTTGTATGATAACTTAATGCAATTTGGTACACAGAACTTGTAAAATCCAGGGACGAAGCCTATTGTCCAAAACGTTTACATTATTTTACATAGCTTCCAAATGACAAACGTCTGCATAGAATTGAGTTTGATCCCTATAAATCTCATAAATGTAGTAAAATACAATACAAATAAAATATTTTGTAACCTTAATCTATCACATCATATTGTTTAACATTGGACTTTAATTGACCATATGCTTCATTCATACCTTCCCTAAATTACTTAAACATGATAAATATGTCAAAAATGTCGATATGTACACGAATTCGCACATTTTATTTAAATACATGTCAATGTACCAAATTTTAAAAGGATCAGTCCATACTTGACCGCCGCATTTTCCGAAACCCCCTTATATGTACATAAATTAGTATCACAATACAATTTTGTTCACGTAAGCTTTATAAAATTATTAATCGTAAATCCAAAATTTGCAATACTTCATTCAAAATTGACCGCAGATTTCATCAAAAAAAAACGTTTAAAACATTAAACATATTTTCTAATTGTTTTTTTTTTTTTTTTTTTTTTTTTACAAAATAAAATTCAATAGAAATTTGAAAATAAAAATCTCTTACTACTTTTGCTCGTACAAAATATTCAAGTAAAATATAGCAAAAGAGAAAAATATTTTCTCTTGAAATGTTTACTACCAAAGAATACTAAGAATGGAAAATAGTACTCTTTCCTACAACAACAACATTTCTCTCTCTTCACATACAAGTTCTGTGTGAATTCAACACACTTGTGAGAGAGAGAAACAACACAAAATAAACAAATATTTTCCTTAAAATTTAAGGAAAATTACACACGCGACACATTTTTCCACTAACACACGATATTTTTATTATTTTTTCACACGCGTTTGTAGTATTTTCACTCCCGTTAAACGAATATTTTCCACAAACTGAAAAATATTTTTTTATTTTATTTTTGACATTCTTTTTTTGTATGTTGAAATTTAAATTGAACAAACAATGTTGCTAAATTTGGTATTAAAAATAAAACAGATTTTAAAATAATTTTAAATTATTTTCATATTCATCAACAAAAAGCCAAAAAATGTAATTATATTACTATTTGTGGATGTAACCTGCATCAAAAGATAAAAATCTGCGAATATCATTGTAATGAATTATATTTATTAACTTGTTAATACTCTTTTGTGCAACTATGTATGATTATGATGTGTGGTGAAAGTGGTTTCAGCACCAATACACATACATAAAATTTGACTAACACAATCTTAAAGTTAGGTTTTTTTTGATAACAGAGTTAGGTTTTTTTGACAAGCCTTCTTTTCTTAGTATTCTTTGTTTACTACTTTTACTATTTTTATGTGCACAGAAACGCTTTTCGAGTAAAATACCTGCAAAAATGGTAAAACTAGTAAAAATAGTATGCAAACGAACAGACCTGATGTTTTATATAATAAACATATTTGTCTTCAATATTAAGCAGAAATATTTTAAATCAAAAGGGTGGAAATTTCTTAAAAATGCATCCGAAAATTGCATTCTTTTCGTGAATGCATCTTTAGCAAAAAAAATATTTTTGATTTATACAATATAATTTACAATATTCATTGTAATAAACTTTACACTAGTTTTTAAATCAATGAAATCCCACGTATAGTTAAGGAGTTATAAATATTTAAAGTTACATATTACTAAAAAAGTATAACCAAAAAAATTAAAAATCAAAATTTTTTAAAAAATTTAAATTTTTGTATGAAAAAAATGATGGAAATTTTTTTAAAAAAATAATAAAAATAGTAGATTTTATTGTCCCAGAACAGTTATTTTTGCATTTTATAGTAAAGATATTGCTTTTTAACATATTAAAAGAAAATTAAAATCGAAAGGGTAGAAATTTTTCAAAAATGCATCCTAAAATTGCATTTGCATTATGAATGCATTTTTAAATGATATTATTTTTAAATTACTACATTTATAGTGGACTTTTTCTTTTTAAATATGCAATTTAAATAATTAAAATCCGTTGACAACTTTTAGAGACATTGGTGTTTAAAGTCAGACACTTTTGTCAAAAATTCGCGAATTTTTCAAAATTCGAAAAAAATGGAGATATTTAAATGGCTCCATAGGTTATATGTGTACCAAATATGAATAAAATCGGATGACCCTCCGTAAAAAAATTGTCATTTTTTATAAATCTTTCGTGGAATGGACGATATATTTATTTAAATGAACAGCAAATTTATAATATTTAAGACACAAATTCAGTTTTTGAATTTTTTCTTCTATTATTTTGAATTTATATCTATTTTTGACCCATACTTTATTAAAAGACAAGAATGCAAAATGTTTCTGTTAACTTTTTCGTTACTGTATATGTACAGAACGAACAAAAAGTTACAGAATAGCTGTGTTTTGTTGCTAACATTCATAGGCAATTTCATACAAAATTCAAATTTATACACGTTAGGAGTTAACGTGTAGAATTATACATGTTAACTTTAACTTCGATAAAAGTGCTGCCAAAGTATAAACAATAATACAATCATGAATATTTGAATGTCAATAAATGAAAAAAATATAAAAACAAAATTAAATAGAAATAAAATAAATTTAAATTATTATTTTTAGAAATTAAAATTGAAAGATTTCTTTGTGAATTGGTTATTTCAATATTAAGTTCTACCAAGTCGGGTAAATATCGTTTTCTTGCTAACTACACTGGTCAACAAAAAAATATTTTTTCGTGCCCCTTCAAAAAAAATATGTGGACTAGATGGAATTCCGCATGATAAACTCGAATCTGCTTTCAGTTTTCTCCCATCAGGTCGAGATTTTTTTTATGGGCGTGTCTAATATTGCGCCTTAAATAAGCCGATTACTCGAGTAAATTTCAATGTAACTCGAGAACGGTACGCACGATTTATATAAATAATACACCAAAATATGTGGAACCAAATTTAAGTCATTCTGATAACAAATTTTTATCCGCCCAATAGTTTTGGCGATATTTCGAAGTAAGTGTTCGAAAGAAATTTTTTCATGTTAAATTCAAGATTAATTTTTTTTACTAAAATTTCTTTTTAAAAGTGAAAACACCAAAAATGTTTCAGTTTATCACCTTTATCTCAAAGCTGGCAAAACTACAAGTAAATAAAGGCAGTTTATCACCTTAATCTCAAAGCTGGCAAAACTACATGTAAATAAAGGCACGTATCATAAGGATACCCATGCATACCTACGGTTAAGTGGAAATACACTAGTCGGCAAAAAAAAAAAAAATGTGTCTTAAATAAAAAAATAGGTGGTTTAGATGGAATTTGAAGTGCTAAATAAGAATCAGCGTTTACTTTTTTTCTATCACGTTTTGATTTTTTTTTTTTTATGGGCATGATTATTATGACCCCGACTTTAGGCAGTCACACTTGTATAACTCGAGTTATTTGTCGACATGCTTTGAATACCGTTTTCGTATGCATCTTTTGATGTATCATTTATCAAAATCGTGTAAACGGTTCTTGAGTTATAGTCTAAATTTGACAAACCATTCTCGATTTTTATAGTGTTACCACTGAATAAGATGATGATGCCCATAAAAAATCAGTACATAATAGAAAAAAAGTGAATGCAGATTCTTGTTTAACTCGTCAAAATCCACCTACCTAGTCCACCTATTTTTGTTTCAAGAAAAAATAATTTTTTTTTTTTTTTTTGCCCACCACTGTATTTCTACGCATGGGTATTTTTACTTAACTGTGAATAAAATCACGATTTGTGCATCAATTTTGAAGATACATACCATAGTAAAATAATAAAGTACTCGCACATCTACAAAAACAAAAATTGCTTGTATTTTGTTAGTGTAAAACTACTGCCCACAATGTCAGAATGCTTTGAACGGAAAAATGAGAGAACGAAAGAGAGCAAGTAAAAAAAACTCAAAAAATATTTTACATGTGAATACAAAAACAATTTGACAGTACCGCGAGGTTTGCCAATGAAAAAATTGTAAAACAGCTGGTCTTACGAGTATACTTTATTATTATACTATGATACATACCTTATTTTGTTCGCAGCATTACCAGCTGTAAAGATGATAAACTGTAACAATTTTGATGTTTTTATTTATTAAAAGAAATTTTAGTAACAAAAAATCCAAAATTTTACATGAAAATTATTTTTTAAGGGCACTTATTTCAAAACAACTTCGAAATTATTGAACACATAAAAAATTAAGTTTGGATGATTTGAAGATATTTTTAGTACGCATCTTTTGGTGTATGACTTATGTCAATCGTACACCACGTTCTTTAGTTATGAGCAAATATACTAAAGTAATGGCCTTACTATGGGCGAAATATTAGATACGCCCATAAAAAAAAATCCAGACCTGATGGAAAAAAAACTGAAAGCAGATTTGTGTTTAGCACAACAAAATACATCAAGTCCAACTATTCGTCTATGGGGGAGGATTTTTAAGTCGTCCAGTGCTACCAACGTTAACACTCAACGGCAGCAACAAAACACAGCTAATAATAAGAATTTTAAAATGAATTTTTTGAGATATAAGACACTGAATTTGATGTTTCCAGCCTTATTCTTTGAGCTTTCCAAATAAAATATCTTCATTAGGGTATTCACTCGAATATTGTTTGTTCGATTAATCGACAAATTAAAATCAAACAACTGTTCGATTAAATTAAAATCAAGAATTTCGAGTAACAATTTATTCGAGCAAATTATGCTGATTAATCGAATAATTCGAGTAAAAAATATTTTAAATACTTTCTTTCTTAACTAGTTTTAATTTTAGTTTTCTAAAAAATTAAGCTTAATGAAATTGAAAAAAGATTCGGCTGTGCCGAATCTTTGATACCCTTCACCATATTACCATATTACCATCTTACTATCTTATCGACATCATATAACCATATTACCGACAAATAATAAAATTTTCGCCTTAACGTATGCTTTCATATTTTCACATATATAAATCTAAATTCTTTTCAAACTACGAAAATTTGAATAAGAAAAAAAAAAAAACAATCATAGCAGGCTTTGCTTTTAAAAAATAAACAACAACAATTCCATATTTATTTATTTTTTTATGTGTGTATATACAAACTGACTGCATATACAAAGAACAACAACAACACTGTTATTCATTATATTACTTCTGTTGCTAACTAAACTACTTGTCTTATAGGCAAAAACGTCACTAATAGTCATTACAATGCTTAATATACATGTTTGTGTATGTATTTATGTATATTCTTAACAGATATGTTTTAGTTTTAAAAAATAAACAACAACAATTCCATATCTATTTATTTTTGTACAGACTGCATATACAAAGAACAACAACAACACTCCTATTCATTATATGACTGCTGTTTCTAACTAAACTACTTGTCTATACAAAAAACAAAAAACGTCACTAATAGTCATTACAATGCTTAATATACATGTTTGTGTGTGTATTTATATTCTTAACAGATTTGTTTTTGGGCCATAACTCTGTTGATTATGAACGAATTTGGTTTATTAAAAAAAACGAAATTTTATAAAAACATTTATGACTGATCTATATAAAAATAAAAATCTGTAGCTTGAACAAGGGCTTCAAAAATAAAAAATTCGTTTTCCCCGATATCCCAGTTATTACTGAACCGATTTATTTCATTTTTTCAGAACAAAAATTCAGAAAATAATTTCCGAGCCCCCTTTAAAAATTCGAAGTCCCTGGTATATACAGAGGCTTCAGAAACTGAAAAACCGGTTCCAAAAACCGGTTTTTAAAGCATATCTCCGCCATTTATAAACCGATCCTGCTGATTCAAAAAACCGAAATTTTATAAAAATATTTGTGACCGATCTGTATAAAAATAAAAATCTATAGCTTAAACCAGGGCTTCAAAAAGTAAAAAATGCGTTTTGTCCGATATCTCAGTTATTATTGAACCGATTTATTTCATTTTTTCAGAACAAAAATTTAGAAAAAAATGTCCGAGACTTCTTTGTAAAAACGAAGTCCCTAGTATATACAGAGGCTTCAGAAACTGGAAAACCGGTTCTAAAAACCGGTTTTATTAACATATCTCCGCATTGTATGAACCGATCTTGCTGAATTCCAATAGCAAAATTCTCGAAAGCATTTCCGATCGTTTGATATATATATTATATATGTCAGTTATCGGTGGGCTTCATAAACGCCATTTCAACCGACACACGGACGGACGGACGGAGGGACGGACGGACATGGTCCTATCGTCATCATTTCTTACAAGGATCCCGAAAATGTAAACTTTTTTGCTCTCCGACGAAAATTGTGAGAATTACAAACGGAATGACAAACTTATATATACCCTTTACACCTTTGGTGAAGGGTATAAAAACAATGTTTCAAAATGTGTATAGAATGTTTCGAATCTAAAAGTGGTACCACAAATTGTAGTTTTATAAAAAAAAAAAAATGTATTTAGTAAAAAGAACCGAATATGTATATGCTTGAATTACAATACATAGTTAAAGGTCGTTTTTTAATTACAAAAATTAAATAAACTTTAAAAAATTATAAAGTAAAATTCAAATAATTTTAATATAAAGAGCGTGTGCCAAACGGTAGCAAAGTTCTGTGGAAAATACAAATTTTCCTATGGTGAACAAATTTTACTATTTGGCTGTGCCAAATGAAAACTTTTTTCCGTTGTAAATTTTGAGACCTTTTTTTAAAAAAATAATTATTTATTTTTATGAAACAAATACCAATTTAACAAAAAAAAAAACATTTAAATGAAACAACGATTTTAAAATATTTAATTTTATTATTTATTTAAAGATTGTCAAAATTTTCTATTCATTTGTCAATAATTTATGTAGCCCTATAGGCTAATGAAATTTTATTCACCTCATAATTGTCAAAAATTTACTTTCTTATATACTTTGCTACCGTTTGGCACACACTCAAATATAATAAATAATAAGAAATAAATTGAAGGATTTTAAACTTGATTTGGAAAAACATACATAGTTTATATACCAACAAATGCTCAGTCTGGTGTAGAGGATATGATGGTGATGGTTTGAATGAAAGTTGTTATATAGAAGGAATTGGGACTTAAAATTAAGTTTAGCATGTAAACTTGTTCTTTATGTTAAGAATCGCTGAACTACTTTATCTAAAAAAAGGATAGTCCAAAGTATTTTTTGTTATTTTCAAAATACAATAACTCAGATACTTAAAAATATTGTACAAACATTTTGAATATAACTGAAAACTGTACTGTACATAGGTTAGTATGTCGTTAAATTAAAAAGTGAGGTTATGAGATAAAATCACACTTCGGACTACCCTTAATATAAAATTTGGTTCAAATAGATAGGCCAAATTTGTTAGACCTATTTATTTAACTATTAATAAATATATTAAATATAGAGAAACAACGACTTTATCAAAGTAAAAAACACAAATATTCATAAATATTTACGCAAATTTTAATTATATATTATTTTGGAAAGACTATTTCTTATTTTAAGCTATATTTTTGTATCCTTTTTTGATAAGCATTGAAAAATCGAGTAATTTAAAAACTGCATTTTCGAGTTATTTGATTATTCGAACAATGAAAAAGTCGAGTAAAATGAATACTCTAATCTTCATACATATCACTACAAAAATGAATGTATAATTAGGATTTTACTATGAAATTATTTTTTTTTTTTTCATTTTCAAACCATATTGAATTTTACCAAAATCTAAGATTTATACCCTTATTCCGTAACTCTAACGTTCGTTCTGTTATCATCAATAACATGAAAAATTACATTTTTCTATTCTATAAATATTTTATTTAAAATTTAACAGAATATGAAATGTCAAATTCAACGGTAGGTATTTATGCGGTGATGAAAAAAATTATAACATATTTTAAAGATTTTTTCACAAACTAACAAAACTTACCTGTGCATCTTAATTTGTTTTAAACATTTTTCATTGTGATTTGCTTGTTTTTTAATATCTTCATATTTTTTCTTAGAAATTTTTGTATTTATATTTTATATGAAAAGTGTCACATTTGTAAATAATATTTGTATTTTATGTGGATTTATATGCCCAATTCCAGTGAATATTTTTATAATTAATATTTTTGAATATTACGGAACACTTTTTAAACAATTTGGTTAAAATCAACATATTTCTTTAACGAAATTTTTAAATATTAATTTTTTTTTTTTCAAAATAATTGCAAAATAAACAAAAAAAATGTTTTTATTTATTTTGACAAATATTTTTTGTTACAAAAAATGTTTAATAAATAAAGAATATTAGAAAAATTTGTATCTGGTAATTTGAAATTATTTTTAAAAATTCAATGTTATCAATCACGAATGATACAGAATACCGCATTTTTCTGTTAACGTTTTCGTTATTGTATATTAACAGAATGAACGAAATTAGGCTATTAAAATAGAATTACACTTTACATGCCAGTTACACCAAATTAAAAACTAATTGGTTTTTAAAACCGAAACTCAAAAACCAGACTGTTTATATACCTCGTTTTTACTCCATATGGTTTTTGATTGTTTGTAAATTTCTTAAAATGATTTTATTGAACTAATATTGTGTACACTTCTATTTTTTATATTATTTTTAATAATATTTTTGAAATAGTTTGTTTAAAAAATATAAAAAACGATTCAAACTAATTCAACTTTTTTTTTTTTTTTTTGTTTTTAAAGATTAATGGCAAAACATATCGTCACCGAAAATGCAAAACAACGTAACATCAAAATTTTCAAATTTGTGTTTTTGATGAAATATAGTTTATTGTTCCAAAATACGTGTGATCACAAATTTTCAGACTTGTAGCTCAAAAAATCACGATTATATTAACGAAAGCAATAATTTTCTTAAGTCAAAATAACGTAACATAACATTTGTTAAAAAAAAATAAAAAAAAATTTACGAATTTAGATTGCAAATGATTACAAATAATGACTATTAAAATTTTGGAGTAAAAGTTATCAGAAATCGTTTTAATTAAAATTTGTCTAAAATTTGTATTGATGTTACGTTGTTTTAGCTTCCGAAAATTTAAATTTTGAAAAACATAAACCACATAACTTAAAAAATATTTAATAAAAATAACAAATATTCATCATCAATATATGCAGAATTAAATTTCGACACAGTTGATAACTTCCAGTATTGCCTTATTTTATAACATTAAAATATGTATTAATAAAACACTTCGTTTTAATGAAAAACATAATTTTTGTTAAAAAATATTATTTTTTTAATTTTTTTGTTAAAAATACTAGCATACTTTTTCGATTTTACTACATTTTAGGTATCCCTAATATTGACTATATTAACGAAAATGAAATTTATATAATTTATATAATTTTTTGTTGACTTAGTAATTCCGAAATTATTCGGAATTTAGTATCGAAAACAATTATTTTTTTTTTTTTTTTAAATCGGGAAAATTTTATCCATGACTGAAATTATTGAGCGAACAAAAAATAATGTTAACACACAAGACAATTTTTGTCTCCATTTGTGCTTCATTTATCAAAACTGTTCTTGAGTTATAGTCTAAATTGGACAAACCATTTTCGAGTTTTATAGTGTGAACGCTGAATAAGGCGATGATATTAGTCATGCCCAAAAAAAATCAGTACTTGATAGAAAAAAGTGAAAGCAGATTTTTAAATTTCATCTACTCCACCTATTTTTGTTTAAGGAAGAAAGAAAAAAATGTTTTTTGCCCACCACTGCATTTATACTTAATTATAGATATACATATACGGGTATTTTCACTTATCGGTGAATAAAATCAAGATTTGTGCATTAATTTTGGTAATAACTTATTTTACTCGCAGCATTACCAGCTTTAAGATAGATGATAAACTGAAACATTTTTAATGCTATCATTTGAAAGAAATTTTTGTAAAAAAAATCTTAAATTTTGCATGAAAAAAAATTTCAGACACTAATTTCGAAATAACTCCAAAGCTATTAAGAACATAAAAAAATGAAGTTAAGGAGGCTTGAAGATATTTTTAGTTCACATTTTGAATATAACTGAAAACTGTGCTGTACATAGGTTAGTATGTCGTTAAATTAAAAAGTGAGGTTATGAGATAAAATCACACTTCGGACTACCCTTAATATAAAATTTGGTTCAAATAGATAGGCCAAATTTGTTAGACCTATTTATTTAACTATTAATAAATATATTAAATATAGAGAAACAACGACTTTATCAAAGTAAAAAACACAAATATTCATAAATATTTACGCAAATTTTAATTATATATTATTTTGGAAAGACTATTTCTTATTTTAAGCTATATTTTTGTATCCTTTTTTGATAAGCATTGAAAAATCGAGTAATTTAAAAACTGCATTTTCGAGTTATTTGATTATTCGAACAATGAAAAAGTCGAGTAAAATGAATACTCTAATCTTCATACATATCACTACAAAAATGAATGTATAATTAGGATTTTACTATGAAATTATTTTTTTTTTTTTTTTTTTCATTTTCAAACCATATTGAATTTTACCAAAATCTAAGATTTATACCCTTATTCCGTAACTCTAACGTTCGTTCTGTTATCGTCAATAACATGAAAAATTACATTTTTCTATTCTATAAATATTTTATTTAAAATTTAACAGAATATGAAATGTCAAATTCAACGGTAGGTATTTATGCGGTGATGAAAAAAATTATAACATATTTTAAAGATTTTTTCACAAACTAACAAAACTTACCTGTGCATCTTAATTTGTTTTAAACATTTTTCATTGTGATTTGCTTGTTTTTTAATATCTTCATATTTTTTCTTAGAAATTTTTGTATTTATATTTTATATGAAAAGTGTCACATTTGTAAATAATATTTGTATTTTATGTGGATTTATATGCCCAATTCCAGTGAATATTTTTATAATTAATATTTTTGAATATTACGGAACACTTTTTAAACAATTTGGTTAAAATCAACATATTTCTTTAACGAAATTTTTAAATATTAATTTTTTTTTTTCAAAATAATTGCAAAATAAACAAAAAAATGTTTTTATTTATTTTGACAAATATTTTTTGTTACAAAAAATGTTTAATAAATAAAGAATATTAGAAAAATTTGTATCTGGTAATTTGAAATTATTTTTAAAAATTCAATGTTATCAATCACGAATGATACAGAATACCGCATTTTTCTGTTAACGTTTTCGTTATTGTATATTAACAGAATGAACGAAATTAGGCTATTAAAATAGAATTACACTTTACATGCCAGTTACACCAAATTAAAAACTAATTGGTTTTTAAAACCGAAACTCAAAAACCAGACTGTTTATATACCTCGTTTTTACTCCATATGGTTTTTGATTGTTTGTAAATTTCTTAAAATGATTTTATTGAACTAATATTGTGTACACTTCTATTTTTTATATTATTTTTAATAATATTTTTGAAATAGTTTGTTTAAAAAATATAAAAAACGATTCAAACTAATTCAACTTTTTTTTTTTTTTTTTTTGTTTTTAAAGATTAATGGCAAAACATATCGTCACCGAAAATGCAAAACAACGTAACATCAAAATTTTCAAATTTGTGTTTTTGATGAAATATAGTTTATTGTTCCAAAATACGTGTGATCACAAATTTTCAGACTTGTAGCTCAAAAAATCACGATTATATTAACGAAAGCAATAATTTTCTTAAGTCAAAATAACGTAACATAACATTTGTTAAAAAAAATAAAAAAAATTTACGAATTTAGATTGCAAATGATTACAAATAATGACTATTAAAATTTTGGAGTAAAAGTTATCAGAAATCTTTTTAATTAAAATTTGTCTAAAATTTGTATTGATGTTACGTTGTTTTAGCTTCCGAAAATTTAAATTTTGAAAAACATAAACCACATAACTTAAAAAATATTTAATAAAAATAACAAATATTCATCATCAATATATGCAGAATTAAATTTCGACACAGTTGATAACTTCCAGTATTGCCTTATTTTATAACATTAAAATATGTATTAATAAAACACTTCGTTTTAATGAAAAACATAATTTTTGTTAAAAAATATTATTTTTTTAATTTTTTTGTTAAAAATACTAGCATACTTTTTCGATTTTACTACATTTTAGGTATCCCTAATATTGACTATATTAACGAAAATGAAATTTATATAATTTATATAATTTTTTGTTGACTTAGTAATTCCGAAATTATTCGGAATTTAGTATCGAAAACAATTATTTTTTTTTTTTTTTTAAATCGGGAAAATTTTATCCATGACTGAAATTATTGAGCGAACAAAAAATAATGTTAACACACAAGACAATTTTTGTCTCCATTTGTGCTTCATTTCTCAAAACTGTTCTTGAGTTATAGTCTAAATTGGACAAACCATTTTCGAGTTTTATAGTGTGAACGCTGAATAAGGCGATGATATTAGTCATGCCCAAAAAAAATCAGTACGTGATAGAAAAAAGTGAAAGCAGATTTTTAAATTTCATCTACTCCACCTATTTTTGTTTAAGGAAGAAAGAAAAAAATGTTTTTTGCCCACCACTGCATTTATACTTAATTATAGATATACATATACGGGTATTTTCACTTATCGGTGAATAAAATCAAGATTTGTGCATTAATTTTGGTAATAACTTATTTTACTCGCAGCATTACCAGCTTTAAGATAGATGATAAACTGAAACATTTTTAATGCTATCATTTGAAAGAAATTTTTGTAAAAAAAATCTTAAATTTTGCATGAAAAAAAATTTCAGACACTAATTTCGAAATAACTCCAAAGCTATTAAGAACATAAAAAAATGAAGTTAAGGAGGCTTGAAGATATTTTTAGTTCACATCTTTTAGTGCATAATCTATGTCAATCGTACACACCGTTCTTGAGTTATGGTGAAATATACTAGAGTAATGGCCTTATTATAAGCCAAATATTAGACACGCCCATCAAAAAAATTCCAGACCTGATGAAAAAAAAAAAAAAAAAAGAAAAACTGAATGCAGATTTGCGTTCAGCATATCAAAGTCCATCAATTCCAACTATATGTCTTTGGATAAGGATTTTTTTTGTCGACCAGTGTTATCGGCTAGACGCCAGCCGCGCCAATACGGCTTGCTTCTCTGATATGTATATATTTGTCATATTTTTCGTTGAAGTGGCATTGTCATATCAAATTGTTTACGTAAAAAAATAATCGGAGTATTTTTAAAGATTTTTCAGTTTTCCACTTTAATATAATCCTATAAGGTGTATTTGAACGTATGTATATATATATGTATATAAAATTGTCTTACCTTTAAAAGAGTAGGTTTTATAAAATTAGCTACGGAGAACAGAATTTCTTGAAGACATCGTAATGCTGAAATGCACAGTTCCTGGTTCCCCCTTTCAGTAAAGAGGTATTTTCGGTTGTTGTTAGTAGAATGAATTTGAGCCATATTTGATTTCTCATTTTGAGCATTGTGAAGTTGTCGCCTAGCTTTTTTAGACATATGTTTTCGAGCGCCACTAAGAACCTGAAAAATTTCAAATAAAAAACATAACTGAAACAAGTTAGAATTATATAATCGATCAAGCCCGACCATATAATACCCTACACCATTTGGTATGTGCATCTAAATTTTGGGAGGGATCTTATAATGCACCCGTGGCCAATCCTAAAAGTTCTTTGCATGCATATGCAATATATTTTGTTATTTATACACTTTAGAGGGGTTTCCATAAGTATGCCTTAAATGGGAGCTATGGTCAATTATGCGCATATATATATACGCCAAATTTTATGAGGATCTGCGCATAATTGACCAAAGCTCCCATATAAATAACAAAATATATTGCGTATGCAAGAACTTCCGCTAAGCTAGGGATAATCAAAAAAATTCCAAAAAAAGTTTTAAAAACAGAAAGTATTTTTATAATTTTAAAATTTTTGCAAACACACCTATTTTATTGGCTACAGAAAAATATGAGTTTTCATCACATCTTCCGATCTCCAGACACCAATATATGTAAATTCCAAAAGTAATTTTTTGTTCCTTAGATAGTTGTATTTTATAAATAAAATATAAAAATGATTTTAAAAAATGTTAAAACATAAAATTTTTAATTTTTTTCATTTAAAGGATTCACACCTATTTTATTGTCCATATGTGTATATATAACTCTAATTTGTGTGCTATAAATTAAGTACAAACACATAATGCCCACCCCACTTATGTTGGTGTAGGGTATAATAATTATTATTTACCTTCAATGTAAATTCACTTTGTGTTGGAGTAATATCGCTGAGAATTTCTTTAAATAGATATTCAGCTACGGTGTCACAACGATTGCCGCTATAAAATATTTTACACCATAACGTCACAGTTTCATAAACCCTTTTACGTAGAATCCTTAAATAATAAAAAAAATATATATATAGTTTTTATAAATTTTATTATTTTATTTATATTGTTTTTTTTTTTTTTTTTTTTTTAATAAGAATTTTAAATATCCAATTCACATTTAATTTAAAAAATTAACTCTACGTCCTCGTATAGTAAATTTTTATTTCCTAACCAGGGATGTAAAAATTCAAAAATAATTCCGTACAACCTCTAGTTATTTAATACTAGCAGTGTTTTTTTGGCTCCCGCTAAGTGTTAACGTTGACTGTTAGCAAAAAAAAAAAACATCATTAACACGATTTGAGAACACTTTAATTAATTTGTAAATTGCACTACGAAATTTACACGTTTTTCTTTATAAATTTAAAAATTAACAAATTTTTTATTTGAATTTAATTTAATTTTTATATTTTTTTAAATTTCTTGTCATTTTTATCTTCATAATTGTATTTTTGTTCATAAATCGACGTTAAAGTTAACATGTACGAGCTGTAAACCCGCTACTTCGTTAGCGGAACGTTAGCGGAAAACCATACTGTATAATAAATTTAAACTAAGATTCTTAACTCCCTTGGGAACATTTTTAATAATTTTGTTATGTCATCCATAAATAACAATATCTCTTTAATTTCAGGTTTTTAATCTTAGAATAATGAAAATATCGGAATTACGAAAAAGTATATTAGAATAAAGAAAAATACCACAAAATCCATTTTAAGGTTTCTGATTCACTTAGGACCTTACATCTTCAATTTTATGTTTCTAAGGATGAAAATTGCAAGAAGTACTATTATAAGAACGAAAAAAGATTCCACAAAGTCCCTTCTTATGGATTCGCATTCACTTAGGACCACATATCATTAATTTCAAGTTTCTCGTTTCATAATTATAGAAAATTCAAAAAGTACCATTAAAATAACAAAAAAGTACCACTACGTCCCCTCTTATGAATTCTCATTAACTAAGGACCACATATCCCTAATTTCATGTTCCTAGGTTCATAATTATAGAAAATTCAAAAAGTACCATTAGAAGAACGAAAAAGTACCACAAAGTCCCTCCTCTTGAATTCTTTCCAACATCGGACCATGCGTATTTAATTTCATGTTTCTAAAATTTAAATATTACAGAAAATGCAAAAAAGTACCAATAGAGGAAGAAAAAAGTACCACAAAGTCCATCCTCTTGAATTCTTACCCACAGGACCATGTAACTTTAAGTACCACAAATTCCACTCTTGTGATTTCTTATCTACATTTTCTTAATTTCATGTTTCTATGTTTAATGTAATTGAAAATTCATTACTAAGTTTGAATAAAATGTAGTTTCCCGCCTTTACCCTTTTTTTGGTACTTTTTTTTCACCCATCGAAGTATCAAAAATTGTATTCCAATAAATTTCTAAATTGTAGTGGTATCCCATATTAAAATACTCATATGAATATTTCAATAAATATAAAAAAATGTTTTATGAAAAAAGTACCAAAAATAGGTACGATTTTTAACCCTTAAACGTTTGAATTTCTAAAAAGTACCAAATTTGTATTTTCCAGTTTCTGAAGAATCTTTATATACTAGGGACTTCGTTTTTACAAAGAAGTCTCGGACATTTTTTTCTGATTTTTGTTATGAAAAAATTAAATAAATCGGTTCAATAATAACTGAGATATCGGACAAAACGCATTTTTTATTTTTTGAAGCCCTGGTTTAAGCTATAGATTTTTATTTTTATACATCGGTCATAAATATTTTTATAAAATTTCGGTTTTTTTAATAAACCAAATTCGTTCATAATCAACAGAGTTATGGCCCAAAAACAAATCCGTTAAGAATATAAATACACACACAAACATGTATATTAAGCATTGCAACGACTATTAGTGACGTTTTTTTTTTTTTTTTTTTTTTAAGCAAGTAGTTTAGTTAGCAACAGCAGTAATATAATGAACAGGGAAACCAGAATATGCAATTGCATGTTTTCTCCTGGACGTTGAATGAAGCCATCTATTAAATATTTAACCGTTTCAGAACAAATAAATCATTTTGGCATCGATTTGTTAGTGCATATTTTACTTTTAACGGCATATTACTGCATTTGCCGATTTTTAGTGCATATTTATAGCATATTTTGTTATTTTTAGGTCATATTTAACCCTTTTAGAGCATATTTTGATATTTCAAGGATAATTTTTTTATACCTCATGAAATGTTTTTCGAATTAGATTTTATAAAAAAAATGAAAAAAATAATACTAAAATTAAAAAAAAGAAATAAAAAAAATAAAATTAACTTTAATGGATACCATTTTATCATTGAGAAGCTTGTCTTGTAGAAACAAGACTGAATAGTATGATTGCAAGATTTTCTTCATGAAAGCATATTGAGCCCTAACCGCGAAAATGTCGTTAGTGCAGAAAACAAAACTTTATACATTATTGTTTACGCATTGTTATATGTATGAAAAATGTCACGATAAAATTAATTTCGTTATAAATCTGAAATGACACTTGATACGTCGATGAAATTTTGACAAATGATCTAAATGATTTTAAATTATAGATTTCAAATTTTCAAAACACGAATTTCGAAAATGTTGTCGGTTACGATATTTTGGCGGTCAGAGATCGATATGATAATTTTGATAATTTCTGAACTGATGATAGTGTCTAGAATTAGATGGGTAAGAAAATATAAGATCAATAACGTTTTTATGAGATACATTGAAAACTGTGGATTTAAATTTCGACGCGGTTGATAAATTTCAGTTTTGCCTTATTTTATAATGTTGAAATATTAATAAAATCCTTTTGTTAAAAATTTATAAAAAATCGTTGTTTTTTAAGTGCATATTTTCGCGTTTTTTAGAGCATATTTTTCGCTTTTTACTGCATATTTAATGCGCATAAAACCCATTTTTAAGGCATATTGTGGTTTCCCTGATAATGAATAACAGTGTTGTTGCAGTCTATACAAAAATAAATAAATATGGAATTGTTGTTGTTTATTTTTAAAAAATAAAACATATCTGTTAAGAATATAAATGCACACACAAACATGTATATTAAGCAGTGTAATGACTATTAGTGACGTTTTTGCCTATAAGACAAGTAGTTTAGTTAGCAACAGCAGTAATATAATGAATAAGAGTGTTGTTGTTGTTCTTTGTATATGCAGTCAGTTTGTATATACACACATACAAAAATAAATAAATATTGAATTGTTGTTGTTTATTTTTTAAAAGCAAAACTTGTTATGATTGTTTTTTTTTTTTCATATTCAAATTTTCGTAGTTTGAAAAAAAAATGTAGATTTATAAATGGGAAATAATTTATAAATCTACATTTACATGTAATAAAGGCGAAAATTTAATTATTTGTCGGTAAGATGGTGAAGGGTATCAAAGATTCGGCACAGCCGAATCTTTTTTCAAAAGTTATGAATACGACATAAATTTTATCGGTATGTTAATTGGTTTCAAAGATACATATGGTGCCAAAAAAGTACCAAAATACAGTTTTTACCCGTTTTCTCCATAAAACGGCCGATTTTCAAAAAAAGTACCAGACACCTGTCCAATTATTTTTTAAATGAATAACGATAACTATTCAACTTTTTTTGTATCATTATTAGTTTACGAGTTATAAGGTTACCGATTTTACCCGTTTTTACCCTTTTTTTACCCCCTAAACATTAGAATTTCCGTCTTAGTGGATCCATACAGAGGGAGACCCACCTGCGTTCCAAATTTCGTCTCTCTAGCTTCAGCCGTTTGGGCTGTGGGATGATGAATCAGTCAGTCGGTAACGTTACTCTTTTATATATATATTCTACACGTTAACTAGAGTATTCTTTTTAGTCGACTTTTTCATTGTTCGAATAATCAAATAACTCGAAAATGCAGTTTTTAAATTACTCGAATAATCGAGTAAATCTTTTATTCGGTTAATTTATACCTTATCTTATCAAAAAAGAATACTAAAATATAGCTTAAAATAAGAAATAGTCTTTCCAAAATAATATATAATTAAAATTTGCGTATTTATGAATATTTGTCTGTTTTGCTTTGATAATGCCGTTGTTTCTCTATATTTAATATATCCATTGATAGTTAAATAAATAGATCCAACAAATTTGGTCTATCAATTTGAACCAAATTTTATATTAAGAGTAGTCCGAAGTGCTTTTTGTAACTTTTGTGACGCTATAAAATGACTGGTTTTTATACTGTGAAAAAATAATGATGCCCATTTAAAGGTAATTATCAATACTTTTGATAAAAACTAAAATTAATGATGGGTTTTTATCCACTTTGGAATAATTTGCGATTTGATCTCATAACCTCACTTTTTAATTTGGATAAATACTAACCTATGTACAACAGAGGTTTTCAGTTATATTCAAAATGTTTGTACAATACTTATAAGTATCGGAGATCTACTAAACCC
The DNA here is from genome assembly GCA_951394005.1 of Protophormia terraenovae. NCBI lineage: Eukaryota > Metazoa > Arthropoda > Insecta > Diptera > Calliphoridae > Protophormia > Protophormia terraenovae. The sequence continues at coordinate 73,065,204 of OX596073.1, read as the reverse complement.
AGATTTATATTGAGTATAAGATTTTAGAATGTTTTATAACACTATGCAACAGTATTTTTGGGGGCGGAATCATTCCGATTGCAATTGATAGCTCTTGATATGTGTAATAAACCCTCCAAAGGGTTTTTCGCTGGTAGGCAAAATTTTTGTTTTATGACCACTTAAACTTTTCTCTTTTTGCACCAAGGTAGTTACAGATAAATTGAAAAAAATAATATCAATATAATTCGAAGCTAAAATAATTTTCCATAAATGTTTAGAACATTTAACGGGGAATATTTCATTAGAACTTTATATTCATTTATCTTACCTTATAAGGGGTAATTTTTAGTCTGTTTCTAGGAAATGACATGAAAGTCGATTTAAACTTGAGTTTAATGGGTTAATATGTTCTACAGATATTTTCTTCTTAAAATGTTGCTAGGGGTCTTCGAAGATAAAAAATTCATCCGACTTATCATATATTTCTAAAAAAAGAAAATTATGAAATTTTCCCACATTTCTTATATAAACTCCTTAAACTAGACAATGAAAAAATATATTATAAAATTAAAAGTTTTGTACAAATCGTAAACATAATTAATAATAATTTCATCAATTTTATTTTTTGGATAAACGCTTCACCGTATGAACTTTGGATCTTCGGTGACCCTTAGTGAAATTTGACGTAGAAAATTTCTGTAGAATATATTAAACCATTAAACTCAAGTTTTAATGGACTTTTGTTTAATTTTGTTTAAACGGACTAGAAATGACCCCTTATTATTAGAGATAAATGAATAGAAAGTTCTAATGAAATATTGCCATTTAAGTGCTCTAAACATTTATGTAAAAATATTTGAGTTTCGAACTAAATTTATATTATTTTTTTATATTTATCCGAAACTATTTCGGTGCAAAAATAGAAAAGTGGTCATAAAACAAAAATTTTGCCTACCAGCGAAAAATCCTTTGGAGGGTTTATTACACATATCAAGTGCTATCAATTGCAGTCGGAATGATTCCGCCCCCACGCGATGATCATCAATATGTTGCATAGTGTAATTCATTGTTCAATTATGATCAATATTTAGAAGGCAATAAGATCCTTTAAAATTATACAAATGTATACAGTTTGTAAGACAATTTACTCTTAATTGTATTATAGTGATCTCGTGATTATGTTTTAGTTCAATTTTGTGGAAAAATGTTTCGCAACTTTTAATTTTCTAACAATATCAGTGTAAAAATATAAGAAATTCTATAAACTTGTATAATAAATTAGTCAAATATACAATTAGTTAGAACTACTTACTTTTCTCCATTTTAGATAAAGTAGTTCAACGATTCTTAACATAAAGAACAAGTTCACAAGCTAAGCTTAATTTTAAGTCCAAATTCCTTCTATATTACAAATTTCATTTGAATCATCACCATCATTTCCTCTACACCAAACTGAGCATTTATTGGTATATAAACTATGTACTTTCATTCGTAGATATGTTTTTCAAAATCAAGTTTAAAATCCTTCAATTTATTTCTTATTATTTATTTTATTCATATTAAAATAATTTTAATTTTACTTTATAATTTTTTGAAGTGACGTTTATATTTTTATTAAATTTTTGTAATTAAAAAACGACCTTTAACTACGTATTGTAATTTAGGCATTTATTCAGTAAGTTTTTTTAATAAAATTCCAATTTATGGTACCACTTAACATTCTATACAAATTTTTAAACATTGTTTTTAAGCTAAATTTTTTAGAAAACTGAAATTAAAATATCCTAAAAAGTAGTTAGGAAAGGAAATATTTAAAATATTTTTTAATCGAATTATTCGATTAATCGGCATAATTTGCTCGAATAAATTAATACTCGAAATTCTTGATTTTAATTTAATCGAACAATTATTTGATTTTAATTTGTCGATTAATAGAACAAACAATATTCGAGTGAATACCCTAACGTTAACTCATAACGTATATAAATTTAAATTTTGTATGAACCATAATAGCCGTTGAGTGTTAACGTTGATAGTTAGCAAAAAAACGTTACTCCTCCGACTTGGTATAACTTGATATTGAAAACAAAATTGCACAAATAAATCTTTATATTTTATTTCAAAAAACTAAAAATTTAAATTTGTTTTACTTATATTTTATTGTATTTTTATATGTTTTCCATTTATTGACATTCAAAAATTCATAATTGTATTTTTGTTCATAAATTGGCAGCACTTTTATCGACGTTAAAGTTAACATGTAAAATTTTACACGTTAACTCCTAGCGTATATAAATTTAAATTTTGTATGAAATTGACTATGAACGTTAGCAACAAAACACAGCTAATATAACTACAGAAGGTATAATCATTAAAAATTATATTCTCAATTAAAAAAAGTAAATATTCATGTAATTTATTGTGTGAAATTTATAAATAGGAAATTTTGAGCTGGTGGAATTATTTATTTTTGAAAAAAAAAACTTAAAATTTCAAGAACAAACTAATTATTTTATATTTCATTTATTTCTAATTTTTATTTTTTTGTTATTCAGTTTTCTGACTTAACAAGAATTTCAAATGACAACTCTCTCAAATGATTTTACCTTTTGTAGTTAGTAACAAAACACAGCTACTATGCAACTCGAAATTAAACTTTTTCGAATAATTATTTATTTATTAAGTTTAATATTAATTTTCTTTACATTTGTTTTAGAAGGTAAAGAATTTTGGAACTATTGTCGTCTTCTACTTAGTAGTATATTTCGGATTTTTTATATTTACAATTTTTATACCTACCATCAAAAGATGGTCCGTGTATAGCATGTGAATAAACATTTTCTGGGTCCTGGTTAGATTCTGAGTCGATCTAGCTATGTCCGTCCGTCTGTCTATCTGTTGAAAGCAGGATCGAAAGCAGATCGAAATTTCGCTCAAATATTTATCCTATATAAGGTTTGTTTGGTATTAAAAATGGGCAAAATCGGTTTATAAACAAATAAGTTATGGGCCAAATACTAGAAACACAGGGTGTCCGTTGAAGCTTCATACTTTTCTGCTGATATCTCTTAAACAAAAGCATGTACGACAACGAAATTTGTAAAATGTTTAATCGGTGTCGTCAAACAATAGAAAAAGTAATAATACGCGACATTATCCCAAATATTCCACGATATGTCGTCCACAGATGTACGACAAATACTCCAGGAAAAATGAGAAAATCCACATTAGTCGGACATTACGACAAATTAAGAGAAATAATAACAACAAAAATATCCAACGAAATTGTCCGTAAGACACTGAGAGCTAATGATATCCGCCAAATGAAACCTTAAATATAAAAAATAAAAACCTACTGTTGATGGTTTGGGGCTGTATGTATGTCCGCACTTGGAGTATGCGAACTGTTGTTTAATGAATAACAGACTATATTTATCCATTTTGAAGGATAACCTTCATGTCAGTTCTAAAAAAATAGGCCTACAAAAAATTAATTTCAACAGGAAATGATCCGAAACAAACGGCTTTAGATGTCAGAAAGTGGATCTTATATGATTGGTATTGCATCTGCTAACGCCTCCTCAAAGCCCCGATTTAAATCACATGAAAATCTTTGGGCTTATTGATACTTAAAAGCCTTATAGAATACCCAGAAGAACCAATTAGAAACCCTTAGAGGATACGCACGTAACAGGCTATGAGTTATTTCTCTTCGCGATCATTTACAAGGAGATATTGATAAAATAGAGGAAAAATTCACCAGGATCTGTAGAGAAAGCTTTGAAAGCCATGCCCTAGGCTTTTTGCAGGCAAGAGAAAACAACGGAAATGGTGGACTAGACCTAAAGGATCAAAGGTTGACAGAAAGTTTTTTAACAGGGCACAGTGGGGCCAAAAGCAAAATAAATGGTAATAAGTCTGGAACTTTGAAACCACTGAACCCATTTAGATGAAATTTGGAACATCGATAGAGGAGGCTTTCAGAATATTGTTGGATAGCGTCTGTAGCAGTAACACGGACGCCGCTACATTGGGCCAAAGTTTACCACCTCGAGGGTGAAAAACATATCGGGGCTTATAACTTTTACAAATATTAACCGATTTTAAATATTTTTATATTTTTTAATTATCCTAAGCAAGATAAGGAAAAAACATGCTTATTGTGCAAAATTACCTCGTATGGTTTAAAAGATATTTAACTTCAAAAAATAAATTTCTCATTTTTGGCCTTGACTTTTTTGCGATTTTGCCCTATAACTTAAAATTTTTAATTTTTTTTTTTTTTTAAATTTTTGAAATGCTCTATAATTTTCTAAATTATGCTAATAAAAAAATTTGTTGTTATCTTAATTCGATAACAAGAAAAAATGTTTCAAAGTCAAAATTTCAAAACAGGTCTCAATTTTTTGCCAAAAAGGTAACTTTATAAAAAATATTTTTTGACATTTTCTAAAAGACGGGACCCCAAAAAAACGTGTAAGTGTAATTTTGAAAAGTTGTGAACCTTCACCCTACATCCAGCAGTGGTCAAAAATTATCAATTTTGGATGAGAAGTTGAACTTTTTGAGTCTGTAAAAAAATTGATTGTTCATTTCGGTACTTCTGGGAATTAAACTATATAGCTCAATATGTTCTTAAAGGTTTTGCAAAAGAAGTTACAGATTTTTTTCGATTCTTCCCCACTGTTTAATGTATGATAAAGAAAATGTCTGCACTTAAGCTGTTTTTTGTATGAAATCTACTAGAGTTTAAAAAAAAAATATATATTTTCTCAAATCGGGCTATATATGCGCACGATTTTTTTCATAATATTAAAGTGGACAATATATACTATTTTTCAGAAAATTTTCAGAACAAACATCCCGTAACATTTTAAGTTGCATTCCAAGAAAGTTGAAAATTGGTGTATTTTAGAACAATTTTCACTATAGAGCAAAAGTGAACACTATTTTGGTTAAATTTACTTTTTTAGGCGGTATCTTCTTAACGACCCATAGGAATTAAAATATAAATAGTAGAATATAATCCTCAAACGAAATATATGTACAATAAATATTAATATATTTGTTTGTGTAACATAAAAAATAAAGAAAACTTTAAAATATAAAAGTGTTCAATTTTGCACCATTTTCTGATTGGATATATAATTATTCGGTACTTTAATTATTCGGTACTTTAAATTTGCAAATGAAAAAAAAATTGGAAAATATATTAATCAATGAAGAATGTCTACTGCTTATACAAACTTGTTATACTTCTGCAAAAGTTATTAAACATGTAATAACCTCGATCAAAATTCTGTAGTAGTGGAAATAAAAACATAAGATAATATCGAATTTTGTATAGATTATTGTTAAAAAAAAATTGCAAGGACTTAAAACTATCTCAAACCTTGATGTAATGTTCAAAAAGATGTAAAAAATATTTTCTATTATGCAAAATCATCGATTATGTTAATTCATTAATAGAGATGCTGAATATTTTTTTGAAAATATCTAAGATCGGGGAATATGAGATTCCATTAAAACCTATCAAATTCATTAATAGTAGAGCTAGTATTCAAACTGTTTGCAAACAACATAAGAATAATGAGAATATTTGACAAAAACCACAAAATCTGTAACTATCTATTAGGTGAAAACTTATGACGCTTTTCAATATTTTGAAATCTATTAATCTTGGGTCATGGTAAACTGGAAACGCGTTTTAATAGTAAATGGACAATCTTAAACTAAATTAGGTTAGAAAATAATGATTTTTTAAGGTTTCAAAATAAATGATCGGCATGTATTGCTACGCTATAAAAACTGTAAAGTAATCGAATTTTTATATAGCGAATTAGGGAGGTATCTCAGACTTAGATGTCGGTCCGATTGGACTAATAGTGAAACTATATCTTAAAAAAATATCATCAACATTTCGTTAAAATATGTTCAGATTCTGAGAAGAAAATATTGAAAATATGATATCACGTCATAATATTCACCACTAATACGAATACTTTCGTAGAAAAATGTTCAGAACTTGTTTAAAATAAAGATTCGATAGTTTTGGAGGATATGTAACAAACCCAGAATAAAATCTACTTAAAAGTATGAAATATATAAATAAAAGTGAAATTAAAAATCCTAGAACATAAGCCAGGAACTGTAAGGACACTATGGGATAAAATTTGTTTTGGTGCTTTTTTATATTTATTAACATCATAACTTGTAAAATTATGAAACAAATTTGCAAAAAGAATGTATTATTTTGCTTAAAATATATTTTGGTTTAATTTTTCTTAAGTGGTGCAAAACTGAACACTTTCTGTTTCAAAAACATTTTAATTTTTTGCAAAAACTAAATTAGTTTTAACACTTTTTATTATTCATTACAATAAATAAATTCATCATGAATTAATAATATTAATTACTTTTTGTTATACTTTAGATGATAAGAAGATATCACTTAAAAACATAAACAGTTACAAAAAAGTGTTCACTTTTGCCCTATAGTGTAATTTACAAATACTTGAAGAAAAGTACAATTAAATATCTGAAGTTGATGGTTTCATTTAAAATTTTTACATTAAAAGACTTTTTATTTAAAATAAATACAGTGAAAACTGATAAAAATTTAATTTTTTACTATTTTTCAAAAATTCTTAACTTTGACAGATCCTTATAAGAAAACAACACAACCTAGTTTAAAGATTTTAATTGATATTGATACATAATTTTGTCTATTTTTATTCGGTACCCAACTTTATTACAACTTTAAATTTTAAAATTCAATTAAGCGCCACTTTTGACACATTTTAACCCAACGTGCAGCGATTGAAAAATCATGGGTCCCATACTTTTTGGTAAAAGAAATAGTCATTTTGACCTTGTTATTAAAAAAATATTTTAAAAATTTCCCCATGGGATTTTGTTCCACTGGAAGACTTTTTATTGCATTTTGGGAAAAACATTTTTGAAAATTATCTATTATCGGCAATACTTACTACAATGTAAATTTTTAATTTACAGAAAAGGAACAAAATTATAAAATTTGTATCCATTTTACAATAAATTGTGTCGAACTTTTTTTAGCATGATGTACTAAAATTATGCTTTATGGACGAAAATTTTTGCGAACAATTTATTAAATATTTTTCATAACTGGCTCAAAATTACTTTTTTTTTTTTTTTTTTGATACCCATTTCAAAACAAAACTCAATACATTTTTTGGATGAAATGTACTACCCCCATGACTTTCAATCGCTGGTAGGGAACTGAAGATCAGTTTTAAAAAATTTTTAAATATTTTATTTTTTTTTTTTTTTTCATATAAATCTAATTTTTACACATCGTTTGATTTTTGTAAATTTTTGTATACATCATTGGCATAAGGTTTTAGGACACAGAGACACCAAAGCAATAAAAATTATGCAGTCGAAACAGTTGGCGTCTGGTTTAAAGATAAAAGATTGTGATATGAATGATTGCTGCGAAATTCCCATTAAAAAAGGCCGCAGCAAGCGGTAATATTGACATTTATAGATGATTACAGCAGATATTGTCATATAAATTTGATAAAATACAATTCTGAAGTGTCCGAGAAAATAAAAAAAAATATTCCTTGATACATACAAATTTCGGCAAGAAAACGAAAATAGGCAAAGAGGTACAGTACACTGCAGGCTAAATACAGAACAAAATGGAATCGCGGAACGTAAAAACCGCTCTCTTATTGAAATAGTGATTGAAATGCTAGTTGGACAAAATTACCAGCAGAATTATGGGGCGAAGCTGTATCTACAGCAAATTATTTGCAGAACAGAATTCGTACGCGCACTACAAGTGTTACACCATATCAGAAAATGTTTAATAAAACCCCAGATTTTTTATTTATTTTTTTTTTTTTTTTGTGAAACAGGATTTTTACACGTTCCCAAGATAAAATTGAATTGAAAGTCAATTAAGACGATTTTTGTTGGCTACGATCAACACTTGTAATGTCAGTCATACATAGATGGCAACTTTTTTCATCTTTTGACATTCCATTTTATGTACCGTCTATACTAGCCTTTTTCTTGTTCGCACAAGAACAAAACGTCGGCAGAGCAACACACACAATTTTTTTCATTTTGTTTTCAGTGGGCAGAACATTTGCCGAACAAAACATAATTTTTTGTTTGCCGTCAGTGTCACTTCGATACTTTTACATGCAGCGACTCTTCTTCCGCGTACAAAATGACGTTTGATGGCAGACATTGTTGCTCGAACTATTGTGTGAACAACGGTGTGCGAACAAGAACACAACATGAACAACTTCAATGTGCGAGCATGAAAAAGGCTCGTGTGGACGGCAAATTAGTAACATCTTTCGCAATGGTATGTTTCCGGGATTCTAGAAAAAGAACAGATTTCTGTTCAGTACACGCGCGTACCTCAAATCGTTTTTTATAATAATAAGTTCATACCCTGTTTAGTATTAAACTAATAGTATTAATAAAGTACTTTTTTTTCTTAAATTATATTTAGAATCAAAATATCAGAGTGTTTTTATTAGCTGTTTCATACACGACTGAATTGGCGCAGTCGGTGAAAGAAGAAAAAAGGTGCAAAATCTTATATAAAATTAAAAAATGGAGGCTCAAGTGCAACAATTGCTACAAGCAATTACGGCGATGACCACAGCAATGCAACGCCAACAAGTCCAGAATCAACAATCAACCAATACCAGCATAAACATCATATCAAATTTTGATGCGTTTGATCCAAAAACCGAAGTATTTAAAACCTACAGGGAACGCCTGGAAAATCATCTAAAATTCAAGAAAATTTTCGAAGACAAAGAAATGTGTGCAAAATTATTGCTGCAGTACATTGGCCCGTCTACTTATACACTTCTGACTACGTTAGCGGCACCTAAAAACGTTAACCAACTGGAGTACAACGATATTGTGGCACTTTTGGAGACACATTACTGTCCAAAGAAAAATGTTTTAATGGAACAACACCGTTTTTTGTGTGAAATCCAGAACGATAACCAGTCTATTGCAGATTTCGTGGCCGTTTTGCAGAAAAGAGGAACTGAATGTGAATTTGTGTGCGAGTGTAACATTTTTCTTAGAGCTGAGTTCATTAGAGGAGTACGTGATGTACTTCAAAGATGAAAAATGTTCAACTTTGAAGTGCCGAAGTACGAAAATATATTTTGTAGGTTGTTTTATTCTTATTTTATTTTTTTTTTTTTTCATTGAATCGGAAATTTTAAAGTGCAATTCATTATTTCAACTGAGAACATAATTTAATTTTTACATCTTTATATTTTATTATATAAAATTTTAATAACAAAATAATGCAACGACTGGGTTAATATCATTTATGTGTTGCGTAGCTGTCAGTCGCAGTTGAAGCGAAAGTATTCTATGTAGTTGAGCCTAAAGTTATTGGAAATAATCCTTCTTGTTCAACGGCAGAGGAGCAAGCCGACTATATTTTATCGGCGACGGCTTAAAGAATATATAGTATAGAATAAGAGAAATATAGAAAATTAAAAAAATAAAAGATTTTCTTAATATTTCAACGTTATAAAATAAGGCAAAACTGAAATTTATCAACCGCGTCTAAATTTGATTCTCCATTTTTTACTGTATCTCATAAAAATGTTATCGATCTTCTATTTTCTTACCCATCTAATTCTAGACACAATTATTATTTTGTTATTTGTTATTGATCTCCTATTTTCTTACCCATCTAATTCTAGACACAATTATTAGTTCAGAAATTATCAAAATTATCATCGATCACTGACCGCCAAAATATCGTAACCGACAACATTTTCGAAATTCGTGTTTTGATGAAAATTTGTCAAAATCCTTGTACTGTCTAAAGGGAGGTATTATTAAGTTTATAAAGATTATCTTTGTTTCTTTTGGTTGTATTATTTAAAATATCGATAAATGAATTAAAACCTATTATAATTCAATACGATTTATTTGAAAACATACCCAATAAGCACCCCAAAAATTAAAATTCAGGTACTGGAAATTTTAATTAAATTCAATCCTTTTTTAAATATTTTTCAAGTTAGAACTTTTTTAAATTCTGTTCACTTTTTGTTTCTTGTCAAGAAAATTTAGAAATAAAAAATTTTGTAGTCAAATTCGATAAAAGAAAAATAAATAAAAAAATAAATTTTAATATTTTAAATTGGATATTTAAGAAGAATAAGTCCATTATTAATGTAGTAATTTAAAAATAATATTATCATTTAAAAATGCATTCATAACGTAAATGCAATTTTAGGATGCATTTTTGAAAAATTTTTAACCTTTCGATTTTAATTTTCTTTTAATATGTTAAAAAACAATATCTTTATTATAAAATGCAAAAACAACTGTTCTGGGACAATAAAATCTACTTTTTTAATATATATATATATTTTTTTTTTTAATTTCCATAATTTTTTTTTTTTTAATTTTTTAAAAAATTTTGATTTTTAATTTTTTTGGTTACATTTTTTTTAGTAATCTATCACCCCTATCGTGAATAACAAGTGGAATTTTTGTTCCCATGAAATTTTTATTCCCCTAGAAGGGAAAAATGCTATCGTGAATCTCAAGTGAAGAAATTTTCCCGCTATCAGTTCTCAGTGAATGAAAAAAGGAAGAAAATTAAAATAAAAATCAAAATAAAGTTTTTTTAAAAAAATACGTGTATATTTTTTACTAATATTTTAAAGTGGAAAAAAAACAAAGCAAGATATTTAGAATTGGAGTGATAGTTTTATTGCAACTTTAGTTTATTGTACTATTTAACTTTTATTTAGCAAAATAATTGGGCTAATTTTTGGAAACCCAACAAAAAATTAGTAACAAATTAAAGTGTACATTATGTTTAGAATTGGAACAATAATTTTATTTTATGTTGAGCAATATATCAGTTTGTGTCTTACTAACTGATAGTGCCCTTAAAATAACTTTAATATCCGAATTATAAGAGGATCTACTTACATTTTCTGTTCTGTTCCCCAGCAAAAATAAAGTGAACAAATTAATGGGAAAAGTGAAAAAACTCGGGGGAAAAAAATCATTCACGATTAGGGGAATTTTATTTTTAGCATGAAATTATTCACGGGGAATTTGTTCACGATTGCAAATTTAGGGAAAGGGAAAACATTTCGAGGGAAAAAGTATTCATGATAAGGGTGTATAACTTTAAATATTTATAAATCCTTAACTATACGTGGGATTTTATTGGTTTAAAAACTAGCGTAAAGTTTATTACAATAAATATTGTAAATTATATTATATAAATCAAAAATATTTTTTTTGCTAAAGATGCACTCACGAAAAGAATGCAATTTTCGGATGCATTTTTAAAAAATTTCTCTTTTGATTCCCTTTTGATTTTAAATATTTTTGCTTAATATTGAATATGTTTATTATATAAAACATCTGCATTTAATCTGGGACAAATAGGTTTTCTATTGCAAATAATAAATTATGAAATATTATGATTAAAATTAATTTTAAAATAAGCTCACAAAAATTTAAAAAAAGAAAAAATTTGAAGAAATATTTTAAATTTTTTTTTAAATACTGAACCATTTTGTCCCAGAACAATTTATATTGCAGTTTTTAGAAAATATAATGTTTTTTATATCAGAAGAAGAAAAAAAATGCATTTAAAAAAAAATATATTATTTTTTAACAACTTTTAGAGATATTGGTGTTTAAAGTTAGACACTTTTGTCATTTATTTCACTTTCTGAAAAATTAAAATCACGAATAAACTCGCGAATTTTTCAAAATTCAAAAAAATAAAAATGGAGATATTTAAATGGCTCCATAGGGTATGCAAAATATTCTTGGGCGTTCTTTCGTGGAATGGACGATATATATTTTTCTATTATTTTAAATTTATTTAATTGTCCTTTTACCATTTTTCTTATTGTTAATAAAATACCATGTTAATGTGGTACATTAAAATTAAAAAAAGCTACTTAAATATTATTTATTTTGAGATTATAACAATTAAATAGAATTATAGCTCGAATTATATTATACCTAGTACTTGAAATACAATGTCACCAAAGGATTTATTTATATTATATTTTCAAGCTGGAATTCAATTATTTTTTTTGGTTGGAATTGCACTATGATACAATACTTGAGGGCAACTGCATTAAAATTGTTATGTTCGACTTGAATTCAAGTTCCCTTTTCACTGGAGTATACTATTGAATAAAAGTGTAGTAGCACTGTATTTCAACACTTGAAAATTTAATTTTTTACTGGAAATCAACTTGTTTTACACTTGAATTCCAGCAAAATTGCTTATTGTACTTTTCCCATTTGGCACGACAAATAAAGAAATATATTTCTTTGTGCATTTTGCGTATTAACAGTAAGTTATTTATTCACAAGTTATTTTAATTTGCATTTATCGTGCGTAAAAGTAATAATAATGTTAGTATGTAAAATTGGCTTAGTCGTTTTTATCGACTTAGCCGATTAAAACGGCTGGAAAATAAACCGCCGATGATATCGGCGGCGTCGCGGCTCGTAAAAATTCATCGGCGTAGCGGCCGAAAAAACAACACCAATACTCACACAATCGTAAAGAGAGAAATCGTAATAGTAGCATCCCTACAAAACAGTTATCGAAATCAGCAACAAGAGTAAATTACTTTGAGTCTACATTAGACAAATTTTTATCAAGACAAACGTCAAAATGAACTCGAATTTATGGAAGGTGGTAACAATTGTGCAAAAACAACAATATGGCGAATTCATTCATATTTTTTATGTATGCACTTTGACAGCTGTAACAACCAAAAATAATAATCAGCTGTTTAACTGAGGCTACCTTGTATAGATTCGCACCGATTTTGACGTTTGTCTTGATAAAAATTTGTCTAAAGTAGACTAAAAGTTACAGTGAGTTAGGTATCGAAGGGTTGTGTCTTACTTTGAGTCTACATTAGACAAATTTTTATCAAGACAAACGTCAAAATTTTATCATGATAAAGATTTGTCTAATGTAGACTGAATTTATCAGTATTATTGCAGCGTTAAAAGAAAATTGTCAGCGCTCGAGCTCAGACAACTTTGTCTTGATAATGCTTAGTAAAAGACGCCATCTTGATTGTTGTTGGTATTTTTTACATGGTTTGTTATGACATACGTTTTCTCCTATAATTGACAGAGATAAAAAATTATCTGTAAATCAAAAAAAAATTTGACGTTTGTCTTGATACAAATTTCTCTAATGTAGACTCAAAGTTAGATGCGGTCATAAAAATCATTTATCAACAGAGTGCAAAATTAACAAAAATAAAGCCCAAATTACAATAGCGCGTAGTCAGCAAAAATTATCGGCTGATCACTGTCAGCACAACATGTTGTTGCCGTTATAATTACAATTCAGCGTAGGCAGTCACAATTTACAACCACCATCTAGCTTTGTTCTACTTGTGTATTTTAGCCTCTCATTTATTTGCTCACTCTCTTTGTCTCCTTCTCAATCCGAATGCAGCGCAGTGAATTTAGAAACAGGGCTAAATGAAACAGCACTGCAAACTGCTGCTGACCAAATGTAATCAACACCATAACTTTATGTCTACATTAGACAAATTTTTATCAAGACAAACGTCAAAATCTTATCAAGACAGGGCTAAATGAAACAGCACTGCAAACTGTTGCTGACCAAATGTAATCAACACCATTAACAAACAGTGCATTCTAAATAATCAGCTGATTATGGCAGCACACACTGCTGCTGACTACGCGCTATTGTAATTTGGGATTTAAAAGAAAATTGTCAGCGCTCGAGCTCTGACAACTTTGTCTTGATAATGCTTAGTAAAAGACGCCATCTTGATTGTTGTTAGTACTTTTTGCATGGCTTATTATGACATACATTTTCCCCTATAATTGACAGAAATAAAAATTTATCTGCAACTCAAACAAAAATTTGACGTTTGTCTTGATAGAAATTTCTCTAACATAGACTCGACGATAACAAACAGTGCATTCTAAATAATCAGCTGATTATGGCAGCACACACTGCTGCTGACTACGCGCTATTGTAATTTGGGCTTAACTTAAAATGTAGAGCATGTGGTAAGACATGGCACGTCAAACAAGTGTGTATACAGAACAGAATGAAACAAAATCAAAAAAATCTGGCAGCAACCAGGGTTGTCGGATTTTTTTGAGCCTCTGTCGCCAAAACGTTAATCAAAAATCGCCAAAATTATATATTTTTTTTAAGAAAAACTAAAAACAACTAAAATATTTAGTGCTTCAAATCATATATAATTTAAAAATGTAAATTCAGCATCAACAAAGTCAGTAATAATTTCAGTAGCTAATATTAATTGAATAATTGAATAAAAATATAATTGAATAAAAATCTGAGTTCGTAGACGAGAGAGGTAAAGTGAATGTAAATGTTTAGTATTCCCTTCTCTTCTCTCTCCTACGAAATCAGAATTGCAGCAGGAAAAATTGCTATGAGTTATCCCCGACTTAGATCAGGGGTTTTCACAAACTCTAGCTTCGTGCCTTTAAATTTTATAATTTAAAGGTATTTCAGAAAATACGTAAGTTGAATTTCAAGTTAGAAAAAAATTTATATTCATTTGAAAAAAAGTGATACTTTCTCAATTTTATATCAAATGTTATTCCTAAATAATTCTCAATCCAAAAATAAATTAATACTTAAAGATAAAAATTAATGGCATATTCTCAATTTGATATCAAATGCTTTTGTTAAATCAGGCTATATTTAAGAAAATAGTAAAAACATTTGATTTCAATTAATTATAAATTTAAGAATAAAACCTTTGTATTTAAAAATATATTTTAAAATTGCTAATAAATGTCTTATTCCAAGGACGAAATATCATTAAATATTTTTTACAATTTGCAAAAATTACCAGAATGATAATAAAACAAACAATAGCTTTAGAATTTTTAATATATATTTTTTGCAACTTTATAAGTATGGAGAAATTAATATACATATGTGTGTTATCTGTTTAAAGAAATAATTTTAATGTTATGTTCAAGCAAAAGGTTTTAGCGATCGCCTAACAATCTTTATAGGGACCCCCAGTGGAGAACCGACGTTTTGGATAGAAAAATACTAAAAATAGACGTTGGCTAGTAAGAAAACGTAATAGTTTTACTATGCGAATACCTATTTAATAAAATTTAAAAAATTAGCCAAATAAATCGCCACCTTGTTAAAAATCGCCAAAAAATTCGCCATGTCGCAAAACGGAAAATTCAGTCGCCAAGAGCAATTAAAAATCGCCACATCTGACAGCCCTGGCAGCAACAGCAATGCAGCAAATTCAATTGAAACATACACGAGTGTAGAAGAATATTTTGGAGTTAATCACATAATCGACATTTACAATAAAAACGTTATTTCAGCAATAGATTCACAAAAGTTTTTTATAAAAGTGGCGATAGAAGGTAAAACACAACGTTTCGAAGTAGATTCAGGTGCAGGTTACACACTTATACCTGAAACAGATTTTAGAAAATTAAATATAAAATCAACAATTAACAAGGATTCTTGTGTTGACTCTCGCCGAGTTAATATCATGGAGGAAAATATCAACTGCGCTTTTAATTTGTGTATTGTCAAGTGAAGCTTTTTTTTTTTTTGCGTTTATATTTACTACACCATATAAATACGCTAGCATTGTGTTGTTGTTCACGACAACGGGATTTTAACAGCCACTGCTGTATTTTTTTGTTGCTGTTCTTGGAAAAACTAAATAGAACTATAACGAACATTCTACCACGTCTACCGTTAGCTGTGTTGGAACCATTCATTTTAGGACCGCATTGGCAGCGAATGAGTTTGCTAACGACGACAGATTGAAGATTCATGGACTTATTGCCAAGATTTTTGAGCACTTTGTTTCGAAGGTCGTCATAGTTTTCGATATTCCAACGGACATCTCTGAGGAGGAGTTTTATGAGGGCTTGATTTCCGAGGTTGAGGTCATTCGTTGCATGAGGGTTATGAGAAGACAGAAGGGACAGGATGGCGAGGTATCTAGAATCCCATCGAGGAATATGAAGATAATTTTTAAGGGCAATCAAATCCCGAAGGAAGTAACTTTTGGCTATCTGAAGATACCAGTGAGACATTTCATTTCATTTTCGCAGTGTTACCGGTGCTACAGGTTCAACCATTTCGCACAGCACTGCAAGCAGACTTATGAACTGTGCCGCTCGTGCTATGCCCAACATGGTAAGGAGGAGACTTGCTTGGAGTTGATCTGCCGTAATTGTAAGGGAAACCATTCGCCCACCGACAGGAAATGCCCAGCTCGCGAAAAAGCATTCGCGATCAAGAAGATTATGACCATCGAGAACCTATCAATGAAGGAGGCGCGTATGAAATTCAAGGGCATTTTTTCCAATCGTTTTGGGGACCTTGAGGATGACGTATCAGAATTTCCGCCCTTGAGGGTTAATACCACAACCAAGAACGTTATTAACAACCATCAGGAAGCCGCCAGATCACTTCATAAGATATTGCCATTTGCGAAAGTGGTCAAAAATAATGCCAACAGGAAAAGGGAGGAGGAAAAGGCAAAGGAGAACATGAGGGCGGCAAAACGCGTGAACGATGAATTTGAGATTCGCTTCTCTCATAATAAATTGGCATTTCCTGAAAAATCGACACTTGAGGAGGGTAAGGCCACCGAGAGGAAGATGGAAGGAAATGAAAATCATGATCGCGCAATGGAATTTTTGGCTGAATCGTCAAAAAATTTGACGGAATTGTTAATGAAACTTAATAATGAGAATGTTGATAAGGATACCATAAGGAATTTCGATAATTCACTTAGGGATAGTATTAACTTGAGTATTAATTATCTTGATGCTTATTCGATTAGTCGCTCCTTGGCGACTGTCGGCAGTGGATAAATATTATAGGGCGGCAGGATGGAGCTATTACAATTTAATATTCAGAGTCTGAAAAGGTTAGGGAACAAGGAATTATTGGAATTGTTTATGGTTAGGAATGGTATTGACATTGCGATTCTATATGAGACTTGGCTGGTCAATAGCGCCTGCACAAGTGTCAGGGATTATAATTTTGCTGGTAGATATGGAGCAGATGGATTTGGCGGAGTTGGTTTGTATATTCGTAAGGATATAAAGTACTCATTGGTCGATCTGGGAAGGAATGGTGACACTTTGGCGATTTCGGTATTGAATTCTGGCATTAGGTTGAATATTATAGTGAATTATAGTCCACCGTCGCTTTCCTTAGGTGAGTTTAGGGCGGAACTTAATCGGATTTTTGCTCTTGCGAATGGACTCAGGGGTACCACCGTGATATGTGGCGATTTTAATGCTAAATCGTCACTATGGGGATCTGACTCCTGCGATAATAAGGGAATCTTTTTAGAGGCGTTGGCAAACGACTTTGGTTTTACATGCTTGAACGATGGAAGTCCAACTCATGTAATACCGGGCACAAGACCATCGGCGATTGATTTGACGTTCATTAACAGTCCCACACTTGTTGCATCCTGGAGGGTCATTAATACCAAAATTACGGGGAGCAATCACCTACCGATAGTTATGAGGATTAACTCCCGTCTCTCAAAACGTGGAATTAGAAGGTATCTTGTTCGGGACAAGTTTACTTCGGCGATTAGGAATTTAGATATTGGCAACAACATTAATGAGTTTGCTGAGAATGTGGATACTGCTCGTAAAAGTGCCACGATTACAGTTTCAGAGGAAAACAGATTCAACCCAAAATGCTGGTGGAATGCGGAAACAGAAAGGCTCTTCAGAATTCGGAACGCAGAAAGGAAAAAGCTTACTAAGGACTTTGGAACAATTCAAGGTCTTTAAGGAGGCTGAACACAAATTGAGGAATGACATTTCTCGAAGGAAGAAAGATGCTTTCAGGAACATGATCGATGAGCTGTCCCACCCATCATCCGTAAGATCCTTCTGGAGGAAATTATCGTACCTTAGAAGATATAATCAACCAAAGGACATGAGGAACACTTGGGATGATATACAGTCATTGAATTATCTCAGGAGCCTGGCTCCTTTACAACACCCGCATGATTCAATGACGGGGGTTGATCAGAATCCACGAACGGGATTCATGCCACCTCTGGACTATGGTGAATTCATTAAATTCATCGAATCTAGAAACCCAGATTCATCAGCTGGAGTGGACGGGATAACGTATAGGATTTTACGGGAACTCTCGGATTCGAATAAACGGAAAATCTTTGATTGGCTAGTGGAATGCTGGGAGGAGTGTAAATTCCCAGATTCGTGGCGCACCATTAGAGTTTGTCCGATACTGAAAAAGGGCAAGGATCCGTCCCTTATTGAGAACTATAGACCCATATGCCTTATGTCCGTATTGTTGAAGGCCTTAGAGCATATGATAAAGGATCATATTGTCACCCATATTGAGGAACATAAATTGCTTCCAGATAGGACGTATGCCTTTCGCAGACACAGATCCAGTACCCAATGTATCAACGATGTGATTAACACGGTACAACTGCATAGGAAAAATGGTAGGCAGGTGGTGGCAGCCTGCTTGGATATCGATAAGCCCTACGATAATACGGACTGTAGGTTGTTGAGTCAGTTACTCTCCACATTGAACTTCGACCCTCATATTGTGAGTTGGATTACCACGTTTTTGGCGGATAGGACCTTGGTCTTGAATGGACAGAGGGTGCGGACATCAAGGGGATTGGCTCAGGGTAGCACTCTGTCCCCAATATTATTTAACATATTTACAGCTAGTTTTCACGAGATTTCATCGGACAATACTTTCCTCTTTCAGTTTGCCGACGATTTTTTCCTTGTATGTGTTGATCGTGAATTTGAATCGGCTAGGTTGTTGCTTGGTAGTAAATTGGTGAGACTGTACGATATGTGTACTGCGCGGGGCCTCTCTTTCAACCCCGGGAAGTCCAACGTTATCCATTTTAGTCGCAGACCAAGGACTCTGGATATTTCCTTGCGAACAACTAGGATACCACAGGCCAATGCCATCAAATATCTCGGTAGATTCCTGTCTTCTGGTGGTTCATTGTCCCCTCATATAGACCACGTGATTGAGGACGTTAGAAGGACATGCGGCTTCATCAGCATTATAAATAGCTGCTATGCAGGTGTGGATCCAACACGGGCCCTACGGATTTATAGTAGCTTCGCAAGACCCAAAATTGAATATGGCATGTCTTCATTTGCTAATATGACAAAATCATGCATCTCGAGGATCCAGGTGGTAACAAACAGTGAGGAGAAGCCTTGGACTTGTAAGGTCTACACCGAATCCGGTTTTATACCACATGTCTGCGGAGTTACCCTTGAAATACAGGGCTACACTGGCAGCGGCGAAGGAAATCGCAAAGGCAAAGACTTTCGGGTTGCCTATAGTTGATATTTTGGAATCGTCAACAGCATCTTTGGACACCAGCCTTTCGGTGACATATGAGAGTTTTGTCGATATATTCGCGGATATGGGCGAATACGAATTGGTTAGGCCAGATGGGACTGCCATTATGTTCGACCTAGACTTCTTTAAGGGTACTGTGAAGAATAAGAGGGAGGTGAATGCTGAAGTTGTTAACGGACTCATTCTGGAGAAGATTAATAGATTGAGGACAACTTCGAGATCTTTTTCACCGATGGATCGGTAGGCCGTAATTCTACTGGTTTCGCCTTTTACTTCATGGGGATTAATTTCACTGCGACATTTCGCACGGACAAGTCACTATCATCCACCTCTGCCGAGCTTCTTGCAATGGAAAAGGCCATTCAATATGCGGTGGATTGTGGGATAAGGAAATTGGCGATACTTTCGGATTCGAGGTCGGGATTGATGTTGCTAGGGAAAAGGGACCATCCCAACTATATAGTAGGAAGTGTGTTGAGGAGAATTCGGGAATCAGGCTTAGGGGCTATAGAGTTTCATTTTATTCCTGGTCACGCCGGGATTCCGGGCAACATTAAGGTTGACGCTGCGGCTAGGGAGGCTCTTCATAGGGGCGTTCACGTGCCGGTCAAATGACCATTCCATGAGGCAGTAAGTCGCATCGAGACTTCGCTCCTCGAGGACTGGCAGATAGAGTATGACGACTTGAGGCGTTCGAAAGGTAAGGAATATGGCTCAATTTTTCCCTTAGTGAGGGATTCTCCTTGGTTCTCCAGCCTATCGACGGACGATGGAAACAAGGGTCCGGGACGAATACGATTGATCAACAGGATCTTATCTGGTCACACTTTTAGTAAGCAGACACTGGCAAGAATTGGCATCAGAGACTCGGAGGACTGCGTAATCTGCAACGTGCCGGAGGATGCATCTCATATTATATTTGAATGTCCTGTCTATGCGGGCCAAAGGGCCAACTTCCCTATCATTGACCAATACAGGAATCTGCGTGAATTTTTGGAACGCGAGGGGTTGGCGAACATTTTTATGTTGGCCGATTTTGTGGAGAAGATAGGGATACGTCTTTGATTATATTTTGTATTGTCTTTTTGATTATTATTTTTATTTTTTTCTTTCTCACTACATATCCGAGATACTAACATTTTTCATTTATATTTCTTTTCTATTTTCATGTATTCTGGGGCCTAAATGGCCGAAATTCGTTATTCTTCTACAACAGCTGACTAAAATTCGTCTGTTGGGAAGTAACTTAAAGAACAAACAAACAATTAACAAAACTAATATTGCGTTTCGAGCTTATAACGGAGATGTTTTTGTATCTCTAAGGTAAGGTATAAAAATAAAACTTCGAATGAAGACATGTACATCGTATCAGCAAAACTTGCAGCCCTATTGGGTCGTGTGTGGATTCGTCATTTGGGAATCAACCTTATAGATATTGATCAATGTGAACGCGAAGAAAAAAATCAACAGGTAAATTCAATAACACAAATTGAGCAGCAATTCTCGGAAATTTTTCAAGAGAAGGTGGGGTGCATTCCTCACCATTAGTTGTGATACCAAAGCCAGATGGTAATGTGCGGCTGTGCGTCGACTATAAGGTCGCAGTTAACCCGCAGTTGGAGTCAGCTCATCCGATAAAAAGGATAGATGAAATTTTCAACACTTTGAAAAATTCAAAATACTTTTGTAAGTTAGATTTGTTCAAAGCATACCTACATGTGTTAGTGGATGATGAGAGTAAGCAGATTCAAACAATTTCAACCCACCGAGGTACGTACAAAATGAACCGTTTGTCGTTCGGAATTAAAACAGCCCCTAGTGAGTTCAATCGAATTCTTGATCAAATTCTACAAGGCTTAGAAGGTACCGTTTCATATTTTGATGACATCATAATCCATGGCGAAATTCTAAATCAGTGCGAAAATAGACTCATCAAATGCTTAGAAAGGTTAAACAAGTATCAGCTCCACGTCAACAAAAAGAAGTGCGAATTTTTCAAAACCCAAATCAAGTATCTTGGATATGTGGTAAGTCACAATAAAATTTCAAAATGTCCAGATAAAGTACAGGCGATTATAAACCTGCCGTAACGTAAACCTGCCGTAACAGGCGATTATAAACCACAAAACGTAGAAGACACAAGAAGGTTCCTGGGTTTAATTGCGTATTATGCTAAATTTATACCACATGTCTCAACAATTACATTTCCTTTACGTCAGTTACTAGAGAAGAACAGAAAATTTGTGTGGACAGCTCAGTGTGAAGAATCATTTAAAAGATTGAAACAAGAAATACTTACTGATAGAGCGCTGATACCATATAATGAGAACTTGCCTGACATTAGCATGCGACGCTAGCCCAACCGGCATAGCAGCAGTTTTGTCGCATGATATAAATGGAGGTGAACGCCCCGTGGCATTTATTTCTCGATCGTTAACAAGAGCTGAACAAAATTACAGTCAACTTGACAGAGAAGCCTTGAAAATTATTTTTGCAGTTGACAAATTTTTTATGTATTTGCATGGCATGGTAACAGATAATCGCCCACTTTCTAGAATATTTCATCAAAACGCTAAAACACCAGCAATGACGTCAGCAAGACTTCTTAGATATGCATCGTTTCTTCAAGGGTTCAACTACAAAATACAGCACCGTAAAGCAGAAGACAACACCAATGGTGATTGTTTGTCAAGAGCACCAATCATGGAATCAACAATGTTCAACCATTTTCTGGATGAAGAAGTACGTACCATTCAGGATCAGGTAATCAACGAAATTTCTACAGTTGCAATTACTGCGACAAAAATAGCAGAGGAAACAGAACGTGACCCAGAGCTGTCAGAATTAAAGCAAAAGCTGTTAAATGGCGAAAATTTTGAAGTTGATTACTCCATTCAAGATGGCATTGTTTTCAAGGGTAGTCGAGACGTGATACCATTCAAACTACGTAAAGATATTTTAAATGAGTTGCATCACACCCACATTGGTATCGTAAAAATGAAACAATTAGCGAGAAAGTACTGTTTTTGGAAAGGGGTAGACTCTGAAATAGAACGCCTAGTAAGATCATGTCCCAATTGTGCGAAGATAGGGAAAACCCCACCAAAAATTGTAACACACAAGTGCACAGTGTCACATTTGGCAGTTTTAGAACGACTAAAATCTAGTTTAGGAGATATTGGTCTGAAATTGCATATTCTGTTAGTAGATAAGGCCGTAAACATTCTCACTAAAAATGGGCTGGAAGAATCACTGCCACTCCCATATTGAAAAAAATTACTTTATTTGTATGAATTTCGGACATATTTTTGTAAATTTTATTAAAATAAAGGACATTTTAAAAGTAAGCGTGGCAAGATCTAATCACACCAATCTTAGTGTATCATTTTCATAACAAATTTTCAGCCATTACCTTCAAATGCTTAAACAATTCTTAAAAAATTGCTAATATGAGGTACCACATATTTTTTCTAATATTTCAAAAGATCGCAAAAAGTCGCAGCCAATATCCTCAAATATAATTTTATATTGGAACTCGTTGGAACTTTTTAATTCCAGTCCATTAAAAATAGAATTTCCCAAAAAATAAATTTTTTAATATTATGATTTCTTTTAAATGAAAAACAATATATTCATTATTGATTTTTCAACTTAGCAAATTATAATAGAATAATTTGGATACATTTATTAGTACATACCAAAAAAATCATATCAATATCTGCAGTATTTATTGAGATATAAGAAGTTAAAGTTAACATACTTCTTTAAAAAAGTTGTAAATAAAATTAAAATATTTTTAAAGCTGCAACTTTGAAAATCCATTATTCGCGCTATGGACACTTTCCAATACTTCAAGTATTTTTTCCATAATAAATGCGAAAAGAATTACTTCAATTAATATTCTTTTATTTTCGTATTTTTGTCGTTCTAATTTGGATAAATGTGACACTGTGCAGTGGGAGGAGCCAAATGAAAACTTTCAACGGGTGCATATTGACTATGCAGGACCGTTTCAAAATCATCATTTTCTTGTGCTTGTAGATGCTAAATCGACATGGCCGGAAATTCGTGTCATTAAAGATGCCCCCACATCAGAAAAAACAATTATGTTATTGCAAGATATTTTTACAACACATGGACTACCTCAAATTATTGTTTCTGATAATGACACCATTTTTCAAAGCTCCACGTTTAAAAAGAATGGTGCTGACAATGGGATTATTCAAAAATTCATTGCTCCAGGGCATCCAGCAACTAATGGATTAGCAGAGAGGTATGTTCAAATATTAAAAACAAAATTAATGGCTATGGAAGACGATAAAACTCAGTTAAACATAAAATTGCAGCAAATTCTTTTCCGATACAGAGCTACCCCCTTAAAAAATGGGCAAAGTCCATCACAGCGCTATCTTGGCCGTGAGATTAGGATCAAGTTAGATGCTATACGTCCTTTAAAGCAAGAAAAACCAGAATTAGTCACACCAATGGTTCGACAAATTAGCGTGGGAGATAGGGTGCAGGTGCGATGGTTTGATAAAAATAAACCAACTTGGAAGTTTGGAATAGTCCAGGAAAAGTTTGGCAAACTTCATTATCAGGTGAAACTTGATAATGGATACGTGCTAAAACGTCACATAAACTAGCTGTACAGATCAGACGTAGCTAAGCCGCAAAAAACTTCTACGTTTGCTTATCCGCCAGTACAAGAGAAATCTAAAATAGAAGAAGTACAAATAGAGCGCAGAGTTGCCACCCCAATCAATGAACCGGAACTGTCGTTACCATCTCAGCCTTTTGGAACTCCAGGCAACTTAAGAAGGTCCAACCGGGTTAGAAGACCTCCGGCCCATTTTGCGAACCATGTGCCTCATTAAGCGTGGGAGATTGCAATGTCAGTCATACATAGATGACAACCCTTTTTCATCTTTTGACATTCCGTTTTAGTAACATCTTTCGCAATGGTATGTTTACGGGATTCTAGAAAAAGAAAAGATTTCTGTTCAGCACGCGCGCGTACCCCAAATCGTTTTTTATAATAATAAGTTCATACCCTTTGCTTTGTATTAAACTGATAGTATTAATAAAGTACATTTTTTTTTTCTTAAATTATATTTAGAATCAAAATATCAGAGTGTTCCTATCGAATGGATGATACCACACGTAGAATTCATATATCACGCGATATAAAATTTACTGGAAAAATTTAAGGATTCCAAGAAGAAAAAAACAATATGTTTAAATGAATTTGACATTTTTTTAATGGACATGAAGAAGTAAAAGTAATGACAACGAATCTTAAGAATCATTTAATTCTGTCGCCGATGAGACAGATTATATAAGTCATAAGGATAAGCAACAAGACTTAAGAAGATCTGAGCGCAACACCAAGGGGAAAATGCCCCAAAGGTATTTAAACGTACTTAATGATGGTAATGAATGAAATGAAATGAAATTTCAACTATATCAATTTTGCCAAATATTGGTCCAGTTTTTTTTAATATATAGGACAATATTTTTTATCCGATTTTCATAAGTTTTTAAAGAACAAAATTGTCTATGGAATAGAAAAAACTAGAAACCGATATCTCTCCTGAGTCGAAAAATAAACGAATTTGAACTTAGAAATTGGAAAAAAATGTTTTATTTTTTTTTTTTTTGCCGAAAAAGTATCTACATTATTTTTATAAGAAAATATTATAAATTTATATTTTTCTGAAGGGTATCCTTGCAGAGTTGATTTTAGGATTAAAAACGAGACCAAACGCCCAACAATACAATGTACAGACCTTCCCGAATTTGACCTATTTTAAATCTAAATTTTGATTTTAGCCTATATGTTATAAAATCCTAAAGGCTAAATTCGCAAACCGAATGCAGTTTAGAAATCCCTAATGTGTTCCAAAGAGTTTGTAAATGGCTTTTTCCAAACCTGCAGTAAATGTGAACTTTATGGGCAAAACTTTATGGCAAAAAAAAAAAAAAAAAAAAAACATTTTTAAGATTTTCGGTCGGTTTTTTGGGAATTGTGGGATTTCTTTTACAAAAATCTTAAATTTGTCTTCACTATACCATTTCAATGATAATGGTATCTTAACAAACCAAGATTTTATTAGATATCAAATATTTTTAGTTTCTCAAAAAACCAATTTTTTACAAAAGTTATCCTTTAATTCCAAAATTAAGAAAAACTATGGACTTAATTTTGTTGAAAAAAATTTCTCTATCTAGCTGACATATCTTTTATAAAACCAAAACTAATATTTCACGAAATATTACCCTTTTTGCGTATTTTAGCAGAAACACACTTTCGAACATTGGCTACGGGAACAAATATTTAGTTACGACTTTTTAACAAGCATATTGAAAAGAGCTCCAAACATTGAAGATAAGTTTAGGACCCAAAAGCAGACAAAATTTCCTAAAAAAATTCCGGGTTGATTTTAAAAGGAGATGGGCAAACTGTTCCAAAAAAAACAACTTTAAAATCTTTAAAGGAAGTGTTACCAAAAAAAGTCCACGAGTTCATAAATAGTTAGAACTATAAAAGTTATATTTTTCTGTGATCTGTAATACACAGGCCGAAAAAGTTTTAGCACAGTACATAAATTATTATAAAATTAATAACTGCATTCAAACTTTTTTAGTTACTGTTAATGAATAAATAAATAAATATGAGATTTATGTATTTAATGCCCATTAAACTTCGCAAGAAAATTGCGAAATTTAAATTATTTCCAAATATTTTAAGGAAAAAAGTATTGGCGCAGGAAAGTAAAAATGCATTCATATTTTGATATTGGTTTCGCCAAAGGGGAAAAATTTAAAGCATATACCACAACTACAATATTTTCTTCGATTTACAGTCTTTGTATTTATCCCAATTTATCCCAAAAATATTTCGATGCAAAAATTAATACCTCTCAATATAATATGATTTTAAAGGTCTATTAATATCAAAATTGGTCAGAAATTAATACAGTTGATAAGAGAAGTCACTAAAACCTTAGAAGCATTTTAAAATTTCCAAAATATAAAGAATATAACTCACTAGAAACGAACAGCATCATTTTAATAGTGAAGAAATACCAAAAAATATTTTTTAGTGAAAGTTCAGATCCTAAAAAAACATTTGATAATAATATAATCCCAATATCTAACGGAACAGTTTGAAAATAGTTGGGTAAAGATCAGGATTTTTTAATAAAGTGACTTTTTTATCAACTGTGTTCATTTCTGACCGATTTTGATATTAATGGACTTATAAAACCATATTATATTGAAAGATTATAATTTTTGGAATTTTTCGTGAAATTTTAGGTTAAATTTAATGAAATTAAGATACAAAGGCTCTAAATCGAAGAATATATTCTAGCTGCAGTATCTGACTATAATTTTGACCCATAGACCGAAATCATGTCAAAATTTTAATGCATTTTTACTTTCCTGTGCCAATACTTTTTACCTTAAAATATTATGAAATAAATTTTGATAATTTCTTGCAAATAATTTGCATTACCGCAGAAGTTTAATAGTCATTAATAAACTTACACATGGCTGTATCAAATACATAAAACTTTCACTTCTAATTAAAGAAGTTTAAATGTAGTGACCGATTTAATATAAATTTATATACTGTGCCAACACTTTTTTCGGGCTCTGTATAATATCAATTAAATTTTAAAAAATCAAAACTCTAAGATCAACTGCTTCAAAATTATTGAATTTTATATATGTTAGGATTTTTTCGATCTCACTCCCTATGTCTAAATGCTAAATTCAAAATCTTCAGGCGTTTGTTAACCACTGTCTCAGACGAATACTCGGAATATTCTGGCCTCCAACAATCTCAAATGTCGAACCGAAGCTGTCAAAGCAGCTAGATATTCGTGCCCGCAAATTTAAGTGGCTGGGGCACACGATGAGAAAACCTGTTGGCTATATTACGAGACTGTCCATAGAATATAATCCCCCAAGGTGCCAGAAAAGTCGGTAGATCTGCCAACATCTGGAGACGCCAGATAAAGAACGAGCTAAATAAAGAAGAAGCGAGATGAAACGTATGGTAATTAATAAAAGCTCATGGAAAGCATTTATTGTGGCCCTATGTTCCAGTTTGCAAAATTTTTTTGTCTCCATACAAATCAATGAGATTTCAATCAAAATCTACTTAATTTCATGAGATTTGAATTCGACTTTCATTACAATTCAAAATCTAGTTTCTAATGAGAATTTACCAAAATCTCATAAAATTTAAGTAAATTTTGAAAAATATTTTTTCTTTCAGTGTGTTAGTAGAATACTCAAAATGACATTTGAATGAAAATAAATATTTCTAAAATTAAAATAAAACAATGAACAAATCATGATAGTTGTATTATGTAACAAATAAAATTTCAGAATTAGTTATAAAATTTATATAAAAAGAGTTTTGTGAGAAATATAACCCATTTAACATTGTATAGTGGTTGTGTAAAATCTGTTCAAAATTGAGACGTCAAAGAAGAATTTCGAACGTAAGTGTAAATGTCGTATATGTTGTGATAAGATTTCATTTGTATTTATCCTAATAGCTAGTTGCTAGTGCTCATTAATTAATTAATAAGATTTTGTAATCTAGTTTATAAATCTAATAAATAATAATAATAATATACATACGATAATGGTTTTTGATCTCCATGCGCATTTTCTAAAGAGGTCCATTTAAAAGCATCGACTATAAGACCTAAAATAACATCAGAGTAAGGGCGAAGATGACCACGCAATCTATAAAGAGAAATATAATTAATGTATAGTAAAACTACCGTCAATAACACTTTTGTAATTTACATTAATATTGTAACATTAAGTAACTCCAACAAATCAACATGTAATTTTGGCAAAAGAATACTAAGAGCAATGTTGTCTGCAATGGGATTTTGCTCTAGCAAAATACAATTTACACTCAAACCTCTTATAACAACATTTAATATTTTTTTGACAAGGATAGGCTTTTCCACCGGAAAGGGTTCTCTGAAAAATATATAATATTATTTAATTAATTTGTCTTTGGTAGTTTAGAAAATTGTACCTTAAAGCGATAATAAGATATTTTATTAAGTTATGGCATCGTAAATACATTTGCGCTTCTTTCTTTACTGGGTCGTGATCAAATTGTTGTTGTTCCTTTTCCCATGGTAGTATTTCTTGTTCTATTTTCTCTTCATACATCTCTACACAGTTAGCGAACATTTCATTATACACAGCGTGAATACCCCCTAATAGTTGAAGTTGATAGTTTTTCCATTGTGTTTTATGATTTATGCCTTGTATTGCACCTCCTTTTACCTGTTGAAGGAGATGTAAACATTTACCGCAATTTTTAACAACTTCACCATCAATGTGATCTATATTTTTCCACAAGAATCGTTCTATGATACCCCTTGAAGGTCCACTTGATCCGGGATACGTGCGTAAACATATCTCAATACAACTCAAGGCATATTTCACTTTACATAGCGGTGTATTTGT
Source organism: Protophormia terraenovae (assembly GCA_951394005.1). Classification (NCBI taxonomy): domain Eukaryota; kingdom Metazoa; phylum Arthropoda; class Insecta; order Diptera; family Calliphoridae; genus Protophormia; species Protophormia terraenovae. The sequence continues at coordinate 73,036,253 of OX596073.1, read as the reverse complement.
AAGCATTTCGTATAATTTACTAATGTGTGTACTTGAAAACGATTTTGTGAAATCGGGACATTGTTGAGACCTTTTTACAAGCTTACCTAAATAAAATAAAACAAAATGAAATAAGCAATAAAAAATCGACATAGAGAATTGTGACATAATTTATCCAATAATTATTTACTAATTATTAAAATAATTACCCAATTCACCAATGCCCTTTGTAAATAAATATTTACAAAAAAAATTATTTACACAATTGATAAATATTTGCGCTGCAAACGTCTTCGTAAACTTTTACATTAAAATTTTTTTTTTTTTTTTTTTTTTTTTTCATTTTCAAATAAAGAAAAATTTATTCCACAAATGTTTAAAAGTATACACAATTATTTACAGACGCACAGTGGGGTTAAACGCAAATTTGTTTGTAATAAATCTGTATCTCTACTGGTTGGATTAAATTGAAATGTATGAAAGAGTTGCAGAGGAGGACCTAAGCCATAGAATAGAACTAGAAGTTTATGTGAGAGCCACCCTACACTAAATTTTCAAAAAATTTACTCATTTTTTGGAAAATACAAAAACAAAATATATGTGATTACATGTATTTTGTTATTGTATGAATTAGGTTTTTGACAATTGAATTAGGGTTTTTCTCTCACATAAATATTTAGTTGTTAACTTTGAGTCTACATTAGACAAATTTTTATCAAGACAAACGTCAAAATTTTATCATGATAAAGATTTGTCTAATGTAGACTGAATTTGTCAGTGTTATTGCAGCGTCAAAAGAAAATTGTTAGCGCTCGAGCTCTGACAACTTTGTCTTGATAATGCTTGGTAAAAGACGCCATCTTGATTGTTGTTGGTACTTTTTGTATGGTTTATTATGACATACGTTTTCCCCTATAATTGACAGAGATAAAAAATTATCTGCAATTCAACCAAAAATTTGACGTTTGTCTTGATACAAATTTCTCTAATATAGACTCGACGTAATCTATGACCTAAGCTTTGAGAAAAATCATCTCGTAGTCACCCAGTGATAACACAAGAAAATCTACAGGGTGTCAAATTTGACTACCTCGAGTATGTAAAAGTTTAAAAAATCTTAACTTATACAAATGAAGTCCGATTTTAAAGATTTGTATATTTCTGTAAAGAGCTTGACAAGTTAAAAAGATATTTACACTTGAATTTTGAATTTTTGATTTTTTGGTTCGACTTTTGGGAATAAGTACTGAGGTGTATGGTGTAAATTTTTTTAATTTTTTAAAATTTTTTAAACGACTTTTTTTAATTGAATAAAAAAGCATATTAGCACAATATTTTTGCCATTATTTCTTAAGTAATATATAAAATATATATCGGTCTTTCACTCCTGCAAAAATCATTAAAAAAACTTTTCAAATTAATTTTTGGAAATTTTTCAAAAATAAACAATATTTAATAAATATAAGCGACTATTACGAATATTATCTCGTCCAACAACCAAAACGTGACAATACAATTGTTTGTTACGTATACGCACATATGGAAATATCGTAAAACAGTGAATTTGGTAAGAGTTGACCTAAGTTGGCAGTTTTGAGACCATGATATACTGCTTATAAAACGATCTTTATATACATATTATACATCAATGAATAGGTAAATAAGTCTGTTTTAATATTCTTGTAATATTTTATTAGTTTTTCGAAAATAGGCGGAGTTTTGCTTTACAAAACATAATTTTTTTGGTTTTTATATCTTTTTTATATTTTTTAATTTTGAAAAATTTCCAAAAATTTATTTGTTAAGCGTTTTTAATGATTTATGCAGGAGAGAAAGACCGATATATATTTTATATATTACATAAGAAATAATATGTTTTTTTATTTAATTAAAAAAAGTCCTTCAAAAAATTTACTTTTTCATGAAATCTGTTCTCCTGCATTCGTTTTTGGCCGGGCGGGAAGCAGTTTAGTGTCAAGTTTAGTTCTAAATCAGTTTTTTGATGAAATATCGTCAAAAAATTTAAAAAAGCTCGCGTGACATTTTTTTATTAATCGATAAAAAATTTAACTTTTTCCAAAATTCACCATTTTCGACCAATGCCTGATGTAGGGTGCAAGCCTAAATCAGTTCAAAATTTCTATATTAGTCATTTGTGAAAACTTGTCTTTTGAAGTATTTAAAGAAAAAATTGTTTTCTTGAACGGAACTTTGAGTAAAAAGTTAAATAATTGTACTACATTTTCGTAAAAAATTGCCATTTTTCATACCAATTTCAGAGTACTGACTTTGAATATATTTCACGTCTAGACGCATTAAGATAATCCAAAAATTCTTTCAGTGTGTTATTTTGAAATATATAGCAAATTACAAGATATTTTTAAAAAATTTTTACACCATATACCTCAGTACTTATTCCCGAAAAACGAAAGAAAGTCGAGCCAAAAAATCAAAAATTGAAAATTCAAGTGTAAATATCTTTTTAGCTGTAAGAGATAACTTGGGTGAATAAGCTTATCTTGTCAAGCACTTTACAGAAATATACAAATCTTTAAAATCGGACTTCATTTGTATGTTACGATTTTTTTAAACTTTTACATACTCGAGGTAGTCAATTTTGACACCCTGTAGATTTTCTTGTGTTATCACAGGGTGACTACGAGATGAGTTTTCTCAAAGCCACAAAGACCCACTGTGCGGCGTTCATGCAACACGCGAGTAAAATGTATAAATTAACGATTTGAGTAAATTTATCCATTTGGATGAACATCCAAGAAAATTTTTATCCATGTTCTTAAATTACACTGGTCGGCAAAAAATCCTCCCTCAAAGACAAATATTTGGTCTATATGGATTCTAATGTGCTAATCACGAATCTGCTTTCAGTTTTTTTTCCATCAGTTCTGTATTTTTTATGGGCGGGTTTATTTTTTTGCCAAAATAAGGCCATTACACTAAAATATTTCAAAAACGGTGTGTACAATTCATATAAATGATATACCAAAAGATGCGGACTAAAAATCATCCTAACATAAATTATTCGACATAAGCGATGCTAATTAATTTAAAAAAATAATACTACAATTTTCTCAGAATTTTAAGTAAAAATAATGGATTAAAGTTTATTTGAACATAAAAAGTTCAAATCTGCATACATTTTAAAGTTAATACAAAAAAAAAAAGTTACTTTAAAAGGCCATTTATATAATGATATTGAAATTCAAGGCAAAAAAATATTCGGCATCATACTTTATGCTTCGAAAAATTATAAAAATTCATTTATTAACACATAGCCTTTTATTTTCACTTTATAATTACTTTTAAGCGTTTCGATATAGGTTTGTCAAGGATTTTGTTATATTTAGGATCAATTTTGTTTCATTTGATACCATTTTTATTCGTAAAATTCAAACATTTCTATTTTTTTTTTTTTTAATAAAAATTCCACAAATGTTCATTTAGATTAATATCTGGTGATTATAATGGGTTTTTTATTATTTTCATGCAGTTATAGAGAAAACTAAGCTTTATAATTGTGGCAGAATGCTTTGGGTTATTATCCTGGAAACATAATTGTCGGAAATTTCTAAATTCTCAACACTTTTGTGTGAATTTTATTTTAAAATATCTATATAACACTGATGATCCATTATTCCATCTATAAATACTAAAATACCTACTCCAGACCCTGTCACATACCCCCTAACCATAACACTTCAACCACCGTTCTTTATGGCAGATACCTTAATTCTCTCTTCTAGCTTGGTATATAGCTTTCGATAGACTAGGATATTTATATTGCATACAAAATGATTTAGCTTGCAAAAAGGTCATCCTTCCAGAACTTCTTTTGACTTCTTGCCATATCCTCTTTCATGTTCTAATTTCAATTTTATATCCTTTTTGAGATGTGGGGGCTTCTTTATACCAGATCTTGCTCTAAAATTATTTATTTCTTTAATATCTCTAAATTTCTAGAATGCAACGCGTATTCCTAAGTATTTTTCACTATCTTTCGCAATGTTCGATGCATTTAGTTTGTAATTTTGTTTCACTTAACGTAAAATTTTACGTTCAACCAGCTTTTGTAAACCTTAATGGCCTGCTGATTCAGACTTATTTTCAAGTGAATTTTCCTTTTTTATAATATTTTTTACAATTTAATTTTCCTATTTTCCTTGCTAAAAATGATAAATTATAAAGTTTTTGGCTTTAATTTAAGTTTCTTTTTTAGGTCTTTATTTACACAAAATCACAATAAAATGATGTAAAATTAATTTAAAACACATGTAATTGTTATCCTAGTTGTAAAACTAACAATAAAAAACATAAGAAAATGAATATAGATATCGGAAATGTACAAATAAACAAATCGTACTGTTGAAAAAATGGCAATGCTCATTAAAATTCTGTGCATTTGGGAAATTTTTTTTACTCAAAATAGAAGGAAATACATATACACATATGGACAATAAAATATGTGTGAATTCTTTTAAATGAAGAAAATTTACATTTTTAAGTATTAACATTATTATGGAATTTACCTAAATTGGTGTTTGGAGAAAAGAAAAAAATCAATAATTTTTAATTATGACACTATAATATCCTATCAAGGACTTTTAGGGTGTATGTCTCCTCTAAGCTAGGGATAACCAAGAAAATTCCAAAAAAATAATTATGTTTTTTCATGTTATTATTATTTTTATTACTATTAAGTTTCAAAAACATAAAGTATTTTTGTAATTCTTAAATTTTTGCAACACACACCTATTTTATTGACCACAGAAAAATATGGGTTTTCATCATTAAAACCTCTTCCGAACTCCAAAAACCAATTTAGGTAAATTTCATAAGTTTTTTTTATTTTTTATACTATGTTCACATATAAAGGTTTTTTAAAAAACGAGTCGTTTTCTTAAAAAACACAAAGAAATGTACTTGTTTTTTTCATATATTTTTAAAGCCAGAAAACATCTCGTTTCGAGTTGTTTTATTGTTTAACACAATAAAAACAAACTAAATTTCCATACAGGGAAGAAATATTTAGTATTTTTTGTACATAGAAATATGTTGAAAACAGAATTTGTAAAAATTGTCAAACAGTTTAAAAACAAAAAATTAAAAATTATGAATGAAAATTATATTTCTTTATAAATTTCATTTGCTTAATAATTTAATTTTTTTAATTAAAAAGTTTTTGTATGTGAAATTTTTATTTAAATACAAAATTTGTGAAAATATTTTGTCAGACGAAAAACAGACCAAAAGGAAAAACACAATAAAATGATATGTGAACAGTGATATTTAATTTCATAGTGTTTTCCAAAAAACGAGTCAAAAACTTGTGTATGTGAACATAATATTAGATAGTTGTATTTAATAAATAAAACATAAATGTACAGTCATAGTCATATATATTTGCACTTTTTAAAATTTTTTAAACATTTTGAAAAGAAGTCAAATATTTTTGTTATTATAAAATATTTTGAAATAATTTTGAAATGTCTAGAATATATTGTGGTAGTTTCTGAAAAAGTCGCGGCATTCATTTCTGAAATTAAACGAAAAACTCATGAACTTTTCATTTCAGAAGTATTTACACACATTTTTTACACTTCAAAATTATTTACACAACTTTAAAAATCAATTAATTTTTGCTTAATATTGCAAAAGATGGCTAAAAATCTTGTCTATAAGATATTATATAATCTTGAGCTTCAAACTCAACTTTAGGGCACTATGGCCTAGCTTAAAACCGGCAGATTCAAAGCATCTTCTAGGCAAGACTCGTGGTAGTCTTAGAGTTATAATAGGCATGGTTACGGGTCACTTCTCAATAGGGAATATGATGAGTAAGTGGGACGTTGGCACATCAGATTTTTGTAGGACGTGCGATGATGTTGAGGAGCTAGAGACAGTGGAGCACATACTCTGTCACTGTGTAGGGCTTCAGCGAAATAGGTTGAGGTGGTATGGAAGCCACACACTACATGAACTAGGTGAGGTTAATAAGAAAGGACTTGCCAACCTCATAGGGTTTGTAATGGGAATAAAGTGGCTTAGGAACAATCATAACTGATTGTTGGGGTATAGGTTCCACACTTTTCTTCTTTCTATTTCTCTTATATTTCTAACTTATCTTCGTATATCTCTATTTCTCTCTTACTTTCATAAAGGGATCACAATGGGCCGTTCGGCCTCTGGGTGTAGGCGTGAATACGCCACCCTTTCTAACCTCACCTAACCTAACCTAACTCAACTTTAATAAGTTGCAAAAATACAATAATAGTGGAGAAAATGATGAAGAAACCTATCAACTCCAAGTTAAGATTTAAATGAAGGTTTAAAATGATACATCGTCATTATTGTTTAAAAAAAAGAATGGAAGTAGTTAAAGGCTGATAAACTTTAATTAAAATTTATAATTTTAAGAAAATAAAAACATTTTAAAGAGAGATTAGATAAAATCTTGAAGAAAAATTTAACATTGGCTTGGAATATTTGCAAATTTTTTTGCAATCGTAGGTATTTTTGGTGAAAATTACATTATAGAAAGTGCAATTTAATATTTCCAAATTTTGTTTTTCGGTAATATAATACGCAATTTCCAAATATTACCAGACAATGCAATTAAAATAAATCAAATTTTTTTACTTAAAATTTTTTCTAAAATCGCGAATTTTGCTACAGAAAAATAAATATTGAACCAATATATTACACATTTTATAATGTAAACACTATAACCTTTTAAAATATAATACTTTCTCGCTGAACAAATGGATAACTACTGAGAATTTTGGAAATATTCTAAGCTATGTTAAATTTTTCTGACAGATTTTTCTTAATTTCTCTTTAAAATGTTTTTATTTTCATAAAATTATATCTTCCAATTAAGGATTATACCAGCCTTTAACTATTCCCATTCCTTTTTTTCAAACCATATGATGATGTATCATTTAAAAACTTCGTTTAAATCTCAAAATCGCTCTGATAGCTTTTTTCATAATTTTTGCCACTAGGATTTTATTTTTGCGACTTATTGAAGTTGGGTTTGAAAAAATTAAATGATTTTTAAAGTTGTGTAACAATCTTTTCATCTGTAATAAGGGCAATATGCCCACATTCAGAACTAAGGATAGAGAGACAGTTATAGATATAACACTGACAAACTTTTGAATTGGAGGGTAGATAGTAAATGTTCCTTTTCGGATCATAGTAGGATATCCTTTGATTTGAATTTCGCGGGGTCAAAGGGAGAACCATATAGGAACTCCAGGAGAACCGATTGGAACTCCTTTAGGGCCATTATGAATAGTGGACTAAACGCCGCTCCAGGATGGCAATTGTCATCAGAGGGAGTTGAGAGTTTAGTGGAGGATTTCACAGGGAAAGTTGGGAATAGCTATGAACTAACTTGTCCGGTAATATTTCCGGGAAAAAGAGAACAGCCTAAATGGTGGACCAAGGAACTTAGGAACCAAAGGTCGACCGTCAGGAAGCGTTCAATAGGGCGAAATTAACACGTAAGTGTGAGGATTGGAACAGCTATAGCGAAAGTTTTAATAGGTATAAGGCAGACATCAAGAGAGCAAAGAGGGACTCATGGAGGAACTACTGTGAGTCCATCGACTCCGTAAATGAGTTATCCAGATTCAGGCGAATTTTATCCAAGGATCCATGTGCGCCTGGATATATTCTAATCTAACACTAACACTTCTCACGGAGCTTTTTAGTGTATGTCTCATTAGGAGATATATTCCAAGGAGGTGGAGAGAGGTTAAGGTAATTTTCATACCTAAAGATTTCAGACCGATCAGCCTATCGTCTTTTCTACTGAAGACATTAGAGAGACTGATCGATCTTTATCTGAGGACTACAATTGACAACCATCATCAGCGGGGCTCAGCATGCTTATCTAAAGGGTAAATCTGTTGAGAGGGCGCTGCATGATGTGGTGAGTTATATTGAACGTGGCCTACTGTATAGTGAATATACCTTGGCAGCGTTCCTTGATATAGAAGGAGCTTTTAATAATATTAAGATTGAAGCAGTTAGAGAATCACTACAATCATTATGCGTTCGGAACTTCCTAATCGAATGGATTATCTTGATGTTGAATAGCAGAATAATAAAATCGAACTTGGGAGATGCATGCATAAAGAAGCTAGTTACTAGAGGGACTCCGCAAGGAGGAGTTCTCTCGCCTTTACTATGGCTCTTAGCCGTCAATGTCATTCTAAGACAATTTGAGGCAAGAGGACGAAAAATCGTTGCCTATGCTGATGACGTTGTTATACTGATCACAGGGAAGTTTCTTTCCACGATCAGCGACGTCATTCAGTTTGAACTTAACGAACTGTCCTCATGGGCTACTAGTAAGGATTTAGGGTTAACCCGGAGAAAACGGAGCTAGTTCTTTTCACCAGAAGGTACAAGATTGGGCAGTTTAGGCTACCGGTACTAGGGGGAATTGAACTTAAATTGACAAATGAGGCAAAATATCTTGGAGTGTTTCTTGATAGTAATATATCTTGGAAGAGGAATACACAGGAATACTTTTTCTCTTTTGCGCTTTTATTTTATATTTATTTGGAAAAAAAATCAGTGAAGTTGTAATTTCAATTGGAAAAAATAATAGGGACGCACTACAAAAAATTACCATAAGTCAATGGGTCGTGGTGTTCATTGTACTGAATCTGAAAAAAATGTTATTCTTAAATTAAATTCGGACGGTTTATCAATTAGAAAAATTGCACAGATAATGAAGTGTTCCAAAACTAAAGTATTCAATGCAATTCATTTGAAAAAAAGTCATGAAACTAGAAATAGAAAGCGTAAAACGTCAGCGCGTTTTGACCAACCTTTAGTTCGACTTTCCAAAAATAACCCCTTTATGTCATCAAGTAGTCTTAGAATTGAATTGTGTGCTTCAGTGACAAGTCGAACAATAAGAAATAGGCTGCAGGAAGTCGGATTAATAGGACGCAGTCCGAGAAAAGTACCATTGTTGAGCAAGAAAAAGATACAAGAAAGGTTGGAATTTGCCAGGCGACACCTGTGCCGTAAAAACTGGAACAACGTACTGTTCAGACGAAACAAAAGTCAATTTATTTGGATCTGACGGAAAATCATTGGTACGTCGCCATGCAAATGCTGAATTTGATCCAAAATATACCAAAAAAAAACGTCAAACACGGTGGTGGTTCTATAATGCTATGCGGATGTTTTTCGGCCTCTGGAGTTGGTCCAATAGTTTGGATTCAGGGAAAAATTAATGCTGCTGACTATATAGACATTCTCCAGAATAAAATGCTTTCATTTGCTGAGGATGAAATGCCACTAAAATGGGAATTCATGCAAGATAATGATCCCAAGCATTCCGCTAGAAGCGTCAAAACGTGGTTTCAGCAGAGGTACCTGTAATGGAGTGGCCGTCCCAATCACCGGACTTAAACCCCATTGAGCATCTCTGGATAGTCCTCAAAAATAAAATTTAAATCAAAAAATAAACAAGAGTTGTGGGAAAAAATTCAAGAAACCTGGTACTCAATTCCGCCCGAGGTATGTGCGAATCTTGTGGGATCTATGAATCGCCGTTGTCAGGAGGTTATAAAAATGAAAGGATCTTCAACATAAAAAAAAAATAAATATTTTTTCCAAAACATTAAGTGCCCTTTTTTCCAGGCTTTTTAAAAAAAAACAAAATTTTTTTGGCAGAACTAGTTCCTTATTTTTGCTTTATAAGTTAAAATATTTGAAGTTATTTAATTTTATGTATACACTTTTTAATATTTATGGAATAGTAAATAAAAAAGTAAGAATATATTGAAAAATTAGAGTGTCCCTATTATTTTTTCCAACACTGTATATGACTATGACTGTAAGTTTAAAAAATGTTAAAACAAAAATTTTTAATTTTCTTCATTTAAAGGAATTCACATCTATTTTATTGTCCATATGTGTGCATTAGGGTAGCTCTCTTTTATATGGAGGAAAATAACGGCTTTAAGATTTTCAGTCTTACCCCCTAAAAATGTTCAAATAGCCCAAAAACAATAAAGGGCAAAGTATTAGATTGATAGAAAGAAATTAAGAGGTGGCTCAAAGCGATTGATATACATATTAAAAATTATAATTTTTTTTATTCTGTCCAACCATAAATAATTGATAAACATTTATATTTTTCTAATTTTTATCTGTTTGAGTCCCACAGTTTATTACCTTTCTAAAATTACCAAAATCAAGACAATTTAATAACCATTAATATCATTGTTATTAAACTAAAATTATGTAAAACATGTAATTTTCAACCAAATACACCCCAGTAAAATAACATTTCAACCAAAATTTGAGCAAGAGAAACGAAACTCGGCACATAGTTTTGTCTTAGTATCTTATACATCACGTCAAAATTTTTCAATAATCACATGTGATCTATGTGAGATATTTACGATAAAAGTTCACAAAAATCTCTTGATTTGCATATAACTCCCCAGGCAGAAACTGCCAACCGTACGATACATCAAGCGCTGGCAAAATATTTTTTACAAATAAAGCGGTTTGCCAACGTTTGAATTTACATCTAGTAAAATGATTTGCCAATGCTTTTTTATTTTTATTTATATATTTAGTTTAATTTTACATGTATATTGAAAGTATTAACGTAAAAGGGGAATAACAATTGTTTCATTCTGAAATTTAGTAATAATACACTTACCATCTACCATATTTTAATTTCTTTTTGTTATAAATATTTAACGATTTAGAGCCATTTCATTGAATGGCTATGGATAATCAAAAAAACTGATGTTTTTTTTATAAATACTGCCTTTTAAATAAATATTATTACATTTGAAATTACTTAATCTATTACTGAAAAATTCTGATTTTACCATAACATTTCCATTGCTTAGTAAACATACACAGAAAAAACTAAAAATGGACTTCAATTACAAAACTGCTTATATTCATTTTCCTCCAATCATCAAAATGATAAAACTAATTAACTAGAATAATTGATTTTATTATTAGTTTTTTCTTTATTTTTTAATAGATATAATGAATTGAAAATTGTTGTAAATTGACTTAAATTTATTTTATTTCTATATTTCTATAGACAAATTTTTAATTTTTCTTTATATTTTTTTAAGAGCTGTCAATTTATTAAAAAAAGTGTAAACCAATTAGAAAGTTAATTATATTAATAAATGATATAATTAAATTCCAATATAAAGTTAGTTTATAATTTTATTAAAAAATAATTTGAAATATTTTTTTCTGTGTATATTGTCGGAGAGAGTATCTGTAATTTTGTGGCCACAATTGTTTACAAAAGAAAACTTAACTTTGGATTCAATTGTTTTTATACATTTTCCAAGTAAATATTTTGGTTTTTCAATAACAGGATTTTTTTATATCACAATTTTTGAGTAAAACAATGTGAATCTGAAACGGATTCTTCTATTTAAACCAAAATAAGTCGTTGGCTAGCATCAGCGAAAGATCGTTAATTGGTAAAGCATTTCATTAAGAAAACTTCGTATTTTCGTAGTTTTGAGAAAATGCTGTTAAAAAAGTTATACATACATATATTGGCAGTGTGTTAGCTATTTAGTTTTCAGAAGTTTTTACCTACGATTCAAAAAACAATTGGTTAATAGTAGGCTGATGTTATCATTTGGGTGTTGGCATAAAGTTTTAATAGAAGAACGTCTCACGTTTTGCCACCGTTTCAACCACCTTGAAAAAGCTCTTGCCAACATTGTATTTTTCTGCCTGCGTCACTTGCGTATTTTTTGCTATTACAACAATTTTGGATCATAAAATTATTTACTGCATCTATAAAACAACAATAGAAAACTAAATGCCAAGTTTCGTTTCTCTCCTTCAAATTCCGGTTGAAATCTTTTCGGGGTCTATTTGCCCGAAAATTATTTTATTTATGGTAATTTTATCCATCCAATCTATCTATCCAATCTTCTTGATTATAGACATTTCCAAAAGCTCATAAGCTGTAGAATTCAACCCAGAAAATTGCATTTAAAATTAATTATTTATGATCGATGAAAGAAAAAATACTTAAAAAGTCATCATTTTCAAGATTTTTATCGCCCTGAGCCATCTCAAAATTTTTTTCATTCAGTTCAAAACTTGGCATTTCTTAATTTTTCGACTATTCGAATATTTCCAGGAAGTGAGCACCAAAATCTGAATACTTTTTGAAATGAGGGCCATCCTAGTGTACATATTTTAATAATAAAGGTACAACTTTGCAAGACCCTTGCAAAGTAGAAAATTTGGATCGATTTCTGTAAACACAACAATAGTGTTTATAAACCGGTTAACCGAAAAACCGGGTTTTTCTTCAAATTTCGGTTATTTGTGAACCGGTTAATTTGAAATATTAAATTTCGGTTAACCGGTTTATCCGGTTTTTTTGTATCGGTTAACCGGTTTTAAAAAATTGCTAAAAATATCACTATATTTTTAAACTACTTGCTGTTTGAGTTAACAAGTAGTCAGGTGATATATTTACTTGTTGGAAGTTAAATATATTTTAAAACTGTATAGATAATTTACAAAAACTTTAATTTCATGCGAAAGAAATTTTCCAAAAGAAGAAAATAATATTACACCTACTAATATATAGCTTAAGAGAAAAATAAGATTTTATATAGCATAATAGGAGAAAAATAAGGACTTCAAAAGTAAAACTAAATAAGTGCAGAAAATGTAATTTTAAATGATTTATAATTTTTCTAAAAATTAAAAACAAATCTCTTTTTAGCTGAAAAAAATGTTAATTATTTTAGAAATTTTATACAGATATTTTTATTAATTACATTTTTTTATAAAAAAAAAACTGGATATTTAAACCTTAGGAAAAACTAAAGAAATTTATGTTATTTTTCATTCAAAGCCCGAATGCAGCCAAAAAGTACGATTTTGTCGCCTAGCTCATTCTCTTTTATATGACGTTTTTAACTAAATTTACAAAACTACATCGTTTACATGAAATACGTGAGACCTCGATTATACGTAATGGTCGGGACCGGAAGTATTCTGGATAATCAATTTTCCCTGTAAATTGAGTAAAAATTTTGAGTAGTATTTTTAAACTACTTTTATATAATTCAATTATTCAGGTTTTTGATATAAATGTTTAAATAATATTATTCAAACGAGGGAATTCCCCTTTTTTCTTTTATTCACATTGTGTTTGATTGTTCAAAAGCAATCGAAAAAAATGTGCTTAGAATCACGGTTAATCGATGCAAAAAAATTAAATGGATAAAGAAAAAAGAAAACAATTACAAATTTTCTTTCCCGGATAATCGACTTTGCCGGTTAATCGAATCACGGATAATCGAAGCCCCACTGTATTAAATTTATAAAATTGTAGCCCTAATGGAGTCTGTATGTATCAGTCTGTTCGTTTGCTTGCTAGTTTTACTAATTTCAAATATTTTGTTTATTTTTTGTATTAAAAATTTCAAAAGCATGTAAAAATAATAAAATCTAGAATACAAACGAACAAACCATAGGTATATAGTAAGAACAACTTACCAAAAACATCAAAAATAATTGGAGCATACAATTGCAACTCTTGATAGTTACATGCCTTTAATATTAATGAAGTCCACAAATTTCCTTTATTTTCAAGGACATCAGCGGAACACTGATCCAAAAATTTAGCAAGTAAACGTAGTCCTAGTTGACGAGTTGTAGATTTTGTCAATAATGAGGTAATGTGTTGTACTAAATCAACTGCTTCATTCGACTAAAACAAAATTGTTTAAATTTCAATATAATATGTATGTACATAGGGCATAAATCAAGATCACCGAAACTATCGTTTTTTAAGTTATTTTGATACCAATTCAATAGTTCTTTTACTTCTAATTATAGTGATATTAAAAAATTTGTCCGCTACTTCTTTCCAATATATTCCTTTGAATATATTTATTAATAGATGTCATCTAAATTACATTGACACCGGTTAAAAGCACTTACAAATACATTTCTAATGGTATAAAACATGAACATATTAGATGCTTGATATTCAAAAAAAGGTTATTCAGTGAAGCTGGCCTTCGACATGCCCGAACCAAGGCCGGCAATACACAAAAATCTTTATTAATGTTAAAAATATAGGTTTAAAGGTTCTGGTAATCTTGATTTGTCGTACGTAGAAACGAATGAATTTTTCATACCTGGACAACAAATTTTCTATGCTCTTCCAAACCTTCTAGATAAATATCTAAAAAGTTTCCTTCAGTTGATAAAATTCCTTGAAAAATTGACAAATAATTATCCATCTTTGTAATTCAAAAAGCAAAATACTGTCTTATTTATGTAAATGTTTACAAAACATGTGGATATATTAGCTATACCATATTTTTTAATAAAGTAGCATAAAATATTAAACCTGGCAACTCTTTCAACCTGTTTTAAAACCAAATTACATTTGAGCGTAGTGAGCAGCAGTGTTTGCTGTCACAATCAGCTTATAATTTAGAATGCATTGTTTTCTATAAAGTTGATTAAAACAAAATTACATTAAGCCCAAATTACATTTATGCGTAGTCAGCAACAGTATCAGCAAAAATTATCAGCTGATCACTGTCAGCACAACATGTTGCTGCCATTATAATTACAATTCAGCGTATGCAGCCACAATTTACAACTACCATCTAGCTTTATTCTACTTGTGTATTTTAGCCTCTCATTTATTTGCTTACTCTCTTTGTCTCGCTCTCAATCTGAATGCAGCGCAGTGAATTTAGAAACAGGGCTAAATGAAACAGCACTGTAAACTGCTGCTGACCAAATGTAATCAACACCATAAAGCCTAAATTACAATAGCGCGTAGTCAGCAGCAGTGTGTGCTGCCATAATCAGCTGATTATTTAGAATGCACTGTTTGTTATTGTGTTGATTACATTTGGGCAGCAGCAGTTTGCAGTGCTGTTTCATTTAGCCATGTTTCTAAATTCACTGCGCTGCATTCAGATTGAGAGCGAGACAAAGAGAGTGAGCAAATAAATGAGAGGCTAAAATACACAAGTAGAACAAAGCTAGATGGTGGTTGTAAATTGTGGCTGCCTACGCTGAATTGTAATTATAACGGCAGCAACATGTTGTGCTAACAGTGATCAGCTGATAATTTTTGCTGATACTGTTGCTGACTACGCGCTATTGTAATTTGGGCTTAACAAACAGTGCATTCTAAATTATCAGCTGATTGTGTCAGTAAACACTGCTGCTGCCTACGCGCTAATGTAATCTGGGCTTTAGCGCGGAGTCAGCAGCAGTGTGTGCTCCCACAATCTGATGATAATGTAGAATCTACTGTTTGCTGTGGAGTTGATTATATTTGGTCAGTAGCTGATTTCAGTGCTGTTTTAGTTAGCCCTGTTTCTAAATTTACTTCGCTGCTTTCAGATTGAGAGCGTGACAAAGAGAGTGAGCAAAGAAATGGGAGACTCGAATACACAACTTGTACTTGTGTAACACAAGTAGAATAACTTCGAGTCTATATTAGAGAAATTTATATCAGACAAACGCAAATTTTAGTTTGAATTGCAAATAATTTTTTATCTCTATCCATTATAGGGGAAAACATATGTCATAATAAAGTACCAACAACAATCAAGATGGCGTTTTCTACCAAGCACAAAATTTTGTTTTAACGTGTCAATAAAGCCCAAATTAGCAGTGTGCTGCCCAGGTGCTCCCCATCTACAAAAAACATAAAGTAGTTCAAATAGAAGTGAGGATTTCATGATTTATTAATTATCAATTCACTTTTATACGTTCTAATAAATTTATCGTATGTAAGAAAAAATATAATGATAGATGAAGCCACTGTATTCACTTCTTCGAATAAGATAGAAGTGAATAAAAATTTCGGCGGCTGATTTTGAGCCGATGAAAACGGCGGCGGCACATGAAAATTACACGGCGTCGGTGCGAAACCGGCTTGAAGCCGATCGGCTTGTATCTCTGGTGTGGTCATACATTTTCAATGCCTACGCTTGAATGTAAAGCCCAAATTACAATAGCGCGTATTCAGCAACAGTATCAGCAAAAATTATCAGCTGATCACTGTCAGCACAACATGTTGCTGCCGTTATAATTACAATTCAGCGTAGGCAGCCACAATTTACAACCACCATCTAGCTTTGTTCTACTTGTGTATTTTAGCCTCTCATTTATTTGCTCACTCTCTTTGTTTCGCTCTCAATCTGAATGCAGCGCAGTGAATTTAGAAACAGGTCTATATGAAATAGCACTGCAAACTGCTGCTGACCAAATGTAATCATCACCATAACAAACAGTGCATTCTAAATAATCAGCTGATTGTGTCAGCACACACTGATGCTGACTACGCGCTATTGTAATTTGGACTTTAATGATTTAAACTGCCTTTGAATTTCACATATTTCGGCTTTATGACGAACATTTTAAAAATAAGAAATGTAGCAGAGATCACCATTTCATATTAAATACATTTCATAATTATTATTATTATTTTATTTTACACTTTATTACTTTATACACTTTGTTTGCTTTTGTTTGTAAGTCTTTTGCTTATAAATACAACACAATGACTTAAAGTTAAATTGTAACGATCATTTGTTTCGTTGGAAGCTCTTGTCTGAGAGTATAAAAGCAGCACTGTCAACGATAGCAGCTCATTCTTGTCTTGCAGATTATTTTAAAATTAAAAGACAATTTACAAATTATTGTTAAAGACAAACTTTGAATTTTAATAAATAAATATTTTGTTTAAAAATAATAATAATAATTTAAAAAACGTTATAAAATTGGCACCCAACTAAGAGGCAGTGAACAACGCCCATAAGAAGATTGTTAGTGAAAATATTTTGGTAAAACCGTGGCAGATTTCTGTGGAAATTTAAGAAGAAGTCAACGTTTGGCAAGCAAATATGGTTACGCTGTCAACGGAACAATTTCAACAACTTTTGAGTACTGTTGGCAAACCCAGCGATAAATCTGGTTTTTTTAGCAGCTGTTCTGCACGTTATGGTGGTGAAAGAAATCCATCCAAAGTTGAAGAATTTATTTCTGCAATATCAACGTTTAAATTGGTGGAGAAAATTTCTGATGCTGATGCTGTTAATGGTATGCCGATGCTTCTCGAGGGTGATGCTGCGGAATGGTGGCGTGGTGTAAAGGCGAATATTGATAATTTTGATGGTGTTGTGCGTATGCTGCGAGAATCGTTTTCTCCTCCGAAACATGCATGGAGAATTTATGTAGAGATAAATGAGGTGAAACAACAGAAAAATGAACCAACAGATAAATTTATTAGGAAGAAACGTGCACTGTTTGCTCAGTTGCCTAACTTTCCGTCGGAACCTGATTAACTTGATATGGTGTTTGGCATGCTTAGCTCTCAAATTCGTGAACGTCTTTCTCGGCATAAGATAAAAAATTTTGATGAACTATTAGTGGATGCTCGCGAAGCGGAGAATGTTTTATGTGAACACTGATGTTTCCAATATTTCCAGTGGTCCTGAAGGCGGTCCTAAACAGGTAATGTAGATACCTGTTTTAAGAAACAAGATATGATGTCAAAACAATTACAAGTGCGAAATGATCCCTTGGTGCCTTGACCTAAATTTGCGTGTTATGGATGCAATGCTCCAGGTGTGGTAAGAGCTAATTGTTCAAATAGCATTAAGAAAGTTGGTACTAGTTCACCGGTTGGCGTAAGTTTTAATTCATTGGGTTTGTGCATTGGCCGGAATATACCAGAAGTAAATATTCAGATGTTTGGTGTTCCTGGACAAGCATATTTTGATACGGGTGCTAAAACTAGCGTGGCAAGCTCAAATTTGAGGAAGATCATGGATTTTAAAGGTTGTCAGTACGATACCATTACATGCAACGTATCCCTTGCAGATGGTACCTCCTGTGACAGAAAGTGCCTGACTACGAAATGTAAGGTTGTCATTGGTGGAAGATGTTTGAATCTGATTGAAACAATTAAAGTTGCGGAAACGTCCTGTAAACGTGTGATGAATGAGAATGTCTCAGAACCACGACAAGTTACCCCTAAAAGAGTATGCCGTACATACATTTCCGATTTTGAATCATATGGTCCTGATTATAATAAAGAGAACGATTACTCTCCACATTCAATTCAGGCAATATTTAGGGATGCAATTCCTCCAGATATGGTTACCCTTGATAGATCAAAGGTGTCGTTACTGGTGTCGTATATAAACCACAACGTGACGATGATGACGAGGATCCTATATTTACTCCACTATATTCGTTCGAATATAAAATTCAAAAACCTACAGATGGCGCTCAGATCAGCCAAGAACTGAAGCTGCAGTTAGACGCAATCTTGTTTAAACATAAGGCAGTATTTGGTAGTTTTGGGAAACAAAGTGGTTACTATCAAGTTGAAGTAGCAGAGGAAGACCGTGACAAAACATGCCTCATTACGCCATTTGGAACATACCGTTTTAAGAGAATGCCTTTTGGATTACGAAACGCTCCTGCAATTTTTCAGAGGCTCATTAATCGTTTTAAGAGTGGTATTCCTGACATATGTATTTTTGCTTACCTTGACGATATTATCATCTGTTCAGAATCATTTCAACAACATTTGGAGAATCTTGATGTAGTGTGGCAACGTTTGTTAATGTTTGAGTTGGGACTAAATCTTCCTAAATGCCGATTTTGCTGCTCCAATGTTAAATTTCTTGGTCATATACTTACTCCAGAAGGTATAGCTGTGGACCCAAACAAAATAAAAGCTATTTTAGAGCGGAAAGAGCCAAGGAATGTGAAGGAACTAATATCGTTCATACAAACGTGTTCATGGTATAGGCTATTCATTGATCGATATGCTGAAATTTCTAGACCACTAACTAAACTCACCAAGAATGTCGTGTGCACTCTGTGGATGATAAAATTTAATGATTGGCAACGCTAAAATTTTGACAGATGGGCGAAAAGAAAAAAAATAATAAACAAAAGAAAGAAAGAGGAAATTTGTAAATTTACATAGTTTTAATTGCTGAAGATTTTTTTAATTATGGCGTTATGGAAGACATTTTGTCACTAAGGAGGTGTAATGTCGGGTTCCCTAGGGAAAGCTCTTTCTTTTTGGTTTGGTCATCAGATGTGGCAAGTGGTATGAAACACGACAAAATCTATTTTTTTTTTAAGATTTATTGGTTACATTACACAAAAATATACAAACCTAAAACATAAAATTGAAATATTAAAAACTTAAAGCTAAAGTAAATAAAAAAAACAAATTTGGCTAAACATTTATGAAAACTTAAAAACTATTTGAAATAAAGCATAAAATAAGTAAAAACTTAAAAACTAAGTTGAAAAAAAAAGTAAAAACTTAAAAAATAAGTTGAAAAAAAAAAAGCTAAAAACTTAAAAGCTAAGTTGAAAAAAAAAATGAATTAAAACTTAAAAACTAACATAAAAAGTAAAAATATGATAAAACTTACAACAATTCAAAAAAAAAAGTGCTAAAATCATATTAAAATATAAAAAGGCTAAAACTTAAAAACTAAAATTTTATTAAAAGAAAAGAAAGCCTAAAAATCTAAAAAAATTAAAAATCTATATAAAAAAATATTAAAACCAAATTGAACTTAAACTAAAACAACTAAAACATAAAACGAAAACTAAAAAAAGAAAACTACAAACTAAAATAAAATTTTAAAACTAAGAAAACTAAACTTTTCCTTTAATCATCCGAAGCTGATTTTTATGCCCAAGAAAATCAAATTTTGTTTAAATTTTTATATACATCTACTGTTAAAATTTTTAATATTTAAATAGTTTTTTTAATTCAAAATACTTACCTTTTCTTTTTTTCTTTCAATTTTGCATAATTTTGTTTAAATTTGTTCTATTTTATAATGTAAATGATAAATGATATTCTTCCTATTTACTTTTTATTTTATCTTTATATTATAAATAAAAACAATTATTATAACGTTTTCTGAAAAAAATTAATGGAGTTATTTTTCAAAATATGTGGTAAATAAAATAAAAGGTAAGTGATTGGAACAAGTAGTATAGGATGAGATAGGGTAGTGTTAGGGGTAACAAAAATTGCATGTAAGTTACCATGGTTAGGGTAATTCAGTACCCTTGTGGGAAGGCAAAAAAATTTTCCCGGCACAACATCTGCCGGAAGAGGAACGAAATCCTGCAGGATTGTATCCTATAGACAAGAGTGTAAGCTCACTTCGAGTCCCCTTATTGAATATTGATATTCATAATTATACCCTACACCACCAAAGGTGGTTGGGGTATTATGTGTTTGTGCAGAAGTTGTAACGCAGAGAAAAAATCTTCGGACCCCCACCTTAAAGTATACCGTTCGACTCAGAATCACTTTCTGAGTCGATTTAACGATGTCCGTCCGTCCGTCTGGTCGGCTGGCTGTCCATGTAAAGCTTGTGCGCAAAGTACAGGTCGCAACTTTGAAGATAATTTGATGAAATTTGGTACATATGCTTTTTTTCAACACAAGGACGAAGCCTATTGAATTTGGTTATGATCGGCCCATTATTTCACCTAGCCCCCATACAAATGTCCTCCCGAAATAGAGTTTTAACACTTATAGATGCCTTAAAAATATGAATATTTTAATGAAATTTAGTACAAATAAGTTTTATATCAGCAAAAATCTGTCTGCCAAATTTCATGAAGATCGGTCCATAACTGACCATAGCTTCCATATAAACTCCTCTCCCGAAAATCACTAACGTGCATAAATCCCATACAAATGTTAGTATTATGTTAATATTTAACACAAGTAAGTTGTATATAAGTAAAAACAAAATTAAGTGGATCGAAATGGTGTAGGGTATCATATAGTCGGGCTTGACCGACTATATCTTCTCTCGTTTTTTTTTTATAATTTTTCAGCTGGTATATTTTTTATTTTTTTGTGTACCGGTTATTGGCTACCGGCGGAGCAAGAACTCCACCCCATCCGGCGAGTTATAGCCCGGCTTCCGCCAGATACCAGCGCCGTTCAGTCTGGTAGCCCCAACAGATGTTAACATTAATTTTTAATTAGCCGGTCGGTACAAGAAATAAGCCGTATGGAAATGGGGGACAGAAGAAGTAAAAGCATTCGACGCGTTGAAAGAAGCCTTAACTACATCACCTGTTTTGAAGCAGTCTGTAGAAAACATGCCCTATCGTATTAAAATGGATGTAAGCGCATATGCACTTGGAGTGGTTTTACTCCAGGGGGAGGGTCAGGAGGAACACCCTATAGAATATGCAAGCCGTTTATTGAGCAGCGCTGAACGCAATTACCACCACCTCACGTGGATATGCCAACGAAAGGTGCAAAAGAAATTCGAGAGAAGCAAATGAAGGATGAATACTTGAAAGAAATTATTACATCATTGGAGAAACAGGATGAAAATTCCATTCGTTGGATAAATATGAGTTATTTACTAAATGATGGAATTTTGTATTGCTATGCCAACGACGATTGCGAGGACGCATAGCTCGTTATACCTACTCAAGAACGTCCCGAAATTTTAAGAGCGTACCATGATGAGAGTACTGCAGGACATTATGGCACTGAAAGAACCATAGCTCGAATCTCTAGCAGATATTTCTGGCCTGGAATGCGCAGCGAAATTTCTAGATATATTAAAAGCTGTATTGAATGTCAACGTTTTAAAGCTTCCAATTTGAAACCAGCAGGACTTTTGCAGATAACTAGCAGTAAGCAAAGGTTTGAAGTTATAGCAGTTAATTTGTTTGGTCCTTTGCCGCAAACTAAAGAAGGTTATCGATGGATATTGATAATTGAAGACATTGCTAGCAGATGGACGGAAATGAATACTGCCAAATGCCAAAGTACAGGATATAGCGCAGCATACCTCACGTTTGGCAGGGAATTACGTACATTGGATGACGTCAAACATGACGTTAGGTTAATAATTGAATCCAAAAGTTTTATTCCAGAAATATCATCTCCAGACAATTTTCCGATGTTCTGAAGAATGCAAAAGAGACTGATATGATCCAAGATAAAAATAAAATGTATGTTGATCAACAAAGACGACCTCAACCCAACTTCGAAGTCGGTACAGAAGTTTTGGTAACTACCCACGTATTAAGAAATGCAACCAAGGGCATATCATCAAAATTTGTGCCTAAACGTGATGGCCCATACATAATAACAAAGAAGATAGGGTCATCCTCATATGAAGTGTCATCGCCAGACAACTTGAATAAAACGTTATAGAAAGATTTTTTGAATATGCATTTTTCAAGTGCATTTTTCTTTAAATATGCTATTCAAATTTTTTAATGTTTTAACATAAATGAAAAGATTAGAATCTTTACATTAAAATAAAAGTGTAAAATTTTTGGGACGCGAAAATCTTATATTCATAATCCAATTTTTATAAAAACATGTTCACATGTTTTCATATAAAAATAATTTTTTTTCTTGTTTTTAGAATTTTCTTTAAAATTTGTATAAAAGTTAACGAAATATAAAAAGTTTGCAATTTTAAATATTCATATCTCTTCAAGTTATTGATGGATTTCTGTAATTTAAAAAGTATATAAAAGGCCATTGTATTTTTTTTTTTTTTTTTTTTTTTGTAATTTAGTCAGCATTTTCAAAATCTCCTCTTTGGTCCATAATATTTTTAAAATATAAATGCAGTTTTGTTAGTTGCATTTATTAAATTTTAATTTTTCAAACGTGTATTTAAAAATGCTTTGTTTATTATATAAAAATGCTTTGTTTATTATAACATTCAGGTTTACTATTTTTAACGAATTCTTAAAAAGTAGCACAATACATTTTTTTAACAAAATATGTAAAGCTACTCATAATACCAGAAAAATATAATTTTATATTTTATATTTTTATAATTTAATTAGTTGAAGAAAAGGCGAAATTGTGCACAGTATATGTGTGCGTCCCAAAAATTTGAGATTTTTTTTTTATTGTAAAGATTCCATGCATTCCAAATACGTAAAAAAATTTAATAGCATATTTAAAGAAAAATGGATTTAAAAAATGCAATTGCATTAAAATGCATGTTTAAAAAGTATTTTTTATTTGTAAAATATTCATGTTTAAGCTGATATAATTACAATTCAAAAGCCGTTTAAATCATAACTTTCCGCAAAGCCTTCCCAGAAATATTTATATTTAAAGTTGTATACTTTCGAGATTTTTTAGATTTTTTCGAAAGTGAAAAAGCGAAATAAAATCGCAAATTTTCTGAATTTAGGGAATCTGAAAACGGAAATCTAGATAGACACCCATAGACCTTATACGTGTAAAATTTTATAAAAATCGAAAGACACTTGGTATATTTTTGGGCGTTCTTTCATGGAATGGACGAAAAGTTGTCTAAAAATCCTTGTACATATTTAAACATTAAAAGAAATTTTAAAAATAACCCCTAATTATAACTTTTTAATATGTTTTTTTTTATCCCGAGAATTCTATAAAAAACGTTGATATATCGTAATTAATAAATATAATATTGCCGTGAATCTAGTTCGATCTATATAAAATATCCGGATTTGTTTGACAGCATAGAATTCGCTTTCTTAGAAAACATCGCCAATACATTATTGAGCACAAAATTTGTCGATTGCGAACATGTATTTCTATTATAAAGTCAGAAATATAAAATAAAATCAAAAAGCAAAAATTAAGAGATTAATTACACAAATCAACAAATGTGTTGTATATAATTTTACGTATTTCTTTCCTCAAATATAGTGTCGATTTACAAGAATTAAAAAAATGTTCAGTTTTTTCTCAATCTAAATTAATATTTTTCTAAACGTAATAAATCCCAAGCAATAAAAAATAATGTACACAAAATCGATTACAAATCCCAGTACTCGGAAATATTTTTGTGGGGTTTGAAAATCTTAAATTTATTAAATATACCATTAAAATATTTTTATTGTAGGAATACGTTTCTGCAACCTATTATAAGGAAATATAAAAGCTTGTGTTTTGCTAACGTTTACTTTTATTTTTCATCTTACTTTTGTGGTTGAATTTTCAACCATTTTCCATCTTTTTGATTATTGCGTTAGACACTTTACCGCAGCAGATATCGTCTGCATAAAAAGCAGAAAAAAGAAATACAAATTGAGAAAGGAGTAAGCGATAATACCGACCCTTGCGGCAGACCCGCGGGTATGTGTCAATCACTAGATAGCAAGTTATCAATAGACACAACAAATGAGCTTTGATCTAAAAAACTCTTTATTATCTTTTGCAGATACGTTGGATAATTGAAGGTATTAAGTTTAAAAAATAAGCCATCATGCTATATTGAATCTAAAACTTTTACGATTTCTTTTGTTTGTTTCAAGAAAGTTAACGACTATTTTTATTTGATGTACAGTAGAGTGCTCCTTGCAAGATCCAAACTGTTGAGGGTTAATAATATTATTTTGATTAGAAAATTCTAAGATTCTCTTATTTGTTATTTTATCAAATACTTTATCCAATAGGCTTAAAATGCTGATTGGTCTGTAGCTTGATCCTTCCCTGGCTTAGGAATTGGAATAACTCTAGCCTTCTTAAAAATCCTTGGGAAATATCCTTCTGTTAAAGAAGAATGAAAGAGTTTACTTAAAATTTTAATAAAGTAATCGGACTTATTTTTAAGAATAATCCTATTAATGTCATTTAACCCAGGGGCTTTATTATTTTTCAATAGAAGTACGAACGATTTAACTTCATCTAAATTGGTAAGTTCCACGTTCGACCTGTCAAGAATTTCATCATTAAGATTATGAATGAACCTTGAGACAGTTGTGTCCTTAGGTGACGAATTATTTAAAGTAATGGTATGTGAATTACCAAATACGTCTTCTATTGAATTTGCCTTTTCAGCGACAGTTTTTAAAACTTCACCGTTTACATGAAGATCAGTAAATGACATTTTGTTTCCATAAGGGCTTTCGTTACTTTCCATTTTTTTTAGATCTCTTATTAGGGAAAAAAGAAAATTAAGGCGTCAATGGCAAGAATCTCGATCACCAATTGTCATTCGCTCTGAATAATCAAAATGAATCCGAATTGAAAACATATCTGCAAAACTTAGATCCTACTAATAAAACAGATTACAGTCTATGGAAGGCGGTGAAAAATATGCAATATGCATATACAATATGCAATACAATGCCCTATTGCATATGAATCTCCCACACGCCTCAAAAATGGCCAATGGGCCAAAAGTTATAATGAAAAAGTGGAAGCATTCGCTAGTCATTTAGAAAACGTTTTCACTCCAAATAACACATGCTCAACTCTTAGGTCTGTAGTAGTTAGCGACCATATTCCCAATCCATTAAAGTTGATATCTGCTGCGGTAAAGCCAGCAGTAAAAGGTCTTAAGGCAGGAAAATCTCCTGGAACGGACATAATTTGATTTTGATTGATTTGTTTTTTGCCAAACTCGGCTCTGAAATTTATTTTCAATTCCATTTTACGTACTGGCTACTTTCCATGTACCTGGAAACTGTCAGAGATAGTAATGATACCCAAACCCGGAAAAGATGTCACTCAAGTAACGTCTTACCGTCCAATAAGCCTACTTCCAATTTTTTCAAAATTGTTTGAGAAATTGCTCCTTGAGAGCCTATTATTTTATCTTAATAGTAATAACAGTATACATACCTAACCATCAGTTTGGTTTTAGAAAAAAACATGGTACTATTGAACAAGTTCATCGAATTACAAATCTCATAAGAAGAGGTTTCGAGAGCAAGCAGTATTGGAAAGTTGTCCTCCTATTCGAATCAACAATATCCAAATCCCTGAACAGGACAAAGTAAGGTATCTTGGCATTCACCTGGATCGGCGTCTAACATGGTTTCGTCACATAGAATCCAAAGTTACACAAATGAAACTAAAATCTTCCCAAATCCATTGGTTAATTGGTCCAAGGTCGGCCCTAGACCTGAACTATAAGGTTCTCTTATATAAAGCAGTAATAAAACCTATATGGTTGTATAGCATCCAGCTCTGGGGATCATCCTCTTCATCAAACATTGAAAAAATACAGAGAAGACAGTCGAAACTTCTAAGAATAATAACAGGTGCACCATGGTACGCCAGAAATAGTAATATCCACAGGGATCTGAATATTCCTACAATTCGTGAGAAGATAAAAAACAGCTGCATAAATTACATGAAGAAATTAGCGGAACACCCAAACCCCCTTGCAAGGGATCTGCTTACATTTGAGGGTCACAGACGTCTAGGGAGATTGGAAACATTGGATCTTGGAAGATAACACTACTAATAAAAACTCTACGTTGGATTTTGCAGTGGAAATATCAACATTAATTTAAGTTTAGGTTAAGATTTTAATACTTATTTTAAATTTCTGAAAAAGAATGATTCAATAAAAAATAATCATAATAAAAAAAAAAGATCCCGAAATTTGCAATAAATTTTGACCAGGATGGTTAGGTTAGGCGGTATTACAAGGGAACTGAATATGTCATGTTTTGAACATGTCCAGAAATAACACAAGATATTGGTACATGGCCCGACTGTAAAACATTTGGATGCGTCTCAAGGTCCGAAAAATGGAGACATGAGTTTGATAAAAGGATGTATACTGTAGACGGTTGCACAGGATTAATATTTTGTCCAAAGCGACAAAAGCTGTAGAGCTCCTTAGATGCCGAATTATCTGACAGACAATTCCAATGTGTATGTTGGGCATTCAGATCACCGAAAATAAAGAAGTCGTTTGAAAATGACGTTAATTTATCCAAATCGGCTTTAAAATTGGTAGTATGAACTGGATTGTATGCTGAAGTAAATATGACTGGTATTCTATTAATCAAAACTTGATTATCGGTAACAATATAGCTTAATATTACCTTTAATTGCAATTAGAACTCGTTCGCCATGCGTAGATCGACCTCTCGATAAATTTTATAGTCACCGAGTTGAAATTTGTTGTACGGTTTCAAAAGTATCATTTAAAAGGAGAATATTTTGCATTTGTGTAAAACATATTCCAGCTGGGCTGCTGCTGACTCAGTTGTTATGCCTTAGGCATTCCAGTGCATAACATGAACATTGTGTCTACCGGTTGAATTATATGGCATGTTGAAGCATCATACCCAAAACACGTAGCTTGTGGTACTTATTGTGACACCTTTGCAAAGCATCGACAGCATCAAAAAATATTTGCATGTCTTACGTTTGAAATGTCATCGTTATTGTTCCTTTCGTTGCTTTTGTTTTCAGATACCTCAGAATACAAATTACCATGAGGATGGGTATAACTAACGTGACCAGACTTAACGCTTTTGGCGGGATTATCCCGCTTTTTAAACTTCGATCCCGCCCAAAATATTTTTCCCGCTTTTTATTAAAAAATCCCGCTTTTCTAACTCTAACAATTATTTATTCGATTTCCTTATTTACGTTTTCTATAACATTCTTACCAATATTTAAGTGTAACTAAAAATAATTTATACACTGGAAAGTTGATAATTTTTTACAAACTGTTTTGATAATAAAAAGTTTTAAATATTTTGTCTGTGATTAAAGTATAATTCGTTGTAATATCTTTAGATAAAATCTCGAAAATATGTATATAGAAAATGTAAATAAAGATGAATTTAAAAATGAAAAAAAAAAAAAAATAATAAATAAATAAAAAAAAATAAATATTTTGTTACGCTGATCATCTTCTCTACTCACTAATATTAAATATACTTTGTGTGTATTTTCTGATGACTTCGATGTAGGAAGATATCCCAAAAGATACGCATTATTAAGCTTGTTAATATATTTAAAATTTTTTTAACATATCTTCAGTTCTCTACCAGTTAATAAAAAATCTCAAGTCTTATATATTTTGACCAAAAAAGTTTAGAATTTTTTTCCAGAAATAGGTTTAAAACTTTAATTATTTTAAGAACGTTAGAATAAAATATAAATACATTTTTGGAGGAAGAAATTTTGTTCTTTTAGAGAGATTTTTAGATTTTAAAAACACATTTCATGAGAACATTTGTCTGGGGGCTATTTAAATAATTTTTACCAATTTTATTTACCAAAATATGGCATTTCAAAATGATGTTTTAACATGAACTTTAATCTCAAGGTAAACATACATATTTTCATATTGTACCTTTAAAAACCATATAAACGATGTGCCTTTGTTTCGGATTGGATACTTTTTTGTTTTGTCTAAACTGAAAGTTATAAAATTATCTGGAACAATGTTTTCGATTTAGTTAGTTCCCACGAAAACCTTGTCTTAATGATTTTATTTTAACTTTTTGTTTTAACTGAATATTAGTGTTTAACTTGTTGGCAGCCGACAAACATAAAATATAATCTGCAGTCAAGTATTATAATGACGAGCTGGGGTAGCTATAACTTTATTGCAAGTTTTATTCCATCTTTTTTAAAAATAATAATATTTCTTAAACTCAAAAATAACACTAATGGTATTTTGGCGTTATCGATATTTCGAGCTATTTCGGTAACGATTTTTAGCGTTATATATTTTAGCGGTAAACGTATTTTCGTATTTTCAATTATTTCGGTAACTGTATTTTAGGGGTAAAGGTAGTCAAGTTCAATTTTGAGCGGTAACGGCAACCAACCTTGGTTTTATTGTTAACGGGTCTAAGAATTAAAAATTATATATTATAAGAAAAACTATTGCTATCAAATTCAAAAAGTATCAAGTTTTTTATCAATCCGTATTTGAATTCAATCTTGAAATTTAACTGGGAATAATTTGAAAATATTTCGAGAAATACGTTTAAATTAAAATTTTTAATGCTCCAGTTTGTAGGGATATTTTCACTTATTTCAATGTTTCAAAATTTGGATGGGTCTTTCTGTATTTGTAACGTCTCAATTGGGTCGTGAACCAAGTCCTTCGGAGAGAACAGCTTATTTAGATTTTTTATTGAGATATAAAAAGAAAATCCCTCTTTTTTTTTAAACATTCCACAATCCCGCTTTTTCTATACAATTTTGTTCAGAATCCCGCTTTTTTGTCGTTCGGGTCCCGCTTTTTGACAAAAACCCACTGGTCACGTTAGGTATAACATGCATCATTTTGGGGTGCTTGTCTTGGATATTCAGGGAAATCATGATCGTCTTAGTTAAAACACGGAACAGTTCTTCTGCTGGTCGCCCTAGTTCTTGATGTTACCCTATGCCGGATCTCTAAATACTCTTGACGATTTGATCACTTTGGGTCATTGGCTCTATGGATAACGTTCTTCAGATTCTTTTTGATGCAGTTG
Organism: Protophormia terraenovae; assembly: GCA_951394005.1. NCBI lineage: Eukaryota > Metazoa > Arthropoda > Insecta > Diptera > Calliphoridae > Protophormia > Protophormia terraenovae. The sequence continues at coordinate 73,006,940 of OX596073.1, read as the reverse complement.
TAGCACTTATAAATTATACTACCATCACTATTACTTCTGTTGAGTGAACAAACTGCATATTTGTAATTTCCGGCTTTCGCCAATATACAAAACTATATATTTTCATAACCTCTGTTTTTGATACATGTTGACGATCAAACTCAACAAGATAGAGCGCGTCACACAGTGGTTCCAAAACGCTTTATTTTGGAAATAATTCAGTAACTAAAGAACCGTTAGAGGTATCACAATCAAATTTCACATGGTCAGAGCTGAGGTGTTTTCGAGTTGATTTGGAGGAGTACAGACCCCTAGCGGGTCAGAGGTAAGTGGGTGGCCCTCCAAATTTAAACATCTCGGGTATGTCATTTTTTAACAATATCGCCAAAAATCCATTTATGATATGACAGAAAAGAAATTTTATATATAGATAGTCCTTGTAAATCTCTACAAAAAATACGCTTACATGTGTAGGTTATCTCTTTTCGTTTAAGAGATATTCGGGTCGAAATAAATTTTTACCTCATTTTTAGCCTCGCCTTTTTTAGTTTTTCAAACTTGGCGGGCTTAATTTAATTTCTAAAATATTTGCCAGATTTCCTACAAAATTTTAAATAATATTACTACAAGAATCATATAATTATATGAATCCGTTAAAAAGTTATATTAATCTAAAGTTGGAACTTTAAAAAAATTTTACATTTTTTGGGTTTTTTCCAAAAAGGTGGCAATATTTATTCAGTGATAAAATTAGTTTTTTGTTCTGTGCTTTATAATTTTTTTAAGAAAAATCTTAATGTAAATGCGTGTAAAGTAAATCCGGAGGAGTTTGGAACAAAGGTCTGCCCGCGAGCCCTATCCAAATTTAGTCAATTTATTTATTTAGCTTTTTCTTTTTTTGTTATGTTCTCAAATCGCAAAGCTGGGATCGACTTAAAATTATTTTAATTTTTTGGTTCTATATGTAAGGTATACACCCAAAAAGTATTTTCTGACGGAGGCCCCTTATAACGACAGGGTGACCATTTCAATGAAAAAAGTCAATTTTTGAAGGAAGCTTTCCCCGAACTGGAATTTTGGGTATTTTGGAGTAAGAAAATGGGAATCTATTTGTTTTTTTCTTTTAAGGACAATTTTTTTTATATTATACTAAAATTTTATAATGATAGCTTAATTAATGTAGACAAAGAATACTAAGAATAGAAAATAGTACTCTTTCCTACAACAACAACATTTCTCTCTCTTCACATACAAGTTCTGTGTGAATTAAACACACTTGTGAGAGAGAAAAACAACGGAAAATAAACAAACCTTTCCTTTAAAATTTAAGGAAAATTGCACTCGCGACACACTTTTTCACTATTACACCATACTTTTTTATTTTTTTTAAGCACTTTTATTGTATTTTTACTCCCGTAACACGAATACTTTCCACAAACTGAAAATATATTTCTTAAATTTATTTTTGACATTCCTTTTTTGTATGTTGAAATTTAAATTGAACGAACAATGTTGCTACTTTTGGTATTAAAAATAAAACAGAATTTAAAATAATTTTAAATTATTTTCGTATTTATCAACAAAAAGCAAAAAAATTTAATTATATTACTATTTGTGGATGTAACACTGGGTCTCCACGTAATATTTTTATATCATAATATGTAACAGAGAGTGTCAAATCCGCTCTCTGAGAGAATTATCTCACGTGTAGACTAAATTAGTATTATAAGAAATATTATGAGACTGTTGTGATAAGATTTTTCTACACAACTATCTTATAAGATTTTCTCTCAAAAAAATGCACATACAGTGGTGGCCACGAATTTAAGACACGACATTTCACTTATATATTTCTGATAATTTTTACATCTTATCGAACAAATTTTAGATCCATGTTATTTTTTAAAGATCCTAGTAATGTTATGAAAAAAAATCAACAATAGTTTGTTACCTATATTTAGTTTCCAATTTTTATTTACATATTATACAGATTAATACAAGTTTAAGCCTGGTCATGAATTTAGGACATAGGCAAAATAAAAGTTAATTCACAAAAGTAAAGCTCAGCTTCATAAAACAATATTAGTATTTGGTGGGAAATCCTTTATTTTGAATCACAGCAGCGCATCTCCTGGGTAAACTTTCAACTAAGGCCATACAGCGCTCCTTTGGAATGGCATACCAAGCCTTTTGAATTTCTTCCCATAAATCAGTCAAATTTTTTGGCTTTACTGCTCGTACATGCTCCTCAACATCATTCCACAAGTTCTCAATTGGATTGAGATCCGGGGATTGAGCTGTCCATTTCAGAACTGTGATATTATTTTCCTCTAAGCAACTCTTCACTAGGCGTGAAGTGTGCTTAGGGTCATTATCATGCATAAATTTCCACATTAGAGGCATGTTGTCTTCAGCGAATGGTATCATGATGCTTGTCAGTATGTTTTTGTAAATATGCTGGTCCATTTTATTGATAATCTTCTGAATGGGACCTACACCATGCCAGGAAAATGCTGCCCACACCATGACATTTCCACCACCATGCTTAACCGTTTTAAGGGTGTACTTTGGGTGATGCTCCAGGTTTGGAGGACGCCATACGTACTGTTTTCCATCAGAACCAAAGCGACAAAACTTCGACTCGTCGCTCCAAAGTATATTTTTCCAAAATGTCATCGGCTTATTGAGATTTTCTCTTGAAAACGCTAGTCGGGATTTAATATTTTTTTTTGACACAAGTGGTTTACGTTGTGCAATACACCCACGTAAGTTCTTCTCATTCAGACGTCTTCTTATTGTCCTGGACGATATATTAATACCAAAATCCGATGAAATCTCATTTTTAATTTTACTTGAGCTCTTGAAAGGATCTTTAGCAGCTGATTTATAAATTAAGCTATCCTCCCTGGGTGTAGTTTTTCGGGCTCTAGGGTGCTGTTTGACATTTTTGGTAGTGCCATGTTGCTTGATGTGTTCCAGTGCATTGTAAATCTTGGATCTGGAACATTTTAGTAGCTTGGAAATTTCCATTACTGTTTTTCCATCAGTATTCATTTGTTGGATCAATTTTCGCTCGGCATCCGAACTCCAAGTACCTCTGGCCATTTCTAACTAAATATTTTGATGTATTCTAACATTAAATGGAATAAAACATTCATTACTTACCTTTTAGCTTCAAAAAACACCAAAAAATCACTTAAAAACCAAATATTTCTTATATGTTTTAAATTCGTGACCAGCTTCAAAAGCACGTTTTTACGAAAATATAATAAAAACAGCAACAAAATGTATACACAAACAAAACCAAATAACGGTAATTGATCTTAACATTACAGGGTACACTGAAAAATTAACAAAATCTAATTTTATATTGCAGGGTTGTAATAATTATCACAACTTAGTTCGTTACATGTCGTGTCTTAAATTCGTGGCCACCACTGTATACGAAAGTTTGTTTGTGTGTGTGAATGTGTATTTTTAAAAGTACTTAAAAACAATGTTTTTTGTAAAATTGTTTTATTTTAATGGTTATTCTACATTCAGAAATAATATATTCATTAAAATTGTGCTAAAAAATTTCGAATTTCTTAAATAAAAATTACATGTTTACTCTGTGACTGAATGAAAATAATGAAATATTATGAGATTTATTAGAATACATTTACCCCTTGTTTAAGATTTAACATAATATTAACAAAATGTTTACTCTCTTCTGCCGGCGTTATCTTACATATTATATCAATGTGGAGACAGTATGTAACCCGCATCAAGAGATAAAAATCTGCGAATATAATTGTGATGAATTATATTTAATAATTTGTAAATACTCTTTTGTGCAACTATGTATGATAATGATGTGTGGTGAAAGTGGTTTCAGCACTAATACATATAAATAAAATTTGACTAACACAATCTTAGTTAGGTTTTTTTTTTGACAACAGAGTTAGGTTTTTTTGACAAGCCTTCTTTTCTTAGTATTCTTTGAATGTAGATTTTATTTAAGTTCAAATATTACATTTTTTTTTTTTTTTTTTTGAAAAATAACACTAAATACAAAAATTTTTCGTTTTTTGATGCATTTAATGAAAAAATTTAGTTCGAATACTTTATTATTTATATATTATTATTTTGCAAGTAATATCCTTTCCAACGATACCAAATACTTGTATAAATCCTTTAAACAATCGTTGAAATACTTACTGAAACTTGACCCCCCCTTCAGCAAAATGTGCACATTTTCCTTAATGTCCATAGTGCTGCAGTATTCTATATACACAAGTGCATAGCAGTTTCAACGTGTTTTTTTAAATAATTGTGTGCAACTTTTGAACAGTTAAATATATTTCAATGAAATTTCACATAGTTATTACTGAGGTAGTTTCAAACTATTTCGGAGGAGCTCAAGTTTCTAGGTGGTCTTGGGGCAGGTGGGAGGCCCTCCGAAATGGGTCACCTCGGATATTATATAAGAAATAATTAAGAGTTTACCACTTTCGGAGGTTCTCCTCCTGCCCACATAGCAGCTAGAAACTTGTACTCCTCCAAAATATTTGGAAGATACAAAGTTATTTAAAAAACACATTGAAATGGCTGTGCTCTTATGTATATATGTTTCACCATGTTTTTTTTTTTTTTTTAATAACTTGGTTTAACTTTTGAACCGTTCAAAATATTTCAAAGAAATTTAACATAGTTATTACTGAGATATCTTCCAAATATTTTGGAGGAGTACAAGTACAAAAATTAAGCCCGCCAAGTTTGAAAAACTAAAAAAAGGCGAGGCTAAAAATTAGGTAAAAATTTATTTCGACCCGAATATTTCTTAAACTAAAAGAGGTAACCTACACATGTAAGCGTATTTTTTGTAGAGATTTACAAGGACTATCTATATATAAAATTTCTTTTCTGTCATATCATAAATGCATTTTTGGCGATTTTTTTAAAAAATGACATACCCGGGATGGGCAACTTTGGAGGGCCACCCACTTCCCCCCTGACCCGCTAGGGGTCTGTACTCCTCCAAATCAACTCGTCAGCTCTGACCATGCGAAATTTTATTGTGATACCTCTAACGGTTCTTTAGTTACTGAATTATTTCCAAAAAAAAAGCGCTTTGGAACCACTGTGCGTCATCTACACTGGAACTTTTTGTTTCTAGTTCCTTAATGTTTACCAGGTTTATATTGTGCGAGCTGACAAATTCTTCGTCGATTATCTTTATATCCAATTTCGGTAGTCCAAATAAAACCAATTTAAAAGTTTTTGCATCCTTCAACTCATTAGAGTAAAACTGGAAATTTTTTTGCTAAGAACACTCAAAGCCTCTTTATACGGAAATAGCGAGCTAGACAAATTTTTAGTTCCGATAGTCATCCTTTTAAACCAATTAAACCGATCACAGTCGAAAAACTGAGAGAAGAGTCCACAATTATGTGTGGAATTTTTTCTTTAAAAGAAATTGATTATTAATCTACATCAGAAAGAAGTTAAAATCTGTTTCCACTTGAGCTGGGCTATTACCCCAAATGTTTTCTTCTCTTTTGAGTAAACATTGCACAGAGGACCAGGGAGATCGATTTTTGGCCAAAACACTTTATCGTTGTCGGATATGGCAAAAAAATCATATTTCAGGGTTATTGGACTTGCTGATTCTAAAAATGAACTAAAAAATAAAAAATTCAAAATGGCGGAACCAAAATGGCTGCCAAAATTTTTAAGAAATTTTCTGATCCAGCTAAAATTTTATGTATAGGCAGTTTTAGAGTTACTTAATTTGAAGCAGAAATCAGAATTTGAAAAAACAAAATGGCGGACTCAACATGTTTCTTTAAGTTATGTCAATTTCTTCAAAAATATAATATTTTTTATAATCGTAAAATGTGTCAAAAACCAAATACAAGAAAACTTTGAAATCTGTATTCTATAAAATTATCAAAAATATAAAAAAATGCAAAATGGCGGAAACAATATGGCGTCCAAAATTTTTTGTTGCTGTATCTTTCTAAAATTAAGTTTTTTGTTTATTTTTGATGTTATTGAATTCAAGAACAAACATTAAAAAATCATGTAAGAAAGTTATAGTCGGTCTATTCCGACAATATAACACCCTACACCATTGCGTTTGTACATTAAAATGATTTCCGAAATTTTCGAAAATGGAACGAATATGAAATTAGTTTATATGATTTTTACTGATTTTAAAGTTAATTGTGTCAAATATTGCCATTACACTGTAATTTATGTTCGATTTTGGGAAAGTGGGCTTTATATGAGAGCTATGCCTAATTGTGGACCGATCTTCCTGATATTTTGTACTCTGATTTAATAATGCATTAAACTTATTTGTACTGATTTTTATTGAAATAGTGATATAAATAAGAAATTTCTAAGCGTTAAAACCCTATTCGTGGGGTATTTGTATGGGAGCGAATTGAAATAATTGACGAATCACGACCAATTTCCATACTGTTTTTCTTCTTTTAAATAGAGATATAAAATTAACTGCATCTATAATTATATCGAAAGTATCCATTTTTGTGTAAATACACTAAATAATTATTTATTTGAAAAAATATCTAAATGTTTTCTTAAAATTTATGTTATTTTTATACCTAGGAACACTATTAGGGAGTGCGTTCGAAAAAATCTTAACATATATAATATTCAATAACTTGGAAATTGTTGATCTTAGAGTTATCATTCTTTTTTTATTTAATTTGTAATTTATTACAGATCACTTTTATAGTTCTAACCACTATTTATGAAATTGTGGACCATTTTTGGTGACCCTTCCGTTAGAGATTTGATAGTTGCTTCAGTCACTTTTTTGGAACAGTGTGCACATCTTCTTTTAAAATCTTCGGTATTTTAGGACACCTTTTTTGTGCTCTTCAATTCACTTTTCACAAGAGCTCAATATCTCTCCACTGGTCTAAGCTATGGAAAATTTTGAAAATTGACATCTCTTGGTACAAAATCTATGTTATTGTTTTGGTACCACTGCAGAGCTTTTTTACCGTAGTGACATGATATCAAATGGGTCCAAAAATATGTGGACACATTGTGCTCTCTTACGAAAGGAAGAAGTATTTTTTGCAATTATTCCTTTATGCGTATTTTGGTATTTATAGATCCGAATGTAACAAATGACTTCCCAGGAATTTTGTAAGAATTTTTTTCTGATTTTGGGTCCTAAACTTATCTTTAACATTGTCTCGGGCAATAACAATAAAAAGTTTTAACACATAAGCTGCGAAAATTCTGTCGGCACATACGTTTCTTCGTCAATTATACAACTTGAGTATTTTTGTATGAAATTTGGTTTTAATTTCCGTGTCCTATTCTTGGCTTCTAAGTTTTTTGCAGAATTCCTGTTTGGAACTTTTTGGACTTTATATGTTATCAGCTCGGCATTAGCTTTAAATTTTCGCACCAAATAGTCGAAGCACTGAGATAACTGAGCTGCTTTTCTACCAGATGTGTTTGGAGTTCCTTTCAATATGCTTTCAATTTTCTGGCCTTCCCAATATCATGTGGTCCTTTTTTTCTTTCCGAACCAGGTTTCATATCAATGGTAAAATTCTCCTGATACTGTTTAATAACATTGGAAACAGTTTAAAGGCAGAAATTTAATTCTGGGGCCAATTAAAATTTTTGACAAAAGTGTCTGACTTTAAACACCAATGTCTCTAAAAGTTGTCAACGGATTTTAATTATTTAAATTGCATATTTAAAAAGAAAAAGTCCACTATAAATGTAGTAATTTAAAAATAATATCATTTAAAAATGCATTCATAATGCAAATGCAATTTTAGGATGCATTTTTGAAAAATTTCTACCCTTTCGATTTTAATTTTTTTTTAATATGTTAAAAAGCAATATCTTTACTATAAAATGCAAAAATAACTGTTCTGGGACAATAAAATCTACTATTTTTATTATTTTTTTAAAAAAATTTCCATCATTTTTTTCATACAAAAATTTAAATTTTTTAAAAAATTTTGATTTTTAATTTTTTTGGTTATACTTTTTTAGTAATATGTAACTTTAAATATTTATAACTCCTTAACTATACGTGGGATTTCATTGATTTAAAAACTAGTGTAAAGTTTATTACAATGAATATTGTAAATTATATTGTATAAATCAAAAATATTTTTTTTGCTAAAGATGCATTCACGAAAAGAATGCAATTTTCGGATGCATTTTTAAGAAATTTCCACCCTTTTGATTTCAAATATTTCTGCTTAATATTGAAGACAAATATGTTTATTATATAAAACATCAGGTCTGTTCGTTTGCATACTATTTTTACTAGTTTTACCATTTTTGCAGGTATTTTACTCGAAAAGCGTTTCTGTGCACATAAAAATAGTAAAAGTAGTAAACAAAGAATACTAAGAAAAGAAGGCTTGTCAAAAAAACCTAACTCTGTTATCAAAAAAAACCTAACTTTAAGATTGTGTTAGTCAAATTTTATGTATGTGTATTGGTGCTGAAACCACTTTCACCACACATCATAATCATACATAGTTGCACAAAAGAGTATTAACAAGTTAATAAATATAATTCATTACAATGATATTCGCAGATTTTTATCTTTTGATGCAGGTTACATCCACAAATAGTAATATAATTACATTTTTTGGCTTTTTGTTGATGAATATGAAAATAATTTAAAATTATTTTAAAATCTGTTTTATTTTTAATACCAAATTTAGCAACATTGTTTGTTCAATTTAAATTTCAACATACAAAAAAAGATTTTTTTTTTAATAATTTGTAGCACGTAAATCTTTTTCGTCACTCATTTTGATAAAAATCACGACAAATCAACATGGTTGATATTAAAAATTATAACTAACGTATTTTTCCATGATAACTAGATCAAAAAAAAATTGTCAATATTGATTCCGAAAAAAGTTATGAGACAAAACGTGTGTTAAGATTTTTTCGATCGCACTCCTTATAAATTGGTGCGATATGGTCATTTATAATTTGGAGCAAGTTTGGGCAACTTTTTTCAAAAACTAATATTCTATTAGATATAAAAATAGAAAAAAACTGCTTTTATCGGACTGAGGATTTGTGTGGATTTCTTTGGAAGAAGGTTAATATCAAAAAAATTTTAACTTATTTGATTAAAATTTAAAAAAAATTTACTACATGTAAATAATTTAAATTCGGGTTATTTTTGTTATAATTGCCGATTTAGATGTTAATCGATGCGAAAAAAATTTCAGCTTTTCTCATAAAAATATGTATCAAAAACCAAAAAAAAAAATGACCCTTCAATAAAATTAATTTCTAACAACTTTCTTAACTTTGAATCGATACAGAATGAAATGGTGTAGGTGGATAACAAAACAAATTTCGGAAAATATGCTTTTAAATGTTCCTAATAATTTGCCATATTCGTTATTTTCAAATTCTTAAAAACGACTTATGGCCAAAAATCTATCTCTCTGTTGCTTTGTAAAAAAAATGTGTTTTTATTTTCTTCTAGCAACAACAAAATGTATTTGATTATATGTATTTTGTTGTTGCATGAGTTAAGCCCAAATTACGTATACGCGTAGTCAGCAACAGTATCAGCAAAAATTATCAGCTGTTCACTGTCAGTACAACATGATGCTGCCGTTATAATTACAATTCAGCGTAGGCAGCCACAATTTACCACCAGCTAGCTTTATTCTACTTGTGTATTTTAGCCTCTCCTTTATTTGCTCGCTCTCAATCTGAATGCGTCGCAGTGAATTTAGAAACAGGGCTAATGAAACAGCATTGCAAACTGCTGCTGACCAAATGTAATCAACACCATAACAAACAGTGCTTTCTAAATTATCAGCTGATTATGTCAGAACACACTGCTGCTGACTACGCACAATTGTAATTTGGGCTTTAGGTTTTTTACAATTAGTCTCGTCTCTTGTTACTCTTTGGTTTTTACTTTGAGGCAGAGATGCCAGATGATGTTATTTAAATAAAAAACAAAATAAACATTTTTTATTATTTTTTTTTTTTTCAAAAACAACCGATTCTAGTGGAACCTGTTCACAAAATTATCCTGGGTATTATTAAAATATTTTTTTTATCTGCTTATAACTTTTTTATAAGTAAACTAAATAGAAAAAAATAGATTTTTAACTTTAGCCTTAAATTTTCCAACAACAGCTGAAACGATTTTAATGATATTAAAACTGGAAGAAAATTAAAAAAAAAATCTCTCCGTCAAAAAAAAAAAAAATATCTATCGATTCAAAATTTACAGATTTTTGGCCAATGAAAAACGATTCTGAGCCACTGTGAATCGTTTACATACCTGTTTTCTTCTTATTGTAGTTTTTGTTGACATTAATATTTCTTGGATCGATATTCAGCTGTTGAGGTCCTGATTTTGATGGTTGTCTTGATAAAAATTTGTGTAGTATAGACACGACGTTAACACTTTTTAATTTTTTTTTTTTTTTCAAAAAGTCATATTTTTGGACCGGAAAAGACTATGAGTAAAAGTTTATGATTACAGAGACACTACTAATAGCCAATATATGTAATGAATTGCTGTTCGTTTTGACATAAAATCACCATATAGTCTAAAATTTTATATACTAAAATTTTATAAAATAATAATATGATATCTTACATAATATATTGGAGAATAAAATAATTTCTAAAGAAACAAAAACACACTTTATTTTTGTAATTAATAAGATTTTACAGTTGGATACCGATTTGCGATTGCGGCAATAGGAATGAAAACAAATACACACATAATATACGTAACAATACTTAGTAAGTAAAACTTTTTATTGGTATTGAGGGACACATACTTTTAGCGAACCAAATCTTCTGGATTAAACATGCCCTGGAAAGAAAATAAAGAAAAATAGTAGTTTTCAGCATTAAAAAAAAATTAAATTACGAAGAGGGCCTTAACTCAAAAACATACACATATGGTCATTAAAATAGATTTACAAGAATTTTTTTATAAAAATATAATTTTTTTAAAATCCAATTTTTTCTAATAATTTGGTATATCTTAGGAATAATGTACAAAATTATTTAATTAAAGAAAATTAATATTTGTCTTTTAGTTATTATTATTACATATATTTCGTTCATGGGTGCCCCGATGGCCTAGTTGGTAGTAAGCTTGTCTGTCAGCCTGGGGGTTGTGGGTTCATTTCACACCAGAGAACTTGGTCGGTTTCACTACAACGACCAATAATCTTTGTTAATCCGTTCAGTTTAGATAAATTAGATAAAGTTAGAAAAAAAGTAAAAAAACTTTTTTTTCAAGACACTGAAAAAGTGATAATTCATATCAAATATATTTTTTATTTATATAATTCATATTAATCAGTTTATTTATTGATATTTTTCTTTTTATATTATTTAAATAATTTAAACTTTTTTGTTGTTGTAAAATTCCAAACACAATTTTTTACGTTGAATTTGTTGGTGTTTTTCAGTTTAGAGTTGATTTTTTAGTACTATTAACAAATTTTTACAGAGTGGGAATATTATAAAAACATTACTACTTTTTGCTCTGACAATTTTGCAAAAGTTGTGCAAAATATTATTCTATGTGGTTGTTATTGTGTTTACAAAAATCGATGCAACTTTGCTACTTTGCAAGGGTGTAGCAATTTCTGAGGTGAGTACCTTTATTAACCGTTTTTACCGGCAAATTTCTCATATCGCAATAATAGTTTCCACCCTTTTTCTAATACTTTTGTACCCGAAGCTTTGTGGTTTTTTCCTATATTTTAAATTTATTGCGAAATTTATTCCGATACGTTGGTCAAATTAACCAGAAAAAAAATTCAATTTGATTACTTCGGAATCAGCCATTCACCAGTTTTGAGGATAATTCATTATTCTCCAGAAACCCTACTGAACTCACATGCTTCCTTTAGGATAAGATAACTTAAAATTCAATTAATATTATTTCGGTTTTTCTTCTGTATTTTTAACATTGATAGCTATTATGAAATCAAACTCCGTCAAGGCAGTTGTAATAATATTTTATACTATATGCGCCACTCTGCTCAAAAATTGTTTAGTAAATATTTTTGTTAAATATTGGCCTATTAGTCATTTAACATGCTTTTTTAAATCTTACAGCATTTTTTTCCCTTCACTTCCATTTTTTGCAAATTAAGAATGAGGGTATTTCACTTTGTTAGGAATTATCATTACCAGGGCAAGTTTTTCAAGCTTTTCGATTGGAAAGTAAGCATTTGCATATTTCAAAAGTATTTCACAAAAATGCTTGTTTCTTAAATCTTTGCATGAATTTGCATATAATGGATACAAAAATTAATTTTCTTAACAAAAACGCCATTTTTTATTAATTTTTTTGGAGTTCAATCAAATGTTTTCTAAAAAATTTTTTGTGAGAATTTTGAGTACATTGTAAAAATTGTAAAGAAAAAAATTCAGACGCGTCAAATATGACATTTAAAATTAAAATAGTTATATTTTTTTAAAAATCGAAATCTATCAGAGATTGAAAGTTAAAAAATGCATATTTTTTACATATTAATATATAAGAACGCATAAATTTGTTGGTTTTTATACGCATATTTATGCTATTTTTGCATATTTTTGTGCAAATTATACCATTTTTTAGTACTTTTTCAAGCGCATATTTTAATTTTTTTCGTGCGTATTTAAACTTGCCCTGATATTAGTAATCTTAAAGTATCATATGAAACTTACATGAAAATTAAATAGAAATTTAACTTATTTTATGCTGATAAAAATATGGAACACCAATGCGTCGCCCAAAACAAAAGTGTTTTTAACAAACTTTAATTAAAATATTGTACCAACCAAGTCAATAACAGGATCGAAACTATATTGAAAACCTTTGATTATATCTAAAAAATAATATCAGATTGGAAAAACTTAATCAGAATTTCGGAATTAATTACATGATTTTTGGTAAATAATCCTGAGAAGACCTTATGGAAATTAATCAATTCTATGTCATATAGAATAGAAAAATAATTCCGAAAATATGTAGCGCTAGCTAAATACGATTTCCACGATTTCCTTATTTATCATAGGTTTTAATCTTAAATGTATATAGTACCAATTTTAATGTCCAGGCTTTTTTCATCATTCTTAAGATTTTTTCTACGTCTAATGACCTACTCTTAGGTATAAAAAATAAGGACTTATTTAAAAATGTTAGGCTGTACCTATTTTAATGACCATATACAGTGTTTTACTTTGAATTTTTACACCAGAAAAATAACCTAATTTTTGTAGTAATTTAATTTTGAGTTTCTTCGTGAATTTAAGATATTTAAACAGAAATAAACTTAAACATAAAGATTTAATTATTATATTTTTGTTTTTAATTTAAATATAACAGTTATATATGACTTTAAAATATAACGATAATATAAAATTTTTGTTTTAGATATATGACAAAAGATCGAAATCTTGATATGAGTAAATAATAAAAATCAAAAATAATAACTATTTTTTCATCCATCAAGAACACAACCTTCTTCTTTGAATGCTCATGCGAGACTGACTTGATTTGTGTGTTTTTTTATTCATTTCAAGAGGACAACACAAGAGATAAAATGCACGCGTGCTCATTCTTCTTTTTCACTTCTTTTTCTTTTCAATCGAAATTTTAATCTAAGAAAATTATAATAAAAACCCATCCCTACTGTAAACCAAATAAAAACGTTTACACAAAGTACTGCCCTCTTTAAGTCAGCATATCTCAGTATCACAATGCAATTTTGTACACGTAAGTTTTATAAAAGTCATAATTCCAAGACTTCGTTCCAAATTGCCCACAGGTTCCAACCAAGGCGAATTCAGATTAGGTGACAGCAACTCATCAGCTGAATTTTATTTCCTCTATATGGAAATTTAGCAAAACGTCAAATTTTTTGCTGAAAAAACAAAATGTGTTGTGACACTTGGAGTGAAAAATATTTAATTTGATAGAATTCGTCTGGGAAAGATTTCTGTACCCTACAAAACATTGTAATTATAATAAACAATTCACATATTTAAATTTTTCTTAAGATAAGCAATTGTTTGTTTACTTTTTCTAAATGTTAATATTACCCGGAAACGAAATTTTGACAGTGAAACAAATTTTTTCCCAAGAACAAATATATGTTGTTCTTGCCTTGTTGTATTTGTTGTAACGAAGCGGTCACCTAATCTGAATTCGGAAATAAACTAACCTAATTTTTCCAGCAAATAAACTAACCTATTTTTTTCCAGCTACTATTAGTTTGCTCGAATATATACTTCATATACATATTGTATACATACATATTGCAATTACTTGTCTTTCTAATGCAGTTTAAGAAATTTAATTTGGTGAACTGGTATTCTAGATATAAAATTTTAAATCCGCGAAGTCTGAAAATCGGTCTTTCGGATATAGCTCCCGATTTAAAAGGTATATTTAAAATTCTAAAAATGGAATAATAATCTACTGACCCATGTCTATAAATTATACTATATTCCAAATATATTTTTATTGTAGTAAAAAAAATATTTTAAAAATAATATAAAATCCCCAGATGCAAAATTGTGTACATGCGAGTTGTTTTCTTTTTGTTGGATTTTTTCTCAGAACTTGATGCTTATATTTTTAAATTATAAACTAATTTATTAAATACTAAACATAAAATAAATAAAAGAAAAAAAATTTGGATTTGCTTTATTATTTTTATTTTTATGCAACGACAAGTGCAAAAATTACATGCATGTACTCATTTGTGCTCTCTACCGTAACTTTCAAAAGTTGTTCCTTCAACAAGGTAAAAATTGATTAGAATTAAGTAGATCTAGGTCTCCTTTAAAACTTTAATCTGTTTTATTTTGGACTGGTGCCCAAATACTAAAGGATAAAAAAAATACAGATATCATAAAATCCCAATATTTATCTTAAGTTTCTGTCTAAAATTAAATTCTTTTAAAGGTGTTTCTTCGTTAAAATTTAATATACTTTTTCATATTTTAATGGAATGTTTAATAAAAAATCGAAAAATGTATGTGTATCACATCATTTTCTGTTTTAAAATGTTTTTGGTTCGAAAAAAACGACTGTTCTTTCCAATTCTCAACCGATTATCAACAATTTTGTATTAGCTTTAGATATTTATAAACTAAATTAAAATCATTTATGTTAAAAAATAATTTCCCAATTATCAATTTTTGTTTTATATTAATTTCTTGTTTGTTTTTTTAAATTTTATCTGAAAAATATTTACGACACAACTTACGAGAGGTTGTGATCTGGGCAATCATTTTTCATAACACATAGTGCAAATTTGTCATATAAAATTTTCAAATATTTCCTTCTTAATAGAACTTACCCTAGCGCGTCTCAATATAGAATCCTTACTAGCATCATATGGATGATCTTTTGAGGGAATTTCGAGGACTGCCGGAACAGGCGATGTATGCGCATCAATCACATGACGAATAAGTTCTGCATAATTTTGGTTTATTAAAATAATATCAATGTCATCTCGTTTAAGGAAACGTTTAAAGCAGTCCTCAATTTCGCTTACAGCAGTATCTAAAATTATTTATACACACGTTTTTAAATTAAAAATATTAACAAATACATGTCCGTCTTACTTTTATCTACAACCATAAAATTTGGATGGCGATTTTTGTTGATCTCCCCAACTCCACCAAGCAAAAAGCCAACACAAGTATCCTAAAACAAAAATATATTTATTTTTTATTTAATAAATAATAATCATACCTACTTCATCACCAATAACAGAAATTAATTTTCCTTTAACAGCAGAATGTAAAGCCATTTTTATATTTTTTACAAGTTTATCTTAAAAATAAATTGTACAAATCGATCGAACTTTTCTACTAGGTCAGCTGACATACGACGACCGAAAAATAATCACGAGAAAAAGTAATACCAAGTTAAACCATTTAACTTTCAGTGATGTCAACTAAGACCAGGATTACACTATGTGACAGACAGCAGGGACAGACTTTGTATTTCGATTTGTTGTCGCTTCGTAAACTCTCTCGTGTTTACGCTGTGGGTTTTTTTGTTGCACAGACATAGCGTAATTTGCCGTACACACGAGCCTTTTTCATGCTCGCACATTGAACAAAATGTTGTGCGCTCATGCATTTGGATAGTGTGGACACAAGTTGTTCATGTTTTGTTCGCAAACCGTTGTTCGCACAATTGTTCGAGCAACCATGTCTGCAATCAAACGTCACATTGTATGCGGAAGAAGAGACGCTGCATGTAAAAGTATCGAAGCGACAATGACGGCAAATAAAAAATTATGATTTGTTCGACAAATGCTCTGCCCACTGAAAACAAAATGAAAAAAATTTTGTGTGTTGCTCTGCCGACGTTTTGTTCTTGTGGGAACAAGAAAAAGGCTAGTATAGACGGTACGTAATCAGAAAGTGCTCGCACATCTACAAAAACAACATTTACTTGTATTTTGTTAGTGTAAAACTACTGCACATAATGTCAAAATGCTAAGAACCGAAAATGAGCGAACGAAGGAGAGAAAGAGTAAAAAATCTCGAAAAAATTTTACAAATGAATACATAGTATAATTATAAAGTATACTCGTAAGAACAGCAGTTTTACAATTTTTTCATTCATCTCCTTCATTCACTCATTTTCCCGTTCATTTTGACATTGTGGGCAGTAGTTTTACACTAACAAAATACAAGCAATTGTTGTTTTTGTAGATGTGCGAGTACTTTATTATCATACTATGTATAAATACAAAAACAATTTGACAGTTCCGCGAGGTTTGTCAATGAAAAAATTGTAAAACAGCTGTTCTTAAGCCCAAATTACAATAGCGCGTAGTCAGTAGCAGTGTGTGCTGCAATAATCAGCTGATTATTTAGAATGCACTGTTTGTTATGGTGTTGATTACATTTGGTCAGCAGCAGTTTGCAGTGCTGTTTCATTTAGCCCTGTTTCTAAATTCACTGCGCTGCATTCAGATTGAGAGCGAGACAAAGAGAGTGAGCAAATAAATGAGAGGCTAAAATACACAAGTAGAACAAAGCTAGATGGTGGTTGTAAATTGCGGCTGCCTACGCTGAATTGTAATTATTACGGCAGCAACATGTTGTGCTGACAGCGATCAGCTGATAATTTTTGCTGATACTGTTGCTGACTACGCGCTATTGTAATTTGGGCTTTACGAGTATACCTTCTAATTATACTATGGATATTACTACTTTGCCGTCCACACGAGCATTTTTATGCTCTCACATTGAACAAAATGTTGTGCGCACATGCATTTAGATAGTGTAAACCCAAGTTGTTCATGTTTTGTTCTTGTTCGCACACCGTTGTTCGCACAATTGTTCGAGCAACCATGTCTGCCATCAAACGTCATTTTGTATGCTGAAGAAGAGGCGCCGCATGTAAAAGTATTGAAGTGACACTGATGGCAAACAAAAAATTATGATTTGTTCGACAAATGTTCTGTCCACTGAAAACAAATGGGAAAAAATTGTGTGTGTTGTTCTGCCGACGTTTTGTTCTTGTGCGAACAAGAAAAAGGCTAGTATAGACGGTACGTAACGAATCATTGGCAATAGTTATATTCTGCTTCCTTTTCATTTTGTTTCCCATTTAATATTAAAAGCTGATTTAATATATAAAGTTCTTTTTATTTTGAACAACACAATTCACCAAATATTTAAAAAATAAAAGAGTAATAACACTTAAAAATTTCAACTTTCTAATTTCGATTCTAATTTCTAATTGGACAATTTTTTATCAAGATAAACGTCAAATTTTTATCAGGATAAAAATTTGTCTAATGTTGACTGAATTTGTCAGTATTATTTTAGTGTTAAGCCCAAATTACATTAGTGCGTAGGCAGCAGCAGTGTGAATGCAATGTTTGTTACACTACATCCAGAACAGCCTTTTTCTTGTTCGTACAAGAACAAAACGTCGGCAGAGCAACATACACAATTTTTTTCATTTTGTTTTGAGTGGGTAGAACATTTGTCGAATAAATCATAATTTTTTGTTTGCCGTCAGTGCCGCTTCGACACTTTTAAGCCCAAATTACAATAGTGGCTAGTCAGCAACAGTATCAGCAAAAATTATCAGCTGATCACTGTCAGCACAACATGTTGCTGCCGTTATAATTACAATTCAGTGTAGGGAGCCACAATTTACAACCACCATCTAGCTTTGTTCTACTTGTGTATTTTAGCATCTCATTTATTTGTTCACTCTCTTTGTCCCGCTCTCAATCTGAATGCAGCGCAGTGAATTTAGAAACAGGGCTAAATGAAACAGCACTGCAAACTGCTGCTGACCAAATGTAATCAACACCATAACAAACAGTGAATTCTAAATAGTCAGCTGATTATGGCAGCACACACTGCTACTGACTACGCGCTATTGTAATTTGGGCTTTACATACAGCGCCTCTTCTTCCGCACACAAAATGACGTTTGATGGCAGACATGGTTGCTCGAACAATTGTGCGGTGAGCGAACAAGAACAAAACATGAACAAGTTGAGTCCACACTAACCAAATGCATGTGCGCACAAGCTTTTGTTCGATGTGCGAACAAGAAAGAGGCTCGTGTGGACCACAAATTACGGTGTTGATTATATTTGGCCAGCAGCAGTTTGCAGATCTGTTTCATTTAGCTCTGTTTCTAAATTCACTGCGCTGCTTTCAGATTGAGAGCGAGACAAAGGAAGTGAGCAAAGAAATGGGAAACTCAAATACACAAGTAGAATATTGTTGATACTTTTTACATGGTTTATTACTTTAAGTCTACATTAGAGAAATTTGTATCAAGACAAACGTCAAATTTTCGTTTGACTTGCAGATAATTTTTTATCTCTATCAATTATAGGGGAAAACGTATGTCATAATAAACCATGCAAAAAGTAGCAACAACAATCAAGATGGCGACTTTTACTAAGCATTATCAAGACAAAGTTTTCAGAGTTCGAGCGCTGACAATTTTCTTTTAGCGCTACAATAATACTGACAAATTGGTACTCATTTACCTCCCTAATGCACTTAAAATCGTAAATATTTCCTATACTATTTATCCGATTGCAAAGATTAAGGTGTCAATTAAAAGCTCTTAAGGTTGCATTTACAAAAATAAAATAAAAGTTTCATAAACACAACTTTTGAAGTATTTTATAATTTCTTGTGGAAATAATTTTTCTTATTAGCCGGCCTTTGGCCGGGCGGAAGGGTTTTTAACTCTGTGGTATGTCCAAAAGCGGCTTCGCTAACGAAATTCTTTCTTTTTACCCAACTTTTTTTATAACGAAATTTTTTTGATACGAGTTTCTCAGGAAAATTCGATTTTCAAAGCCCTATAACTTCCAAAATATTTATTTGCGGCCAAAAATTTTTACATCATTATATTCACCGTTAAAAGTACTATCAATGGCAAAAAAAATCAAATAAATCGGAGCTGAATTAGGGTGGTCTATTTATACCGACAAATTCAGTCTACATTAGACAAATCTTTATCATGATAAAATTTTGACGTTTGTCTTGATAAAAATTTGTCTAATGTAGACTAAAAGTTATGACAACGGGTATATGAGATAATATGATGTTGAAACATCATGTTAAAGTTTTCAGCTCAAATTGCAATGTCTTTATTATGGCGTACATGAATTCATGTTAATTTCTACTCATATGCAATAATTTCTTTGTGTGTGTTAGTAAAAAACATTGTGTGTGTTGGGGCACAATCCAAAATATGTCGACATGAAATAAAACCAAATTCAATTTTAATTGAGACGTAGATCTCTGTTTATTTCAAATAAATGTTACCTCGAAGAAGGAACAAGCAAATTTATAAATATATTGTGGTGCTCGCTGTGCTTAAGTTGAAGATAATATCAAAAGTGAAAACAAAAATGATTAGTTTGGTGGCAAACAATATTTAAGTCACCGTTAACGGTTTACTCGTTAGTATAAATATCAAAATACTTTCAAAAAAGTTGCAAAAAAAGGAAGCAAGAATAAATTCTAACGTAGTTAAAAATAGTATATTTGATTGTTAGCAAAAAGGAGCTACCAACAAATCTAACTTAAACAGTGTGAGATGCTTGGTGTTTAAACATGGATCTTTTAACATTTGCTTAAACAACCGTGTTTAAACATCGAAAAAATTAACATTAACATCAAGTTGAACGGTCTATATATATCATTAACATGATGTTAGTGTTAATGCTAAATATTTTATGTTAGGTGAGGACCACGGGACATTTACATTTAACATGATGTTAGTGTTAATGTTAAATATTTTTGTTAGGTGAGGACCAATTTTATCTTTGATGTTTATCTTGATAAAAATTTGTCTAATGTAGACATTATGTAATACAATTAGATCATAGTGCTACATGACGATGGTGCCAGAGGAATTCTTAATAATAATAATAGATTTTTTGTTGCCCAAATTCACATTTTTTTAGGTCAAAGTTTATTGAATTATTCTGCGAGAAAAAATGTATCATATATATAAATATTTTATTTTGCGATATCTTTTGACATGTTGCAATTTTACTTACCATTTTTATAATTATTTTCCAAAAAGGGATTTTAAAGTTTTTGTAAAACCAGTTAACAAAAGTATCAAAACGTATAATATGTTTTTGAACATTCATTGTGTAAACAGCCCTGTTTTTCTGTTATTTTGTGAGCAAAATAAACTACAGGGTTGTTAAAAACGAACGCAGCTATATAAAAATCTATTTTCTGTAGATTTCTGCGATACGCTACCTAGAATTTTACGCACGAGAAAATAACAAACTGGCCCAGCAAACTTTCTGCACAATTTTGTGAGAGAGAGAAATTTACTCTTCTTTACAGAAAAACTATAATTTCTCAACAAACTCTCTTTTGCAGACCAAAAAAGAGAATTTTCATCTTTGCAGACACAAGTTTAAGTGCTACCAAGTCAAATTATATGAATTTAGTACTACTTTTTGTGTAAAATATGGCAACATCACATATGAATTTAGTACTACGTTTTGTGCAAAATTTGGCAGCCTCACTGCAATATAAGAAATATGATGTCCGTGAAGATAACAAATTTTTTTCACAAACTTTTTCTTCTTCTTTCTTTTTCAGAGAGTAACAAACTTCTCAATAAACTTTTTCATCAAACTCTCTTGTGCAGACTAAAAATGAGAAATTTCAACTTTGCAGACAAAAATTTAAGTGCTGCCAAGTCAAATTTTATGAATTTTGTACTAGTTTTGTGCAAAAAATGGCAATACCATTGCATATATAAGCTACATGTAAAAGTTTGTTGAATTTTTCACATAAAATACTTTAAATATTTGTTTAATAATTTTAGTTAAGAAATTTATAGAATAAAAAACAAACATTTATCTTATTTTAAGTTTTAACCATTATGTTAATATAAATTAATACTATTTTATTGCAATTAATCGAACAAACTTTACCATATTGTTCGACCTACTGGGTCCAAACAAAAAGATGTGACAAAAATCGGTTAGTGGGGTCTGATAGAGTAAGGTCTTGGCTACATTTCCTCATATTCCGTTTTTTCCGTTTAAGTTGTGTGTTCGAACAAAATTTTCAAAAAACGGTTTGAACAAAATTCATTTTTGACATTGTTCGACCTATAGGGTCCAAACAAAAAGATGTGACAAAAATCGGTAAGTGAGGTCTAATAGAGTAAGGTCTTGGCTACATTTCCTCATATTCCTTTTTTTCCGGTTAAGTTGTGTGTTCGAACAAAATTTTCAAAAAACGGTTTGAACAAAATTCACTTATGACATTGTTCGACCTATGGGGTCCAAACAAAAAGATGTGACAAAAATTGATTAGTGTGGTCTGATAGAGTAAGGTCTTGGCTATATTTCCTCATATTCCGTTTTTTTCGTTTAAGTTGTGTGTTCGAACAAAATTTTCAAAAAACGGTTTGAACAAAATTCACTAATGACATTGTTCGACCTATAGGGTCCAAACAAAAAGATGTGACAAAAATTGGTTAGTGGGGTCTGATAGAGGAAGGTCTTGGCTACATTTCCTCATATTCCGTTTTTTCCGGTTAAGTTGTGTGTTCGAACAAAATTTTCAAAAAACGGTTTGAACAAAATTCACTTATGACATTGTTCGACCTATGGGGTCCAAACAAAAAGATGTGACAAAAATCGGTTAGTGAGGTCTGATAGAGTAAGGTCTTGGCTACATTTCCTCATACTAGGTTTTGGCCAAAGTAGTGACGAGTTCGAACAAAATTTTAAAAAACTGGTTCAACATACGTTATTCCTACCATTTTTTGACTTACTGCGTAGAAACAGGGACATGTGCCAAAAATCTAAATATACCATTTTTTAGAGGAAAGTCTTGGCTACATTATTATAATAAATATTTCTAGTTTTTTTAAACTGGAAAATATTTTACATACAATTTTGTGCAAAATTTGTAAATACATACATATTTATCAATATTAACTGAGATTTTACTAACCGGCATTAAATCTTTTTGACATTTATGTTCTTTAATTGCTTTCATTAATACAGCTATAAATTATAAAAAATATAATTAAATGTGGTTCTATTGCTGATATATACAAATTTTATGCATTTCCTTAAAAAAAAAAAATGTGTTATTAATTTGAAATTTTTAAGTAATTTTGAGAAAGTATTAAATGAGTCATTCCATTTAAAACCAATACGAAAAATTACAATTTTCAATTTTACCTCTCCGAATTTAACGATGTTTGGTACAATCATTATTCATGTCAAAACTAAGACTAATTCAAAATTTCAGATAATTTCATCAAGTGGTTCGCTAAATATCGCGATTCGAAAGTTTAAAATAGCTAAAAATATATACAAAGTTGTACACACAAAATTACAAATATATTTCAAAGCATTTATTATATAAGATTTATTGAGATGTTATATTAAAGGTAACCTTTAATATATACGTCATATACATAACTTTTTTCTCAACATCAAAATGGTCCATATCTCGCAATTTTTAGTTCGCGGATAAATATCTCGAAAAATGGTATTTTTAAAAATTTAAGAAAAATAGTTGTTAATGGTGAAAATGTTTTCTATAACCGTGGTAAGCCATTGAAAGCACGATACTTACAGAAAACAAACAGAATGGCTCTACCCTCTACATATAAATTTTTCAAGATTATAAAAATACCATTTTTGAATATACGCGATCGCGAAATTAAATTCGCGAGTTATCAACCAATAAAATTCAACATAAAGACATGGTTCAGGTATCATTTTTAAGGTAATTCCATTATCTTTAACTTTTCGGCTCAATGAATATTGTAACGTAAATACTTTGGAAGGTATTCGTTTCAAATGAATCATAGCTGTTCATTGTGAATATTTTCAATCAAAATATTTGTTAAAAATAAATTATTTTAATATTTTATTTATATTTTTAGAAATAAATTTCTTTAAAATTATTTTATACTCTTTGTAATATGATTTTTAGTTACTTGAAATTAATTTGAATAAAAATTATTTAAATATTATTCCATTTGTTAACAAGTTAGATAAAATAATATTTCCACAAAAGTATTCGAATATGAATTTATAAAATATAAATCAAGTTCTTAAGTCTTTAACTAATTTTAAAATATATTTTATTTCTTTAGTTTGAATACAATTGTTCTTTATTTTATTTTCCATTTTAAAAATAAAATAATATCTGTTTTAAAATATTCAATTTTTTTTATTCATAGAAAACTTTTGAATATTTTTATTCAACATGAATTTGTTTGAATAGTTTTAAATTTACTTTGAAAAAGAAAAATAAGTAAAATATTTTTCTTTATACTTGAATATTTGAAAAAATTTTATAATTTTTTGTTATTCAAGCCTTTTGAGGCTGAATATTTTTATTTTTTGGAGTTTTTTGTTGAATAAAATAATAAAAATATTTATTTTAAATGTTTCTATTTGAATATAAAGTTTTTGAATAAAAATCAGAAAAATTTGTTGAACTTTTTTTATTTAAATAAAATACATATGAATATTATTAAACTTTAAAATAGTCAAATAAAAAACTTTTGATTATCTTCTTATAAAAATATATTTGTTTTTCTTTTGGTTAAATAAAATATTTTAATTTTTAATTTATTATGTTCAATCAGATACAAATTTATAATAAATTCAATTGTTTTAGTATAAATAGAATCCTTAATATTTTTATTCAAAAGAAATAAGAAATAGAAATGAAATAAAAAGTATTTTTTTTTTTATTTCATTCATAAGTTACAGCTATGAAATGAATTTATCTGAAATTTTAAATCAGTCTTAGTTTTGACAAGTATAATTTTGCAAAAATACATTTTTAGTATGAAATTACAAAATGTTTACCCTCTTTGTAGAATAATCAAAAATATTGATGTACTTAAAGTTTTATGGTGCGTCTCATAACAGGATCAGATATTTAAAGCGACTGATAATCAAAACATAAATGATAAATGAATATATCTCATAAAAATTTTGTTATCTCAATGCAGTCTGGAGAAAAAAGCCATTGAAGTTAGATTTTTAGCAGTAATCCCTAGATTTAAAGACAGGAATGAAAAAATTTTAATTTTAATTTAATCGTTTTTAAAGGTTTTAATCAATTTTCAGTTGTTGATATGCAATTTAATACAATTATAATTGATTTAACATTTTTTCCGCATGCATTTTTTTTTAATTTATAATTTTAATGTAGAACACATTTTCTTCCTTTTAGTAAAAATTCCTGTTATTTGAAATTTCTAACGATTTTTTTCCAAAAGTATTAATTTCCAATAAACAAAACGGGCTATATGAACATTTTATAACAAACATTTAAAATAATTAAGACAAAACGTGCTATCTACAATAACTTCGCGAATAATGGAGTTAAAAGATTTATTTTCCAGTGTGGGGTTTAGTAGCCGTAATATTAATAAATCGTAGAAGAACGGATAGCAAAATATTGAACAATGAGGAAAATAAACAGTTTTTATGTTCTCCTGAAAAATGCAGTTTTGCATGAGACCCGATTTGAATATAAGCCCTCGACATATTTTGTTCACTTTATTAAATTTTTAAATAAATTATTATAATAAATATTTTTTAGCTTTTTTATATTGTATAATTTTCAAATGTTCCAATTTTTAGAAGTTGAACCAGTTTTTTTAAAAATTTTGTTCGAACTCGTCACTACTTTGGCCAAAACCTAGTATGAGGTAATGTAGCCAAGACCTTGCTCTATCCGACGGTGTATTTAGATTTTGTTCGAACACACAACTTAAACGGAAAAAACGGAATATGAGGAAATGTAGCCAAGACCTTACTCTATTAGACCTCACTAACCGATTTTTGTCACATCTTTTAGTTTGCACCCCATAGGTCGAACAATGTCATAAGTGAATTTTGAAAATTTTGTTCGAACAAACAACTTAACCGGAAAAAACGGAATATGAGGAAATTAGCCAAGACCTTACTCTATCAGACCCCACTTACCGATTTTTGTCACATCTTTATACCCTACACCACCAAAGGTGGTTGGGGTATTATGTGTTTGTGCAGAAGTTGTAACGCAGAGAAAAAAATCTTCGGACCCCCACCTTAAAGTATACCGTTCGACTCAGAATCACTTTCTGAGACGATTTAACGATGTCCGTCCGTCCGTCTGGTCGGCTGGGTCCGTCCGTCTGGTCGGCTGGGTGGCTGGCTGGCTGGCTGTCCATGTAAAGCTTGTGCGCAAAGTACTGGTCGCAATTTTGAAGATAATTTGATGAAATTTCGTACATATGCTTTTTTCAACACAAGGACGAATTTGGTTATGATCGGCCCATTATTTCACCTAGCCCCCATACAAATGTCCTCCCGGAATAGAGTTTTAACACTTATAGATGCCTTAAAAATAGGAATATTTTAATGAAATTTAGTATAAATAAGTTTTATATCAGCAAAAATCTGTCTGCCAAATTTCATGAAGATCGGTCCATAACTCAACATAGCTCCCATATAAACTCCTCTCCCGAAAATCACTAACGTGCATAAATCCTATACAAATGTTAGTATTATGTTAATATTTAACACAAGTAAGTTGTATATAAGTAAAAACAAAATTAAGTGGATCGAAATGGTGTAGGGTATCATATAGTCGGGCTTGACCGACTATATCTTCTTCTCTCGTTTTGTTTGGACCCAGTAGGTCGAACAATGTCAAAAGTGAATTTTGTTCAAACCGTTTTTTGAAAATTTTGTTCGAACACACAACTTAACCGGAAAAAACGGAATATGAGGAAATGTAGCCAATATCTTGCTCTATCAGACCTCACTAACCGATTTTTGTCACATCTTTTAGTTTGCACCCCATAGGTCGAACAATGTCATAAGTAAATTTTGTTCAAACCGTTTTTTGAAAATTTTGTTCGAACACACAACTTAACTGGAAAAACGGAATATGGAGAAATGTAGCCAAGACCTTCCTCTATCAGACCTCACTAACCGATTTTTGTCACATCTTTTTGTTTGCACCCCATAGGTCGAACAATGTCAAAAGTGAATTTTGTTCAAACCGTTTTTTGAAAATTTTGTTCGAACACACAACTTAACCGGAAAAAACGGAATATGAGGAAATGTAGCCAAGACCTTGCACTATCAGACCTCACTAACCGATTTTTGTCACATCTTCTTATTTAGACCCCATAGGTCGAACAATGTCAAAAGTGAATTTTGTTCAAACCGTTTTTTGAAAATTTTGTTCGAACACACAACTTAACCGGAAAAAACGGAATATGAGGAAATGTAGCCAAGACCTACCTCTATCAGACCCCACTAACCGATTTTTGTCACATCTTTTAGTTTGCACCCCATAGGTCGAACAATGTCATTAGTGAATTTTGTTCAAACCGTTTTTTGAAAATTTTGTTCGAACACACAACTTAACCGGAAAAAACGGAATATGAGGAAATGTAGCCAAGACCTTCCTCTATCAGACCCCACTAACCGATTTTTGTCGCATCTTTTTGTTTGGACCCTATAGATCGAACAATATCAAAAATGAATTTTGTTCAAAACGTTTTTTGAAAATTTTGTTCGAACACACAACTTAACCGGAAAAAACGGAATATGAGGAAATGTTGCCAAGACCTTCCTCTATCAGACCCCGTTTACCGATTTTTGTCACATCTTCTTGTTTGGACCCTATAGGTCGAACAATATGATAAAGTTTTTTCGAGTAATTGCAATAAAATAGTATTAATTTATATTAACATATTGCTTAATACTTAAAATAAGATAAATATTTTTTTTTATTTATTCTATAAATTTCTTAACTAAAACTATTAAGCAAATGTTTAAAGCATTTTATGTAAAAAGTTTGTTGGAATTCATTCAACAAACTTTTACATATAATTTATATATAGCAATGGTATTGCCATTTCTTGCAAAAAACGAGTACTAAATTCATAAAATTTAACTTGGTAGCACTTAAATTTGTGTCTGCAAAAATGAAAATTCTCATTTCTAATCTGCACAAGAGAGTTTGTTATAATTTTTCTGTAAAGAAGAGTAAATTTCTCCGTCTCTCTTCAAATTGTGCAGAAAGTTTGTTGGGGCAGTTTGTTATTTTCTCGTTCGTAGAAATATGTAAAAGTTTGTTGAATGAATTCCAACAAACTTTTTATATAAAATATTTAAAAAAAAAATTTAAATAATTTTTATCGAAAAATTTATGTAACGAATATAACATATTTCTTTTATTTTAATTATTTTGCGTTAAATAAATTAATATTATTTTAATCATTCAAATTGCTCGAAAAAAAAAAAAGATTTTTTATTACATTCGACCTAGTCCAAACAGGGCCATGTGCCAAAAATCAAAATACACCATTTTTTAGATTAAGGACTTGGCTACATTTCCTCATACTTGGTTTTGGCCAAAGTAGTGACGAGTTCGAACAAAATTTTTAAAAAACAGGTTCAACATACATTATTCCTACCACTTTTTGACTTACAGCGTAAAAACAGGGACATGTGCCAAAAATCTAAATATACCTTCGGATAGAGGAAGATCTTGGCTACATTACCTCATACTAGGTTTTGGCCAAAGTAGTGACGAGTTCGAACAAAATTTTTAAAAAACAGGTTCAACATACATTATTCCTACCACTTTTTGACCAAAGTAGTGACGAGTTCGAACAAAATTTTTAAAAAACAGGTTCAACATACATTATTCCTACCACTTTTTGACTTACAGCGTAGAAACAGGGACATGTGCCAAAAATCTAAATATACCTTCGGATAGAGGAAGATCTTGGCTACATTACCTCATACTAGGTTTTGGCCAAAGAAGTAACGAGTTCGAACAAAATGTTTAAAAAACTGATTCAACATACGTTATTCCTACCACTTTTTGACTTACAGCGTAAAAACAGGGACATGTGCCAAAAATCTAAATATACCTTCGGATAGAGGAAGATCATGGCTACATTACCTCATACTATGTTTTAGCCAAAGTAGTTCTATTTATGCCACTTCCTTATTTTATTATATATTAAAACACAAGCAGTAAAAATTATCCAATTACTAAAAGTTAAAAAAAAAAATCCACTTTTTGTACTAAATTACAGCTGTTTAGTACTTTGCGGAAGTATTGCCATATTTAACAAAAAAAATTAAGTAAATGTTGCCAATAAAAATTGGCATAAATTTAATGTGCTGATTTAATTGCGACTTTTTTATTTTTTTTTTTTATGTTAAGTGCGTTAAAACTAAATTTTGTACTGTTAAAAATTACAGTTTGTAAACTAAATAATAAACATTTTAATTTGTCTTTTTTATTGTTTTTATTGTTATTATTTTATAAACATTAAAACAAACTCTTATGTTACAACAACCATACATTTTGGATTCGCCCTATGGATTCTTTGGATCAAATAAAAGATTTATTAACATCATGTCTTCTACCAGAACTGAAACATGATTTGGATACCATTCCCATTGAAAGAGATCATTTCTAAGTCTATCACAACAGCAACCCAACAATTTTGTTGAGAAAAAAAACAAGAGGTATATTTGGTGATCCAAAATAATAGAAATAAAAATTTTAATAATTTTCATTATTGTATTTTTATTCAGGCTCAAGTTCATTATTGTAATAATGTTTCTAGAATACAGAAAAAGATTTATTAGACACTAGCAGGATGGAATGCATTTTCTGATCCGCTACGATCTTCGTCAGCATCCATGTGCCTTTTAGTGCTAATCGTAAAGATCTTTCATTTAACTCACACTTTTGAAGGATTAGAATACGTAACTTCATCACTTTACATATTCTGAATTCTTAAGTATTAAGTTGAAATAACTTTACAAAAGCTTTTTCTTATATTTATTGTATTCTACATTATTACAATTTTCTCTCAGATTCAAGCTTACCTTAGTGCTTCTTTGTGAAATCAGTTTTCCAAATTCCATTTTTTAATTAAATTAAACCAAATTGACTGATGATACCGAAAGAATTAGCCAATACAAACACTAGTTACACTTGCTACATATGGGCAAAAAGTATATTGCAAATGTTTGTTTTAAAATCACATAAACTTACGCAACCAACTGAAACTGCCAAGAAAATATTACAGGTACATTTAATACTTTCTCAAAATTACTTAAAAATTTCAAATTAATAATACATAATCTTGTTTTTTTAAGGAAATGCAAATATTCATCATTTACAGAAATGCATAAAATTAATAACATTGCCTATAGATTTATCAGTAATAGAACCACATTTGATTATCACCCCTATCGTGAATAACAAGTGGAATTTTTGTTCCCATGAAATTTGTATTCCCCTCGAAGGGAAAAATGCTATCGTGAATCTCCCGTGAACAATTTTTCCCGCTATCAGTTCTCAGTGAATGTAAAAAGGAAGAAAATTAAAATAAAAATCAAAGTAGTTTTTTTTTTTTTTCAAAAATATATACGCACATACTAATATTCTAAAGAAAAGTAAAAAAAAAAAAAAAACAAAGCAAAGTATTTAGTATTGGAGTGATAGTTTTATTGCAAGATTAGTTTATTGTACTATTTAACTTTTACGTAGCAAAATAATTCGGCTAATTTTTGGAAACCCAACAGAAAATAAAAAAATAATTATAACAAATTAAAGTGTACAATATGTTTAGAATTGGAACAATAATACTATTTTATGTTGAGCAATATATCAGTTTGTTATTACGTTTATACGTACCATTTACTCGCAATTAACATAGTATAATAATAAAGTATACTCGTAAGACCAGCTGTTTTACAATTTTTTCATTGGCAAACCTCGCGGTACTGTCAAATTGTTTTTGTGTTCACATGTAAAATATTTTTTGAGTTTTTTTCTCTTGCTCTCTTTCGTTCTCTCATTTTTCCGTTCAAAGCATTCTGACATTGTGGGCAGTAGTTTTACACTAACAAAATACAAGCAATTTTTGTTCGCACATCTAGAGTACTTTATTATTTTACTATGGCAATTAAAAATATTGCGATATGAAAATTTTGCTGTATTAACAGTGAGTTAGTATTATATCATAGTAAAATAATAAAGTACTCGCACATCGACAAAAACAAAAATTGCTTGTATTTTGTTAGTGTAAAACTACTGCCCACAATGTCAGAATGCTTTGAACGGAAAAATAAGAGAACGAAAGAGAGCAA
Source organism: Protophormia terraenovae (assembly GCA_951394005.1). Lineage (NCBI taxonomy): Eukaryota > Metazoa > Arthropoda > Insecta > Diptera > Calliphoridae > Protophormia > Protophormia terraenovae. The sequence continues at coordinate 72,976,243 of OX596073.1, read as the reverse complement.
GTGAAAACAACTCAAAAAATATTTTACATGTGAATACAAAAACAATTTGACAGTACCGCGAGGTTTGCTAATGAAAAAATTGTAAAACAGCTGGTCTTACGAGTATACTTTATTATTATACTATGTTAATTGCGAGTAAATGGTACGTATAAACGTAATAATAAGTATACTCGTAAGACCAGCTGTTTTACAATTTTTTCATTGGCAAACCTCGCGGTACTGTCAAATTGTTTTTGTGTTCACATGTAAAATATTTTTTGAGTTTTTTTCTCTTGCTCTCTTTCGTTCTCTCATTTTTCCGTTCAAAGCATTCTGACATTGTGGGCAGTAGTTTTACACTAACAAAATACAAGCAATTTTTGTTCGCACATCTAGAGTACTTTATTATTTTACTATGGCAATTAAAAATATTGCGATATGAAAATTTTGCTGTATTAACAGTGAGTTAGTATTATATCATAGTAAAATAATAAAGTACTCGCACATCTACAAAAACAAAAATTGCTTGTATTTTGTTAGTGTAAAACTACTGCCCACAATGTCAGAATGCTTTGAACGGAAAAATAAGAGAACGAAAGAGAGCAAGTGAAAACAACTCAAAAAATATTTTACATGTGAATACAAAAACAATTTGACAGTACCGCGAGGTTTGCTAATGAAAAAATTGTAAAACAGCTGGTCTTACGAGTATACTTTATTATTATACTATGTATTATATTTGTAAGTTAGTAACTCACGAAAAATAATCGTGATTAGTGAAGCTAATTGCAAATACAACGTACAGCGTTGCCACTTCCTTTTACGTTCACAGAGTTTTCGATTATAATAGTTTCATTTTTCCGATCTGGCACGACAAATTAGAAAATATATTTCTTTGTGCAATTTGTGTATAAACAGTGAATTATTTATTTGCAAGTTATTTTTATTTGCAATAACCGCACGTATAAACGTAATATGTGTCTTATTAACTGATCTTGCCCTTAAAATAACTTTTATATCCGAATTATAAGAAGATCTACTTACACTTTCTGTTCTGTTCCCCAGCAAAAATAAAGTGAACAAATTAAAGGGAAATGTGGAAAAAATCGGGGGAAAATAATCATTCACGATTAGGGGAATTTTATTTTTAGCATGAAATTATTCACGGGGAATTTTTTCACGATTACAAATTTGGGGAAAGGGAAAACATTTCGAGGGAAAAAGTATTAATGATAGAGGTGTATATTTTTGGACAAATTTATAGCTGTCTTGATAGAAGCAATTAAAGTACATAAATGTCAAAAAGATTTAATGCCAGTTCGTAAAATCTCCGATAATATTGATATACAGTGCACTCGCGAAAACGTGAAGGGCTCAGTGTATATCGATAGTAGACGATTGAAGTATCAAAGCAGTCACCTACAATTTTATTGCCGTCTAGAAAATAAAATGCATCAAAATACACTACAAAGTGAAATTATTATTCTCGTAAAGCGGTTAAGGAGTATGTTTGCAGTCCTTAAACAAGTTAAATAACAATTTTTAGTATGATGGTCAATTCTGACAAAACCATTAATTCGCCACATACATATGCATATTTAAACAACACATTAAATAGGAATCTGAAAATTTGTATTTTTGGAACAAAGTGGTGGTGTATGTTTTTTTTTTGAGGGGGGGGGGGGGGCGCAATGGGCTGGACGCAAAGATTTTCTTCTCCAGATATGTATGTCGAGAAGTAGCTCCATATTCATTAATTTCTTTTTACATTTTGGATATTTTTGCATTTTTTAAAGTAAACTTCGATTATTCCTATAGTCCTTCAGGACAAATTACTATTTTAGACAATAGGAAAAGCCTACAAAATTAATTTATTATATATTTTTTTTATATGAATTGTTTTCTTTTTATTTTCTATTTTAATTTTTTTTGTATTTAGTATTTCCATATTTAAAAAAAAGTAAAACTGTAAAAAAAATTCAACAAAATATTTTTTAAATTTATATTGTTTCCTATATTGGCAACATTCCATTTGAAAGTAACATATATAAAGACCTAAACCACGTAAGTCAAACGAAAAAACTATATCGACTTACCATTTGTGACTGCTTTCCGGCTACAGACGGAACGTAAAATCGAGATAGAGAATAAGGGCATTAATAAAGTGAACAAAATATGTCGAGGGCTTATATTCAAAACGGGCCACAGCATTTTTCAGGAGAACATAAAAACTGTTTATTTCCCTCATTGTTCAATATTTTGCTATCCGTTCTTCTACGATTTATTAATATTACGGCTACTAAACCCCACACTGGAAAATAAATCTTTTAACTCCATTATTCGCGAAGTTATTGTAGATAGCACGTTTTGTCTTAATTATTTTAAATGTTTGTTATAAAATGTTCATATAGCCCGTTTTGTTTATTGGAAATTAAAGAAGTAAAACATAATATTTTTGGAAAAAAATAGACAATATGTGAAATTTATGATATCATACCAATCAGGAGATAAAAAAAGCGAAATTTTGTGGTTGGCTGAACCATTTTTCATCGTTAGAAATTTCAAATAACAGGAATTTTTACTAAAAGGAAGAAAATGTGTTCAACATTAAAATTATAAATTAAAATTATTAAACCTTTAAAAACGATGTTTATTGCACTTTTTAAAATTAAAATTTATTCTTTCCTGTCTTTAAATCTAGGGAAAACTGCTAAAAATCTAATGGCTTTTTTCTCCAGACTGCATTGAGATCTTTATGAGATATATTCAGATTCTAATTCAAAATGCTTAAGAAAAGTTCAAACCGCAAACAAAATTCTCATTATCAATTTTTATTTTCACGTTTTGACTCTGTAGGTCAAATAGTGGTATGAGTAACTTATTTTGAATCAGTTTTTTGAAGGTTTTCCCGCAAAAACCGAGTATGAGGTAATGTAGGCAAGACCTTGCTCTATCCGAAGGTATATTTAGTTTTTTGGCACATGTCCCTATTTCTACGCTGTAAGTCAAAAAGTGGTAGGAATAACGTATGTTGAAACAGTTTTTTAAAAATTTTGTTCGAACTTGTCACTACTTTGGCTAAAACCTAGTATGAGGTAATGTAGCGAAGATCTTTCTCTATCCGAAAGTGTATTTAGATTTTTGGCACATGTCCTTGTTTCTACGCTGTAAGTCAAAAAGTGGTAGGAATAATGTATGTTGAAACAGTTTTTTTAAAAATTTTGTTCGAACTCGTCACTACTTTGGCCAAAACCAAGTATGAGGTAATGTAGCCAAGACCTTGCTCTATCCGAATGTTTGGACTCAATAGGTTAAATAATGTAGTAAAAGAGGTTTTTCGAGCAAATTTAATGATAAAAATAATACTAATTTAAATAATATAATGCAAAATAATTGAAATAAGCTAATTATATTTTATTAATTCCATAAATTGTTCAACAAAAATTATGTAACAGTTTTTTTAAAACATTTTATATAAAAAGTTTGTTGGAAATCATTCAACAAACTTTTACAAATTTCTTATATTGCAGTGATGTTGCCATATTTTGCACAAAACGTAGTACTAAATTCATATAATTTGACTTGGTAGCACTTAAATTTTTGTCTGCAAAGTTGAGAATTCTCAGTCTGCACACGAGAGTTTGTTGAAAAAGTTTGTTATCTTCACGGACATTAGAATTTTTGTGTCAATAGCTACATACACACATCTGCATAACTTTGAGTCTACATTAGACAAATTTTTATCAAGACAAACGTCAAAACGTATCATGATCAAGATTTGTCTAATGTAGACTGAATTTGTCAGTATTATTGCAGCATTAAAAGAAAATTGTCAGCGATCGAGCTCTGACAACGTTGTCTTAATAATGCTTGGTAAAAGACGCCATCTTGATTGTTGTTGGTACTTTTTGCATGGTTTATTATGACACACGTTTTCCCCTATAATTGACAGTGATAAAAAATAATCTGCAAATCAAACAAAAAATTGACGTTTGTCTTGATAGAAATTTCGCTAATATAGACTCAACGTGAAGCTAGTTGAAACAGCTGATTGCGATACGATGATTTTTTGTTGAGTGGTTGGGCCTTTAAACTTATGCCGTTTTCACACTTGCGTACATCTTAAAGGAATGCATGGAAGATGTTAAAAATGTGAAACATTTGTTCACACTTGCAACATCTAACATCTACCATCATTCATCAATGAAAAAGTCACATGGTTGAGGAAAAATGCTCGAGGGAAAAAAATAAAATTTATAAGATCAAGAAAAATAATCATAATTTTATTAAATATTATAATGAAACAATAAAAACAATTATGAATTCGTCAATTTATATGGTATTTTTTTAATATTTGTATTTTAATTAAAGTTTTAATACATATTTTGTTGTTGTGTTCCTATAATTTTTTTTGTTTGCATTTTTTTTTTTCTTGATTTTTTCAGTTTCATGTCATTTTTCTAGTGATGACACTAAAATAATCGAAAGATGTTAAGTGGAACAAAATGAGATAGGAACATCTTTTAAAGATGTTTAAAGATGTTGAGTTCTGAGCCCTATACAATTCATATGGGAAGATGTTAACATCTTGTGAAATTGATGGTAGATGTTAGATGTGAGCAAGTGTGAATACCACATTACATCATAAACTTAAGGCCGGGTTAGTTGGTTGTTTATGTGATGTTGATGTTCCGATTATTTACGGGAAGCATTTTGTGCAATTAACCAAAATTAATAACGTGACATATGTTTGTGACATTTGTTAGCAAAAACACAGTTACCATAAATTATTTACTAGAAAAAGCCTAAAAATGCAACTCTGTTTAAAATTAAACATGCCAAATATTTATCTACTTAATTGTTTGAGCATTTAATTATTTTTGTTCATTTATTTCTTTGTTTATTTAGTCGTTTTTCCTTTTTATTTCGTTAAGCATTTGTTTATGTGTAAGAAAAAAGTTATTGTTTGGCAACACTGCTAACAGCTGTCACGGAACAACGCAAGAAAATTCTGTTTTCAACAGAATCAGACATCACATCACATCAACGTGAAGTTTTTATAATTGTTAGCATTACAATACATGCAATATCATAGTATAATAATAAAGTATACTCGTAAGACCAGCTGTTTTACAATTTTTTTATTGGCAAACCTCGCGGTACTGTCAAATTGTTTTTGTATTCACATGTAAAATATTTTTTGAGTTTTTTTCTCTTGCTCTCTTTCGTTCTCTCATTTTTCCGTTCAAAGCATTCTGACATTGTGGGCAGTAGTTTTACACTAACAAAATACAAGCAATTTTTGTTTTTGTAGATGTGCGAGTACTTTATTATTTTACTATGATGCAATATAAACGATCAGCTGTTTACTTTGCGGGAGGAAACGTCACATAAACAACCAACTATTCACGCTTTAAGTATAATTTACAACCGATCAATATGAACTATGACTAAAGAATGACATGCACAAACAAGAAAATGTATATTTTTTTAAGTAAAAAAAAAAATCGAGAAATTTAGCAGAATCGATTTCTCGAAACATTTACTTTCGAGATTTCATTTTAATAACCCGATATTTTAAGAATTCTCGAAAATTTCTCAAATCTTAACTATCGAGAAATTATCGAGAATGTTGCAATGCTACGAACATTCACTTTTTTTAATTTTCGATAATTTCTCTAATATATTTGTTCCGAAAATTTCTCGTTTTTGCGAACATTCACTAATTTCTTGTCTCAGGTTAAGCGAGCTAGCAAATAGTATTTGCTAAAAAAACATTTATATTTGAATCAGTGTTGTCACTGAAAAGTTTTTCATCCTACCACAAACTTCGAAAGAATCTACCAAAATCGACATAAACAAACCGAAACTTAATTTTGGAGAAAAATTTGTAGGAAAACCACTACAATAATTGATGACAAGAAAAATATTTAGCAATTTTCTATCAACATTTACTTAATGAGCTAAAATATGTACATATATATCAATAAATAAATCGGTTGAAAGGCATATATAGGTATTTTAAACTTGGAAAAAATATTGACAAATATTCCAATAATAATAGGAAACATTTGGCATAAATCAAGATCATCAGAACTATTGACTTTAAAATAACTGATACAGATTAAAGAGTACTTTTACTTGTGATTATAGTGATACAAACTTAAAAGCACTAACAAATACCTTTTTAATGATATATAACACGACCATATTAATCACCTCCTTGGGAACAAACTTGACATTTTGTATGAAAATTGCGGAACACTTTGTATAACACAGAAAAAATTGTATTTTTGTATATTTGTAACTGTAGTTGAAAATATTCAATAACAATTAACTGAAAGGTAATTTACTTGAAAAAGTAATCAAAAAGTACGATCGCATGAACTTTTCCATCCCTGATATATATAAATCAAAGTAGACAAACACAGAGAACGAAGCCGATGTGAAAAAGTCGGCGGCGGCTGAGGCCAATATAAATCAGCGGCGGCTAATAGCCGACTATAGCCGGCTATAGCTGAAGTAATTTTTTCAAAACAAAAATTCAATTCAATATATTATAAAAAAAAAACTAAAGCAAACCAAAGAAGTATTATTAAGAAATTAAAAGGTCTTCATAATATTTTAAATGTTTCGACAAAGGAATATGAATATTTGAATCTGAATCAAAAGTATCGGATGATTCTGATGGCTCATTCGGAGTTAAAAAATAATCTTTTATATTTTTTTGACTCATTTTATAAATTGTATATTTGTTTGTCCACTTGCTAAACTTTTTAACTAAAAATGAAATTGAAAAAAGATTCAATACATTTTTCGCCTTAACGTATGCTTTCATATTTTCTCATATATAAATCTAAATTTTTTTCAAACTACGAAAATTTGAATATGAAAAAAAGAGAACAATCATAGCAGGCTTTGCTTTTAAAAAATAAACAACAACAATTCCATATTTATTTATTTTTTTATGTGTGTATATACTAAACATCTGCATCAATTCATTTGTAACTCATTTTTAATTACTCTCTTTCTTTTCAATTGTTGACTGTTATTGGTTTTTTAAACTTAAAATCAAATCTCTGTGTGAGCGTACGTAAGAAAAAGACAAAAAAATAAAAAAAAAAAAAAAATAAACAAAATCAATTGTGCAGAGAGTCATAAAAACACTTTAACAACAAATCATATTCAACTGAATTGAATTGAATTAAATCTAAAAATGCAATACTGTCATTTGTTTGTTTTTTTTTTACAAAATTTGATGTGAAAATTTGATTGTGAATATCACAAATAAAATAAATTTTATTTCATTTTAGATATAATTAAAATAACAAATTATTATATTTTCTAAGCAAAAACATTGAAATCAAACGTAATTATTATCTGTTGTTTATTTAAAAATACATAATTGTTATGTTCCCTGCATTTTTTCATATTAGATGTAAGGGAATGACAGTAATTCACAGTTTTGTTTTGATGTTTTTTATTTAACATTATTGTTTTTCTAAAAATCTCTCATAAGCAGTAATTTCTCAAAGAGAACAGAACATGTTTTGTTTTTGCTTCATCGTTTCAATTCAACTCAATTCAAATAATTTTTTTTTACAGAGTTTGTTTTGTATTGTTTTGTTTTTTATTTTCGCAGTAATGTAAGAGCATACATTAAAAAACATTACTGTGAATTGAAAAGCAAATGATTTGATGGAGATGTTTAGTATATACAAACTGACTGCATATACAAAGAACAACAACAACACTGTTATTCATTATATTACTGCTGTCACTAAAGCGTGAATTAGTTGGTTGTTTATGTGACGTTTCCTCCCGCGAAGGAAACAGCTGATCGTTTATATTGCATGTATTGTAATGCTAACAATTATAAAAACTTGACGTTGATGTGATGTGATGTCTGATTCTGTTGAAAACTGAATTTTCTTACTTTGAGTCTACATTAGAGAAATTTGTATCAAGACAAACGTCAAATTTTTGTTTGAGTTGCAGATAATTTTTTATCTGTATCAATTATAGAGGAAAACGTATGTCATAATAAACCATGCAAAAAGTACCAACAACAATCAAGATGGCGTCTTTTACCAAGCATTATCAAGACAACGTTGTCAGAGCTCGAGCGCTGACAATTTTCTTTTAACACTGCAATAATACTGACAAATTCAGTCTACATTAGACAAATCTTTATCTTGATAAAATTTTGACGTTTGTCTTGATAAAAATTTGTCTAATGTAGACTCAAAGTTACGTTGTTCCGTGACAGTTGTTACCAGTGTTGCCAAACAATAACTTTTTTCTTACAAATAAACAAATGCTTAACGAAATAAAAAGGAAAAACCACTAAATAAATAAAGAAATAAATAAACAAAATTAATTAAATACACAAACAATTAAATAGATAAATATTTGGCATGTTTAATTTCAATCAGAGTTGCATTTTTAGGCTTCTTCTAGTAAATAATTTATGGTAACTGTGTTTTTGCTAACAAATGTCAAAAACATATGTCACGTTGTTAATTTTGTATAATTGCACAAAATTCTTTCCGTAAATAAACGGGACATCAACATCACATAAACAACCAACTAACCCGGCCTTAATAGTCATTACAATGCTTAATATACATGTTTGTGTATGTATTTATGTATATTCTTAACAGATATGTTTTAGTTTTTAAAAATAAACAACAACGATTCCATATATATTTATTTTTGTACAGACTGCATATACAAAGAACAACAACAACACTTTTATTCATTATATTACTGCTGTTAATAACTAAACTACTTGTCTACACAAAAAGCAAAAAACGTCACTAATAGTCATTACAATGCTTAATATACATGTTTGCGTGTGTATTTATATTCTTAACAGATTTGTTTTTGGGTCATAACTCTGTTGATTATGAACGAATTTGGTTTATTAAAAAACCGAAATTTTATAAAAATATTTATGACTGATCTATATACATACAAATACAAATCTGTAGCTTGAACAAGTGCTTCAAAAACAAAAAATTCGTTTTCACCGATATCTCAGTTATTACTGAACCGATTTATTTCATTTTTTCAGAACAAAAATTCGGAAAATAATTTCCGAGCCCCCTTTAAAAATTCGAAGTCCCTGATATATGCAGAGGCTTCAGAAACTGAAAAACTGGTACTAAAAACCGGTTTTTAAAGCATATCTCCGCCATTTATAAACCGATCTTGCTGATTCAAAAACCGAAATTTTATAAAAATATTTGTGACCGATCTGTATAAAAATAAAAATCTATAGCTTAAACCAGGGCTTCAAAAAATAATAAATGCGTTTTGTCCGATATCTCAGTTATTATTGAACCGATTTATTTCATTTTTTTAGAACAAAAATTCAGAAAAAAATGTCCGAGACTTCTTTGTAAAAACGAAGTCCCTAGTATATACCAAAGAGTAACAAGAGACGAAACTAATTGTCAAAAACCTAAGTCGGTTGTCAAAAACCTAACTCATGCAACAACAAAATACATGTAATCAAATACATTTTGTTGTTGGCAAAAGAAAATAAAAACACATTTTTGTTTACAAAACAACAATTTTGTTTAAATGTCAATCGAGAATTTCGTCTCTATATGCTACTCTATGGTATATACAGAGGCTTCAGAAACTGGAAAACCGGTTGTAAAAACCGGTTTTTTTAACATATCTCCGCATTGTATGAACCGATCTTGCTCCAATAGCAAAAATCTCGAAAGGATATCCGATCGTTTGATATATATATTATATATGTCAGTTATCGGTGGGCTTCATAAACGCCATTTCAACCGACACACGGATGGACGGACATGGTCCTATCGTCATCATTTCTTACAAGGATCCCGAAAATGTAAACTTTTTTGCTCTCCGACGAAAATTGTGGGAATTACAAACGGAATGACAAACTTATATATACCCTTTACACCTGTGGTGAAGGGTATAATAACGGCAGATGCCATACATTCGGCTAATTTTTTTAGCCGATATTAGTCATAAATTTCGGCGGCGGCTAGAGTTACTAAAAAGTCGGCGGCGGCTTAGCCGTGACTAATACTCGGTCGGCTTCGATCTCTGGACAAACACAATAAAACCAAAACAAAAAAATAAAAAAAATAAAATAACCAATTGCACTTAAAATTTTACAAAATGAATCCTTTAACGTAAGTAATACAAGTTGTATTTTGTGAAATTTTGTGAAATTTATTAAGGTAGTTGAAAGTCGACGTTTTATACACAACCCGAAGAAATGTAGTTCCATAATACAAAAAACAAGGTATTTTCAATAGATTGGAACCAAGGTATATTCACAATTAGGTAGAGTTGAAAACACAGCTGACTTTTTTTTTCTTTTTTTTTATATGGTGTTTGTTTCTATGTGTGTTTTGTTTACATTTTTTATATCATTTTTGTTATTGTTTCAATGTACAAAATTTGACATTTTACGAAAACAAATGAGAGACCTTTTTTTTTGTTGTATTTGTTGTAGAATTGCTCTAACCTAATAGTAAATAAGCCTTGGATTGGAACAAATCAAGATTAACAGCACAGTTGAAATAAAAATATTTTTTTTTTTATCGTTACGTCGAGTCTATATTAGAGAAATTTCTATCAAGACAAACGTCAAATTTTTGTTTGAGTTGCAGATAATTTTTTATCTCTGTCAATTATAGGGGAAAACGTATGTCATAATAAGCCATGCAAAAAGTACCAACAACAATCAAGATGGCGTCTTTTACTAAGCATTATCAAGACAAAGTTGTCAGAGCTCGAACGCCGACAATTTTCTTTTAACTTTGAGTCTACATTAGACAAATTTTTATCAAGACAAACGTCAAAATTTTATCAAGATAAAGATTTGTCTAATGTAGACTGAATTTGTCAGTGTTATTGCAGCGTTAAAAGAAAATTGTCAGCGCTCGAGCTCTGACAACTTTGTCTTGATAATGCTTAGTAAAAGACGCCATCTTGATTGTTGTTGGTACTTTTTGCATGGCTTATTATGACATACGTTTTCCCCTATAATTGATAGAGATAAAAAATTATCTGCAACTCAAACAAAAATTTGACGTTTGTCTTGATACAAATTTCTCTAATATAGACTCGACGTAACGCTGCAATAACACTGACAAATTCAGTCTACATTAGACAAATCTTTATCTTGATAAAATTTTGACGTTTGTCTTGATAAAAATTTGTCTAATGTAGACTCAAAGTTAACAAAAGTTTTGCTGATATCTATGTACATCAGGGATCGGCGCTCTTAAATTTTATATTCTCTTTTTGTGTATGGTCTGTATAAGAGCTCATTTACACTGGGGATTATTACTGCGATTTTTTATTATATTTTGTTTTGAAGTTGCTTCTAAATCCCTTCTACATTTACACATATAAATTTGTATTATGAAATTTTTTAAAAAATGTTTGACAAAAATCAACAAATCAGAAAAATTAAAAATAAATTTAAAAAAATTTCCTGAAATTTTTGGCTTTCCGTCGACGTGTAACATTTCTTACCCTGATTGCTTCTCTACACCCTAGCCTATAAACGTAAAAGTTGTAGCGATTTTTTCGAAGGGAAATCCCCAATGTAAATGGGCTCTAACTCTCCTGCTCTTATATTGTGCACGGAATCAGTTTTTAAGCTTATAATTTCATAATATCTTGTTCTTAAACAATTTATTGTCTGTAATAAAAACTATAATTCAATATTAAAAAAATTTGCTTAAGAAAGTATTAAAAAATTTATTAAATTACAGTGGAAGTTCGCTACTACGAATTATATATTATCAGGCCCTTTCGTAGTACCGAAAAATTCGTATTATTGAACAACGCATTTTTATGTTCCAATTCAAATAATTCACATAAAATATTTAGATTTTATTAATATATGTATATATATTAAGGCGACTCACTCCCTATGGAAAGAAAAAAGGTGGTTTTATGATGTCCCCAAAATATTTTGGTTCTACTGCTGACCGTTCGTGAGCTGGACCATTTTTCAAAAAGGTATTTCTTCCAGTTTTTTTAATTTTTTTGTATTTTCTCCCATAGGAACAGATATAAAATGTGATATCATTTAAAAGGTATTTGGAAGGCGCGTCCATTGGTATGAATTGCTGATGACTGTTCATAATTTATTTCAAAATTCTTTCAATTTCGTGGTTTATCAGGCAGTCAAACTGACTTAAAATTTTACATAAACATAGTCAATATGGGTATCAAAATTCTTCTTTTGATAAGAGCTACCAATTGGAATTAAAATATTTACAAACATTGCAATAGTTAGAATGAAATCAATAAATAACATTAACAGTGAATGCAAAAATCCGTAAAGGACTAAAATTATGACAATTTTATGTATTGAAAACGTTTATTGACTGTAAAACGTTATACAATATAATAAATTGAGGGTTTATTCCCAGCAGTCTTTGAAAGAGAGCCATGATTCTAATGAAATTATTCAAATAACAGGTAAAAGTTTTGCGCATAAATTGAATCACAATAACATTTTTATAAAACATAACTTCAGTTTTTACATTTTCCGTTGATGTTTTTTGTTTCTATTTTAACATTTTTGTAATTTCCGTTAATGAGTTCACTTAAACAGTTAGTTTTTATCAAAAGAGGAATTTTGATACCCATATTGGCCATGTTTTTATAAAATTTTAAATCAGATTGTTTATGTGAATTTAAAGAATTTGAAAACAAATATTAAACAGATACCAAAAACTCATGTCCAAAGGCAAATAGAAATGTATTAATTTGAATTTTCAATAAAAGTAACAAACAATGCTGTGAAAAAACCCTAATAAATAGGATGTTTCATGGAATAAAAAAATATTGAGGTCACTCTTAGATATGTTTTATATACCAATGGAAGCACGTTCCAAATAGATTTTAAATGATACCACATTTTCAATGTGTTGCTTTGGGAGAAAATACAAAAAAGTTAAAATAACTGTAAAAAAGACCTTTTCGAAAAATGGTCCAGCTCACGAACGGTCAGCAGTAGAACCGAAATATTTTGGGTAACATCAGAAAACATATCAGAGCAAATTTTGAGTGTGGTAACAAAGTCACTTTTTTGAATGAGTCGCCTTAATATATATCGACCATTCCATGAAAGAACGCCCGAAAAAGTGTATTTTTTTACTTTCGATAAAAATTAAAAAATACATAAACTCCATTAAGCCTTTTATCAATTTCTGTTTTCAGTTTTGTGAAATTGCAAAAACTCGCGATTTTATTTCGCTTTTTAATTTTCTCAAAAACCAACAAAATTTCAAAAGTATGTTACTTTGAATAGCAATATCTCTGGGAAGACTGAATTTTAATGATTTAAACGGCCTTAAAATTTCGCATATGGCGGCTTTACGACGAACATTATTTTTAAAAAGATTTTTTTAAAATGCATTTTAAAGCAATTGCATTTTTCTTTAAATATGCTATTCAAAATTTTTAATTTTTTAACATAATTGAAAAGTTTGGAATCTTTACATTAAAATAAAAGTGTAAAATTTTTGGGACGCGAAAATCTTATATGCATAATCCAATTTTTATAAAAACATGTTCCAAATTTTTCATATAAAAATAACATTTTTTTCTTGTTTTTGGAATTTTCTTTAAAATTTGTATAAAAGTTAACAAAATATAAAAAATATGAAATTTTAAATATTCATATCTTTTGAAGTTATTGATGGATTTCTGTAATTTAAAAAGCATTTAAAAGTCCATTGTATATTTTATGTGTAATTTAGTCAGCATTTCGAAAACCACCTCTTCGATCCATAATATTTTAAAAATATAAATGCAGTTTTTAGATGCATTTTTGTTAGTTGCGAATTCATTAAATTTTAATTTTTCAAAAGTGTATTTAAAAATGATTTGTTTATTATAACTTAAAACAATAATTAGACCAGTACATAAAGGTTTACTATTTTTAACGAATTTTTAGAAAGTAACATAATACATTTTTTTTAACAAAATATGTAAAGCTACTCATAATACCAGAAAAATACAATTATTATATGAAAAAATTTAAATTAGTTGAAGAAAAAGTGAAATTGTGCATAGTATATGTGTGCGTCCCAAAAAATTCAGATTTTTATTTCCAAATATGTTAAAAAATTAAAAAAATTTAATTGCATATTTAAAGAAATTTAAAATTTAAAAAATGCAATTTCATTAAAATGCATTATTAAAAAATATATTACAATAAAATATAATTACAATAAAAATGCCGTTTAAATCATTGATTTCCTCAAAGCCTTCCTATAAATATTGTTATTTAAAGTTGTATACTTTCGAGATTTTTTAGTTTTTTTTCGAAAATAAAAAAGCGAAATAAAACCGCATATTTTTTGAATTTCGCTAATCTGAAAACGGAAATCTATATAGACATCCACAAACCTTTTACGTGCAAAATTTTATAAAAATCGAAAGACACTTGGTCATGGAATGGACGATATATATTTTTATAAAAAACTACATAACGAAACAAGATATAATTAATTTGTATTATTTTGAATTAATTTTTTGTACTTAAACAGGCATGAAAGAACATACTGATGTATGTACATATACTTATAACAAAAAAAAAAAAAAAAAAAAAAAACAATTTATGTACGTCGTTTTTGTCAATATGAATCAAAAAATGTATCATTATTTTTATTTTTCTTGAAAAATGTAACGGAAATAATCTTAAAATATAATCTTAAAGTAGGGTCGAAAAATTATTAAAATTTTTAAAGTTTACAAGGCTTTACCAAAGGTATAGTAATCAAATCAACGATTAGTAAAGCTGTGTTAAGTTTTTTTGAATACGGCTGCAATTCTTTAGAAAAGTGCTAAATTTTAAATAAAGTAATTAGAATACAAATTTTTGTTATTTTTGATTTTTTAATTTGTATGGTTTACGCATATTATATTGGTGATATTCTTAAATCTAAAGGAACAAATCAATTCATATATAACATTTACACCAAGTTGAACGATCTACATTTATCATTAACAAGGTGTTAGTGTTAATGTCAAATATTTTATGTTAGGTGAAGACGACGAGTTATGGGAAACGTTTACTAAAGCCCAAATTACAATAGCGCGTAGTCAGCAACAGTATCAGCAAAAATTATCAGCTGATCACTGTCAGCACAACATGTTGCTGCCGTTATAATTTCAAATCAGCGTAGGCAGCCACAATTTACAACCACCATCTAGCTTTGTTCTACTTGTTTATTTTAGCCTCTCATTTATTTGCTCACTCTCTTTGTCTCGCTCTCAATCTGAATACAGCGCAGTGAATTTAGAAACAGGGCTAAATGAAACAGCACTGCAAACTGCTGCTGACCAAATGTAATCAACACCGTAACAAACTGTGCATTTTAAATAATCAGCTGATTATGGCAGCACACACTGCTGCTGACTACGCGCTATTGTAATTTGGGCTTAAGACTTATTCGCATACAAGCGGTCAATTCATTGATCTAATAAACCCAACTCTAGATATTAGTTTTTTTTTAATGTATTTTGCAGTTTCCGAAAGTTGTGATTTTAATCCGAATCTTGAGTATTTCAAAAAGGGATCATTAAAGATATGAGATACAATATGTCGCTAAGGATACACATTGCATTCAAAATTGTATTTTCCCTAGAAATTTGGAGGTCTTTACCTACGAACTTTTTGAGCGGTTCTGATAATACATATCCTTCAGTTCTCTGTAGGTTATGTGTTATCAGAAGCGGTACTTAGATACAATCGTAAACCGCATTTATATTAAAAAAAATTTTAAGTATTGCTGAGTGCTAGTGCACTCACAATTTAGTGCACTATAGTGACAAAAAATTGATTTTTAACTACCCCTGTCAAATAATTATATGTGCAATATTTGTTTTATAGTTTTTATATATTCCAAGAGTGATACAAATTTCTTTGGTTTATATATATTTTTTTTTTTTCATTTTTATCTTTTATTTTTTTTGCAAAATTTTAGGTTCCTCTTGGCATTGTATTCGAAGTACCGTTATAATAAACAAATCATTGGCTAAATTTTAACAGAAAATAATTATATGTGCAAATTGATATTTTTACTCAACAGACTGACATAAAGTTCACAGTTAGAACCGTTTAACCAATTAAAGTTAAAATTAAAGTTATTGGGGAATATTTAAGACACTTGGACCTAAAAAAATAATATTTTTTTGTTTTTTAGTTAAATTTATATCCAAAACATGTCACCGGAACGTGAACTGTCGGTTGAAGTGCTGAAATCATTAAAGTAAGGCACTATTTATGTTAAATTTCGCAAAATGGCGTATACAGAAAATATTTATCATAATGCTGTT
This sequence comes from Protophormia terraenovae, assembly GCA_951394005.1. Classification (NCBI taxonomy): domain Eukaryota; kingdom Metazoa; phylum Arthropoda; class Insecta; order Diptera; family Calliphoridae; genus Protophormia; species Protophormia terraenovae. The sequence continues at coordinate 72,959,905 of OX596073.1, read as the reverse complement.
GCAAATTTTCAAAAAATCTGAGAAATTGATTCTAGGAGTGGCAACCATAGTACGGAAAAATTCGGATTACGAATTTAATTTTAAGTTTTTATTCGCTCTTACTGATATTATTCGTAAATTTAAAAATAAAATTCACTTTTTGGATTAAATTTGTATTCTTTACTTTTTTTAATTTGAGTTACGAAAATAATCTAAAAAACTTTTCTTTTTAATTTGTATTTATGTGTAAGATCGTTATTTTACGATTACAAACGGTTCAGCGTTTAAATTTCTTCTCCTTATGACTATGCATCAATATTAAAAAAAAATTTTAGCAAATTTTCTTTGTTTTGATTTTGCAACTATAGTTTTTTTTAGTATTTATTTTAAGCAATTTTGTTACTACTAAAATTTCTTCTATGAAGAATAAAACACATGTATGTATATTGAAGTATGTATGTTAAGGGCAAGGCATGTATTTGTTGGTATACATACACACATACATACATACTCCGATATACATGTGTTTTATTCTTCATAGAAGAAATTTTAGTAGCAACAAAATTGCTTAAATAAAAATACTAAAAAAAAACTATAGTTGCAAAATCAAAACAAAGAAAATTTGCTAAAAATTTTTTGCAGCAAACGAAGAAAAATTGTTCGTGTGCTATATGTGTCCGAAAAAATTATGTATACAAGACTAAAACACAAAGTATTATTTTTCTATGTTAATTTATGTACGAGTTGAATACATTTTGTTTATGCTAAAAGAAATTGTAAAAAACGCTGCAATTTTTATTGACAATACTGCAAAATAGAAAAATAATTTTAGTTGCAATTATAAACAAAAATGAAACGGTAAAAATATTTTTAGTATTTTTTTTGCTAGCAGCAGATATTTATTGCAAAATGTGATAAATATAGTATTAAAATCAAACCCTGAACGGTTCGGTCGCCACAGACATGATGTGCGCAATAAAGTGGTTGAAAAAAAAAGTAAAAACGAGAGAAGAAGACATAGTCGGTCAAGCCCGACTATATGATACCCTACACCATTTCAATCCACATAATTTTGTTTTTACTTATATACAACATACTTGTGTTAAATATTAACATAATACTAACATTTGTATGGGATTTATGCACGTTAGTGATTTTAGGAAGAGGAGTTTATGTGGGAGCTATGGTCAGTTATGAAATTCGGCAGACGGATTTTTACACTTATAAAACATATTGGTGCTAAATTTCATTAAAATATTCCTATTTTTAAGGCATCTATAAGTGTTAAAACTCTATTCCGGGAGGACATTTGTATGGGGACTAGTTGACGGATGGACATCGTTAACTCGACTCAGAAAGTGATTCTGAGTCGAACGGTATACTTTAAGGTGGGGGTCCGAAGATTTTTCTCTGCGTTACAACTTCTGCATAAACACATAATACCCCAAACACCTATGGTGGTGTAGGGTATAAAAAGGTTCGTTGTGTGCATGTACACTTATACATGTAGATGTGTATATAAAAAAATACTTTTTTTAGTGGTATATTGTCGATTAGAAAAAAGCCTAACTATAAAACTGCAATGATATTTGTTATTTTAAATTTGTAAGTTTATATGTATGTATGTTCGGGCTTATAATGGCGGCTGTGTACATGCCGTACGAGGCAGCCGATCCACCAGGCATCGCTCAAGGACATCAACAAAAGATGTGAGTTGGTATACGATTTTATAACTTGTTATGATCTACACATCTGTAATAGGGGTAGTACTCCTACGTTCAGAACGAAGGATAGGGAAACAGTTATAGATGTAACGCTGGCTAACCGTGGGGGAAATTATGTTAGGGATTGGAGAGTAGTTTTGGATTATTCTTTTTCCGACCATAGCATGATATCTTTTAGTCTCAACTTTGAGAAAGCGAGGGAGCAGCCCTATAGGAACTCGAGAAGGACAGATTGGAAGTCCTTTAGGAGGTCAGTCTGTAGGGACCTTAGGATACTGAGGACTGGAGAGATTCAGTTGAGGGTATCGAGTTGGTGGTGAATAATTTCACGAATGTTATTAGGAATAGTTTTGTGCTCAACTGTCCAGTAACATTTACCTTACGCAGGGAAAGTTATCCCCCCATTCGAATAAACAATGTCCAAATACCTGAACAGGATAAAGTAAGATATCTTGGTATTCACCTAGACCGGCGTTTAGCATGGACTCGTCATATAGAATCCAAAGTTACTCAAATAAAACTAAAATCTGCCCAAATTCATTGGTTAATTGGTCCAAAGTCAGCTCTAGACTTGGACTATAAAGTACTGTTATATAAAGCAGTAATAAAACCTATATGGTTATATGGCATACAGCTCTGGGGAACAGCCTCCTCATCAAACATTGAAAAATTACAGAGAAGACAGTCCAAACTCCTAAGAATAATAACAGGTGCATCATGGTACGTCAGAAATAGCAACATCCACAAGGATCTCAATATTCCTACAATTCGTGAGGAGATAAAGAACAGTAGCATCAAATATATGAAAAATTTATCTGAACACCCAAACCCTCTCGCTAGGGATCTGCTAACTTTTGAGGGTCACAGACGCCAGAAGAATGGAAACACTGGATTTTGGAAGATAACACTACTAATGAAAACTCTACGTTGGATTTTGCAGTGGCAATATCAACAATAATTCAAGTTTAGGTTAAGATTTTAATACTTATTGTAAATTTCTGAAAAAGAAAGATAAAATAAAAACTAATATATATGTAAAAAAAAAAATTGTCCAGTGATTTATCCTGGAAAAAGGAAACAGCGGAAATGGTGGACTAGGGAACTTAAGGACCAGTGGTCTACAGTTAGGAAGCTGTTTAATAGAGCCAAACTAACGAGGAGCGATGAGGATTGGAATAGCTATAGGGATAGTTTCTCTAAGTATAAGAAGGACATTAGAAGAGCGAAACGGACTTCATGGGTAAATTTCTGTGAATCGGTGGACTCTGTTAACGAGTTGTCTAGGTTTAGGCGAGTATTATCCAAGGACCCAGTGGCACCTGGATACATACTACGTGCAGATAGCTCGTGGACAGAGTCTAGCTCAGAGTCCCTCAGTTTACTTATGGAGACTCATTTTCCAGGCTGTAAGGATATAGAATCTGATGGAGGGACAGGTAGCGTCAGTGATAACCTACAACCCGAATCAGATGCTGGGGATACCGATGTGATAAGGGAGATGATCACTAGAGACAAGGTATTATGGGCGGTAAATTCATTCGAGCCATACAAATCTCCGGCCCGGATGGAATATTTCCGGCCATGCTACAGAATGTCGATGAAAGAGCCATCTCTCTATTTTTAAGGAATGTCTTAGAATGAAGTACATTCCCAGAGGGTGGAGAGAGGTAAGGGTCATTTTCATACCCAAAGCGGGTAAGACGACTCACTCGAAGCCCAAGGATTACAGACCGATCAGCCTATCGTCTTTTCTATTGAAGACAATAGAAAGACTGATCGATCTTCATCTTACGACTAGCATAGGAACTCAGGTCATTAGCGAGTCTCAACATGCTTATCTTAAAGGTAAGTCCGTTGAGAGTGCTCTGCATGACGTTGTGAGTTACATTGAGCGGGGTCTGCTGCAGAGGGAATATACCATGGCAGCTTTTCTCGATATAGAGGGGGCCTTCAATAATATCACGATAGAGGCTACTGAGGAATCACTTGTTTCGCTGAATATAAGTAGGCTCCTTGTTGAGTGGATAATTCTGATGCTTAGCAGCAGGGTCATCAACTCAAGCATGGGAGGCACTTGTATGAGGAAACTCGTGACTAGGGGCACACCGCAAGGGGGCCTTAGGCCGCAAGTTGTATACTAGATCTACACTTCGGTTGTAAGACCGATTCTTACTTATGGCTGTACAGTCTGGTAGAAGGTATTGGGTAAAGGAACGTATAGGAAACTTCTCTCTAAAGTTCAGAGGTATGCTTCAGTTGGCATCTCAGGTGCCAGGACACCTCAGGCGGCGATGGACATAATCCTCCACCTTCTTCCAATTGAGGATTTTGTGAGGGGTATGGCTGTCCGCGGCCTATTTAGATTGAAGGAATTGGGATTATTAGGTACCTCTAGAGCGGGGCACGTCAGCATACTAGATGAAGTCAAATTCAACGGTTGGACACTATCCTTGGCTGAGCCTACGGATTATGTCGGGACTACGATTGACTTCGGGGCTACTCCCGCTTTGGTGTTACCTAGCAGGGACCTCTGGGATGGAGTAGAAAAGCTCTATGGAGGGTGTGCGGTCTTCACGGACGGTTTGAAGATGGAAGTTGGCACTGGTGCAGGTGTATACTTTATCGCCTATGTGATGGAAATCACACGATTGTCATTTCACATGCGTTTTGAAAATCGCCAAATTTATTTTAGCATGTGCTGCAGTTCACGCGTTTTACTTGTTCGATTTCTCTCAATTTGATCAGCTGTTTCTATTAAACCGCTTATGTATGAGAAAACAAATAAGAAAGAGAATAATGGACTAAATTTTAAATTTCATATTTTACTTAAAATTGGTAGAAAATATTACTAGTTTTTACCTAAATGAAAAGAAAACATATTAAGTTTTATTTTTACGTCATATTTATTGTTTTTTGAAGCCATGTTTAAGCAAAATAGACAACTTCACTTTGGTATAAGCATGCGATTTGAAATCTCCTATTTTCTTGTGATTGTGAACCACATCACACCTATTATGCGATTTGAAATCGTAATCGCCAATTTTATGCGATATGTGATTCTCATCACATAGCCGTATGGGAACTGATATCAGACGATCCTACAAATTGTCTGACAGTTGTAGTGTCTTTCAGGCAGAGATTCTTGGCATTTATAAGGCTCTAGGCTTGATTGAGGGGAATGTTGAACGAGGGTCTGAGATTACTATCTATGTTGATAGTCAGGCAGCGTTATTGGCTCTGACTAGTCATTTTGTTAGGTCCAGATTGGTACTTGAGTGCAGAAGGGAATTGAGAAGGTTAATGGATTCCTATATGATGAGACTCTGTTGGGTTCCTGGTCATTGTGACATTCTTGGCAACGAAATAGCCGATGAGCTAGCTCGCAGTGGCTCGGAGCTAGATAGGTCTTTCATAGAGTCATCTGTTAAGATTCCAATTGGGTCCTTCTTTAGGGCCATAAGGGAGTGGACTCTGGACAACACGAATCGAGCCTGGAGTGACAGATCGGACTGCAGAGTTTCTAGGGCATAATGGCCTAGCTTAAAACTGGCGGATTCCAAGCATCTTCTAGGTATGAGTCGTGGTAGTCTTAGAGTTATAGTAGGTATGGTTACGGGTCACTTCTCAATAGGGAATATGATGAGTAAGTGGGACATTGGCACATCAGATTTTTGTAGAACGTGCGATGATGTTGAGGAGCTAGAGACAGTGGAGCACATACTCTGTCACTGTGTAGGGCTTCAGCGTAATAGGTTGAAGTGGTTTGGAAGCCACACACTACATGAACTAGGTGAGGTTAATGGCAAAGGACTTGTCAACCACATAGGGTTTGAAATGGGAATAAAATGGCTTAGGAACAATCATAACTGATTGATTGGGTATAGGTTCCACTTTTTCTTCTTTCTATCTCTTGTATATTTCTTATTTATCCTCGTATATTTCTATTTCTCTCTTTCTATCATAAAGGGATCACAATGGGCCTTTCGACCTCTGAGTGTAGACGTGAATACGCCACCCTTTCTAACCTAACCTATGTATGTATGTTTGTATGTATGTGTGTAATAGAGCCCTGCAAACTGTGTATTATAATTACAAGCATTACAAGCCACTTGATATTTTTCAAGTGCTGTTATCAGTGTGTGTGCGGAGCAATAAATACTGTTCTACAGGCACTTAAAACCATACAAATACTGCGTGTGTGCTTAAAATTTATGAACAAATCATGCGTGTGTTATGATAGCGACCAAACAAGACATGAGAGTGCGACGCTAAAAAAATACGAGACTTTTGACCACTTGTTTGTTTCAATAGGAAAAAAAGAAAGATTTTTTTCTGTTTTCTTTGCATGTTTTTCTATGAACAACATATGTATGTGTGTGTGCGATCATTACCGCGAAAAAGAAAAACCAACAATAAAATGTAGGCATAAATATATATGTATGTGTGTGTATGCAAGAACATTTATAAACAACCTCTTTGCACACATTTTTTGCCACACACAGCAACTACGTATTACAAAAAACCAACAAATCATTAAGACCACTTGAATGCTTTAAATAATTTCTCAACGTCTTGTATGCTTTGCTTTTTTTTTTTTGCCACACCACTTGTTTACGACAAATGCTTTGAACGTACGGATTTGCAGTCGCTCATACACACTACGCACTTGCTTTGCTTCGGGCATCGAACAGTACGAACAGTATTTATTGTTGTTTTTGCACATGTTGGCTATGAAACACACACTTGAAAAGCAAGTGGATTTGCTTTTCAAATCATCTTACGCAGGAGTCTAGTATGTATGTATGTACAGTATATTATTTAGAAAGTAGCTATCGTAAAAAATAATTGTGTTGTTGGTGTAATATCAATAAATTTTTGATTTTTGTGTAAACAAATATTTATTGAAGAAATGCAACAGCAGAAGAGGATTTGTTTATAAGCAAAAAATGTTTAAAAGGTCAATAAATTTGAGTTTTTTAAAAGTAAATAAGGGTTGATTACAATGACAAAAAATATTTTATGACAATCATAAACATACATTGCATGGATTGATTGGAGAAAAATTTTATGGGATTATAAAATTTTGTAAATTAAATATTAATCGCAAAATATATGTATATCTACATACATGTATGTCCAAAATAATTATTTTTATTGCTGTCATATGAAATTGTGAAACGTAAAAAATATACAGTATGTAAAGAAAATGTTTTTACATTGAAGAAAAAATTATTATTTCAACTTTATTTTACAATATTTGCAAATGTTTATAACATTGCAAATTTTTTTTGTTACATTTTGTTTTAGGTATATTTCTTTAACGGATTTTACTAGAAAAAAATTCATTATGAATGTAATTACGAAAATACAACAACAAAAACTACACATACCCTTTAATCTACCTGTCAAGAAAATGTTTTTACATTTGCGTTTTTTTCGCTATGTGAAACAATTTTTGAACTTTGGGATGTATTATTGCCAAAAAATCATCAGTGTGATAATTATAATCACATTGTACAATAATATGCGTTCAAATCCATGATATATATTACGAGTAATCCATAAATTATATATTAAGTAAGTCAAGAGAAAAAACTGCAGATCATAAACCCATTTGGGGTTTTTTATAACCTCCAATTCGGGAAAATTGTTAAAGATATTGTAAAAATGTATTACTTATTAAGATATATACTTAATAGAATATTAAATCGATCCAAAATTCCCGTAATATTGTAGTTGATATCTCTTTAAATCCATCTTCTTCAAATATTTGGAAGACTTAAACCTAGAAAAATTAAGAAAAATTTGAATATATCCACTAGGGCTTATAATAAAGTGCTGTGGAAAGGGTATATCAATTTTATCTTCCAAGAAACAATGAAAAAAACACAGATGGATTACAATTACAGATGGAAAACTACATGGAAATAAACACTCTCATGGGGACAAAGTATTCAACAATTATAATTATTCCCAATGATTTAAGTTGATAAGCTTAAAAAGTTATGGAAAGAATTATATGTTGTACAGGAATGTTTATACTATATAAAAGTACAATTTAATATGGTCAGAATACGCCGAAAACCTTCAAAGTTCTTTAGAAAGCATTTAGAAAATTAAATAGTAAATATCCATACTTTCGTATTTAAAAGATATTGTTAAATAAAGATAAATTTTATTCAAAATAGTTGGAAAATCGGTTTTATTATGAAATAAAACAGATGTGCAGTAACATTTCTAGACTTTTAAAGCTCATTTAATAAAAGTGTTAATAAATATGAGTTTATGAAGGATGAAAACTAAAATTCAAGTCAAGAGAAAAATAATGACTCCAAGCATATAAGAGCAAATAATGATAATGCAGCAAAATTTATTTACATAAAGCTTTAAATATACCAGCATAAGGTTCAAACTTTCATCGCACATCATTTGTTTCTCCTTATTTGAAGAACAAAGTGACAAAAAGGTATTACTACAGGACCATAATGAACTAAAAAAAACGCACTAATGTTGGAATATACAAAATTCCAATTGACTGTGACATTCATTAATAATTTTATTTGATGAAAAAGGTTCCACAAACAATTATATACACCAGCTGTTACCATTTTAAATTAAAAATTCTGAAAAATTTTGATTTTCTTAAGCAGTTTTATAAATGTAAAAAAAATTTCTTGACACTAAGATTTTTGTGTTTGTTTAGTTTTTGCTCCATTTCTTATAGTTTAAATCATTAAATATTAAGTTTCTTTGAGTTATATAATAATAAAAATATTAATTAACAAATTCGTATTAAAAATTTTTACAAATTTTTTTTGGGTCCTGCTATTTAACTGTTCCTAAGATAACGGAATTTCATTATTTGTTTACTTTTTCTCTTTTATTTTATATTTATTTGCAAAAAAAAAATCAATGTAGTTGTAATTTCAATTGGAAAAAATAATAGGGACGCACTACAAAAAATTACCATTAGTCAATAAAAAATATTATTTTTAACATAAACATATTAAAAATCCGTTTATGTGATTAATTTAATCATATTGGTTTCGTGTTTATGATTTATGTCTTCGGTAAATAAATTTGAAAATGGGTCGTGGTGTTCATTGTACTGAATCTGAAAAAATTTTATTCTTAAATTAAATTCGGATCAATTAGAAAAATTGCACAGATAATGAAGTGTTCCAAAACTAAACCGTCAAACACGGTAGTGGTTCTATAATGCTATGGGGATGTTTTTACGTCCTCTGGAGTTGGTCCAATAGTTTGGATTCAGGGAAAAATGAATGCTGCTGACTATATAGACATTCTCCAGAATAAAATGCTTCCATTTGCTGAGGATGAAATGCCACTAAAATGGGAATTCATGTAGGATAATGATCCCAAGCACTCCGCTAGAAGCGTCAAAACGTGGTTTCAGCAGAATGAGGTGCCTGTAATGGAGTGGCCGTCCCAATCACCGGACTTAAACCCCATTGAGCATCTCTGAGGAGTCCTCAAAAATAAAATTGGTAGCTTTAAATAAAAAAATAAACAAGAGTTGTGGGAAAAAATTCAAGAAACCTGGTACTCAATTCCGCCCGAGGTATGTGCGAATCTTGTGGGATCTATGAATCGTCGTTGTCAGGAGGTTATAAAAATGAAAGGATCTTCAACCAAGTATTAAAAAGTATATGGAAATGATGGTAATGTTAAAAAAAAAATAAATAATTTTTCCAAAACATTAAGTGTCCCTATTATTTTTTCCAGGCCTTTAAAAAAATATATATTTTTTGGCAGAACTAGTTACTTATTTTTGCTTTATAAGTTAAAATATTTGAAGTTATTTAATATTATGTACATATATATTTTTTAATATTTATAGAATAGTAAATAAAAAAGTAAGAATATATTTTGAAAAATTAGAGTGTCCCTATTATTTTTTCCAACACTGCATATTATAATAATTCTAATTTTCCCAAATCGTTAATTGAAAACATGTATTTACATACATGAATACATACATATGCAAATAAAAAACACACACTCAATTAGCTATGTATTGTCATAAACATTGTGTTGTTGTTTGATTTTAACAAACAAAAGAAAAACATGCAGTTATAAACACACAAGCGCATGTACAAATATCTTTAATATCCACACAACACATTTTTTATATCGTTGTACACGAAAATAAAATTTTTGATCTTCGAACAAATTTAAAAATTAAATTTGCAAACAAAAAAATAAAATTCGTTCTAAAAAATTAGGATTAAATTCCCTGATAAAAATTTTGTTCCGAACGAATCAAAAAATTAGCGTTCTACCTACTCTGGCGGTAACCCATAATCAGTTGCTGGTTAGCGGGACATAAGACATTTTTCGATGAAAAACAACATGTTTTATAGAAAAATAAAGGCGAAATGAACGTTTTTTAATAACTGGTAATGTGCAACGAATAATAAAGGAGGTTTTAGATTAAAATTATGACTCTAGTGCGGCAAAAACATAACTTATATAGCGGTACAAAAATCCACACGCAGGATTTTATGATTAATATACATTTTTATTTATAAACTTTAACTACACCATGAGTTCATGTGCATAAGAGATGAAAAATATTATATTTTAATCACCCAAGTGTATATCATAAATATTAAATGGGTATTCGTCATTTACAAAAGGCATGCTTGAAGCGTAATCATAGTGTCGAATCGCACATAATGTAAGTCGATTTTAGTAATAGAGAGAAGTTGAAAATATTATTGGACGTAGCAAAATTAATTCACAGCACAACATAAATTTACTGGACAAAAAGTCCAATGGCTTAACTGATGAATTTCCTATTAGAATTAGATTTTTCAGTAAAATAATGTGACGATCGATTTTTAAGTCACAAAATATATTTAAATATATTTCTGCAGCGACCAGTAATGATCCTCAGACCTTCATGAAAGCTTCCATAGGTGGATAGCGATCGTCAAGCTTATTTTGTCCGTTATCGGGAGATGTCCGTCTATGGGATATGGTACATATTTTTTTTACAAGGGGTAATTCTGTACTATATCTTTTTTATTTCAACATTCAAGATTGATTGTAATGAATTAACTTATAGATATATTCTTATTTATACATATATATCGTGAACTAAAATGCAAAAGGCCGTAACCACTGAAAAATCAAATACTGGTTTTATTTACTGGATTATAATGTACTGACCCAAACTACATTTATACAAAAAATTTCATGTTCATATCTTCAAAAATTACATCAATATTGACAAAAGTCAAAAGATCGGAACATTAATTTCATAAACGAAACGGTCGTAAAATTTGTTCCATTTAAGAAAAATTTTATTTAAAATATGTATGAAAAAAAATTTGAAAAATGTTACTTGATGGCTCAATTTTAAAGAAAAAAAAAATGTGGTTTCTTTTTTGCTTCTGCGGCATTTTCATTTAGACATTATTTCCAATAAATTATGTTTTTATGAAATTTATGACTTCAGTTCGCTTCTCTCCGTTTTCATTCCATTTTCTTAAAATGACTTTCTAAATTTAGTCATTTTTCGTGCGCGAAAAAAGTTTGACAAGTTTGACAACAAAGCCATCTACATATGTTGGCATGTTAGTCCATTTAAAAACGACAGGATTAACTTGGGAAAATGATCTTGGTGGCCTGGCCTCGATCTTAAACAGCACCCAATTACTTTTTTTATATGACTGATGACAATGTCGGTCTGCTTTGTGCAGGATTTCTATTCCCTTTGTTCAAAAAAGTTGTCAAGATTTGTAGAAATCTGTCGCCATTGTGTTTTACGACAAATCATGGACCCATCATCGAGACTGTCTTCAAGACATAGATAACTGGGACATGTTTTTAGGGATCAAGTTTTCATTTTATCTTTTCTAGTATGAAGAATTTTTAATCAAGTGTAAAAGTCAAAGTTGATTTGCAAAAATTACTTTAACTCAAAACTAGCAAAAAGTGTAAATAAAAATTAAATATGAATGCAAACACGTACAAAAATTAAGCAACTAATTTTACAATATTCGGAACATTTATTTTACCGTTTATGATTTTTGTCCGGCTATGAGAGACGCTTTCTTTAAAATACCGTTATAAATACCGATACCGATTAAATACTGTTTAAAGTTGGTTACCGTAACTGATACCGGCACCGAAATTATTATTTTGTTAAAAATACCGGTATTCAAATACCGTTTCCCTCTGTACCGGTATATACCGGTAATTTAGTTTCGGTATTTTAAAAATATATTTTTTTCAACAGAATATGGTATTGCAAAAATAATTTCTCATATAATTTACTTGAGAATATAAGAAAGATTAAATTATTTTTAATAATAAGTTTGTTTCATGTAATAATTATACAATTTTATTTTAAAGAGGACTTCTATTGTTTGTTTCTTGGTTATATCGTTTGCAATAAATATATTTTTAAAGATGTTTAAATACCTTAAACCTAGTGCGACTTTACTTTGATAATAAGTCTTAGTGCGAACACAAAAAAGACATGGGCATTTCAACTTACGATATGCTCTCAATTATTTGTCATTTGACGCCCATGAACGTACTGTTGAAATTAATGATAGGTTCTTAGTTAACTGTTTGATATTTGCTTCTATTAAGATTCTCTCTTTAATTTTAGTTTTTCCAAAAGACCAAAAATTTTCCTTCAGAAAGTTACAGCTTGGGCTATCTTTCCGGGAATTTTGACCGTGATTCCCTTTAATTTTAAAAGCACTTAAACGAAAGAAAACTGCATGAATTTTAACAAACGATTATATATTTTTTTTAACGAATAATATAATATGCTAAATCTAGCTGGGAACTAATTATATAATTTCATTATTATTTAAATTACTTGTATAGGAAGAATCTAATGTATGAATTCAAATAAATATCATGTCAGCACTAATAAGCAGCAAGTAAACTTAAACTCATTGAAAAAAACTTGTAAACATCTAAAATATACGATATAAATTTTTCATTGGTTTGAACAACATCCGGAATTAATCTAAATTTGAAAAAAAAAAAAAACATTAAGAAAGTTAAGAGAAAAAGTTAGTCATGTCAGACCATACAGCATCATGTTCCAATCATAGGAAGTTGATATTTTTCGAAAATATTATTTCATAATTTAGGTACATTTAAATATGCGATACACTTTGATTATTTTCAATAACGTTGATGGACCACCTTATTGAAGCTACAAACAATTTTATACTATTTGAATTCACATTTTTAAGTGAAATGCCGGGAAATCGAAAAGTCCTGGAAAATTTTCTTCTGAGCGACTTCAAAGTTTGAATTACATTTAAATTTCTCAACTTTAAAGGTTTCTAGTGAGTAAATGGGATAATGGGGAGTTATGGCCATAATTAGTACTTTCTTGTTGTAGCACTATTTCTCCTTTACAAAATCCTCCGGCTGTAATTGGCACATTAGCTCTTAATCTTACCTAAACAGTTATATGACATAAAAACTGTTTTGGGAATCGTATTTTCTTTAGTAATTTTTATGGCGATTGAAACGAGTATTCCTTCGATATCCGAAACGCATTTTCTATATCTGTGATGAAATAAAAAAAAATGTTTTTTTTTATGTTATTCTGTTTGTTCCTGCTACTTCACGGATTTTTTGCATTTATGCAATTTTGCATTTTGCAATTTTTAGAATAAAATTATTATTATTATTATTATTATTTTTTTGAAAAATGTCCAAATTTATTTGAAAGATTTTTGTGTGCATTAAAAACTATGGCAAATACAAATTTTGTCCAAATTTTTTACTTTATTGTACTGCAAAAAATTAAACCAATTTTTCTTTATAAAGTCGAGTTTAATATTTTAGTTTCGGTACCGGTATACCGATACCGATATAATTTAAAATATCTTTACCGGTACCGTTGCCGAAATAAAATAAAAATTGAATACCGATACCGTTATTCGTTTCGGTTTCCAACCTTGCTTTATAGTTATGCACATATAATTATTTGATTGGGGTATTTGCCATCACTATAGTTATAGTGAAACATTTCTTCACTACCACTAAAAAATTTTAGTGGTAGTGCTAAATTTACTAACTAAATTTAGTGGTAGTGAAAAAATTTGCACTACACTCAATAGTGCAAAATCTGAACAGTCAATACACATGAGCTTAGATAGAATATTTGTATACAATATATGTTTTAAAATATATTTTAAATGGAAAATTGATTTGTGAAAATTGGGTTTAGTATTTATTTTATATTTAGCAAATAAAATTTAAAAAAACATTATTTCATCTTCCAATTTAGTTCCACTAACATTAGTGGTGGATTTTTTTCTGCACTAAAGTATTAAGTGAAGAAAAAAATGTTGCACTAGGCTTGAGCTGAAAATATTTTAACTATCATTAATTAATTTTAGTGAAAAAACAATTTTTTTCACTACCACTATGCTTAGTGAGGCTGATATTTTTCAACTCACTCACTAAAAATTAAAGATTGTAGTTTAAACATTTTGCGCTATCACTAAGTATTAGTAGAAACTGTAAATTTAGTGCACTACCCCCAACTCCGTTATCAAGTAGTTAAAGGTAAGATAAACTAAAGTGAACAATAAAGTGAGCTTTATCTATTTTCGGTTATTATAACTTGGATTTAAAGTAAATTTTATAATTTTATAATTTTGATAATACGCCAAGATCAAAGCAAAACCGATTACTTTTGGCCATTTAACGTAGTGGCAACATGCACTATTTGAAAGTAACTACTAGTAACAGCAATATAAACAATTAAAAAACACCGAAATTTTTAAACTAATATACAACGCCGGAACAAATATAAGTATAGACAGAAAAATTACTATGATTTTATTTTTTTCTTTTATAAAGCATAAAATTTGGCATTTCTAAATGCATAAACCTTGGTCAGATGTTCTTAAAGTGACAGTTAAAGTGACCGGTAACATCCTAACTTTAGTTATGGGAAAGTTATAATAAAGGGCCTAAATGTAGCTCGCAAAAAGAAATTTTGGACAACCATAATATACATACATATATAGGAGTGAAATCAAAAGTTTAGTTGATTTGATGATTACCCCTTTTAATGTGATTTGTGGTGTGTTAAGCATCGTAAACAAAGAAAGAAAATTGTAAAATAAATAATACAACTTTAAAAGCAATGAACAAGCGCGAATGTTATATTCGGCCCGGCCGAATCTACACATCTGCTCAAAATAATAGATACACCTAGTAGGATGATGTTTAAAGGCCCAACCAGTCAACTTTGCAACGCAGAATGAAGAAAAGTAGCTTGAAACATTTTGTACAACCAGTCAACAAAAGTAAACGTATCATATGTTTTTGTATATTCATTGTTTAAACAACTCTGTTTTTCGGTTATTTTGTGAACAAAATAAACTACAGGTTTGTTAAAAACTTACGCAGCTACGTAAAAATCTATTTTCTGTAGATTTCTGCGATACGCTACCTAGAATTTTTGTGTCAATAGCTACATACACACATCTGCATAAAGTAGGTTGAAACAGCTGATTGCGATACGATGATTTTTAGTTGAGTGGTTGGGGCTTCAGAAATACTTCGAGTTTTTTTCTTTTTGAAAGCAATTTTATCTGGCAATACCACTTAAATGAAAAATATGGCAAGTATATGCATAAAAATTAATTTACACATACATTTTCGATTTAAATACCAAAAATAGTTGGTCATAATAATAGATACAGTTAATTCATTTATAATTTTTTTTTTATTAAATCGAATTCTATTGTACTTTTTTGATAATTTTTATATAATAAAATAAGAAAATTTTCATTTAGGTTGAAAATATTATAAACAAATAATATTTTGACACAGAAAATGGGAAAAAAGCCATCAGTGCATCAAATAGGAGAGAAAAATGGAAAATCGTTACTTGAATTTGCAAGTAGTAATTTAGGAATATATCGACGTTATCTATAAACTGCTTTTGTACCATTGAAACTTGTAATAGACCTCATAAAATAACCCCAAAATCAGATAGAAAGATTATTTTATAGGCAAAAAAATTACCCCTTCAATCCTCTGAAGGCTATTTCAGCGGAAATTTTTGATAGAATAGGTTCGAAAAGAGTTCGTCTTCGTTTTATGCAATATCCCAATATATCCCAGTACCCATATGCATTTATTGTATTTATCAATATGAAAAATAGGACCATTTGATTTTAATTAAAATCATTCCCAAACCATTATATTTTCACCTCACTCTAAAACAGTCATATTTGTGAATTTAACATGGAATTTTTTCCCTACAGGGTGATGAATACTTCTTCGGATGTTATTTCCTAACAAATTATTTTTTATTTCGCCAAAATATATTATGTTTCTCCATTTTTTTCCGCGTGTGAATTCGGACTAAAGTAAATTTATTTTAAGAAGTTTTAGCAGTATCTTAAAATTTTGAATACGCATTGATAGAACATTTCTGGCAATTTTTTCCGGAAATTTGTTTTGCAGATGACGAAGCCAAACTGTTTGCGGACCTACTTCAATAAAAATTATAGCAGAAATAGAATTCAAAGAAATGAAAGGGTCCCTTTTAGATGTCTTCCTGAGTCCGTTTTTGCCATTTCAAGCAATGACTTTGCAGTTTTCGCTTGTTTTGAACCATTTTTCTCTCCTATTTGGTGCACTGATTGTTTCTTCCCATTTTCTGCGTCAGAATACTATTTCTTCATGATATTTTCAACCTAAATGAAACTTTTCTTATTCTATAATGTAAAAATTATCAAAAAAGTACAATAGAAATCGATTTAATATAAAAAAAAAAAATAGAAATAAAATAACTGTATCTATTATTATGAGCAGCAATTTTTGGTATTTAAATCGAAAACGCATGTGTAAATTAATTTTTATGCACATACTTGCCATATTTTTCATTAAAGTATCATTGTCAGATCAAATTGCTTAGTCCTGGTTCACAAACAGCAATTTTTCTTGCCGCAATTCTGAGTTTATAGAAGAGAGAGGAGAAGGGAAGAGTAAACTTTTACATTCTCTTTGCTTCTCTCGCCTACGAAGTCAGAATTGCGGCAAGAAAAATTGCTGTGTGTGAACCCGGACTTACTAAAAGAAAAAAATTCGAAGTATTTCTGAAGAATTTTCCAAAGTTATCGTCACTTTAATATCATCCCACTAGGTGTATCTATTATTTTGAGCAGATGTGTATATACCCACCATCAACTTTTTAAAATTTTACTCTATATGGGAGGGGGCGGTAAAGTGGCCGGACCACGCCCATTTTTTTGTTTCCGAGTTTACATTGGTCCTTAAAGTATTAGAACACAATTTCATTTTATTTTGGAGGTGGGCAGACCACGACCATTTTTGGTTTCCGAGTTTATATCGACCTCCGAACTACATGCTTTTATTGAAGAAATATCAGCAGAAAAGTACGAACCGAACACCCTGTGTTTCTAGTTTTTAGCCCATAACTTTTTTGTTTATTAACCGATTTTGCTCATTTTCAATACCAAACAAACCTTATATAGATAAATATTTGTGCCAAATTTCGTCCCCCTATGTTGTTCCCTATCCAGCTTTCAAAAGACGTACATAGCTAGATCGACTCAGAATCTAATCAGGACCCCGAAAATGTATACTTTGTGGAGTCTCAAAACCCCATCTTTTTGATGGTGGGTATACAAATATTTTTGGTATTAATCAAAGTATAAAATCCCCTTAAGTGCTATTTATTTGTTTCTAAATCTTTTGATAAAATCGATAGTTTAATTTATGTCTGATATAATTTATTGGTATATGTATAAATGTGCATGTATTAATATCCTCACCACTGAAAAAACGTAGTCGATTCATAATACTTGCATTGGTTTTAAGCACTCATTTTAATGACGAGTTGTTTCTTTAAAGTGAACCCATGCACTACAATGACACGCCAATATTAAACTCATGCATTCACTACTTCTTTTGCATATCTTTTTTTGCTGGTTATATACATAAACAACTAATTAACCATATATTGTTTCAGAAATGTGAAGAATGTATTAAAGCTTAGTGAACAAGAGTTAAAAAACTCAACAGGAAAAGGATCTTGGCACGATATGTACAGAGATTCAGCATGGATTTTTGTTGGAGGTTTTCCGTATACGTTGACTGAAGGCGATATAGTATGTGTATTCTCTCAGTACGGTGAAATTGTTAACATAAATTTAATACGCGAGAAAGATACTGGAAAGTCAAAAGGGTTCTGCTTCATTTGTTACGCTGATCAACGTTCAACAATTTTAGCGGTGGACAATTTGAATGGCATTAAGGTACAAACAGTAAACTAATATATTTTAAATATTTTTGTATTTTATCTGATTAAGTTCGACAACTTTTCGATTAAAGCTTTTGTTTATATTGTTGAGTTTCAAAGTAATGTTATCTGTGTTTTTTTGAAATTTATATCCATAAGTGCATTCGTTTACCGACAAATTTGTACTGTCTAGTAAAAACTTTTACTGGATTTGAGTTCGCCTACCCAAAAACCAGTAAATAAAAAATACAGTTTATAAAATGAGTATTTAAAAAATTTACTAATTTTATGCGAAAAAGTAAATGAAAAAACATTAAAGGTATTTACCTCAGAAATTTGGAACTTTGTAAGACCCTTGCAAAGTAGAAAATTTGCGTCGATTTCTGTAAACACACACATTTTTGAGGTGAATACCTTTAGTATTTTTGTTTTTAAATTTTATTAAAATTTCATTAAATAACAATCAATATTGTTGCGTTTTTGCCTTTCAAAATTATTATAAAGCTGGTTTATTTCCATTAAATAAACCTGTTGGTTCTTTTACTTTACAATAATAAGACTTCAGTTCAATTTATTTTTAAATTCAAATACAATCTGTTTTAAAATGTACACACAATGCAATAAATTTCCTACTGATTTTAATCCACAAAATACATCTATTTATATACTAATGTTTAGGCTAAAAAATTATCTTTTACCATTTTCTAGTAATTTCAAGAACCATCTATTGGCTTCTTTATAACAGCCCAGCTGATCACAAACTTCGATGATGATATTCCATTCTAACATTTCGCGAACATTTTTGTGACAAAACATTCGAGAACGACTATCGTAGGCGATCCGAAAATGAGCTCCTTTAACTTCAGAACTAGTTCTATAGAAGCATTACGGAACGGTTTCAGAAGCTGTTTTTTTTAATCTAATAAGGCACTTGTTAAAATAATTTAATTTTGTTAAAATCTTTTTTTTTTTACTTTTACTTTCTAAATTTTTGAAATTATTATATTATATTATTATATCATTTTGACTTTGATCGTTAAAATGAACTATTTAATTCAATTTGGCACTCTAATTAAGACGCCACTAGTTCTAAGGATTAAAGATGTTATTAAAGTTGTTCTGACTACACCAGTTTTAGAACTAATAATTTTAGAACCTCTTCTGGGTAATAATAAATTACATTACAAAAATAATAATTCATATAATGAGCAATAAAATTAATAAAGTCATTTGTTCAAATTTCAGATTCGCCCGAGTAGTCATCAATGTTCTTTCTTTCAATATTTTTAATTTTTTTTGCTGTTCAAATCCACATCCTTTGACGAACAAATTTTCGCAACTAATTTGAAAGAAAAGCAGGTATGTGATGAAAATCTATTTCGAACCAAAAACGATTGAAAAATGAAAAAAGTTGTGATACGCATATATTTTTCGATTTCATTTTCGTTTTATTGTAAAAACGAACTCGATTTCATTTTCCTTTTATTCTAAAATTTGAAAACGGCTTATCAGTACCGTTTAAGAGAACTTAAAAATAAATCTTAATTATCACGGCATCAATTATCGAAAGTACAACTGACTTGAATCACTATAAATATGTTATCCCTTATTGCTCGGAATCAAGAGTTGTCTCTTCTGTGGCAGCCTCATCCAGAAACTTTCAGACTATTTGTCCATTATTTTTTATGATTATATTTAAATGTATTAAAAAGTAAATACAATTTTATTTATGTATTTTTTATTTATAAAAAACAAATTTCAAAATAAATTTGTTTTGATTTGACAAGAAACGTGTAGAACAGAAACAAAAATTGAAAAATGACATCGATCGAAATTCATCACAACCTAATCGATTTGAAAACTCGATTTACGTTTTAAATCGATCGAATTTCATCACATACCTGAATATATTAGATATTTTGATAATTATATATGCTATATTGCAAATCTAAGTACATATTTAGATAAGTAGCAATATTACTTGCAACTTTTCCTAAAATTTTATAATATTTTTTTATTAAACATTTTTGTAAATTTAACTTAACTAAAATGTTAAAACCCAATATTTTACAACCGCTACGAACTATGACTCAAGAATGACAATATATTTATTGTTTCAGCCTTTTGCATGCACAAAGAAGAAAATACGTTGCTTTTATATTAATGTAAATAATAATTCTTCGAGAAATTTAGAAGATTAGACAATTTAAAAAACATTTAGTTTTGATATTTTATTGAAAAAAATGAATATTTTTTTATATTGATCATTTTGGTCCGCTGCCATCATTGTCTTCAAAATGAAAACATATTAGTAGTAGTGGATGGGTTTACAAAATTTGTTGTCTCTACCCAGTAAAATCTACAAGTACAAAAGAAGTATGTTGCGCATTACAAAAATATTTTAACTACTATAGTAGACCAAGACGTATTATATCTGATAGAGGTTCTTGTTTCACTTCCAATGAATTTAAACTATAATATAAAGACATATAAAAGTTGCGGTTTCGTCGCTTCAAGCAAATGGGCAAGTGGAACATGTTAATAGAATTATTTTGGCTATGTTAAGTAAATTAAGTGAACCTTTAAGACATGCCTACTACAAAGGAAACAAGTTGATCAATTAAGTGAATATTTAGAAAACTGAAACGAAGAACCAATGAAAGAAATTTAAATATTAAACGACTAAAGGCAATAGATAGCATAAGAAAATCTCAGGAATATAGTATAATTTGAAAAACATAAAAGGCATTTACCTCAGAAATTGCAACTTTGCTAGACCCTTGCAAAGTAGAAATGATGCATAGATTTCTGTAAACACAACAACAACCACATACATAGAATAATTATCAGAGTAAAAATTAATAAAAGAAATGTAAAATTATCCGAAAATTATTGCTGACCGTATGAATAACCCTAGAGTAAAGAGAACCGGTTCAAAACTAATCACGTGACAGGTTCTCAGGGTTAGTGACCGTTCCCAGTTCCGGAACTTTTCGATTAATACGATAAAAATTCGATAGGTTTCAATTGGTACTCAACTGGTACTGAGGGACCGGTCCGTTACTGCAATTGCCACAAATAAGATATTGAATAAAGATAGGTATGTGGTACAGGTTATATAAAATTGTCAATTAACACAATTGCTATACAAGGATATTATTGAGTCAAACAATTTAAAAGTTGGATATCAAAAGATAGTCACGTCAATTCTTCCTGAATTATGATATATTTATGTAGTTATGTACATATTTATTGTTGACAATGAACTTGTTACTTTTATACTTTATGTATTGAAATCAAATATGTTTTCAATTTGAACTTTATATTTTTGATTTATGAAATTGTTTAATAAAATTGTTCCCTGCTTCTTTTAAAAAACATTAAAATTGTTCACACAAATTTTATTTAATATTAACAAATACTATTTTTTTATAATTATTTTTAGATGTTTTAGTTTTTTTTACTTCTTACTTTTATACTTTATGTATTGAAATCAAATATGTTTTGAATTTAAACTTGATATTTTTGATTTATGAAAATTGTTTAATAAAATTTTTGCCTGCTTGATTAAAGCAAAAAAATGTGTCAAATTTCATCAAATTATCTTAAAAATTGCGACTTGTACTTTGTAAACAAGGTTTACATGGACAGGCAACTACTTAACGCCATACCTCTCACAAACTCCTTGAAGTATGACGTCCAAAGCCGCCTGTGGTGTACTTCTTACTGCACTTGTAATACCGATTGAAGCACACCTCTGTGCTTTCGACAAAAGGTCCCTATTACTCTTCCGTTCCAGAACAACCATATGTAAGAATTGGTCTCATTACCGTAGCGTAGATCCAATTCACAACCTTCAGTTTGAGTCCACAGTTCTTGCTACTACGTTTTAGTCTCTCTTGAAGATTCCCTTTCCAAGTCAACTTTCTATCAAGAAATACTCTAAGATATTACGCTGAGTCGGATAATTTCTGTTCCGTTTCACCCAGTACCGGTAGTCTAAAATTCTCAACATTGTGAATAGAACCAGCTCCGTTTTATCAGGATTCATTCCCAACGCCTTATCAGTCCCCTTATCATTGTGGGAAGAAATTTCCCCGTCACCAGTATGACAACATCATTAGCATATGCCACGATCTTTCTTCCCCTACTGTCAAACTGACGCAGAATTACGTTGATAGCCACAATAGGAGCACTCCCCATGCGGTGTTCCTCTAGTCACCAGTTTCCTTAGACATATTCCACCCAAGCTTGAGTTGATGATTCTACTGCTCAGCATAAGAACTATCCATTCGACCAAGAAGTCATGTATGTTAAGATCCACCAGCGACTGCTTATGTTATTGAACGCACCCTCAATACATGATAAATTCCCTATGCCGAAGTCCTTGTTTTATGTAACCCACCACTTCATGAAGCGCACTCTACGGATTTACCCTTCAGGTAAGCATGTTGATGCCAATATCTAGGTATAGATTGTTGATGCCAATATCTAGGTATAGGTCTATCAGTCTTTCTAATGTCTTCAAAAGAAAAGCCGATAGGCTAATAAGTGTATAATCCTGGGCTTTGAGTGACATGTCTTTCTAGCTTTAGGTATGAAAATGACTCACACTCTACTCTCTTGGTATATGTCTATGTAACAGACACTCAGTAAATGTATCCGCTAGTAGTAGACGAACCTCAACCGGTGAATTCTGTAACAAAGCCGGAAAAATGCCATCCGGGCCAGGTGACTTATAAGACTCGAATGTATTAACCGCCCATGATACTTTCTCAACCATGATCAGGTCCCTCACTACTGCATTATCCACCCCGATGGCAGACTCTGTAAAGAAATTTGTTTCTTAACCTGGCCCTTCCATCAACGGGTCCATGCAACCTGGAAAATGAGTTTCCATAAGCACATAAAGTGACTCAAAGCTAGACTCTGTACATGACCCATCTGATCTTTGGATACATCCCGGAACACCAGGATCCTTCGACAGAATCTTCTTGAATTGTGATAGTTCATTGACAGAGTCGATGGTCTCACTGAACCTAGTCCACGAAGAGCTATTAGCTCGTCTAGTGTCCTTTTTGTACTTATTGATAGTGCTCCAATCTTCATTTTTACCCGTTCTATGGGACCTATTACAAAGGTCAACAGCAAAAAAAGGCTTGGATAACTACTAAATAGATTTGATGTATTATGGTTCCAGTAGTCCAAAAATGGGCCAAATTTTAAATTCTATGGAGTTTTTTTTTTAATTTTTTTGTAAAATTACACATTTTTTTAGGCGTTTTTCCACATAATTAATAATAACTCAAAAAGTTTTAGTCCGATATTATTGAAAAAAATTAAGAAAAATTTATATTTACATAATCTTTAATCCCTTCATATATTGCGTTTCAATCGACTCGGTAGTTTCGGAGTTATAATAAAAAAAAAAAAAAATAAACAAAAAATATATTTTTTTTTCGTGAAAATAGCAAGTTTTTTTGTTTTAAAAAAATCATTAAAAATCGAAAACGAATAGCAACAAAATGAGATATCGATCATGAAAATCGATTTATTCGTTTCGAATTTAATCGCAATTAAGTGAATTCGCTCATTTTCACAAAATTTTATTTTTTTGAAAAATTTCTCCAGTTATGTTGTCATAACTCAAAAACAACTTGTCCGATTTTGTTAAACTAAATTTACAAAAATTTTGGCTAACAATATCTTTAAATGATGTATACAATTGTTTTTGATGCGATTATGATTATGAAAAAAAATTGTTAGGCAAATAATATAAACTTAGTAAAAAAAAATAAAAAAACAAGCGAGAATGTTATATTCGAATCTATACCGAATCTATATACCCACCATCACACAGTGGGGTCAAACGCAAATTTTTTGGTAATAAATCTGTATCTCCTAAACTACTGGTTAGATTAAATTGAAATGTATGGAAGAGTTGCAGAAGAGGACCTAAGCTTTGAGAAAAACTATCTTGCAGTCACCCTGTGATAACACAAGAAAATCTACAGGGTGCCAAAATTGACTACCTCGAGTATGTAAAAGTTTAAAAAAATCGTAACTTATAAAAATTAAGTCCGATTTTAAAGATTTTTATATTTCTGTAAAGTGCTTGGCAAGATAAAGAAAAAATAAGCTTACTCACCTAAGTTATCTCTTACAGTTAAAAAGATATTTAGACTTGAATTTTGAATTTTTGATTTTTTGCCTCGACTTTCTTTCGTTTTTCGGGAATAAGTCCTGGGATATATGAGGTAAAAATTTTTTAAAAATATTTTGTAATTTGCTATATATTTTAAAATAACATGCTGAAAGAATTTTTGGATTATCTCAATGCGTCTAGACGTGAAAAATATTCAAAATCAGCACTCTGAAATTGGTATGAAAAACGGCAAATTTTTACAAAAATATAGTACAATTCTTTCACTTTTTTCTCAAAGTTCCGTTAAAGAAAAAAAATTTTCTTTACATATTTCAAAAGACAAGGCTTCACAAATGGCTAATGTAGAAATTTTGAACTGATTTAGGCTTGCACCCTACATCAGGCATTGGTCGAAAATGGTGAATTTTGGAAAAAGTTAGATTTTTTATCGATTAATAAAAAAAATGTCACGCTAGCTTTTTTAAATTTTTTGACGATATTTCATCAAAAAATAGATTTAGAATGATTTGACACTAAACTGCTCCCCGCCCGGCCAAAAACGAATGCAGGAGAGCAGATTTCATGAAAATAGTCAATTTTTTAAACGACTTTTTTTAATAGCATAAAAAAGCATATTAACATAATATTTTCGCCATTATTTCTTATGTAGTGTATAAAATATATATTGATCTTTCACTCCTGTAAAAATCATTAAAAAAACTTTACAAATAAATTTTTGGCAATTTTTCAAAAATAATAACTCAAAAAAATTTTCTTTTTAAAAAAATTTATGTTAATGGAGAAAATGTTTTCTGTAACCGTGGTAAGTGGTACTCTGCGACTCGCAGTAGTTTATGAATTATTATAAAAAATGTCATAATAAATACGAAATATTTATTTCAATATATCGAGGGCTTATATTCAAAACGGGCCATATGCAAAACCCTAATTGTTCAGGAAAGCATAAAAACTGTTTATTTCACTAATTTTTCAACATGTTGTCATCCGGTCTTCTACGAGTTATTAATATTACGTTTACAAAACCTCACACTATAAAATAAATCTTTTAACCCCATTAATCGCGAAGTTATGGCCTGTTTTGTCTTAATTTATGGTATGTTATAAAATGTTCATATAGCCCGTTTTGTTTATCGGAAATTAAAAAAGAAAAAGATAATATTTTTGGAAAAAAAATCAGAAGATAAAAAAACCGAAATTTTGTGATTGGCAGGACCATCTTTAAACGTTAAAACTGTCAAATAACTGGAGTGCTTACTCAAAAAAACGGAAATGTGTTCAAAATTTAAATTATAAATTAAAATTTGTAAAAAAAAAAAAATCGCATTCGAAAAAAAAAAGTTGCAAAAAATTTCAAACCAATTAAAATTGTAACAACTCTAAAGTCGTAATTGTCGTAATTGTAACAACCTTAAAAGTCGATGTTTATCGCACGTTTTATTTAATTATAAATTTTTATCTAAGATATTTTTTTGGTATCTAAGATATTTTGCTTATAATCACGAATTTTATTTGATTATAAGCCCTGTCTTTTAATCGAAGGTATAATGGGAGCATTTAGCCTCATAAAATGTTGATGGGAGTACAAGCGTATGGTCTATAAACTTCCGAAAAAAGGTTAAAAATCTAACTAATGTTTTTTTTTCTTCAGACTGCATTGAGATAAGATAATTTTGATGAGACATTTTACGATTCTAATTCAAAATGTTTAAAAAAGTTTTAATCGCAAAGAAACTTCTCATTATTTATCAATTTTTATTTTTACACTACTTTGAAAATCAAACAAAAACTTGTATATATACGAAAAACTGGCTATATAATATAGCCCATTTTTCCTTAAAAAATATACTGTGTAGATAGCCCAAAAACAAAAAGTTAAAAACATAGTGTTAGAATTAGTGTATTAAAAAACGCGATATTTTCAGAAAACCGGTTTTCGAGTTATTCGAAAAATTGCCTTTTCAAAAAAACCCGTTTTCGAACGGTTAACCGGTTTGTATTAAATAATTATAAATTTATAGTAATTTTTTTTTTATTTTTAATAATATTTGTTATTTAAAAAACATGAATTCTTATATTCAAAACGGGCCATATGCAAATTGTTCAGGAAAGCATAAAAACTGTTTATTTCACTAATTTTTTAACATGTTGTCATCCGGTCTTCTACGAGTTATTAATATTACGTTTACAAAACCTCACTGTAAAATAAATAATATAAATTAAGTTTTTTAAATTAATATTTTTTGTAAATAAGAATTTATATTGATTTAAATTCATTTTTTATTTAAAAAAATATTTACTGAAGAATTTTATTCTAAAATAAAGAAAGAGATCATTTTACATTTTTAAAATACAAAAATAATAAGTTTTTGGTTTTTAAAATAATATACAGTCAAGATGATGACATTTGAGACGATTTTTGTTTTTTTTTTTTTTTTGTTTATTTTTTACTAAACTGGAAATCTTATTAGTGGATGTTAGACAAATTGTCAAAAGGCAATAATATAACTAAGAATGCGATTGTAGGTCGGGGTTCACACACAGCGATTTTTCTTGCCGCAATTCTGACTTCGAATGCGAGAGAGGTAAAGAGAATGTAAAAGTTTAGTATTCCCTTCTCCTCTCTCTCCTATAAACTCAGAATTGCCGCAAGTAAAATTGCTGTGTGTGAACCCGGACTAGGTCTTTTTTAGGTTTTGGATGTTGTTTACTTAAATCAAAAATTAAGCTTTTCGAATTTTCAGAATTTAAACAAGAATCATTATCAGAATCTGTATTTTCATCTACATCATTTAAAACCAGAGAAGAAGATATAGTCGGTCAAGACCGATTGTGATTCTGAGTCGATTGGTATACTTTAAGGAGGGTGTTGAATAACTCATTCTATGCGTTACAAACATCAGCACAAACACATAATACCCCAACCACCTATGGTGGTGTACGGTATAAATAGACTATTGTATTGGTTGGTTGGTTTACGTGGTAGCCCGTAAACTTACGGGCAATCAATTAGACTCCTTAGATTCCGTTTTGATGAGACCACACTACTCGACAGGTGAATGAGTTGGATTGAGTCTGTAATTAGATAGAAGTGTAGGGAAGAAAAATGAGAACATAAATTAATTAGATCCAGCCAGTTGCATTGTGATATTTAATAATGTCACTGAGTATAGTGTCAGATATCTTTCAAAGGTTGTCTAATTGGTACCTTCCCAGAAATGTATGTCAGATTGCGTTGAAGGCTGGGCATTCGCCTTCTTCTCGCGATTGCCACAACTACGACAGTATTCATTGTAAGGGAGACCAAGTCTGCTTACATGTTTTCCGATCGTCCAGTGACCTGTAAACAATGCTATTAGTTTCGAGATGTCTTTGGGTTTGTAGCTAATGAGTTGCATTGAGCGTTTCTCGTTTTAGGTAGGCCACGATTCCTTCGCGACTCTACATTTGTCCAGATTTAGCCATCTATTTTTCGCCTTTTCAAGATAGTGTTTTTGGATTCTGCTTTTGACTGATCCTAACCGATAAGGAGGCATTCATAGCGGAGCCTGTCCGGGCTAATTCGTCTACCTGTTCATTACCATAGTAATGAACCCAGACTATAGTAATGTCATACAGTCGACTTAGTCCTAGCAGTTCCTCTTTACACTGTCTGACTAGAATAGAGGTAGTTTTGGGTAATTTGAGCGATAGAATTGCCGCTTGGCCTTCTCCATTCACTCCTGGTGGGGAATAGGACTTTAATATTATTTCTGAAGTCCATCTGGGGAGTCAAATAGTCGGTAGATTGGTTGAGTTGCGGGGGTATTAAAATTAATTAATGGGCCGTCTCCGTTGAGTGACCTTTAATGTAGGCGTGTTGACTTCTTGAGAAGCGAGTTGTACCCTTTAGACGCTGCCTTATATGTAAATCAATGAGTCTCTCCAGGGTTTTCAGTTAAAAAGATGAGAGACTAATCGGACGGAAGTCCTTTGTATTCTCATGACTTCTTTTTCCGGTTTTTGGAATGAACACTACCTTAACTCTTCTCCAATTCCGCGGAACATAGTTGAGGGTTAGGCAGAGTTTAAAGTAGCCAGGGTATGATGTATACCTTTGCACTTTGTAGCATCCGTCGTATAATGCCATCAGGCCCTGCAGATTTGTACGGAGAGAAGCTATCAATTGCCCATGAAATTTTCTCTACGGATATCATGTTATCATCGATTCTTTGCGAGGAGTTAATATGCCCCATCTCCAGGTCGGTAACATCTGTACAGCCAAGAAAATGAGTATTGAGTAAAATGTCCAAAGATTCCGCCGACGATTCTGACCATGAGCCATTCATCCTTTTAATATAGGAGGGATTATTATGACCATTTTCCATAACCTTACTGAGTCTTGCAGATTCCTTGGTGTTTTTGATAGATTCGCAGTAACCTTTCCATGAATCTCTTTTTGCGATCTTTATTGCTTTCTTATATTCTCTGCGCTTATCGTGATAAAACTGCCACGATTTACTCCTGTAGCTAATATTGAAAGCGCTGCGTGACTCCTTGCGTAGCCTCGAGAGTTCCTTGTTCCACCAGGGAGGGAAACTCTTTTTAGCTTTCGTCATTGGACAGGATATGTTAAAAGCTTTAACGATTTCCTAGCTTAATTTGCTCTCAATTTGATGAAGACCCTCATCGTCGCTTCGACTGGAGGTATTCTTTTTAGTTTGTGCCAAAGAATCCCATTGAACTTTGTCCAGTTTGTTCGTCTTGGGTTTCTGAAGGCTGACGTTGTTTCATTGCAGACGAGTCCAATATCGAAAAGTATCCAGCAATGATCCGAAAATGATTTCTCTTTGGATACTCTCCACCTATCAACTGATTATGTGTTTTTTAAGACAAGATCTTGGGTTACCTTTATCTTTTACATATAGTGTTATATGTTGAAGTCGGGAACCCTTTGACTTGGGAGTTTGAAACCAAGGGTTCCTGGACTATAGCAATGTCGAGGTCCTTTTCCGCTAAAAGAATTCTCAGATTGTCTGTAGCACATTTGGAATGCTGCAGATTAATTTGCACGATTTTCATCGTCGGTTGTGTTGTATTGTGCAGGTTAATTTAGCTGCATGCCTGTCAGCAGATTATTGGCTACCTCCAATTCGTCTGCTTCGCCAGCTCCTAGACCTGTTGGACGGAACACCTTAACCTTGGCGTCCCTAACCCCAAAGTACAATTTTAGCCCCGCCTTCTCTAGCTCAACTGCCCTATTCTCTGAGATGGCGAAGGTAATGCATATGTTGTTGTCCCCATGATCTTCAGTACGGATGACTGTCCAGTCATCCAGCTTCAGACACTCCAGTATTTTATGGTTGTCACAGCTTATCTTTGGTAACCAAAACTTTGCCCGCGGTCTCATAAGGATTTTCTCCGCTGGGATAAGCTTAAGGCTTAAGCCTTTCCATGCATCACTAATCTTTGCGATGCATTTGCTGAGAAAGTACTTAGAGAACACGTACAAACATTTTATTATCCTGTAGCCCCAGTGTATCTCACCAGAGTCAAAACAAGGAACTGTAGAGTCTTTATTGGTGAGTACGTTCAGCCAATTTAGACTCTATAGCACCCCATTCTGCTACCACAGGAGTTAGATAGTCGCTTTGGTCATTTGCCAAAGCCATCAGCAAGTGATCTTTAACCACCTCGTTAAACGATCTTCTTGTTGTCGTTATTGTTGTGGAAGGACTCGGAGCGGTCGATTTATCATGGACCTTTCTCCTCTTCGGCGAATTTTTACCCTCAGCTTGAGAGCGATTTCGCTTGCCTCTTTCCTGCGCTGCCTGAGATGTGGATGGTTGGGAGTCCTTTAACTTAAGATACTCGTCAACGACCGCTTGGTACTTGACACGATCTTCCTTATCGCGCTCATGTGGAGTGACATTTGGCAATTTTTTCAAGTATAAAAAGAGCTTTGACATAGCGTTGTCTCAGAATTTCTTTCTGGCTCTTCTTCTTTCTTCGTTTCTCCTTCGACTGGTCGTCAGACTTGACGTCCTTTGTGTTTGAATTCTCCATATAGTTCCCACGAGTAGGCACGTAAGGGGATGGACCATCTATGCAGGGACGGCGTACATGGACTAGACAAAGAAAATTTACAACTGACCCGTGTCCTGGCGCCAGAGGGGAGCTGTTAGTGACTAGTCTTCTTTAACCACTGACTAGCCATTCAGGTTCTCAGCACTGCTACCAACCACCTTAACCTTACAAGTGGGGGAAAGAGGATGTGGAATAAGAGGGGAGAAAGAGGGTATTGGGGAAAGAGGATAGGGGATGGATAACCTTTGATCATGTAGGGCTTTAGAGTCTAGACTTTGATTACTCAGTATCTTCCAGGAGAGCAGACCCTTCCAGGAGGACAGCTGAGGCTTCAAGGTAGAGACCACAGCCTACATTTAAGCCACCACATCGCGTCAAGATTGTTATCCAGGTGGGGAGACGATTGTATAAATCAACAGCGAATTCCTTAGTTTTTGTTTTTGTGGAGTATTTCAAAACATTATCATTACATCGGAATTTTCCTGAACTTAAATAAACAATTAGTGTATGTACAACTTTAATTCTGCGATAATTAAGCTTTATCATAAGTCGATTACATAATTCTTATGCGTATTGAGTGTTAATTTGTTTCAAATTCTTGTACAAAAACTTATGAATTGCTTGTCTATTAGAGTTGCAGAATCTTTTGGAAGCTCCCTAATAGCTATTTCTAATGATTGAAAAGTTGTCCAAAGATTATCTTGTGCATATTTTTCAAGATTTGTAGAGGGACTTATACCAAACTCTAACAACGCATGATTAACACATTTGTTGATTCTTAAAAACTGTTCAATAATTTTTGACAAAGAGTTCCATCTGTGTTTTACGTCGCAAATTAATCGTAGCTCTCAACCTTCTTGCTTTTGTTTAAATTTTTTAAGTTCTTTTTGCTTTTCACTCGATTTATTGAAGAGTTTTACATATTTAGGTAATTTTTT
This sequence comes from Protophormia terraenovae, assembly GCA_951394005.1. NCBI lineage: Eukaryota > Metazoa > Arthropoda > Insecta > Diptera > Calliphoridae > Protophormia > Protophormia terraenovae. The sequence goes on along the minus strand of OX596073.1, from coordinate 72,928,741 downwards.
AATTACGTCTTTGACCTCGCAACAGATTGTTAAAGTATTATCAATATTGATACCTGCTTCTGTATTTTTGATATCGTCGTAATCACGTTCATCTTCCGATGAATTTTCCACATCTTTATTTTCTTCGCTAATTTGCTTTTTGGTATAAATTGTATCTATGTGAATGTGAATATTTACATATAATTAAATACCAGCTCTAATTTAAAGATGATAAACTGAAATATTTTTGATGTTTTTATTTATCAAAAGAAATTTTACTAGAAAATATCTTAAATTTTGGACTTTTTTATTAGAAATATAGAAATATTAGACATAACCATTAAAAAAAATCCAGACTTGATGGAAAAAAACTGAAAGCACATCTGTTTAGCACATCAAATCCATTAAGTCCAGAAATTTTCAGTCTATGATCAAAATCTTAAACAATTTAAAATGCAAAAAAAAAAAATAGTCGTGTTTTAGAAGTGATGAAATAGTAAACTAAAAAAGGGAATTTTTAAACAACAAACATATGCGTACATATCTTGTGGCAGCAACAAAATATAACAAGTGCCTACGCAGGTACATAGAATGAGTTATGATAGTGACGATGAGGATTTAAACTGGCAAGTAATGACTTCTAGTTAACGTAAAAAAAAACAATAATACACACCAGAAAAAAGCAAAAAATAATGATGAACCAAACTGCTCCAACAAATATTCTGCACTAGCTGTTGATGAGAACGATGCTTATAAACAATTAGAGGAAGAAGCAAGAAGGTCTGAAAAACCACCACATATATTCATACCTAGTGTTAGCAATATAAATAGAATGTTAAAAAATATTTCTAGTGTTATAAGTAATACAGAGTTAAATTATAAATCCCTAAGAGATGGACAGGTTAAATTGTTAATTAAATCAGTAGAACCTTATAGGAAAATTGTTAAATATTTTAATGCTAACAATATTAGTTTCCACATCTATAAATTAAAAAGCGAACGCGCCTATAGGATTGTATTAAAAGGTCTTCATTTTTCAACGCCAGTTGCGGATATTAAGGCTGAGCTTTCGACATTCGGCCACCAAGTGAGATGTATAACAAATGTTAATAGCCAAGTTACAAAGCAACCATTGCCTATGTTTTTCGTTGACTTAGATCCAAGACCAGATAATAAAAATGTTTACGATATAAGTTACTTAAACAATGCTGTAGTAAAAATAGAACCTCCTCATAAAACTAATGATATAGTACAATGTTATATCTGCCAACAATACGGTCATACAAAATCGTATTGTCCAAAACCTTTTGTTTGTGTGAAATGTGGGCTCGACCAATGATTCTCCACCAAAATGTGTTCATTGCTTAAATAGTCAAACTGCCAGTTACAAAGGTTGTCAAGTGTATCAGGCTTTGCGAAAAAAACTTTCACCTGAAAACAGGCAATATCGTAAACCATTTTAAAATTTTAATATGAATCAAAGTGATTTCCCATAGTGATAATCAAAACAACACTAACACATTTCCTGGTGGTGTCCAATATTCCGATGTATTGAAACGTAATCCACAAAGTTCAAGTAAGATAAACTGTATAAATAAAATAGAAACAATGTTTAGTCAGCTCATTAACATGCTTACCCTACTTATTAATAAATTATGCTATTAGGCTTAAGGATAGCTGCTTGGAACGCCAATAAGCTGTCAAGAAAATCTAATGAAATTGAAATTTTTACAAAAACTAAATATATAGATATATTTTTACTGTCTGAAACACATATGAACAATAAGTCGCATTTTAAATTTAATGGGTACGTCTTAATAACAGCAAATCACCCTGACGAAATATGCCATGCTGGAGCAGCTATTTTAATAAAAAGTACAATAGATTATGAAGTTGCTATAGAAATAAGGAAGCCATACATACAAGCTGCTGGCGTAAAAGTGAAGTATAACAATAACTTTATTAATATATTTAGCAGTATGCCAAAATCAACTTTTTGCGAAAAAGAACTTTTTTATTGTTGAAAATGGTTCTTTAGGGCTTCAGCAGCAACTTTTGTTCTGCGACTTTTTGATAATTCCGTTATTTAAAAAAAATTACCGTTATTTTTAGGTTATTCAAGGTTAGGTAATTGTTCTGCGACTTTTTGATAATTCCGTTATTTGCAAAATTACCTTTATTTTTAGGTTATTCAAGAAAATCACAATTTTGACCTTCAAATTTCCAGAATTTGACCAAATGATGTTTGGCAACTTTGTACAAAATCCTTCAGCGAGTATTTTTGCTGAACATATGAATTCATAATATTTGTAAATACAGGGTGTTTTGATGCATTTTTAATAAAAAATGATTTTGCGCCATCTAGCGGCAATAATTTGTACTAACTATGTTCAGCAATTAGAAAGGTAATTTGAATACCTTTACAAAAAAGGAAATCGGAAATCGGTTGAAAAATAACCGAAAATCAGTAAAAAATTTTCTAAACAAAAACATTGATACAAAGAAAAACAACAAAAAACAATAACATTACAAATGTAAACAAGCGCGAATGTTATAGAAGATGTGGGCGGTAAAGTGGGCGAACCACGGAAACAAAAATAGGCGTTCGCCTGTTTACATGAAGTATTTGTACAAAATTTCTTTGACCTTTCACCTTATATGGGAGGTGGGCGGTAAAATGGGCGGACCACACCCATTTTTTGTTTCCAAGTTTATATCGACCCATGAAAATTTTGTTATAGTACATGCTTTTATTTGAGAGAGATATAGCAGAAAAGTATGAAATTAGCTACAACGGACACCCTGTGTTTTTAGTATTTTGCTCATAACTTTTTTTGTTTACTTACCGATTTTGCTCATTTTTAATACTAAACAAACCTCATATAAGATAAATATTTTGTCCAAATTTCGTCCTCCTTCGTTTTGCCGTTCGAGCCCTATCCTGTTTTCAATAGACGGACATAGCTATATCGACTCAGAATATAACCAGGACCCAGAAAACTTATACTTTATGGGGTTTTTAATTAAAAACAGTGCGTAGGGTCTTAATTACAAATGTAAAATTAATTTCAGTAACATAAACTCCCGTTTTTTAAAATATGCACTCTATTTTTTAAATGAATGAGTAAAATTTGCCGAAAATAGGCTTTACTGTTTTTCATACAGCACAAATTGGACTGAATGTTATGCCTTGAAAGTCAACATAGTTGTTGATGACAATAATATCTAAAATTCTGCGGTGGTGCTTGAAGATCACATTCCTACTTCAAAAGTTATATATGAATGAAGATAACAAAAAAGCATTTTTTTAAATTTTTTTTTGGATTTTTTTTTTTACATTTTCCAAATTTTCTCGTAAACGAAAAATGCGATCGTCACGCACCACCGCAGAATTTTATACTTTGAAGTCATTAATAATTGTGTTGAATGACAAGACTTAATATTCAGCCCAATTTGTGCCGCATTAAATGTTAGCAGTAGTATTTTCTTACTTCCATGTTTTGCTGTTGCCATTTTGTTTTTTTTTTCAGTGTATTATTACAACAATATCCGAAAATGGAAGATTACTACCCAGACTAACTATCCAACTAATAACAAACGCGAATGTTATATTCGGCCCGGCCGAATCTATATACCCACCATCAACTTTTTAAAATTTTACGTTATATGGGAGTGGGGGCGGTAAAGTGGGCGGACCACGCCCATTTTTTGTTTCCGAGTTTACATTGGTCCTTGAGCTATTTGAACACAATTTCACCTTATATGGGAGGTGGGCGGTAAAGTGGACGGACCACGCCCATTTTTGGTTTCGTAGTTTATATCGACCCCCGAACTATACGTACAAAATTTCGTTGTACATGCTTTTATTGAAGAAATATCAGCAAAAAAGTATGAAACGGACACCCTGTGTTTCTAGTTTTTAGCCCATAACTTTTTTGTTTATTAACCGATTTTGCCCATTTTCAATACCAAACAAACCTTATATAAGATAAATATTTGTGCCCCCATCTTTTTGATGGTGGGTATAAAAACATTGAATTTGTTGCTGTTAACATAAATAATGCGTTAAATTCATAAAAAGTTAAAAATCCAAGTTTTAAAGGCCACCCTATATTTCCATTTTAGGGCAAGTGAGGGACACCCTAATTAGATATTAAGGTAGCTGACTCTACCCCCGAAGCATTAAAAATCATTCGGCATTCATAGCTTGAAAATTAAAAAGTACTTTTTTTTGGCATATTGCTAAATATATTATCCATATATACTCCCCCTAAACATAAAGTCGTATGCTAGGATTATGAAAACGGTCTTATTAGATTTTGCGGTTCATAGTGGAATTCCAAGAAATATACTGGATGTGACAAATGATGATGATTTTGTAAATGTTATACCAAAAAATATTAAACTTTTATCCAGAGACCGGATTTTAATACTGAAAAACAATCTTTTTATTTTTATTTCAATCGAAAAACAATCTTTAATGTTCAAAAAATAATAAAAATCCATCATGATTTTTATTATTTTCATCAATATTTTAATTTTTTTCATCATGATGAAAATAAAAATATAAATATCTTTTGTGATATTTATTTCAAAAGTTGAAAATTATTTTGAACTTTTTTCATCGGATGGAAAAAATTCTAAACAACAACAATTTCATTTGAATAAAAAAATATTTTGAAAACAAAACAAAAGTATGAATAAAAAAAACAATAATTTTAAATTTTTTCGAACTGATATTTATCGTTAAAGATATTTATTTTTTTCATCATTGATGGATATTTATTTTAAAAATAAAAATCCCTCACATATTTTTTTCAACAAATTAAAAAATATTTTGAACATTAAAGATATTTATTTTGATTGAAAAATAAAAATAAAACGTTTTCGGGTGCTTGCTTTTATCGCCTAAAACTTATTTGAAGTCGAATATTGGATAAACAAAAATATAAATTTAAATATACCAATAAAATTTGGAACCGACCTGGAAGATACGGTAGAAATGTTCACCAATTTAATTCATGAAGCTGCTATTTTGTCAACACCACACCCAACTCCATCAAATGGATGTAATGTGTATGTATCGGCGGATATAAGAAATTTAATTAGAAAAAAGACGACTAAGAAGATTTTGGCAAAAAACTAGATAGACACCCTAGAGATAACCACATTATTGTATGCATGAATCAAGTTGTGATTCAACTATATTATGGTGCTACATCCAACAACCATAAACTCCAACCATAGTATGACAGTATTCGTTGCTATCAACCATATTTTTTCTTTGTGTGTCGTGGTATATGAATATTTTATACTAATGAACCTAGAGCAATAAAACCTAAAAATAAGTCTTGGATAAATAAACCTATATAAAATTCAATGAAGAATTTTCTATAAAATTAAACATAGAAACATGAATTTAAGTATTTTTAGGCCTATGTGAGTGAGAATCCACAGAGGTGAATTTGTGGTACTTTTTGTTCTTCCAATGGTACTTTTTGAATTGAACCTTAAATTATGAAATTAAAGATATTTGGTCCTAAGTTAATGAGAATTAGTTTTATTTAATGGTACTTTTTGAATTTTTTATAATATTAAACGAAGGACATGAAATTTAAATTGTTCTATGTTAGAACGAATTCAATTTGTGATATTTTTTTTTTTTTATTGGTACTTTTTGAGTTTTTTTTATAATATTTAACCTTAATGAAATTAAATTTATATGGTCCCAAGTAAATGAGAATTCGTAAGAGGGAACTTTGTGGTATTTTTTCGTTCTGCTCATCGTACTTTTTGATTCTTTTGTAACATTAAACCTAGAAATATGAAATATGTATATGTGGTCTTAAGAATCGGCTTATCGGCGGCTCATCTTAGATCCGTTTTTAATAGTTAGGCCAATTTTTACGATTATTTTCAGTCATTATTTTTAGACGCATAAGTCTGAAATTTTGGCATGATATGAAGTTCGGAAAAAAACATTTGAAATTCAGAACTTAAACTGAAAGAATTGAGGAAGGTATGGTTATAATTAGGTTTATATAAATCATTTGTAACATCGTATTCTGCATGGATCTGTGATTTATTTGGAAAAATGTCACATAAATGATTGCATCATTTCAATCAATTATTTGTAGTATTCTAAATTTAATTAAATTTTAAATAAAAAGTCAAATTTTCAATTGGTATTTCCTACATTACTGTTTAAAATTGTTTACAATAAAATGTCTTCAGAACAAAATATTTAAAAATAAGCTATAAAGTTATATTGGTGTTAAAAATTAATACAATTGAATTGTATTTCAAATCAACTGATAAGCATTGCGGCCAGAATAGTATCTGCATGATGGAATTACTTTAACAAGGTGTATGCATAAAGGCAACAACTACAACAATGCAATAATAACAGCCATTTTTTTTCGTTGGAAATGAGACAGAAACGTCAAACAAAAGAGAAGAAGAAAAAGACGTGCAAATTGTAAACAATTATTGCTGAATTTGAAAATTAATATGAATAAATTGTATTTTATTGTTTTTTTGGTACAATAAGATATGTTACATCTCCATTTTATACTTCCTTTTTATAAATAGCATTTTTCTTTATTAATATTACAAATTTCACCACCGAAAATATTTGCTTTTGATTATAAACAAACCAACACATACAAACTTAAAAAAAATTTTGACATTTCAGTCTTACACCACAAAATTGAGCAAAAAATAATCAGCGGATTTTACAATTTCACCTTGTACTCATTCCACCATGAGTATCTGTAAATAATCTCACGAATCTGAAAAGTGTAATGAAGACCCTTTTTTAAACAATTCACATTGTCAGATTTCGTCTATAAAAGCCGTGATAGCTGAAACAGGGGAGCAAACAAAAATAACAAATTAGTGAAGTACTTAATGTTAAGGCCTAAACACACACAATACTTTCACTTCAACTAAAAAGGACAACAATACTAAAAAATATATGAACGGCTTCATCGCATTACTTTATTATTTTTTTATATTAACAAAACATAAAAATTAAATATTATTAAATATTAAAATAAAAAATAAATACTATTTATTTTTCAATAAACCATAAAATGTATATCCAAAAATTATAGAAATATAGATTTTTTGCGGCTGAGCCGAAAAAATTCATAAGCCGATGAAAAATCGTCGCGCAGCCGATAAGCCGCCGCCGCCGATGAAAAATACTCCTTAAGCCACCGCCGTTAAATTATAGTCGGCTGCTTACTTTTTCGTTCTTCTAATGGTATTATTTGAAATTTCTATAGTATTCAACGTAGTATGGAATTAAATTATAAACAGTTCTGAGCAGAGAACCTAGCTCAAAAGCGGCGTCTCATCGCCGCCGCTTAATTTATCAAGCCGTCACCGACTCATACCGGCTCAATAAAAGCCGCCGATACTATCGGCTGCGCTTTAGGCAAAACAGTGTTATATTAAACATAATTATCAGGCCAAGTTTAAATATGCACAAAAAAAATAAAATAAAATATGCGCTTGAAAAAGCACGAAAAAATGGTATAATATGCACAGAAATATGCAAAAATAGCATATATATGTATATAAAAAACAACGAATTTATGCATTCTTATATATTAATATGTAAAAAATGTGCACAAATATTCATTTTATAACTTTTAATTTCTGATAGAATTCGATATTTATAAAAATTTAACCATTTTAATTTTAAATATCATACTTGACGCATCCGAATTTTTTTCTTTACAATATTTACAATGTACTCAAACTACTCACAAAAAAATTTTAAGAAATCATTTGATTGAACTCCAAAAAGTCACCAAAATATTGTGTTTTTGTTAAGAAAACTAACTTTTGAATCCATTATATGCAAATGTATGCAAAGATTTAAAAAACATGCATTTTTGTGAAATTCTTTTAAAATATGCAAATGCTTACTTTCCAAGCGAAAAGCTTGAAAAACTTGCCCTGATAATTATACCCTGCCAACATTTTCTATCCAAAATTGAACTAAAGAGTAACCTCAAGTTGTTAGATATAGCAGAATATGATATCATTTTCTTATCCAAGAAGTGTCACCATTCGGGAAAAAGTGTGCAGCAGCTCTTATACTTTTTTTAATTTACTATTAAGAGCTTTATTTGGGTGTCGAATTAGTCATTTTTAGTGATGAATTTGGACACTTTTTTTTTGTCGAAATTCTAACAAAATATTCTATCCAAATTATCACTAAAAAGTAGAAAAAATATGTATAATGTTCCTATCCAAGAAGTGTCACCGTTCGGGAATAAGTGTGCAGCAGTTCTTATACTTTTTTTATGATGCTATTAAGAGCTTTATTTGGGTGTCGAATTAGAGTCAATTTTATTGGTAAATTTAGACACTGTATTTTGTGTATTTTTTGGGCATCGAAATGATATCATTTAGGAAGGAAAATGTAACATAATTTTAGTTATACTCGAATTTTTGCCTTTATTATATTCTAAATTTATTTCCATTTTGCGAAAATTGTTTAATTTCTTTTTTTTTTTATTTAAACTTCGATTATATTTCTTTCAACTTAGTTGACGTCTTACAACTAAGTACCACTGTTTTTTCACATTATTAGAAAAATCGAAATTAATGTTATTTGTTTTTGTAATTTGGTTTACTATCCAGAAAATAACATCTTGAGAGTACTAATGGGAGACAGTTTTTGGTAACATTATATATATCCAAAAACTAACTTTTTAAGTGACTTTTTCGACATTTGGTTAGTACGAAAAATGTATAATAAATAGATCAAAAATCGGAATTAATGTAATTTGTTTTTGTAAATTTAATTACTATCCAGAAAATAACATCTAGAGAGCACTAATGGGAGAAATTTTTCTAATAGTGGATAAAACTATCACCCAATTGCTGGCAGGGAAGATTTTTATTTCAAATTGAAAGACACAATAAATATATATTTTTTATAGAAATAAATAATATGAATATTTTTAATTGTAAAACTTATTTTTAAATTATATATATTTTATTATTTATTTTAGAAATAACATTTATTTTGAAAAATAAAGAAGAGTCATTCCATTTAAAACCAACCAGCTGATTTTCTCACCTCTTCCCAATTTGATAATATTTGGTACAATCATTGTTCTTGTCAAAATTTCAGATAATTTCTTCAAGTGGTTCGCGATTTATTAATTTATTTATTTATTTTTGTCATAACAATTTTTTATATAGTAGGTATATACAAATTAAATACACGTTACTAGTTTAGAATTTGAATCGTAATAACCAGGGATCGCAACGATTACCATAGTAATCATAAAAATTACGATTTAATGTTTACTTTTTCTATTCTTTGATTAAAAAATTTCATAATCTGTATCGTTTATACCGTGCCAATCCTTAGTTTCAGTGCTATAGGCCATCAACTATTTTATGGGCCATTTTGGAGGAGCCCATTTTTCTCTGGAACGGCTCGTAGGATTTTTTGCACGATTGTCTTATTTTGTTCTAAATTTTGTCTACTTTCATAATCTATATCGTTTATACCGTGCCAATCCTTAGCTTCTGTGCTATAGGCCAGCAACGATTTTGTGGGCCACTTTGGAGGAACCCATTTTTCTCTGGAACGGCTCGTAGGATTTTTTGCACGATTGTCTTATTTTTTTCTAAATTTTGTCTACTTTCATAATCATAATCCTTAGTTTCTGTGCTATAGGCCAGCAACTATTTTGTGGGCCACTTTGGAGGAACCCATTTTTCTCTGGAACGGCTCGTAGGATTTTTTTGCACGATTATCTTATTTTATTCTAAATTTAATCTACTTTCATAATCTTTATCGTTTATACCGTGCCAATCCTTAGCTTCTGTGCTATAGGCCAGCAACGATTTTGTAGGCCACTTTGGAGGAACCCATTTTTCTCTGGAACGGCTCGTAGGATTTTTTGCACGATTGTCTTATTTTGTTCTAAATTTAGTCTACTTTTATAATCTATATCGTTTATACCGTGCCAATCCTTAGTTTCTGTGCTATAGGCCAGCAACGATTTTGTGGGCCACTTTGCAGGAACCCATTTTTCTCTGGAACGGCTCGTAGGATTTTTTGCACGATTGTCTTATTTTGTTCTAAATTTAGTCTACTTTCATAATCTATATCGTTTATACCGTGCCAATCCTTAGTTTCTGTGCTATAGGCCAGCAACGACTTTGTGGGCCACTTTGGAGGAACCCATTTTTCTCTGGAACGGCTCGTAGGATTTTTTGCACGATTGTCTTATTTTGTTCTAAATTTAGTCTACTTTCATAATCTATATCGTTTATACCGTGCCAATCCTTAGTTTCTGTGCTATAGGCCAGCAACGATTTTGTGGGCCACTTTGGAGGAACCCATTTTTCTCTGGAACGGCTAGTAGGATTTTTTGCACGATTCTCTTATTTTGTTCTAAATTTTGTCTACTTTCATAATCTATATCGTTTATACCGTGCCAATCCTTAGTTTTTGTGCTATAGGCCAGCAACGATTTTATGGGCCATTTTGGAGGAACCCATTTTTCTCTGGAACGGCTCGTAGGATTTTTTGCACGATTGTCTTATTTTGTTCTAAATTTTGTCTACTTTCATAATCTATATCGTTTATACCGTGCCAATCCTTAGTTTCAGTGATATACACTAGCAACCATTTGTGGTTATTAAAAGGAAGCTTTATTTTAGATCCATTTTGTTGCAAGTATTGTGTTGCTGAATCATTCCTACAGAAAGAATTAATATTTTTAATAATTTACAATTTAAATTTATGTTCAAAATTGGGAATTTTTTTAAAAATTCCCCAAAATTGGATATTTTTGACTTCCCGGTTTTTGAATTCCTAATTTGTTTAAATTTTCGCTGATTTTTCATAAAAATCCCCAAAATTGGGTATTTTTGACTTCCCGGTTTTTGAATTCCTATTTTCGACGCTATCTTGGCACACGTAACAAAAAATCATCGTATCGCAATCAGCTGTTTCAACCTGCCTTATGCAGATGTGTGTATGTAGCTATCGACACAAAAATTCTAGGTAGCGTATCGCAGAAATCTACAGAAAATAGGTTTTTATCATGAAACAAAAAATATTTCTTTGTTTCATGGGTTTTTATGTAGCTTCGTGATTTTTTAACAATCCCGTAGTTTATTTTGTTCACAAAATAACCAAAAAACAGGGTTGTTTACATAATGAATGTTCAAAAACATATGATACGTTTACTTTTGTTGACTGTTTGTACAAATATTTTTAAAAAATATTTCAGTTTTCATTGACATGCGCTTTCTATATATTGTATATTCTTTTGGATTGTTCGGGTATTTTGGATTGTTCGGGTAACGGTATTTTAACGTTATCAATATTTTGAGCTACTTCGGTAAAGGTATTTTAAGGGTATCGGTTGTTTCAGAAATTTCGAAGTATCGTTTCAGAACCATAAAATATAAACTGTAGTCAAGTATTATAAGGTCGGTCTGAGAAAGCCATAATTTTATTAAAAGTTTTATTACAAATATTTTTTCTAAACCGAAAATAATGGTATTTCAGTAACAGTTTTTTAGCGTTATTTTCGTTTTATTCGTTATCGGTAATGGTATTTTCAATTGTTTCGGTAACGATATTTTAGGGGTAATGGTAGCCAACCTTGGAAAAAACATTCGTACTTGAATTTTGTAGAGAATTTTACTTAGCAATACGTCATATAAAATCTAAATAAGATTATAACGATGATATTTTTACTCCTATAGATTTTGTTAATCCCAAAATTGTCCAATCCTTTCAACCAAAAAAATTTTAAAAAACCGTCTTTTACAAGATTTCCGTAATTTACAGTCAATAATGAGTGGAAAATGCAAGCATTTCTAAGTTATGACAAATCTAATTTCATATAATTTTAGAGCCAGAAGCTTATTGGGCAGAAGTTTTTCTTTTTCATTCTTTGATAAAAAATTATTTCAAAATATACAAAAAATAGTCCAGTAGTCCTTTGTTTTATTTAAAACAGAGTGAAGAAATAAATTAATATTTTGTTGCAAAAATAGTATGATATGTTTTATATGTTTAATGTTTGTCTATGTTTAAATAAAACTAAAAAAAAATCATGTGTAATTTTCCTTTAGATGTGTAATTTAATCGTCGGTTATGTGTAGTTAGTAACATTCTTGGTGGCAACACTGGTGGTGGATTTTGTTTTCCCTTGTTACTTATCCCCCTCATCAATGAAAAATGTTGACAGCGAGAATTTCTGAGAGCGGGTTCTATGATTAAAACCCGCCATAAGAAATTTTGCTTCTTGATGCGCCTTCTATATATGAATATTCTTTGCTAAGATCCTATAAGAAGGGACTTTTTCCTTGGTACTTTGTTTATATTAAACCCAGAAATATAAACTTTTGAAAGTTAAAGATGTAAAAATATGGTACTTTATTGTTACCACCGTACGATCTTTCTTAACCAAAAACATAGAAATAAATTTAAAATAGTATCTTTCTCTATCAGAAATATATCAAACATTTGTACTTTTTGAAAATCCTATTATTTATTGTACTTTTTTTTGGTACTTCTCAAGTAAAATATTTAAAAAGTTGAGGAATCATAGTTTAATTTTAAAGGTTTTTTTCACTTTTGGTATTACATTTTGCTTTTTCTTAATAAAAAATCTACCAAGATTAAAGCTGGTCTATGCAGGAGTACCGCAAGTCGGCTAACGTAGTAGTGGGTTAAATGCTATCTAATATATAAAAGTAAATCTGTGTTTGTTAGTATGTCTTTTTTTACATTTTATTTCGATGCATTCATTTTATTTCAATACAATGGCGTAACGAAGCACACTAGGCTTAAGCTATTCAAAATGTACAAAAATTTATAACTTAATAAAACATAATTTGAATATATATTTAAAAAACAAATGGAATACTTTGAAAAACATAATAACTCTTAGGATAGCACCTATTTTGTTGCTTATATTCTGCACCGTACTGTATATCCAATTATATACATTAAAGGGCTGCATGAATGCCGAAAAATGAATGCTGAATACATTCATCGTAAAAACAGTTAGTTCATGTTGTGTGCTTTTTCATTGTGAAATGAATGAATGAGTATTATCCACAATAACTGACCACGAAAACTCAAAACATATGAGTAGAGAATGCAAAACCATATAGTACAGAACCTATGTGAGTTGTGTGGATATGTTGTATACGATTTCATTGTGCAATGAAATAGATAATTCATTGTATTTTCTTTTTCGCTTTTGTTTTGATTTGTATATAAAAAGTGCGTGGCAAAAGCAAAGACAAAATCCACCACCAAAGAAGCACAAAAAAAAGATCAAAAGCCATATATGAGTTCGTACATGTATGTACTACCCATAAAGAAATACAAAAAATACAGAGCAATACATTAGTTTATACATGTGTGTTCTTTTTATAACGTTCTTTAATTTGAAGTTTTGGTTGTTTGTTTACTAATGGACGAGTTGTGACCTTTTTGTTACTGTAGGGTATAGCATACGTGTTTTGTTGTTTTACAAGTTGAAATACGTTGATCCGCACCGAGTTGATTATACCTTTCTCAGTGACATATCTACTTTTAAAAAGGTCAATTTATATCTTAAACTTTATAAATTTAATTTAAATGTTATATGAAAATTTGATAATTGTTTAAGAAATTATTATTTGATTTTTATTGAAAGTAAAATTTTCCATTATTTTGTTTTGTATTTCTCTGATGAAAATAAGTTTTATTTCTGTTAAACTAATAATTATTATTTCAGGCTTTTATATATAATATAATAAGTTTTGAATGTTTGTGAATATTTTCATCTAAAATATTTGTTAAAAATAAATTATTTTATGTAGTTTATTTATATTTTAGATGTAAAATAAAAAAATGTAAAATATTCTTCAATTGCTTGAAAACAATTTGAAATAAAATTTTTTAAATATTTTTCTATTTGTCATATAAAATAAAAATTTTAAATGAAATTCCAAAGTCTTCCACTAAATTGAAAATATACATATCTTATTTCCTTAGGTTGAATACAATTAATCTATATTTTAAATTCAATTTTAAAAAATCTTTTTCAAAACATTTAAATTTTTCTATTCTTAGAAAATATTTGAATATTTTTGATCATCATTAATATTTTGTAATATTTTTAAATTTGACTGGAATAATAAAAATAAGTAATATTTTCATTTTTATACTTAAATATTTGAAAAAAACCATAGCTGTTCATTGTGAATATTTTCAATCAAAATATTTGTTAAAAATAAATTATTTTAATATTTTATTTATATTTTTAGAAATAAATTTCTTTAAAATTATTTTATACTCTTTGTAATATGATTTTCAGTTACTTGAAATTAATTTGAATAAAAATTATTTAAATATTATTCCATTTGTTAACAAGTTAGATAAAATAATATTTCCACAAAAGTATTCGAATATAAATTTATAAAATATAAATCAAATTCTTAAGTCTTTAACTAATTTTAAAATATATTTTATTTCTTTAGTTTGAATACAATTGTTCTTTATTTTATTTTCCATTCTAAAAATAAAATAATATCTGTTTTAAAATATTCAATTTTTTTTATTCATAGAAAACTTTTGAATATTTTTATTCAACATGAATTTGTTTGAATAGTTTTAAATTTACTTTGAAAAAGAAAAATAAGTAAAATATTTTTTTTATACTTGAATATTTGAAAAAATTTTATAATTTTTTGTTATTCAAGCCTTTTGAGGCTGAATATTTTTATTTTTTGGAGTTTTTGTTGAATAAAATAATAAAAATATTTATTTTAAATGTTTCTATTTGAATATAAAGTTTTTGAATAAAAATCATAAAAATTTGTTGAACTTTTTTTATTTAAATAAAATACATATGAATGTTATTAAACTTTAAAATAGTCAAATAAAAAACTTTTGATTATCTTCTTATAAAAATATATTTGTTTTTCTTTTGGTTAAATAAAATATTTTAATTTTTAATTTATTTTGTTCAATCAGATACAAATTTATAATAAATTCAATTGTTTTAGTATAAATAGAAATCCTTAATATTTTTATTCAATAGGTAATAGATTGATTAACAAAAATTTTTTAATTAGAAATAAGAAATAGAAATGAAATAAAAAGTATTTTTATTTTTTATTTCATTCATAAGTTACAGCTATGAAAAAAACTATGTAACTTTTTTTCAAACCTTCTGTGGCTGAATATTTTTATTTCTTTGGAATTTTTGCTTAATAAAATTATTTTTTTTTTCTATTTAAATATATTGTTTTGCAATCAAAATCATAAAAATTTGTTGAATTTTTTTCATTTAAATAAAATATATATGAAAAATATTTAAGATTACAATAATCATATAAAAACGTATGAATATCTTCTTAAGAAAAAAATATTTGTTTTAATTTTGATTAAATTAAATATGTTCTTCTTTAATTATTTTTTTTTTAATAGAAAATTATAACAAATTTAATTGATGTATTATAAATAAAAATACAATTAAAATATCCCAATATTTCATTTTGTAACTATATCAATATGTAAAATCTTTAGAATGTTACCATAAACTTCTGTTTTTTTTTTTTTTTTTACTACGTTATAAAGCAACCACCAAACAAGCAAAACATAATATCCATCACATAAAGCATAAACATTCATAGTATCTACTGATAATTCGAATTATTCATGAAAATGGTCGTACACTGAGTGAAGTTGATACGAACAGCGAAAAAAAACTCACAACGAAGTAACTGTTAGCCTACGATCATTGCCAAAACATACAAAGAATTGTTTTTTTATTTTCGTTTTATCTACTCACACTTTCTTATAATGAATGAATGGTATACTTATCTATACACATAATTTTTCACTATAACAGAGTTCATTGAAGTGAATGTTTTACGCCGGCAAGAAAATGAATGTGTTTGCGCAGCCCTTTAATATACATCCATACACAATATATTAGAGTTGTTCATGAACGAATCAGTAAAATGAACGATGTTAACTCGTTCTTTCTTTTTGATTCATATCGTTAATTTTTGGATTGTTTTTGTATTGCTCCAGACAATTATTTTTTTATTTATTTACTTTATTTATTTATTTTATTAATTATATTTTTATTATTCTTTTATAAATTCTTATATAATTGTTAAAAACAATTAATTTAAAATTATTCCTTCCTATTCATTAATTCATATTCATTAATTTTTGCTAAAAAGTGATCTAAAGCTACATTTGTCAAATATTTGACTAAATTTGCCTGACCACTAGTTTTAAAAAATTTTTTTGCCGTTGTTTGATCTTGCAAATGTTTTGTAAGAGAAAACAACGTCAAAAAAGATTCAGTTAAATGTCAGCCATGATTAATGATATGTAAAAAATAATTTTCCATTAAAGTGAACAAGTTAGAAAATATTTTATATAGTGGTTATGTCATTTTGGTCAAATATTTGACTAGTCTGAACATACCTTAAGAAACAAATGAAGCAATTGTTTCAGTTTCAGCAGTTGTCTTCATTCAAATATTAATCGCTCAGTCTTTGTTTCATTTGTTGTCTACAGCAGGGCTGTCAGATATGGCAATTTTTCGCCAAACGTGGCGATTTTTAATTACTCTTGGCGACTGAATTTTCCGTTTTGCGACATGGCGAATTTTTTGGCTTTTTTTTTTTAACAAGGTGGCGATTTATTTGTCTAATTTTTAAAATTTTATTAAATATGTATTCGCATAGTAAAACCATTACAAAGGTTTTATCTTAAATTTATAATTAATTGAAATCAAGTGTTTTTTACTATTTTTTTAAATATAGCCTGATTTAACAAAAGCATTTGGTATCAAATTGAGAATATGCCATTAAGTATTAATTTATTTTTGGATTGAGAATTATTTAGGAATAACATTTGATATGAAATTGAGAAAGTATCACTTTTTTTTCAAATGAATATTAATTTTTATTCAAACTTGAATTTCAACTTACGAATTTTCAGAAATGTCTTTAAATTATCAAATTTAAAGGCACCAAGCAAGAGTTTGTGATATAAATCGGGGATCACATACAGCAATTTTTCCTACTGCAATTCTGATTTCGTAGGAGAGAGAAGAGAGTGGAATACTAAACATTTACATTCACTTTACCTCTCGTCTACGAACTTAGAATTGCAGCAAGAAAAATTGCTGTTTATGAATTCCGACTAACAAAATAAAGATCCTTAATTAATAAATATCTTCAATAAATATTTGACAATTTGTTTTCCTTCACCTTTCAAATATGAATATTAAGAATTTATGGGCCATAATGAAAAAAAAAAAAAAACGTGCATGAATAAATTAATTCTTCGAAACAATTATTAGTTTAATAGGACAAATGTTCATTATATAATTTTAGAATTATTCTATTCAAAAATATAATACATTTTTAAAATTGTTGACCAAAATTGAGCTATGTATGTCAGAAAAGTGTATTGAAATTAATATTCTTTTTTTTTAATTCAATTATTATTGGCTACTGAAATTATTATTGACTGTTGATGCTGAATATACATTTTAAAATTATATAAGATTTGAAGCACTAAATATTTTAGTTGTTTTTAGTTTTTCTTAAAAAAAATATACAGTGTTGGAAAAAATAATAGTGACGACCCTACTTTCGCAAACAGATGCAAACAGTTTCTTTATATTAAGTTTTTTTTTTTTGGGGTCCCGCTATTTAACTGTTCCTAAAATAACGGAATTTCATTATTTGTTTACTTTTTCTCTTTTGCGCTTTTATTTTATATTTATTTGCAAAAAAAAATCAGTGAAGTTGTAATTTCAATTGGAAAAAATAATAGGGACGCACTAAAAAAAAGAATTACCATTAGTCAATAAAAATTATTATTTTTAACATAAACATATTAAAAGTCCGTAAAGCAAAGTTTATGTGATTAATTTAATCATATTGGTTTCGTGTTTATGATTTATGGTATAAATAAATTTGAAAATGGGTCGTGGTGTTCATTGTACTGAATCTGAAAAAAATGTTATTCTTAAATTAAATTCGGACGGGTTATCAATTAGAAAAATTGCACAGATAATGAAGTGTTCCAAAACTAAAGTATTATAATGCCATTCATTCGAAAAAAAAGTCATTAAACTAGAGGTAGAAAGCGTAAAACATCAGCGCGTTTTGACCAACGTTTAGTTCGACTTTCCAAAAATAACCCCTTTATGTCATCAAGCAGCCTTGATGGTGGTGGTTCTATAATGCTATGGGGATGTTTTTCGGCCTCTGGAGTTGGTCCAATAGTTTGGATTCAGGGAAAAATTAATGCTGCTGACTTATAGACATTCTCCAGAATAAAATGCTTCCATTTGCTGAGTATGAAATGCCACTAAAATGGGAATTCATGCAGGATAATGATCCCAAGCATTCCGCTAGAAGCGTCAAAACGTGGTTCCAGCAGAATGAGGTGCCTGTAATGTAGTAGCCGTCCCAATCACCAGACTTAAACCTCATTGAGCATCTCTGGGGAGTCCTCAAAAATAAAATTGGTAGCTTTAAATAAAAAAAATAAACAAGAGTTGTGGGAAAAAATTCAATGAATCGCCGTTGTCAGGAGGTTATAAAAATGAAAGGATCTTCAACCAAGTATTGAACAAGTATTTGGAAATGACGGTAATGTTAAAAAAAAATAAATATTTTTTCCAAAATATTAAGTGTCCCTATTATTTTTCCAGGTCTTTAAAAAAAATATATATTTTTTGGCAGACCTAGTTCCTTATTTTTGCTTCATAAGTTAAAATATTTGAAGTTATTTAATTTTATGTATGTATATACTTTCTAATATTTATCGAATAGTAAATAAAAAAGTAAGAATATATTGAAAAATTTGAGTGTTCCTATTATTTTTTCCAACACTGTATAAAATTTAATTTTGGCGATTTTTGGCGATTTCTGATTAACAATTTGGCGACAGGGGCTCAAAAAAATCTGACAACCCTGGTCTACAGACTCACGCACTCATCGTTCAGACTCTGATCAATGTTAAAAAATTAACGATGAACGAACTGAATCATTTTGCGATTTTGAATGATGTGAAGGAAACAGTAAAATGAACGTTATACCCAACTTTACAATATATTATCTTTTTACCTGTGATGTATTTTAACTAATATATTCCTTGTCTAAATATTTTTCAGATTTTAGGACGAACACTTCGAGTGGATCACGTTGCAGATTACAAACCGCCTAAAGAGAACAACAAAACAGACGAAGAGACGTTACAGCTGTATATGGAAGGCTGTGCTCCCAAACCAAAATCGTGTTAAAAAATGTTATACAATCAAAATACACCGAACTCGAAAAACTTGAATTAATATTTACCATGGCTGTTTCACATTTTCGATTTTGTTCATGATTTCGATTACCAAAATATATTCATAGTATTTAACAATATAAATTAAGTTTTTACAAAAAATAATACCAAAATAAAGTCATAATATTTAAATATATAAATTTTTACAATAAATAACACAAGTCAACAGCAAAAAAAGGCTTGAATAACTACTATATAGATTTGATGTATTATGGTTCCCGTAGTATAAAAATGGGCCAAATTTTAAATTCTATAGAGAGGTTTTTTTTAAAAAAATTTTTGTAAAATTACAAATTTTTTTTAGGCGTTTTTCCACATAATTAATGATAACTCAAAAAGTTTTAGTCCGATATTATTGAAATAAATTTACAAAAATTTATATTTTCATAACCTTTAATCCCTTCATATATTCCCTTTCAATGGGCTCAGTAGTTTCGGAGTTATAATAAAAAAATTAAACAAAAAATATATTTTTGTTTTAAAAAAATCATTAAAAATCTAAAACAACAAAAACTGTTCTGAGCAACAAAATGAGATATCGATCATAAAAATCGATTGATTCGTTTTGAATTTAATCGTAATTAAGTGAATTCGCTCATTTTCACAAAATTTTGGTTTTTTTAAAAATTTCTCCAGTTATGTTGTCATAACTCAAAAACAACTTTTTTTGAGTTATGACAACATTTTGTTAAACTAACATGCCTATTCACAGATAAATTGTGACTGAAAAATAGTCATAAAACACAAATTGTGACTATAGTCTTTAATTTTCTATTCACAAACAAAAATGTATTAATATATCATTTAAAATTAAAACCTGATATGTAGACAGTCATAAGAATTGTGACTATCATAAAAAGACATTTTAATTGAAAATAAAAAATATGAAAATATAAAAAAATGTGTTATAGAAAAAACAATGCGTACATATATATTTGAAATAATTGAGGGCCAAAACGCGATAAAGCATATATACAACACACTCTTACTCACATTTCCTGTAGATTTTCATCAAATTTTGCAGTATTCTTTGCAAATTATCATTCTTCCCTAAAAATTTCAAATTTTTTACAAACATTTTTATTTTTTATTTTTATTTTTAATTGACAAGAAAAGTCAACATTTTTCAATGTTAAGCATGTTTTGTGACTATGTTAACAGAATATGAAGTTATGACCGAGTCACAAGTATAGTCGTAACTTTTAGTCATAATAAAACTGTGACTTTTTTAAGACTTTTTCTATGAATAGGCATGTAAATTTACAAACATTTTGGCTAGCAATATCTTTAAATGATGTATATAATATAGGGTGATAGATTATTCGACTTTTTGGAGAAACCGGTTTTCGAATAGTTCGAATAGTTGGTATTTTGAAAAAACCGGTTGCACTTTTTTAAATTCAGAAAAAAACGGTTAACCGGTTTTTTTGCAGAAGTTAATATTTCTATCAAAAAACTACATTTCTTAAAGAAAAATCAATAAATATTTTTTATTTTTGGAAACAACTATTAACCCATTAAGAACGAGAAAAAAAGGTATGGTCGGTCAAGGCCGACAATAACCTACACCATTGTGTGCATCAAAATTCGGGGAGGGGTCCTTTTTTTAGACCTGTGGAATTGTGGACCAGTACTATGCTCAATTATGGGCCGATCTTCATAAAATTCCGCATACAGGTTTAAACGTATATGGAACTTAGATGTGCAAAAATTACTGCTACATTTAAGGGATTTATGATCGTTAAACCCCTTTTCTGGTAGGTTATTTGTATGGGGTCTAGAGGAAATAATGGACCTATAATAACCAATTTTAACACGCTTCGTTCTTAGACTATAAGAAACCAAAATTGCGACCTGTATTTTGATTACAAGTTTTACATGAATGGACAGACGGACATCGTTAAATCGACTTAAAGCCGATTGGTACAAATGAAGGTGGGTCTTAGACCAATATTTTTGGGTGTTACAAACATCAGTACAAACGCATAATAGGCATGTAGGGTATAAAAATTGTGAGAAAATAATCATCAAAAATGATATAAACATTTACTTAGCATAAACAGAAACCATGGGTTAATATTAGGGTGATCGACGCGGTTTTCCAACCGGTTTTAAAACCGGTTTTTTCAGTAAATGTGCTGTCGGTTTTTTCAAAATGTTCATTTTTCGAATGTCGAATAGACCGGTTTTTTTAAACACAAAAAAACCGGTTTTAAAAATAGCATTTTATTTCAGAAAACATGTACTAAATAGTGATATTTGAGTCGAAATTTTGGAATAATTTTTTTAAATATTCATAAAGACTGATTTCTTATGTTTTAAAAATATAGTTTAAGTCTAAATTGGAATTTATTCTGTAATATTAAACAAATAAATAATTAATAATTATCCTGTATGAGCCAATTTAATTTTTTTGATCCAATATTTCCTTTATTTTTTAAAGGTGTTGTGTTAAAAAAGTTTCACCTGCAGAATCGTTTCAATTGAGACAGGCTTCCATATTAAGCCATGGTTTCTGTTTATACTAACTAAAATTTAGATGATTTTTTCCACAATTTTGAAACATAATTATCTTCTAGTCATCTAGATATATAATTTGCTTAGCATTTTTTCTCTTTCCAAAGCTTTCTGAAACTATCAAACGACTTAGAAAATTTAAATTTGGCTTAATTATAAAACTTTTTGTCCAAGAAATCCTAATGGAGCCATATTTTGAAATTTTTATCAGGGAGCGGATATAAGAGGATTTATATGTCTTCTTCTAAGAATTTTTTTTCTTTTCAGAGCTTTCTGAAGCTCCCAGACGACGTAAGAAACTAAAAATCGGCATACTTATTCGTTCAACAAATTCTAATAGTGCCAGATGTTTCTATCAGGGACCAAAAAGTCTGTTTTGGTATTAAGAACTTTTGAGTTGCTATACTTATTGTTTGCTCTACAAATCCTATAAAAAACTGATTCTATATTTCGGCCATTTACGACGATTTTTTTATTTTGAAAGGTTTACGAATTTAAAACTTTAATCAATATTATTCCAATAAATTTGAACGGCTTCAAATAATTGACTTCTATTAGGGAGAGGGAGGTGTCTAAATGTTGTTCATATTTTTTTCTTTTAATTTTCGGATTTGTTTGTGCATATTTTCATTATTATATTATTTTTCCTGACAGGAAGGCTTTTACGCTTGTATTTAATAAATTTTGACTTAATTATAAGAATTGATTTTTTTAAAGAAATGTAGTCTTTTGATATAAATATTAACTTCTGCAAAAAACCGGTTAACCGGTTTTTTCTGAATTTCAAAAAGTGCAACCGGTTTTTTTAAAATACCAACTATTCGAACTATTCGAAAACCGGTTTCTCAAAAAAGTCGAATAATCGATCACCCTAGTTAATATGAAAAAAGCAAGAATCAATTTTATTGAAAGAATTCTGCAGGTGACTCTTTTAAAACAAAATCTTTGAAAAACAATTTCTTCGCTGAATAAAAAAAACTAAAACATTTAAATTAGGTGCAAAAATATTACATTGTCAAATTACTTATTTATTTAATCTTAAACTATATTTTTAAGCCATTAAAAATCATACTTTATGAATATTAAAGAAATAATCATAAATTTCGATTCAAATATCAATATTTAGTGCATGGTTTTTGAAATAAAAAGGTATTTTTAAAACCGGTTTTTTGTGTTTAAAAAAACCGGTCTATTCGACATTCGAAAATTGAACATTTTGAAAAAACCGACAGCACATTTACTAAAAAAACCGGTTTAAAAACCGGTTGGAAAACCGAGTCGATCACCCTAATATAATAGTTTCAAAGTTATGAAAAAAATTGTTAGGCAAAAAATATAAACTTAGTAAAAAAATTTAAAAAACAAGCGAGAATGTTATATTCGGCTTTACCGAATCTATATACCCACCATCACCTTTTTATATAGGAGGTGGGCAATAAGGTGGGTGACCACGCCCATTTTTTGTTTCCGAGTTTACATTGATCCTTGAACTATTTGTACAAAATTTCGTTGACATTTCACCTTATATGGGAGGTGGTCGATAAAGTGGTCGGACCAAGTTTATATCGACTCCCATACTATTTATACAAAATTTCGTAGTCGTACATACTTTTGTTTCAGAAATATTAGCAGAAAAGTATGAAACGGACACCTTGTGTTTCTAGTTTATAGCCTATAACACTTTTATTTATTAACCGATTTTGACCATATTCAATTTCAAATAAACCTTATATAGGAAAAATATTTGTGACAAATTTCGTCCTACTACGTTGTCCCGTTCGAGCCCTATCCTGCTCTCAACAGACGGACATACCTAGATAGACTCAGAATCAAACCAGGACCCAGAACACATATACTTTGTGGGGATTTAAATGATTTTTTTCCATCCATCAAAATCGGTTAATAAATAAAAAAGTTATGTGCTAAAAACTAGAAACACAGGGTGTCCGTTTCATATCGCATCAAAAACATTTATCATCATTTGTACATCATTTTTTAAGTTTATATTTTTTGCCTAACAATTTTTTTTCATAACTTTGAAACTATTGATCGCATCAAAAACAATTGTATACATCATTTAAAGATATTGTTAACCAAAATTTTTGTAAATTTGGTTTAACAAAATCGGACATGTTATTTTTGGGTTATGACAACATAACTGTATAAATTTTTCAAAAAACTAAAATTTTGTGAAACTGAGCGAATTCACTTAAATGCGATTAAATTCGAAACGAATCAATCGATTTTTATGATCGGTATCTCATTTTGTTGCTATTACATGTTGCTTTGTGATAAAGCAATAAATTAGAACAGATTTTGTCGTTTTCGATTTTTAATGATTTTTTTTTAAAGAAAAAAACTTGCTATTTTCACGTAAAAAATATATTTTTGTTTCATTTTTTTATTATAACTCCGAAACTACCGAGCCGATTGAAACGCAATATATGAAGGGATTAAAGGTTATGTAAATATAAATTTTTCCAAGTTCGTAATCACTTTTTTGTTTTATAAGCATTTAATAAAATTGTATAAAATTTGAAAATTTTAGTGTTGGTGAGAATCTACTTTAACAGTTTGATAAGACAAATTTTTAGAAATATATTACTTTTCTTTTGCAAATAGAATGCATTTACAATAAAGTTTTGCATAGTTTTAAACATATTACTTTATATTTAGGTCTTATTGCATAGTTCCATAGAGTGGAATTTATAACTGCATTCAAATCTTTTACACAGACACACGATAGTAATTAGATATACAACTGTTATTTCTTTCTGTTGCATAAAATACATATGGAACGATATTTTGCAAACATATTTGCAAACATTTCGTTGAAAAAATGCACAGTATATTTGTGCGAACAAAACATCAACGTTCTTTTAGCTTGTTAAGAGTAAGGCCAAATGGACTTTAAACCCACCATCAAAAAGGCCTAGCTACTATCTGGCCAAATACTAGAAAATTAAGTATCCGTCGTATCTCTAGTTGATACTTTTCCGCCAATATCTCTTAAACAAGAGCCATTGAGATTTTGTATAAATAGTTAATAATTATGAAAATTAAAAGTGGGTGTGATCCGACTACCTTCCATATAAAGCATGTAAACGAAAAAAATTTACATTTTCAAATGTAAATATTTAGGTATCTATATAGGGTATCTAAAAAATGTTATATTTTTATGAAACTAGAGACTCCAAAGAATACAAATTTGCTTATTATTTTTGCCTAGAGTTATCAGTCGCTGAATAAATATAAAAATTGTAAAAATTCAGAAAAAAAATTTTGGACACGTTTTTTATATTATTTCTTAAGAACTTTTGTAAAAGTTCACATTTTTTTTTACATTTTACACGTTTTTCTGACATAGTTTCAATCTGGGATGTAAAATTTTTGAACTGGTTTTGATCCTAAGTATTTTTTTATGACACCCGTATGCAGTGCGTTTTACGGTTTTTTATCATAACCCTTTTCCCGATTCACTTTTCGATGCCAAATTTAGACTTAGTTTTAATCAACAGATTATTTAGTATTTAAGTTGATAGACTATGACGTTATCTTTTCTTTGATGTATCATTTACCAAAATTGTCATTGTTAAACTAGGATTTTTTATACCCACCATCAAAAAGATGGGGGGTATATTGATTTTGTCATTCCGTGTGTAACATGTCGCAGGAATCATCTAAGACCCCACAAAGTATTTATTTTCTGGGTCCTGGTTAGATTCTGAGTCGATCTAGCTATGTCCGTCTGTTGAAAGCAGGATAGGGCTCGAACGGGACTAGGTGGGGGGACGAAATTTGGCACAAATGTTTGTCCTATATAAGATTTGTTTGGGATTGAAAATGGGCAAAATCGGTTAATAAACAAAAAAGTTATGGGCTAAAAACTAGAAACACAGGGTGTCCGTTTTATACTTTTCTGCTGATATTTCTTCAATAAAAGCACGTACGACAACGAAATCGGAAACAAAAAATGGTCGTGGTCCGCCCACTTTACCGCCCACCTCCCATATAAGGTGAAAATCAACGAAATTGTGTTTAAATAGTTCAAGGACCAATGTAAACACGGAAACAAAAAATGGGCGTGGTCCGCCCACTTTACCGCCCCCTCCCATATAATGTAGAATTTGAAAAAGTTGATGATGGGTATATAGATTCGGCAGGGCCGAATATAACATTCGCGCTTTTTTTTTACTTGAAGTTGGTTGACGCAGTGTTCAAAAAAATTTGCTCAAAATTAATTTTCTGTTATTTTCCAATTTTTAAGAATATGAATTAACAGTTTGGATATAATAAAAAAGTATTACATATTTAAAATCTTTGGACTTCGCGAATTCAAAAAAGTATCCAACTATATTAAATTTTTTATAGCGACTGAAATATTTACGTTTAAAAATTTAAAAAATTTTTCGTTTACACATTTTTTTAAGAAATTTGTCCAAACATTTTTTCTCATGATTTGCAATTTTTAAGATATTTTGTTGACTGATATCTCGAAACTCAAAATGTAAATGTATATATATTACAAGACTTTACAGAATCAGAAACATTTTAGCTTTTTCCAATACTATATACTGTGGCTTAAATATATTCAAATGAAAATGTAAAAAATGTTTCGTTTACATGCTTTAATTCTTCATTGTGTTCTTCTACATGTTATTGGATCTATTAAAAGTGCATATATTAATTGGTAAAAATGAATAGTAAACGTGCTTATGGTCTTAACAGACCCGTAATAAAATATTCATTCAGCTTCAATCAATTTTGAAGGTGTTTGTTATTTGCAACTAATGAAAAAGTTTTAATAGCTCCATCTGCAAAGTGGAATGTGTGAGTGTTGTGTTTAATCAAATAATTGCATTAACAATAATTTCCTAATTGCAATCACTGTTCCTTTTTTAAAAATACTTGAAAATATGTAGGTCTACCAGCAATACAATTATTGTTGACTTAAATTGGCGCATTTTATTTTAATTTATGTAATATTCTCGTTTTTCAATAACATAACGCTTTATATATAAAATTTCATAAATCAGGCTTTGAATCATCCCATTTCCTTTTATTATGATTACACCCGGTGGTCAGTCAATAGACTAGGAAGGGTTTTTTTATAATTCATAAAATAAATAAAAAAAATTAATTAAAAACAAAATAGGAAATTCGTGAACAAATTAATTAATCGAGTATTTAAAATATTCCACGAATTAATATACCAAAAAAGGTCATGAATCCCTTTGCTTCCATAAGCTATTCAATTGTTAAAGCATTGTTCATATTTTCTAATAAAATTTTTTATATTTTTGTAATATAGAAATGAAATAAAAGAAAATTTAAAATTTTTTTTCACTAATAGAAAAATGGGAGAAAATAAACATAGCATTGCCAGAACAAAACAAAAACTGTTTAATAGTTATTGAACTGTTTCTAATACGTTATGAATAATGTTTTTTTATAAGAAGTTAATAGGGAAAACAGTTTAATATCTATTTTGTAAAATAAACCCAAAATAAGAATTTATTATGAATAAGACCGTTAATATTTAACTATATAAATCAAGGTAGATTAAGAAGGTAACGACATTAAAACAGCTGAGAATTTTTTTTTCTTTTTGAAATCAATATGGCGGCTTGTGTTTTAGAATTTGAAGTGTCAAATTGTTGTTTATGTTTACATTTTTTTTGGCATTTTTTGTCTACGTTTGTGTTGTTGCGTTTCTCTTTTTTTTATTACATGAAATGTCAAATGTATTTTTGTTTTTTTGTGAAGAAACATGTGAAATGACAAAATTAAAGTTGACATAACTTTGAGTCTACATTAGAGAAATTTTTATCAAGACAAACGTCAAAATTTTATCAAGATAAAGATTTGTCTAATGTAGACTGAATTTGTCAATATTATTGCAGTGTTAAAAGAAAATTGTCAGCGCTCGAGCTCTGACAACGTTGTCTTGATAATGCTTGGTAAAAGACGCCATCTTGATTGTTGTTGGTACTTTTTGCATGGTTTATTATGACATACGTTTTCCCCTATAATTGATACAGATAAAAAATTATCTGCAACTCAAACAAAAATTTGACGTTTGTCTTGATACAGATTTCTCTAATGTAGACTCAAAGTAAGAGATGTCAATGCAAAAACAAAATACATGAGGTTTTTTTGGTGTTGTAGTTGTTGTAGGGTTGTTTTTACCTTTCAATCGCAAAAATATATGTACAGTGGCTCAATAATGTTATCGAACAAATATTAGGATAATATTAATCTTAATATTTTTCATATTAAAATTAACATAATGATACTTTTTTTTATTATTTTCTATGTTTTTCTATTGCCTAAAAACCAACAAGAATTTACTAAAATAATTTGTTTCTTTATTTAAATATTAGTAAAAAATATTCTCATTGCAAAATAAGGCATCAAAAAAGAAGTCGGACATATGGCAACGCTTGAGTTTATTTTTAAACATACTTGGGGGAACCCCATTTTATTATGCAGTTTTTATTTATTGACATCTCTTAAAGCTTTATTAATCAAAAAAGTGTTAGAAATTTCGTCGTTGTACCAAAAATTTTTGAAAATGTCAAAACCAAAGTCATACACAGCTAAAGAAATCAAAATCAACTGTTCATGACATAATTAAAAGGTATAGAGACAGAAAATCCGTGGAAAATAAGCCAAAATCAGGAAGACCAAAACTATTTACCAGCTCTGACGAACCATGGATTATCCAACAGGTTGAAAAAAATGCTAAAGTTAGCGCTCCAAAATTAGCTAAGGAAATTTCTCAAAGCATAATTAGAGATTGCAACCCAGAAACAGTATGAATAGTGCTCCGGAAAAATGATTGTAATGGTAGAGTTGCTTGTAAGAAACCTTATATTAATAAAGTTAATAGAACTAAACGCATAAATTTTGCAAAAATGTACAAAAATATGGATATTTCTTTCTAGAATAAAGTATTATATACAGACGAAAGTAAATTTAATTTGTTCAGATCAGACGGACAGTCCTAAGTTTGACGAAAACCAAACGAAGAACTTAAAGAAAAAAACTTGGAAGCTACCGTGAAGCATGGAGGTGGTTCTGTTTAAGTTTGGGGTTGCATGTCGTCCCTGGAGTTTGAGAGTTATGTATAATAGATGGTATTATGGACCAAACTAAATATTTATCTATTTTAAAACAAAATTTGGTGCCAAGTGTAGAAAAGTTGATTATAAAAGACACATCTCAATTCTACCAGGATAACGATCCTAAACATAAAGCATATGCTGTTCGTATGTGGCTACAATATAATTGCCCACACGTACTCGAGACACCACCACAGTCCCCAGACATTAACGTAATCGAACATTTATGGGCACATTTGCAAAATTATACAATTTCCAACAAAAATGATCTTGTAAAAGCACTAAAGCACGAATGGGCGAAAATTGATCCCTCTGTTTGCAGAAACCTGGTTAAATCAATACCGAGAAGATAAGAAGCAGTTATCAAAAGCAAAGGACTTCCTACAAAGTATTAAACATTAGTAATATTTACTGAAGATAATTTTATTCTCCGACCACTATTTTGGTGCTTTTAAGATATAAATGAATTTTTTTTTATTTTTTTTGTTTATACATATTTTCTTTCATTTTTAAAATAGCGTATATTGTGTAAAAGAAAAGAGTTTGTAAACCCTTTCTTAATATACTCAATATTGAAGTCTATAAAATATTAGTTTTTGTCGGACTACATTATTGAGCCACTGTATATACATTCTTACACATTTTAAATAACATTAAACGCCTTTATTATAACCTTCCTACAAGGTATCGGATAGTTAAAATGAGCAATAAACTAAGCTTTATCTATTTTTGGTTATTATAACTTGGTTTTAAAGTAAATTTTATAATTTTGATAATACGGCAAGGCGAAAGCAATAACCTATTACTTTTTGCCAGAACGTATTGGCAACATAAACAATTTGAACGTAACGTCCAGTAAGAGCTTGAGCGCTGACAATTTTCTTTTAACGCTGCAATAATACGGACAAATTCAGTCTACATTAGACAAATCTTTATCTTGATAAAATGTTGACGTTTGTCTTGATAAAAATTTGTCTAATGTAGACTCAAAGTAAAGTATAAATCATTTTCAAACAAACTAAAAGTCCACACCGGAACAAATATAAACAGAACGAGGTCGGGTGCCATATTCGGCTGTGCCGAACCATATACCTTCACCCATGATGAGATGTATTATATTAAAATGAAATATATTTTAAAGTTTTTAGTATTTAATAAACATTTTTAGTATTTGTATAATGAATCTCAAATATATATATATATATATATATATATATATATATATATATATATATATATATATATATATATATATATATATATATATATATATATATATATATATATATATATATTTTAACGTTTTCTTTATATATTGAATCTACCTTTTTTTTAAGGCCTCACAATATCTATTCAAATTTTAAAACTAAAAACTAAAGACTACTTTATCCAAGTGAATTATTTATCCTCTTAATAAAGGGGTGGAAGCCTTGAATCCGATCGAACTTCAGTAAGAAGCGGGTTGGGATGAGTCTGCAGTTTTATTTTATTATCTATTATTATGTATTTTTCACTGCATTTTTTAAACTCGTCTTTTACAAATGGAACCTCTAAATCTCTATGGATATTCTCATTTCTTATATACTATGGTGCACCCGTCATGGTTCTAACAATATAGAAATATATGTATAAATTAATCAAATACAAATACAGTGAACTCGCGATAACGTGAACTAATTTTTACCATGGCAGTTCACGTTTTAGAGTTTGTTCACGTTAACGAATGCTAAAATTTGGAAAAAAACATAAGACCGTTCACGTTAACGAATGCTAAAATTTGGAAAAAAACATAAGACCCCTATTCAGCATTAGAAATGATATTTTAATAAAAAATATTAAAGAAGTATCACAAAACAAATAATTTATTAAATTTTCATAACAAAAAAAAAAAAATAATAATAATAATAATAAAATTAAACAATACATATATTCAGTTCACTTTGCATATGACAAACAAACAAAAAATTATGATAAATATCACAAAAAATACACATAAAACTAATAGAAACATTTTTTTGAACAAAGAGGTAAATCAAATTTTATATGAAAAAATCGGTCATCTTTTTTTGGTAAGTTTTTTGTTGGGACATCTTCAACAAAGCTTTTTCTTTAAGATTTCTTAACACCCGTATCTCATTTTGGTCGACCATCTCATTTTCAGCCCATATCAAACCCTTATCGAGAGCTTCTACAGCTTCCTTTGGGTTAATTTTAATTTGAGGCTGATATATGATAGAATCGTCATTGTCGGTATCTTCTGGAATTTCCACATGATCTGCCTCTGTGCAGTTTTCTTCCAGATTGTTGTTTCAGTCTTCAATAGTGGAAAGTGTCGCTTCAATCTACAATAATAAAATGAATTTGGTTAATTTAAATTCTTAAAAAATACGGAAACCTATAATAACACAAACCTGAGGATTTAGCGCCTGAAGAAGTCTAATAGCAGTTTCTTCTAGCTGCCTTATTTCTGGCGGAGAAATTCTCTCTCTTAGGACACTTAAAGGAATATTTTCATCGGGGTCATCTTGGTCTGAAACTAAATTTAAAATGTTTTTCCAGCCTTTGTTTAAAATTTCTTGTGAAATTCGACTCCATGCTGAGTTTAAAAGATTAATTGCATCTTTTAAAGATAACATCTTAATAGTATCTAACAGATCTATTTGTTTTCCAGCGATTAATGTCAAAAGGCTGTTTCTGTAATATAATTTCGTAATTTTAAATATATTTTGGTCCATTGGCTGAATTAATGACGTTAATGACGATCCGTCTTCTGAAATTAATTGCGATTCAGGGGATGTGAAGGGGCATTGTCAATTAATAGAAGGGCTTTTACGGGTAGCTTCTTTTTGGTCAAGAACTCAGTAACCTAAAGCAAAATTTGTTTTTAATTTATCAGTTTATATTTTTTTTTTAAATTATATGTACCTCCTTAACAAAGCATTGATGAAACCAATCGTAAAAAATAGTACTTGTCATCCATGATGACTTAGAGAATTTATAATTCACTGGACATGAAAAATTTTTGAAGCATCGAGGATTCTTAGATTTTCCAATTACCAGTATTTTAGGTTTGTGTGTTCCTGTCGCATTCGAACAGCTCATGAAAGTTAATCGCTGTTTCTCCATTTTTGCGCCTGGAGCACTTTTCTCCAATGATGATACGTATGTTTTATCTGGCAGCTGCTTCCAGTACAAACATAGAGAGAGTTCTTCAATTTTTGCTCTTAATTTTTCTTTAAACGGGTCAACAAGTTGTGGTTGAGCAGAAAGCATTTCTCCGGAAATTTTTAAAAGGCGAACACCAAACCGCTGCTAAAATTATTGGAGCCATCCATCGCTGCACAGTGTGCGATTCAAAAAACGAAATGGAAATAATTATGGAACTTTGGAACGGCTGCACTGATTCCTCAAAT
Source organism: Protophormia terraenovae (assembly GCA_951394005.1). Lineage (NCBI taxonomy): Eukaryota > Metazoa > Arthropoda > Insecta > Diptera > Calliphoridae > Protophormia > Protophormia terraenovae. The sequence goes on along the minus strand of OX596073.1, from coordinate 72,896,324 downwards.
TTCACATGGTGATAGTAGAGGTGAAGACGAGTTTAAGTTTTGAGCTTAGACCTACAGGGGGCGAGCCCACAGGGTCCCAAAGCTGGACACCTCGGGTATAAAATTTATTAAAAACGATCCTGATTCCTTATATCTGAACAGATTTTTATATTGGAGGATTCTGCTAGTCGATATCTACAAAAAACATGCCTATATTATGCCTATATTATCTCTTTTTGTTTAAGACATATTAGGCTTCAAAAATTAAAATTTTTACTTTTCAGCCTGTCTTGGTGAAGTTTCTTCAATTTTAGCCCCATTGTTTTAAAATTTTTCTTGTTTTATCAAAAACAAATAGAAAAGTTGTGCAAAGAATGAATTTTGTTTACGGAGTCAAAAGTTACAAGCATTTAAATTTAAAATTTCCAAAAAAGTTGCTTTTTTCCCGTTTTTTTGCCAAAAAAGTGGTAACATTCTTTTTCTGTTATATAAAAATTTTCTTAAGTAACTGATATAACAATTATTTTATTTCAGAAAATAATTGAACACGAAAATGTATAAAAAAATTCCAACTCTTTACCCAGCAAAAACTTTGCTTGTCATGTAAACAAGTTTGCAATCGTAAATTGCCTTGTTGTCTCTGTTTGGCGGTACCAAAGCAGAGTTTATGGACTATAATTAGACACCAGCAGAATGGAATACGTATTTTCTGTGCCGCTACACACTTCATCAGCATTCGTGGTGTCTTATCCATTTCGGTTTCGTTGAAACCTAAACACCATGTAATGAGATAAGAAGTTAATATAATGGCTCTACACTACTTTCACATTAGATGAATAACTCATTATTTTAACACGGTGATGTCATTAGAGGCAACTACTTACCCTATATTATTACAGGTAGGCATTTCAGAAAGTCATTACTTAGATGTCGCTACAAGAACTAATTACTTTGTAGCTATTCAATCACTTATTAGTTTCAAAGTATTACAGAAGTCATTATTAGCAAAATGAATAGTAACTAGCTACATTATTGGTTACAAATAAGTACTGAAGTATTAAGCAGATATTTTTTTTTAAATTTATTTATTTGAAAATATGCGGAAATCAGGATTTGACATACTATTTCATACCATAGACTTGGAGTTAATTCTTGAAGCGCATTCTTGTGACCCGTGCAGAAATTGAATAAAATACCGGACCTTACTGACCTGCCCCCGTCTGAAAATTGTTAAGAGTTTAATACGTTTAACAAATTGTTTTAAGATAGCCAATAATTTTTTTTTACCTTTATGTAATTGTATTTCCTAAATTGCAATCGCTTCAAATTTGTTGCCTGTTGAGTTTCAAGGTATTATAAATTTGTGCCAATGTGCCTAAGAGAAACAATACAAATTAGTGGATATTTATTAGTAATATTCAGATACTTACCACTTTTAAACACTAATAATTTACCAATAGCCTTTTGAAATAAGAAATTGTTTTTTGTAAACATTAACAAAAAAATTGTATTTTCTTATATTTATTTTTTTATGTCAAGAATTTTTAATTTTGAAAAATTTGTCAAACATTTTTTCAGACACAAAATTTATTTAGTATACCAGACAGTAAAATTAAATGAACAATAACACTTTTTACATATAACTAGCTTATTGAGCATAGTACGTATTTTGATGTTAATACAACATTTATAGATAATAAAATTTTCTACAAATTTCCTCTAGTAAGAGTTATACCGTATTTTATGTTTATTATTTTATATATTTATGTAGTATTTTACATAAACTCAAATTACAGAGTTCATGAATGAATTCATGTACGTATAAAGTGGCCTAATGGATTTGTTACCAATAAGCTATTCTGTCTGCTTACGTCGTGGTTTCGACTTCACCGGAGACTGGTGTGTTTACGATTAATTATTTGTTTTAGTCTTCTTGACTTTAACAATTAATTAATGTATTTTCATATTTTACCCACTTTTAAAATATATAATTTTTAGAGGTTCATAATTATCAGAAGTACAATGGTATTGTAAATTGTTAAGAAAATTGTTTGGAACTTCGATATTGATATCAACGCCTTCATCAGTTTGTAATTTGGAATTATTCGAAATTATTCGATTTTGATGTCTTCTTATTACTAAAAAGTTACATTTTATGGAATATGTCATTTTACCATAATTTTTGTAATAATTCCTTCTAACCATTTTCTCCCGCCAGCGAAATTTCTAGCGTACACAAGATCATTAATTTTGAATTTTGTTTGATTTTCCACTTTGAAGTGTTTTGAAGAAAATAAAGCTGATAAAATTGTACGAGGTTGACGTCCATGAAGCAATTCAGCTGGAGACATACCTGTTTCCGTATTTGGAGTTGATCTATATGTGGACAAAAATTTAAAAATTGCTCTATTTTTATCTTGGTTATCACTCATATTTTTTTAAATGATTCTTTAAACGTTCGTACTGTTCGTTCGGCTAATCCATTTGAGGAAGGATGGAATGGTGCAATAGTCATGTGCTCAATAGAATTTCTTCGACAAAATTCATCAAACTCTTTGAAGGTAAACTGGCTTCCATTATCACTCACGATTGTAGTAGGAAGCCCTTCAACTGAAAATATTTCTTGTAGAGCATGAATAGTAGTAGATGAAGTTGCTGTTGACATTTCTGTTACATATGGAAACCGTGAAAAAGAGTCGACTACTATTAACCACATCTTAGAAAAGAATGGACCAGCAAAATCAATATGAATTCTTTCCCAAGGTTGAGTGGCTTCAGGCCAAGATGAAAATTCACGACTTGGATTATTACTAAATTCAGGACAAGTAGGACAACTACTTGAAAGGTTTTCAATAGCCTCATCCATTTTAGGAAACCAAACATAACGACGTGCTAGTTTCTTCATTCGGCTTTTACCCCAATGACCATTGTGAATCAGTTCTAAAATTGTTTGACGTAAAGATGATGGGATGACTACTCTTAAGTGATCAGTTTGTAATAAAATAACTTCATTTACAACAGATAGGGACATTTGTCGTGAAAAATATGGTAGTAATTCACATTTTGGAATCTTGTCAGGCCAACCTTCAAAAATATATTGTGATACTTGTTTCAGAACAGTATCACTTTTTGTATGGTTTGCTACAACACGGTAATCAATAGGAAAGTCTGCTACAGTCGATTCGTATATTTTCAATATCAAATATATTTTGTTCGTAAAGATCGAACTCGATATCTTCACAAGCGAGAAGTCTTGATAGTGCATCTGTATTTGCATGACACTTTGTATTTTTATAGCGAATTTCATAGTCATATGATTGTAGAATTATTACCCATCTTTGAAGTCGATGTAGTGTCATAATAGGGAGTTTTTTATGTGGATGAAATATGGTTGTTAATGCCTGGTGATATATTGATGGAATCGCGTCACTCCAAAAATAATTCCTAGTGCTTCTTTTTCAATTTGTGAATATCTACATTGACTACTATTTAAAGTTTTAGATGCAAATGCTATTGGTTTTTCTGAACCATCTGCATAGCGATGTGATAATACAGCTCCTATGCCATTTTTGGAAGCATCAGTTGCTAAAATTATTGGCAATTTTTCATCATAATGTGTCAAATTTGCAACATTTATAATATCTAGTTTGAGTGTTTGAAAAGCTTTCTCTTGTTCTGGGCCTCATAAAAATCTGGCGTTATTCTTTCTTAACTCATTTAAGGGTCCAGCTTTTATTGAAATATTTTGTATAAATTTGTTATAATAGTTCAACTTACCAATAAATGCTTCTATTTCTTTGACATTTTTGGGTTGGGGCATACGGCGAATAGTATCCTACCTTTTTTCCGATGGCATAATTCCATTGGAATCGATTATATGTCCGATATATTCGATCTTACTTTGAGCAAATGAACATTTTTCCATTTTACATCTCAGACCATGGTATTCCAATCTCTCAAATAAAGTTTTCAAGTTTCTGATGTGTTCTTCGTTATTACGACCAGTTATTATAATGTCATCCAAATACACTGCACATCCTGGAATTCCGGAAATTACTTCTTCCATAAATCTTTGAAATATTCCTGGGCACTTGAAATTCCAAATGGCATTCTTTGGTACTGGAATAGACCAAATGGTGTATTGATAACCATGTACTTTTTTGATGAATCAGACAATACGATTTGGAGATATGCTTCACTTTTGCTAAACAATTTACCACCTTGAAGTTTGTGGAACAGTTCTTCAATTCTTGGAATTGAATACCTATCTACCTCTATTTGTGAATTTAACGATACTTTAAAATCTGCGCAAATACGAAGACGTCCATCTGGTTTAGATATAACTACAATTGGTGCAACCCATTCACTTGACTCGATAGGTTTTAAGACATTTAAAGACACTAGACGATTTAATTCAGTTCGAACAGCTTCATGTTGAACAAATGGTATGTTGTAAGGTTTGCAAAATTTTGGTTTAAAGTCTGATTTCAGTTTGATTTCAGCTTTAAACGTTGTACATTGACCAAGTGTTGGAGAAAATAGAATTTTATGGACATTAAGCTATGTATACACGGTTGTCAGATCTAACAATGTTGGCAGATCTGGCAATGTACTGACAATGAAAAATTGTTAGCAACAGGTAAATTGCCATAAATTGTAAGTTGTTGTTAGACATTTTCTGAAAATTTTTCTGCCAACATCGTTACATCTGACAACCGTGTATACATAGCTTTAGTAATATTGTTTATAGTATCTGACAACTGTTTTTGATTTTCATTTTTGGTAATGGTGTGACATAAATTAACAGAGTCATCAGAAAAAATTTTAAGTTCAGAATTTATCTTACGGAACCAATCCAATCCAAGAATGTTTGTAGCTTCTTCATTGTTGACTACATAAAGAGGTAAATCTTGAGAAATACCATTAAAAATAACACGTGCATTTATATAACTATTGAGCGGAAGACATCTACCACCATAGGTTTTTAGAGTTTTGTTTGTGTGAAAACATTTTGGTTTACCCAATTGCTCATACGTTTTCAAACCAATTAATGGACAAGTAGCACCTGTATCGACTTGAAACGAAAATGTTGATTCATTTATATTAATAATTACGAAAATCATTCAATTCATTTTCTGCCAAATTTGAATTATAAATTTCTTTGTTTGATGGCTCAAATATCACCGCTATTCCAATGGATTCAAATGATTCATTACTTATTGACATTGAGTTGACATTACCCAGATTTTTGTTGTTTAATTTTTTCGATTTTCCTGTATTTAGAGAATTATCTTTTGATTGACAAACACTAGAAATATGTTCCTGTTTTAAGCAAATGTTACACGAAGTTTTATTTTTGTAATGGAAACAGTTTTTCCTTTCGTGAGAAATTCCACAATTAGGACTTGATTTGAAATTTACATCATTAAATTTTTTGTTTTGAGTTTTATTTTTAAATGGTTGAACTGCATATACCTCGGATTTTTCTTCACCTTTGATTTCTATGCATATGTTGACAGTTGCTTCATAAATAGTGGCTATTTGAATAACTTCTTCCAAACTAGGATTAGGCTTTTGAAGTATTGTTGAACGAACTTGATCATGTGAAATATGTATGACTATCATATCACGGATTTCATTATCTACGTATGAATGAGAACAACTGTCTTTTTCGCAGTGAAACATGCATTGTTTTGAAGCTCCTCTTAGATCGGCTATCCAGTCTACATAAGATTGATTTGGTTTCATTGTTGTTTTATAGAATTGTACTCTAGCAGCAAAAATATATTTTTTTTTAATGAAATGGTCATTTAACTTTGCAACTATATCCTTGAACGCTTGATTTTCTACCTTTCCATCAAATAATTTTTCCAAAAGATCAAGCGTGTCGCTTCCAATCCAGCTCAAAATACAGGCATGTTTAATTTCTTCATTTTGTACACCATTTGCAACAAAATGTTGTTCCAATTGAAGAAAATATGTTGACCAGTTATCTGTGCTCTTTGAAAAACTTCGGAAAGTAGGCACAGAATGTTGAGATTTATCGGAATGCAGTAATCTTGATATTCTTTGTTGATTTTCTTCCATCAATTGATTTAAGAACTGTTGATTTGAAATTTGCAGATGCTGTAGTAATTGTGAGATTGCTTGAGTATTCATTATACGTGGTCTTTTTAAATCCTCGTCGCCAAAATGATATAACAATTATTTTATTTCAGAAAATAATTGAACACGAAAATGTATAAAAAAATTCCAACTCTTTATTTAAAAATTTAAAAAGAATGTGTCACAAAAATATGAAAATTCTATATACAAAATTGAAACATGAACAATGCTAATTAGATAATAATTTTTAAAATAAGGCAAGTAGTTTTTTATCAGATGAGTTAAAACAGTAATATATATAGTATTTATATTTTTCTAAAAGATAACTAAACACAAAATACTTTAAAGGAAAAAAAGCTTTTAAAAATCGATTTTTGCGAGAACCAGGGTTTCCTAAATTTTACCTATTTTTCCAACTAATTTTGAATTTTCGGCTTAATTTCTCAAATCGCAAAGCTGGAATCAAAAAAAGTTATACTTTTTATATAGTATGAAGTGTTTTTTATTTTTTTGTAATAGAAATTTTTGCTCCCCGTTATCGATTGGAAAGATATAGCAAAAATAGTAAAAAATCACATTTTTGTAAATTTTTTAAAGTTTTTTGGGAATTACGGGATTGTCGTAGACAAATCTAAAAAGTGAATAGCGCTTTGAATTAGGCATCAAAAAATCTACTTATGTGTGAAATTCCATTCAAAAATATTTACTAACAAGAGTTTTATTGCATAATTAAAAATGAAAAATATGCAAAAAATCACAAATCCATCAATTGCAAACGCAAAAATACCAATATATACTTGTTGCACATCAATGTAACTTTAAATTTAAATGCTTGTAACTTTTGACTCCGTAAATATTTTTTCAAAATTCTTTCTTTGCGTAACTTTTCCATTCGTTTTTAGCGAAACAACATAAATTTTAAAACAATGGGGCTAAAGTTGGACCCGCGAAGAAACTTCACCAAGACAAAGTAAATGTTTTAATTTTGAAAGCTTAATATCTCTTAAACAGAAAGAGATAATATTGGCATGCGACCATGTTTTTTGTTCGACTAGCAGAATCCTCTCATATATCTGTGAAATCGGTTCAGATATAAGGAATCAGGATCGTTTTTAATAAATTTTATACCCGAGGTGTCCAAATTTGGGACCTTGTGGGCTCGCCCCCTGTAGGTCTATATGGTCCAAGCTCAAAACTTAAACTCGCCTACACCTCTACTATCAGCATGTGAAATTTCAATCGGAGCTGCCGTTCCAAAATTATTTCCATTTCATTTTTTGAATCGCACACTGTGCGCTGGCATTAAAACCACGATCGCTTTCTTTGATTTGTTGATGAATTTCCAAAGCTTTTGCTTTTAGAATCAGTCCGCTTACTGGCAATTTTTTGTTTCGCATGCTAAGGAACCATTTATAAAGGGTTTTTTCCACTTTCGGAAGTTCAGAAGCACGTAATGTTTTACGTTTCCCGGTACCATAAAGTGTATTATTTACACGATTTGTTAATTCCCGATTTTTCTTTTTAATGGTTGATTTAGCAACACCATATTTTATTTTACAATAATACACAGGTCAATGAGTACATACACATACAATAAGAAAAAAGATCGTTGTAACATCATCAAACAAGTGAACACTTTATTTGGGGATTTCCCAAATTAAAATTACAGGTTTAAAAAGTAACGAAAATTTAAAAAAAGTGTTCACGTTTTAGAGCTTTTGAATTGTGATCACGTTTTCGCGAGTTGACTGTATATTTACATATACAATATCTATGTAAACACTAAAAATTTTAAATAATAAATAATGAATTAGCTGCAAAAATCGTAAAAACGCGTTTTGGCCTATAACTCGGTTAATACTGGACTTAATTCACTTTTTTAACACAAAAATTTAAAAAATCCGGATTTTCAGTGAAAGAACGAAGTCTTTGAGCCCAAACACAAGCAAGCGGCGGCGGTTGTTGTTTTCAGCTCTCAGAGAGAAATGCAAATTAAATGAAGACGGCAGCGAGGAGCGGTTTTCACATATATTTTGTTTTTGTTTATTTATATTTTTTACATATGGCATCAACAAAACTGCATGTATAAAAAATTTGTTTCTTCCTCTCTTAAATTCCATACATAAAAAATATAAAGCAAATCTTTCTATCTCTTTCCTTCTTATATAAATTTAATGTAAATATGTATATGTGATTCATTTTGCAACAACGGCAACACCGACAGAGAGGGAGAGTAAAAAGTGTGTTGTCAAATCTTCATATACAAAAATTAACCGCTTGTTTGTGTTTGAGCACTCTAACTTACATAGGACCTTTAAAAAGTTGAAAAAAACCATATATGCCTTAGTTTATTGAAAATAACAAATATAAGAGAAGCGCGCATTGAACAAATAAAGAAGATTTGCGAATAACTCGGTAGCTTATGAACTGAACGTAGCTTGTATAGGATTGGACATCGGTCAAAAATGCTTCTTAGGGGTTTCGGAAATTGAGAAATTGAGTGTTAGGCATTTTATACACAAGTGTGTAAGTTTATTTATGACAACTAAACTTCTGCGGTAATGCAAATCATTTGCAAGAAAATTTCAAAATTAAAATTATTTCTTAATAATATTTTAAAGAAAAAAGTATTGCACAGGAAAGTAAAATGCATTTAAATTTCGATAATAGTTCGGTCTATGAGTCAAAATTAATGTCATACACTGCAGCTTCAATATATTCTTCGATTTAGAGCTTTTTTTTTTCCAAATTTCTTTAAATTTATACCAAAAATATCACGAAGGATGCCAAAAATTAATACCTCTCAATATAATATTATTTTAAAAGTGTATTAGTATCAAAATCGGTAAAAACAAGCGTGAATGTTATATTCGGTTCGGCCGAATTATATACCCACCATAAACTTTTTCAAATTTTACATTATATGGGAGGTGGGCGGTAAAGTGGGCGGACCACACCCATTTTTGGTTTCCGAGTTTATATCGACCCTCAATCTATTTATGCAAAATTTCGTTGTAGTACATCATTTTCTTCAAGAGATATCAGCAGAAAAGTATGAAACGGACACCCTGTGTTTCTAGTTTTTAGGCCATAACTTTTTTATTAACCGATTTTGCCCATTTTCAATACCAAACAAACCTTATATAAGATAAATATTTGTGCCAAATTTCGTCCCCCTACGTTGTCCCGGACATAGCTAGATCGACTCAGAATCTAACCAGGACCCAAAAAATATATACTTTGTGGGGTCTTAAATGATTCCTTCGACATGTTACACACGGAATGACAAAATCAATATACCCCCATCTTTTTAATGGTGGGTATAAAAATAATATAGTTGATAAAAGAAGTCACTACACCCTTAGAAGCATTTTAAAATTTCCAAAATGTAAAGGATTTCGTCGAAAACAGGGTTTCCTATAGAACTCAATATAAACAAACAGCATCATTTCAATGATGTAATGAAAAATTAACAAATCACAACCTTTATATAGAAAGTTGAGATACTAAAAAAGTTTTGAATTCTGGTTACTATTGGAATATGTCACAGGCCTTAAAAAATGCACGGACAATAATAATGCAATGTTGACGTATATTTTTCCAACAGACTTCTTTATCAATGCCGTTACGATTGGAATATGTCACAAGGAATGCAATTAGCCATAAAAACTATTAAACTGCTATAACATTGTATATAATTTTAAATAAAGCATGCTAATATAATTTGTATGCTTAGGTTATTTCGTTCTACTCTTTACAATTGCATCATATTTCTTAACAGTGATCTTAAGTTTTGTAATTTCAGTGTCAAAATATGTAGCTGCAAATGGTTCAAAATGGAATGTGGAACATACTTTTTGGTTATAAAATAAATAAAGTGGTTTTTCTTATATTTTTATTGAATATGCTTAGGTTTTTTCGTGCACTGTATTTCGGTTTTTTTAATAAACCAAATTCGTTCATAATCAACAGAGTTATGGCCTAAAAAAATCTGTTAAGAATATCACACACAAACATGTACATATATTAAGCATTGTAATGAATATTAGTGACGTTTTTAGCAACAGCAGTAATACAATGAATAACAGTGTTGTTCTTTGTATATGCAGTCAGTTTGTACAAAAATCATAGTATAATTATAAAGTATGCTCGTAAGAACAGCTGTTTTACAATTGTTTTTGTATTCATATGTAAATTTTTTTTAATTTTTTTTTACTCTTTCTCTCCTTCATTCTCTCATTTTTCCGTTCAAAGCATTTTGACATTGTGGGCGGTAGTTTTACACTAACAAAATACAAACAATTGTTGTTTTTGTAGATATGCGATACTATCATAGTATAATAATAAAGTACTCGCACATCTACAAAAACAACAATTGCTTGTATTTTGTTAGTGTAAAACTACTGCCCACAATGTCAAAATGCTTTGAACAGAAAAATGAGAAAATGAAGGAGAGCAAGAGTAAAAAACTCGAAAAAAATTTTACATATGAATACAAAAACAATTTGACAGTACTGCGAGGTTTGCCAATGAAAAAATTGAAAAACAGCAGTTCTTACGAGTATACTTAACGTACCGTCTATACTAGCCTTTTTCTTGTTCGCACAAGAACAAAACGTCGGCAGAGCAACACACACAATTTTTTTCCTTTTGTTTTCAGTGGGCAGAACATTTGTCGAACAAATCATAATTTTTTGTTTGCCGTCAGTGTCACTTCGATACTTTTACATGCAGCGCCTCTTCTTCCGCATACAAAATGACGTTTGATGGCAAACATGGTTGCTCGAACAATTGTGCGAACAACGGTGTGCGAATAAGAACAAAACATGAACAACTTGGGTCCACACTATCCAAATGCATGTGCGCACAATATTTTGTTCAATGTGCGAGCATGAAAAAGGCTCGTGTGGACTGCAAATTATAATTATACTACACTCAAAATATTTTCTGCATAAAAATACGAAATTTATTTTCGTAAATTTTTTTTCGTATATTGCAGAAAATTTTAGTGTATTATAAGAAATTTCCGTAATTTTTTTTAAATAAAAAATTTTGTATTTTTAGGAAATTCGTAATTCTACAAAAATAATTTCGTAAAATTATTTTCGTACAATAAACAAAATTTTCGTAGTTGGCTTAGATAATAAAATTTTGTAAATTTAAAAATTTTACAAATACCGTTTTGAATAATTTTTATTTGTACATTTTACAAAATTTTCGTATTTATCTCTCAAAGAAAATTTTGTAAATTTAGAAATTTTGTGTATTTTACGAATAAGTTTTCGTAAATAAACTGGTTCATTTTTTATTTGTATTTTTTTTTTATTGTCTATCTCTTTCCCACTCTTGGTATAGACTTCTTAAGTATAACGGTAAAAAAAAAACAAACGTTTTATTGAAAAAATTATAAGCGTCAGTTGCCCAAGTGCCGTAGAGTGCTTAATATGTCATTAATTAATTAAAATTAAAAAAAGTTTGTGAAATAAAGTGAAATAAAAGTTGTGTAATGTGAAGAATATGAATTGCTATCTTTGTGAAATATATCTGCCAAATGATAATGAATTTGCATTTGGCAAAATTGCAGGACCACTAGTAAATTTTCACAAAACTTGTTCCGGAAAAGTAATGATAAGAGCAAAACAGTTTTAATAAAAGAAAAAATTATTTAAAAATTACAAAATTAAAATAAAATACTTATACAAAAATGAACGCTCACAATGAAAATATCCCTGTTAGTAATGATATTATAATTACAACATCAAGACCTGTAATCAGTGACTATATTGAAAAGCATTATAAAAATGAGTTACATGAACTTTTAACGCAATGGAATATGGGCGATTTATTAGATTTTTTGTGGGTAAGTGAAATGCGATGACTATTTAAATAAAAGTATTCCTTAATACTCATATTTATAATTTATACATTTATTTAGAACAACAATTGTACGTGGGTGTATTGCGGCATTTAGATGTTTAAATGGCCACAAATATTCTATCAAGAAGCAATTTATCTTGGGGAGTACAAACCGAGTTCCTGTTTAACTGGTCAAAACAGTTGAACGACGGTGGAACTGTTAAAGATAATGATACGCACTTAGTCTCTGAAAAAGCGAAAGCCGCATTAGATTTAGACACAATATTAAATTCGAATTCGTATGGAAAAAGTGTCCTTAAACACTATTCAGAAGAATCATCTTTGAATGAAAATATGAGTAAGCTTCTATGTGAGTCAATTATACATTTTTGTATCGATAAAGGGCACTCTATGTCGGTAAAAGACTTAGAAAATTTTGCAAACCAAATGGTTCAAGCATTTCCAGGTGAAGAAATGGTAAGTAAAGTGTGTTTAAATTTCTCTACCAAAAATTTTAAATATTACCATGTAACTTGACGTAATGCTGCACTAGGAAAATTATATAACAAATATAGAAACTGGAAAAGCACCATCAACAAAAAAAAAACTAAACCCAAAAAGAATTTTCAGAAACAATTATATCGACGCAAGAAGAAGAAGGACATGTAAGAATTCTTAAAAATGGATTTAATATCTTGCCCTTAAAAGATGTACTTAAGCACTGGAACGGCTGTTTCGAATATCTTAAAAAATCATTAAAAGAACTGTGTGATCCCATCTCAAAAAAAAAAAAAAACTTAATTGATTTATTAATTTATTTAGTGATTATTATTGTTAAATCGAAAAAATAATTTTCCATTCGAACGTAATTTTTATTAGATTCAAAATGATTTCGAACGAATTTATGGAGAGCACAATGAGTTTCTTGACGACGACTTCGACGACTTGATAATCCAAAAGGGTTTTCTAAAGGACGTTTCTAAATTTAAAGAAGAAGATGATCAAAAGGTTTGGAATTTTGTTCAAGAAAATAATTGCATTGATTATAGTTAGTAAAAATATATAACTATTTCTTCTCAGATATTTATTATGTTTATATGTAGTATTTATTTACTTTCAGATACTAAATTTCTTATAGTTTTAACACTTGTACAATCGTTCTTTCAGTTAGTTGCCAAAATTAAAGCCGAGAGTTCAGTTGCACCCTTTGTTACTCTCATTGGGACATATATAAGCTTCAGGTGTTTTTTTGTAATTTTAACAACAATAAGTACATTAAGTATTACTAAAGCAATCGATATACAATTAAAGCATATAATGTTTTTTCAATTAAATATCCTGAAGCTCCTTATCACATGTGGGATTTTTTGAACATTCAATTCTATAAGATAGGTAAAACTCCTGTTAATCCAGCCACGCAAATGTATAAAACAATTCAAGGTGTGTATAACTTTAAAATTTTATTCGAAATTGTAAGTATAATTTCTAAATTTTCTTTTAGAAATCAAAAACAACCCATAAACATGTACTTAATACTCAACTCAAATGGAATTTATGTGTCATTCGTTTTTATTGCCTTCTTTTCATGAATTTTTTATTTATTTTTTTTTAATTTCTTAATCAATTTAATATATCATAAATTTAATAGAAATTGATGGTCAAAGGAAAAGAGAATGAAATTCAAAAAGTTAATATATTATTTTTATACCCTTCACCACAGGTGTAAGGGGTATATATAAGCTTGTCATTCCGTTTGTAATTCCCACAATTTTCGTCGGAGAGCAAAAAAGTTTACATTCTCGGGATCCTTGTAAGAAATGATGACGATAGGACCATGTCCGTCCGTCCGTCCGTCTGTCGGTTGAAATGGCGTTTATGAAGCCCACCGATAACTGACATATATAATATATATATTAAACGATCGGAAATGCTTTCGAGAATTTTGCTATTGGAATTCAGCAAGATCGGTTAATACAATGCGGAGATATGTTAAAAAAAACCGGTTTTTAGAACCGGTTTTTAGAACCGGTTTTCCAGTTTCTGAAGCCTCTATATATACTAGGGACTTCGTTTTTACAAAGAAGTCTCGGACATTTTTTTCTGAATTTTTGTTCTGAAAAAATGAAATAAATCGGTTCAATAATAACTGAGATATCGGACAAAACGCATTTTTTATTTTTTAAAGCCCTGGTTTAAGCTATAGATTTTTATTTTTATACAGATCCGTCACAAATATTTTTATAAAATTTCGGTTTTTTGAATCTGCAGGATCGGTTTATAAATGGCGGAGATATGCTTTAAAAACCGGTTTTTAAAACCGGTTTTTCAGTTTCTGAAGCCTCTGCATATACCAGGGACTTCGAATTTTTAAAAGGGGCTCGGAAATTATTTTCTGAATTTTTGAAGCCCTTGTTCAAGCTACAGATTTTTATTTTTATATAGATCAGTCATAAATGTTTTTACAAAATTTCGTTTTATTTTAATAAACCAAATTTGTTCATAATCAACAGAGTTATGGCCCAAAAACAAATCTGTTAAGAATATAAATACACACACAAACATGTATATTAAGCATTGTAATGACTATTAGTGACGTTTTTTGTTTTTTGTATAGAAACAGCAGTAATGTAATGAATAACAGTGTTGTTGTTGTTCTTTGTATATGCAGTCTGTACAAAAATAAATAGATATGGAATTGTTGTTTATTTTTAAAAACTAAAACATATCTGTTAAGAATATACATAAATACATACACAAACATGTATATTAATCAATGACTATTAGTGACGTTTTTGCCTATAAGACAAGTAGTTTAGTTACTTTGAGTCTACATTAGACAAATTGTTATCATGACAAACGTCAAAATGAACTCGAATTTATGGAAGGTGGCAACAATTGTGCAAAAACAACAATATGGCGAATTCATTAGTGTTTTTTATGTATGCAGTTTGACAGCTGTAATAACCAAAAATAATAATCAGCTGTTTAACTGAGGCTACCTTGTATAGATTCGCATCGATTTTGACGTTTGTCTTGATAAAAATTTCTCTAATGTAGACTCAAAGTTAGCAACAGAAGTAATATAATGAATAACAGTGTTGTTGTTGTTCTTTGTATATGCAGCCAGTTTGTATATACACACATAAAAAGATAAATAAATATGGAATTGTTGTTGTTGTTTATTTTTTAAAAGCAAAGCCTGCTATGATTGTTTTTTTTCATATTCAAATTTTCGTAGTTTGAAAAAAATTTAGATTTATATATGTGAAAATATGAAAGCATACGTTAAGGCGAAAATTTTATTATTTGTCGGTAATATGGTAATATGATGTCGATAAGATAGTAAGATGGTAATATGGTGAAGGGTATCAAAGATTCGGCACCGCCGAATCTTTTTTCAATTTCATTTATATATACTTCTTCTTATTAGCTTTATAAGTTTGACTTTTTACACTTCCTAAGAATAATTTATATTAATAGTATATAATTAAATTATAAATTATATTAATAGTATATATAAATAAATGTAGTTTAATAATAAAATAAAAGTTTTTATTTCCTTCCTTTTAAATAGTAAAAATTGTCTTTATATTACAAAATGTTTGGTTTATATTAGCAAAAACTTTCTTGTATTATTACGAAATAATGTTACTAAATACCAATACTATTTGTAAAATTAACTAAAGTATTCGTAAAACTACGAAATATTTTTTTAAATAGTACGAAATTTCGTAAAATATATAAAATTTTCCATATTAGATAAATCAGATAATTTCGTATAGTTTAAACAGTTTTCGTATTTGTACAAAATAATTTTCGTATTTAACAAAAAATTCGTAAATAATACAAAATTTGTTTAGTGTTTTTTGTAAATTAACGAAATATTTTTGGTAAAAGTACCATTTTCCGTAAAATTGAGATAAATATTTCTTTTTAAAATGGACGAATCACACTTGTGCATTTTA
This sequence comes from Protophormia terraenovae, assembly GCA_951394005.1. NCBI lineage: Eukaryota > Metazoa > Arthropoda > Insecta > Diptera > Calliphoridae > Protophormia > Protophormia terraenovae. The sequence continues at coordinate 72,880,419 of OX596073.1, read as the reverse complement.
CGGAATACTTCGTAACGTCAAAATTTCGATTATTTTCGTAAAATGCACTACGGTTTTTGTTTATTTTACGTATAAAATATTTTGAGTGTATGTACAAAAATAAATAAATATGGAATTGTTGTTGTTGTTTATTTTTTAAAAACTAAAACATATCTTTTAAGAATATAAATACACACATAAACATGTATATTAAGCATTGTAATGACTATTAGTGACGTTTTTGCCTATAAGTGGGGTTTTTCACTATGATTGTCCAGTCATGATGTTTTCTTTTATTTTCTTTTAAGCAATCTTTGTAAAATCTCGTACGTTTTGACGATGATTTTGAGCATGATTGTTTGAAATTTTATGTTAGTGTTGCCGTTGTCAATAGAACTTTATTTAAGAGGAAAAAAGTATTTTTAATTCAATAATTATTCCATTTTACTAAGAAAGCATATTAATTACATCATTAATTAATTAATTAATTAATTAATTAATGTTAACAATAAAATAATTTAACTATACAACAAAATTTATATGTATATTTCTTCATATAAATTATAAAATAAAAATTATTTTCCTTCATATTTGGGATAAAATTACTTTTATTTCAATAATTATTTCTTTTCATTGCCTTTATGAATGATTTAAAAAAACAAAATTACACATTTTTTTTTTAATTTGTAGGGGCGCTTGTAGCTCAAAAATATTTTTTTATTTTTTTTTTTATCAATTTTATTGTATTAATTTCATTTATATTTATTCACCACTGTGAGAACAGTTGTATTTAAATTTAACGGGTTTTGGTATCAAATTTTCATATTGACATTTGATCATAATGACACCCTGTTTTTATGATAATACTGTACAAATGTCAAAAAGATAAAAGGACGACATTTTCGATGAAGATTTTGGTATTGGTAATATTTATTATATGTGTATGTGTATTATGCTGAAAAAACTGAAATTTTCCAAATTTTCCAAAAATTTCCATAGAAAAGTAGGGTATAAAAAGCGGCCATTACGGTCAATCGTTCCTTTTTGCTGATCGCTGCCACCGAGTTTATTTAAAAAAAAAAAGTCGTCACTCTGCCCGAGAAAAAAATTGAATAGTGTTTTAAATTTTGTTAATTTTTTTTATAACAAAATATCCTGTGAGTATATTTTTTTTTTGTGTGTGAAAATTTAAAATATTCCCTCTTTGTTTTTATTGTTTAAAAATTAAAGTCATTTTTATTTCTTTAAAAAAAAATCCTTTTTTATTAAAACGATAATTTAAAATTTTATTTAAAGAAAGTTGTGGAATTTGTTATCCATAAAGCACCTCACAAATTTTTGGAAAAAAATTAACGAAATTTTTTTTTTAAATACCCAGGCAGAAATTAAAAAAAATACCTCCTTTAACAATTTTAAGCATACATATATAAAAATTAACAAAAACCAAATTTATTTTCAGCACACACACTACACAATTTTTTTTCTACGTCATCAGAAATTTTCTTTTCTAAAATCCAATTTTTCACGGGAACGGGCAACCCTGAGCATAAACCCGCCAGCCTTAAAAATCTCGAGCTAGGAAGGCTCCAATTGTGCCTGTGACGTCGAAGAAAATCGTCTAACAAAACCACCAACAAAAACATCTTCGGGTGAGAAATTCCCAAAAGGGAAAGTGAAAGTGTAAAAGTGCCATAAAAATGTTAATAATCAAAAATTAAATATTTTAAATTTCCTTAAAAGAAACAATTAAGAAGTGCAGAATTTTCATTTTTGAAAAATTATAAAAACTATTTAAATTTGCACTGACGAAATATTAAAATTTTACAACATAAAATTTCCACTCAAATGAATATATAAAAACACAAAAACCGAAAAAAAAAGAAAACAAATAAAAATCTGGAAAAAAAAAACAAGAAATGAAACACAAAAGAAATAGTTTAAATTTATTTTTTATTTGATTTTTCATAAAATTTAAAATATAATAAAATCATTACTTAAAAACTATTTAAATTTTATTTTGCTTATATATAAAAATCACTTTTTGTTCACTACTTTTTTTTTATTAATTTAAATTTTTAATTATTTAATTTCTCACTTTTGATCGCGATTCACTTAAAAGAAAACTAAAATTGTAATGCAAAAATCAATATAGGAAAAATATTAGTGGTGAAAAATGCAAAAACATTAAAATTATAGATAAAAACAAGTGTCAAAAATTTAAATATAAAAACAAAAATGTGCAAGAATTTTAAAAGTAAAATTGAGTAATTTATATCAAAAATCAATAAGATCAATAACTTATAATTGAGTAAAAAAAATTTATTAAAGGAATAAAAAAAATAGTTCTGTTAATAACATGATCTGTTAAAATAAAATCAAATAACATACGAAACCACCCTTATATTAAAATCTATAAGCACCAGAAAAAATACAAGTACATCGACAGGAAAGCAGCCGAAAGATCTTTCGACGTGGGATCCTGAAAATGTAAGTCAAAATCCTTTTCGTTTTTATATTATTTTATATTATTTTTGATTTTATTTAAACAAATTTAATAACTTAAAACATAACATACACTGTTAATATTTTTTTTTTACATAAGATTACATCTTATAGTTGATCACTCAGTGTTAACAACATGAGTAAAAATGTTAACTTTTTAAAATAAATGCAAACAGTGTATGTAATGTTTATTGCAATTTTTAAAATTATTTTTCAATAAAATTTTCGTACTTAGAATTAAATTTCCTTTAAAATAAGGGGTAAATTAATTAAATTTCTTTTAAAAATAATTAATTTATTTTAATAAACCGAATTAATTATTTTTACATAAATTTTTATTGAAAAAGAAGAAGAAAACCAGTTTTATTCATCTATTTTTATTTGCTTTATTTAACATTGTAATTTACAAGATATATTTTTTTTTTTGCTATTACATCGAAATTTAATTAATTTAATAACCAAATTGATTTAAATAACTACAATGGTCTAGTGGCGTAATCAATTACCTACCATACCGCGTACCCCAGGTTCAAACCTCGTTTGAGCCAAGAACTTTTTTTTTTTTTTATAATTTTTTTTTTAACCCAGGTTCGAATCCCACTTGGGGAAAAACAATTGTTTTTATATTATTATGTTTTTTTTAATAAATAATATTATTTTCAATTATTTTTTTTTATCATGAACCCAGGTTCAAAACCCAATTGGGACAAAAATATCGTTTGAATTTTTTTTTATTTAAATTATTTTGAACCTGAGTTCAAACCTTTGAATCAATAGTTTTATTATTTTGCACATTTTTATTCTTCTATGCAAAGAACTAATTTTTTTTTTTGGAACCCGAGTTCGATTCTCAATTGAACCCGAAATTTTTTTTTGTATATTTTTATTTTTTTTTGCGTTTAAAACTAATTTTTAAATTGATTTTTGCAAATATTTTTTTTATCGCTATTTATTTTATTTTGAAATTTTTTTATTTTAATATTATTAATATGTTTGATATTAGTTGAGTTTTTTTTATTTTTATTAAACATTATGTTTAAGGATATTTATTTTTCAATAAACCATCTGAATAATAAAATGAAGCTCTAAGCGTCCTTTTAATTGGTTCCTGGTGAACTAAATCGGATAGGGTAGTTTTTGGGATCATACTAAAATTTCGCCAAGCATTCCTTGTATGGTCATGGTTGGGAGGGGAAATCACTGTGTTACCATCTACACACAGCTCGTTCAACAATTCTAAATATCCGTTTCCGTCTTCTTTTTCCTGAGTCTTTTCGTGTTCTCTTTGTCCCTCTTTCTATCCTTTGCTCTCTTTCTTTTTTTTTCTACAACTACAGCACGCACACAATAAAATAATATTCTGTGCATGTCAACTTCTAGTCCATTTAAAGTAGCACCGAATCCCCCCGATTGCCGACGAGATAGGAGCCGGAAAACAGTTGCGTGCTCGCTGCTTTCATGGATCTAACATTACTTTGACACATATGCAAATATGCAGAACGGTTATATGCTACAAATTTTGTGTATAAAATAGAAATTTTACTTGTTAAATTTTGTGTATCACAATTTTTCCATATGGTAACACTTATATAAGTTTAAGCATCATAGCGACGATCTTTACACCCTGAAAAGCGAAAATAAATAAAGCAACATAAGAAAAGTGCGAATGCTGTAAATAAGAAACATAAAAAACACACACGAAATCACGATTCGTGCTTGTTTTCTTACCCCTCTTGCTTCTTTACACCTCTTGCCTACAAACTAAAACCATCAGATGCAAAACCATCATCGTCAAAATTGGGCCTAAGACAAGTAGTTTAGTTAGCAACAGCAGTAATATAATGAATAACAGTGTTGTTGTTGTTCTTTGTATATGCAGTCAGTTTGTATATACACATATACAAAGATAAATAAATATGGAATTGTTGTTGTTGTTTATTTTTTAAAAGCAAAGCTTGTTGTTTTTTTTTTTTTCATATTCAAATTTTCGTAGTTTGAAAAAAATGTAGATTTATAAATGTGAAATAATGAAAGCATACGTTAAGGCGAAAATTTAATTGTTTGTCGGTAAGATGGTGAAGGGTATCAAATATACGGCACAGCCGAATCTTTTTTCAATTTCATTATTATTCAATCAATATAAATATCTTTACTGTTCAAAAAATAATTTTTCATTTAAAAAAAAAAAAAAAAAATATGTGAAGGATTTCTATTTTTTAATTTAAATATCCATCATGATGAAATTAATAAATATCTTTAATGATTAATATCTTTAAAAATAATTATCAGTATGAAAAAAATTTCAAATGATTGTTTTTTTTATTCATTCTTTTGATTTGTTTCAAAATTATTTTTTTATTCGATGAAATTGTTGTTGTTTAAAATTTTTTCATCCGATGAAAGAAGTTGAAAGTAATTTTATACATACTTTTGTAATAAATAAGATGTTTATATTTTTTATTTCGATCATGATGAAAAAAATTAAACTATTGATGAAAATAAAAAAAAAAAAAAATATATAGATAATGGATTTTTATTATTTTTTGAACATTAAAGATTGTTTTCGATTGAAATAAAAATGAAGAGATTGCTTTTTAGTACTAAAATCCGATCTCTGGTAAAATGTGCATAACAGGTGTTCTAGCGATTTTTAACACTATTTTCCGGTTATTCTCAAACAAGTTAGAATAGAATTTGGTAAGAATATTACATTAAATTATAAAGAAAAGGTTGTTAAATATATACAGTGTTGCGCAGAACAAAAGCAACAAGATTAGGGTAAACCTAAGAATAGTTCTATTTTTTAGAATATTTGGTTTACAACAAAAATAATTTTACGAAATTATATACATACATATTTAAGGATTAACAAAATACAAACATTTAAAGAACTTTAACTTTGTCTATTAACAAAAACTGGAATAAAACACTACAATCTTCATATGGGAGTGTGCACAACAATAGCGACATATTCATATTTTGCTTCATTTTGTTCTATATTTTACATTTTTCGTGAAATTTTGTAGTTTCAATGCGATTTATTTGTTAATTGATTTCTCTGGAATGATTTCGTTTAAATTTGTTGACTAAACAACACTTTGGACTGCACTAATCTTGGTTGCATAAAAAATCTTCCACAGATCTTGCGTCTGTGTATTAGACCACATGGTTAAAAAATGTTAAGCAAAAATTTTAAGCAATGACGTTTAATCCAATCCTTTAAAAGTTTTAAAATAAATTTCGCATTTTTTCCATTCTAAAACATAGAATTAAACAAGATATATCTCTATGTATGACAAAATTTCTGTGCTTTTTAATAACCTATCAACCTAAAAATATAAAAATTTGATTAGATTTCTAAGAAAAGGACGTATTTTTTTTTCGCTAGAATTCAAGTATAGTCATAATTACATCTTTTCTGTCCCCAAATTGTTTTTTTGGACTGTGCAGTTTAAGTTGTATACCTTGACATTATACCGGGTCATGGTGGATACTTATTATTATTGTTTTATATTATATAAATTACTTTTACTTTTTAATATGATTAATTTTGTTGATTTTATGAAGAAAGCAACCTATTTATATGAAATTATAAATTGTTTCTTTTATAAAAACAGATATAAAAAATGTATATTTACTAAGCAAGCTTTTCAGTGAACAGTGCTATTTTGCTTAGCCTGTAACTTCTTTAAATATATTCAATTGACTTTGAGCAGAGTATATATTAAATCTTAGATACTATATAATCTATTTAAGTGGACAAATCCGTTTTTACATCGTGTTATCTTTTTATTTTTAATAATAACTGTATTTCATTTCTTAGCTTCAGATGGACAGTTTTTTGTTTTTTCTTATAAAATAACTTATTTTTTTCTTTTTATTTAATAAATATTAAAAAAATAAATATATATATTTTTAATTTTTAAGTGCATTTTATAGGCGCATATTTTCTAAAAATAAATGCATAATAATCCGCCCCCTATTGATCATATAATATTGAGAGGTATTAATGTTTGGTATCTCTTGATATTTTTGGGATAAATTTAAGGAAATTTAGATACAATGTCTCTAAATCGAAGAATATATTATAGCTGCAGTATATGACTTAAATTTTGACTAATCTCAAAATTTAATGCTGAACTAATCTCAAAATTTAAATGCATTTTTACTTTCCTGTGACAATACATTTTTCCTGAAAATATTAAGAAATAATTAAAATTTTGCAATTTTCTTGCAAATGATTTGCATTATCGCCAGGGTTTAATGGTCATTAATTAACTTACACATGGATGTATCAATTACAAAAAAACTCTCCATTCTAACTAAAGAAGTTTACATGTAGTGACCAATTTAATATAAATTTATTTACTGTGCCAATACTTTTTCGGCCTCTGTAAGTGTTTTTTTTTTTTTCATTATTTATAATCTCATGGTGTGGAAACTATCAAAAAAGGAAATTTTTAAAATGTAAGTAAATCTTCTTAAAGTTTTATTTAGTTATAACGGACATTTCTCACAATTTAAATTTATTTTAGGAAAAACTCACAAGTAGTTTCTCATAAAGATTTTATTATAAAATGTAAAATGAATTTTTATGTGAATTGTTGTTGTCATATACATATACATATGTAGATGATTGTGAAATAAATGAAATTGAAAAAAAAAAAATAATTTTAATTATAAATATAGAAATAGAAAAATGCAAAATCCTCTTCAGTTTTTCTCGACACTTCTCGAAGACTCTTTTACGACACTTCCAGAAGTGTCTTCTTCGAGTCGTCTGGAAGACACTTTCAGGAGGAACAGTTCTCGACGGAAGCTGATTTTAATGATACTTTGGCTATAGTTTTGGCATTGAGTTTATTATTTAAATAAAAAAACAAAACCAACAATATTATAATTAGAATAAGTAGAATAAATAGTTGTATAATTTTAATTTGTTTTTTAGTAGTTTAAAACTATACATTTTTTCGTATAGTGAAATATTTTTGTATTAAACTTTAGAAATTATATAGAATTTAAATAATTTGATCTTTAATTGAAAACTAATTATACTTTTTATCAAATATTTAACTTTGAATTTAATATATTTATTAACTTTATTTTGCGGCTTAGTTTACTACATTTTTTAAAAGTCGACATCACTGAATGCGTTTATATGGGAAAAAGTTGGTCTTTTTGCAGTTTTTAAAAAAATTTTGCTATTAAATACTTTGTTTTGCACCTAAATGTTAAAAAATTGTAATCTATACATAATAATAACATATAAAAAGAGATCGGTTGAAAAATGTTAAAGTTATTACAACTTCGCCAGACCATTAAAGTGTTTTAGAACACTTGTGTAAGGAGTGTACAACGAAATTTTTAATTTTTTTATAAATGTTTAATGCCCCAATTCTATATGTCGAATTTTGTCGTTTTGTGTTTAAAAATTGATTGAGTATTAATTTTTTTATTATCTAAGTCACTTGTATTTTTGGGGTTTTTGTCTACGATACTTACGTTAAATCATTAAAAATGTTGTATTATGTATGTCGGTGACAGTCATTTTAAAAATCAAAATAGTCACTTAAAATTTATTAACCGACTGAAATATTTAAAATATGTTTTCGTTTATTGGCTTTATCCCACAAAGATGCAACGACTTACGCGTGCAAAGAAGGCAACTAAGAGATGCGGCAAATCCATTGGAATTGCTGAATTCTGAGTAAATGAATTTCAAATTTTGCTAAAATAACTTGTAATATGTAAATATTTATAGGTTCCGTAAAATTTCCGTGTACCTAAAAAAGTATTTCAGGACATACTAAATGAAGTTTTACCTCATTTTTCGCAGAGCTACAGGCAGACAGCAGTACATCCAAATTTAAAAGTAGCTATTTTTTTAAAGTTCCTAGCGACTGGCAGCTATCAAAGGCCGGTAGGAAATGATTTTCAAATAAGTTTTAAAATGACCGAAGCAGAAGAGCAACATATGAAAAGGCGTATTTATGAAAAATTTAATTTTCCTGGCATTATAGGATTCGTCGACGGGACACATATTAGAATAAAATGCCCAGATAAAATTTCAAACGAATTAAGTAACCGGTATATAAATCCAGAATCCTATTACAATCGTAAAGGCTATCACAGCATAAATACGATGATAGTAAGTATGCTTTTATGAATTATTTTTTTTTTAATTTAACGAGTACCAAAATTTCAGATATGTGATGATCAATTTGTAATACGATTTGTTGATGCTAGGCACCCTGGGAGTAACCATGACTCTTTTATATTTAAAGCAAGTCAAGTTAATATTTTTCTCAATTCCCTACTAATTAATGGAAAAAGAAAGTTTTGGTTATTAGGTATCTATATGTTTTTCTATCTATATGTGTTTCTATCTATATGTGTTTCTATCTATATGTGTTTCTATCTATATGTGTTTCTATCTATATGTGTTTCTATCTATATGTGTTTCTATCTATATGTGTTTCTATCTATATGTGTTTCTATCTATATGTGTTTCTATCTATATGTGTTTCTATCTATATGTGTTTCTATCTATATGTGTTTCTATCTATATGTGTTTCTATCTATATGTGTTTCTATCTATATGTGTTTCTATCTATATGTGTTTCTATCTATATGTGTTTCTATCTATATGTGTTTCTATCTATATGTGTTTCTATCTATATGTGTTTCTATCTATATGTGTTTCTATCTATATGTGTTTCTATCTATATGTGTTTCTATCTATATGTGTTTCTATCTATATGTGTTTCTATCTATATGTGTTTCTATCTATATGTGTTTCTATCTATATGTGTTTCTATCTATATGTGTTTCTATCTATATGTGTTTCTATCTATATGTGTTTCTATCTATATGTGTTTCTATCTATATGTGTTTCTATCTATATGTGTTTCTATCTATCTATCTATCTATCTATCTATCTATCTATCTATCTATCTATCTATCTATCTATCTATCTATCTATCTATCTATCTATCTATCTATCTATCTATCTATCTATCTATCTATCTATCTATCTATCTATCTATCTATCTATCTATCTATCTATCTATCTATCTATCTATCTATCTATCTATCTATCTATCTATCTATCTATCTATCTATCTATCTATCTATCTATCTATCTATCTATCTATCTATCTATCTATCTATCTATCTATCTATCTATCTATCTATCTATCTATCTATCTATCTATCTATCTATCTATCTATCTATCTATCTATCTATCTATCTATCTATCTATCTATCTATCTATCTATCTATCTATCTATCTATCTATCTATCTATCTATCTATCTATCTATCTATCTATCTATCTATCTATCTATCTATCTATCTATCTATCTATCTATCTATCTATCTATCTATCTATCTATCTATCTATCTATCTATCTATCTATCTATCTATCTATCTATCTATCTATCTATCTATCTATCTATCTATCTATCTATCTATCTATCTATCTATCTATCTATCTATCTATCTATCTATCTATCTATCTATCTATCTATCTATCTATCTATCTATCTATCTATCTATCTATCTATCTATCTATCTATCTATCTATCTATCTATCTATCTATCTATCTATCTATCTATCTATCTATCTATCTATCTATCTATCTATCTATCTATCTATCTATCTATCTATCTATCTATCTATCTATCTATCTATCTATCTATCTATCTATCTATCTATCTATCTATCTATCTATCTATCTATCTATCTATCTATCTATCTATCTATCTATCTATCTATCTATCTATCTATCTATCTATCTATCTATCTATCTATCTATCTATCTATCTATCTATCTATCTATCTATCTATCTATCTATCTATCTATCTATCTATCTATCTATCTATCTATCTATCTATCTATCTATCTATCTATCTATCTATCTATCTATCTATCTATCTATCTATCTATCTATCTATCTATCTATCTATCTATCTATCTATCTATCTATCTATCTATCTATCTATCTATCTATCTATCTATCTATCTATCTATCTATCTATCTATCTATCTATCTATCTATCTATCTATCTATCTATCTATCTATCTATCTATCTATCTATCTATCTATCTATCTATCTATCTATCTATCTATCTATCTATCTATCTATCTATCTATCTATCTATCTATCTATCTATCTATCTATCTATCTATCTATCTATCTATCTATCTATCTATCTATCTATCTATCTATCTATCTATCTATCTATCTATCTATCTATCTATCTATCTATCTATCTATCTATCTATCTATCTATCTATCTATCTATCTATCTATCTATCTATCTATCTATCTATCTATCTATCTATCTATCTATCTATCTATCTATCTATCTATCTATCTATCTATCTATCTATCTATCTATCTATCTATCTATCTATCTATCTATCTATCTATCTATCTATCTATCTATCTATCTATCTATCTATCTATCTATCTATCTATCTATCTATCTATCTATCTATCTATCTATCTATCTATCTATCTATCTATCTATCTATCTATCTATCTATCTATCTATCTATCTATCTATCTATCTATCTATCTATCTATCTATCTATCTATCTATCTATCTATCTATCTATCTATCTATCTATCTATCTATCTATCTATCTATCTATCTATCTATCTATCTATCTATCTATCTATCTATCTATCTATCTATCTATCTATCTATCTATCTATCTATCTATCTATCTATCTATCTATCTATCTATCTATCTATCTATCTATCTATCTATCTATCTATCTATCTATCTATCTATCTATCTATCTATCTATCTATCTATCTATCTATCTATCTATCTATCTATCTATCTATCTATCTATCTATCTATCTATCTATCTATCTATCTATCTATCTATCTATCTATCTATCTATCTATCTATCTATCTATCTATCTATCTATCTATCTATCTATCTATCTATCTATCTATCTATCTATCTATCTATCTATCTATCTATCTATCTATCTATCTATCTATCTATCTATCTATCTATCTATCTATCTATCTATCTATCTATCTATCTATCTATCTATCTATCTATCTATCTATCTATCTATCTATCTATCTATCTATCTATCTATCTATCTATCTATCTATCTATCTATCTATCTATCTATCTATCTATCTATCTATCTATCTATCTATCTATCTATCTATCTATCTATCTATCTATCTATCTATCTATCTATCTATCTATCTATCTATCTATCTATCTATCTATCTATCTATCTATCTATCTATCTATCTATCTATCTATCTATCTATCTATCTATCTATCTATCTATCTATCTATCTATCTATCTATCTATCTATCTATCTATCTATCTATCTATCTATCTATCTATCTATCTATCTATCTATCTATCTATCTATCTATCTATCTATCTATCTATCTATCTATCTATCTATCTATCTATCTATCTATCTATCTATCTATCTATCTATCTATCTATCTATCTATCTATCTATCTATCTATCTATCTATCTATCTATCTATCTATCTATCTATCTATCTATCTATCTATCTATCTATCTATCTATCTATCTATCTATCTATCTATCTATCTATCTATCTATCTATCTATCTATCTATCTATCTATCTATCTATCTATCTATCTATCTATCTATCTATCTATCTATCTATCTATCTATCTATCTATCTATCTATCTATCTATCTATCTATCTATCTATCTATCTATCTATCTATCTATCTATCTATCTATCTATCTATCTATCTATCTATCTATCTATCTATCTATCTATCTATCTATCTATCTATCTATCTATCTATCTATCTATCTATCTATCTATCTATCTATCTATCTATCTATCTATCTATCTATCTATCTATCTATCTATCTATCTATCTATCTATCTATCTATCTATCTATCTATCTATCTATCTATCTATCTATCTATCTATCTATCTATCTATCTATCTATCTATCTATCTATCTATCTATCTATCTATCTATCTATCTATCTATCTATCTATCTATCTATCTATCTATCTATCTATCTATCTATCTATCTATCTATCTATCTATCTATCTATCTATCTATCTATCTATCTATCTATCTATCTATCTATCTATCTATCTATCTATCTATCTATCTATCTATCTATCTATCTATCTATCTATCTATCTATCTATCTATCTATCTATCTATCTATCTATCTATCTATCTATCTATCTATCTATCTATCTATCTATCTATCTATCTATCTATCTATCTATCTATCTATCTATCTATCTATCTATCTATCTATCTATCTATCTATCTATCTATCTATCTATCTATCTATCTATCTATCTATCTATCTATCTATCTATCTATCTATCTATCTATCTATCTATCTATCTATCTATCTATCTATCTATCTATCTATCTATCTATCTATCTATCTATCTATCTATCTATCTATCTATCTATCTATCTATCTATCTATCTATCTATCTATCTATCTATCTATCTATCTATCTATCTATCTATCTATCTATCTATCTATCTATCTATCTATCTATCTATCTATCTATCTATCTATCTATCTATCTATCTATCTATCTATCTATCTATCTATCTATCTATCTATCTATCTATCTATCTATCTATCTATCTATCTATCTATCTATCTATCTATCTATCTATCTATCTATCTATCTATCTATCTATCTATCTATCTATCTATCTATCTATCTATCTATCTATCTATCTATCTATCTATCTATCTATCTATCTATCTATCTATCTATCTATCTATCTATCTATCTATCTATCTATCTATCTATCTATCTATCTATCTATCTATCTATCTATCTATCTATCTATCTATCTATCTATCTATCTATCTATCTATCTATCTATCTATCTATCTATCTATCTATCTATCTATCTATCTATCTATCTATCTATCTATCTATCTATCTATCTATCTATCTATCTATCTATCTATCTATCTATCTATCTATCTATCTATCTATCTATCTATCTATCTATCTATCTATCTATCTATCTATCTATCTATCTATCTATCTATCTATCTATCTATCTATCTATCTATCTATCTATCTATCTATCTATCTATCTATCTATCTATCTATCTATCTATCTATCTATCTATCTATCTATCTATCTATCTATCTATCTATCTATCTATCTATCTATCTATCTATCTATCTATCTATCTATCTATCTATCTATCTATCTATCTATCTATCTATCTATCTATCTATCTATCTATCTATCTATATATCTGTCTGTCAAGAAAACTACAACAAACGTCATATTAAGGCAAGAAACACCGTTGAACGTTGTTTCGGGGTCCTTAAAAGTAGATTTAGGTGTATTTTAGGAGAAAGAGGTCTGCACTACGAACCAGAAAAAGTGACGAAGATTATTAATGTGTGCTATGCCGTGCATAATGCCTGCATAAAATGTGATGACGTGTTGCCTATTGAAGAACCCCAAATATTAGTTGTGGAAAACCATGTAGAATCTAACATAGCAGATAGTAATGAGGGTAGCGTGATACGAAGAAGAATTATTAATAGTTTTTAAATACATATTCTATTTTTCAATTTTGGTGTCTCAGTTGCAGTGACCACCTCTTCCTCGATTCCATAAACTGCACCAGGTGGTACTGCTGCACCCTTTACATTTACAGCCTCATCCACCATTTCCTCTAAGGGAGATAGGGGCTCCGACACAAAGGGACCTTTACCAGTACCTGTAAGTAACTGGTGGTTAAGGGAAATTTTCTTTTTTGTTTGTTCTTGCTTTTAAATCTGCCCAAACCTGAAAATTGATATGAATACACATTTTAAGTTAAAAGTTATTTTAATTTTTACCTTCTTCCACTCTACGGTATCCCTTGCAGGAGGCCCAATTGCATTTAATTTTGCCGTTATATCCGCCCATGCCAAATCACAGCGGTTTTTACTTCCTCCAAAAAATTGTTTATTTGTAGCGAGTTCAGGATGTTCCTTCATTAAACTACAGAGCAATTCAAATTGCTGGCTGGTAGTTTTCTTCATGATATACAGAAAGAAGAACTGGGATAAGCTAGCAATAAAAAATTAAAACAAAATACTTACGATTTTTTTGCAAAATTTTCCATTTTATTGTTATTGTTTTTTTTTTAGTCTTAAGTTTTTATTTTTTTATTTTATGTCACTTAATATGTACATGATATTTCTATATTAAAAAACTATAGAAGTTAGAAAATTTTTTGGAAGAAAATTTAAAAATTTTGAATTATTTTTTATCATTGGTAATACTGTGTTTGAAAGCAACGTAAATCCAAAACAAAAACCACGTAACTCAAACGAAAAAATTATATCGGCATAGATAATTTAATTTGTGACTGCTTTTCGTCTCCAGACGAAACGTAAAATCGACATAGAGAATTGGGGCATAAATAAAAAGCTATTTTCAATTCAATTTGAACCATAATTACACAAAGAAAAAAGATTGATTGGAAAATGGTTACTATTATCAAAATTTCAAAGAACGAACTAAAATTGTATCTCATTTATTAAAAATATATAAATATAGAAGATTTTCTATACTTGTAATAATATTTATATCTGCACAACGTAATAACAGTTTCTATAGTAAACAATACAGTTATGTTAATCAAATAATCAGTAATTTATTAATTCGATTGAGGTAACCAAATTTAATTTTCTAAATGCATTTAAATATAATATTTTTCATTAGCTACAACCAATACATCAAGTATTTTAATTTCCTCCTCATAATTTTTTTGTTATGATATTAAATAAATAAAGAGAAACAAAAGTTTCTTTTTGACGTTTTATAAATAAATGGAAAGAAAATTATTGAAAAATATTTGAAAAGATGGTATGAAAAACAATTTATATTAAAAATATATATATTAAAATGTTACCAAAAATCGATGAAATGGTAATTTAAAGGCAAAGCATTACATATGTAGGTAAGTTATTAGTATTATTGTAATATTTCTCAAAATAGTTTTATCTAAGTATCTTCTTCACAGACAATACATTTTACATTTCTTGAAAGTGGTGGACGGAGGAAGATTGTTCAATCATAAACTAATACCCGCAAGGAAGGTATTGTTTTATAAATAAATCTGGTACCAAACTATAAAGCGCGA
The DNA here is from genome assembly GCA_951394005.1 of Protophormia terraenovae. Lineage (NCBI taxonomy): Eukaryota > Metazoa > Arthropoda > Insecta > Diptera > Calliphoridae > Protophormia > Protophormia terraenovae. The sequence goes on along the minus strand of OX596073.1, from coordinate 72,864,745 downwards.
TATTTGCGGTGATATTTTTGTTTAAAAAAGTTGGTTCTCCATTGAAAAACGTTTTGTTCTAAGTATATTCTATAGATTTTGATTTTTAATGGATATAATGAACGCACAAGTCTTATCAGAATCCCGAACTAATATTTAAAAGGCGAATATTGTCTTTTAAATAAATATGATACAAACTTTTAAAACGAATTTGCTTAATTTCTTGCAGGGTGATATAAACTTAAGAAATCTTTGTGTACAAAAGAAATAATAAAATACACTTCTTTTGCAGTTGAATGTTTGTATGACATTCGATGAATGCTCTTTAGGCACTAATTTTATTAACATTTTTAAAACCTTAAGAACTAATAATGAATATCTTAAAACTAACTAGATTAAATAATTAAATAAGTACTTATCTATTGTACACATAGACCCTTCAATAATTCTTATCACACCCAAGTGTGAAAGACAAGTGTTGTTTTACACATGTGTTAAAGACCAACGCACATGCGTATGTCTTATCATTATTATAAATAGATTCTACTTAAATTTAAATGTACTTAAAAAAATATAAAAAACCCAACATCATTACTGCAGATGTTTGTATTTCTGTTTGGACAAGTTGTTTTTGAGTTATGACAACATAAGTGGAAAAATTTCTCAAAAAACTAAAATTTTGTGAAAATGAGCGAATTCACTTAATTGCGAATAAATTTGAAAAGAATCAATAGATTTTTATGATCAATATTTCATTTTGTTTCTATTACATGTAGCTTTGAGATAAAGTAATAAATCTGAACAGTTTTTGTCGTTTTTGATTTTAAAGGATTTAAAAAAAAAAAAAAAAACATGATAATAAAAACTTGAAAATATATTTTTTGTTTAATATTTTTATTATAACTCCGAAACTACTGAGCTGATTGAAAGGGGATTAAAGGTTATGTAAATATACATTTTTCTAAGTTTATTTCAATAATATCGGACTAGCATATTTTGAGTTACCACTAATTATGTGGAAAAACGTCTAAAAAAATTTATAATTTTACATAAAAATTAAAAAAAAAAAACCTCTCTATAGAATTTAAAATTTGGACCATATTTGGACTACTGGAACCATAATACATCAAAATAGTAAAATGGTTTTTCAAGCCTTTAAAATGTTTTCAATTTTGTTGCCTTTTGTTATAAAACATTAATGATTTGTTTTTGAAAAATAAATTTAATTAAAAAATAATTTTGACAATTAGTTCTTATTTTAATAATTCGAATTTTTAGGTATTGTTTCAGTTGTATCTATCGTTATTTTTAATCATTGCAAATGAAAATGTTTTTAGGTCTAATCATAGTATAATTATAAAGTATACTCGTAAGAACACTGTTTTACAATTTTTTCATTGGCAATCCTCGCAGTACTGTCAAATTGTTTTTGTATTCATATGTAAAATTTGAAACTGTATTCTCTGTGTACTGAAAAATACACACAGGAAAAAGATTGGTTGGAAAACTGTTGCAACACTAAATTTATCATAACAGTAACTAATATTTTATTTTAATTTTTAAAAATTTTTAAATTTAATGGATTTTTGATATCAATAAAATTTAAAGCATTATTACTTATAATTGAATGACGATTCCTAAAAAAGTAAATTTAGTCAAGTTAACCAATATATGGCTGTATAAAACTGATTAAAGTAATTTTAAAAACACAATTGAATTTTAGTACTACATTTGGTTATTGAAATCATTTGTTTTATAAAAGTAACTAAAAAATCGGTTGTGGGATAAAAAAATAATAAAATTACTTTTGCAGAACAGAAGCAAGTCTATTCATGCATTCCTATTTATGAATTTATTAACAAGCATCCAAAAAATTAAAGAGTGAATCATGTTGTTAGGCCGAAACAAAGGTTTTTTAACAAATAAGTTCCTTCGTCATTTCTTTCATTTATTGCACGTATGTTCTTTTATATTATGTATTTATAAAGAAAGTTTTTTGTTTCATTTATTTATTAAAAAAAAAATTGATAGAAGTTACATAAATTTTAAATTTATTTCGAAAAGGAACAAATAAAATTTTAGCTGTTACTACTGAAAGTTTCGGCTGCTTTTATCGAATAACATTTCATAAATTCGGTGCTTAAAATCGAAATATGAGATAGTACACAGAACCGATGCAATTCGGTTGCCACAACAAATCTGTTTCTCTGTGTATATTTTTGTTTCTGCAGGAAAATCCAAACACCTTTCTATGCTCGGTTAAAAATTGTTTACATTTTTTAAGAAAAGATGTGTTAAACAAATTTCAAAGAAGTTCGAAAAAAAACTTTTCACGTTTATAAACACTACACTGTGGGGCAGAATCGAAATTTTTTGGAAATAAATCTGTAACTTCTGATCGGCTAGTTGGATTTGAGAGAAATTTAATATAGACATAGCCGAGGAGTGTACAATGTTAACTTTGGAAGGGGGACCGAACAGACCCCTCAGGGGCGAAGCTAAATGGGCTCATAATTCGGTACCTCTGATATAGAAATTTTTTAATCGTTTGCCAAATTTTTGTTTCTCGTCCAATTTCAAATATTTTTATACATTATTGTAGGCACTGATAAGACCTACAAAAAATATGCTTAACAAATCCAACCAGCCGATCAGAAGTTACAGATTTATTTCCAAAAAATTTCGATTCTGACCCACTGTGCACTATATAAAATAAAATTAAAAAGGAATTAGGTCAATACCTTATATGATTAAGCCGTTTCTGCGATTTGAATTCTGCGGATTTCGGCAAAAAGGTATTTTTTGCAGTTTTTAAGATATAAATTCAAGATTTATTTGTTTTACAAAAACATCAAAAATGTTTCAGTTTATCATCTTCATCTCAAACCTGGTAAAACTACGAGTAAATCATAAAACGTATCATAAAAATTGATGCACAAATTTTGATTGCATTCACAGTTAAGTTAGGATACCCAAGCATACCTACAAAAGTGGGCTAAAAAAATAATTTTTTTTTCGTCTTAAATAAAAAATAGGTGGATTAGATGGAATTTAACGCGCTAAATAAGAATTAGCTTTTACTTTGTTTCTATCACGTATTGATTTTTTATGGACATGACTACTATGATCCCGCCTTTAGACAGTCACACTTGTATAACTCGAGAACGGTTTGTCCTATTAAGATAAATTAAACTACAATATATAGTGACTTAAATTGTCTTTGAGCTGAATTTACATAATTTTTTGTTCAGTTAATATTTCCGTAGTTATTCGGTATTTTTTTTTTTTGAATGGTGAAAATTTTGATCCATAACTCTGAAGTTCTTGAGCAAATATAAAATATTGTTGACATACCTTGAAGACAATTTTGTTATGCACCTTTTGGTGTATAATTTATCAAAGTCGAGTAAACAGTTCTTGAGTTATAGTCTAAATTTGACTCGTCAAAATCCACCTAGTCCATCTATTTTTGTTTCAAGAAAAAATATTTTTTATTTTTTTGCCCACCATTGTATTTCTACTCAATTATATATAGAATAAAATCAAGATTTGTGCATCAATTTTGAAGATAAATGTCTTATTTTATTCGCAGCATTACCAGCATTAAAATAAAGATGATAAACTGAACAATTTTTGATATTTTCATTTATTAAAAGAAATTTTAGTAACAAAAAAAATCTAAAATTTTGCATGAAAAAATTTGTTTTGAACACTTATTTCAAAATAACTTCGAAACTACTGAGCACATGAAAATAAAGTTTTTTTAGTACGCATCTTTTGGTGTATCACTTATGTCAATCGTACACACCGTTCTTGAGTTATGAAGAAATATAGTAGAGTTATGGCCTTACTATGGGCGAAATATTAGACACGCCCATAAAAAAGAATCCAGACCTGATGGAAAAAAACTGAAAGCAGATTCGTGTTTATCACATCAAAATGCATCAAGTTCAACTATTCGTCTTTGGGGGAGGATTTTTTTGTCGACCAGTATAATTTTAAATTAAAAGATTAATCAGGAGGTAAAAATGCTTACCAATTTTACACCCTAATGATCGATTTCTTTTAATTAAATTATTAACCCCCATAGAGGCAAAATGAGTATGAAAAATTTGATTTAAAAGGCATTTTAAACTTAAAAGTTGTTTGTGAATACAGAAGTTAATATCCAGTCATAGATTATAATAAATACTTATGTAACTACAGCATGTTTTTATTATTTTAATTTTTAAACATAATCGAAGGTAGTTTGGCTAGATCTAGATTCACAAAAGGCTGGACATTCGCTATAAAAAATCTGGACTTTAAAAAAAGTTTTTATACCCTACATCACCATAGGTTGGGAGGGTATTATGATTTTGTGCTAATGTTTGCAACACCCAAAAATATTGGGTTTAATTTATACCAATCGGCTTAGAATCCCTTTCTGAGTTTGAAATTTGGCACATATAAGTTCCATATAAGTCTAAATCGGTCCACAATTGGCCCAAGTCTAATTAACGACCCATTCTCGAATTTTGATGAACACAATGGTATCATATAGTTTTTTCTCGTTTTTATATAAAAAAATCGTTTCCACTTTGTTAAGAATATAAAATTTTAAAATAAAGTGTGTTGTCGGTGCACTGACGAATAAATTGTTTTTTTTTTCTCTTCTGAAAAGTTGTTTCAAAAAACACATAGGAATTTTCGAAAGCTCACTGACAATATTTGACTTAAAATTTGTCTTTGAAATTGTTAAGATCTTGTTATATTTTTCAATTCCAAAGAAAAAAATGTTTCGATCGATTCTTAAATTTTTTAACAGTATAGAATATAATTAGTAAAAATTATGGGCTAAACAATAAAATTTGCAAATTTTTATTTTTTACAGCTTTATCGATTTTGATTTCATTTTTTTAATATATTGGCCGTTATCAACAAATTTTAACCTGCCTAAAACTGACTTAAATCCTTAATAAGTTTTGTGGTAATGATATTTTAAACAAATTGGTTACAGATCTGAACTCACAAGACTTGAAACTAATAGAGTGCAAAATTTTAGCACAATAGGTTTCTTTTTATACCCTTCACCACAGGTGTAAAGGGTATATATAAGTTTGTCATTCCGTTTGTAATTTCCACAATTTTCGTCGGAGAGCAAAAAAGTTTATATTTTCGGAATCCTTGTAAGAAGCGATGACGATTGGACCATGTCCGTCCGTCCGTCCGTGTGTCGGTTGAAATGGCGTTTATGAAGCCCACCGATAACTGACATATATAATATGTATGTCAAACGATCGGAAATGCTTTCGAGAATTTTGCTATTGGAATTCAGCAAGATAGGTTCATACAATGCGGAGATATGTTCAAAAAACCGGTTTTTTGAACCGGTTTTCCAGTTTCTAAAGCCTCTGTATACACTACGGAATTCGTTTTTACAAAGAATTCTCGGACATTTTTTTCTGAATTTTTGTTCTGAAAAAATGAAATAAATCGGTTCAGTAATAACTGAGATATCGGACAAAACGCATTTTTTATTTTTTGAAGCCTTGGTTTAAGCTATAGATTTTTATTTTTATACAGATCGGTCACAAATATTTTTATAAAATTTCAGTTTTTTGAATCAGGAAGATCGGTTTATAAATGGTGGAGATATGCTTTAGTTTCTGAAGCCTCTGCATATACCAGGGACTTCGAATCTTTAAAGGGGGCTCGAAAATTATTTTCTGAATTTTTGTTCTGAAAAAATTAAATAAATCGGTTCAGTAATAACTGAGATATCGAGGAAAACGAATTTTTTATTTTTGAAGCCCTTGTTCAAGCTATAGATTTTTATTTTTATATAGATCAGTCATAAATATTTTTATAAAATTTCGGTTTTCTTAATAAACCAAATTCGTTCATAATCAACAGAGTTATGGCCCAAAAACAAATCTGTTAAGAATATAAATACACCAACAAACATGTATATTAAGCATTGTAATGACTATTAGTGACGTTTTTTGTTTTTTTGTATATACAAGTAGTTTAGTTATCAACAGCAGTAATATGATGAATAACAGTGTTGTTGTTGTTGTTCTTTGTATATGCAGTCTGTACAAAAATAAATAGATATGGAATTGTAGTTGTTTATTTTTAAAAACTAAAACATATCTGTTAAGAATATACATAAATACATACACAAACATGTATATTAAGCATTGTAATGACTATTAGTGACGTTTTTTGTTTTTTGTATAGACAAGTAGTTTAGTTAGCAACAGCAGTAATATAATGAATAACAGTGTTGTTGTTGTTCTTTGTGTATTCAGTCAGTTTGTACATACAAAAATAAATATATATGGAATTGTTGTTGTTTCTTTTTTAAAAGCAAAGCCTGTTATGATTGTTTTTTTTCATATTCAAATTTTCGTAGTTTGAAAAAAATTTAGATTTAGAAAATATGCAAGCATACGTTAAGGCGAAAATTTTATTAATTGTCGGTAATATGGTAATATGATGTCGATAAGATAGTAAGATGGTAATATGGTGAAGGGTATCAAAGATTCGGCACAGCCGAATCTTTTTTGAATTTCATTATAATTATGATTGTTGTTCAAAGTTCAAAAACATAGAAAAACGGCTAAAAATTACTTCAGTTTTTCCCATTCTTCTACAGTTTTTGTTCGCGCTTTTATACTTTTTGATCTCATTCTATTATAAATAAACTAATTCAACTTTACAGATAAATTCTGCAAAATCTTTGTTGTTATGCAGACTTTCAACAGTTAAATACAGGGTAGTCGAACTTTGATGACAAAATTTTTTAGTTTTTTAAATTTTTCATTTTTTTTGGGCGGGGGTGTGCGCCTCTCAACCGGATACAAAATTTGGAATAAGGATTCACACTTGTTGTAATTGTGCGTATTTTGCGCTATAGCCCGTTGGTGTGCCCGAAATAGTCAACGTAGTACATAGTAGTCTCAAAGTTTGGAAAACACCAGCGAAAATTTTTCAAGAAGTCAATTTTTCGCGAGGCACATTCACAATTTAATATGGAATGGCATGGATTACTACGTGAACTTAGTTTTTTGTTATTTTACAGAATAAAATCGGATGAGCATTAAAAATAAATTTAATACAAACATTTTATGGACTTTTTGAAAATTATGTAAAAATTGCACTTTTTGTTTTTCTATTTTTGTATAGAAAATTGCAATTTATACTAATACTAGCTAATACCCGGTGTGCTTCGCCACTCCCCGAAATTAAATACATAGTAATTAAAGGATTAAAAAAATATATTTATTTAGTAATTAAAATATAACATTTTTCTTAAAAATTAGGTAGATAAATAGATAGATGTTTCCCGTGCAAAATTTGAAAATTCAAGCTCTAATAGTTTCCCAGATATACTAATTTTTGTATTTAATTTTTATGGGAGGGACCATACCCTCATAATCCGCTAATTTATTAGACAAATGTTTTCATGGATGTCAAAATTCTTTGTGCAAAATTTGAGCATTCCAACTCTAATAGTTTCCCAGATATACGAATTTTTGCATTTAATTCATATGGGAGGTACCATGCCCCCTACTTCTAGTCCGCCCATATTTTTCTTAAATATTAATATTGATACCAAAGTGGCTCCGACAAAATTTTAGAACTCTAACTGTTATATTTTATCAGATATGATAATTTAATATTTTCTTTATATGGGAGGTGCCACGCCCACTATTGCTAGTGTACCAATTTTTGTCCAAAATATTCATATTGAAGCTAATGCTAGTCGTACAAAATTTTAGCTCTCTAACTTTTATAGTTTCCCAGATATAAAAATTTTGGTATTAACTTTATATGAGAGATGACACGCCCACTATTTCTTTTCCGCCCATTTTTGCACAAAAAGTTCACATTGACACTTAAGTTTATTGTGCAAAATTTGGGAAATGTAACCCAGCAAAAATTTTTTAGGTACTGGTAAGCAGTGCAAAATTATTCATGCCTGCCGATAGCACATAATTGATGCGTATTTGAGTAAGCTATAAAAGGAAGCGAGAAATTTATATTGGGCTCATATTTTTTTTACCGAATTACAACCTGCATCCTCTCTCGCTTACGTGGATGCAGGATTGTAAGCGAATGACTTCCTTCTCCCCATTTTTATTTACGATTTAAAACAAAAAGTTCTGCTAAGTTGGATGATGCAATATTTTCAATTGAGTTGATTAGTTGTGATCGAACGTTCAAAGTGTTAAGAGGTAAGTTTGTTCGTGAAAGTCGGAAAAAATAATGTACAAAAATTATATTAAAATTGTAAGTAAAATTTTATTTATTTTAAATAGCTATTATATTAACAAAATAATATTTATTAAATTAATAAAGCTCTAAATATGTATTTTGTTTTTAGTTTTCTTTATAATATACAAGAAATGACATATTTTGTAACGTATTTTGTGTTTTATTACTTTTTTAATTTTCAGTTTGACTTGTTTTGAAGAAATTTTGTGTTTTTGTTTTTATACGATTAGAAAAAAAAAAAAATACGATTAGAGAAAAAACAATGGGTTATTTATTTTTTTAATATACGGTACGTATAACATAGTCTTATGTTTTTGTGTTAATTTTTTTCTATTAAGTAATATAACTTTTTATTATTATAATTTTTTTTGCAGATTAAATAATTAAGGATTCCCCCAATAAAAAGGCCAGTTGATGATCTGATTTAAAAAATTGTCGATTTTTCTTTTTAAATTTTTATAAAACAAATCCAATAAATAATAATATTAAATAAAAATAATATTTTTTATAAATGCATTATTTTAATTCAAGGCATGATTTCACAGCTTCTGGGATCTCTGAAAGATGCACATAAAAGAGTCATGATGCCTTAAAATGCGCATAATAAAGGCATGTATGAACCTAATACGTAGCGCAGCAAAGAGCCCTACCAAGTGGGACATCACGAACAAAAATCATGCCTTCTTGAAGCAGGTTGGTAAGAGAGAGTTCTTTTATCTCTCCCTTACAAACCTGCTTCTGGGTATGCAGCAATTTTTGCTGGGAACTGTTATAGTTTCCTAAATTTACGGCATTTGGTATTGGCAAGCAATATTAGGCATGGGATGTGCCACACCCCCTATTGCTAGTTCGCCTTTTTTTCCAGAATGTTCATATAGGTGTCAACGTTGTTCGTGCAAAATTTGAGGACTCTAGTATTACCAATTTCCGAGATATACTACTTTTAATAGTTATTTAGTAAGTGGACGTGGCACCTCGCCCACATGGAATTTCAAAATAAAAAGTAGCCTATTTTTCCTTCCAGGCATATAGGAACACACCGTGAAAAATTCAAGAAAATCGGTTTAGTCGTTTAGGCGGCTATAGACTTCAAACATACATACATACATACAAACAAACACACATTAATTTTTATATTCATATATAGATTAGATATATAGATATAAGAACGGCGATAAATATAATAGATCGGGACCATAAATTTAAGTCAAATGTCGTTCATAGTTGAAAAGGGGACACTTTTCTCAAAACATATTTCGCTAATGCACATCGTATGGACAGCTTGAAATTAACTTTAATTGGCATAGTTAGGTGTTTATTAAGCTTAACAAAAATGCGGAGGCTTATCAAAAAAATTCAAAAGATTTAATTTTTGTGGACCAAAAAATATTTACTTGTGTTAAAAAAGGATTACAATATCTTTGTAATAAACTCTAATAAAATATATTTTCGTTCAATATACGGAGAAATAACTTAGATTCGATCCCATTTTTTCGCAAAACTTTTAAAAATCCCGATTTTTATTGTAAAGAAAATATTTTAAATTTTACTAGGAAACCCTAAAACATGCTGTACTAATATCATCAAAATATCATAAATTTTATTTTGACCAGAATTATACAAAACTTCTAGTTTGTAAAAATTTTTATATGATTAACTTAAAACCGCTATAACTTTCGCGCCTTTCACATAAAATGATTAACGCAAACTGATTCTAAATGCATTCGAGTCACTTTATACAAAACGATTTTAATGTGCCATAAAAAAATTTTTATTATTATTTTTTTTTTTGAAGGGCTAAAATCAAAATTTTTTAATAATGGACCATATATTTAGCTGGACAAATATAATTTTGGCTGGATACTGGACAGTCATAAAAAAAAGCTGGAAAATCCGACCGAATCCAATTCGGACAAAATCCTGTGATTCCGATTAAATGACGCTGTTAATCACAATTTCGATTATAATCGACTTGCAAGCCCTAATGAGAACCAAGCAAAAAGCAACTGAAATAAAAACGGTTTATAAACACTAGTCATGATTTTAACATTGTGTTGTCATTGGAAGGAAGTATTTATTGCTGAAAAAGAGTTGCAGAAGTTCTTTTTTAACCCAAGGTTGTCATAGGTAGGATGTTCTTCTTTTTAGCTTCTTCTTCAGTGCTTTTGAAGTACTTCTATTAAAACTATGTTTATAAATTTTTTTATGAAAATTCTGTTTTTAAAGGATAAAAAAATATTTTAAAGGATAAAAAAGATAAAAGATAAATTTGTCAAATTTTAATTGTATTAGATATTATTACCATTTTTTTGCCGCTAAAAATACTTTTTTTCTCATTTTTGGAAGTAGTTATTTATAACTTAAAAAACGATTAGTTCTACTTTTGAAGTGATAAAAATGTTCTTTTTTGGAAATATTGATTATTATTTTGCTACTTAGTTTGTGGATTAAAATTCAGTAATAAATTTATATTTAGTTGTAAAGTTGCCATTGTATGTAAATGTTAAAACAGTTTAACTGTTTAATATAACTAGCAATATGCCAAAATCGACTTTTTGCGAAAAAGAACTTTTTTATTGTTGAAAATGGTTCTTTAGGGCTTCAGCAACAACTTTTGTTCTGCGACACCGAAACCCGAAATCGAAAATCATTAAAAAAATTTCTAAACAAATACAATTAAATAAAAAACAATAACATTACAAATGTAAACAAGCGCGAATGTTGTATAAGAGATGGGCGGTAAAGTGGGTGAACCACGCCTATTTTTGTTTCCAAGTTTATATCGACCAATTTAAAATGTTGTTATAATACATGCATTTGTTTAAGAGAGATATAGCAGAAAAGTATGAAATTAAGCTACAAGGGACACCCTGTGTTTCTAGTATTTTGCTCATAACTTTTTTGTTTATTTACAGATTTTGCTCATTTTCAATATCAAATTTTATGGGGTTTTAAATTAAAAGTGCGTATGGTCTTAATTACTAATGTATAATTCATTTCAGTAACATAAACTCCCTTTTTTTCTTAAATATGCACTCTATTTTTAAATGTTTACTGTTTTTCATACGGCACAAATTGGACTGAATATTATGCCTTGAAAGTTAACACAGTTGTTGATGACAATAATATCTAAAATTCTGCGGTGGTGCTTGAAGATTATATTCCTACTTCAAAAGTTATATATGACTAAAGGTGAAAAAAAACGCATTTTTTTCAATTTTTTCAATTTTTTTCTTACATTTTCCAAATTTTCTCGTAAACGAAAAATGCGATCGTCACGCACCACCGCAGAATTTTAGACTTTGAAGTCATTAATAATTGTGTTGAATGGCAAGACACAATATTCAGCCCAATTTGTGACGCGTTAAATGTTAGCAGTAGTATTTTCTTACTTCCATGTTTTGTTGTTGCCATATTGTTTTTCTCAGTGTATTATTGCAACATTATCCAAAAATGGAAGATTACTACCCAGACTAACTATCCAACTAATAAAAACATTGAATTTGTAGCTGTTAACATAAATAGTGCGTTAAATTCATAAAAAGTTGAAAAATCCAAGTCTTAAAGGCCACCCTATATTTTCGTTTTAGGAGAAGTAAGGGACACCCTAATTAGATATTAAGGTAGCTGACTCTACCCTCGAAATAATAAAAATCATTCGGCATTCATAGCTTGAAAATGAAGAAGTAATTTTTTTTGGCATATTGCTAAATATAACTTGTATGTTTTAAGGTATAAAAGAAAGAGCTGTATTTGAATTTAAAAGCAAATTGAACTTATTATCGCAATAAAAGGATCCACCGGTTTATTTAAACAAAAGAAACCAGCATTTTTGAAAGGCAAAAACGTAGCAATATGTATAGATCGGCATTTTTGATTATCATTTAATTCTTTTGGTTTTTTGCCTTCAATTTTAGTTGACTAGTCAGTGAGCTCTTACTCGGAATTTCCAATATAATAGGTAGTGATATACTTTTGAGGCTCTTAATCATGGGTAAAATGTATTTATAAAGATCAGAGGCAACTAATATAACTCCAACGTTTGTTCGATTGTAGAGAGATATAAAGAAATTTTGCACTTCATTTATAGATGTACCTAAAAAAGATAAATATTATAATTACACTAAATTAGTTAATAGTTTTTTAATATAATATTTATTTTAATATAATTCTGTAGTTCTGGAATAATAATTTAAATTTTAAGAGAAATATGTAATAATGTCAGTGTTTAGTCATCTTTACAAAAGAATTTTCCAAAAGTTAAAAAATTCAACCACTCACTGTCATTGATAAATTGTCTTTAGATCTCACAAATTTGAGCTTGTAATTGTTAAATTAATATATAATTTTCCAAAATATTGGAGTTTTGTATGTTTCTTTAAATTTCTACATGCATACTTTGTCGTCACCCCCAAAGTATGCATGTAGAAATTTAACCCCCCAACATTGGCCGTTTAAACTAGCAAATAAAACGAGATGATCGACAACTCAAAAACAGCATTCAACGAATAAATTTAATTTAATCGCTAATCTTTAAGTGAAAAAGTGGCCCTAAGTTAACGAATGCATTATGCAGCACGTGTATATCTTAATATCATTAACTTTATTACCTCTTTAAACGAGATCAGTGACTCTACAAAAGAGTTTTTCTTTTTTTTTTTTTTTTTTTGTATGAAGACAAAGAGTGTAAGTGGAGAAAACTTTTTTTATCTGAAAATTGGATAGATGTATATTTATCAGAGACAATTATATATATTTCCATTAAGCTTAATACATAGATGTAAAAATTAGAAGGAAGGCACTTTAAATAAAATATATATTTTTTTCTTTTTGTGACTTCCCATTAATTTCTGGATATATCTACAAGTTCTTTAAACAGATTTTATAATTTAAATATTTACTGCAAAGTAAGTACCAAATAAAGATAATTTTTCATATACAGTAAAAGCTCTCTTAACAGACAGCTCCCATAAGCGGACATCTGCGGTAGGCGGAAAATTTTTTAGGTCTCATGGTTTTGGTGGCATTTTTAGAATAAATTAATCTCCGCTTGGCGGATGTGCTCTTGGGCGGACGCGGACACCTGTTTTTAGAGAAAACATCTATCGTAAACGGACAAAAATCATAAACAGTAAAAAAATGTACCGAATATTTTATAAGAAGATGCTACTTACATAAATAGTTTACTATTCGTTTTTTAGTTAACTTTTTTCTGGTTTTGAGCAAAAACTAGTTTTCTAATTTAATTTTGACTTTTCACTCATTAAAAATTCTTCATACTAGAAAAAAGAAAATGAAAATTTGATCCCTAAAAATATATGCTGGCCCAGTTATCTATGTCCTGAAGACAGTCTCTGAAGGGTCCACAAAATGGCGGCAGATTCCTAAAAATCTTTACAACTTTTTTGAACAAAAGGCATAGAAATTCTGCTCTTGTTGCGCAGTGCGACATTATCATCAGTCATATAAAAAATGTATTTGCTGCTTAAGATCGAGGTAAAGCCACCAACATAATTTCCCAAGCTAATCCTATTCTTTTTAAATGCCAACAACTTTCTAACATGATTTTAATTTTTAAAACTTCGTGGAAAAATCGTTAGTAAAAATGCTGTTGAAAGAAGTCTGATCCTTAGCCAATCAAGATGTAGCCATAAATTCAGTAAAATAAATTTCATGAAATCATGTTTTATTGCAAATAATGTCTAAATGAAATTTCAAAACGTCGTTTGCCGCAGAAGCAAAAGAAAAAAACACAATTTTTAGTTTTTTTGCTTTAAAATTGAGCTATTAAGTAAAATTTTTCAAACCTTAACGTAATGCAAAAATAGATAAACCATAAAACACTTTTCAAATAAAATATTTCTTAAATGGAACAAATTTTATTACTGTTTAGTTTATGAAGTTAATGTTACGATCTTTTGACTTTTGTTAATATTGATATAATTTTTGAAGATATGAGCATGAAATTTTTTTTATAAATGTAGTTTGCGTCTGTACATTATAATCCAGTAAATAAAGCCATCATTTGATTTTTAAGTGGTTACGGCCTTCTGCATTCTAGTTGACGATACATATGTATAAATAAGAGTATGTATATCTATAAATTAATTCATTACAATCAATATTGGATGTTGAAATAAAAAGATATAGTACTGAATTACCCCTTGTAAAAAAAAAAAAAAAATAAAAATTATGTACCATATCTAACGTGACCAGAGGATTTTTGTCAAAAAGAGGGACCCGAACGAATAAAAAGCGGGATTCTGAACAAAATTGTATGAAAAAAACGGGATTTTTAATAGTTTTGTAAAAAAGAGGGATTTTCTTTTTATATCTTAATTAATAATCTTAATCTCTCGCAAGCACTTGGTTTACTACCCAATTGAGATGTTAGAAATTGAGAACGACTCATGAAAATTTTGGAACATCGAAATAATTAAATATATCCCTAAAAACTGAAACATTAAAAATTATAATTTTAACGTGTTAAATGTTTTCATAATATTCCTAGTTAAATTTCAACTTTGAATTCAAATACGGATTGATAAAAAATGAAATTGAAAAAAGATTCGGCTGTGCCGAATCTTTGATACCCTTCACCATATTACCATCTTACTATCTTATCGACATCATATTACCATATTACCGACAATTAATAAAATTCTCGCCTTAACGTATGCTTGCATATTTTCTAAATCTAAATTTTTTTCAAACTACGAAAATTTGAATATGAAAAAAAACAATCATAACAGGCTTTGCTTTTAAAAAAGAAACAACAACAATTCCATATATATTTATTTTTGTATGTACAAACTGACTGAATACACAAAGAACAACAACAACACTGTTATTCATTATATTACTGCTGTTGCTAACTAAACTACTTGTCTATACAAAAAACAAAAAATGTCACTAATAGTCATTACAATGCTTAATATACATGTTTGTGTATGTATTTATGTATATTCTTAACAGATATGTTTTAGTTTTTAAAAATAAACAACTACAATTCCATATCTATTTATTTTTGTACAGACTGCATTAGAGCCCTGCAAACTGTGTCTTATAAGGCTGTACAAGCCACTTGATATTTTTCAAGTGTTGTTATCAGTGTGTGTGCGGAGTAATAAATACTGTTCTGCAGGCACTTAAAACCATACAAATACTGCGTGTGTGCTTCAACTTTATGAACAAATCATGAGTGTGCTATGACAGCGACCAAACAAGCCTCTCAAAGGCTTGTATAAAAAAATACAAGCCTTTTGACCACTTGTTTGCTTCAATAAGGAAAAAAATTGAGTTTTCTTTTTTGTTAAAATTATATGTGTGTGTGTGCGTTCATGACTGTATAAAGTAATTTCGTAAGTAAAACAGTCGTTTAAAAGTATTGTTTATAAACTTATTGTTATTTACGATCAAATAAATTATTAATGTTACTAGTTATAATAATTTAAAGAAACATGCATTAAGTTTTATTAGTAAACAGATTTTATTAAATATTTAATATTTATATTTTATATTTTTATATTTATATTTTAAAAATTTATATTTTATTTATAAACTCATTTTTACATTAGGTAATAATATGTATAAGCCTTTTCTAAAAATAACTTTAGTCCAATAAAAACAGGTATATTTCTTAGTGTAAAAAATTTATTTAAAACATCAAGAATTTGGCAATAAAATCTGTAGAAGCACCTAAATAGATCAATAAGAAACAGGTACATATGTTCTGCACTGTAAAAAATGTAAATTTATTTTTTATAAAACCACGAATTGAGTTCGCTTACAATCAGGTAAAACAGCATCCTTTACTTGATTATATATTGAACATGTACATATGACGGGACACACAATTTAGGTAAACGTCTTAAAATATTTCATTTATAATTTTATTACAGTGCAGATGTTCCATCGTATTCTTAACATTTGGGAAAATTTATTAGTCAAGGAGTAAACGTATATGGAAACGAATTTGAAAAATGAAAAGACATTGTTCTATATTATTTCCTTTTAGTTTTAAAATAGAATGATTACTTAGTAAATATAAATTAAATGCAATAAAATCTATCATAATATAAATAAGTACAATTTTAAAATTTTTTATAAACATACAATTAATTATAAGACTAACTTTATTTAAAATATAAATAAATACTAAAGATAAAAATTTTCTAACTTACATATGTAACTGACAGTTTCAAATGTCAACTTTAATTTTTTTACTTTTTTAACTCTTAATAAAGAGTATTTTTTAATAACTTTATGAATTCACCCTTTTACATTTATTTAGAAAAGAAGAACCAACAATAAAATATAGACATACTGTATATATGTGTGTGTATGCAAGAATATTTATAAACAACCACTTTTTACACATTATAAAGATTTTTTGCCACACACAGCAACTACGTATTACAAAAAACAAACAAATCATTAAGCCCACTTGAAATCTTTAAATCATTTCTCAACGTCTTGTATGATTTGCTTTTTTTTGCCACACCACTTGCACCACTTGTTTACGATAAATGATTTGAACCCACGGATTTGCAGTCGCTGATACACAGTAAACACTTGCTTTGCTTCGGGCAGCGAACAGTACGAACAGTATTTATTGTTGTTTTTGCACATGTTGGCTATGAAACACACACTTGAAATTCAAGTGTGTTTGCTTTTCAAATCATCTTGCGCAGGAGACTAGACTGCATATACAAAGAACAACAACAACAACACTGTTATTCATCATATTACTGCTGTTGATAACTAAACTACTTGTATATACAAAAAAACAAAAAACGTCACTAATAGTCATTACAATGCTTAATATACATGTTTGTTGGTGTATTTATATTCTTAACAGATTTGTTTTTGGGCCATAACTCTGTTGATTATGAACGAATTTGGTTTATTAAGAAAACCGAAATTTTATAAAAATATTTATGACTATATAAAAATAAAAATCTATAGCTTGAACAAGGGCTTCAAAAATAAAAAATTCGTTTTCCTCGATATCTCAGTTATTACTGAACCGATTTATTTAATTTTTTCAGAACAAAAATTCAGAAAATAATTTTCGAGCCCCCTTTAAAGATTCGAAGTCCCTGGTATATGCAGAGGCTTCAGAAACTAAAAAACCGGTTCTAAAAACCGGTTTTTAAAGCATATCTCCACCATTTATAAACCGATCTTCCTGATTCAAAAAACTGAAATTTTATAAAAATATTTGTGACCGATCTGTATAAAAATAAAAATCTATAGCTTAAACCAAGGCTTCAAAAAATAAAAAATGCGTTTTGTCCGATATCTCAGTTATTACTGAACCGATTTATTTCATTTTTTCAGAACAAAAATTCAGAAAAAAATGTCCGAGAATTCTTTGTAAAAACGAATTCCGTAGTGTATACAGAGGCTTTAGAAACTGGAAAACCGGTTCAAAAAACCGGTTTTTTGAACATATCTCCGCATTGTATGAACCTATCTTGCTGAATTCCAATAGCAAAATTCTCGAAAGCATTTCCGATCGTTTGACATACATATTATATATGTCAGTTATCGGTGGGCTTCATAAACGCCATTTCAACCGACACACGGACGGACGGACGGACCGAGAATTCTTTGTAAAAACGAATTCCGTAGTGTATACAGAGGCTTTAGAAACTGGAAAACCGGTTCTAAAAACCGGTTTTTTGAACATATCTCCGCATTGTATGAACCTATCTTGCTGAATTCCAATAGCAAAATTCTCGAAAGCATTTCCGATCGTTTGACATACATATTATATATGTCAGTTATCGGTGGGCTTCATAAACGCCATTTCAACCGACACACGGACGGACGGACGGACATGGTCCAATCGTCATCGCTTCTTACAAGGATTCCGAAAATATAAACTTTTTTGCTCTCCGACGAAAATTGTGGAAATTACAAACGGAATGACAAACTTATATATACCCTTTACACCTGTGGTGAAGGGTATAAAAATATACACTTTGAATTTGGTAGCAACATTTTTTTCTTAAATAATTCTTAAGCCCCAACCACTCAACTAAAAATCATCGTATCGCAATCAGCTGTTTCAACCAGCTTTATGCAAATGTGTGTATGTAGCTATTGACACAAAAATTCTAGGTAGCGTATCGCTGAAATCTACAGAAAATAGATTTTTACGTAGCTGTGTGCGTTTTTAACAACCCTGTGGTTTATTTTGTTCACAAAATAACCGAAAAAAGAGTTGTTCACACAATGAATGTTCAAAAACATATGATACGTTTACTTTTGTTGACTAGTTGTACAAAATGTTTCACGCCACCTTTCTTCATTCTGCGTTGCGTTGCAAAGTTGACTGGTTGGGCCTTTAGACCCGTTAACAATAAAACCAAGGTTGGTTGTCATTACTGCTAAAAAAAACATTCAACTTCATTATCGTTACCCCTAAAATACAGTTACCGAAATAATTGAAAACTACAGATTATATTTTATGGTTCTGAACCGATACTTTAAAATTTCTTAATCAACAGTTTCCCACAAAATACCGTTACCGAAATAACTAAAAATACCGTTACGTCTAAAAAACTGTTATCAAAATAATCCTATATACTGTTACCTTTCACATTTTTGAATCGGTTGCCAACAAGTTAAACAATAATATTCAGTTAAAATAAAATATTAAAATCAAATCATTAACACAAGGTTTTCGTAAGCACTAACTTTAAGTAAATTTAATCAAAAACATTATTCCACATATTTCTATAACTTTCATTTTATACAAAAATAAAAAAAGTATCCAATCCGAAACAAAAGCATGTCTTTTATATGGTTCAAAATATTTATTAAAGGTACAATATGAAAATATGTATGTTAACATTGAGTTCAAAGTTCATGTCAAAACATCTTTTTGAAATGGCACATTTTGGTAAATAAAATTGGTAAAAATTATTTAAATAGCCCACACACAAATGTTCTCAAGAAATGAGTTATAAAAATCCAAAAATCTCTCTAAAAGAACAAAACTTCTTTCTCCAAAAATTTATTCATATTTTATTCTAACATTTTTAAAATAATTAAAATTTTAAACCTATTTCTGGAAAAAAATGTAAACTTTTTTGGTCAAAATATATCAGACTTGAGAATTTTCATTCACTGGTAGAGAACTGAAGATATGTCAAAAATAAAAAAAATTTTAAGTATTTTAACAATCTTAATAATGCGTATCTTTTGGGTCGTCTTCCACATTGAACGAATGTACGTACATCTAGTTTAACATACATTCTCTTATATACATATATATATGGGCAATTCTCTTTTTACGTTTGCCTTTATGAAACCGACCTTCAACCTCAAATATTTTTTTAAACTCTGACTTTTTCAAACAACTATTGATGCAATTATGTTAACAACAAATTTTGCTGTAACAGAAAAAAAATTCAAGACCTGAAACGATTCCATGTGGTACCGGCAAGCACCCAAAATCAAAAATTCCAAAAAAAGTGTTTGAAGCTAACAAGTTTTTTTATTTCTTTTTATTGCTGGTAGTCGCGGATTTTAACATAAGGGTTCAATTCTTCTAATATAGACTATTAACACTTGTAGAAAAGGTACAGCATGGATTTAATTAGCGTGCAATTAACCAGTGTCAAATTGTGTTGTGCAAAAGTCGTGAAACCAAATTTTAAAAAATTTAAAAATTTTGCAGTTTTTTCACTGGGGATTTTACGCCATTTCGGATATTTCAAAATTCAAAACAGAGCCCAATAGCTCTTGAAATTAACCATCATTTGACGTATATTTCGTTAATGTGCCCTCTACAGAAATGCTAAAAGAGGTACCCAAACTTGGAGAGAAAAAAACGTGAATGGCTCCAAGAGGTGCCTTTTTCGCGCACTCGCAACGTTATTTCAGTGAGTCTAGACTCTAGAGTATAGCGTTATCAAAGAAGGTTTCCAAATGACATTTAAAAATCATTGTGGCGTTCTAAAATATTAATTTGCTAAACGTGTTTAGCTATTTTAAAGAATTCAGCAATATTGCATATTTTGTTATACCGGATGTTGGCGTTATAAATCAATTTTAAACTGAAACAAGCGCAAATATATTCGGCCCGGCCGAATATATATACCCACCATCAACTTTTTCAAATTTTACGTTATATGGAAGGGGGCGGTAAAGTGGGCGGACCACGCCCATTTTTTGTTTCCGACTTTACATTGGTCCTTAAACTATTTGAACACAATTTCGTTGATTTTCACCTTATATGGGAGGTACAAAATTTCGTTGTCGTACGTGCTTTTATTGAAGAAATATCAGCAGAAAAGTATTTAACGGACACCCTGTGTTTATAGTTTTTAGCCCATAACTTTTTAGTTTATTAACCGATTTTGCCTATTTTCAATACCAAACAAACCTTATATAAGAAAATATCTGTGCCAAATTTCGTCTCCCTACGTTGCCCCGTTCGAGCTCTATTCTGCTTTTTGATGATGGGTATAATAAGTTTCTATGTAAAATTCTATTTACGCAGAAAATATAATTTCACTAAAAATTTTATCAACGGTTTTCATGGGCTAAGAACGCGATGTTTTTTGTTTAACATTTATCGTCGAGGCACACCCAAGGCGCTAATCGAAATTGGCGATGATATACAGTGTTGGAAAAAATAATAAAGACGACCCTTACTTTCGCAAAACAGATGCAAACAGTTTCTTTATATTAAGTTTTCTTTTGGGGTCGCGCTATTTAACTGTTCCTAAAATAACGGAATTTCATTATTTGTTTACTTTTTCTCTTTTTCGTTTTTATTTTATATTTATTTGCAAAAAAAAAAAAAAAATCAGTGAAGTTGTAATTTCAATTGAAAAAAATAATAGGGACGCGCTACAAAAAATTACCATTAGTCAATAAAAATTATTATTTTTAACATAAACATATTAAAAATCCGTAAAGAAAAGTTTATGTGATTAATTTAATCATATTGGTTTCGTGTTTATGATTTATATCTTCGGTAAATAAATTTGAAAATTGGTCGTGGTGTTCATTGTACTGAATCTGAAAAAAAAATGTTATTCTTAAATTAAATTCGGACGGGTTATCAATTAGAAAAATTGCACAGATAATGAAGTGTTCCAAAACTAAAGTATTCAATGCCATTCATTCGAAAAAAAGTCATGAAACTAGAGGTAGAAAGCGTAAAACGTCAGCGCGTTTTGACCAACGTTTAGTTCGACTTTCCAAAAATAACCCCTTTATGTCATCAAGTTGCCTTAAAAATGAATTGTGTGCTTCAGTGACAAGTCGAACAATAAGAAATAGGCTGCAGGAAGTCGGATTAATGGGACGCAGTCCGAGAAAAGTACCACTGTTGAGCAAGAAAAACATACAAAAAAGGTTGGAATTTGCCAGGCGACACCTGTGCCGTAAAAACTGGAACAACGTACTATGGTCAGACGAAACAAAAGTCAATTTATTTGGATATGACGGAAAATCATTTGTACGTCATCCTGAAAATGCTGAATTTGATCTCAAATATACCAAAAAAACCGTCAAACACGGTGGTGGTTCTATAATGCTATGGGGATGTTTTTCGGCCTTTGGAGTTAGTCCTATAGTTTGGATTCAGGGAAAAATGAATGATGCTGACTATATAGACATTCTCCAGAATAAAATGCTTCCATTTGCTGAGGATGAAATGCCACTAAAATGGTAATTCATGCAGGATAATGATCCCAAGCATTCCGCTAGAAGCATCAAAAGTGGTTTCAGCAGAATAAGGTGCCTGTAATGGAGTGGCCGTCCCAATCACCGGACTTAAACCCCATTGAGCATCTCTAGGGAGTCCTCAAAAATAAAATTGGTAGCTTTAAATCAAAAAATAAACAAGAGTTGTGGGAGAAAATTCAAGAAACCTGGTACTCAATTCCGCCCGAGGTATGTGCGAATCTTGTGGGATCTATGAATCGTCGTTGTCAGGAGGTTATAAAAATGAAAGGATCTTCAACCAAGTATTGAAAAAGTATTTGGAAATGATGGTAATGTCAAAAAAAATAAATATTTTTTTCCAAAACATTAAGTGTCCCTATTGTTTTTTCCAGGTCTTTTAAAAAAAATATATTTTTTGGCAAAAAGGAACTAGTTATTTTTGCTTTATAAGTTAAAATATTTGAAGTTATTTAATTTTATGTATATACTTTTTAATATTTATGGAATAGTAAATAAAAAAGTAAGAATATATTGAAAAATTAGAATGTCCCTATTATTTTTTCCAACACTGTATGTCAATCTGTAGCTGCTTTAATACTCTATATCGAAATCAATATGGCGTTCGAAAAAAAGTATGATTTTTCATTTAATGCAACTTTAGAGATTTGACTAAGTGCAATTAAAAAATGTATATAAATGACATTGTCTTATGACTTTTTTTTAAAAAAAATGAGGAATTTAGCAATAAATGGATGAATATGAACAACACTACATCACTAAAAACTGAATTTTGCAAATTTTATAAGAAGGTTTAATAATTATTAAATCGCTAATATATCCACGCATACTTAAGGTATCGCGATATTTTTAATTTGTATTTTAGATACAGTATTGTAGAGTACATAAATGCAATAATTTTTGATTTAGGACTATAATTAGAATTTTGGCAATTTTTTTAAATATTTTTATCTTATACCTCCATAACATTGATGCCGTTCGGTAAAATTCATTCACGCGAACTGATCTGTGTTCCATTAGAGCCAAGGAAAATCGGTACTCAATATCGTTGATGTGCCATTTAAAAATTTTCGATATTTTTTTGAATATCAAAAATAAACGAGTTTGAAGAATTTCCCATATCTTAAAGATTTTTACGAATAATATTCGCTATAAAAATTAAAAATTTCGTTATTAAAAAAAATGTTTAAAAAATGTAATAATAACACTAATGAAATCGACAGTGAATAAATTTGTTAATAAATGTTTAGTTCATCACGTGTGTTAATAATTATCTGTAACTCTGTAGTTTGGTGAAAAACCATCTAGTGGAAGCTAGTAAAGACACTCAAACAAATTATACATTAATAGTCCTATTGTAACGTACCGTTTATACTAGGCTTTTTCTTAACATAGGGGCTACACACAGGGCTGCCAGATAAATATTTAAAAAAATCGTCAATTTTCCGATAAAAAATAAAAAAAATAGTCTTTTTGGTTTTAAAAAATCGTCAAAAAATAGGATTAATAAAATGCCAAGTTTTTTGTACTTTTTTTTTAATTTTTTTTATTAAAAAACAAAAACATAAAAATTCATATTTATATATAAATTTGCATATATTAAAATTGAGATTACAATAAATTAAAAAGTTACATTAAATTATATTTAAATATACAACAGTGTATTAGAAATAAATGTCAGACTTAAGCAAATTTATCAGTTCAGGTTTAATTACAATATCATATCAATTTGAATTGTTTATTTTCAAATAGTCTTTAGAATAAAGGATACCTTCGTGGGAGTCATTTTCTAAAGAGTTTCGAATTTTTGTTTTGTTTCAATTTGTAAGACTGAAAATTCGTTCTACGTTAGCGGATGAATGTGGAAATGTCATTATATTCTTAAAAAATTTTGATAAAATTGAAAAGGCACACAAATTATTACCACGTTTAATTTCTGAGAATTTTTTTTTCCAAAAATCACATAAGTTTATATCATTATTTTCTAATATTGATTAAAAATGAAATTTAATTCTCCGAACTCGGAATCTAAATATTGTTTATCTGTTTCGTTAACAAAATTAGGAAACTCTTTAAGAATTTCAAAAATTTAATTATTATTTTCACTCATAATTGTATAAGGGTTTATTATATTTAAGCATTTGGCTACAGTTATCAATGATTTCATTTATTTTAGAGTTGTTTAATTTTGATTTTAAAATATGTAATAACTTTTGCAAATATTCCCGAATAAACTTGATTACTATTTAAAAAATATTCTGGATAATTATATTCTAAAATTCGTATCGTACTAAAAATATCAACCTTTTTACATACATAATCAAACGTGAATGAGCCGTAAAACAATATGTGTTCCTTTTACACTTTATTAATTTTGTATAAGAAAATTATTGTTGTTTCACTTACAGACCTGGGTTTTTTTTAAAATGTTGTAACACACATAAAAATAAAAACAATTTATATTATTAAGCTTAAAAATCATCATTTTTTCAGGAAAAATCGTCAAATCGTCATTTTAGAAATTTTTAGACAAAAAATCGTCAAATGACGATAAATCGTCATATCTGGCAGCTATGGCTACACATGAGTTTTTTGTATCATAATATGTAACAGAGAGTGTCAAATTCTCTGACAGAAGAGAGTTACTTTTTTGTTTATATTATGTAAAATCTTAAACAAGGGGTAAACGTATTCTAATAAATCAGCAGGAAAATATGTTAGTGCTTCTTCCCAGCAGGCCTTTCTGAATGCCTCCGAACAAACTTTAAACACATTCCTTTTTGCCTTCTGTAAAAATTCCTTAAAGAATGCCTCGACTTTCTTTAAAAAGAAATCCGGTACTAATTCCTGTTTCCATTTCATTAGATGCGAAGAAGAAGGTGTCACTCACCTACTAACTCTCATTATAAACAGAAAAAAATGTAACTACGAGACTTACACCTTCTTCTTCGCATCTAATGAAATGGAAACATTTCATTAGATGCGAAGAAGAAGGTGTCACTCACCTACTAACTCTCATTATAAACAGAAAAAAATGTAACTACGAGACTTACACCTTCTTCTTCGCATCTAATGAAATGGAAACAGGAATTAGTACCGGATTTCTTTTTAAAGAAAGTCGAGGCATTCTTTAAGGAATTTTTACAGAAGGCAAAAAGGAATGTGTTTAAAGTTTGTTCGGAGGCATTCAGAAAGGCCTGCTGGGAAGAAGCACTAACATATTTTCCTGCTGATTTATTAGAATACGTTTACCCCTTGTTTAAGATTTTACATAATATAAACAAAAAAGTTACTCTCTTCCATGATGTAATTATACCAGGTGACAGTACGAAATCAGCTGATGATTTTTTGCCGACGTCTACTTTTTCCAGATTACTGTCAAAAGTTGTTTACATAATACACGTGGTTTTTTGTTATTTCCTTTTGTGAATAATTTGTGCATTGTGATTGTGTGGTACAAAATAAAATTTTAATATTTGTGGAAATTTGTGTAGAAAAAATAATATTTGTTTTAAAAAAGAATAATAATATTTGTTTTGAAATAAATGAATTTGCGTTTAAAATGAAAATATTAAATACTTTCTCAATTAATATTGGTTTTTTGTTATTTTCTTTTGTGAATAATTTGTGCATTGTGATTGCGTGGTACAAAAAAAGTTTTAATATTTGTGCAAAATTGTGTAGAAAAAATAATATTTGTTGTAAAAAAGAATAATAATATCTGTTTTGAAATAAATACATTTGCGTTTAAAATGTAAATATTCTATAATTTTTCAATTCATATTTTTTAGGCGCTGTTATTTTGCTTGTTTACTTTTTCTTTTGTTTAATTTTTCTTGTTTTTTGTTTACTGTGTTTTGTTATTTTGTCGAATGTTTTGACATTGTGCTGGAAAAACCAAAAACAAAATGCATGGTTGTTTTTGCCTTGTTGTGTTTGTTGTAGCGGTACTGTCACCTGGTATAATTTCATCATGCCCTCTTCTGTCAGAGAATTTGACACTCTCTGTTACATATTATGATAGAAAAAACTCATGTGTAGCCATAGCTGCCAGATATGACGATTTAACGTCATTTGACGATTTTTTGTCTAAAAATTTCTAAAATGACGATTTGACGATTTTTCCTGAAAAAATTATGATTTTTAAGCATTCTTTAAGGAATTTTTACAGAAGGCAAAAAGGAATGTGTTTAAAGTTTGTTTGGAGGCATTCAGAAAGGCCTGCTGGGAATAAGCACTAACATATTTTCCTGCTGGATAAATCTTATAAGATAGTTCTGTAGAAAAATCTTATCACAACAGTCTTATAATATTTCTTATAATACTAATATTTTAGTCTACACGTGAAATAATTCTCTCAGAGAGCGAATTTGACACTATCTGTTATATATTCAGCCCAATCACAAATATTTCCAAGGAATTCATTTCTAACGGGTACAAATTTTCTCGAGAAAAAAATTCTCCAATTATAAATTTCGCGGGAAAGAAATATGAGGAAGAGGGAAAATCGAATTTTCGAAAACAGTTGTTTTGCTTAGTGACATTTAATTGTTTAAATAAATAAATTAAACTATTTCATTTCTTTTTGAACATTTATTAAATTTTTAAAAATAAATCAACAAAAAATGCATAGCATTGCTTTCCGAATGCTTGCCGAAAGTAGCTCATTAAAGGAAGAGCAAGAAAAAAGAAATCAAAAGATTGCTAGGAGGCACTTGCGCTATAGGTCGAAACCACTTGATTTGCCACAATCATTGTGAGTATTAATAAATTAATTACTTTTATTAATTTTTTCAATTAATCCATTCTTTGTCCAACTTGGATAAATGTGCCACAAACAGTGGAGGAAAAAAGAAAAATTGCATTGAGTTTTTAAAAAAGCATAACATTCATGGTTTTATCGAATGCATCGATGGAACACATGTGCAAATTATAGTTCCCTCCGAAAATAAACACTTTTTTTATAACCGAAAAGGAAAATATAGTTTGAATGTTATGCTGGTAAGTTTGAATACAGTTGAAGATTTTTTTAATTTTGTATTGTTTTCGGCTTTGTGACGACGAGTTGAAAATTCGTTATGTAGACCCATCGCACCCTGGTACAAGCCACGATTCCTTTATATGGAATACCAGCGATTTAAAAGCTCACTTGGAGCAGATGTATTTGCAAGGACAAACCAATTTTTGGGTGTTAGTTAAACTTTTGTTATATTGAAAAATATATATATATATACATAAGTACTTTTTTCAAAAAAGGAGACGCAGGATATCCTTTGAAACCGTGGCTCTTAACCCCATTCAGTGCACTCAAAATGTCGCAACATTATTGAGCGCACCAATGGAGTGTTAAAAAATCGTTGGAGATATCTTCTATGCGCAAGGGAGTTACACTACACTCCGGAAAAAGCAGCAAAAATTGTATATGTGTGTTGTGCATTACATAATATACACAACTGCTCAAAATAATAGAGCAGATGAGCAAAAATTCTTCAGAGATACTTCAATTTTTTTTCTTTTAGTAAACAATTAGATCCGACAATGATACTTTAATGAAAAATATGGCAAATATGTGCATAAAAATTAATTTACACATACGTTTTCGATTTAAATACCAAAAATAGATTCAGTTTATTTCAAGGTTAAATTTTTAAATAATTTTTAATTAAATTTCACGAAAAAAATGATTAAATTACATATTTGTATATTTTATTTAATAAATTTGTATATTTAATTTAATAATTTTCTCTTGAAATGTTTGAAATATGAATATTTTTCGTTAGAGAACAAAAATTTTTACAATTGCTTGTTTTATGGCAACAAAGCATTTAGAAATATTACTGCCTGTTTCTCTCTATGTCGAACGAAAAATTCGTTTCGAATAAATGTATGGAAAACAACAAATAAATTTAAAATTTTGTTTTTGTTTTCTATACATTTATTCGAAACGAATTTTTCGTTCGACATAGAGAAACAGGCAGTTAAACTCGACTTATTATTTGTATAATTTTTTGCAGTACAGTGAAGTTAAAAATTTGGACAAAATTTGTATTTACCATAGATTTTAATAAAGACAAAAATCGTTCAATTCATTTTGCAAAAATTTTTTTCAAAAAAAGGCTAATTTTATTATAAAATTGCAAAATGTAAAATTGTGCAAAAGATCTATGGAGTAGCACAAAAAAACAGAATACAATGAAAAGGAATTTTGGACGAGAGATTTTGTAGAGGAGAAATAGTGCTCTAGTAAGAAAGTACTAATTATGTTCTATTTACTCACTAGAAGTTTTTAAAGTTGCAGGATTAAAACGACGCGTCATAGCCATGATTGAATGAAAGTAAGAAATTCAAATGTAATTCAAACTCTGAAAACGCTCAGGACAAAATTTCCCGGACTTTTTGATCTCCCCGGTATCGCGATGAAAAAAGAAATTTAAACAATTATTGTACTGATTTTTCAAATTAAATGAATTCTGACTTATATATTGTGAAACGCGTTTTTGGATATCCGCAGAATCGTTATTCATGCATATATCAGACATGTATCAAAAAATGTCGTATTTGAGCCAGAAAATGAAAGACGTTTCATATACTTTATTTAAAAATTTTTACACAAGCCTCGAAACACGATATTAATGAATTTATTAAAAATTCACTTAAAAATGTAGAGTTTAACAATTTTTAAAGTAGTGGCTGATGAACGTCTTAACCGAAACCGTTTGAGGTAATTTAAATGTTAGTTCAAATGGTATAAAATTGTCTGTAGATTCAATAGGCTGTTCCATCAACATTATTGAAAATAATTAAAGTGTATGACATATTGAAACGTACTTACCTAAATTTTGAAAGTGATCGAATAAAATATTTTTGAAAAATGTCAACTTCTTATAATAATTGGAACATAATGCTATAAGGTCTGACATGACTATCTTTTTCTCTTAACATTCTAAATGTTTTTTCAAAATTTCTAGAAATTCATTCCGGATGTTGTCCATACCAATGAAAAATTTATATCATATATTTAAGATGCCTACAAGATCCTTTCAATGAGTTTAAGTTTTTTTCTTGCTGCTTCTTAGTGCTGACACGATGTTTATTTGAATCCATACCTAAGATTCATCCTATACAAGAAATTCAAAGAGTAATGAAATTATATGTATACATAGTTCCCAGCTGGATTTAGCATGTTATATTATATTCGTTAAACAAATTTCGAAAATATATTACCTATTGTTGAAATTCATGCAGTTTTCTTTCACTTAAATGCTTTTAAAATTCCCGGAAATCACGGACAAAATTATATCAGAGAAAGACATGAAAAATCGCAAACTTCCCGAGAAATCTTGGTATTCAATCTTCAGATAGCCCAAGTTGTTACCTTCTGAAGAACATTTGTCGGTCTTTTGGAGACTCCAAAATTAAGGAAAGAATCTTCATTGAAGCAAATATCAAGAACCTATCAATACTTTCAACAGTATGTTTAAATGTAGTATGACTTTTTATCAAATAGAATTCACATTAGATTAAAGCAAAGAGTATACAATATATAGAAAGCGCATGTCAATGAAAACTGAAATATTTTTTAAAAGTATTTCATGATGCAGGAGAGAAGGCAAAAGGAAAAGAAGCTTGCGTGTTTTTTATCTCTTTTGTTACTTTGAGTCTACATTAGACAAATTTTTATCAAGACAAACGTCAAAATTTTATCATGATAAAGATTTGTCTAATGCAGACTGAATTTGTCAGTATTATTGCAGCGTTAAAAGCAAGGTACGGAAAAATTCGGATTACGAATTTAATTTTCAGATTTTTTTCGCTCTTTTTAATATAATTCGTAAATTTAAAAATAAAATTCACTTTTTGGATTAAATTAGAATTCTTCGCTTTTTTTAATTTGGGTTACGAAAATAATCTAAAAAAAACTTTTTTTAAATTTGTATTTATGTGGAAGATCGTTATTTTACGATTACAAACGGTTCGGTCGCCACACATATTGTACAATGATGTGCGCAAAAAAGTGGTTGAAAAATAGTAAAAACTGGTTCATTGTGTGCATGTACACTTATACATACATGTAGATGTGTATAAAAAATATTCTTTTTAGCGGCATACTGTCGTTTAGAAAAAAACCTAACTATGAAACTGCAATGATATTTGTTGTTTTAAATTTGTAAGTTTATATGTATGTAGGTAAGTATATGAATTAATTTTTGGCTGTGATGCAAATATGTAATTATTTAAAAAGTAGCTGTCGTAAAAAATAACAGTGTTGTTGGTGTAATATCGATAATTTATTTATTTTTTTTTTTTGTGTAAACAAGAAATACAATAGCAAAAATAGAATTTGTTTATAAGGTTAATAAATTTGAGTATTTTAAATGATTGTAGAAAGTAAAAAGGGTTGATTACAAAGCCAAACTAATTTTATAACAATCATAAACATGTATTGCAAGATTGATTGGAGAAAAATTTTATGGGATTATTAAATTTTGTAAATTAAATATTTACCGCAAAATATATATGCATACATATGTACGTACAAAATAATTATTTTTATTGCTGTCATATAAAATTATGAAACATGGATTTAAATGTGCAAAAAAAATATACATATGTATATTAAAATAATTCTAATTTGTCTATATTACTAATTGAAAAACATATATTTACGTACATGAATGTATACATACATATGAAAATAAAAAAAAAATAAACTCAATTAATTATTGCCATAAACATTGTGTTGTTGCTTCATTTTAACAAACAAAAGAAAAACACGCAGTTATAAACACACAAGCGTATGTACAAATGTCTTTTATATCCACACGTCTTTCTTTCAACATAAGACAACACATTTTTTATATCGTTGTACACGACTTCAATTCGAATCATTCGTTTTGGGTTAATTCCCAAATAATATTTTTATTTTCAAAAATAAAATTTTTGATCTTCGAACAAATCTAAAAATTAAATTTGTAAACAAAAAAATAAAATTCGTTCAAAAAAATTAGGATTAAATTCGCTGATAAAAATTGTGTTCCGAATCAATCAAAAAGTGAGCGTTCTACCTACCCTGGTTAAAAGAAAATTGTCAGCGCTCGAGCTTTGACAACTTGCTTGATAAAAGACGCCATATTGATTGTTGTTGGTACTTTTTGCATGGTTTATTATGATATACGTTTTCCCCTATAATTGCCAGAGATAAAAAATTATCAGCAACTCAAACAGAAATTTGACGTTTGTCTTGATACAAATTTCTCTAATGTAGACTCAAAGTTATGCTCTTGAAATTAATGAAAAACCAGCGTTGCCATTTCAGCGCTTTTCGCGCTAGATTTAGCGCTTTTCAGCAACCTAAAAGTCGCATTTTTTTACATCAAATTGGCGCGTTTTGTATTCGGTTAGTTTTAGTTGCAGATTTAATCATGTTTTCTAAATTTTTCTGAATTTGAAATGTAGAAACTTTATATTTTTATGCAAAATATAAACATTACAAGGAAAATTCAGATTTTAAGCATTTTTAATTTTTTTCTTCAAATGTATAATTAATATTATAATACATACTTATGCCCGTAATTTCAACAAGTAGATAACTATGGGTGTAATTACCTATTAGATATCTTTAACTAACTGGTAAAATTGAATTGATAATTTCAAAGATTTTTTACCTAGGTGTTTCTACCGAACAAGTTATACAGAAAATATGGTAACATTTGTGATTTAAATGTCATAAAAAATTATTAAAATTTTTTTACATTTAACAAATTTCTATTTCTATTTTTATGTGCTTCTTTCAATGATTATAATGAAATACAAAAAATTATATGTAAAACTATCCAAAGCATCAAATAAAACAAAAAATTTTTGAAATTGCTGCCTTTCATTGGAATACTTTAATCGCACCGATGTTATTTAGAAACAAGTTTTTTTCGCTCTTTGCGTTTTGGAATTTCCCGACCGCATATATGCCTGTTTGTACCGCACAGAAAAGATATCCCAACACCACTCACCACCACCGACTCAGAATCATTTTTTGAGTTGATTTAACGATGGCCGTCCGTCTAGCTGGCTGGTTATCTGACCATGTAAACATTGTGCATAAAGTACAGGTCGCAATTTTGAATAAAATTTTATGAAATTTGGCATATACGTATGTTTATTTTTGAGTAATGACGAACGCTATTGAAATTGGTCATGATCGGTCCATTATTTCACCTTGTCCCCATATAAATACTCCCTGGAATAGGGTTCTAATGCTAACAAATGCCTAATTTAAGTCTCTATTTCAATAAAATTTGGTAGGAATCAGTTTTACACAAAGATAAATCGTAGTGCAATTTCAGGAAGATCGGTCCACAATTAGACATAGCTCCTATATAAGATCCATTTTCAAAAATCTGTTTAACTCGAAAAAATCGCATATAAATAACGGTATCATGGTAATATTTGGCACGAACAAGTTTAATATAAGCAGCAATCATATTAACTAATTTCATGAGAATAGGTCCATAAATTGCCATAGGTCCGATATTAGGTCATTTTTCCAAAAATTTCGGAAATCAATTCAGTGCACAAATACAATGGTGTAGAGTATCAAATTGTCGGGATTGACCGACTATATATTTCTCATTTTCTTAAGGTTTGCCATAAATATTTTCAATGTTTCATGCTGAAATCACAGTTTTGAGGATGGGTCCATAACAGATTAGAGCTGCCATTAAGAACCACCTGCAAAAATCATTTAAAATTACACACATAAGTTTTATAAAATTATATGTACAATTTTAAAATTCGCGAGAATATATAGCCAATTTACCGCAGAGACTCTCTCGCAAAATATGCGATTTCCGGTAATTTTCTAGGATTCAAAATGATGCATTTCTTCCAAAAATGTTTATTATTTATTTACCTAACACATTATCTAAACAAAATTTATGGTGTAAGAAACACTACTGTTATCTGTTATTCGGTAATTCATACCTATGATTTGAAATTACCAAATTTAAATTACACCATAGATATCTAAACACTGAAAGATATCTATTTGTAGAAATTACGGGCATTAATAGTGTATTTTTTGTAATGGTGTATTTTTTTATTTTCTAGAATTTTATATGAAAATAATTTTTGTGAAACATTCACATATCAAAATACTGTATGTTATTTTGTTAGAAAGCTCTTATTTGACATTTTGATTCAAATGTTCCAAATAAAGATGGTTGGAATGAAAATAGAAATAAAAAATTGTAATATCTAAGTATTTCTAAAAGTAAAACATTATCTCAAATTTCCAATTATATAAAAACAATCCTTCCTGATGAAGAATTTGGAAAGACATAATTTTTTTAGTTTAGTTTTTTCAGTAATCTATTGAAACATTAATTTTTATTATTTAAAGCACCAATTATAGCATTAATTTGTTCAAATTTTAAATTACTTAAAAAATCCCTATCTAAGATAACTTACTAAGGTGTAGAAAAGTCCAGAAATAAAAGTTAGAATTAGTTTCGGTACTTGTTTTGAATTGAAAGTTTCTTAGGGTGTATTCAGTATTTTCCTTCTCCTGTAGAACTACGAAAAGTGCAGCCATCGATATGTATTCTGTATTTATTTTAAGTATTTTCAATAAATATTTTTAAAGACGCCACACAATTTTCATACATAGGAAAAGATATGAGAAAAAAGACAAAGTTTAAAACAGGATTTGGCCACTAAGTGAGCAGTATAATGCTGGGACTTGATACTTTAACCTTTAACTTATGACGTGAAATTGTTTAGCGTATATGAAGAGGTGGTGTAAATTATACACCCGAATTATTTTTCATATAATTTTTAATGTGTATATATTATAATAATGTTATACTTATATTATTCGAATTTGATTGCTTCTAAACGAATTATTAACAAAAACAACGAAAAAAATTCAAATTTATTTAAAAAAATTGTACTTTATTTCAAAAGCGTCTTTTACACAATCAAAAAAAATACGTATATCATTTACTTGTACATTAAGAAAATTAATGTTAAACAAAAACAATAAATGGCATTTTCAACAGCCTAAGTTATATACTTATTAAAATAAAAAGGAACATTTCAATATCTTATATATATAAAAAAAATAACAATCAGTCTTTTGAGGTAAAATTATCATTCGTCAAATTCAGTCTTAGTACAATTAATGCATAGCCGTTTGCTGCAGCCCATACACATTGGTTTATTACACTCTAAGCATGTATGTCCTGGTTCACACACAGCAATTTTTCTTGCCGCAATTCTGAGCTTATAGAAGAGAGAGGAGAAAGGAAGAGTAAATTTTTACATTCTCTTTGCTTCTCTCGCCTACGAAGTCAGAATTGCGGCAAGAAAAATTGCTGTGTGTGAACCCGAACTATGTGTAGTTTTCCTTTTTAATTTATTGGGACATATATAGCATAATTTGCTCGCTTTTGTAGGTTTTTGGATAACAGGCTAGGGAAGAGAATCAGTCCGTAATATGGCATGAGATTTCCTCCATATTTTTTGAATGTGCCATTTCCCACTATTTAATTGTAGAATAATACCAAAAAAGTTGAAAACTTTTGAGCAACTCAAAAACAATGTGAAAAAAAAAAAAAATACAAAAATACTTACGCTTACGGAGACGTGTAGTATTTTTATACCCACCATCAAAAATATGGGGGTATATTTATTTTGTCGAAGGAATCATCTAAGACCCCACAAAGTATATATTTTCTGGGTCCTGGTTCGATTCTAAGTCGATCTAGCTATGTCCGTCCGATTGTCGATCTGTTGAAAGCAGGATAAGGCTCGAACGGGATAACGTAGGGGGACGAAATTTGGCACAAATATTTTTCTTATATAAAGTTTGTTTGGGATTGAAAATGGGCAAAATCGGTTAACAAACAAAAAAGTTATGGGCTAAAAACTAGAAGCACAGTGTTCCCGTTTTATGGTTTTCTGCTGATATTTCTTCAACAAAAGCATGTACAACAACGAAATTTTGTACATATAGTTCGAGGATATAAACTCGGAAAACAAAAATGGGCGTGGTCCACCCACTTAACCGCCCATCTCCCATATAAGGTGAAAATCAAAGAAATTGTGTTCAAATAGTTCAAGGACCAATGTAAACTTGGAAACAAAAAATGGGCGTGGTCTGCCCACTTTACCGCCCCTTTCCATATAGTGTAAAATTTGAAAAAGTTGATGGTGGGTACATAGATTCGGCCGGGCCGAATATTCGCGCTTGTTTTTTTTATATGGGTTACTAACGTTAGATTAGACGTGGTAGTAAAATATTTTCTATTAAAAATTTCCACAAACGACGACATGTAGTAAATTTTACACCCACACACATAGATCTCCGCGATGCTGTAACAGTCGAAGGACAAAACTATACTGTCAATAAAAGCATAGTATATTATGAGGGTACTGGCAATATCAGCTTAAGAGAGTGCATCAAAGAAAAGTTATTAGAAAAATAAAAAAGAAGGTGTAAAATTTACTACCACGTCATAAGTTAAAGGTTAACATATTTTTAATTTTAAAATCTTTAAACTAAAAGTTATTATCAAATGTATAACCTCTCTTTGTCCTTAAATATTGTTTTTATAAAACGTTAATGTTCAATATTGCATATTACTACCAAATACAATATAAACTCGATAATCTGGATAATTGATTACAGACCCCTATCCGGATTATCAAGGTTTTTTCCTCGCACTTTTTGGACAAAATAACCATTAAAATATGTATATTAGCTGTATATTGTTTGAAACATTTAAAGTATCAATTTCAAGATTTTCACCCAAAAACATTGTATATTTTAAGGTTTTCAAAGTTTTTATTTTATCTGCAAGAGAAACAAACTTTTATGTACTTAGTGAACAAATTTTGGAACAAAACTTATCGATTAACAATGAAATTTAACTACAGTCTCACATATTAATTCTAATTTTATTTTTCGAACTGTTCTAAATTTAAATAAAAATATTAATTTTTATAGGCAATCCGGATTACAAAGTTGCAATCAATCCGGATTAGAGAATATGTAATGAGTTGGAAAACGTTATCCGGATTACTGAATAATCTGGATTATCGATGTCCGGATTATCGAGTTTATACTGCATTTGCACAGGAACTTAAAATAACAAATAAATATGTAATAAGTTGTTTTGCTCTTAATAAAAATACATATTTAACTAAAAGATAAAAACAAATTTTATTCAAATGTAATTTAGCGCTTTTTAGCGCGATTTTAAGTGATGACCGGCGCGTTTTGCTTCAAAAAAGTTGACAACACTGTGAAAAATACACAAAAAGTCAGTCTCGCACAGTGTTGCCAAAACGGCGGTTTTCCCGCTAGATCTGGCGATATTTTATTGTACAAAGCGGGTACTTTCCATAATTTGCGGTCCACACGAGCCTTTTTCATGCTCGCACATTGAACAAAATGTTGTGCGCACATGCATTTGGATAGTGTGGACCCAAGTTGTTCATGTTTTGTTCTTGTTCGCACACCGTTGTTCGCACAATTGTTCGAGCAACCATGTCTGCCATCAAACGTCATTTTGTATGCGGAAGAAGGGGCGCTGTATGTAAAAGTATCGAAGTGACACTGACGGCAAACAAAAAATTATGATTTGTTCGGCAAATGTTCTGCCCACTGAAAACAAAATGAAAAAAATTGTATGTGTTGCTCTGCCGACGTTTTGTTCTTGTGCGAACAAGAAAAAGGCTAGTATAGACGGTACGTTAAAAACCGCTATGTGGATTTTCTGGTTGGAACATTTTTCTAGCTGGCGGTTTCTAGCGACTTTTCTTTATTGTAAAAACATGTTAATAAGAAAAATTTATTTATTATTATACTTCTACTTTTACTTCTAATTTATCTAAACTATGAAGTTACCAGAAACTCGGAAATTGTACATACAATCAACTGTTTTTCTATAAAAAAGATATTAAAATGATTTTTTTCCAAATGTTAAATCACCACTCCATTATAGTATGGAAATATCCTTCAAACCTTTGAGTATTATTGGGTTATTCGATTCGAAAGAAAACATTTTCGAAAATGTATTTAAAATAGAATCGAAATATACAATAAGCCCCTCGGTCTGATGTTTTGCAGTATGAAGATGCAACAGAAACTGATTTCTTAAAGAATTACAAGTTGATTTTGCATGCTCTTAATATCAATGTCAGACGAATATAGTAAAATATAAGTAAAAATATATTATAAGTTTTTAAATTTGATGACTCTGAAATGCATTTAGGTACCCAAAATTAAGTTTTTTTTAAGAATTAGCTATCAATTTTAAATATGTTTTAAGAGATGAAATATTTTAGACATGGCCTCAAAGTTTTGGCAACACTGGTCTCGCACGAGCATTCAAGCAAGAATGTTGTGTTACTGCTTGTTGCTTGAGATACACTCATGAAAAATATTAATATGATTTTTTATCTCTTAATTAAACAACTATATTTTTTTAATTAAGAAATAATAATTTAATACAATTAATTTTATTATAAAATACAAATTTGAAATAATCGTTCGTGCTGAATTAAATTTAGTATTATTTGATATTTTTTAATAAGAAATTAAAATCCTAACTTATTAATATATCGTTATTTTTTTTTTAATCAAAGAGTAGAAAAAATAAACATTAAATCGTAATTTGTATGATTACTATGGTAATCGTTGCGATCCCTGGTTATTACTATTCAAATTCTAAACTAGTAACCTGTATTTCCACTTACAAGTTGACGAAGAAACTTTCAAAATTAAATTATTATAAAAATTATGTTATTATTTTTTTTTTTGGTGTATACCCAGTTGGTCCTGTCTTTAAGACATACTCGAGGATGGGTGCACGACCATGTTAAATTCTAGACGACATTTGTAGGACAGCTAGAGCAAATCGTCAACGACTTTTTTAAACAAGTGTTCGCGAAAATCGTGCACGATCAAAAGAGAGACAATGTCGCTCATCTTGTCGTTAGTCAAAAAGCAATAATATTAACGAAATGTTCCTCTATATATTCGTCAACGACGTGTTTAATGGTTAGTTCCCTGATATTGTCGATAACGATAACATAAGGGACTATGTCGTCTCTTTTGTCGTCGGCGATTATATAGAGGGAAAAGTCGTACATTAAGTCGTCAACGACAACATGGTCCACAAAGTCCTTAGATTTGTCGTTAACGTCCATATGATGGAAATGTCATCCATTTTGTCATCTACGATTATTTAAATGACTTGATCTTGGACTTTTTCGCTAATGATCAAATGTCTACGATTATATCAGTGACAAACTGATATAATCGTTTTCAGACGTCATCTGAAAATATGTATATATAAAAAGAAAACATTTTAAAATTTAGTCTTCTTAATATTTAATTGATTCCTATTATTATTTATACTCACAATATTGTATTATTTTAATAATTGCTTTTTTCACATTGTCATATAACACTCTGACATTTCGCGCTGAAATGAATATTTTTTTCTTTAGTATGCTTGTCTTTTATTTATAAATATCGTTTATTTACCGTTATTCCTGCATACCAAATAGAAGACAATATTTAAAACATTGTCCATATCTTGTCGTAATCATAGTTTGTTAGATGACATCCTTAAAAACTTTGTCTCTCAAACTGTCGTAAAAAAAAGTTTTACAAAAGAAAACATTCAAGCCATAGTCCCTTATATTCTAATCAACATAATTTGTTGATGACATACTTTAATATATTGTCAGTTTTCTTGTCGTTTATTTAGTTTTATAAAAGACGAAATGAAACATATTGTCGTTTAAATTGTCACCAACAAATATTTAAGACATTGTCGTCAACCTTGTCTTCTAAAAAAATAAATAAGTGAAAACATTATAGACATTGTCGCTCATCTTGTACTTGATAGTATATGATTGAAGACTACATTAAAGACATTGTCTTTCTTTTTGTCTTCAAAATCGATAACGCATGACAAAATTCAAGACATTGTCTTTCATATCGTCTGCAAATGATGTTGACCGACGACAACATGTAAGACTGAGTCACTTAGATCATCACTCATGGAGTTTGATACAAGACAAGATTTAATCCTATGTCTTTTATCTTGTCGCTACTAAACTTTGATAGAAGACAACATGTAAGATATTGTCGCTCTTCTTGTCTTTAGTATTGTATACTGTCATCTATGTTTATGACAAAATGCAAGACTTTGACGCTTATTGTGTTGTTAACGATGATTTCCTTTGAGCTGTAGGTAAGAAAACTAATAAAATAGGGGACATGTCCTGCATAAATCGTTAAAGACATTGTCGTCTAAGACCATTTGGCCAACTGGGTAATTTCATAATGGGACAAAAAAAAACAAAACATACACAAACATAATTGTGAATGTATGAGTGTGGCGATCGCTGGTGTAGTGTCTATAAAAAACTAGAAACATGAAATTGGTTGTTTATTTACTAAAGGACATAAAATACGATCGCGTTTGTTAGTGTAGGGCATAGCATATGTGTTTTGTTGTTTTAAAAGTAGAATTACTTTAATCAGCACCGAACTAGTTATTAAACATCTGCATCAATTCATTTGTAACTCATTTTTAATTACTCTCTTTTTTTTCAATTGTTGACTGTTATTGTTTTTTAAACTTAAAATCAAATCTCTGTGTGTGCGTACGTAAGAAAAAGACAAAAAAATCAAAACAAAAATAAACAAAATCAATTGTGCAGAGAGTCATAAAAACACTTTAACATCAAATCATTTTCAACTGAATTGAATTGAATTAAATCTAAAAATGCAATACTGTCATTTGTTTGTTTTTTTTTACAAAATTTGATGTGAAGAAAATATTAAATTAAAAAAATTTAAATATTATAGGTATGTAATTAAAAGTAAATAAAAATATCACAAATAAAATAAATTTTATTTCATTTGGATATAATTAAATATAATTAAAATAACAAATTATTACATTTTCTAAGCAAAAACATTGAAATCAAACGTAATTATTATCTGTTGTTTATTTAAAAATACATAATTGTTATGTTCCCTGCATTTTTTCATATTAGATGTAAGGGAATGACAGTAATTCACAGTTTTGTTTTGATGTTTTTTATTTAACATTATTGTTTTTCTAAAAATCTCTCATAAGCAGTAATTTCTCAAAGAGAACAGAACATGTTTTGTTTTTGCTTCATCGTTTCAATTCAACTCAATTCAAATAATTTTTTTTACAGAGTTTGTTTTGTATTGTTTTGTTTTTTATTTTCGCAGTAATGTAAGAGCATACATTAAAAAACATTACTGTGAATTGAAAAGCAAATGATTGATTGCAGATGTTTACTAGTTATACCTTTTTTAATGTCATATGAGCTTATATACTTTCAGAATATCAAATTTATATTTTAAAAAATGATTTGTGTAGTTTTGTTACTTATGTATTCAAAGTAACAGATGTTAAAGTTAAATATATTAATTAAATAAATAAAAACAAAAATATAAAATTATATCCACTTGAAAAAAATATAAAAAAACATTTTTATTTTTTTTTTATTCGTATCAAATTTGTCATCAAAAAAAAAAATAGATTTTTCTTTTATAATTTTGTTTTATTCTGTAAAGAAAATGGAATTATATTGAAAAAAAGATCTTTTCTAAAAAATATTTAATTTGTATATACCTACTATATAAAAAAATTGTTATGACAAAAATAAATAAATGAATAAATAAAAAATAACTTTTATTTCCTGCCAAAAAATAACTTTTATATATTAAAAAAAAATCTGTATTTTTGTTTATTAAAAAATTTAAGTCTATAAATTGAAACATTAATGCATGAATGTTTTTTTCTTTTTGCATAAAAAGAAAATTAATAACTTTTTGCTTAGAGAAAGGAAATCAAAAAACTTCTTTCTTTTTCAAAATACATATATAATTTAAAAATAAGTTTTAAAATTTAAAATATTAATATTATTTATTTCTATAAAAAATATATATTTTAATAACAATTTCCTGTTTCAAATAAAATACAACTCAAAAGCTTGGAAAAAATCACAAAATAATTTTTTTCCGAAAAAAAGGAAAAACTTTTATTTACTATTTACTTTATTTTTATTTTTCTTTCTAAAAAATCCAAAAGATGGAAAAAATATGTACTTTTAAAAAATTAAAAATTCTCTATAAAAACATTTTTTTTTAAATAATAAAAAAACTATAAGCACATTTTATGAAATATATAAAAATATAATATATAAAAGTAAAATATAACAATTATTAGTTTATCAAAAATATAACTATAAAATATAAATTGACAACTTCGAAATCATACAAAAATTTGTCACGTCACTAAGAAAGGTATAAGCACGTCGGTGCAGATCAAAGTATTTATACTTGTAAAACAACAAAACATGTATGCTATGCCCTACAATAATATTAACGTTCATATATTTTCCATTAGTAAATAAACAACTAAAATTTCTGTTGGCACTTTTTATTTCAAAATAAAAGAAACAAATATTATTTGTTTCTTTCAATTTGAAATAAACATCTTTATACATGTACAAATATATATATGGCTGTGTGTTTTTATTTGCATTTCTTTATAAGGAATACACACACTCTCTCACTCTCTCTCTCTCTCTGTTTTGGTGGTGGATTTTGTTTTCCCTTGTTACTTATCCCCCGCATCAATGCAATATATTGAGAGCGTGAATTACATGTGAGCGGGTTCTATGATTAGAACCCGCTATAAGAAATTTTGTTTCTTCATGATGCGCCTTCTATATATGAATATTCTTTGGTTAAAGACATTGAAACCTCTTTAAAAATATATTTATTGTAATCTATATAACAAAGAAGTGAACAATAAATGTCCTCTTTAAAACAATATTCTATAAGTATTACATTAAATAAATTCTTATTATTAAGAATAATATTATGTTGAAAATTTGTATTTTTAAAATACCGGTATATACCGGTACAGAGGGAAACGGTATTTGAATACAAGTAATACAAAATAATAATTTCGGTATCGGTATCAGTCCAGTAACCATTTTTTACGATATTTAATCAGTATCTGTATTCATAACGGTATCGGTTTCCAACCTTGGTTAATTTATTTATATTTTTTTTTTATATTGAATCGAATTCTATTGTACTTTTTTGATTATTTTGACATAATAGAATAAGAAAAGTTTTATTTAGGTTGAAAATATTATAAAGAAATTGTATTTTGACACAGAAAATGGGAAGAAACAATAAGCCATCAAATAGGTGAGAAAAATGGTTCAAAATAAGAGAAAAATGGAAAATCGTTACTTGAAATTACAAGTACGGGTTTAGGAAAATTTCTACGTTATCTATAAAATGCTTTTGTGCGATTAAAACTAGTAATAGACCACATCAAATAACCCCAAAATCAGATAGAAGGATTATTTTATAGGCTTAAGTGACCACTTCAATCCTCTGAAGTCTATTTCAGCAGAAATTTTTGATGAAATAGGTCCAAAAAGAGTTCGTGTTCGTTTTGTGCAATATCCCAATATATCTCAGTATAAATAGGACCATTTGAATTTACCCCCTTATTTTGTAAATCCGTTCACCTCACTTTGATAAAATTTCCATAAAAATTATTGAAAAACAATAACAATTTACATGAAAAATTGTTCAAAGTGAGGGGAAGTGTTTTACAAAATAAGGCCCTTAATTAAAATTATTCCCAAACCTTTAAATTTTCACCTCACTCTGAAACAGTTATATTCTTCGGAAGTTATTTGCTAACAAATTATTTTTCATTTCGCCTAAAAATAGTATGTCTCCCTATTTTTTTCCGCGTTTACATTCGGACTAAAGTAAATTTATTTCAAGAAGTTTTAACAGTGTCTTAAAATTTTGTATACGCATTGATGGAACTTTTATGGCAATTTTTTCGGAAATTTGTTTTGCAGACGACGAAGACAAAGTGTTTGCGGACCTACTTCAATAAAAATTATAGTGGAAATAGCCTTCAAAGAAATGAAGGGGTCCCTTTTTTGCCAATACATTAATCCTCCTTTCCATTTCTGTGGTTCTTTAAGAGGTCTAATACGAGTTTATGTCATTTATTTTTTAGATAATGCATTTTGCGCAAAATGTAGATGTCATCCTAAGCCCTTTTTGCCATTTCAAGTAACGATTTTCCAGTTTTCGCTTGTTTTGAAGCATTTTTCTCTCCTATTTGCTGCACTGATTTTTTTTCCCATTTTCTGTGTCAGAATACTATTTCTTGATAATATTTTCAACCTAAATGAAACTTTTCATATTATTTTATGTAAAAATAATCCATTATAATGTAAAATATACATCCATTTGAATTTTCAAGCTCTAAGAACTAATATTGGACTAACACTTTAACAATTGAAATAAATAAATTGCAACAAATTTTTTTTTTTTTAATTTTTTGTATTTGAAAAAAAATAAATAAATAAATATGAAATTATTTTAACACATAAAAGAAAAACAAATAAAATTCAATAAAAGTTAATAATATCTAACAGATCATAGATCGGTTATTTCTTGTACTCTTGTAGTTCCAATTCTAATTTTTTTTTTTTCCAGTTTATATTCCACTTCTCTAATTCTAAGTTTTTCTATGAAGGCATTATGTCGCCGCTGTTCCTCTATTTCTTCACGTTTTAATTGTTCCATTTTTTTAAAATGCCTCTTATTATTATCGTTTAGCTTATATATCTATATTTTGCTCTTACTCTTTTTGATTTACTGCCACAGATTTTATTGCTTCTAATAATTCCTTTTGTATTTCAATTTCAGCTTGGAGGGCATCACAAGAGTTTTTCACCATATCCTTTTTTTCGTCTAGTTTTTTAAAGGTTAAAATATTTTGACTTGACACTGGTGGCACAATTGCAGATGCCGTATTATTTGTCTGCACGTTTTCGAGAACCTCTTTTGGTTCTTCCAGTACTTCCACCACAACATCATCCAAAAAATCTGTATCTGGAAATGTTGGTGTTGGATCTTTGCTTTTTGGAGAGTTCAG
This sequence comes from Protophormia terraenovae, assembly GCA_951394005.1. NCBI lineage: Eukaryota > Metazoa > Arthropoda > Insecta > Diptera > Calliphoridae > Protophormia > Protophormia terraenovae. Next base: position 72,820,751 of record OX596073.1, on the reverse strand, counting down.
CCCAAAGGTTTTCGTGGACACACCTTCAACTGAAGATTTCATCCTAATGAGATTATAAATAGTTTCTTCTATAGGAGATTTTTCAATTTCAATTCCTTATTCGGACCACCTCCTGTACACTTTCTTTTAAATTTTGTGCAACCTTTTGCCGAACATATTTTTTATTTTTTTGATCTGCCCACACCTAAATACATTCATATGTATATTAGAGTCTCGAGGAAAGCCTTTTTTGAGATTTCAATGTAGAGAGACCCCTCAAACGATACGTAAAAATTTGTTTAATACAAAAAAATATATATTTTTAAATAAGGGAACTGAAAATCAATTTAAAACTATTTTTAAATATTTTAACCATATCAAACTAATTTTTAGGCATCGTTTGAGAGGTCTTCATACAAAATGTTTGTCAACGGGACACTCTTATGCAGAAAGTGATTTTATTTTTTATATTAATAACAAACCTTTTTCCATTCAGCAATACATTTTAAATACAATTTAAAAAGGGTTTTTCCCCTTTTTATTGCATTGACAATGCATACTTTTTTCCCGCCGAATTTTTTTTCTCTTCCTGCAATTGATAAAAAAGGGAATTTTTTTATTCACAATAGGAGAAAAGGGAAAAGTGAGAAATCTCATGCGAAATTTTTGTTTATGATTGGGCTGATTATGATATAAAAAATTCTCGTGTAGACCCAATGTAAAGACAACAACCACCATAAAATACCAGCTAAAATAATTTCGAACAAAGATAGTGGAACTGTGAAGAGAGACAAGAGAGAAAAATCGTCTAGATTTCGAAAAAAAATAAAAAAAGGAAACCTTACGTTTGATATTCAGATAACATTATTTAAAATCAAGTACGTTACTGTGACGGCTATTTACTAACAAAATAATAACAATTAATATAAATAGTACTATTAAAATATTGACTAATTTAAATAAAAATAACATTTTTAGAAAGAAATTACAATAAAAATTTTAATATAATTCTTATAAATAAGTTTTTTTTTTGTTTAGACTGAATAAAATATTATAATTTTAAGCTTAAATTAAATATTGAAAAAATATATGTAGATTTTTTAATAGTAATAATAAATTAACATAAAAATAATATGAGGTTAATTAATTCCTGATTTAACTCGGAATTGAATTAAATAAATATTAAATTGAAATCAAGAATTTATATAACCTCGAAAAATATTGATATGTATGTATTAAAGAGCTGCGCAAACATATTCATTTGTGTAGCTACGTAAAACATTTACTTCATTGTACTCAACAATACTGGATAATTAAGCTTATTGATATGTAGAGCCAAGGTAGATTAAGAAGGTAACGACGACTTTACAACAACTACAACACCAAAAAACCCATGTATTTTGTTTTTGCATTATCATCTCTTATGTCAACTCTAATTTTGTCATTTCACATGTTTCTTTACAAAAAACAAAAATACATTTGACATTTCATGTAATAAAAAAAAGAGGAGAAAGACACAACAACACAAAAGTAAACAAAAAATGCCAAAAAAATTTAAACATAAAAAACAATTTGACACTTCAAAGCCGCTATATTGATTTCAAAAAGAAAAAAGTTCTCAGCTGTTTTAATGTCGTTACCTTCTTAATCTACCTTGTGTAGAGCATTAATTCAGCCTAAGAAATGGTGAGTAGTAAACATAAAAATAAAAAACCATGATGTAATTATCCCTTCTTTATACAGATGTTTCAATTGTCACATTCGTAACAAATATGGCCTGGCCAGACCAGTGCTGTAATTTTATATATTTTAAAGGAAATTTTTATACTTTTTCTATATAATTACATTTGTATAACTATATTCTAGCATCACTACTGCATTGCTTTGCAATATATAACATTTTCCCATCAATACACTTCATGTTCTTATCCTTGCTTTGAGTCTACAAATGCATACAATTTTCCTTTTCAAACATTTGAGGTTATATCGGTATTACTGTCATACTACAAAATTGGAATGAATAGATGGTCATAAAATAATATATGTAAACTTATGAGAACTCAGTTTAAAAGGTTTTAATAAAATAATATACAATATCAAAAGAACGGATAACATCGTCAAACTACATAATTTTCTAAATAAAATATAACTGGTCCAGCCAGACCATATTTGGTACGAATGTGACATGTACACCAATTTATCCTTATAAATATCCTTGTGTTAGCTTCATCGTTGTGTTTTTTTTTTTTCACAGATTGTTAGAAAACAAAATTGTAGGAGGGTACCTGAAATTTTAAGTCTCTAGCTTAATTAGAAATACATTTTAATCTGCAATTGGTCTGGCCAGACCAGTTTGTAAGACGACGGGTTATACCAGTACGAAAGCAGCTGATAATTTTTTGCCGTCGTATATTTTTACTAGATTACTGTCAAAAGTTGTTTACATAAAACACGTGGTTTTTTGTTATTTCCTTTTAATTTTTGCATTGTGATTGTGTGATAAAAAAATTTTAATATTTGTGCAAATTTGCGTGGAAAAAATATTTGTTTTAATAAAGAATAATATTTGATTTGAAGTAAATAAATTTGCGTTTAAAATTAAAATATTCAATACTTTTTCAATTAATATTTTTCTATATTTAATTTTGGGCGCTTTTATTTGGCTTGTTTACTTCTTCTTTGGTTTACTTTTTCTTGTTTTTTGTTTGTTTTGTTATTTTGACGTTGTGCTGGTAAAACTGAAAACAAAATGCCTGGTTGTTTTTGCCTTATTATATTTGTTGTAGCGGTACTGTCACCTGTTATAGTTTCATCATGCAAAAAACGATTCTGTGTTAGTTTTGGTTACGTTGAGTCTATATTAGAGAAATTTGTATCAAGACAAACGTCAAATTTTTATTTGATTTGCAGATAATTTTTTATCTCTATCAAATATAGGATTTTAAAGATTTTTATATTTCTGGAAAGTGCTTGGCATGATCAAGAAAAAATAAGCTTACTCATCTAAGTTATCTCTTACAGTTAAAAAGATATTTACGCTTGAATTTTTAATTTTAGATTTTTTGGATCAACTTTGAAATTAATAAGGAAAAAATTTTTTTATTAACGGAACTTTGAGAAAAATGTTAATGAATTGTACTATATTTTTGTAAAAAAATAGCCATTTTTCATGCCAATTTCAGAGTGCTGACTTTTTCACGTCTAGAATATTTTTAAAAAATTTTTACCTCATATATCTCCGGACTTATTCCCGAAAAGATAAGGCTTCATAAATGGTTAATAAAGAAATTTTGAATTGATTTAACTTTGCACCCTACATTCAGCATTGGCCGAAAATTGTCAATTTTAAAAAATAGTTTCATTTTTATCGATTAATAAAAATAATGTCACGCGAGCTTTTTTAAATTTGGTACCCATATTTTTTATAGAAATAGATTTAGAATGATTTAACACTAAACTGCTTCCCGCCCGGCCAAAAACGAATGCAGGAGTGGAGATTTTATGTTAAAAGTAATTTTTTTTAACGACTATTTTTAAAAGCATATTTAAAACATATTAGCATAATATTAATATGTTATTTCTTATGTAGTGTATAAAACACAAATCAAGCTTTCATTCCTAAAAAAATCAATAAAATAGCTCAATAACCTATTTTTGGTAATTTTTCAAAAATATTTTTTTTTTTTAAAATAGCTGAAAATCCAAAAAAAATTAATTTTTTTAATACAACTCCACTAATTATGCAACTACCAAGTCACGTCAAAAGTTGCAAAATTCACTATTTTGTTCTGTATTTCTATATGTGTGTATACGCACAGTGGGGTCAAACGCATATTTTTTGGTAATAAATCTGTATCTCCAAAACTACTGATCGGATTAAATGGAAATGTATGGAAGAGTTGCAGAAGAGGACCTAAGCTTTCAGAAAAATCATCTTGTGGTCACCCTGTGATAGCACAAGATAAGCTACAGGGTGTCAAAACTGACTACCTCGAGTATGTAAAAGTTTAAAAAAATCGTAACTTCTTCAAATGAAGTCCGATTTTAAAGATTTTTATATTTTTGTAAAGTGCTTGGTAAGCTAAAGAAAAAATAAGCTTACTTAGCAAAGCTATGTCTTACAGTTAAAAAGATATTTACACTTAAATTTTAAATTTTTGATTTTTTGCCTCGACTTTCTTTCGTTTTTCAGGAATAAGTCCGGAGATATATGAGGAAAATTTTTTTTAAAAATATTTTGTAATTTGCTATATATTTCCAAATAATATGCTGAAAGAATTTTTGGATTATCTCAATTCGTCTAGACGTGAAAAATATTCAAAGTCAGCACTCTGAAATTAGAATGAAAAACTGCTATTTTTTACAAAAATATAGTACAATTCTTTCACTTTTTTCTCAAAGTTCCGTTAACGAAAAAATTCTTTCTTTATATATTTCAAAAGATAAAGCTTCAAAAATATTTAATAACGAAATTTTGAATTAATTTATGTTTGCACCCTGCATCAGGCATTGGTCGAAAATGGTAAATTTTAGAAAAAGGTTAAATATTTATCGATTAATAAAAAAAATGTCACGCGAGCTTTTTTAAATTTTTTGACGATATATTATCGATAAATAGATTTAGAACGATTTGACACTAAACTGCTTCCCGCCCGGCCAAAAACGAATGCAGAAGTGAAGATTTCATGAAAAATTAAATTGTTTAAACAACTTTTTTTAACTGCATAAAAACGCATATTAGCTAATACATTCACAATTATTTCTAATGTAATGTATAAAATTCATATCAATTTTTCTTTCCTATAAATATCATTAAAAAAGCTTTACAAACCATTGGCTGATGTAGGATGCAAGCCTAAATCAGTTCCAAATGTCTGTATTAGCCATTTGTGAAGTCTTGTTTTTTGAAATATATAAAGAAAGAAGTTTTTTCTTTAACGAAACTTTGAGAAAAAAGTGAAAGAATTGTACTAAATTTTTGCCAAAAATAGCCATTTTTCATACCAATTTCAGAGTGCTGACTTTGAATATTTTTCACGTCTAGACGCATTGAGATAATCCAAAAATTCTTTCAGTATGTTATTTTGAAATATATTGCAAATTACCAGATATTTTTAAAAAATTTTTATCTCATATAGAAAGTCGAGCCAAAAAATCAAAAATTCAAGTGTAAATATTTTTTTAACTGTAAGAGATAACTTAGATGAGTAAGCTTATTTTTTCTTTATCTTGCCAAGCACTTTCCAGAAATATAAAAATCTTTAAAATCGGACTTCATTTGTACAAGTTACGATTTTTTTTAACTTTTACATACTCGAGGTAGTCAACTTTGACACCCTGTAGCTTATCTCGTGTTATCACAAGGTGACTACAAGATGATTTTTCTGAAAGCTTAGGTCCTCCTCTACAACTCTTCCATGCATTTCAATTTGATCCGACCAGTAGTTTAGGAGATTCATATTTATTACCAAAAATGTGCGTTTGACTCCACTGTGCAGCGCACAGTGCTTTGCTCCATAGACAAAAATCAAAATAAAAACATTTTTCAAATTGAGTTGAAATATACGTTTTTGGAAAGGTCACAATATAGATCATATAATTTAAAAAGATTTTTTTGAATAAAGTTATTTTTGTGGCTAGTAGAGGGCGCTAAAGTCAGGGAATTTAAAGCCAATATTAATGAACCAAAAAGCTGTTTTTAAACTGTTTTAAGAAAAAAATCGTTAAAAATTAATTTTTTGATGAAATGCGTCGAACTTTTGTTTTTTCAATACCTCAGAATATTGGTAAATTAAAACTATTATTATCTTTTAAATATAGTGTTTCGAATATATACTTATAATTACTCAAATTCACACATATTTTTTACTTAAAACCTAAAAATTCCTTAAATTTGATGAAGTATATAAAAAAATTATAAAAAATTATAAATTTTTTTTTACGGTTTATGTAAGTCTTTACAGTTATTTAACATATTGAAAAATAATTAAAGCCTATTTTTTGCCACAACTCTAAAAAAAATTAAATTGAAAAAGTGTCTGATTTTCCGTTTTTACTTCAATTTAAAAGAGTTCTGAATGTTGACTTAATTTGTTTTGCTAAATTAAATTAAAATAAAATAAATATAAAAATTATTGCGAAATTTAAAAAACAACTAAGGAATATAAAAATATATTTCTTGGACCTAATATATTATGTTAAAAATCCTCCAGATGGCGCTAATTATAGAGAATTTTTAAATTTTAATACAAAAATTACATGAGTTCGATGGAGTATTAAAAAAAATTATAAATTTGTTTTGCCTGGTTCTAAAATTTAGTATTGTTTTTTAATATATAAAAGAAAAAGTACTTCATATTTTTCGCCACAACTAAAAAAAAATAATAATTCAAAAAATTTATAAATTTCAAAAAATTTATAATTTATTACACAAAAGTCAAAAAATTCTTTATGTAGTAATATTTCGTGTTGTTAAATCGACATTGCTTTAAAATTTAATAAAATATTGAAAACTAAAAAAAATATAACAATTTTAGATCGGAAATTGGTCGAAATTAGGCAAATTAATGATTTACTCAACATAAAATATGGGTGCAGAAATTAAAATAATATTTAATTGCTCCTATTAAATAGAATATTGTCTGACCTATAAAAAACCCATTTCCAATAGCTATCGTAAATTTTGATAGAGTTTTTTTTATTTATTTATTTATTTATTTATTTACGAGCTGTAAACCCGCTACTTCGTTAGCGGAACATTTTTTATAAAAACCATACTGTATAACAAATTTAAACTAAGATTCTTAACTACCTTGGGAAAATTTTTAATAGTGGTGTTATGTCATCCATAAATAACAATATCTCTTTAATTTCAGGTTTCTAATCTGAGAATAATGAAAAATATATATCAGAAATACGAAAAAGTATATTAGAATAAAGAAAATGACCACAAAATCCATTTTAAGGTTTCTGATTCATTACATCTTCAATTTTATGTTTCTAAGGATGAAAATTGCAGAACATTCAAGAAGTACCGTTAGAAGAACAAAAAAAAGTTCCACAAAGACCCCTCTTGTGAATTCTTTCTCGCATAGAACCATGCATATTTAATTTCGTGTTTCTACTTTAAATATTATAGAAAATTCAAAAAGTACCATTAGAAGAACAAAAAAAGTACACAAAGTCCCCTCTTATGGATTCTTATTCACTGAGCACCACATGTCATGTTCATAATTATAGAAAATTAAATAAGTACCATTGGAACAACAAAAAAGTTCCTCAAAGTCCCCTCTAATGAATTCGCATTCATTTAGGACCAAATATTTTTAATTTTATGTTTCTATGTTATATATTATAGAAAATTCAAAAAGAACCATTAGAAGAACAAAAAGGTACCACAAAGTCCCCTCATGGATTTTCATTAACTTAGGACCATATTTCCAAATTAAAAATTATAGAAAATTCAAAAAGTACTATTAGAAGAACAAAAAAGCACCACAAAGTCCCCTCTTATGAATTATCATTCATTTAGGACCAAATTTCTTTGATTTTATGTTTCTAGGTTAAATATTATAGAAAATTCAAAAAGTACCATTAGAAGAACAAAAAGGTACCACAAAGACCCCCTTTATTGATTATTATTCATTTAGGACCACGTATCTTTAATTTGATGTTTCTGGGTTAAATATTATAGAAAATTCAAAAAGTACCATCAGAAGAACAAAAACGCACCACAAAGACCCCTCTTATGGATTTTCATTACCTAAGGACCACATATCCCTAATTTCATGTTTCCAGGTTCATTATTATAGAAAATTCAAAAAGTACCATCAAATGAACAAGAAAGTACCACAAAAACCCCTCTTATAGATTCTCATTCATTTATCTTTAATTTCAAGTTTCTAGGTTAAATATTATAGAAAATTCAAAAAGTACCATTAGAAGAAAAAAAAAAAAAGTACCACAAAGACCCCCCTTATTGATTCTTATTCATTTAGGACCACGTATCTTTAATTTGATGTTTCTGGGTTAAATATTATAGAAAATTCAAAAAGTACCATTAGAAGAAATAAAAAGTACCACAAAGACCCCTCTTATGGATTTTCATTAACTAAGGACCACATATCCCTAATTTCATGCTTCCAGGTTCATAATTATAGAAAATTCAAAAAGTACCATTTGAAGAACAAAAAGTACCACAAAGTCTCTCCTCTTGAATTCTTACTCATAGGACCATGTATCTTTAAGTACCACAAATTCCACTCTTGTGAATTCTTATCCACATAGGACTACATTTACTTAATCTTATGTTTCTAAGTTTATTATAATGGAAAATTGATTATTAAGTTTGAATAAAATGTAATTTCCCGCCTTTACCCCCTTTTTGGTACTTTTTTTTTACCCATAGAAGTATCAAAAATTGTATTCCAATGAGTTTCTAAATTATAGTGAGATCCCATATTAAAATACGCATATGGTTATGTCAATAAATATAAAAAAATGTTTTATGAAAAAAGTACCAAAAATAGGTACGATTTTTACCCCTTATACGTTCGAATTTCGAAAAAGTACCAAATTTATATTTCTAGTTTTTTGATAAGTTATGAATACGACATAAATTTTATTTGTATGTTGATTGGTTTCAAAGATACATATGGTGACAAAAAAGTACCAAAATACAGTTTTTACCCGTTTTCTCCCTAAAGGGCCGATTTTCAAAAAAGTACCAGACACCTGTCCGATTATTTTTTAAATGAATAACGACAACTATTCAACTTTTTGTGTATCTTTATTAATTTGGGAATTATAGAGTTACCGATTTTACCCGTTTTTACCCTTTTTTACCCCCTAAACATTCGAATTTCCAAAAATCCCGTCTTAGTGGATCTATACAGAGGGAGACCTACCTACGTTCCAAATTTCTTCTCTCTAGCTTCAGCCGTTTGGGCTGTGGGATGATGAATCAGTCAGTCAGTCAGTCATTCAGTCAGTCATTCAGTCAGTCATTCAGTCAGTCATTCAGTCAGTCAGTCACGTTACTCTTTTATATATATAGATAATAAAGTCTATGGATGAACTCCTTACAGACTATGAGAAACAATGAACATTAATTACCAACTTAAAATATATAAATTAGAGAGATATTAAATTAATATTTAAAATTAAGTTATTCATAATTAATTATTTAAATATAATATAATATCTCTTTTAATAGCATTAATATTCTTATGGGAATCTATCAATGAATAGTATTTATTAAATTCCATACAAGTTCTCCGAAAAGGATCATAATTAGCATAATTCATTGAATAATATTTAATATTTAAGAATTCATAGTATCTCGTTCTACGAAATGGAATATTTATATTAATGTTGCTAAGAAGAAATTCAGATTCAAGATTTCCATTTAATAATTTAAGTAGGAATGATATATTTAGCATTTGTCTACGGCTTTTTAGTGTTGGAAGTTTAATTAGAGCCAGTCTATCTTCGTAAGAAGAAAGTCTTACATTAGGATTCCAACCGAGACCACGGAGGCAAAACAACAAAAATTGAACTTGAACAGATTCAATTGAGTTTATGTGAACTTGATATTGAGGATCCCAGATAATGGAACCATATTCCAGTATGGGTTTTACTAAAGCAGTAAATAGTTGCTTAGTAGTATATGGATCATTGAATTCTATGGACCAGCGCTTGATAAATCCTAGGATACCAGTAGCTTTATTAACAGTTAGTGAAATATGGGAACAGAAATCCAATTTTCTATCTAGTTGAACACCCAAATCGTTAATTGTTTCCACTAGTTCGAGCATATCACCATTTATTAAGTAGATACCAGTAGCTTTATTAACAGTTAGTGAAATATGGGAACAGAAATCCAATTTTCTATCTAGTTGAACACCCAAATCGTTAATTGTTTCCACTAGTTCGAGCATATCACCATTTATAGGACGAGATCTGCTAAAGATCATGTATTTGCATTTTTTGACATTAAGATCCATTAAATTAACGTTACACCAGGAAGTGAAATTATTTAAAACCATTTGGAGAAGTGTTTGTAGGTTGGGATTGTTAAATGAGATAAACATTTTAACGTCATCAGCTTACATTAGGATGTTGGAATAGTTAATTATAGATGGAAGATCATTTATGAACAAAGTAAATAATAGAGGACCAAGGTGGCTACCTTGAGGAACACCTGACGTAACTCTTATAGTTTTGGAAAATATGTTACGAAAATTTACACATTGAGATCGATTATTTAAATATGAAGCAATCCATTTTAAAAGCGATGAGCAAAATCCAATTTTTTCTAATTTATGTAGCAAGAGATCATGGTTTACTTTATCAAAAGCTTTGCTAAAGTCGGTATAAATCACATCTGTTTGCTGAAGATTAGTAAATCCTTCATTTACACGAGTTGTGAGTTCTAAAAGGTTTGTAATAGTGGAGAAAGATTTTCTGAATCCATTTTATTTTGGAGATAAAATGGATGAAATTTGGTGAGACAGTACATCATATATAATTTTCTCAAATAGTTTTGGAATAATACTTAACTTAGCAATCCCTCTATAATTGGATATTGTAGATTTTGATCCAGATTTAAATAGTGGAATAATGAACGATGTTTTCCATATATTAGGAAAAATACCTTGGACTAATGAGTTATTGAAAATAAATGTCAATGGTTTATATAAGTTTTTAGCACAGCATTTTAATATACAGCTCGGAATTCCATCAGGTCCAGCCGAACTAGATAAATTTAGATTTAAAAGATATTTTAAAACAGTTTTGTCGTCAATAGGAGGAATAATAATGCCAGTTGATTCTGATATGGAATAAAGATACTGAACAGTGTTGTTAAAAGTAGAGGAAGAATAAGTTGAAGAAAAAAAATCTGCAAACATATTACTAATTAAGATGTTGTCAGAAGATTCCATATTGCCATGTTTCATGATGGATGGATAAACTGTAGTTTTACGCTTCGAGTTAACAAATTTATAAAATGATTTTGGGTCATTCCTTAGATTAAGTTTGACTTTATTTAAATAGTAACTGTATGCTGAATATAGGAAAAATATTAAAAAAAAAATTAAAATTGATCATTGATGTAACGGGTCTAGAACATTTCGTCAAAAAAATAGTATTGAGTTTAGTCTTGAAATGGGTATCAAAAAATTCGTAATTTTAAGCCAATTATAGAAAAAAAATTTAAAAAAAATTTTCGCACAAATTTTGGTCCATAAACCGTCATTTTAGTACATTATGCAAAAAAAAAATCGATATTTTTCTTAAAAAAATATATAAGAGTTTTATAATTTTGTTCCTTTTAAGGCCAAAATACCTTAAAAAGTCATCTAGCGAAAGAAAATCCCATTGGAAAAATTTTTAAAATATTCAACGTCAAAATTTAGATTGCATTAGTATTGGTGTGTAAATGTGATCCTATGAAAGGTATAAAAGGCAGACATCAATTGCAGGTAAGAACCGACGGGTTCACCCCTTAATAGTCATATTTATTGTAAATGCGTTGGCATTTCAACAATTTAATATGATTCGGGCCCTTTAGTTAAAATTGATCTCGCCAAATTAAATATTTAATTTATCGTGTCGGTCTAAATTGTTTGTCTATTTGTAGTAATCGTCTTGTAAATAATGTAAATGAAATTTATAACGTTTTGCACTAAGAAATTAAATTGAGTCCTTTTTCTTTAAATAAATTTTTGTAATGAACCCTGGACTCGACTGAGCCTATCCCAGCTGAGAGTGGGAACACGTCGTTACACCATGATTTTAAAATCGCTGGTAGGGAACTGAAGACCATTTTAAATTTTTTTTTTAATATTTTTCCCATATTCAGCTAATTTTTACGCATCGTTTGAGGGGTGTTCTTATATCGAAATTTCGAAAAACGCTATTCTCGGTACACTCTACTGTTTATACAGCTTATTTTTCTTGTTTTTTAATTTCGAAAGATATTTTTGTATTCCATGGTGGTCCGGTAATAGTTATCTGTTGGATTTTTTGAACAGAATCCAGAAAACAATCATTAAGGCATTTATAAAATTTGTAAATGCAAAGATTTATATCATTGCAATTAGCGAATAATGCAAGCCTATTAATTTTGGATAAATTATTTTGTAGATTTAGGTAATTCGTACGACGGAAAGAGAAGACTTTATTAGTTTTGGATAAATGATTGTCTTTGGATAAATGAAATATGCGGAGCAGTATTTCTGTTGTATAATGGAAACTGTCTTCAGGATAAGAAATTGGAGTATGACGTTGTATCGAAAACTCATTTTGTTCATTAACGAAGATAAGATCCATATTCTTATTGTATGCATTATTTATCCAATTAATTTGGAATAAACAATTATCTGTCAGGCCATTAATAAATTCAGATATTGCTTCGGAAGAGTTTAAAGGAGAAAGGAAATTGGAATCAGGAGTATATTGCCATGAAATTGGAGGAATATTAAAATCACAACTACTATTGATAGGTCTGATGGATTAAGATTTTTCATAACATAATTAATAGCATTCAAATGTTCCATATAAACTTGTAATGGAGATTTAGGTGGAATATAACAGCAAAATATATAAAGATATTTACTATTTAATTGAACTTTGACACAAATGATCTCGTTATGGAGAAAACCATTTAGAATAATTTCTTCGCAAGAATATGTATTTAGAACGGCAATTAGGACACCACCACCAGTTTTTTCACGCTATGGTTAATATTTGAGTTTATATTTATGTGTAGAGCATTTCTGTCTCGACGAAATATTTGATAATTTGGACAAAGAATTTCATAGTTGTTAATTTTTTTACTAAGCCAAGTTTCAGTAAATATAATTATGTCATTAGAGAAACCAAAACTATTGCAATAAAGTTGTGATAATTTGGAGTTTAATCCTCTGACTATTTGGCTGAATAGATCTTCTGGAACAATAGTTTTGAACGATGCTCTGTTTTTTTGTATTCATCTTAAATATGTTAATACTATTTATATCATAATTCATGATTCTTGGACTTATATAGAATTTCATATCCTCAACAGTAGTATCAGAAGCAAACCGGGTTGCAAATTTTTTTTTTTTTTGGAGGTATGGTTTTAAGTTCTTTAGGAGCTTGAATCGAAACAGATGGTTGAGCCAAGATTGAATTAGAATTCGATATCAAAGTGGACTTAGATGTAGAAGGAACGGGGGAAGTGCCGCCTAGTTCAATTAAGCGGTCGGAATTATCCAAGTTACAATTACAAGATACTGTTGCAGATAATTTAGTAGATGGTTCATTCGCTATTTTTTCTGATTGGTGTGGACTATGAAGTAGCGATGAAGAATAAGTAGATATTGGATCCAAGGTAATGGAAATATTCAGATTTAGGCAAGAAGTAGAATTTTCTGTATTAGGATTTCGAGCAGTAGTTACAGGATTTAAAGTGTTAGAGCAATTTTGATTTAAACTTGGAATAGAATTATCTTTATTGGAAATTCATGGAGATTTACGTCGCGTAGGTGAAATATTTTGTGATGACTCTAGTCCATTTAATGATTTGAAATCATCAAAAAGCTTACCATATGCGTTAACTTGAGAAGTATTTTGAAAGAAAATGCTTTTTTTCAGATTTCAGAATAAATGGGAGGCAGGCGTGTTCTTGCTCCGATTTTTTCAAAACATTGTATACAGTTTCTCTATGTCTAAAGTAATATATGTGCAAAGATTCAATTTTCTGCGTCACTTCCTTCTATTTTTATAAAATTAAAAACGGTGTGTTAGCCAGAAATACGTTTTTTTCATTTCAGGATATATGGGAGAGGCGATTTAAATAAAAATTGGCAGAATCATAAATAATCTATATTTAACTGTAACCACAGATTTTGGTGTAATTCTGACCAGTACTCGCAGTAAATCCGTTTTTTAGTGTCAGGATATATGGGAGGTGGGCGTGTATTTGCTCCGATTTAAAAATAAATTAGAAAATGTGTAAGCAATCCATTTTTAATGGCTAGCACAAATTTTGGTAAAGTTCAGACCAGTATTTTAGAAAAAATTTAGTTTTTTAAATTCAGGATATATGGGAGGTAGGCGTGTCCTTGAGCCAACTTTGTATTTGTGCATTCTAAGCCTAAAGTAGTATGCGTACAAAGTTTCAATTTGCTATGACAACTCCTTCTATTTTTGTCTCACCGTTGTATGGGATCAAAGCACTGTGCAGCGGTCGGAAATGGGTTAAAAAGTATTAATTATTATGTAATTTTTCCTTTTTGCCACAGATATGTATCACAATAACTGATAAAATATTTTTTGTGAATTGGGTTCTTTATGTTTAGCTAACATAAATTTATTATTTCTTTTTGACATTGAAATTTTTTTTTCTTGTTATCAAATTGAGATAACAAAAAAATTTTTTTAATACTATAATTTATAGAGAATTTCAACATATTTTTAAAAAAATTTTTGAAATTTTATTTCAAAAGTTATATGGCAAAATCGCAAAAAAGTCAAGGCCAAAAATGAGAAATTTATTTTTTGAAATTAAATATCTTTTAAACCATACGAGATAATTTGGCACAACAAGCATGTTTATACCCTACACCACCATAGGTAGTTGGGGTATAATGCGTTTGTGTTGATGTTTGTAACGCACAGAAAAAATTATTGGACCCCCACCTTAAAGTATACCGTTCGACTCAGAATCACTTTCTGATTTTTTTTTTTAATTTTAGAAATTTTTATTTAAAAAAATATTTAAATTTTTTCATTTTTAAAAGTACATATTTTTCCATTTTTTGGATTTTTTAGAAAAAAAAAGAAAAAAAATAAAGTAAATAAGAAATAAAAGTTTTTCCTCTTTTCGGAAAAAAATTATTTTGTGATTTTTTCCAAGTTTTTGAGTTTTGAGTATTTTATTTGAAACAAGAAATTGTTGTTAAACTAGTATATATTTTTTATAGAAATAAATAATATAAATATTTTTTATTTTAAAACTTATTTTTAAATTATATATATTTTATTTAGTAAAAAAGTTGTTTTGAATAAAAAAAGTATTTCGTTTCTTTTATTTTTAGGCAGAAATAATAACTATTTAGAAAAATAAAGAAGTTTTTTGATTTCCTTTTTCTAAGCAAAAAGTTATTATTATTTTTTATACAAAAAGAAAAAAGTATTCAATAGCAATGTTTCAATTTATAAACTTAAATTTTTTGGCAGGAAATAAAAGTTATTTTTTATTTATTAATTTATTCATATATTTATTTTTGTCATAACAATTTGTTTATAGTAGGTATATACAAATTAAATATTTTTTACAAAAGCTCTTTTTTCAATAGAATTCCACATATTCAACTAAATTATTATAGAGAAATATAATTTTTGTGGTGACAAGTTCGATATGAATAAAAAAATAAAAATAATTTTTTTTATTTAAATAATATACTTAACTTTAACATCTGTTATTTTAAATACATAAGTAACAAAACTACACAAATCAAATTTTAAAATATAAATTTGATATTCTGAAAATAATACATAAGCTCATATGACGTTAAAAAGGCATAACTAGTTCGGTGCTGATTAAAGTATTTCTACTTATAAAACAACAAAACACATATGCTATGTCCTACACCAACGGTTCTCAAATGGGGGTCCGCGACCCACAAGGGGTCCGTAAGGTCATAAGGTCCGTGGTGGTCGCGAAGAGTTTCTGAAAATTAATCTTGAACGCATAATTTTTTAACGTAAATATTATTTAGAAGTTTAAATGAAAATTCCAATAAAAGCATGAAACTTTTTAAAAATAGAAATATTTCTTTTTACAAAATATACCCACGTTAAAGAAAAGCGTAAAGTTTTTTTATTTCTAAAATGATTTCTTTTAAGAAAATTCTAAGAAAGGAACCTTTCATTGAAAATATTATGCTTGATAAAGACAATAATGATCAAACGAAGAAAGTATGCTCCCAATGACACAGTATAAAGAAAACTACGATATAGCAGGGAAAACAACTAATTTTAAAGATAAATATGCAGTTCACTTAAATTTTATGAAACTATAGTTTGTTTATATGAAATTCTACATTAATTTTATAAAAATATAAATAAAAATATAAAGTTTCTTCGTCAATTCAAGACTTGTAAGTGGAAATACACGTTACTAGTTTAGAATTTGAATAGTATTAACCAGGGGTCGCAATAATTACCATAGTAATCATAAAAATTACGATTTAATGTTTATTTTTTCTATTCTTTAATAAAAAAAAAAAAAATAATAATGAAAAATTATTAATTTAGGATTTTAATTTCTTATTAAAAAATATTAAATAATACTAAATTTAATTCAGCACAAACGATTATTTCAAATTTGTATTTTATAATAAAAAATTAAAATTAATTGTAGTAAATTATTATTTCTTAATTAAAAAAAAAGATAGTTGTTTAATTAAGAGACAAAAAATCATATTAATTACTCCTACTTAACATGAGTGTATCTCAAGCAACAAGCAGTAACACAACATTCTTGCCTGAATGCTTGTGCAAGACAGACTTTCAGAGCCCAAACACAACCTAGCGGATTATTTTTTTTTATATGAAGATTTGACAACTAAAACAACACAGCGGAATCCGTTGGAAATTAAAATCAGGGTTGTCAGATTTTTTTGAGCCTCTGTCGCCAAATTTTAATCAGAAATCGCCAAAATTAAATTTTATATATTTTTTTTAAGAAAAACTAAAAACAACTAAAATATTTAGTGCTTCAAATTTTATATAATTTTAAAATGTAAATTCAGCTTCAACAA
The DNA here is from genome assembly GCA_951394005.1 of Protophormia terraenovae. NCBI lineage: Eukaryota > Metazoa > Arthropoda > Insecta > Diptera > Calliphoridae > Protophormia > Protophormia terraenovae. Next base: position 72,803,961 of record OX596073.1, on the reverse strand, counting down.
AGTCAATGATAATTTCAGTAGCTAATAATAATTGAATAAAAAATATTAATTTCAATACACTTTTCTGACATACATAACTCAATTTTAGGTCAACAATTTTAAAAGTTTATTGAAATTTATTATATTTTTTAACAGAATAATTCTAAAATTATATAATGAACATTTCTGTGACGAAAAGGAATAACTACATAATTCATTTTTATTACTTTTCAGGAGACCGATTTTAAGGTTTAAAATTTAAGTTAAAGGTTATTGGTATACAATTTTAAATTACCTTCCGTGTAAATATATGTGCAATTCGTGTAAAAATTATTTGGTATATTTTTGGAACCGATATATATACTGGTTATCGAATAATACAGCAATAAAGTAATGGTGTTGTTTTTCCCTTTATAAAATTTATATTTTGTTTCAATAAAATCTCAAGTTATACATTTTTTCCAAAACGGAATTTTAAAATATATTATGAATATGTTGAGTTATGTACTTATTCCATTTCCATATTAAAACAAATAAAATTTATGTCTTAAAAAACTACATATTTCAAATAAGTATGTTAAATTCAATCATGAACTTTAACTTAGGAAATATGGAAAAAAAGCATATGTTAATTTATAAATTTTTTACATTTCAAAAAAAGGGAAATCAAGTGAATTATGATGTTATTCAGATTACTAACTCCTAAAGTAATGGACAGATTTCTGCAAAAAATTTACACAATATGTAATGAAATACAACAATTGTAAAATTTAAAAAAACCAATAACGACATAACTCAAGTTATGTAGTTTTTCCTTTTGGCCTCAGATTTATCTATTAAACTTATAAATTGTTTCGAAGAATTAATTTATTCATGAACGTTTTCTTTTCATTATGGCCAATAAAATATTAATATTCATATTTGAAAGATGATGGAAAACAAATTATCAAACATTTATTGAAGATATTTATATATTAACGATCTTTATTTTGTTAGTCGGGGTTGATAAACAGCAATTTTTCTTGCTGCAATTTTGAGTTCGTAGACGAGAGAGGTGAAGTGAATGTAAATGTTTAGTATTCTCTCAGAATTGCAGCAGGAAAAATTGCTGTGTGTGATCCTCGACTTAGATCAGGAGTTTTTACAAACTCTTGCTTCGTGTCTTTAACTTTAATAATTTAAAAGTATTTCTGAAAATTTGAAAAAAAAGTGATACTTTCTCAATTTCATATCAAATGTTATTCCTAAATAATTCTTAATCCAAAAATAAATTAATACTTAAAGATAAAAATTAATGGCATATTCTCAATTTGATACCAAATACTTTTGTTAAATCGAGTTATATTTAAGAAAACAGTAAACATTTGATTTCAATTAATTATGAATTTAAGATAAAACGTTTGTATTTAAAAATTAATTTTAAAATTTCTAATAAACGTCTTATGCCAAGGACGAAATATCATTAAGGTTTTTTTTACAATTTGAATGATAATAAAAATCATGCACAAACAATAGTTTTGGAATTTTTACTCTATATTTTTTATAACTTTGCAACTTTATTTTATAAGTATGGAGAAATTAATATGCATATGTGTGTGTGTTATCTGTTTAAAGATCCCTTTGTTGTGAACCGCGGACCTCCATTTGAGAACCGCCGTTTTTGGATAAAAAATACTAAAAATATACGTTAGTAAAAAAAAAAACGTAATAGTTTTACTATGCGAATACCTATTTAATAAAGTTTTAAAATTTAGCCAAATAAATCGCCAAATTGTTAAAAATCGCCAAAAAATTCGCCATGTCGCAAAACGGAAAATTCAGTCGCCGAGAGCAATTAAAAATCGCCACATCTGACAGCCCTGATTAAAATATATTTTAATTTCACAACGGATTCTCAAAAGCTCTCATTTTCTCACTCTCCCTCTCTGTCAGTGTTGCCGTTGCTGCAAAATGAATCACATAAGTTTACATTAAATTTATATAAGAAAGAGATAGATAGATTTGCTTTTTATTTTTTATGTATGGAATTTAAGAGAGAAAGATAAATATTTTTTTATATACAGTATGTCAAGAAAATGTTTTTACATTAAAAGAAAACATGAATTTGTCGAAGTTTGGCCATAAAAAACTATATACATTTTTGCTAATGTAAAAATTTTTAATACGAATTTGTTAATTAATATTTTTATTATTATATAACTCAAAGAAACTTAATATTTAATGATTTAAACTATTAGAAATGGAGCAAAAACTAAACAAACACAAATATCTTAGTGTCAAAAAATTCTTTTTACATTTATAAAACTGCTTAAGAAAATCAAAAATTTTCGCAATTTTTAATTTAAAATGGTAACAGCTGGTATATATTACTGCTTGTGGAACCTTTTTCATCAAATAAAATTATGAATGAATGTCACAGTCAATTGGAATTTTGTATTTTCCAACATTAGTGCGTTTTTTAAGTTCATTATGGTCCCGTAATACCTTTTTGTCAATTTGTTCTTCAAATAAGGAGAAAAATATGATGTGGGATGAAAGTTTGAACCTTATGCTTAAACCTTGAAGCTTTTTGTAAATAAATTTTGCTGCATTATCATTATTTGCTCATATATGCTTGGAGTCATTATTTTTCTCATGACTTGAATTTTAGTTGTCATCCTTCATAAACTCATATTTATTAACACTTTTTATTAAATGAGCTTTAAAAGTCTAGAAAAGTTACTGCACACCTGTTTTATTTCATAATAAAACCGATTTTCCAACTATTTTGAATAAAATTTATCTGTATTTAACAATATCTTTTCCCCTTCGAGGGGGTGGTCACCTTGAGTCTTCAGACACGGTGCAGGGGCTTAAGCATCCACAGGATGCGAACCAAGAATCACCCATCCCATACTCCACGACGTCTGTCTTCCATGTCAGGAGCGATCTGTGGAGTAACTAACCCCCTTCTAGACCATTCTGTGTGGTCACGACCCCACCTAGTAGCGTCTGTTACCTATGTTAAGGTCGGCAACTGGGTTCCTGTCTGCACTAAATGTCTGTCCGGGATTGTGGCATTGGTTTTTCCAGCTCTGGTCCAGGTCCGTCTGTAAGGAAAGGTCTTTCATATCCAGGATGCGTCTGCTTCCCATATTGGGCGGTATATCTTTCTTTCACCTCTGGCATAGGTATAAACTGGCAACCCCCCCCCCCCAAATCTATGAACATGACTTCAGAGAACGGCCCTATGTCCCTGGTCGAGGGTTCTAAAATCTCCAGGGGAAACGTGAGTACTAAGGCGGAGGCCACAGGTCTGAGTGCCACTGGAGCTACTGTGACCATGACTGAAAGGACGATTACCCCGTGTCTTTCAGATCATTCTGCTACTGGGGTAGACAGAAACAAACGTTTTCTGAGACAGGACAGTTTGGACAGTACAAATGAACCTCTATGAGACCTACGAGGAAGACATTCGTATGGTGTCCTTCGAAAGGCTCCACGCAGACGGACAACAACAGGAGGCCCATGACCCCGCAAGGGTAGACAATGGACAAAAGGACAAAGAAACGCTCTCTCCGGAACGTCAGGTCGCTGGAAGCTCGTGATTCCTCGACCTTGACAACCCGGGAAAAGCGTTTGAGGCGGAAGCATACCTACCACATACAGAAGTATGAAGCTATGCTTAATACTACTGTTGTGGAGGTCAGGCCATCCCAGACGTCGACCGATAAGAAACACCAGTGTAAGAAGGTGATCACAGCCAAACCTGTGCCCCACGCTAACTCTGGACCGAGCACGATCACCGGCTCTGAAAAATCTGTTACTTCCAAGGAAGCCGCAGCAGGTTCAAAGAGAGGTGATGATCGATGTGGCACGACAGGGCCTGTCAATACTATGCCCAAAGTACGGGCTGCACAAACCTCCACCAGAGGCCCAGCAGCCGTTACCAAAGGTAGTGTTGGCAAACACTGTTCAAAGCGGCAAAGATCAAGTGAGATGCAGGTACCTGAGGGCAAGCGGTTGAAACCCTCAACCAGCTTGTCATCAGCTCCTGAGCTACAAGTGGCCATCATAGACCGTAGCCAGCCCGAGGGCAAAATGACTACGGATAGATGGCTACTACTGGAGGAGAAGATCTTGCGGGCACTAGTTGACGAACTCGGACGCAGTGAGGATGATTCCTTCACTGCGTTCGATGGCGCCAAATGGTTAAAGGGTGTCAAGATCATCGGATGTGGTAACGAGAAAGCACTCGACTTCCTCAAAAACTGCATCCGAGGACTTGGCTAACTCTGGCCCAATGACAAGATCGAGATCATCCCCCTGGATCAAGTCCCTTTTCGATCGACGATGAGAGTATGGGTTCCTCCTCCAATCTTGGAGGATGAAGCCATACTAACTCTCATTAAGCGACAGAACAAGGGGCTTGGAACGGAGGATTGGACGATCGAAAGAGGACGCGCGAGAGACAAAGGGGAAGGAAAGGATCTCTGGATCAAAATCGGTTCAGAATCCCTCCGGCTCTTACGTCTCTCAAACGGCGTCGTGAAATATGGATTGAATCAGCTTCGGCTGATTCTTCCAGGAGGAACCAACAATGACCCCAAGCGGCCTGAAAGTGGTGTAGATTAATCTGCATCACTCCGAAGCAGCGACGGGTGATTGGCTGCGTTTAATGGAGAAGGAGGTTATCCACGTGGCCTTAATCCAAGAACCCTGGCTTGTAGCCGGTAAAGTTCGAGGCGTCCGGTCACGGAACTATATGCTCCTATCTCCCAACACAGAAGGTAAAATTAGAAATTGTATTATGGTCAGAAAAGATATAAAGCTTTTTCTCATATCCAATTACAGCACGAGTGATTTAACAGTGGCGGCGCTAGAGCGACAAGGGTTACCAACCCTGATAATTTCATCGGCCTACCTACCGTACGATGAGGAAAACCCACCCCACGTGCCGTACGTACATTAGTAAATTGGTGTAGTACAAGGTGCCACGATCTCGTCATGGGATGCGATGCCAATGCCCATCATACTCTGTGGGGGAGTACAGACATAAACAACCGAGGTGAATGTTTACTGTTTACTTTATAAGTATGGAGAAATTAATATGCATATGTGTGTGTGTTATCTGTTTAAAGATCCCTTTGTTGTGAACCGCGGACCTCCATTTGAGAACCGCCGTTTTTGGATAAAACATACTAAAAATATACGTTATTTAGTAAAAAAAAAACGTAATAGTTTTACTATGCGAATACCTATTTAATAAAGTTTTAAAATTTAGCCAAATAAATCGCCAAATTGTTAAAAATCGCCAAAAAATTCGCCATGTCGCAAAACGGAAAATTCAGTCGCCGAGAGCAATTAAAAATCGCCACATCTGACAGCCCTGATTAAAATATATTTTAATTTCACAACGGATTCTCAAAAGCTCTCATTTTCTCACTCTCCCTCTCTGTCAGTGTTGCCGTTGCTGCAAAATGAATCACATAAGTTTACATTAAATTTATATAAGAAAGAAAGAGATAGATAGATTTGCTTTTTATTTTTTATGTATGGAATTTAAGAGAGAAAGATAAATATTTTTTTATATACAGTATGTCAAGAAAATGTTTTTACATTAAAAGAAAACATGAATTTTTCGAAGTTTGGCCATAAAAAACTATATAAATTTTTGCTAATGTAAAAATTTTTAATACGAATTTGTTAATTAATATTTTTATTATTATATAACTCAAAGAAACTTAATATTTAATGATTTAAACTATTAGAAATGGAGCAAAAACTAAACAAACACAAATATCTTAGTGTCAAAAAATTCTTTTTACATTTATAAAACTGCTTAAGAAAATCAAAAATTTTCGCAATTTTTAATTTAAAATGGTAACAGCTGGTATATATTACTGCTTGTGGAACCTTTTTCATCAAATAAAATTATGAATGAATGTCACAGTCAATTGGAATTTTGTATTTTCCAACATTAGTGCGTTTTTTAAGTTCATTATGGTCCCGTAATACCTTTTTGTCAATTTGTTCTTCAAATAAGGAGAAAAAAATGATGTGGGATGAAAGTTTGAACCTTATGCTTAAACCTTGAAGCTTTTTGTAAATAAATTTTGCTGCATTATCATTATTTGCTCATATATGCTTGGAGTCATTATTTTTCTCATGACTTGAATTTTAGTTGTCATCCTTCATAAACTCATATTTATTAACACTTTTTATTAAATGAGCTTTAAAAGTCTAGAAAAGTTACTGCACACCTGTTTTATTTCATAATAAAACCGATTTTCCAACTATTTTGAATAAAATTTATCTGTATTTAACAATATCTTTTCCCCTGCGAGGGGGTGGTCACGTTGAGTCTTCAGACAAGGTGCAGGGGCTTAAGCATCCACAGGATGCGAACCAAGAATCACCCATCCCATACTCCACGACGTCTGTCTTCCATGTCAGGAGCGATCTGTGGAGTAACTAACCCCCTTCTAGACCATTCTGTGTGGTCACGACCCCACCTAGTAGCGTCTGTTACCTATGTTAAGGTCGGCAACTGGGTTCCTGTCTGCACTAAATGTCTGTCCGGGATTGTGGCATTGGTTTTTCCAGCTCTGGTCCAGGTCCGTCTGTAAGGAAAGGTCTTTCAAATCCAGGATGCGTCTGCTTCCCATATTGGGCGGTATATCTTTCTTTCACCTCTGGCATAGGTATAAACTGGCAACCCCCCCCCCCAAATCTATGAACATGACTTCAGAGAACGGCCCTATGTCCCTGGTCGAGGGTTCTAAAATCTCCAGGGGAAACGTGAGTACTAAGGCGGAGGCCACAGGTCTGAGTGCCACTGGAGCTACTGTGACCATGACTGAAAGGACGATTACCCCGTGTCTTTCAGATCATTCTGCTACTGGGGTAGACAGAAACAAACGTTTTCTGAGACAGGACAGTTTGGACAGTACAAATGAACCTCTATGAGACCTACGAGGAAGACATTCGTATGGTGTCCTTCGAAAGGCTCCACGCAGACGGACAACAACAGGAGGCCCATGACCCCGCAAGGGGAGACAATGGACAAAAGGACAAAGAAACGCTCTCTCCGGAACGTCAGGTCGCTGGATGCTCGTGATTCCTCGACCTTGACAACCCGGGAAAAGCGTTTGAGGCGGAAGCATACCTACCACATACAGAAGTATGAAGCTATGCTTAATACTACTGTTGTGGAGGTCAGGCCATCCCAGACGACGACCGATAAGAAACACCAGTGTAAGAAGGTGATCACAGCCAAACCTGTGCCCCACGCTAACTCTGAACCGAGCACGATCACCGGCTCTGAAAAATCTGTTACTTCCAAGGAAGCCGCAGCAGGTTCAAAGAGAGGTGATGATCGATGTGGCACGACAGGGCCTGTCAATACTATGCCCAAAGTACGGGCTGCACAAACCTCCACCAGAGGCCCAGTAGCCGTTACCAAAGGCAGTGTTGGCAAACACTGTTCAAAGCGGCAAAGATCAAGTGAGATGCAGGTACCTGAGGGCAAGCGGTTGAAACCCTCAACCAGCTTGTCATCAGCTCCTGAGCTACAAGTGGCCATCATAGACCGTAGCCAGCCCGAGGGCAAAATGACTACGGATAGATGGCTACTACTGGAGGAGAAGATCTTGCGGGCACTAGTTGACGAACTCGGACGCAGTGAGGATGATTCCTTCACTGCGTTCGATGGCGCCAAATGGTTAAAGGGTGTCAAGATCATCGGATGTGGTAACAAGAAAGCACTCGACTTTCTCAAAAACTGCATCCGAGGACTTGGCTAACTCTGGCCCAATGACAAGATCGAGATCGTCCCCCTGGATCAAGTCCCTTTTCGATCGACGATGAGAGTATGGGTTCCTCCTCCAATCTTGGAGGATGAAGCCATACTAACTCTCATTAAGCGACAGAACAAGGGGCTTGGAACGGAGGATTGGACGATCGAAAGAGGACGCGCGAGAGACAAAGGGGAAGGAAAGGATCTCTGGATCAAAATCGGTTCAGAATCCCTCCGGCTCTTACGTCTCTCAAACGGCGTCGTGAAATATGGATTGAATCAGCTTCGGCTGATTCTTCCAGGAGGAACCAACAATGACCCCAAGCGGCCTGAAAGTGGTGCAGATTAATCTGCATCATTCCGAAGCAGCGACGGGTGATTGGCTGCGTTTAATGGAGAAGGAGGTTATCCACGTGGCCTTAATCCAAGAACCCTGGCTTGTAGCCGGTAAAGTTCGAGGCGTCCGGTCACGGAACTATATGCTCCTATCTCCCAACACAGAAGGTAAAATTAGAAATTGTATTATGGTCAGAAAAGATATAAAGCTTTTTCTCATATCCAATTACAGCACGAGTGATTTAACGGTGGCGGCGCTAGAGCGACAAGGGTTACCAACCCTGATAATTTCATCGGCCTACCTACCGTACGATGAGGAAAACCCACCCCACGTGCCGTACGTACATTAGTAAATTGGTGTAGTACAAGGTGCCACGATCTCGTCATGGGATGCGATGCCAATGCCCATCATACTCTGTGGGGGAGTACAGAAATAAACAACCGAGGTGAATGTTTACTGCAGTATCTTTTATGTACTAATCTTAGTATTTGTAATAAGGGTACTAGACCAATGTTTTTCAATAGAAAACACTTTCGAATTTCAATGTATAAAGTATACAAATTCGAAAGATTTCCCTTTCGAATTTAGTTACAAAATAACCCCCCAGGGAACAGGTCATTGATATAACCTTGGTAGGTAACACAGATTCGGTTAGGATTTTCGATTGGAAAGTATCTTCGGAATGTTAATTCTCCGATCATATGCGGATTCTCTTCACGATTGAACTTACATTAGATAGGGCAAAACCCTTTAGGAATCCTAGGAAAACTGACTGGGATAAATTCAGCAAACTTGTGGGGACCATTCAACCGCCTCAAACGGAAAGGTTGGCCGGCACACAGGACCTGGACGATTCCGTGAGTCTTTTGACTAGCACACTAAGGGCCGCTTATTATTCTTCATGTAGGGCTCGACATGGTCTTGGAAAACCTCAACAATCATGGTGGTGTCCAAGACTTAGGCAGTTAAGGAATGAATGCAGGAAACTTTTTAATAGGGCGAAAAGGTCGAAAGTTGCAGTAGACTGGGACAATTATCGTCACAGCTTCAACACTTTCAAGAGAGAGACCAGAAGGGCTAAGAGGAAATCTTGGGAAAAATTCTGTGGAGACTTGGAGAGCACTACGGATGCATCTAGGCTACGTAAGGTACTGTCCAAGGATCCTGGCACGCCCGGTTTCCTCATGAACCCTGACGGTACCTTTACCTAGAGTAGTAAGGAGACTCTGGAACTACTGATGAGCACTCACTTTCCGGGCTGCAGAGACGATACGAACGAGGAATTTGTAATTGGAAACCTCCCAGCGTCACCAACCCACTTTAGTGAATTAGTAGCTTCTATTGTTGATGACAGAAAGGTAGCGTGGGCGATATCGTCTTTTGAACCCTATAAATCACCGGGCCCAGATGGGATCTTCCCAGCGCTACTGCAGAAGTCTATATCAGTCATTATGCCATGGCTGATCCGAATATTTAGGGGTAGTCTTCAATTGGAATATATTCCTAGGGAATGGAGAGAGGTTACAGTGGTATTTATCCCCAAAGCGGGAAAAATAAACCATAGTACCGCGAAGGATTATAGGCCGATTAGTCTGTCATCGTTTTTGTTGAAAACTCTGGAAAGACTAGTTGATGTCCATGTCAGGGGCATTCTCTCGACGGCAAATTTTTGCAGGGCACAGCATGCCTACCTAAAGGGTAGGTCAGTTGAAACGGCACTGCATGACGTGGTCGGCACGATAGAGGAAACGCTCGACAGGAAAGAGTATGTGATGGCTTCCTTTCTTGATATAGAGGGCGCCTTCAATAATGTGAACATATCGTCGATTCTTATGGCACTGGATGACCTGGGAGTCGATCGGCGAATAAGGAACTGGACTGGGAACATGCTGAAAGGCAGGGCCATCAATTCCAGTTTAGGTCTGAGCACCTCAAGGAAGGTCGTGACAAGAGGCACTCCACAGGGAGGGGTATTATCCCTACTCTTGTTGAACCTTGTTGTAAATAAAGTCCTTTTTGAGCTTACGAATAGACGCACCAAAGCAGTAGCATACGCTGATGATGTTCTGCTCCTCATCAGGGGAAAATTTCTCTCCACGATTAGTGAACTCATGGAATCAGCCCTGAGTGTTCTATTGTCATGGGCTAGGGACAACGGTCTGGGAGTAAATCCCACAAAGACCGAACTAGTGCTTTTCACTAGGAAATATAAGGTCCCGGCTTTCAAGAAACCACTTCTTGATGGCATCACTCTGGAACTTTCGAAGGAAGCCAAATACCTTGGCGTGATTCTGGACTCTAAGCTCTTGTGGAAACGTATTGCTGAGAGTCGCATGCAGAAGGCACTGTGTGCTTTCTATACATGCAAGAAGACATTCGGGAAAAGATGGGGTCTAAAACCGTATATCGTCCATTGGATATATACTGCGGTTATTAGACCCATTCTTAGCTACGGTGCTCTTGTATGGTAGAAGGCTTCAGGCACGAAGACACATATCTCTACTCTGAATAAGGTGCAGAGACTGGCTTGTCTCTCAATTACTGGTTCAATGGGTTCCACCCCCCAAGCCAGTCTGGAGACTATGCTTAACATACCTCCCCTTGATATTTTTATTAGAAATATCTCCGCCAAGTCCGCTTTACGGCTCAAAGAGTTGGGCGAACTCAGGCATTGCCGCGTTGGTCACGGCACTATATTGAATGTAATAGGCAGATCAGCTCGTGTACAGGGGACTGACTATTTAATACCGAGAATGAATTTTGATAGAACATTCGATATCAGAATCCCATCTAGGGAAGATTGGACAACAAATTCCGTCTTTAAGGAATTTGCAATCTCAGTATTCACTGATGGTTCTAAGACAGATACTGGCACTGGCTCGGGTATATTCTCTGATGACTTAGACATTTCGATGTCTCTCAGATTACCCAATTCGTGCACAGTCTTTCAAGCCGAAGTATATGCCATTAACGTGGCAGCGAAGCGAATTCAGGAATTTAATTTCTGCGCTTCGAACATTGATATATATGTGGACAGCCTTGCAGCAATCAAGGCTCTGAACTCCCCCATTGTAAGACCAAGATGTGTTGACGACTGTATACTGTATACGGCGGTAAATGAGATGGAAAACAGGTGGTCCTCAATCACCACTTGTAGACTATCAAAAACTCTCTGGCCACTCCGGTCTCGGAGTAGAACTAGAGCATTACTTTCTCTTGATAGATCATCGATAAGGCTTCTAGTAGGTATAATCACGGGGCACTGTATGATCGGGCGCATGTCGGAACATATGGGCTACCCAGGGAATAGCTTTTGTAGAAGTTGTTTAGATGAGGAGGAAGAGGAACAGCAGCACTTGTTATGTGAATGTCCAGCACTGAAAGGGCGTAGACTGAGACACCTCGGTAGACAACTCTTCCATGATCTGGATTGTCTCAATGACATGCCACTTTCAAACCTGATTAGATTTGTTAGGAGTACGGGTTGGTTTCTGGATAGACTAACGGAAAGTTAGTTTTTTGTTTATGGAAAGGGAGAGGAGTTTTCTTCTCAACTAGGGCATCACAATGGGCCTAATGGCCTCCGAGTGCACTCGCTATGGCGGGCGACCCTTATAACCTAACCTAACAATATCTTTAAAATACGAAAATATGAATATTTATTATTTAATTTTCTAAACACTTTGTAAAGGATTTTGAAAATTTTCGGCGTATTCTGACCGTATTAAATTGTATTATTATATAGTATAAACATTCCTGTACAACATACAATTCGTTCCATAACTTTTTAAGCTTATCAACTTAAATCATTGGGAATGATTATAATTGTTGAATACATTGTCCCCATAACAGTGTTTCTTTCCATGTAGTTTTCCATCTGTAATTGTAGTCCATCTGTGTTTTTTTTCATTGTTTCTTGGAAGATAAAATTGATATACCCTTTCCACAGCACTTTATTATAAGCCCTAGTGGATAAATTCAAATTTTTCTTAATTTTTCTAGGTTTAACTCTGCCAATTATTTGAAGAAGATGGATATTAAGAGATATCAACTACAATATTACGGGAATTTTGGATCGATTTAATATTCTATTAAGTATATATCTTAATAAGTAATACATTTTTACAATATCTTTAACAATTTTCCCGAATTGGAGGTTATAAAAAACCCCAAATGGGTTTATGATCTGGAGTTTTTTCTCTTGACTTACTTAATATATAATTTATGGATTACTAGTAATATATATCATGGATTTGAACGCATATTATTGTACTATGTGATTGTAATTATCACACTGATGATTTATTGGCAATAATACATCCCAAAGTTCAAAAATTGTTTCACATAGCGAAAAAAAAAAAAACTCAAATGTAAAAACATTTTCTTGACAGGTAGATTAAGGGGTATGTGTAGTTTTTGTTGTTGAATTTTCGTAATTACATTCATAATGAATTTTTTTTCTGGTAAAACCCGTTAAAGAAATATACCTAAAACAAAATGTAACAAAAAAAAAAAAAATTAGCAATGTTATAAACATTTGCAAAAATTTTTAAATAAAGTTGAAATAATATTTTTTTCTTTAATGTAAAAACATTTTCTTGACATACTGTATGTAGTTTTGTTGTTGCCAAACAACAACGTGAATTTTACACCATGGGATTAATTTTACACCATGGGATTAATTTTATAATGTTTAATGTTGTTCAAAGTTCAAAAACTTAGAAAAATGGATACAAATTACTTAACCCTTTACAATTTTTCTACATTTTGTTCGCGCGTTTATACTTTTCGATCTTATTTGATCTTATATAAACTAATGGGACATTGTTCATAAATTCTGCACCATTTTTGTTATTGTGCAGACATATTCGAACAATTGTCTAAATAAGTAATTTTTTTTTTATTAGTTTTACCCTTTTCTAAAGATGAAGTGGAGCTTTTATTTAGCGTTATGGATTTTGTTAAAAATAAATGGCGAAACAAGATGACGGAAATTGTTAGTAGTATTTTATAAAATTAGAAAGTTCATGATGCTATTCCTTTGATATTCCAAATAATTTTGCTCGAAAGTAAAATCATCAGAATAATATGGAAAGCTCGTTACAAGTGGAGAAAATGAGGAAGTAAAAAATATTTTATGTCCTTCGACGAATTTTAAATGTATTATGTTTATATTATTTAAAATAATCAAATATTTTTTCAATATATTAATTTTTCATTGAAAAATAAATTTGAATGGTTGAAAATTCTGTGTTTCCTTATTTAGATACAAAATTCAATTCAATATAGATCAACGATTTAAAGTTAAAAAAATTACCAACTAATACTTCTTTGATTTTAAAAAATCTATTTCATGTTTAATTTTTTAAATCCGAATATAATTTAAAAATAAAAAATAGGTGCTAATAGTTTTATCCTTAAGGTTCATTAAACCTAAATTTTACACCTGTTAGTGATATATGGTGAAGAAAAAATGTGTTCTATCCTTGCCAAATATGTATAATTCTCAAAGACTGATGTAATATTTTTTGTGCATTATATTTATTCAATATTTATGGGTCTGTTTAGACAACATTATAAATCTTATTAAACAAAATGTAAAATATCGCAAATATTTAATATAAATTTAATATAACTTGTAAATGCTTGAAATGAAATTTGTCATCTGAGAACAATACTATCCATAAGCAAAATTTATAACAAATCTTGTAAAATAGAATAACTTCAACTAACAAAATGTAAAATAGAATAACTTTACTTAAAAATATTGCTTGTAATACATGGTTATTTTAATAAGAATATTAAAATATATATTTATATTTTCTTAATATATCGTTCATTCCACGGGAGATTCCTTAAATATGTCAATTTTATTATCGGGGACATCCGATTTTTTTATATTTTGTAATTAAAAAAATATTAAAAATAGTAAATCATCTTGTCCCAGAACAATTATTTTTGCATTTTATAGTAAAGGTATTGCTTTTCAACATATTAAAATTAAATTAAAATTTGATTTGGATAATTAATGCATTTTTAAATTATAATATTATTTTTAAATTACTACATTTATTGAGAATATCTTCTATCGTTAACAACTTATAGAGTTTAAAGTTACATACTTTCCGATTTTTTTGACTTTTCGGAAAGTGGAAATCGTAAATAAATTTGAGTATTTCTCAAAATTTAAAAAAAAAAATAGAGATATTTAAATGGCTCCATAGGGTATACGTATCAAATATTTGCAAAATCATAAGATATAAAAAAAAAATTTTTGCCTTATCTCGTGCAATTTGTATCAATTAAAGATATATGTTTATATACATGCTATATAAACAGTACAATTCTCTCAATTTATTATAATAAATTTGAAACTCAATTTTAGCAAAGCAAAAAAATTTTAAACGTGGGTAAAACTTTGCATTTAGCATATTATTTTATTCTCTTAAAATCTCTATCTTATCATCAAAATATTTTTTAAGCTTGAATTGTAATATTGGTAGTGGATTCTTCAAGCAATTAATTCTTGTGAAGTTAAAGAATTTCAGTCTATGAATTAAATATGAAAGCTTTAAAGAAATTACTGGGAAAATAAATTTAATTCGATTTTCAAAAGTGAATTAAACAATTAAACCTTATTATTATTATTTTTTTTGTGAAATATTTAAGATTGTTTAAATTTTTAATTGGTTTTACACTATAATACTTTGTATTAATACCAAAAATATTTTCAAATGTATTATGGTGTAAATACCTTCAATACTTTGTATGTTGAGGTCTGTAAATTTTTTAAATATAATTGCATCTCTTAAAGCAAATTTCGGCGCATTATTTTATTTGTAGTCAACTCTGTTCAATTTTTCGTTTTTAATAATACAAAGTATTATAGTGTAAAACCACCTTAACTAATCATAAATTTGATTTATAATGTTGTTTCATAGTACTGAATAGAAAAAATTACATTCTTTATAAAAAATCATTGCTTTTTTTTTAAATTTAAATTTCCCGGGATTCCCGGGAAATCGAATTTTTTATTCCCGTTTCCCGGGAAACAAAATATCACGGGAAACCCCAAACCCTATTCACGACTCAATTGAGTCGTTTCAAATTGAGAACGACTCATCAAAATTTTAGAACATCGAAATAAGTAAATGTATTCCTACAAACTGAAACATTAAAAATTATAATTTTAACGTGTTTCTTGAAATGTTTTCAAAATATTCCTAGTTAAATTTCAAGATTGAATTCAAATACGGATTGATAAAAAAAGAAAACTTGATACTTTTTTAATTTGATAGCAATACAGGCAAATAACCGTATAACGAATCTCAATTTAACGAAAATCCGATATAACGAACATTCAAATTTCTAATATTAAATACCTTATATAGAGAACGTTTCGAAAATGTTGAGCTCGATATAGCGAATGGTAAGAAAAAACAAAACAAAATCAAACAAATAACTATTTTTTGCATTGAAAGCCTTCTATAGCGAACATTTAGAAAATTTTATGCTCAATACTACGAACAAGAAGCAGTAAAGAAAATAAAACCAAAGGAAAAACGTAAGAGTACCGTTACCATATTTCAATGATTACACATATTTATATATGTTTTGATCTTTTTAATTGTGTTTTTAAGAGTGCAAGTATTAACGTGAGTTCACAATATTCTATACCAGGGGTTCTCACAAGATCTTGCTTCGCGACCCCTTTTAGACATATCAATGGTAGTGCGACCCACAACAACTTATATTAACTTAAAAATATAAAATAACCCAAATTTAAACTTTTTTTTTTTTTTTTGAAGTTCTTTATAAAAAAAGTGAAAATAAATGAATTTTTAGCACAAAAAAGGTTAAAATTTCGCTAATTTTAAAACATTTTTATTATATTTTAATAAAAATAAAACTGAATTTTTATTAAAAAAAAATGTTTATTTATTATAAATAAAAAAAATGTTATACATAGTTTTGAGAGAAGTAATTCAAAAGAAATGCGCACGACATCCTACCAATTACAACACAATGTTTTATTCATGACTTTTTCAGTTCCTTGTTTTGGCTTTGTACAGCGTTACCGTTTGGCCCTTTTTTAACCACCTGGCCACTTTTTTGTCCCCTTTTTTAAATGACGACTTTTTTAGACTATGTGCTAAATTACGATAAACTAAGTTGTTTGATATATATATTTTATATTAATTTCAACAAATAAATTAATAATTTTGGGACTGTCTCACAGTATAGATATATAAAAAACCGTGGAGGATTAATAAATGAACTGAAACTGTTGGTAATTAAAAATAATAATAAAGTTTATGAACAGCTATTTATATTATCATATGCCAAATTTTTTGGACTGGATTGAAAAAATAAAAAAAAGATTCGATGAAAACTTATATCAAGTGTTGCCAGTTTAGCGTTTTTAAGGCTAAATCTAGCCTTTTTATTTAGCTTTTAGCCTCAAAATTTTCGTTTTAGCTTCTAGCTTTTTCTCTAGCTTTTTTTCATTCTTAACATAGCTTTAAAAGGCTAAAAATTTACTAATTTTATTTTTACAGTATCATCAATTTAAGCAGTTTTGTGTATTAATTCGCACAAAAAATCTAAATTATTTATATGTAACGAAAATTTTCTCCTGCGGCGCTTCATTCTACAAGAATATTTTAATTATTTTTTTTTACAAACTTTATTACCCATAGGAATCATTTATGTTATATTTATAAATTCACTAATATATCCTTAAGAAATAGCAAAATCAAATGAGAACAACAAAATAAATTCGTTTTTAAATAAAACAATATACTTGCTTTTTTCTGGCTTTATTTTTTGGGACATTTAGCCTTTTCTGACCTTTTTTAGCTTCCAATTTAGCTTCTTTTTTTTCTCAAGTCCTGGCAACACTGCTTATATCCTAATTTAAATTTTTACATTCCTTTGAGCAATCCCTCGGGGGAACGTGTTTTTTACTAAATTATCAAAAATAAGAAATAGTGTATCTAACGGACTTTTGACAATACTTGTAGATCCATGCGTTCTATCCTAAATTTTAAAGACTAGAGTACGAGTGAAGAACTCCTACAAAAGTACAGAAGTTTAACTAATTAAAAGAGGATTGTATGTTAACTATTTTTGTGAAAAAATCTTTATTTTTGCAATAATAAAAATTGTTGTAAAATAATAATAAATTGCTTTGTTATTAATAGAACTAAATTTTGTAGTTTTTCTTAAAATACAAAATTTGTTGTTATCAAACAAACAAATTTTAGGAGTTTTTTTAGGTTTTAAAGGAGTTGGCCCCTTTTTTTCAAAAATCCCCTTTTTTTGCCGACTTTTTATTTTGAAATCCCCTTTTTTGGACACTTTTTAAAAATTCTCAACGGTAACGCTGGCTTTGTATAAGAAAGGAGATAGTTTCACATTAAAATGTATGTTGAAGAAAATTGTTCTAATAATGTTAGGGCTTCGGACCGAACAAACGGATAAATTTTTCTGTATTTCTACAAAAAATTGTTTGAAATCAAAATAAAATTAATTTCATGAGTTACTCCTTTTGAAATACATAAATATGGAATATTAAATATAGATATTAATATTAAACGAATTGCTCCGTCTTCAAATTATAAAGTCTTTTAAACAAATTTTATTGTTATAGCCCGATAATTTCTCTGAGAAATAAAAATTTTGATCACTCAGCATTATGACCTCGCACAGCACCTTTAAAGCAAATTTTAACAACTTATTTTCTCATATATTATTCTATGATTGAAATTCGGAAAGCCATTCAACTTTATAAAAAGTTCTTGATATAATTTATTTACAAAAAATTTTGGGTTTCATGTAAAAAACTGATTTACTCAAATAAAAATAATCTGTTTCCTAAAATTAAATTCCATGTTTGAATAGTTTCAAGCATTCATTCGAATTTTTATATAAATTTCTTAATTATAATTACATTAAAAAATTTTGTGTTAAAAAATATTTCTCAAGATGACTTCGGGACCCCCCATGAATACCCTTGCGGACCCCTTGTTGGTCGCGGACCCCCATTCGAGAACCGTTGTTCTAAACAGAAAACGAATTTCATTGAATGAAAAAGTAAAAATATTAGATGAGTGTGACAAAGGTACAAGCCTCAATGAAATTTCCATTAAATATGGAATACCAAAATCTTCAATCTGTACTTTGAAGAAATTTAAAACAAAAATTATAACGAATTTAGAAGCTACAAAAAATGGTTCAAAAAATCGTCTATCTCTAAGAAATGGTGAGTATCCCCTAAATGAGAAGGAGCTTCATCGATGGATTGTAGATCAAAGGAAAAAACACATTCCAGTTAATGGAACTGCTTTAAAAACCAAGGCCATAGAAATACAAAAGCGACTTTATAACGGCGGATTCCACGCAAGTGATGGTTGGCTGTCTCGATATAAAAAAGATTTGGCACAAGACTTCTTAAAGAATGTGGAGAGAAGTTGTCGTCCCGAGCCGATTTAGTGGAACCTTTTAAAAAGGAATTGCAAAAAATTATAGCCGAGCACAATTTAACTCTTGATGCTATTTTGCGGACGAAACCGGTTTATATTGGAAAATGTACCAGATAAAACGTTTGTGCACGATAGTTCTCCAGGTAGAAAGATGTCCAAGGACAGATTGACGCTTTTACTATGCGCCAATGCATCTGGGTCAAAAAAATTAAACCACTTCTCCTTGGAAAGGCAAGAAACCCCGATCATTTCGTAACAAAGTATTGCCAGTAAATTATCTTCATACAAATAAAGCATATATGAATGCTAGGATATTCAAAATTTGGTTCTATGAGATGTTTGTGCCAGAGGTTAGTATTGCCTGTTTCATTGTTGTGTTACAATTTTTTTTCTTTTTCAAAAAATATACTAATATTTTTTTTTAATATGTTTCTATTCAATTACGAATGAAAAAAAAAGTTATTGTTAATTTACATGTAAACTAGGCTGCGTTTTTATGAAAATTGGTCTCATTAAATAAAAAATATGGCAACTTTAAATAGTATTAAAGCTTGGTATCACCTAATATATAACACGTTTCTGAATAGCTGAATGTATATTTATTCGATATACAATCGTGCTTACATACTTCCTGTCTGTATTAATATAAATCCTGAACGAGCTTATAGTTTGTAACACATGTAATAAACTATTCAGAAAAATCTGCTTGATCGTTTTGAATATAGAAAATAAAAATTAAAGAATTTCAACGACCGTAAAAAAATTTACTAAACGTAATAAATATTTTATAAATACAAACAAGACTGTGTAAAGTTTCGAAAAAGGGAACAAATTAAATATAAAGTTAGATGAAAACCAAGTGTAACCAAGGTAATTTATTATTACATAGGAAAATAAGCAATGTAAGAATATGAAATTAATTAAGTTTGTACCACAGGAATTTAATTTTTACGTAATATTAACAACCGACATCTGAAATCTTACATCCTAAACTATACATATACATACATTCGTATATATGATTACAAGGTACGTTTTAGTTACGTGAAGTAAATATGACTTTTTCCTAACCTAAAATTTTCTAAATTTTCTAACCGATTGGTGCTACAGGGTCCTCATTGTAGTATTTTATTCTTAAACAATAAAAGAAAAAAAAAAAAAAAAACACGAAAGAGGGTAAACATAACTCATAAAAAAATATCGTTCTCGTGGTTCACTTTCCATTCACTGGATTTTACAATTTCATTTACACATTGCAATTTTTGGTAGTTCTTTAATATAAACGAAAAAAGAAAAGAACAAAAAGTCTCCAAAACTAAACGGCACTGATGATTGGTAAAGAAACCAAGAAAAAAAAAACATCTTTCATTAATAAAATCGGTCTCATTAATATCAGAAGTTTTTTTTAATCTTCTTTTATTATATATTGTTTATGAATTAATTTATACATATGATTATTACTAGTATTTTAATACACTTAATCCTATTTAGGCGGAAACACAAATGTGAAAAGTAAGGTAATAAATATAAGGTAAATTTACATATAATTTAAGTTAAATTGCTTTGTTTCTTTATACCAATTTTATTTAATTTCAGCTTAAAATAACATGACTCGCAGAATGGCTATTTTTCGTCATCATGAAATACATGTAAAACATGTAATTGTATAAATATAAAAAAAAAAACTATGAAATTAAAATAATAAAAACTAAACATCGCAGCAAAAATAAGAATACAAAAAGGTATTTATATATATTATTACTTTTACTAATTTGTGACCGGACTTGCAAAATTTATTAGGTATATATATATATATATATATATATATATATATATATATATATATATATATATATATATATATATATATATATATATATATATATATATATATATATATATATATATATATATATATATATATATATATATATATATATATATATATATATATATATATTTTTTTTTTTTTTGCATTATTGTAATTATATAATTTTGATTAAAGTATCTAATCTCTAATCTCTAATAAAAAAAGGAAAAAAAAAAATGAATAACTAAATAACGAAATAAAGGGATTGTATTTAATTTCTAACAATATGAAGTGATCGTGTTACAAAAATTTAATTCGAGGGGAAATTTCTTTAAATATAGGGTGTTTTAATTGCCATTGGTGTGCTAGAGTCAACAGCAACTGGGTAGGGAATCAGTGCACCACCAGAATGCCATACGTTTAGTTAAATTACAGTATAGAAACAGTCTGCTTTCTAAGATTATTTCATCAGGAGATGAGGATATTATAATCTTTTTAAAAAATCTCTGTTTGTATGAAGCAACGTCAATGATAAGTCTTGCTTGGAAAAATTTAAAGGCGGATACGTTGGCAAACTGTTGGCATAAAATCTTACAGTCAAACAATGATGATTTTGACGAAGAAGGTGATATTCCATTAGCACAACTATTGCAGAGGGATGAAATTGTCAATATAAGACGCAGCAATAGACTATTAAGTTCAATTTTTCCGGATGTAAGCCTCATTTTTTTAAGAGATTAAATTCGATATTTATGTTTCTATTTTTTATTTTTAGATAACTTTTACTATAGATGATATAAATTATTGGAAAATTACGACGAAAATAATTAACCTGAAGAAATTGTGAATCTTACACAAGAAACTAAAATAAAACATACAGATGCAATAAATTGTTTCTAAACTTGTATTTTATGGAGCCAACAAAACAATATTGATTGTTAAAAATCATTGGTTTTGAGAGAAATCCAGGAAGAAGCTGTCCAAAAAAATTTACAAATAGTACAAAAACAAACTTCAATAAACGATTTCTTTCAGTCTTTCTAACTTGTAGTATATGTACAAATTAATAAGTTTTTTTTATTAGTTTGTTAATATTAAATGTAAAATATTACCTTCATAAAATGAATAACTTTTTTTTATAATACTAAAATAAAATAATTTTTAAAAAGTCTCGACATAACGAATTTTTCGATTTAACGAAAAGGCCTGACAATATATCGTTCGTTAAACCAGGATTTGCCTGTAGTTTTTCTTAAATATTTCTTGGACCCGTTAGCAATAAAACCAAGGTTAGTTACCGTTACCGATACAAAAACATTCTACTTGACTACCTTTACCCCTAAAATACAGTTACCGATATAATTAAAAATACGGTACCGCTAAAATATACATATAACGCTAAAAAACCGTTACCGAAATAGCTCGAAATACCGGTAACGCTAAAATACCGTTGGCGATATTTTTGGGGTTAAGAAATATTATTATTTGTAATAAAGTTGAAATAAAACTTCTAATAAAGTTTTGGCCACCGCAGCTCGTCACTATCATAGTTGGGGGTAGTGCACTAAATTGTGAGTGCATTCCAATCAATCACAACTCACTGAACTACTTTTAGAGAGCTATGATGGTAATTATCAAATTTATAATTGTTTTAGAACAACACTACATAATTTAAAATTTCTTTTAGTGCGTTTTGGAAATCTTATAAGCAGTGTTCCGACTGGCTACTTAAAGCAGTCGCAATTTACTAAACAGTAACTTTTTTACAGCATCTTGCTGAAACAAGATGACTTGATTTAGTTTTCTGCCACATACCAACTGAACACATTTTACTGCTCACACACAAAACTGAAATAAGCAGCATCCAGTTTTTATTTTGCTCAGCAGCCAAATAAAATAAGCGCGCACACTAAAGCGTGAATTAGTTGGTTGTTTATGTGACGTTTCCTCCCGCGAAGGATCGTTTATATTGCATGTATTGTAATACTAAAGGCCGGGTTACTTGGTTGTTTATGTGTTGTTGATGTTCCGTTTATTTACGGGAAGAATTTTGTGCAATTATCCAAAATTAATAACGTGATATATGTTTTTGACATTTGTTAGCAAAAACACAGAGTTACCATAAATTATTTACTAGAAAACGCCTAAAAATGCAACTCTGATTGAAAACAAACATACCAAATATTTATCTATTTAATTATTTGTGTAAGTTAAAGGATTTTAAACGGAATGAATTAAAAAAATTAATTTTAAGAGCGAACCACGGCTCCTTATTTTAAATAAATAAAAATTCAGACACTCACAATTTGATTTAAACAATTTCTATTTTATTCAATTCAAACATTCACAGGATTTTTAATATTAAAAACTTATCACCTTTATTAATTTTAAAATTGACAAAATATTAATTATTAATTCAGGAGTTAAAATTCAGCTCGACGTTCGATTGGATTCGCACCGCAACCAAGACTGACCATTTCAGGCCAGCTTTGTTGGCTCATTCTCATGAAACGATCACGTTGCACCTACATGTGCAAGTATGCAGACGCTGACTGTGTAAAATTAGTTTCTCACAGAATTATTGCAAGAAGACAATTTTATAATTGGATCGGATGCGCGTGTAAAAGTAAAAATATAAAAAGAGCTGACAATTAATTATTTTTTAGGCGGCAGTGTTGCCAGCGGTGTTAACTCCTCCCTCCTTAAATGTCTGCGTCCCGCAGATCTCGGAATCTACTGTTGATAGTTGGACTCGTACTTTTGGGAGATTCAATTTTTTTGTTTGTTGGTACCAAAGCCATCCAACGCAAAAGATTATGAAGGCAGTAATAATTACGTTGATTCCAATAGTGCTTTCAAATTTTGTTCCTAGCTGGTTTAATCGGTTTATATTGTTCAGGCTCACTCCATGGACGTATTTGATGTCCAGCAGCAGGTCGTCATGAGTTACGTTCGCTAGTACGGGTGGTAAGGCTTGAATCTTTGTAATAGAACTGCTTGAATACGTATGGTTCCTTATCACTATTGACTCATTAGAAAACTGCAGGAGATAGCTACCATTCAGATATTCAGTTTTGTCATTTGACTCAACCAAACCCTTAAAGTTCGTTAAAAAGATAACATCGTCACTCAACAATTCGACAATTTCCTCCTGGGTAAGTCTATATTTGCACCTTGCTGATCCTCCCTTAAGAATACGGCTTAAGCAGTCCTCGTCTTCTAATTTAGTTAGAGATGATCTTTTGCAAACTGTTGAATTATTAATTAAAAGGCAGTTACCCTTGATGCCATAAGTCTCGGCTTCATTGACAAGCACCTTTTCAAACGGCAATTCTACTTGCTTTCCTTCAACAATAGCGGCTCTAGTAAGAAGTAAATTATAGAAGCTTCTTTCAAGCTTTGGAATAGATAGGATGTATAAAAGCAATGAGCCGTTCGTATAAATTGATGGCGTTCCGTACTCCACTGCTTCTATCGCATTGTTGTAAGGCAAGGTTTCCAATTCGTCAATTATTCTATTTATTTCTGATTGATCCAGTAGATTAGTGTTGACAATTCCGCTCTTAGCCAACTGACAAGCTCGAACAATTTCGTTTATTTCGTCCTTTAAGATAATTATTTCATTGATGGTACTCTGCTCTAATAAGGTGTATTCTTTTCCGCTCGTAATGTTATTTAATCTAGAGGCAATTTCATTAATCTTTTTCACTGCTTGATTTGTAGTTTGCTGAAGCTCTTAATTTAATTAATTAATTTTATATTGCTCATTGTTGTTCGCGATGATATTCTCTTGGCTCTCAAGTACCCTGTTCCAATCTGTAGCATCAGGGCTTCCAGCTACCCATTTCCAGGCCGATCCGATCCAATCGATTGATCTTTGCGATCTTCTTTTTGCATTTGTCAGTTCATCAAGGCGTTCTTGCATTTGCGACATGTGGTGCAAAATGAATTCTTTATTTTTACTCGGTGGAATGTTCTTCAGTATAAGAGATGATATATTGGTTGTCATTTCCCTATACTCCTCCAAATTAATAACGTGAATTAACTTAAAGTTTCCATCGACTATCCATCCCTTTCCAACCTTGAGTGAAACCACAGGTGTTTTGTATTGGTAGATTTGTAAGCTGCTCACAAAAGCAATCAGGTTGAGTATGGTCAAAAGAAACTTGAAATGCATGATTAAAATAAATGTAATTTCTAGAAAAAATATAAATTTAATATGTAATTGAAAATGGGGTGATGTCATGACAATGAAATGTTTAAATGTTGTTTAATATGGCTTAATTTTAGTAGTAGTTCTTTGTAAAAGTACCCTTCCCCTTTTTTTTTTTTTTTTCATTTTTCAATCCTTCTTAATTGTCTTATTATTCTATATATTTAAGAAGTTATTGAAGTTTTAATTATTCGAATAAGTGAGACGAAGAAGGATCTGTAACTATTTATTGAACAACATTTTTGCTTGGACTTTGTCCATTCAAATTTTTTATATGTTCTTTGTGAATTTTTCTTCCACTCCTTGTCAGCACAGTTACCCTATTATCTTTTTCGACTACTTCCTTTCTATATAAAGCTTTGTCTTTACCCTTAATAGTTTTAATAGCTACGTAAATTCTATCGCCCTTCCTATATTTTTTAGGGCTTTGTCTTTTTCTATTCATTTTTGCATTGCGAACTGCCAAGTTTCTTTTAAGCAAATGTCTAAGATCGGTATTAACTCTCTTTTGTTCTGATAATAACCTTTCAAAGTTTGCACCGTTGATTCTATTAAAAAATAAGTCACGAGGTCTTTTCTTTGTTGTCGAATGAATGGTATTATTGTACCTATCAAGACAGATTTCAATTAATTCTTTTACTGATAGATCTGGGTATTCAACTCTTAAACATCTATAGATTTCGATAATTGTTGAATGTAGCCTCTCCATCTGTCCGTTCACCTCGCTTCGTTGTGTTGGCGTGAGGTATAATTTTATACCTAATGACTTAATGAAAGTTTCAACCAAAGGACTTAAAAAGCTACATTCATTGTCAGTGACAAGAATTTTAGGCACTGTAAAATAATGCAAAACTTTTATTAGTTTTCTCCTGATTTGAAATAAAGATCTATCCTTGATACTAAAAAATTTGGCAAACTTTGTACTTGTCTATACATGTTATAAATTTCTGTCCCTGAATCTCCATAATGTCCATATGAAGAATCTCGCATGGATATTTAGGATCAGGCGTCTGTTGACGTTGTATCTGCGGAGGTTTCCTATCGTATTTGCATTTATTACAGACATCGCAACCGGCAACGTATTTCCTAATACTAGCGCGCATATACGGAAAATAATATTGTTCCAGAATTTGTTCTCCATTTTCCCTAGGATTACGGTGTGCTCTTCTATGCTCAGTTTCTATTATTTCAAATTGGCGTTCTTTTGAAGTAATGTCTGCGACTAGTTTTCGCGCAATTCTAATTTTATATTCAGAAAAATTATCAATGTAAACTTCCTGTAAAACACCAAGAAGACTTTCCGGTGCTTTTACTCCATTGACGATGTTTGGACGAAGTTTTTCTTTGAGCAAAGTTGTAAGTTCCTCCTTAGACCAATCTTTTGAGGATATGAAATGTCTGGTATATCCACGATGTGGCTCCTCAATAGCTGCCATATCCATTCCAACTCCTATTACAATCTGATTTCTAAAGACATTTATGGGTGCCTCAACATGCGGCATCAAGTCGGAGGCATCTTGTTCAGCACTGTGAATTGTTGCCACTGACGAAAGGTCGTCGTCCTCTTGGCCTTCTGAAGCAGTAAGAGTTTCAACCGAATTCATATCCATTCCCTCGCTTGCTGTGTCAGTGGAGGAATGATATAAATAATTTGAAATGGTTTTTAATCTTGAAAGCGCATCTGCCACGTGGTTTGATTTACCAGGTTTGTAAATCAACTCGTGGTTGTATTCCTCTATCCGCGCTTTCCATCTTTTCAATTTGGCATTAAAGTTTCTATTTCCTAGTGCAAAAGTTAAGGGTTGATGATCAGTATAAATCCTGATCTTTTTCGCACCATATAAATAGTTTCTAAGATTGTCTAAAGCCCACACAATGGCGAGCATTTCTTTCTCATTCGTGGCGTAATTTTCCTCAGTTTTGCTGAGCGATCGAGAAATGTAAGCTATTGGTCTGTCTTTGCCAAGTTCGCCTTGAGACAAAACGGCACCTAGCGCAGTGTTAGACGCATCCGTTGTCAAATTAAACGGTTTTTCGAAGTCTGGGAAAGAAAGAATTTCGGCTGTGGTCAACATAGATTTGAGTTTGTTAAATGACTTTAAGGATTCATTATTTAAAGTAATTGGCACTTTCCTGGACTGGGTGGCTTTAACCTGTGCATATTCTCCTCTTGTGAGGTTCGTTAAAGGTTTGGCTACCTTTGCATAATCACGAATGAACCTCCTATAGTAAGAGGTCATCCCCAAAAAACTCTTCAATTCCTTCAAGTTTGTAGGTGGCAATAAATTTTCAATGGATTTAACTTTAGCAGGATCTGGTTTAATTCCTTCAGACCCCACAATATAACCAAGAAATTCTACCTCAGTTTTCATAAAATGAGTTTTATCGAGGTTAACCTTAAGATTTGCTTCCCGCAGCCGTGCAAAGATTGTATCTATGTTCTTCAAATGATTATCTATACTTTCGCCGATTACGATGATGTCGTCAATGTAGACGAAACAAATTCTTCCTATGAACTCGCGGAGGACATCGTCTATCATCCTCTGAAATATTGCAGGAGCGTTCTTCAGACCAAACGGCAACCTCAAGAATTCAAACTTACCATTCGCTGTGGAAAAGGCAGTTTTTGGGATATCCTTTGGCTTCATCGCTATTTGATGAAAGCCCGACGTAAGGTCTATTGTTGTAAAAAACTTTGCTTTCCCTAAACTTGCTAAAGTGGACGTAATGTCTGGAATAGGATAGGTATCTGCGATTGTTACGGCGTTAAAACGCTTAAAGTCTACTACCATTCGATATTGCTTTTCGCCGTTGGGTTTCGGTTTTTTGGGCACGACCCAAATAGGGGAATTATATGGACTTTTGGACGGTCGGATTACTCCCTCCGAAAGGAGTTCCTTGATCTGCTTTTCCACTTCTTCCCTCATACAAACTGGGTAAGGGTAACTTTTTGTATAAATTGGTTCTTCAGTACTTGTTCTTATTTCTGCCTGAACATTTGTAGAGGCAAGTTCACTACCATCAAGTGGTCCAAAAAGTGGAGTGTTTTTTTTAACAAGCTCTTCAATTCTCATCCTAACTTTTGGAACATGTTCATCACCTAATATATAATTTGACTCTGTAGCTTCTTTCTCTTTTAACGGAATCTTATATCTATTTTTCAAAACTAAAATATTTTCTTTTCTATCCACTAAAGCATCTAACTCCTTGAGGGTGTCGTCACCAATTATTCCATCAAATGCCTTTAATTCAGGCAATACATAAAACTGAATAGGTTCATCTATTCCTAAAAATTTAAAGAATGGCCCAATCACTTTCCTATCTATATTTACATCTCCTCCAACTGATCGCACTTTTATTGGATTTACTAAATTTATACTACCATGTGATAACTTTGGGCCGCAAAAGTTTTTGTTAGAGCCAGTGTCGATCAAAAAACATAAAAGATCACCAGTAGCCGAAGGATATTCTATATAGGGTAGGCTTGAGGGCCTTCTCCCATAAAATTTACTTCACCTACGGTTTCCTCTTGACGAGTATCATTTTCCAAACCATTCTCAGCTATGTGGTCATCATCAGAAAAGGTTTCTATGTGGTAAAGCTTGGGCTGTTTATTCCTCGTGTTCATTTCATATGAACCTCTTTTTTCGGTTGTCCTCGGATTGTTGATGTAGTTTACTTGCCGCGATTGAATGGATCTGTCCACCTCCATCGGTTCATGCTTAATGGCTGGATACCGTGATGGTAACGCGGGCCTATTATAATTGGAATACTTGTTCACTTGGAAATTAGGAACGTTATTGTAGTTTTGGAAATTTCTAGGGCGAGAGCTTTGATTCTGCCAGCTTGATCGTGGTGGAAATGATTTAGGTGGTCTTGAAGGACCAGGACGATAAGTTGGCTCTGTTGAGACGGACTCATAAGGCTTAGTTCTCGCATAAATAATGTTGTTTCGCATAGTTAAGTTTTGTAGTTCTAAACAAGCGGAATATGCTTCCGGGAGCGTTCCTGGACGCTGAATAATAATCATTCGCGAAAGGTCTGGTTTTAGTCCGCGTATAAAGATGTCCAATGACCTATTCCTGTAAGTTCCAACTAGAGCTTTTATAGTTTCTTCGCTGTAAGACTCCGTCTTAAGCTTATTAATGATTAGGGATAGTTGGTGATTGACCGTTGAATAGAACTCATCAACGGTCGAGTTTCCTTGGGAGAGTTGGTTCAGCTGATGTTCTAGAGTCTGTATATCACGCTTATCTGCGTAATGCAGCGAAAGTATTCTTTTAATCTCAGCCCAATCACTGTCAAATACGTTGTAAGACACAAGAGCTGTGTCCGCAGCACCAACAATTTTCTGGCGCACGCTTTGAATAATAGCGCGGTATATGGGTTTTTCTTTCACTATTTCAAAATCTTTTAGGATTGTTTCTACTGAGTGTACCCACGAAACGTACTGAGTTGGGTTACCCTCAAATGTTCTTAGCTCCTTAACGCTGTCTGGCAACCTGCTTATATCCTTCAAATCTGTTTCCGTACGTGGTCGCTGGAGAGATCCTTCTTCCGACACATATGTCACATCCTGCCTATTTTCTAGATGCTCCAACCTACTCAAAACTTGTCCAAGTGCATTATTGCTTAGACTCGCTTCTATTGTCCCTATCCTAGCTTCTACTGACTTGATCTGTTCCATAAATCTGTTTATGGCTCCAGTCATAGTGATCACTGTTGTTTTTAATTCTTCCATTCTACCTTAGGTCTTATGCTATTAACTGACTGACAAGGAAAAAGAAATTTCACTCACCTTAAGTACCCGAAATTCTGGCTGAAAATCCTTGATCGTCGCACTATTCACTTCACCTAACTTATTTTTCAATATTTTTCAATATATTTTAAATACTTTCTTTATTTAAGAATTTTTTATTCTTTTCCCCTTTGCGGGATTTAAATTTTTCAAAATTTTAATAAATTTCAATAAATTCTTTATTTCCGATTCTTTATTATATTTTCCTTTTTTTTTTTCTCTTTTCGACAATTATTTATTTATTTAACAATTTCTTTTTGGACAATTATTTATTCTTTAAACTTTTCTTTAACAATATTATATTTTCCTTTTTTTCTCCTTTCGACAATTATTTATTTATTTAACAATTTCTTTTTGGACAATTATTTATTCTTTAAACTTTTCTTTAACAATTTATTTTTGGACAATTATTTATTTTTTAAACTTTTCTTTTGTACAACAATTATTTCACTTTCAATTTTGTATTTTATTTTCTCTCTTTTTTAGTTACTTTTTCCTTTGTTGAAAATCTTGTATTTATATATATTTCCCTATTTCAATTATTATATTTGGGATGAAAGGTAAATAAATTACCCTTTTACAATGAGTCTTGGCTACGTTTCGCGGCGCGACGCGTCCGTTTAAAACCCTTTGCTCCTCGCGAAAGCTCCGTATGATTCCAGTTTGGAACTCCACCACTATTTTCCGTGGATTCCTACTATGGTACGGTTCACTTCACGTTCGCCTCGGTAACCTTCTGTGATTCTTTTATCTTTACCACCAGGGATACCGGATTAGCGAAGGAGGAGTTTTAATATTTATAAAAACTTTTTTGTTTTATAAGCCCTGGAGGGATACGTATATTTCGCAGGACTGTTATTACTTTATAAATATATTTCCCGAGGGAAATATTTCTTACTTTTTATTTCAAGGACTCCGTACCTTTAAACAGGGTCCCTGCTCGGGCGCCAGTTAAAGGATTTTAAACGGAATGAATTAAAAAAATTAATTTTAAGAGCGAACCACGGCTCCTTATTTTAAATAAATAAAAATTCAGACACTCACAATTTGATTTAAACAATTTCTATTTTATTCAATTCAAACATTCACAGGATTTTTAATATTAAAAACTTATCACCTTTATTAATTTTAAAATTGACAAAATATTAATTATTAATTCAGGAGTTAAAATTCAGCTCGACGTTCGATTGGATTCGCACCGCAACCAAGACTGACCATTTCAGGCCAGCTTTGTTGGCTCATTCTCATGAAACGATCACGTTGCACCTACATGTGCAAGTATGCAGACGCTGACTGTGTAAAATTAGTTTCTCACAGAATTTTTGCAAGAAGACAATTTTATAATTGGATCGGATGCGCGTGTAAAAGTAAAAATATGAAAAGAGCTGACAATTAATTATTTTTTAGGCGGCAGTGTTGCCAGCGGTGTTAACTTGTATTTAATTATTTTTGTTTATTTATTTCTTTATTTATTTAGTGGTTTTTCCTTTTTATTTCGTTAAGCATTTGTTTATTTGTAAAAAAAGTTATTATTTGGCAACACTGCTAACAACTATCACGGAACAACGCATAGTAAAATAATAAAGTACTCGCACATCTACAAAAACAAAAATTGCTTGTATTTTGTTAGTGTAAAACTACTGCCCATAATGTCAGAATGCTTTGAACGGAAAAATGAGAGAACGAAAGAGAGCAAGAGAAAAAAACTCAAAAAATATTTTACATGTGAATACAAAAACAATTTGACAGTACCGCGAGGTTTGCCAATGAAAAAATTGTAAAACAGCTGGTCTTACGAGTATACTTTATTATTATACTATGGGAACAACGCAAGAAAATTCTGTTTTCAACAGAATCAGACATCACATCGTCAAGTTTTTATAATTGTTAGCATTACAATACACGCAATATAAACGCTCAGCTTGTTAAGAGTGAATTAGTTGGTTGTTTATGTGACGTTTCCTCCCGCGAAGGAAACAGCTGATCGTTTATTTTGCTTGTATTGTAATGCTAACAATTATTGAAGCTTGACGTTGATGTGATGCCTGATTCTGTTGAAAACAGAATTTTCTTGCGTTGTTCCGTGACAGTTGTTAGCAGTGTTGCCAAACAATCACTTTTTTCTTACAAAAAAACAAATACTTAACGAAATAAAAAAGAAAATCCATTAAATAAACGAAGAAATAAATGAACAAAAATAATTAACTTTGAGTCTACATTAGAGAAATTTTTATCAAGACAAACGTCAAAATCGGTGCGAATCTACACAAGGTAGCCTCAGTTAAACAGCTGATTATTATTTTTGGTTGTTACAGCTGTCAAACTGCATACATAAAAAACATTAATGAATTCGCCATATTGTTGTTTTTGCACAATTGTTGCCACCTTCCATAAATTCGAGTTCATTTTGACGTTTGTCTTGATAAAAATTTGTCTAATGTAGACTCAAAGTAAATACACAAACAATTAAATAGATAAATATTTGGCATGTTTAATTTCAATCAGAGTTGCATTTTTAGGTTTTTTCTAGCAAATAAGTTATGGTAACTCTGTGTTTTTTCTAACAGATGCCAAAAACATATGTATGTCACGTTATTAATTTTGGATAATTGCACAAAATTCTTCCCGTAAATAAACGGGACATCAACATCACATAAACAACCAACTAACTCGGCCTTTATAAAAACTTCACGTTGATGTGATATCTGATTCTGTTGAAAACAGATTTTTCTTGCGTTGTTCCGTGACAGTTGTTAGCAGTGTTGACAAACAATAACTTTTTTCTTACAAATAAACAAATGCTTAACGAAATAAAAAGGAAAACCCACTAAATAAACAAAGAAATAAATGAACAAAAATAATTAAATGCACAAACAATTAAATAGATAAATATTTGGCATGTTTAATTTTAAACAGAGTT
The DNA here is from genome assembly GCA_951394005.1 of Protophormia terraenovae. Taxonomy (NCBI): domain Eukaryota; kingdom Metazoa; phylum Arthropoda; class Insecta; order Diptera; family Calliphoridae; genus Protophormia; species Protophormia terraenovae. Next base: position 72,771,643 of record OX596073.1, on the reverse strand, counting down.
ACATTTTTAGGCTCTTTCTAGTAAAAAATTTATGGTTACTCTGTGTTTTTGCTAACAAATGTCAAAAACATATGTCACGTTATTAATTTTGGATAATTGCACAAAATTCTTCCCGTAAATAAACGGGACATCAACATCACATAAACAACCAACTAACCCGGCCTTTAGTCGGATTTCAATGTTGTTTTCCGCTCTAAGAGAGAAATGCAAATTAAATGAAGACGGCGTCCAGCAGCGGATTTCATATATATTTTGTTATTGTTTCTTTATATTTTTTGGGTTTGGCAACAACAAAACTACATAATTAAAAAAATATTTATCTTTCTCTCTTAAATTCCATACATAAAAAATATAAGGCAAATCTATCTATCTCTTTCTTTCTTACATAAATTTAATGTAAACCTATGTGATTCATTTTGCAACAACGGCAGAATCCGTTGTGAAATTAAAATAGATTTTAATTTCCAGCGGATTCCGCTGTGTTGTTTTAGTTGCCAAATCTTCATATAAAAAAAAATAATCCGCTAGGTTGTGTTTGGGCTCTTAGCAACGTAAGAACAACTGGATAGTAAGACTATATAGTTCTGTACAGATTATTTACAAAGTTGTTTGGTTTTTGTTTTTACATTTAAGAAGGAAAATGAAGTGGTATGATTTTAAATGAAAAATAAAAAACGGTGCAATAAAATTCTATGAATTTTTTTAAAGATATTGTATGTATGTAGATTTGTTTATTTTAAATAAAATGAACGTTTTTCATTTAAGAAATATATTTATTTTCAATTTATTAAAAATGTTCATATACAGTAGTTTTGACTTACCTGCATCTCACTTAAGAGCATTTTGCATATAAGTGCACAAAATTTGTGTTTTGTATATTTATTTTACCAAGCTCCTCATAAATTCTTTAATTTAAGTGCATTGTTCATACCTGCACATTTAAGATAAATGCCTGATTCTTTCGGGAGCAGTAGCTAGTTTTCATAAAAAATATCACTTAGCTGTCTAATACAAAATTAAATCGAAACAAAATCGGAAAAAACGATTTTGGATAAAAAATGTTGTAAACTTCACAATAATATTAAAAGTTGCAATAATAGGAAAAATGTTTTTGTTTTAATAAATATGAAATGAATTAAAAATAATACCTACAAACATGTTAGTTTTTTATTTCATAAAAATTATTTGTTGTTAAATGCACTTACCAGCATCAATGTCAGGTAAGTGCATTAAAATTTTTTTGACTTACCTGCACAAAATATAGTGCAAAAGTTGGATGTGCAGGTAAGTCAAAATTACTGTACACACATTTTATAAAAAATATTAGATAGTATTTTATATTAGTAGATGGTAAATTAATATTAAGAAAATATTAAATGTTGTACAAATTAAAGAAAAAAATTTGTACAAAATTGTTGTTGAATAGGAAGAAAATTATTATATTTTGTTATTTTGTATAATTTGCTTTGTTTTGATACATTAAAGAAATTTGCAATTAGGCTTAACTTTTGGAATTAAACAATAAAAACAATATTTAATGTAATTTAAAGCATTAAATTGTTCGCTTTTTAAAATAAAGGGCGGTCCGAAGAGTTTTTTATCATTTTCAAAATGCAATAACTCAAAAACTAATAAATATATTTTCATAACCTAACCTAACTGATATAAGTCCAAATAATATGTGTATAAAAAATTATATTGGTAGGAATTGTACTAAATTATAACAAAAATATTTTTTTTTTTTTCATCTAAATTTATTTATTGGATCTTCACTAATTAAGTGAACTAACAATAAGTAATTCAAATCTTAACTCTAAATCTTAATTTATATTATGTCCAACGAAAAACTATATGTAATCAAAGAGTTTAGCTTAGGCGGAGGTCTGTTGTGTTCCTTCTTCTCAAGCGGTTGTAGCCATCGCTTCTTATTATGTTTCGAGCAAGTTGGTTAGGGTGTACTTCAAGCTTCCTCAAATAGGATTCTGCGTATTTTCTTATTTCATTTTTAACAATAGGAACATTGAGGTCCTTGTGAATATTATAATTTTTTATATACCAGGGTGCTGCGGTTATCATTCGAAGTATTTTATTTTGGAATCTTTGAATTTTTTCAACATTTGAAGCTGAGGCCGTGCCCCATAGTTGGATACCATAGCACCATATTGGCTTTATAATTGAGTTATAGATCAACAGTTTGCAGTCCAGACTTAATTTAGAATTTCTACCAATTAGCCAGTTAATCTGAAGTGATTTCAACTTCATTTGGGTTAATTTTTTATCTATGTGTGATTTCCACGTAAGACGTCGATCTAGATGCATACCAAGGTATTTTACTTCCGTTTGTTGGGGTATAATCTGATTATTTATCAGGATTGGGGGGCACGAATCTCTCCGCAATGTGAATGTAATATGTATACATTTCTGTTCATTCACTTTTATTCTCCATTGCTTCAACCATTTTTCTAAAAATAGTATATGATCCTGCAAGAGTTTAGATGCTTCTTCGGGGTTTTCATGAACGCCTAGTATAGCTGTGTCATCTGCAAATGTTGATATATGGGTTCGACTATTAGTTGGCATATCAGAAGTGTATATTAAATATAAAAAGGGACCCAGTATACTTCCTTGGGGTACACCTGCTTCAATGGACTGCGGTGAGCTTATAAAGTCTCCCTCTTCAAGAACAAACTTTCGATGAGTTAAATAGCTTTCTAACAGCTTATGCGTATTTGTGGGTAAATGTTGTTTAATTTTAAATAATAATCCTTCGTGCCATACTTTATCGAAGGCTTGAGAAACGTCAATGAAGAGAGCAGAGCAATATTTCTTTTCTTCAAATGCCTTAGATATAACATTTATAAGCCTGTGAGTTTCTCTAAAACCAAATTGATGTGTTGGAATACAATCGAAACGATTCACTATCGGTTTAAATTTTTTCATTAATAGCTTCTCAAATAGCTTTGATATATTCAACAACAGGCTAATAGACCTATACGATTCTACTTTAGTGTGATCTTTTCCGGGCTTAGGTATAATTGTAACCAATGAGACCTTCCATTCTGGTGGATAATATTTAAGGCGTAATATAGCATTAAAAATAAAAAGTATTATTCTTATTGCTACTCGAGGTAGCTCCAAAAGCATTTTGTTACTGATCTTGTCAATACGAGGTGCTTTTTTGGAGTTTAAATCAACAATAGCCTTGTCGATCTCTCGAATTTCAAAAAAAGGGGTTCAACTGCTCTAAAACGGGGTACAACAAGTGGCAACTCCATTATGTCATCTGATAAATTTGGGGAAAACACGTTCTTTAGATGATTAACGGTATTATTTCTTGCCCAGCTTCCATTTGTATTTCGTAGAGGGGGCCTACTTATAACTGGTATTTTTAACTTCTTCGTAGCTCGCCATAGTGAGTAATTTTAATACGGGGTGGCATCTAGGTTTTCCAAATATTGATTCAGTGATTCAGTTTTTTTATACTCTAGTAGCTTATTAAGGCGCTTTTGGCATTCTCTTAGCTTCGATTTGAGTTGAGGGGATCTGTGCAGTTGCCACTCTCTTCGAACTCTTCTTTTTTCAGTCAAGAGCCGTTCGACATCCACAGAACAAATTCTATTATATCTGTTTTGTCGGGGAGTTTGGGTAGCATGTTCAGCAGCAAGTTTTGAACTTTTTTCAAAATCATTGAGAGAGAGATCGATATTTTCTGGTGTTCTCAGCGATATATTTTCTGTGCAAGGAGTGCTAATATATTTTTTATATTTCAACAAGTTTATTCTTGTGTTAGATATCGCTGAGATACCAGCGGGGTCTACAATTTCTCGGGGGTTCAATATAGTAACAAAATTGGGTGAATGATCTGAAGATAATTCTAATGAAGATTTAACATGAATTAATTCCCTTGGTAAATTTCTCGTGACAGCGAAATCGATAACTACAATCTATTATATCTGTTTTGTCGGGGGGTTTGGGTAGCATGTTCAGCAGCAAGTTTTAAACTTTTTCAAAATCATTGAGAGAGAGATCGATATCTTCTGGTGTTCTCAGCGATATATTTTCTGTGCAATGAGTGCTAATATATTTTTTATATTTCAACAAGTTTATTCTTGTGTTAGATATCGCTGAGATACCAGTGGGGTTTACAATTTCTCGGGGGCTCAATATAGTAACAAAATTGGGTGAATGATCTGAAGATAATTCTAATGAAGATTTAACATGAATTAATTCCCTTGGTAAATTTCTCGTGACAGCGAAATCGATAACATCCGGTATTTTATTTGGGTCAGTAGGCCAGTATTTTGATTTTCTGAAATTGAAAACCTGGGGGGTGAATATATTGACGAAATCACTAAGTTTCTATAACAATCATCAATACAGATTGTTGTAGCTTGAAGATAATCTTCACGAAGATCACACATTAAGTAGTGTTTGATACGGGTTTTTATTAAAATGCCGGAGCCTCCACATGCTCTATCTCTTGGATCTTTAGTGTCATAAAAAGCATATCCATTTATCCTTAATAAGCTTCTGGACGTCAAATGGGTTTCCGAGACTAACATTATATCTAGATCATGACTTCTAAGAAAATATTCGAGTTCATTTTTGTGTTGGCGAATGCCGTTGGCGTTCCAAAAACTTATTTTTAGGCAGTTCATGGTTTGTTCAGCACAGCTTGCAATAACATAGATTGCATTTTAAGCATTTCTTGCATCGTATTGCTCATTGAATTTGTGAAATTATTTACCGATTGAACGAGAGAGTTGTCGATTGTTGCTTCTAGCCGGGTAAAATTGAAAGCGGGCATTTGCTCTTTTACCTCTGGGTTCAAATTGTGATTAAATTTATTTTGGTGTCGATAGTCCTGCGGTAAAGCTTGGTTGTTCTTAAGGATGTTTGCGAACGAGGCTTTATCGTCAGAGGACTGTTGTAACGGTGGGTAATTTACCTTGAGGGTATTTAGTGGTTGAACGGGGGAAATTCTCAAATTCTGGCTTAATGATTTTTTAACGATAGAGTATACAGGACAGCCTCTGTAGTTTGCAGTATGGTTTCCTCCACAATTACTACATTTTTTTAACTTAGAATCATCTTTAGATTTACTACATTACGATGAATTGTGTAACTCTCCACAAACAACACATACGTGTGGCAATCTGCAATAAGCCTTGGTATGACCAAATTCTTGACAATTTATACATTGGACTGGGCCCGATCGTTTATGTGGTTCTTCTACAATGATTTTGCGGTGTAATAAGTATTTTATATTATAAATAGGGTGAGTTTAATTTTTTTTCAGTTTCATATCGCCGGGTTCTAATTCCACACGGAAGAGCGGTTGAGGAATTTTCTCCCGATTTCGAATGTTCATAACATTTTTTATCTTGAAGCCTTTGAAATCAAGAAAAGCTTGGAGGACAGCTTTTCTTGATTTCAACAGGTTCGACACTAGAGTCAACTCCCTTTATAACAATCTGTAGATCCTTGCTACCCTTCAGTTGATAAGTACAAAAACTTTTCTTATGGGTTTCGAAATCTGACACAACTTTACGATAATCGTTTTCGCTATTTACCTGTATTTTGGTCTCATGAATTGTACCTCTTTTAATGGGGGTGACATAAAATGAGTTTTCACCTATCAATGAAATCAAATTTCGAATCAAAGTGTTCGAGTTAATTTCTCTTAAATAAATAGGTGGTGGTTTGGCTTGCCTAATTATATTAGAGGGCTCATTGCTCTCACATTGCAAAATAGAAAAACGATTTTCATTGTTCGGTCTATCAAAGTTACTATCTTTAGATAATTTTGCCAAGGGTGCTATTTTCGAGGACTTAGGGCTTCGTCCTCGTTTTAAAACTGTAATGTAACGATCCATTCCAACTTGAATTTAATATTTTTGGTCACTATTTAAAGGGTGCCCAATCTTGGGTATAGCACCAGTTGAAGGGTTAATTGTTTCTGTACTTACTGTGAATGATTTCTTTTCTGAAGTTGATTTACCTAGCATAACTTCAGGCGCAGATAAAACATTATTGTTTTCTGGCAACTTTCTATCAACAGCTGAGTTGCTTTCTTCAAGGCCCAACCAGTCAACTTTCCAACGCAACGCAGAATAAAGAAAAGTAGCGTGAAACATTTTGTACAACCAGTCAACAAAAGAAAACGTATCATATGCTTTTGAACATTCATTGTGTAAACAACTCTGTTTTTCGGTTATTTTGTGAACAAAATAAACTACAGGGTTGTTTAAAACTTACGCAGCTACGTAAAAATCTATTTTCTGTAGATTTCTGCGATACGCTACCTAGAATTTTTGTGTCAATAGCTACATACACACATCTGCATAAAGCAGATTGAAACAGCTGATTGCGATACGATAATTTTTAGTTGAGTGGTTGGGGCTTTAGTTGAACAATTATTAATTGTCAACAAAGCGGGGGAGCAGGAGCGAGCACGATTGAAAGGTTTGGCGGTTAAATACAAGCTGTCATCAGTTCTTTTATTTGTTTTATTTATTAAATTATCATCAACATTCACAGTCACATATGCATTTCTGCCGTTTACACTAAGCCTTCGCTCATTAGTATTTGCGTTTAAGAGACTCATAAAGAGTGTATGCAAATACTTTTATGAACACTTGTGTTCTTTATTTTAATTAAGATTACACAAATAAACACACAAAGAAATATGAAATTAATGGCACAGATTATATTTAATTTCTTTTTCAATTTAAATAGGGCTTTATTCTATTTTTATTTAAAATATTTTATAAAAATAAACGCGTCCATTCGCGTAATATGTATTGTACAGGTATAATTTATATTTTTTACCGATTGTATCATTAAAATAACGATTTAATTCGGAGTAAAGATAAAACACGTCTGTTGAGCTCAAGCAACAATGAAACAAAAGTAATAAGAAAGGAAAACTATTTTTTTGACACTTTCGGTAAAAAATTTGACTTAATTTAAGGTGGGGCTAATTATAATTCTCACGAGCACATTTGAAAAAAAAAAAATATATATTTCAAATATGCAATACATTTGACTATTAAATGGAAAAAAGTTGCTAGTTCTTACTAATTGTACTAATTGATTATACAAGTATATAGAATTTATGTAGAATTTTCTATAGTTTTTCTTCGATAATATTAGTAAGTTAATAGTTGCGAAATATTTTTGCACAAATTTGAACTAAAGCATAAGTACTTGTGAGGACATGCTTTTATTTAAATTTCTAATGGTATGAAAAAACTTGATTCATATTCAAAATAAAAAAACATTATGAGGAATAAAAAAATATATCTAGTAGGGTTTGCTAAATAAGTTTTGAAGAAATAAAAAAATAGAAATTGAATAAAAGAATATAATTATGGAAAGTTCACAAATATTAAATTGAAATAAAAAAAGGAAATTTATATATTGAAATGCAATTGGAATTTTGGAGAAAATTAAACATCTTATTGAAGAAAATCAATTCATTTATATTTGTGCTGAAGACGATGAATTTCATTTGATATAAAACTGGAAGCATCCGTTAATCTCAAACACAGAAAACTTGCCAGAATATTTGTTAATGCAAGAGTCAATAACAGCGGTAATTTTTCAAAATTTGTATCCAAAATTCATTTAAATTATTTAAGAGTGTTAAGATAAATTTTTCGAAACCAAATCTGTAAAAGAACTTTTCCCCATCAATCTCAAATATAACACATAAAGTACAACTTTTGTTTCCTGATAGTTCCAGATTTATCCTGTTATTACTGTTATTACTAGATAATTATTTGACGCTACCTGCTATCCTTATATAATTACAATTTCTTTTAAAAACTATTATTTTAAATATTAACAATAATTTATAAAATATCACTACACACTTATGTTTTAACTTTAATCTAAACACAAATTCACAAAACCATACAAACAAAATAACACATTTCAAATAAATATATTAAAACAATTAATATACAAAAATTTAAAATTTTAATATAAAATATATGGGCAATTATCAAAAATTTTTGATTTTAGCCCTTCAAAAAATATTAATTTTTTTTGATGGCACATTAAAATGTTTTTGTATACAAATGAAGTGACTCCAATGCATATAGAATCAGTTCGCGTTAATCATTTCATGTGCGAAAGTTATGGCGGTTTAAAGTTGAACATATAAAATTTTTTACAAGCTAGAAGTTTATGTACAATTCTGGTCAAAATTACACATAATATCAAAACCTACTGAGCTATTCAAATAAAATTTATGATATTTTCAATATTTGATGGTATTAGTGCAGAATTTTTTAGGGTTTCCTAGTAAAATTTTAAAAAATTTCTTTTCAATAAAAATCACGATTTTTAAAAATTGTGTGAAAAATTTGGATCGAATCTAAGTTATTTCCCCATATATTGATAGAAAATATATTTTGTTAGAGTTTATTACATATAAACGCTTTTTAATATTGTGATCCTTTTTTAACACAAGTAAATATTTGTTGGTCCATAAAATGTTTAACTCTCACGATGTGCCTTAGCGAAATGTGTTTTGACAAAAGTGTCCCGTTTTCAATAATCAACGACATTTCACTTAAATTTATGATCCCAATCAATTATATTTATCGCCGCTCGTATATATCCAACATTTGTTTAAATTGCAATTTTCTGTATAAAAATAAAAAAATAAAAAGTGCAATTTTTGCATAATTTTCAAAAAGTCCATAAAATTTTTGTATTAAATTTATTTTTAATGCTCCTCCGTAAAATGACAAAAAACTAAGTTCACGCAGTAATCCATGCAATTCCATACGAAAATGTGAATGTGCCTCGCGAAAAATTGACTTTTTGAAAAATTTTCCGTCTTGTTTTCCAAACTTTGAGACTACTATCTACTACGTTGACTATTTCGGGCACATCAACGGGATATAGCGCAAAATACGTACAATTGCAACAAGTATCAATCCTTATCCCAAATTTTGTATTCGGTGGAGGGGCGCACAGACCGCGCCCAAAAAACTGAAAAATTTTTAAATTTTGTCATCAAAATTTTACTACCCTGTATTTAGTTGTTGAAAGTCTGCACAACAACAAAGATGGTGCAGTATTTATGTACAAAGTCCGATTAGTTTACTTATGATAGAGTAAGATCAAAAAGTATCAACGCGCGTACAAAAATTGTAGAAGAATGGTAAAAACTTAAGTAGTTTTTATCAGTTTTTCTATATTCTTGAACTTTGAACAACAATCATGGTTAGAAAAAGAAACCTATTATGCTAAAATTTTGCACTGTGTTAGTTTCAAGTCTTGTGAGTTCAGATCTGTAACCAGTTTGTTTAAATCATTACCACAAAAGTTATTAAGGATTTAAGTCAGTTTCAGCCAGGTTAAAAATTTTTGATAATTGCCCATATAAATAACTAAAATCTATAAAAAAAAAGAAAATCAGAAATCAACATCCAAACCCTCAAGCTCCTTTGACAACAGGCCTGCGGTCGTCGGAACGAGAAATTTTGGTGAGTGAGGTATTTTATTATAAATATATTTTAAAAAAAAAAAAGATTTGTATATAATGTTTTAAATTTTAAATTTTACATCCTACACACCGCATTTTCATACATTTAACACACTTTCAAATTATTATTTTTTTGTTAATTTTGTTTTATTGTCAAACACATTACATATAATATATGTTAAATAAACTTGTTTATTGCAATTATGCAACTTTAAATCATTTCGTCATCATTTCACGAAACATTTAGAAACGAAAAGTTAGTATTTAGTGGGTTATTCAGAAGATAGTTGAATGAATAGTTATAGGTCATGGGCGGGTATAGAAAAGGGACAAATAACACCTAGTTCTCTTTCGATAACATTCCATTTACATAATTTTGAGTTTTTTTTATCTTTGGTTTTTATTGTATTTTGAGTTATTTCGGTATTCGTATCTATGGATTAAATGCTACCTTAATTTTAATTTTATAGTAGCGATCTTGTCCATATATTAACAGAAAAGTAAAAGAATCACCCCATTTTCCGAAGAGCTTAGCTGGTATAGAATGTAGCAACGTTTTCTGATAAATATGGAATCGTTTAGGAATCGTTACATAAAATAAATGGCGCCCAGTTTCAGAACTTTTCTTAGTGCAATATTATTATAATTTCATCTTGCTGTTGCTTCAAATATTAAATACACCATAGATTCGAATATGCATTTATGTATTAATTTGTTTGATGTATAAAAAATTTTCTATGTTATATTGACACTTTGGAATATTTGAATTTTGAAATTCTTAACCAAATGTTATATTACACAGAATTGTTATTTTTCTATGGTGTTAAGTTTTGATTAAGATTAGGAATTTTGAGTGATTTATATCGAAATTCTTCTCGCAATTACTTTTCACAAAAGTTGGATTTATGTTATTATTTTTCTAAATTTAAATTTAGTGGATTATGATAGAGATTTTTGTTACTGAGCTTTATGATCGGTTACTTACTCTCATATGAAACTTAATTTCTGTTTTATTTTGATTTTCATTATGATTTTGATTTTGTTTTATTTGAGATCTATATCATACGATATGATATTTACTCATGAAACATTTCAAATCAACCATTTCGTTGCAAATTTTATAATTTTGTAAGGGTTTGTTTATTTTTTTTTATTATTTTAACTTTTGGTGCTAAATGGAGTAGTGAAATGTAATTCAGTTAATTATTTTTTTTTTTCATCTACATTTATCATTAATCATGATCTTGACAAGAAGTCAAGAAAATTTGGCGGATTTAGAGCGTCCTGCTAACGTGAGTTTTATAGTTAATTTAGAACAGGAAAATTCTAGTCAGGCAGCACAAATTAAAAGTAGAGCGAACATCCGAATCAGTACAAGACACAGAACAGACGACAACGGGACATATTTTAAAGTTCATCCGTTGATGAGACCATATCATATTCGGTTAAGAGAATATGAAAAAGCTCGTAGTCGAATATTCGAGAAGGATTCGAGATTTTTATCAGAAACTTAAATCATATAAAGTTTGCATTATTTCATCTATAGTTAACAGAGATTTAGATAATAGACCCTACATAAATATAAAGAGTGCGATCGAAAAAATCTTAACACACGTTTTGCCTCATAACTTTTTTCAGGATCAATATTGAAATTTTAACATTATTAAAAAATTAATAACAACCATGTTGATTTGCAATGATTTTCATCAAAATGAGTGACGAAAAAGATTTACGTGCTACAAATTATTAAAAAATTTCAAAAAAATCCAAATAGGTCCTACAAATAATTGGCCACAGAATTAAATTTATGCCGTCAAACTGTTTATAATGTTATTAAGCTGTATCAGGGGAATTTGGCCATTGATATGAAACCTGGTTCGGAGAGAAAAAAAGGACCACATGGTATTGGGAAGGCCAGAAAATTGAAAGGTTATTGAAAGGAACTCCCAACACATCTGGTAGAAAAGCAGCTCAGTTACCTCAGTGCTTCGACTATTTGGTGCAAAAATTTAAAGCTAATGCAGAGTTGATAATATATAAAGTCCCAAAAGTTCCAAAAAGGAATGCTGCAAAAAATTTAGAAGCCAAAAATAGTACACGGAAATTAAAACCAAATTTCATACAAAAATACTCAAATCGTATAATTGACGAAGAAACGTATGTGGTTGCAGAATTTTCGCAGCTTATGTGTCAAAACTTTTTATTGTTAATGCTCGAGGCAATGTTAAAGATAAGTTTAGAACCCAAATGTAGAAAAAATTTCTTACAAAATTCGTCGTACAACGAGCTTTTTGCAGTTGCGGCAAAACAGGAAAGTCATTTAATACATTCGGATCTATAAATACCAAAATATGCATAAAGAATATTTGCAAAAAAGACTTCTTCCTTTCGTAAGAGAGCACAACGTGTCCACATATTTTTGGACCCATTTGGTATCATGTCACTGCGGTAAGAAAGCTCTAGAGTGGTACCAAAACAATAACATAGTTTTTGTACCAGGAGAGGTCGAATTTCAAAATTGTCCATAGCTTAGACCTGTCGAGAGATATTGAGCTCTTGTGAAAAGTGAATGGAAAGCACAAAAAAGGTGTCCCAAAATACCAAAGATTTTAGAAGAAACTATCAAATCTCTAACGGAAGGGTTACCAAAAATGGTCCATAACTTCATTAGTAGTGGCTAGAACTGTAAAAGTTAAATGTAATAAATTATCAATTAAATAAAAAAAGAATGAAGACTCTAAGATCAACCATTTCCATGTTATTGAATATTATATATGTTAAGATTTTTTCGAACGCACTCCTTAAAAGTTAATGATAATGTGCATTACATAGGGATACCAATCCCGAAATCCCGATCCCTAAAATTCCGGGATTCGGGATTTTGTAATCCCGAAAAATAGACGAAAAAAAATCCAAGGATTTAATTTTCGGGATTTACTGACAAAAATACAATCTAAAAATTTTATTTTTGAAGATAGAAGATTAAATTATTTATAGAAAATGTTCAAAAATATTTTAAAAATCAATTATAACATTATAGGTATGTTCATTTGTATGCTACTCTACTAGTTTTACTCTTTTTGCAAGTATTTTACTCGAAAATCGTTTTTGTGAACATAAAAGTAGTAAACATTTCAAGAGAAAATAATTTTTTCTATATTTTACTTGAATATTTTGTACGAGAAAAACTTGTAAAATAGTTTATTTTCAAATTCAATTAATGCACGTTTAGGTAAATTAGGGGAGGTCCTTGTATGAGGCTTATGGTTAATTATAGTCCAATGTTAAAAAATTTATTTGATTGTTTAAGGTTACAAACGATTGAATTCTGCCACATTTAGGATGTTTAAAAAGGCCAAACTCGAGTCTGGGAAGACAATTATATGGAAGCTAGATGAAATAATGGACAAATGTTGGATTATACAAGTTCTAGATACCAAATTGCGTTAAGTCATCTTCCAAATCAACCTGTAGTTTACATGAATGATCACTAGATTACCCATAAAATGTATGGATTTTACAAAAGTTTTGATTTTGCTTGCTCCACCGGCAGTTTCTGGTAGATGGGGCCAAAAAAATAATATGTGTGCAAAAATTGGGTCGATCGGTCGTAAACCGGCCAGTCGACTTTGACCTTTGTCCTACAACAAGGCTTAAAAGTAACTAATATCTTTATTGCGCTATAACTCTTTAATTTAATATTTTCTTATAAAATACTATATAAGCTTTTCGATTCAGAATAAAATGCAGACATTTTTGACATTTAATTTTTTAGCCTACTATGACTTGTTGTGATGTTATAAGCAATCAAAGTAAAATTTTTTTCATGGACTTTTTTTAAAAAAGCCCTGGTTTCAATATGGGCTTAGCCTGCTAGAAACGGTTTTTATTATTTTGTAGAACAGGATTTGTAGTTTTTATAAATTGATAAGTTTTATCACATTTGCTTAATATATTAGGGTAGATGGACCAAAATCTGAATTTGGGGTATCAATTTTTTACTTATTATACAAATATTGGAACTAAATGTAGGGTGCAGCATGAAATTTTGAATCATTTCAGAGAGTATTTTTAAATAGTTATCAAATTAAACTGCTACTCGAAATTTAGGTGCTGCCGATTATCCAAAAATTGTAAAAGTTAACATGATAATATTTTTACATATAAACAACTTTTTTATCTCTTTTACCTTAAAAATCGGTGATATATATTAAAAATAGATAACATTTCTTACAATAGCTTGGAAATAAATAAAAATATATTTTCAAAAGAACTAGTAAATTAACTTATATGAGTTAAATTCATAGAATAACGGAATTTAATTTTGTTCCGATTCCATGTGATGTATTTTTTGTCTGTCGCTGTTTAGTTTTCTTTCAGAAAGGAATAATTATGCAATTTATTTTATAATTTACCTCTTTTGAGGGTACATGACATCATAAAGGTTAATTAAAAGCAAACCTTTTTATTTCCGTAATACATTGTCTTGAACAGTTACATTGTAATTTTTGATCTCAGTTTCAATGCATTTATCAAGAAGTACATACATGGTATTTAAATATTTACTCAAATACAAGGTTTTATAAACTAATTACTTCCATTCTACATTTTGAAATTCCTCATCATTACTTGCTGTTTTAATTTAAAATTTTTACGAGTAATAATGAACATTTTTATTAATATTACACATAATTACTTACCTTTTTTGCGAGCTGTTGTTAAAAAAATTTTATGTTTTTAATATACTTCTCCGATTTTTAAGGTAAAAGATATAAAAAAGTTGTTTATATGTAAAAATATTAACATGTCAACTTTTACAATTTTTGGTTAATCGGCAACACCTAAATTTAGAGTAGCAGTTTAATTCGATAACTATTTAAAAATATTCTCTGAAATGATTCAAAATTTCATGCTACACCCTACATTTAGTTCCAATATTTGTATAATATAATAAAAATAATAAAAAATCTGAATCGAAGAGCTTATATAATATTTTATCGGAAAATGTTAAATTAAAGAGTTATAGCGCAATAAAGATATTAGTTACTTTTAAGCCTTGTTTTAGGACAAAGGTCAAAGTCGACTGGCCGGTTTAAGACCGATCGACCCAATTTTTGCACACATATTATTTTTATAGCCCCATCTACCAGAAACTGCTGGGGGAGCAAGTAAAATCAAAAATTTTGTATTCATGGGTAATCTAATGATCACTTACTATTGATGATATTCAACAAGAAAATATGTGAAAAATTATCTGCAAAGGAAAAAGACATTCCCTTATTTTAGAGATTTTCAGGTTTCCATTGAATGAGTAAAAATACAAATTTTATTTTTAATTGACAATATAATTTATTTTACCATTTTAAAACGAACAAACCTTATGTCTGGTTTTTAAAAATACAAATGAATTTCTTTAATTGAAATATGTATACAAAATGTTTTTTTTTCCTTATATTTCAAATGTGTTTTCATATGAAATATAAATCCGAATTCCGTAATCCCGAAAAATCCCAGAATCCCGGGATTTGAAATTATGAAATCCCGGGATTTGCAAAATCCAATCCCGTTTGATATCCCTAGTATTATGCTCTGCTTGATAGTGGTGCTAATAGAAGTATAGTTGGTGGCAATTTGGCAATTAAGGTTCAAGACAAGAAAAATTTTCGAAAATTAAATGGAAATAATTATGGATCTTTGGAACGGCTTCTCCGATTTCTATGAAATTTCAAATGGTGATAGTAGAGGTGTAGGCGAGTATAAGTTTTGAGCTTGGACCATATAGACCTACAGATGGCGAGTCCACAGGGTCCCAAAGTTGGACACCTCGGGTATAAAATTTATTAAAAACGATCCTGATTCCTTATATCTGAACCGATTTCAAAGATTTTTATATGGGAGGATTCTGCTAGTTGAGATCTATAAAAAACATCCGCGTATGCATATATTATCTCTTTTAGTTTAAGATATATTGAGCTTCAAAGATTAAAAGTTTTACTTTCTAGCCTCTCTTGGTGAAGTTTTTGGACCAACTGTAGCGAAAAAACTTCACCAAGACAGGCTAAAAAGTAAAACTTAGATCTCAACTAGCAGAATCCTCCCATATAAAAATCTTTGAAATCGGTTCAGATATAAGGAATCAGGATCGTTTTTAATAAATTTTATACCCGAGGTGTCCAAGTTTGGGGCCCTGTGGACTCGCCCTCTGTAGGTCTATATGGTCCAAGCTCAAAACTTAAACTCGCCTACACCTCTACTATCACCATGTGTTCCATAATTATTTCCATTTCATTTTCTGAATCGCACACTGTGCAGCAGACGGACAAAGACAAATTGTTACTAGAAATAACTTACCAAAGACA
This sequence comes from Protophormia terraenovae, assembly GCA_951394005.1. NCBI lineage: Eukaryota > Metazoa > Arthropoda > Insecta > Diptera > Calliphoridae > Protophormia > Protophormia terraenovae. The sequence goes on along the minus strand of OX596073.1, from coordinate 72,755,782 downwards.
AACAAAATTAGTAGAATTTCTTGTGGTACCTACAATACATCAAAACTTAATTTGTGGATATGATTTTTGGACGTTATTTGGACTCAAAATTTTTGTACCAGATATAGGAGAGATTGAGAGAATACAGATCCGGACAAAATAAAACTTACGAATGAACAACAACCAAAATTAGACAGAGTTATTGCAGCGTTTCCTAATTCGGAGGCTGAAGGCTTAGGATGCACGTCGCTTTTAGAACATTACATAGACACCGGCAATGCGAAATCTATAAAACAACGATATTATCCTATCTCACGAAAAACAAAAAGCATTTGACGAACTTAAGAATAGATTGACAACTGCTCCGTTACTAATACACCCAAATTACGAGAAAAGTTTTATTTTGCAATGTGATGCTAGTACCTTTGGGGTAGGAGCAGTTTTAGCACAAGAGGATGATGACGGAACAGAGAGACCAATTGCCTTTATGTCGCAGAAATTAAATAAAGCTCAGAGAAATTACACGATAACTGAACTGCCATTAAAAAATTTGGTCACATAGAAGGGCATGAGTTCAGAGTTGTAACTGACCATGCAAGTTTGAAGTGGTTAATGGGTCAAAAGGACCTTTCAGGACGCTTGGCCAGATGGTCACTAAAACTTCAAGGTTTTAATTTTAAAATTGAGCAGCGCAGTGGAAGACAAAATATTGTCCCGGAAACATTGTCACGGGCACATGAGGGTGAAGATTTTGTGGAGGGCATTGAATTAGAAACACTCCCAGCGATAGATCTAGACTCTAAAGCATTTGATTCTGAAGAGTATTGCAAACTTCGGGAAGACTTTAAAAATTTTTCGTTACCAGATTTTAAAATTATTGAAAAATATATTTATAAACGGACAGAATTTTCTTCAGGCAATTCGGACGAATCAAATTCATGGAAGTTATTTGTTCCAATTGAATTACGGAAGGACGTGATATATTCAGCCTATGATACACCAAATTCATCCCATAGTGGAATTAGTAAGACTCTGGCCTCTTGGCCAAATGGTAAAGACAGAGCGACCTTTTTAACGAATATATATCGACTTAATAGGACCTTTACCTCGGACAAAGAACGGCAATACAAACATTTTGATTATTTTGGACCATTTTTCAAAATTTACATTTTTAGAACCATTAAGGAAACCAAATTCGAATTTTACATTGTTACGGAGTGCAAGAAGTTATTGTTTCAGATAATGGAACGCAGTTTAAAATCAAAGACTTTCAGAAATTTTTAAATGGTTATGGTATCCAACATATTTTTACGGTAGTATATAGTCCCTAAGCCAACGCAAGTGAGCGTGTAAACAGATCAATAAACGAGGCTCTGAGATCATACGTAAGGAATGATCAGAGAAGCTGGGATATATACTTAAGTAGTATAAATTGTGCACTTCGTAACAACATTCACCAGACAATAGGTAAATATCCGTATCAAATCGTTTTTGGACAGAGCATGATAACACATGGAAAATACTATAAACTTTTGGAAAGACTAAACCTTTTGGTAGAAACGGACCTTCAAATTGAACGACAAGACGAGTTTGCGTTAATACGAGATTCTATTAGGGCTTCCATAAAGAAAGCCTATGATAAGAATGCACGTTTATATAATTTGCGGACACGACCTAAAGAATATTTGGTTGGACAGAACGTTATAAGACGCAATTTCAAACAAAGTTCCAGAATTGACTACTATAATTCTAAGTTAGCACCCGTTGGCATAAAAGACAAAATCATTCGAAAAATCGGACAGGTAAATTACGAATTGCAAGACTTGGACAGTGTTGGCATATATCATGCCAAAGACATTTGGACTTGACAAAATATACCAAAGTTTACAAATTTCGATGGATGCTTTTGATTCATATGGGATACAACTAATTCGTTGTCCTTTACAAAACCAGTTGTCGGTTTAGGAATCCGCAAGCTGTTTGTTTTGTGAGGACATGCTTTTATTTAAATTTCCATTGGTATGAAAATACTTGATTCATATTCAAAATAATAAAAAAAAAACATTATGAGGAATAAAAAATATATCTAGTTAATTTTAATTTTATAGTAGCGATCTTGTCCATATATTAACAGAAAAGTAAAAGAATCACCCCATTTTCCGAAGAGTTTAGCTGGTATAGAAAGTAGCAACGTTTTCTGATAAATATGGAATCGTTTAGGAATCAAATAAGAATAAATGATCTCAAAAATTTTTTATATTTGTATAATTATATGTAATCATCTGAATGCTTTATAAATATTGAACAAAATTGACCAATAAATTACAAAGTATTGTAAAACCTGGCGCACAGAAATTATTCTGAGCATGATGGCCCAATTTTCTATTATTTAGAGAAATTTAAGTCTCATAAAGCTAGTCTAGTACCATGTACCCTCAATTTCTACCAACAAATATAGCAAGAACTAACTAAAATTGTATGAGAGAAAACACCGTCAAGTACTTAATTTAAGTGGCTATGTTAACCGACGTGTTATTCTAGTATATGTGTTATTCGTTCAATTAGTGTAGTTTTGATATCAAAAATTTTGAGATATGTTTCCTCTATAACTAAATCATTTAAAACATTTTATTCTCCAAATAAATGTGGGTTTAGTAGATCTCCGACACTTAACAATATAGTACATTAATTTTGAATTTAACTGAAAACCTCTGTGTAGCACATAGATTAGTATTTTTCCAAATTGAAGAGTAAGGTTTTTATATAAAAACGCTAATTATAAAAAAAACGTTTTTTGGATCAAGAGTACAATCACCTTTATAATTGGGTATCATTAGTTTTCCAAAGTGCAAAAACTAGTCGTTTTATATTGTTAAAAAAATACTAAAAGCACTTTCGACCACCCTTTTTTTGTTGGGTGTTCGTTACCCACAAGAGAATTTCACTATAACGAGCAATAGTCTTCGTTCATGCGCTCGGTCAGAATTAGATTATAATTTGTAATTGTATTATAATTATTCAATAAATGATAATAAAATAAGGAGATTTTGCTCTTATTTGAATTGTTTTTTTTTTTATTATTTGAATTGTTTTTGCACATCGGTTGTACTTCTCATTGTTGTACGATTTTTATATCTACAGAAATTCGCAATAATTGGGGTCTTTCTATATTTCTTTAACGCAGTGAAGTAAACATTTCTTAAGTAGTCTTGGTTACACCAGTTCTTTTACGATATGTTTTAAAATTATTCTTGGATGGATAATAAAATGAGCACTTTCAAGAAAGGAACTTTTTTTTAAACAAGTATTTTATTTTAAAATTTAAGTTAATTGATATAATTTGGAAAGACAAAATAAATTGTAAATTGTTTCTCTTACATACATAGAAAATCAAACGTTTTATATACTTAATACTTATTAAAAGGAAACAAATTAAAATTATCAAATTAAAAAGTATATAGTCCATTCCATGAAAGAACACCCAAAAATTTACCAAGTGTCTTTCGATTTTTATAAAATTTCGCAAGTAAAAGTCTTATGGATATCTATATAGGTTTCCATTTTCAGGTTCGCGAAATTCAGAAAATTCGCGATTTTATTTCGCTTATTCACTTTTGAAAAAATCTAAAAAATATCGAAAGTATACAACTTTAAATACAAATATTTCTGGAAAAGCTTTGGGGAAATTAATGATTTAAACGGCGTTTGGATTGTAATTATATCAGCTTCAACATGAATATTTTAAAAAATAAAAAATATTTTTTAAAAATGCTTTTTAATGCAATTGCATTTCTTAAATGCATTTTTCTCTAAATATGCTATTATTTTTTTTTTTTAATCTTTACATTAAAATAAAAATCTAAAATTTTTGCGACGTACACATATACTATGCATAATTTTGCCTTTTCTTCAACTGCTTTTAATTTTTTCATATAAAAATTAAATTTTTCTGGTATTATGAGTACCTTTACATATTCTGTTAAAAAAAATGTATAGCGTTACTTTTTAAAAATTCGTTAAAAATAGTTATCCTTTATATACCAGACTAATTAGTGTTTCAAGTTATAATAAACAAAGCATTTTTATATACACTTTTAGAAAAATTTAAATTTAATAAATTCGCAATTAACAATAATGCATCAATAAACTGCATTTATATTTTTAAAATATTTTGGAACGAAAAGGAGATTTCGGAAATGCTGATTAAATTACACAAAAATTATACAATGGACTTTTGAATACTTCTTAAATTACAGAAATACATCAATAACTTCAAGAGATATGAATATTTAAAATTGCATACTTTTTAAATTTTGTTAACTTTTATACAAATTTTAAAGAAATTTCAAAAAGCAAGAATTTATTTTTATATGAAAAATTGGGAACTAGTTTTTATAAAAATTGGATTAAGCATATAAGATTTTCGCGTCCCAAAAATTTGACACTTTTATTTTAATGTAAAGATTCCAAACTTTACAATTATGTTAAAAAATTAAAAACTTTTAATAGCATATTTAAAGAAAAATGCATTTAAAAAATGCAATTGCATTAAAATGCATTTTTAAAAAATCTTTCTTATTTTTAAAATGTTCGTCGTAAAGCCGACATATGAGAAATTCAAAGGCCGTTTAAATCATTAAAATTCACAAAGTCTTCCCAGAGATATTGCTGTTCAAAATTACATACTTTTTTTTTTTTTTTTTTGCTTTTTGAGAAAATGAAAAAGCGAAATAAAATCGCGAATTTTGCAATTTCATTAAACTGAAAGCTGAAATTGATAAAAGCCTTAATGGATTTTGTGTATATAAATTATTATAGAAATTGAAAGCCATCAAGTAAAAAATACCCTTTTTCGGTCGTTCTTTCATTGAATGGACAATATATTTTTAATTTCTCATGAACTTTTTTTAACAATATTATTTCTTCAGTTTCTTTTCGTAATTTTCTTAGTTTTATAATTTTTAAGTATAATAATTTTGAATCAAATTTTAAGTATTTATTTTAATTTTCATATTTGGTTGAAAAAATAAAAATTTTTTAGAGTAGCTCCATCTGAGTTGTTATCCATGTGAAACTTGTGAAAAATTATTTTATGAAATTTAAAAATTTTTCATTACATTTATTCGCTATTCAACTCTAAATTTTTAAAAATTAGACTTTTACCTATCGATTTTAATAATATAGGTGTCGTTTTAATTGTAATGTACTGTTTTATCATAAAGGAAAATATAATTTTTTGAAGTTTGATGTTTCTCAAGCAGTTTGTTTTTTTAATTTAAAAAAAAAAAAAAAATCACTTTTTTTTAATGTTATGGAGTCATAACTTGCAGATAACTTAATAGTGTCCTTTGACATTTTATAGATTCAAATCAGAAAACTAGTTTTCGTGATATGCTTCACTATGTTGTGAAAATTCATTAATTTTCTATATAACTGTTTATCCCGAAAACATAAGCTAACTCAAAAAAAGTGATTTATAGGCTTAAAACTGCATGATCACGTGTATCCAAATTAGCTGAAAAATCCCGTACCGCAGGATCAGTGTTGCTCTCTCTAATATATTTTTCTTAAATATAGTTTGACATTAGTACCTATTCTGTGTTATTATACCCACCATCAAAAAGATGGGGGGTATATTGATTTTGTCATTCCGTGTGTAACATGTCGAAGGAATCATCTAAGACCCCACAAAGTGTATATATTCTGGGTCCTGGTTAGATTCTGAGTCGATCTAGCTATGTCCGTCCGTCTGTCCGTCTGTTGAAAGCAGGATAGGGCTCGAACGGAGCAACGCAGGGGGACGAAATTTGGCACAAATGTTTGTCTTATATAAGGTTTGTTTGGGATTGAAAATGGGCAAAATCGGTTGATAAACAAAAAAGTTATGAGCTTAAAACTAGAAACACAGTGTGTCCATTTTACACTTTTCTGCCGATATTTCTGCAACAAAAGCATGTACGACAGCGAAATTTTGTATGTATAGTTTGGGGATCGATGTAAATTCGAAAATCAAAAATGAGCGTGGTCCGCCCACTTTACCGCCCACCTCCCATATAAGGTGAAAATCAACAAAATTGTTTTCAAATAGTTCAAAGACCAATGTAAACTCGGAAACAAAAAATGGGCGTGGTCCGCCCACTTTACTTCCCACTTTACCACCCTCTTCATTATAACGCAAAATTTTAAAAAGTTGATGGTGGGTATTTAGATTCGGCCGGGCCGAATAATATCCCAGAAAGAAAATTACAACCGCGCCAACGTTGGCAAACGATTTTTCAATGTGGTTCAAATATTGAGACGTTCTTCTATTAAAACGTTATGCCAAAACCCAAATGATAACATTATTCTTCCATTGGCCAATTGTTTTTTGAATCATTGGTAGAAACTTCTGAAAACTAAATAGATAACACACTGCCAATATATCATTTTTAACAGCATTTTTTCAAAACTCCGAAAGTACGAAATTTTCTTAACAATATAAGAAATTAAATGCTTCACCAATTAACGATATTTCGCTGATGCTAACCGACAACTTATTTTGGTTAAAATGTGGCTAAAAAAATACAGGTACTCTCTCCGATAATAAACACAGAAAAAATATATTTCAAATTATTTTTTAATGAAAAAACTTTATATTGGAATTTAATTATATTGTTTATTAATATAATTAACTTTCTAATTGGTTTACATTTTTTTTAATAAATTGACAGCTCTTAAAAAAAATAAATTTAAGTCAATTTCTAACAATTTTTGCTCATTATATCTATTAAAAAAAGCAGTATTAATAAAATCAATTATTTTAGTTAATTAGTATTATCATTTTCGTAATTGAAGTCCATTTTTACTTTTGTCTGTGTATGTTTACTAATCACTGTAATAAATTAAGTAATTTCAAATGTAATAACATTTATTTAAAATGAAGTGTTTATATAAAACGTCAGTTTTTTTGATTATCCACAAACATTCAATGAAATGGGATTATACGTAGTTAAAAATTTAGAAAAGCAATTAAAATAAATATATTAGAAATCTTACTAAATTTCAGAATGAAACAATTATTATAAGTATTTGACATACCATTTCATCTATATATATAAAAGAGTAACGTTACTGGCTGACTGACTGACTGATTCATCATCCCACAGCCCAAACGGCTGAAGCTAGAGAGACGAAATTTGGAACGTAGGTAGGTCTCCCTTCATATAGATCCACTAAGACGGGATTTTTGGAAATTCGAATGTTTAGAGGGTAAAAAAGGGAAAAAACGGGTAAAATCGGTAACTTTATTTCTTATAATTTCGTTATAATTTATATACTTATTGAATTATTTCGAGTAAAATGACAAATATTTATTTGAAATATGTATTTCCTTCTATTTTGAGTAATATTTGCTCACAAATGCTCAGAACTTTAATAAGTGCTGCCATTTTTTCAACAGTATACGAATTCAATCGCAATAAAGTATACAACATAGATTATAATATAGATATGAAGTTCAGTTTTCAAACAAGCGCAAATATTCGGCCCGGCCGAATCTATATACCCACCATCAACTTTTTCACATTTTAAGTTATATGAGAGGAGGTAAAGTGGGCGGACCACGCCCATTTTTTGTTTCCGAGTTTGCATTAGTCCTTGAACTATTTGAACACAATTTCATTGATTTTCACCTTATATGGGAGGTGGGCGGTAAAGTGGGCGGACCACGCCCATTTTTGGCTTCCGAGTTTATATCGATCCCCAAACTATATGTACAAAATTTCGCTATCGTACATGCTTTTGTTGCAGAAATATCAGAAGAAAAGTATAAAACGGACACCCTGTGTTCCTAGTCTTTAGCCCATAACTTTTTTGTTTGCAAGCCCATTTTCAATCCCAAACAAACCTTATATAAGACAAATATTTGTGCCAAATTTCGTCTCCCTACGTTGCTCCGTTCGAGCGCTATCCTGCTTTCAACAGACGGACAGACGGACGGACATAGCTAGATCGACTCAGAATCTAACCAGGACCCAGAATATATATACTTTGTGGGGTCTTAGATGATTCCTTCGACATGTTACACACGGAATGACAAAATCAATATACCCCCCATCTTTTTGATGGTGGGTATAAAAATAAGTCGGTTGTCAAAAAAACCTAAGTCTAAGAATGTGTTCATTGAAAACAAAAACAATTGTAGTACGTGTAGCTTTTTGAGTAATTTTTTCCATTGAGTTTTTTTTAAGCTTCATATCTATGTTATAATCTATGGTATTCAACATGTTTATTTGTCCATTTCCGATAATTAATTTTATTATGCTTTTTTGTTGTTGGTTTTACGACTAAGATAACAATTACATGTGTTTTAAATCATTTTACATCATTTTTTTTTTGTGATTTTGTGTAAATAAATGACTTAAAAAAAGAAAATTCAGTTGAAGCAAAAAGATTCATAATTATTTTTAGCAAGGAAAATAGAAAAATTAAGGAGTAAAAACTAAGAAAAATGTCTCACTATATTATAAAAAATAAAAAAAAAAAATTAAGTTCACTGATAAATAAATCTGAATCAGTAAGGTATTAAGGTTTACAAGAGCTGGTTGAACGTAAAACATTACTTTAAGTGAAATAAAATTGCAAAGTAAATTCATCGAGCATGGCTAAACATAGTGAAAAATACTTAGGAACACTCGTTGCATTCTAAAAATTTAGAGATATTGAAGAAATACATTATTTTAGAGCCAGGTCTGTTATAAAGAAGCTCCCACATCTCAAAAGGGTTATAAAATTGAGCTTAGAATTTGTAAGAGGATAAAGCAGGAAAAAAGAAAAAGTTGTATTAAATCGCAGTTAAACTCGAAAAATTTTTCAAACATTTTTCTAGATGTTGCTTAAAAATGGATTTTAACATTTGACGAAAACATAAAAATTCCACCATTTGGATTTTTATGTTTTCGTCAAATGTTTCTTTCCAAAGAAATTTACAACACAAAAAAACAACAGGAAGATCAATTAGTCTTTAATTATTAGATTTAAGATTTAAATACATACACTCCCCGAAATATGTCTAAGACCAAAATAGTCTTTTATATTTCTATGGAACTACAAGTGCAATCCCAGAAATATTTGACACACATATGAAGAAAAGTAAGGTAGTTTTTTAAATGTAAAAAAAGTTGGTTGCATTACTCCTGTGCAAAAATAACGGGACTTTTACTTGAGCTTCGAACGAAATAATTATAAGACCAAATATGACGAACTATTTTAAATATTTAAAAAAATGGAATAAGTTTTCAAATTTTTTAATTTTTTTGTTCGTATTATTAATAAAGGCTGTACAGAGTTAGATCAGAGTTAATTTTTGGTACAGTGGGACAAATATATTTTTGTGATATAATCAATAAAATGTATAAAATAAGCCCAAAGGGTCAATTAAGTTATTTTGTTCTTTGTATATTAAAAAAGATTATGGGGAAAGTGCTTTTTATTGCTGTTCTTGTAATTTTGGACTAGATTTGTATCATAATATGTAAAGCGAATGTATTTTTCTACGTAAAAAATCTATTTATAGCCTTAAGTTTTTGAGATATAGAATGTCTTGTTCAGAATAAATCAGAAAATATTTATCATGTCTTAATAAAAATTGGCCAGAATGTCAGTTGTAAGCTAATTTATAATAATTGCTAAATATACTAAAGATATTTAGTAAATATATCTTGTAAAAATATTTTTTTTATTGCTTTAATAGCTCCAGAAGTTATTGCATATACGCAATATAATATTTAGCCTTAATTTATGATTAGGAAATAAATTGTATCCAATTTTTAATTTTTGTATCAGAAATTGCGTAAATACAAATAATCAAGGGTATACATTAGAATATAATTGAGATAAAAGTCCATTAACAATAAGTATTATTCCTACTATGGAGTTCATTAAATTGATATTAATAATTATGAACTATCTTGCGATTACCAAATTGGCCAAGGCGTATTGAAATATGATTAATATTTTCTGATTTATTCTCAACAAGACATTCCATATCTCAAAAATTTTAGGCTACAAATACATTTTTTACGTAGACAATTAAATTAATTTTACACATTTTGATCTTAGTCTAGTCCAAAATTACAAAAGCAATAATAAACACCATTTCTTATCCAGATTTTTCTTTTATATAAAACAAAAATATAATTTAATTGAGCCTTTAGGCTTATTTTTTGCTTTTTATTGATTATATCATAAAAATATGTTTATCCCACTGTACCAAAAATTAACTCTGATCTAACTCTGTACAGCCTTTATTAATAATACGAACAAAAAAATTAAAAGTTTTGAAAACATATTCCATTTTTTTAAATATTTAAAATAGTTCGTCATATTTGGTCTTATAATTATTTCGTTCGAAGCTCAAGTAAAACTCCCGCAGGAGTAACGGAACCAACTTTTTTTACATATAAAAAAAGCTGCCTTACTTGTCTTCATATGTGTGTGAAATATTTCTTGGATTGCACTTGTAGTTCCATAGAAATATAAAAAACTATTTTGGTCTTATAAATATTTCGGGGAGTGTATTATAAGGCCTTAAGAAAGGGTAGAATTAAACGTTAAAAAAATCTAAAATGAGGAATACACTAACAAGAACCTACCCAAAAAATAGTTTTCGTGAATAATTCGATATTAGAGTGTATTGCAAAATTTTAAAACGGAAGGTGTTATAAGCCTTTATGTCTTTTCTCTGATAATTTTTCAGCGTATTATTAATCAGAATCTTTTTTATTATTGAATATTGTAATATATAAAATTCCAATTTCACGTAAAAAAATCTAAACCCATATTTCAATTATAAAAAAAAAATTGTATTCGATAATTTTGGATTCAATTTATTAGTCAATACTATAAGAAAAATAATTGAAAGCCTATTTTTTTATTTTTAGTAAAATGTTTCAGAAAATTTCAATTTTGAAATAATTAGAATATTTTCTTTGATAATAAATTGTTTAATTGACCATATTTTTCCGTTTAAAATCACATTCAACTTTTATTTATTAGCAGATGATCCGGTTAATTTCGATTTGTTTGTACCTATTAAAAATATTATTATTACCAACAACCCTTCAACTCCAATTCCATATTGTGCAAGTCATTATATTTCCGTTTCCGTATAGTGAAAAATTAAAAGTAATGAGGAGTAAAGGTGCCGTAAACCCAAAAAATTATATACATAAATGTGTTTTATTATAATTATTTTTGTATAACCAAATGTCAATAAGAATCATAAAACATCTTGTATTAATTTATTATTTTCTTGTTATTCAGCTGAGGTCTTAATTAAAAATAGAAATAAAAAATTAATTAAAGCTTCAAAGCCGAACAATAAGAAAATAATAAATAAGTAACCAAAAAATTTACAAAACACACAAGTTAATAGCTTTTATTTGTATATAAATAAAAATCACAAAAAATCTTTATTATTTCGGTGATACAATACATATGAATATAATGTATTTTTTATTTATTTTTACAAAATTTGTATGAACATTTTAAATAATAAATATTTTTCTTTTTTATTTAAAATAAATAAATCTACATACATACATACAATATCATTAAAAAAAATGCATAGTACTTTATTACACCGTTTTGTATTTGTTTTCATTTAAAATAATACACCTTCATTTTCCTTCTTAAATGTAAAAACAAAAACAAAACAACTCTGTAAATAAACTGTACAGAACTATGCAGTCTTACTTAACGTGGTTAGACGTCCCGCTTTTAAAATATTTTTCGCGCTTTTTTGTAATGAAATCCCGCTTTTTTAGCTTTAAGAGTTACTTATTCTGTTCCTTATTTATATTTTCTATAACATTCTTACCAATTTTTAGGTGTAACTAAAATATTTTTTCCGCTAAAAATTTGATATTTTTCAAATCGTTTTTGACAATTAAAAGTTTTAAACTTTTTTTTATTTCATCTTCTCTACTGACTGATCTGAAATGTACTTTGTGTGTATTTTTTGATGGCTTCAATGCAGGAAGACCTCAAAAACAACGCGCATTAATAAGTTGAATACGGACAAAATATTTACACATTTTTTAACATATCTTCAGTTTAAAATTTGCATATTTTAGTACTCGATATAACGAATTTTTTCGTAAAATGTGATTTGAAATCTATAAAAATAAGGGAAAATAATTAAAACATATTTCTCATCCTATTGAAAGTGTACTACTCTCCCTTTAATTCAAAAGGAAGAGAATTAAAGATTTTCATTTGAACAATATTTTTTCATCTGGAAACTATTTTCTAAATAAAAAACAGCTAGTTTGGCATCTCTGCCTCAGGATAAAAAAATCGTGTTAATTTCTACTAGAAATTGTTAATTGAATTTTTTAAATAAAAAGTGTAAAAAGTATTTAAAATTGTTAAATTGTCTTTTGTTTAACAATGTTTACGCAAAAGAGAAGAAAACATTGGGGTAATAGCCCTAAATTCAAAAGGATGACTATAGGAATCAAAACATTTTCCAGCTCGCTATCTTTGTATAATGAAGCGTTGAGTGTTCTTAGCGACAAAAAATTCGAGTTCTACACTCATGAGTTAAAGGACGCTAAAAATTTTAAATTAGTTTTATTTGGCCTACAAAAACTGGATTTAAAGATAATCGGCGATGAGTTTGTCAACTCACACAATATACAACCGGTAAGCATAAAGGAAATAGAGACAAAAAGATCTAATGTAGATGACGCGCTCTATATGATAGAGTTCCATAGTCAGCATGCCTCTAAAAAGGAGGTTAAGAAAATTAAATATTTTTGTAAAATATCTGTGTTTTGGAGAAAACCTCTAAAGGGAAACAAGGGACCCACACAATGTACCAAGTGTGCTATGTATGGACATGGTGCTAGAAACTGTAATTGCATAGTTGTGTGTTCAGCTTAAAAAAGGTATTAACGACAACACTGTTATTTATAAGTGCTATAACTGCATAAAAAAGAACTTAAAAAACGTTAACCACCGAGCTGATGACCCTAAATGCCCAAGTCGTCAAGAATATTTAGAGATCCGACATCGGCTAACATCTAGATCTAAGCCGACAAATAGAAGAAGCGTTCCAATCAAGATGATCATGATTTTCCTGAATTGCCAAGACAAATCCCTCAAAATTAATCACGTAATTCCCGCCCTCATGGTAATTTATATTCAGATGTAGCTAAAAGCAAGAGCTACGAAAGGAATAATAATGATGACATTTCAAACGAAAGACTTATGCAAATATTTTTTGATTATGTCGATGCTTTGCAAAGATGTCAGAATAAGTACGACAAGCTACGTGTGTTGGGTATGATGCTTCAACATGCCATATAATCCAACTTGTATTCAAAATATTCATGTTATGCGCTGGAGTGCCCAAGGCATAATAACTGAGTCAGCAGCTGCACAGCTCGAATATGTTTTGCACAAAAGGAAAATCGAGGTTCTCCTTTTAAATGAGACTTTCTTGAAACCCTACCACAAATTTCATCTCGGTGGCTATAAAGTTTATAGCGACGATCGATCTTCACATGGCGGTGGAGTTTTAATTGCAATTAAAGGTAATATTAGGCATATGTTGTTACCGAAAATCAAAACAAGTACTGCTGAGAGCATTTCAATACAAGTAATGATTAATAGAAAACCAGTCATATTTACATCAGCGTATAATCCCGTTCACACTTCCAACTTCAAGGCTGATTTGGATAAACTAACCAGTTTTTCGAACGACTTTTTTATCTTCGGTGATCTGAATGCCCAACATACTCACTGGAATTGTGTATCGAGTAATTCGGCCGGTAAGGAGCTCTTCAGCCACTGCCTTCAATCGACCTACTACATATATTACCCAAATAATTATACTCGCTTTGGTCAAAATATCAACCCTGTACAACCGTCTACAGTAGACATTCTTCTAACGAACTCATGTCTCCTTTTTTCAAACCTTGAGACACATCCAAATGTTTTACAGTCGGACCATGTACCAATAACTTGTATTATTTCTGTTAATTAGTCAGAGAAATAAATTTAGACGTAAATTCCAAAGATGTAGGGATTTAAACTATAAAAATCAATTAAAATGTATTTTGATCCTATTAAATAATCTTATTGATTTGCATCTTAACAAAAACCAAAATGAATCGTGGTCAAAATATATTTCAAATTTGCCTCCGGCCTCTAAAAAATTTTGGAAGTTAACAAAAGTCCTTAAAAACAGCAATAAATCATTTACTGATCTTTATGTTAATGGTGAAGTTTTAAAAACTGTCACGGAAATGGCCAATTCAATAGCAGACGTATTTGGTAATTTTCACACCATCACTTTAAATAATTATTTACCTGTGGACTCAACTGTTTCAAGATTCATTCATGATCTTAAAAATACTATTCTTGACAGATCTAACGTAGAACTTACCAATTTAGACGAAGTTAAATCGTTTGTACTTTTATTGAAAAATAATAAAGCCCCCGGTTAAGATGGCATTAATAGCATTATCCTCAAAAAGATGCCTGATTGCTTTTTTGAAACCTTAAGTAAACTTTTCAACTCTTGTTTAATAGAAGGACATTTTCCAATGATTTTTAAAAAAGCAAAAGTTATCCCAATTCCTAAACCGGGGAAGGATCCTAAATTACCGTCTAGCTATATACCAATCAGCATTCTAAGTATTAGATAAAGTATTTGAAAAAATAATTAATAAGAGAATTTTAGACTTCTCCACAGTACATCAACTAAAAGGAGTCGTTAATTTTCTTGAAACAAACAAAAGAAATCGTAAGAGTACTGGAGTTATTTGTCTTGACATTGAAAAGCCTTCGATTCAATATGACATGAAGACCTAGTTTTTAAACTAAATTTCTTTAATTATCCAACGTACCTACAAAAGATAATAAAAAGTTTTTTAGATCAACGCTCATTTGTAGTATCTATTGACAACATGCTATCTAGTGATAGACACATACCTGCAGGCCTGCCTCAAGGGTTGGTATTATCGCCAACTCTTTACTCAATTTATATTTCTGATATTACTATTCGCAGCAATCAGAAAGTAGCTTTTTACGCAGACGATAGTGCTTTTATCTGCTTCGGTAAAGTTTCTAATGCAATAATCACAAAGATGGAAAATGGTTTAAAATACACCCACAAATACTTTGATAGATGGAAGATAAAAGTAAATGTTAGCAAAACGCAAGCTATTGTATTTCCTTATAATAGGTCACTGAAACGTATTCCTACAAAATTTATGTTCTAGGGGAGTTTTTATCCCACTGCAAGATAGCATTAAATATCTAGGAATTAGTTTAGATAAGAAACTATCATTTAAGCAACACATACAATATATATGTGAAAAAGCAATCAAATGTGGTCGTGCACTTTACCCCTTACTCAACAGAAGATCAAAACTTAATGTAAAAACAAGATTTTTATTTATAAAATGTGTTTCGCCCAATTTTGACGTATGGTTGCCAAGTCTGGTTTCATAAAGCTGCCAAAACTTACACGAGAAAACTGCAAATAATACAAAACAAAAATCTGAAAATAATCCATAACCTACATCCCAGATATTCTACTGACCTACTGCATAGAAACTTTAACCATAAAATGTTTAATTCATTTGCAAGGGAACTGACTCTGTCATTTAATGAAAGATGCAGAACGTCTACCTATGAAATAATAAGAAATTTGCTAAACCATCACTAATAGCCTTTTTTTTTACTAAAGAGTGATATTTAGTGGTTGTTTTTAAAATCTCTTATAACGTTCTTAAGTATGTACAAGTTTTTTAAAAAAATTTTTCCGTAATAATGTGTATATCAGTAGCTTCCTTATTTAATAATATAGATGCACACAAAAAATTATTGCCAAATTTTTTTCAATTAATCCGTTAATTAAAAATTAATTTGACTTTGATTAAAAAATTTAATTAGTTCAATTAAACTTTTAGTAATTTGTAGAACTTTGCTCCAAAAAAATGTCAATTCACACAAAAGCGACTTCTTACTTTGTTAAGCGCTTATTTGTAGTTTATTGTTATTAATATGCAATACTGTTTCAGCTGTGTACAATAAAAATCAAAGAAAAAAAGAAAATAAATCGGTTTTGCAAACAAAAAATTCAAAAACAACACTTAAGCATGAAAAATTCTTTTAAGCCCCAACCAGTCAACTTTCCATCGCAACGTAGAATGAAAAAAAGTAGCGTGAGACATTTTGTACAACCAGTCAACAAAATTAAACGTATCATATGTTTTTGAACATTCATTGTGTAAACAACCCTGTTTTTCGGTTATTTTGTGAGCAAAATAAACCACAGGGTTGTTAAAAACGCACACAGCTACGTAAAAATCTATTTTCTGTAGATTTCTGCGATACGCTACCTAAAATTTTTGTGTCAATAGGTAGATACACACATCTGCATAAAGCTGGTTGAAACAGCTGATTGCGATACGATGATTTTTAGTTGAGTGGTTGGGGCTTTAGTTTGTTTTAAAAATTCAACAAGTAAAGTTGTTCGCGGTCAAGTCATTGTTAATTCTTTAATTTATATGTACGCGTGTGTGTGTGTGTATGAAACTATTTTTTGTATTTAAAGTAACTGTAGAAAAAGTTACTTTAGAGACTTTAAATAAATATTAAAAAACTAAATAACTGCTGTTCGCGTTTGTTTTATAATATAAATATAATAAATGTATGTATATAATATATTAAACTTTAAGTAATAAATAAATAATAAAAACAAAATAAATTTCTACCCCGCAGTTTGCGTCGCCCGTATTACATGTTTCTTATTTAAACATTTTGGGTTTTTTTTTTTGAAGTACCAAAAAAAAAAAAAAAAAGAGAAAAAAATGGAAATAAAATGTTTTCTTTGTGAAAAAATGCAGGGTTCTGTCGAAGATTATATGGCGCATTTAAAGGAACATGTTATTCCAACAAACTTTTTATATGAATGCAACTATTTAGGATGCTTTCAAAAATTCCATACAAAATATTCATTTAAAAGACATTTATCTAAACATTTTAAATCAAATTGTGTAAGTAAAGTAAATGAAACTAAGTGTAATAGCACAGATCCTTTTTTCCAACATGTAAATGATGCTGGATCCAATGTTAAAAATATTGTATCCAATTCAGTTGATTCTTGTCCTGTTTCTCAATCATTTAATTATCAAAAAGGTTTAGCAGAATTAAATGATTCATCTTCTATATTTATTACAAAATTGCATTCGTTTTCAAACTTTTCACGTTCTGATGTAAATAACGTTAGACGATTTGTGGAAGATTTAATATTGAATCCTGTGCTTAATTTTATTGAACAGTGCCAAAATACCGAAAACTTGAAGGAACCACTCCCAAACGTTTTGGGCGACGTAAGAAATATATTTAAAAATTTTAAAACGGATTTGAAATTGGAAAAAACTTTGAAAGAAAAAGGGCATTATAGGAAATATTGAAAATTTTTCTATTAGTAATAATACTAAAAGTAATGGTATACTAATGCCACTTGAACTTCAATTTAAAAATATTTTCGAAAATAGTGATTATCTCAGTGATGTTTTAGAACATATGAAAAACTTGGAACACAGTGATAAATTTGTTAACTTTATCCAGGGAAAGTTATGGAAACAAAAAAAAATGCTATACCCAAACGAAATTTTAATTCCATACTTTCTTTACGTGGATGATTTCGGTATAAACAATCCCCTTGGTTCCAAATCTAATAGCCACTCAATGTGCAATTTTTACTACAGTTTTCCATCAGTTCCAGAAAAATCTTCAAAATTAAACAAAGTTTATTTAGCATGTTCAATAAAATCATCTGATTTTAAAAAATATGGAAATGATTCAATTGAACCTTTGGTTAGTTTATTAAAAAAATTAGAAATTGTCGGGGTTGACATTCAAACCAGAAATGGAACCAAAAATATAAAATTCATAATGGGACTGCTCCTTGGGGATAACTTAGGATAAAACGTTTCTCTAGGCTTTTCAAAATAATTTTCTGCACAGTATTATTGTCGTTTTTGTTTAATAAAAAAATCACATGCCCAAAAAGAATTTTGTGAAAATAAAAATACTTTAAGAAACAGAATTAATTATAGAGAATCCATCGAAAGAGGTTTAATGGCGGAAAATGGTGTAAATGTAAAATGTGTTTTTAATAATATTCCCTCATTCCATTGCACCGAGAACTTTTGTGTAGATATAATGCACGATTTATACGATGGCGTTTGTCATCAAATTTTGTGCGAATCACTAATCTATTTTATAAAAAAAAATGCTGTTTTTAACATTAGAAGTTTTAAATAAACGCCTTAAATCCTTTCGATACGATTACCATGACCACGGTAATGAGAAATTCTCAATTACTCTTCATGAGCTGAAAAATCATAAACTCAAAATGTCCGCAAAACAGATGATGTCATTTTGTCAATATTTTACCATATTATTTGGTGAATATATTAATTACGGCGATCCAGTTTGGTTATTTTTGTTTTGTAAAAATTGAATATGTTAACAAAACCTTTCAAATTTTATTTAAACGAAACTTGACCCCAAAGTTCCATTTTCTGCTTCATTATACAACTGTTATGAGTCAATCAGGGCCACTTAGAAACTACTGGTGTTTTAAATATGAGGGTAAACATAAAGAATTTAAAATTTATGCCCATATAATAAATTCACGCAAAAATATTGCAAAGAGTTTTTCATTCAAGCAGCAAATAGCTTTTGCCAATTCTTTGCTTGAAAAAGATAAGGTAGAAGTCATTTCTTTTTCTTCCCAAATTTTTAAAGTAGGCGTAAAAAATAAAATAAGTAACAAATTACGAATTCCAATAGATAATTTTTCCATATATTTAAAAGCGAATATATGAGGTTACAATTATAATACAAAACAAATTATTGCTAAATTTACTAATGATTTCGAATTATTTAAAATAAAATTAATAGTTAAAACCACATCTGGACAAATAATTTTATGTTCTAATAAAATTTTTGCAGAATTCAATACCCATTTTTCGGCCTATGAATATTTAAATATTTCAAAGCAGTATACGTTTATAAATATAAATGATATTGTTGGACCTCCGATAAGCCAAACTGAAACTTCGCAAGGCAAAGAATTTTTTAAATTAAAAGAATTTTATAAAAATATTTACTAAAAATAATACAACATAAACGAGAGAAAAAGATATAGTCGGTCAAGCCCGACCATATGATACCCTACACCATTGTGTACATTATAATTCGGGGAGGGGTCTTGACTTGGAGTCAGATGTGGACCGATACTCATAAGTGTAAAATAAAACATACGAATACAGAATATTACGTTGATGCTGACATTTATATGAATTTATTCACTTTTGGGTGATTCCCGAAAGAGGGCCTTATATTGGAGCTATGGTAAATTATGGACCGATCTTTGTAAAATTTGGCACTATCATTTATGTTCATATAAAACTTATTTGTGTCGAATATTAACTTGATACTAACATTTTAATGGGATTTATGCCCGTTAAAGTGATTTTCTGAAAAGGGGTTTATATGGGAGCTATGGTTGATTATGAACCGATCTTTTTAAAAATCGGCACACTTATTTAGACTTATATAAAACTTATATGTTCCAAATTTCATTAAAATATTGCTATATTAAAGGGATTTATGATCGTTAAACCCTTTTCCGGGAGGACATTTGTATGGGGGCTAGGTGAAATAATGGACCGATCATAACCAATTTCAATAGGCTTCGTCCCTGGACTAAAAGAAACCTGTGTACCAAATTTCATTAATTTTGATTCAAAATTGCGACCTGTAGTTTGATTACAAGGTTTACATGGACGGACAGACGGTCAGACGGACAGACGGACGGACGGACATCGTTAAATCGACTCAGAAAATGATTCTAAGCCGATTGGTATAAATTAAGGTGGGTCTTAGACCAATATTTTTGGGTGTTACAAACATCAGCACAAACGCATAATACCCTCCCCACCTATGGTGGTGTAGGGTATAAAAAACACAAAAATGGACGACTTCGGCAACATAGAAATTCAAGAACTGCTGGCTAAATGGAAACTTCGACATTTGTATGAAAAATTTAAAGGTAATTATTGCAAATATTTAATTTTTGTTTATAACGTAAATTAATTTTTTTAAATTTCAGAAGAAAATATTACCGTCGACATTTTAAAGATTCTACAACCACATCATATAAAAAAAATATTTTCCACACTACCTACAGGCGATGAAGCAAAATTTGAATTTGAACTACAAAATTGGAAAAAGATGTTCGAACTGCCTAAACAAAACAAGGTAGAAGAAAAGTACCAATTTCAAAATCGTGGTGGTAATCGGCAACTTTCTGTATTTGAAATCCTTTCTAATACCAAAAGTGGAAAAGAAATTAAAAAATTTTAGGAAGCTAATCATATTCTTCAAGAGGAACACAGAACGTTATTAATTAATACAATCACCAAGTATTTGGACCTCAATGGCTGCGACTGTTCTCTGTCCATTTGTGCGGAGTTAGAAAAGTAAATTTGCTCAATTTTTCCAACGGAGGAACTGGTAAGTTAAATTTTTTAATGTTTCTACTTATTGTATAATTTTTTATAATACAATTTGTTTATTTCTAGGCTTTTTACACTAATGGCAAAAGAGGAAAAATTTATAATAAATTGGCTAACTTAAAAATAATGTCTAAGGAATTATTCAAACAACAAGATCTTAATGCTGAGGATCAAATGGAATGTGGTAATTATATAAATATTAAAAAATAATATATTAATTATAACGCAATGTCCTTTTTTTAATTCATAGATCCTTCCGAAAGTTATGTGCTTTGGATACAAACACTTAGAAGTAATGAAATAAATAAAGAAGATTTTGACCTCTATTGGAGAAAATGTTCTCCACTTCGATTTAAACAAATCTCGGAATCAAAATCGACTACGGAAGTATTGAATTTGTGGCCCGAATATAAAAATCCGTCAGCACTTCAACTTGTAAGTGTCAAATAAAATATATCCTACTTTTTTAAGTAAAATATTATAACCTTTCTTATATTTTTAGATTGATATAGATTTCACATTGAAATACCCTACAGCCAAAAGTTTAAAGGATAGGTGGTCCCAATATGGAGAATGTATTTTAAATATTCTCAAAAGTAAGTCTAGCTGTTCCGCATTATTAAAAGATCTTCAAAAAACCGAGTGAAGCAATGAAGGCAAAAGTGATTTAATTTCATTATATAAACATTTATTAAAAAAATCTAATTTCTTTCAGAATCCAAAGCTTTGTCTACACTTTGGCACGCCCATAAACTTGTTCCACCTCAACAAAATTTTACCACTACTCCAAATGGAGAAAAAATTAGAAAGAGATATTCCATAGCCGATTCCTAAGAAAGTTTTGCTTTAATAGCAGCAGCAGAAGAAGATTTGGAAGCAAAACTAAAACTTCTCCACTTGCAAGGACGTTGTATTCAGACAAGGCTTCTTATCATTGGCCATCTCTACGATATAAAAAACAATTTATGTTTATTTTGATAGACTTAAATATCCAAGTTTGACAATTTTAGAAGCAGTTAACCATTTATTTAAATTACTTTTTGTTTTTTGTCTTGAGTTTCCACAAGAATCTGAAGTTTTTTATAATTTTATACAGTCCATATTGTATGACATGCCAACGTCCAAAAAATTTACAAAAGTTTCTGCTTTAAAACATGAAATTTTAAAAATGTAAATAAATATTTATATATGCATTTTTAATGTATAAATAATTAATTATTATAATTATTAAATCCAAAGATTTATATAAATTACTATATACGTATAAGTATTACAATTAACATTTAATAAGCATTGCAAAAATCTTATTATAAAATTAAAAATATAATTTTAAAGCTTGATTTTTATAAATAATTATTATAATAAGTTTAACTTGAATTAATATATTTAAACTTGATTTTTTAAATAATTATTATAATAAAAATAAAATTTTGTATATTAAAAAAAAAGAAAAAAAAAATAGTTTTAATAAATCCAATTAAAATATTAATCAATATTACAAATATTTAATTGGTTTTTTAAATAATATTCAACAAATATTTTAATTGTTCCAATTAAAATTTAATTAAAAATTTGTTTGGTAGAATTAAAAATTTAATTAATATTAATAAATATTAAATAAATTTTAGCTTAAATCCAAACAATTTTTTTATTGATTTGATTAAAAAATTAATCAAAAATTTGAAATATTTTGATTAAAACGTTAATGTATATAATTAAACGATTAATTAAAAATTCTAAAAAAATTTACTTAAGCTTAATTGAAACTACAAATTTGCTTACTAGTGAAAATTTAATTAATTTTTTAATTGAAACTGCGAATATTTTAATTAAAATCGATTTTTATTTCTTTGTGTGTGATAATTGTTGTAATACTTTTAAGTAAATCCTCATAACATTGTAAATAATTATTTTATAAAGGATTCAATAAAGTCAAAATAATGATAATAATAATAATAAATAAAAAACAAAGTAAAAATATACGTCACAAAGCTGCTATTTTTTTTTTTTTTTTTTTTACTTTTTAAATAAGATTTCATTTGTATCTTGTGCAATGTCATTTTATCATGTACCTTCATACATATTTGATGCGTTTATGCTGAAAAATCCGCTTAATTAAGAATTACATAATACTTCGAGTCTACATTAGACAAATTTTTATCAAGACAAATGTCAAAATTTTATTATGATAAATATTTCTCTAATGTATACTGTATTTGTCAGTGTTATTGTAGCGTTAAAAGAAAATTGTCAGCGCTCGAGCTCTGACAACTTTGTTTTGATAATGCTTAGAAAAAGACGGCATATTGATTGTTGTTGGTACTTTTTGTATGGTTTATTCATAGTATAATAATAAAGTATACTCGTAAGAACAGCTGTTTTACAATTTTTTCATTGGCAAACCTCGCTGTACTGTCAAATTGCTTTTGTATTCATATGTGTTTCGAGTTTTTTTACTCTTGCTCTCCTTCATTCTCTCATTCTTCCGTTCAAAGCATTTTGACATTGTGGGCAGTAGTTTCACACTAACAAAATACAAGCAATTGTGGTTTTTGTAGATGTACGAGTACTTTATTATTATACTATAATTGACAGAGATAAAAAATTATCTGCAACTTAAACAAAAATTTGACGTTTGCCTTGATACAAATTTCTCTAATATAGACTCGACGTTAAGTCAATTTCACATTATAAACAGTTCATAACAGTTGCAATCAAAGACATAATCTCTAGTATTTGACAACCATAGTATATTCTTTGTAATTTGTAAAAAAAATTGTTATTTGAATTTTTTAAGAATTTTAATTTTGCGATTTTTTTTTTAATGTTCACTTTTGTTGTTATTGGATAACTAAATTGTGTTTTAACGTTAAAAATTAAAAATGTAGACTTTAAAATAAATCTTTTAACGAATATTTTGTTAGTAAAATATATTCGCGATATAACGAATTTTTCGATTTTACGAATTGGCCTGATAATATATCATTCGTTAAACCGGGAAACCACTGTATTTAAAAATCCAGCAAAAAAACGATCAAGAGCTTCCAAAAAAAGAAAATTTTCACCACTTCAAAGGTAAAACAAAGTCTATTCAATACCAAAATGCACCAAAGTGAAAATAAATGAATTCTTAGCACGAAAAAAGGTTAAAATTTTAAAAAATTTTAAGCATTTTTATAATATATTAATAAGACTAAAACAGAATTTTTGTAAAAAAATTTTGTACATATTTTTAAGGGAAGTACTACAACAGAAATGAACAAGAAGTATAAAAGAAGAAGTTTACATTGGACCTTGAACTATTTGAACACAATTTCACCTTATATGGGAGGAGTGCGGTAAAGTGGGCGGCCCACGCCAATTTTTGGTTTCCGAGTTTATATCGATCCCCGAACTATACGTACAAAATTTCGTTATCGTACATGCTTTTGTTGAAAAAATATCAGCAGAAAAGTATAAAACGAACACCCTGTGTTTCTAGTTTTTAGCCCATAACTTTTTTGTTTATTAACCGATTTTGTCCATTTTCAATCCCAAACAAACCTTATATAAGACAAATATTTGTGCCAAATTTCGTCCCCCTACGTTGTCCCGTTCGATCCCTATAGCTAGATCGACTCAGAATCAAACCAGGACCCAGAAAATATATACTTTGTGGGGTCTTAGATGATTCCTTCGACATGTCGATCTAGCTATGTCCGTCCGTCTGTCCGTCTGTTGAAAACAGGACAGGAAACAAAAAATGGGCGTGGCCCGCCCACTTTACCTCCTTCTCTCATATAACTTAAAATGTGAAAAAGTTGATGGTGGGTATATAGATTCGGCCGGGCCGAATATTTGCGCTTGTTATTCGGAAATTATTAATAATAAGAATAGCCTTTTTTATATAATTTAACCTAAAAAATTATATTTGGAAAGGACTTATAAAGATTTTCAACTTGTAACAAAGAATTTTTGCTCCAACTTTTTTTAATCTCTTCAGATAATGAATTTTTATGCTCGTATTATCTGTCCGACTCATAAACATTACGTGACAGCAATTTTCCTTACATTTTCTATTATATTAAGGTCGAGAGAGTATGATAACCACCGCTAAAATTTTTACTTGGAATTCATTGTTTTCATGCTCCTGCGGTGTGAATAGGGGCATCGTCGAACTGGAATGTCTATGAAATGAATTGAAATAGTGTATAAAATGTTACAAATTCTTTTTCCGTAAACTTTTGTAAGTTTTTTCCGTAATTCTATGCGTAGAAAATAGAAGTTCAAATGTCTCATAATATGAAGTAGCACTCTACGGCATTACACTTCCTTCGCTTCTTTATGGGATACATAATTAGCATCATTTTTTTTTTATCATATGACGAAAATAATATTTATAGTTATTGGAGCCTTCCATATTGACTTTTTTATTCTATAGAAAAATATGTTTCATTCCTTTTTTTAGAACGTTTGCTTTATCGCTGGCTAAATACAATTTTTTCCTAATTGAAATGTACTATTACACTGCAATAACAAAATTTTACTTGCGCGAGTTGAATTTTAGCAAAAAAAAAATTGTGTCTTCGGACCGATTGAAAGGTCTCAAGTCTGATATAGATCGGACAAAAAAATTTCGAATTTTCCTCAAATGGGTTTAAAACAGCGTTTGAATTGCTTGTTTAAAATTAGCAAAAGCACACAAATTTCTGCTTTGCTGTCATCTTTTTAAGTTAAATAGAAAACTTCGTTTTTAGTTACTTAATATACAATTTGTTGCTGAACCAAAAAAAGCAAAAAGCAAATGTAAATAAGAGAAAATAAAAACCGTTTGCTTCAGTCGACTATTCTCTTTTTTCTGCTTAAGCTGTCAGCTAAGCAAATGATTTTCAAAATACGACTGTTGCTTAAAGCTTTAAGTTTTTCATTTACTCTTTTTTGTTTTTGCTTCTGTTTTTTCGGCTGAAGATCTCTTAGTTAAAACTAACAGTTGAACAAAGACTGTATTTATAAAGAAGTGGCTCACTACATTTAGATTTAAGAGTATGGTTTATCAAATCGACTTTCGAATAATCGAACAATCGCCTTTTTGTTGTAAAAAGTCGAAATCGACTTTTTGATTTGAAAATTGTCGATAAATCGACTTTCTTGATGCCAAAAGTCGAAAATAGTCGAAAAGTCGAAATAAGTCGGAAAAAGTCGAAAATAGTCGGAAAAAGTCGAAAATAGTCGAAAGATAGAAAATAGTCGGAAAGTAGAAAAATGTTTAAAAAATTATCCTATTTAAAATTAATAGTTCCCTATCAGCTTTTATTAATATACCATTAAACCGTGCAGTTAGTACATATTTTTTTGTGTAACTAGCACTCTCATTGGATAGATTTGTATGTTAATCAATCAATACATTTGTTTGCGTTGTATTCATTTTTAAAGTTTTTATTAGACAATTAACAAAAAATAGTCAATAGTCAAAAAAAGTCGAAAATAGTCGGAAAAAGTCGACTATTTCAAAATTAAAAAAAGTCGAAAAGTCGAAAAATCGACTATTTAAAAATTAAAAAAGTTGAAAAATCGAAAAGTCGACTTTTTGTTCAAACTATAAAAACCTATTTAAGAGTCAACCAAAACAGAGAGCTCAACAACAACACATATTTGTTTGTAAATGTGTGTACTTGAAAGAACCCAGCAGTTTTTTCGGTGTCAATTCACCCGATTTAGCACAGTAAAGTCCATTTGTGACTACCCACATGACTCATTCAAATGTGTACGTTTTTTTATACACCCTAACTTCGCATATATTGTGAGCGATAGTTAAGCTATCGTACCTTTTATTGACTCTTGAAAACGTTGAGGTGGCGATAGCACTATTTATTGACTCTTTTGAAAGCGTTGAGGTGGCGATTTATACTTTATTGACCCTTTAGTGAGCGTGGAGGTGGCGATAGCACTATTTATTGACTCTTTTGAAAGCGCTGAGGTGGCAATAGCACCATTTATTGACTCTTTTGAGAGCGTGGAAGTGGCGATTTATACTTTATTGACCATTTGATGAGCGTGGAGGTGGCGATTCTTTTTTCGTTAAAGTTTTCGTTTATTAAATGTTTTTACTGAATTTTAGCAAAAATATAGAGATTCAAATGACAGTTTATAACTGAGTTTTTAGAATTTTGAAACTGATTTGTTATTATTAAGTTTTAATTACATTCAGTTCTTAGTGAAAGTTTTTTTTAGTGAAAAAATTTATTTTACTAAAAATACAGAATTTTGGTAAAATTTTTAATTTTTAAAAAAAAAATTAAATTTTAAGAAAAATTTCAGAATTTTTTAAAAATTTTGATTCTTATTATAAATTTCTACTTTTTAGAAAATTTTAATTTATTTGCAAAAAAAATTAATTTTTCAAAAATTAGAACTTTTGTGAGAGTTGGTATTTTTAGATGAAATAAAATATTTGAATAATTTGTTTAAACGAAAAATATTAACGAGTTTTTAAACATAAGTTTCCATAGTTATGTTATTTTAAAGTTTAAAGCAAATTTTTAATGAACGGGTCTAATATAAGAAACATTTAACATTAAATTAATTCTTAAAATATTTCCAACAACATACCATACATATACTCATATTGGTTAATTGTTGGAAAAATCTGCACACATTTATATAATATTTACACTTTTTTCATATTTTTTTCAAGACAATTGTTTTGTTTTTAAATAAAAATCCAATTAAAATTATTTTTTTTTTTTTTCAAATAATGACGTTTTATCGTTTCTATCGATATTTGTCGTTAAAATATACTTAAGAAAAGAATCGCTAACTTTAGTATAGAATAGCAAAATCAAAAACAACCGAAATATTTCGTTAATTAACGATATCGGTAGTAAATGAAAAAAGTTACGGAATTGGATTTTCAAATTAATAAAGAAATCAATTATTCTGCATTTGTGTGTTTTTTTTTTTTTTTTTTTTTTAATTGTCTTTTTCGTACTAGTCACAATATCGCCACTTTTTAGTCCTTTGGTGGCAATACATCTCTTCCTAGGACATCCCCATGTTAAAGTGACTAGTCAGGTGATTAGTAAAGTGACCAGTTAATCAGATTGTCAGGTGACTGACTCAATTTCACCAGTAAGAGGATCGATTTCCAAAGGGTATATAAAGTGGAAGCAATAGCCACCTCACGCTCTCAAAGGGTCAATAAATCAACATGCTCATTAAAACAACAAATAGTGCAATGTATGTAAAAATGCTGTGTGGCTGAGTGGTTAGCACGTATGACTATAAAACATAACGATGTGAGTTTAAGCCGGGGGTGCGCCATAAACAAAAATGTAAAAATATTAAATTGAATTAAATTGATTAATATAAAATAATATGAATAGAAAATGAAAAGATTTTAATAAATAATAAAATATAAATAAAAATAAAAAATAAAAAAAAATAAATTTACAAAAAAAAAAAAAAATAAATAATAATAAAATAAAATAAAATAAAAAAGAATAGAATAGAAATAGAAAAATATACGCAAAAAATTTTTTTTCATTCTGAAAATCACTAATTTAAAGATTGACTGGTCCTTTGGTGGCAATACACCCCTTCCTAGGACACCCCCATGTTAAAGTGACTAGTCAGGTGATTAGTAAACTGACCAGTTAAAAAGATTGTCAGGTGACTTACTCAATTTCACCAGTAAAAGGACTAGTATGAATTGACTTTTTCGTACTAGTCACTATATCGCAACCTTTTGGTCCTTTGGTGGCGATACACTCCTTCCTAGGACATCCCCATGTTAAAGTGACTAGTCAGGTGATAGGTAAAGTGACTAGTGGTGACCCAATTTTGTCAGTCAAGTAACCGGTTTCGGACAGTCACCTTTGACTGCAGGGTCTCTCACTTTGAAATTATACACCAGAAAAATAACCTCTTGTTTGTTGTAATTTAATTTTGAAAGTTTCTTCGTGAATTTAAGATATGTAAACGGAAATAAACTTAAATAGTTTAGAATTTGAATAGTAATAAACAGCAATCCTAAACATGATGATTTAATGACTATATTTTTGTATTTGTTTAAAATATAATAGTTTTGTGTGACTTTAACTTAGAATATAACAAAATTTATATTCTTAGTAAATAAGACAAAAGTTTGAAATCTATATTTGAGTGAATAATAAAAATCTAAAATAATCATTATTTGTTCATCCATCAAGAATTAATACTGCCACTTTACATTAAACATTTTTCATTTTTTGAGTGTATCTCAAGTAACAAGCGGTGACACGACCTTCTTCTTTAAATGCTCGTGCGAGACTGAGTTGATTTGTGTGCTTTTTATTCATTTCAAGAGAATAAAGCGTGATTTAGTTGGTTGTTTATGTGACGTTTCCTCCCGCGAAGGAAACAGCTGATCGTTTATATTGCTTGTATTGTAATGCTAAAGGCCCAACCAGTCAACTTTCCAACGCAACGCAGAATAAAGAAAAGTAGCGTGAAACATTTTGTACAACCAGTCAACAAAATAAAACGTATCATATGTTTTTAAACATTCATTATGTAAACAACTCTGTTTTTCGGTTATTTTGTGAACAAAATAAACTACAGGGTTGTTTAAAACTTACGCAGCTACGTAAAAATCTATTTTCTGTAGATTCCTGCGATACGCTACCTAAAATTTTTGTGTCAATAGCTACATACACACATCTGCATAAAGCAGATTGAAACAGCTGATTGCGATACGATGATTTTTAGTTGAGTGGTTGGGGCTTAACAATTATTGAAACTTGACGTTGATGTAATATGATGTCTGATTCTGTTGAAAACAGAATTTTCTTGCGTTGTTCCGTGACAGTTGTTAGCAGTGTTGCCAAACAATCACTTTTTTCTTACAATTAAACAAATATTTAACGAAATAAGAAGGAAAAGCCACTAAATAAACAAAGAAATAAATTAACAAAAATAATTAAATACACAAACAATTAAATAGATAAATGTTTGGCACAAAGAGTAACAAGAGACGAGACTAATTGTCAAAAACCTAAGTCGGTTGTCAAAAACCTAACTCATGCAACAACAAAATACATGTAATCAAATACATTTTGTTGTTGCTAGAAGAAAATAAAAACACATTTTTGTTTACAAAGCAACAATTTTTTCAATTGTCAATCGAGAATTTCGTCTCTATATGTTACTCTATGGTTTGGCATGTTTAATTTCAATCAGAGTTGCATTTTAGGTTTTTTCTAGTAAATAATTTATGGTAACTCTGTGTTTTTTCTAGCAAATGCCAAAAACATATGTCACGTTATTAATTTTGGATAATTGCACAAAATTCTTCCCGTAAATAAACGGGACATCAACATCACTAAACAACCAACTAACCCGGCCTTTAAGCGTGAATTAGTTGGTTGTTTATGTGACGTTTCCTCCCGCGAAGGAAACAGCTGATCGTTTATATTGCACGTATTGTAATGCTAACAATTATAAAAACTTGACGTTGATGTGATGCCTGATTCTGTTGAAAACAGAATTTTCTTGCGTTGTTCCGTGACAGTTGTTAGCAGTGTTGCCAAACAATCACTTTTTTCTTACAAATAAACTAATGCTTAACGAAATAAAAAGGAAAAACCACTAAATAAACAATGAAATAAATGAACAAAAATAATTAAATACACAAACAATTAAATAAATAAATATTTGGCATATTTAAATTCAATCATAGTTGCATTTTTAGTCCTTTTCTAGTAAATAATTTATGGTAACTCTGCGTTTTTGCTAACAAATGTCAAAAACTTATGTCACGTCATAAATATTGGATAATTGCTCACAATTCTTCCCGTAAATAAACGGGACATCAACATCACATAAACAACCAACTAACCCGGTCTAAAATTCTGTTTTCAACAGAATCAGACATCACATCACATCAACGTGAAGTTTTTATAATTGTTAGCATTACAATACATGCAATATAAACGATCAGCTGTTTACTTTGCGGGGGAAACGTCACATAAACAACCACGCTTAAGACGTAAAATCAACTTGGCTGAGTTAAAAACTGAGTGTGTGCTCTGCTTATTTGGCTGCTGAGCAAAATAAAGACTGGATGCTGCTTACAGTGCATTTCAACTAGGGAATGCATCCCGGGATTTCCCGTCCCGAGATTCCCGGGAAATTAAAAATTTTTTATGTCCCGCCTTCCCGGGAATTTTGTCCGGGATTCCCGGGAATTTTAAAAGAACTTAAATGGAAGAAGACTACTTGAATTTTAGCAAAAATGTATACATTTTAGTCATTTTTAAACAAAATTAAACTAAAAATTCTGCTAGGAATTAAATCTTAACGGCAATTCCATTAGTATGTTTTGTGTACACTATATAAAACGGTTTATTTGGGATGACTTTATGGCATTTATTCAATTAAGCATCTTAATAAAATGTTAGCACTAAAAAACAGCTAGTGAAAACTGATTAATTTTAGACATTTTAAATACATATGTACCTATTCGTTATTAGTTGTTAGTAGTATAGACAACAAGCGGAATTTGTCTCATAGAAATTTGACAAAACATTAACATTAAAATTTAAGAGAAAAGTTAGAAAGTGAGTCCAACAAATCCTTAATTATTCATATAATTTTCAACTGGAAAGCTACAGATAATATTCTCTGCTATGTATGAGATCGTCTGGTCTGATCTATAACATGAAATCAAATGTTTTATTAGGAATATTAATAAACAAGAAATTGAAACTGACTGGTCCAAAGTTAATTTTTTCAAGCTAAATTTAAACCTACCTTAAAATATGAATAAGGTCATCATTTGTAAAATTTTAGTCAAAATATTTTCAAAATATAAAGTACGTTTAAATTGGATTACGATATTGAAGCTACAAACAATTTAATAGCGTTTGAACTCAAGTATGAATCACAACTAGGGGTTTCCGAAAAAGTGATCATCAGCCACTTCTTTAAGAATTAATAAATTCTTTTTAGTGGACTTTTAATAAATTAAAATTTTATAATGATTTACGAAACTAGTTAAAAATTTTATTGAATGATATCATTGTCTGAGTAAATATTTTTTAGTCAATTTCTGACATCTCTATTTTCTGTCATAAATACATTGTTTTATGGTTAATTAACAAAGTTGTTTAATTTTGCTTCAAAACTTAATAAATATATTTTTTTTTACTCATTTAAATTTTTAATTCATTCAATTGATTTAATTAATTTTTTAATCTAGAATTTTTTTCTGTATTTAAGTTTTTACAATTTTAGTGAGAGGTGCAAATTTAAAAAAGCTGTTAATTGAATGAATTATTTACTAACATATTTGTTAATTGAATTTATTTTTTGATTTTTCTGTGTTTTAAATAAAATTGATAATTATTATTTTCAATTATTCAGATTAATCAATTGCTTGAATTTCATTTTCGCTACATTTACAATCCTGTTTCAAATCTGCTAATGGAAATATTTATATCCTATTTGGGTCAGTTGACCAGCTAAAGTGAGTAATAATAATAATTATAGTTTTTAGTCCGGGATCCCGGGAATCCCAGGAAGACGAAAATTTTTTCCCGCTTTCCCGGGAAATTGGGACCCTAATTTCAACTTAATAGATTGAAGATTTTCGTTACATTCACAGAAAAAAATATTTCAAATAATTTTTTAATAAAATTATTAATTAACTTTATATTGGAATTTAATTATATGATTTATTATTATAATTATATTTAATAAATTCACAGCTGTTAATAAAATATAAAGAAAAATTAAATATTTGTCTATAAAAGTACAGAAATAAAATAAATTTAAGTAAATTTTCAAAAATTTTCAGCTCATTGCATCTATTTAAGGAAAAGAAGTAATAATAATATCAATTATTCTAGTTATTAATATTACCATTTTGATTATTGGAGCAAAATCAATTAAAAATTAATTAATATTACAAATTTCGTAATTGAAGTCCATTTTTACTTTTTTCTGTGTTAAAACTCGTATTATTTTTAATATAATAAAGATAGTTCCATTTTTTATCTTTATTTCTAAAGTCTTGAGGTTCTAAGATGTTTAATAGCAAAAATATTTAATAACGAACTTAGTACGATTTTTAACGGATTTTCTTCCAACAAATGTATTTTTTAAGGTCATTTTTTTGTTTCATCTGAATAGGTTCATTAAGAATAAAATCAATTTGCGTCAAGTATTTGTTGAATTCGCCCATAATTGTGTGTTTTCTTTACATTTTCAACTGTTTTCTTTAAGAATCTTTAAAAACTGGTCGCGTAAAAAATTTTCCTATAAAGAAAAGAGCAAAATTATAGCGTATGGGCAATTCAGACTTAATCTATGAAATATGGTGAAGAAAAATTTAGTGAAGTTAAAATATTGTCAACAACTTTTTAGGAAATCACTCCCGCTGTTGTACAAAATATGAAAAGAGGTACTTATAAAGATACAACGAACGCTGACAGAAGATTCACCATTCGAGATGCCTCCAATTCTACTGATAATAGGTAGAAGAATAAAAATTATAAAGAACCCGTCTCTAAGCACTATTCGTGAAATAAAACTACTCCCGTTTACACGTGAAAGCATGTTATAAAAAAGGAATGAAACATATTGTACTATATGATGAAAAAAAATAAAAAATCAATATGGAAGACTATAAATATTATTATTTTCATCATTTGAGAAAAAAATGATGCTAATTATGTATCCCATAAAGCTGCGAAGGAAGTACATTGGCGTAGAGTGCTACTTCATATGATGAGACATTTGAACTTCTATTTTCTACGCATAGAATTACGGAAAAAAAAACTTACAAAAGTTTACGGAAAAAGAATTTGTAACATTTTATACACCATTTTAATTTCTTTCATGGACATTCCAGTTCGACAATGCCCCTATTCACACCGCAGTAGCATGAAAACAAAGAATTCGAAGTCAAAATTTTAGCACTTAGGAGTGCTCATCATACTCTCTCGACCTTAATATAATAGAAAAGGTATGGAAATTGCTGTCACGTAATGTTTATGAGTCGGACAGATAATATGAGCACAAAAATTCATTATCTGAAGAGATTAAAAAAAGTTGGAGCAAACATTCTTTGTTACAAGTTGAAAATTTTTATAAGTCCCTTCCAAATATAATTTTTTAGGTTAAATTAAATAATAAAGGCTATTCTTATTATTAATAATTTAATAATTAATAATATTAATAATTAAAAAAAAAATCATTAAAAATCGTAATTAGTTATTACTTAAATTTATTTTGCTTGTAGATAGATATCTTAGAAATGAGGACTTTAAAATTTATTATGAAAAAAATATTAATTTTCATTATCATTTTAAAAATAACAAGAGGTTTAATGTAACGAAAATCTTGAACCTATTCAGTTGAAATTAGTGTGATCGATTATTCGACTTTTTGGAGAAACCGGTTTTAGAATAGTTTGTATTTTGAAAAAACCGGTTGCACTCTTTTAACTTTAGAAAAAAAACCGGTTAACCGGACTTTAGGAAACAAAAATTGCAACCTGTATTTTGATTACAACCGATTAGTACAAATGAATTTTTGGGTGTTACAAACATCAGCACAAACGCATAATAGGCATGTAGGGTCTAAAAATTGTAATTAAATAATCATCAAAAATTATATTAACATTTACTTAGCATAAATTTCGAATCAAATATTAATATTTAGTGCATGGTTTTTGAAATAAAAAGATATTTTTAAAAACGGTTTTGTTCTCCGAGTCGATCACCCTAGTTGAAATGCAGTATTATATATATATATATATATATATATATATATATATATATATATATATATATATATATATATATATATATATATATATATATATATATATATATATATATATATATATATATATATATATATATATATATATATATATATATATATATATATATATATATATATATATATATATATATATATATATATATATATATATATATATATATATATATATATATATATATATATATATATACAGTGGTGGCTATGAGGTTAGCACACATCATATATACTTTTTTTAAAAGAAAATTATTTCGTCTCATTACAATTATTTACTAAAATTTTTGCTTTTTAGTGTTGTTTATGGTGTCTGTAATAAGTCCCGTTACTTTTTTTTTTGCATTCTATCGCATTTCTCTTTTAATTTTTAATTTAAGTGCAGTAATAGGCAAAATAAGCTGGTCACAATTTTAGCACAAACAAGTATATTTAAATTTTTTATATGTTTTTTGTGAATATAAATAATTAATTGGT
The DNA here is from genome assembly GCA_951394005.1 of Protophormia terraenovae. Lineage (NCBI taxonomy): Eukaryota > Metazoa > Arthropoda > Insecta > Diptera > Calliphoridae > Protophormia > Protophormia terraenovae. Next base: position 72,720,941 of record OX596073.1, on the reverse strand, counting down.
AAGTTTAGATATTATTTCATTAATGACGATAAAAAATTAAATAAATAAACATTATTTAGACATTAGTTAGACATGTGTACAGAGGAACAACGTAAGATTATTCAACAGATGTACTCAAGAGGAATAAGCATAAGTGAGATTACTAATACTTTGGAATGTTCTAGAAAGATGGTTTATAATGCACTAAACCATATTCGGAAGTATGAAATATTTAAAAATGTTACACAGGCTCCTAGGCCAATCAAAACGTCACGTAAAGAGGATTCTTTAATATATAGAACCTCTGTCAAAGATCCTTTTAAAAGCTCCACCGTAATCCAGAGGGAAATTTCAAGAAAATATGGTATCAACGTGTCCTGCAGAACAATAAGAAGAAGACTTAATGAAAAAATAAGCCACACGTTTCAAATAAGAACCTACGGGATCGGTTGTGCTTTGCTCGTGAGCATTTGGAAAAGTCATTAGTTTTTTGGAAAAATGTCCTCTGGAGTAATGAATCCAAGTTTTGTAGATTCGGATCGCATGGTAAGAGGTATGTATGCCATCCTCCAAACATGCAACACAATCCAAAGTACACGTCTAAAACAATAAAACAAGGTGGAGGAAATGTGATGGTGTAGGCAGCTTTTTCTGGGCATGGCGTTGGTTCTATATGCAAGATTGATACACGTATGGACAAATATGTATACTAGAATATACTACTAAATACAATGATGCCTTATGCGGAGGACAACATGCCACTTAGGTGGAGGTTTATGCACGATAATGATCCAAAACACTCCTCACGCTTAGTGAGAGAACAATATTAACGTGTTAAAACGGCCAGCCCAATCTCCGGATCTCAATCCTATTGAGAACCTTTGGAATGATGTGGAGCAGCACGTAATGAAAGCAAAACCTAAAAATTTGGCCGATTTATGGACACAAATAGGAAAATCTTGGTATGCTATTTCAGTGGAGCGCTGTATGGGATTTGTGGAAAGTATGCCAAGGATATTGACAGCTGTAATAAAAAATAATGGATACCCAACTAAGTACTAAGTTTATAGTGAAATAAGTTTTTTGTTTTGTTACTTTTTTTAAATGTGAATAAATTTCTTTTATTTTGTGCTAAAATACTGGCCAGTGTTATTGACGGTTATTCTATTCTGAACAGAAAAACAGCAAAGATATATATAGGAATGACAATGAATATATTGTGACGTGATCTTAGCAAGACATGTTACACGTATATAAAAGAAATATTAAAAAAAATAAAGAAATATAGGAAATATTTGCTTTTAAAGATAGGCAGTACAAGTGTGCTAACCTCTTGGCCGCCACTATATATATATATATATATATTTATAATTTATATATTAGGGTGATCGACTCGGTTTTCCAATCGGTTTTTAAACCGGGTTTTTCAGTCAATGTGCTGTAGGTTTTTTCGAATGTCGAATAGACCGGTTTTTCAAAAACCATGCACTAAATATTGATATTGGATTCGAAATTTATGATAACTTTTTTAATATTCACAAAGTATGATTTTTAATGTCTTAAAAAAATAGTTTAAGTTTAAATAAATAAGTAATAATTATCCTGAATGAAATTTCTTTTATCTGTTTTAACACCTGTAATATTTTTGCACCTAATTTAAATGTTTAAGTTTTTTTTTATTCAACGAAGAAATTCTTTTTCAAAGATTTTGATTGAAAACAGTTTCACCTGCTAATCGTTTCAATAAAATTGATTTTTGCTTTTTCCATAGTAACCCATGGTTTATGTTTATATAATTTCTGATGATTATTTTCTTACAATTTTTATGCCCTACATGCCTACTACGCGTTTTTTCTGATGTTTGTAACACCAAAAAAAAAAAAGGTTATATATATACTGCATTTCAACTGAATAGGTTCATATATATACATGGGACATTATCAAAAATGTTTAACCTGGCTGAAACTGACTTAAATCCTTTATAAGTTTTGTGGTAATGATATTTTAAAGAAATTGGTTACAGATCTGAACTCACAAGACTTGAAGCTAATAGAGTGCAAAATTTTAGCACAATAGGTTTCTTTTTATAATCATGATTGTTGTTCAAAATTCAAGAACATAGAAAAACGGCTAAAAACTATTTCATTTTTTCCCATTCTTCTTCAATTTTTGTTCTCGCGTTAAATACGGGGTAGTCGAGTTGCGCTATATCCCGTTGATGTGCCCGAAATAGTCAACGTAGTAGATAGTCTCAAAGTTTGGAAAATAAGTCCGAAAATTTTTCAAGAAGTCAGTTTTTCGTGAGGCTCATTCACATTTTCATATGGAATTGCTTGGATTACTGCGTGAACTTAGTTTTTTGTTATTTCACATAACAAAATCGGGGGAGCATTAAGAATAAATTTAATACAAGAATTTTATGGACTTTTTGAAAATTATGCAAAAATTGCACTTTTCGTTTTTGTGTTTTTATATAGAAAATTGCAATTTAAACAAATATTGGATATATAGATATAAGTGAGGCGATAAATATAATTGATTGGGATCATAAATTTAGGTCAAATGTCGTTGATAATTGAAAACGGGACACTTTTGTCAAAACACATTTCGCTAAGGCACATCGTGTGGACAGAATGAAATTAACTATAATTAGCATAATTAGTAAGTGTTTATTATGCTTAATAAAAATTCGGAGGTGCATCAAAAATTATTGAAAGATAAACATTTTATGGACCAAAAAATATTTACTTGTGTTAAAAAAGGATCATAATATTAAAAAGCATTTCTTTGTAATAAACTCTAACAAAATATATTTTCATTCAATATATGGAGAAATAACTTATATTCGATCCATACTTTTCGCAAAATTTTTAAAAATCGCGATTTTTATTGAAAAGATTTTTTTTTTTTTTTTTAAATTTTACTAGGAAACCATAAAATATGCTGCACTAATACCATCAAACATTGAAAATATCATAAATTTTATTTGAATAACTCGGTAGGTTTTGATATTACGACCAGAATTATACATAAACTTCTAGTTTATAAAAATTTTTATATGTTCAACTATACATATAAAGTGACTCGAATGCATGTAGAATCAGTTCGCGTTAATCATTTCATGTGAGGGGCGCGAAAGTTATGGCGGTTTATAACTTCCGCGCCCCTCACATGAAATGATTAACGCGAACTGATTCTACATGCATTCGAGTCATTTTATATCTATACAAAAGGATTTTAATGTGCCATCAAAAAAAATTATATTTTTTTGAAGGGCTAAAATCAAAAATTTTTGATAATGGCCCATATATATATGTATATATTAAAGTGCCTCACGAAAAAAAAGTTGCCAATGTACCCCTCTAGAAATGAAGATTAGTATGTTCTTATATGATTCCCAAAATATTACATCTCAATGTTTATATTTACGTGAGCTGGACCATTTTTAAATTTTTTAATCTAAAATTACGTATTTATTTCAATATTATTATCAAAATTTTAGTTATAAGAAAATTAACTTCAAATTATAATAGAGGCATACTACGACCTTCAATATTCATTTAAATAATTATTATGTATCTTTTCAGTCGCGGAATATTAAGGTTTTACTAACATTTTTTATCACATTTTCATTGTACTATTGTGGATGAGAAAAAGTCATAAAAACATAAATAATTTGTTCCCGTAGCCAATGTTCGAATGTTTGTGCAAAAATACGCAAGAAATGGAATTTTCCGTGACTTAATAAACTTTAAAGTGGCATAGTTTCGGTTCTGTAAAAGATATTGGTCAATCTTTTTCTGCATAACGAAGAATTGCGTCAGCTATGCAATGTAATTTAGATGAAAAAAATCGAGTTTATACTTTTTCCGATTTTTGAAATTAAAGTAAATTTTTTGTAAAAAAGTGGTTTTTCGAGAAACTATAAATATTTCATCTGCAATAAAATCTTTGTTATTAAAGATATCTTAAAAAAATTTTCGGTGGATATAGACTTTGTAGTATAAAATGAGAAAGTGAAAAAAGCTTTACGATTTTTGGGAAAGGAATCCCACAATTCCCAAAAAAACGCCGAAAATCCCAAAAATGGGTTTTTTCACATTTTGGGCTATAAAATCCACATTTTTCCGAAGTCCCGTAGATTTTGATTGAAAACTTTTAACAACATATTGCAAATTCTTGAACAGCATTTCACTTGCCGATTCGTGCTTTGGGATTTGAGCAAATATAGACTAAAGTCAAAACTTTCATATAAAATGGCTCAAATTCGGGAGAGTGTGTACCTTAACCACTTAAGTCATTGGGCTTGTTTTTTATTTTAAAGTCTTCTCCATGAAGATACCTTTCAGAAAAGTATAAAATTGTTATATGTTTTTAAAGAAAATTTTATTTTAGAAAAAAAAAGTGTGAAGATACTTTTTCGGCCAAAAAAACACAAAAAGTCGTAATTTTTGCAATTTTGAAATTCAAAATCGTTTATTTTTAGACTCGGTAAAGATATCGACTTCAAATTTTTTTATTCAACAGATAATTTTGTTCTTTAATTAGCTAAAGAAAAAACAAATGAAATCGGTTGGAAACACTAGGATATATATGAAAAAACCTGAACCAAGAACATCGTACTTTGGGTTGCCAAAAATAAATCTGCAGCGTAACCCCCTCCCCACGTCGAAAGACGGGCCTAAACGGCAACGTTCTGAGGAGGAGGCACAGCCGAATAGCCAACAGCCCGGGGCCAAGCGTCCAAAGCCCTACAACCCGATGGACAAATCGTATAGTGAAGTGGCCAAAGGTCACTTAATACGAGCCGTCATCGACAGGAGCGATCCAGATTGAGCTATATCCCATGCGAATTGGGATATAATGTGAAGGAAGCTGGTGGGAGTCTTCTGGAAAGTTCTGAAAGAGAACCCCGGTCCCTCCCTTCAGTGTGATGATGCAGGTTGGTGTCGTAGCCGTGTAAAATTAATGTCCTGCTCAAATGAGAGATCAGATCTGCTCTTGAAGCAGGCGATCGCTTTTTTGGACGGCCCATGGGAAGGCGCTAGACTGGACGTGGTATCTATTGATGAGATTTCACGTCGGTCTAGAGCCATGGCCCGTGTACCGGACGAACCATCCAAACCAGAAGAGATTCTGGAACTCATTCGGTTCGGAAACCCTGAGATCCCTACAAGTGATTGGAAGGTCACCAGAGTTTTCGAATCCGACGGTGCATTTAGAAAGATTTTCATTGTTATGAACAAGGAGTCACTGCCACCTCTTCGTGAGAAAAGTCGGAAGATTTACTACGGTTTCAAGTCAATCTTCCTACAGGTCTACCGAGGTGATGACAAAGAAAGACCGGTTCAAAACGAGGACACTCATTCAGACTCCGAGTTTGTGGGTAAATTTTTTGAGCGAGTGGATGAAGTAGTTGACGAGAACGCCTTCTTGGATTCAGACCAAGATGACCTCAACGTCACAATCATCCCAAAAGACACACATGGTGAAGATAACGCAAGTTATGCGGATATAATAGTCCCTTGGCTAATTCGGATATACTCAGCATGACTATCATGTGCGTATATCCCTGAGTCGTGGACTAGATGCACTGTGGTCTTCATCCCAAAAGGGGGGTGGTCCTCTCACACGAGACCGAAAGACTTCAGACCTATTAGTCTGTCGTCCTTCCTCTTGAAGACACTGGAAAGGTTGATTGATCTTCATCTCCGTTCTGCAATCGACCCTAACCTATTATCAGCGTGATAATAATGTGACTCCGGAGGCTATAAAATTGTCTCTTGAAAGACTGAATATCAATCAGTCGTTAATTAGCCTCATAAGGAGACTACTAACCAATAGGGTTATAATTTCCAATATGGGACCATCTACCATATATAGGGTAGCAAATAGGGGTACTCCACAAGGAGGAGTTTTATCTCCTCTTCTTTGAAATATCGCCGTAAACCCATTACTCAGGGAACTAGATTCTCTGAAGTTTAGGACTGTCGCTTATGCGGACGATGTCGCGGTGGCTGCATCTGGGAAATATCTGGATGCTATGTCACAACGCCTGCAAACTGCTCTGGACCCACTTAGTGTATGGAGCACAACCAGTGGCCTTAGTGTGAATCCAGAAAAAACGGAACTTGTTCTCTTCTCCAGAAGATACAAAATTCCATCTTTCCCATTACCACGCCTAAATGGTGTTGAATTGAAGGTGTCGGATAGGGATTATACTGGATTCTAAACTATCCTGGCTCCAAAATACAAGGGCAAGAGTCTCAAAAGCCGGATTCGCCCTATATATGTGTAAGAAAGCCATTGGGAAATGGCTCTTCGACATGGTTATAAAGCCCATACTTATGTATGGAGCGTTAGTAAAGTGGAAATTTTTTTTTTCTTAAATAAAGAAATAGGTGGATTAGATGGAACTTAACGTGCTTAATAAGAATCAGCTTTTACTCTTTTTCTATCACGTATCGATTTTCTTTTATGGGCGTGACTACTATGACCCCGCCTTTAGGCAATCACACTTGTATAACTCGAGAACGGTTTGTCCAATTAAGATAAATTAAACTCCAATATATAATGATCTAAATTGTCTTTGATCTCTTCTTTTGGTGTAACATTTATCAAAATCGTGTAAACGGTTCTTGAGTTATAGCTTAAATTGTACAAACCATTCTCGAATTCTATAGTGTGACCGCTGAATAAGGTAATGATATTAGTCATGCACCTAAAAAAAATCTGTACGTGATAGAAAAAAAGTGATTCTTATTTAACATGTCAATATCCACCTAGTCCACCTATTTTTGTTTCAAGAAAAAATATTTTTTATTTTTTTGCCCATCACTGTATTTGTATGTATAAATGGGTATTTTTACTTAACTGTGAATAAAATCACGATAATAAATTGAAGATGCATACCTTATTTTGTTCGCAACATTACCAGCTTTAAAATAAAGATGATAAACTGTAACATTTTTGATGTTTTCATTTATTTAAAAAAAAAATTTGTAACAAAAAAATTTAAAATTTTGCATGAAAATTATTTTTTTTGGGCACTTATTTCAAAATAACTTCGAAACTACTGAGCACATAAAAAAAATGATTTGAAGATATTTTTAGTACGCGTCTTTTGGTGTATCACTTATGTCAATCGTACACACCGTTCTTGAGTTATGAGGAAATATACTAAAGTAATGGCCTTACTATGGGCGAAATATTAGACACGCCCATAAAAAAAAATCCAGACCTGATTAAAAAAAAAAAAAAAACTGAAAGCAGATTCGTGTTTAGCACATCAAAATACATCAAGTCAAACTATTCGTCTATGGGGGAGGATTTCTTTGTTGCAGTGTAATCAATATACATATCTGTTTCAAAAATATCCCAAATAATTTTCATACTGTAGATTATTCAGAATTGTATACCCACGGCCTCCTGAAAAGTTCTTTTTCTTTTCGCCACATATATTTTAAGAAATAAATTTTTTAAATGTTTCAGAACGGTGTGTAACTGAAATTAGATTGATTTGTTAGTCGTTTGATTCATCAATAATATTTTGCAAAAACTTGCCAATTCGAATAAAAATTTTAAAATTTGGCAAAAGGTTTACTCGAAAATGGAACAAAGTTAAATTTTTAGTAGATATATTTTTATGTTTTCAATGCGAAAAATATATGTACAGTGAAAGCTCCCATAGGCGGACAGCGATCATCATGCTGATTTTGTCCGTTAACGGGCAACACTTTTTTACAAGGAGTAATTCAGTACTATATATTTTTATTTCAATATTCAAGATTGATTGCAATTAATTAACTTATAGATATACATATTCTTATTTATACATACATATTATAAAGTCAACTAAAATGCAATTTAATTTAAAAATCAAATGTTGGTTTTATTTACTGGATTATAATGCGGGTCAGTACATTTATACACACAATTTCATGATCATATTTTCAAAAATTACATCAATATTGACAAAAGTCAAAAGATCATAACATTAACTTCATTTAAGAAAAATTTTTGTTTGAAAAGTGCTTATGATTTATCTACTTTTGCATTAACGAAATGATTGAAGAATTTTACTTGATGGCTCAATTTAAGGCAAAAAACTAAAAATGTTGGTTTCTTTTTTCTTTTGCTTCTGCGGCAAACGACGTTTTGCACTTTCATTTAGACATTATTTGCAATAAATTATGATTTTTTGAAATTTATTTTATGGGATTTATGGCTACAGTTCGTTTCTCTGTTTTCATACCATTTTCCTAAAATTACTTCCTAAATTTAGTAATTTTTCGTACACGAAAAAAACCGGCTCAACAGCATTTTTACTAACTAAAAATTAAAAGCATGTTGAGGACAAGTTTGACAACACAGTCATCTACATACTTACATATGTTGGCATGTTACTCCATTTAAAAAGGACAGGATTAACTTGGGAAAATGATATTGGTGGGCTGGCATCGATCCTTAGCTGCACCTAACTACTTTCTTTAATATGACTTATAACAATGTTGTGCAGAATTTCTATGCCCTTTGTTCAAAAAAGTTGTCAAGATTTGTAGGAATCTGATGCAATTGTGTTCTACGACAAATCATGGACCCATCATTGAGACTGTCTTCAGGACATAGATAACCGGAGAGCATCTGTTTTTAGGGATCAAGTTTTCATTTTCTCTTTTCTAGTATGAAGAATTTTTAGTCAAGTGTAAAAGTCGAAGTAAAATGAAAAAAAAATAGATTATGCTCAAAACCAGCAAAACGTTAAGTAAAAAACGAATAATAAACTATTTAACTTCAAAAAATGTAAGTAAAAATGAAATATGAATGCAAACACGGACAAAAATGAAAATAAGAAGCATTTTATTATACAATATACGGTACATTTCTTTTACCGTTTACGATTTTTGACCGTCTACGAGAGATGTTTTCTTTAAAAACTGGTGTCCGCGTCCGCCCAATAAATAGAGCGTCCGCATAGCGGAAATTAATTTATTTTAAAAATGCCACCTAAACCAGCTCCGCCTACCGGAGCTGTCCGTTAAGTGAGCTTTTACTGTATATAGTTTGTTGTACTGATTTGTTGTATGAATGTCCCTTATATTTTTAAAGAAGAAATTGGGAAAGTAGAATATATGTATTTCTCAATTTTTGGTATCTTGACTTTTATTTTTTCTTCATTTGAACACAAAAAAAAAATAAAAAAATAACATTATTTGTTTATTTCAAATTTGATTTCTCAAAATTAAAAAATCGTGCTGAGGGGGGGATTAGAATTTCCAAAACGCATCTGAAATATTTTCAAAAACATAATCGCCTTCTCAATGTTTTTTCTATTTCAGTCAAATTGGATTATAGCTAAAAAAGTTATGGATGTTAAGAACTATATACTTCATATATTTTTCAAAATGTTCTTTAAAAAATATCGCGAGTTTTTTATTGATCTTTCATGGAATTCGTGATGTTGATTTTTTCATGATGAAAATGTCTGTCGCAGGATACTATCATTGGAATATTGTTCATAACATTTTAATTAAATTTATGACTTACCTTCTTTAACCATCAAAAAATTATTTTTTCTAAACACACCAAATGATTCCCCAATACCAGCTAATAGAAATCCAATGGTCGTTTGCTTTTTTTGGGTATATGCGCACATACATATGTATGTATATTACATTAAAATTAGCATTCTAAATTTTTGTCATATTCAGGTATGTGATGAAAACCGATCGTTTTCGAAACGAATCGGTTTGTAAAACTTTGATGATTTTTATGGGAAAAATAACAGTTATTTTTAGGCAAATATAAAAAAAAATATTTAATAAAATCTAAAAGAAAGTGATTAAAATATAATTTTTATTAATAACAAAAACGAAAATATCAGAAAATCACACTTTTTCGATTTAAAATCGATTCGTTTTCGAAATCGTTTTCCATCACATACCTGATTGACAAAATTACAACAAACCTGTTTTATATACATACATATACTTATTTTTATATGTATATAAAAATTGTTTGTTACAATTTTGTCATTGTGATAAAATGTTAAGGGAAAATTAAATAAATATATACATACTTCATCAGCTATTATTCCAAAAAGTATTCGCATGTCATCCTCTACACTTAAAACATTACTTAATTTTTTTAAACTGCCCATATCGATATTGAATTACATAAAATTTTTAATATTTCGTTTAAACAACACAAATTTAAAATAACAAAAGTACACTACAAAAAATTAAGTTTTAAATCATAATATAGTAATTTTATATATAATTTAGCTCATAGTAAAATAATAAAGTATACTCGTAAGACCAGCTGTTTTACAATTTTTCATTGGCAAACCTCGCGGTACTGTCAAATTGTTTTTGTATTCACATGTAAAATATTTTTTGAGTTTTTTTCTCTTGCTCTCTTTCGTTCTCTCATTTTTCCATTCAAAGCATTCTGACCAAGGCTTATTTACTATTAGGTTAGAGCAATTCTACAACAAATACAACAATAAAAAAAAGTTCTCTCATTTGTTTTCGTAAAATGTCAAATTTTGTACATTGAAACAATAACAAAAATGTTATAAAAAATGTAAACAAAACACACATAGAAACAAACACCATATAAAAAAAGATTTGACAGTCATCACATATAAAGAAAAAAAAAGTCAGCTGTGTTTTTAACTCTACCTAATAGTTAATATACCTTGATTCTGACATTGTGGGCAGTAGTTTTACACTAACAAAATACAAGCAATTTTTGTTTTTGTAGATGTGCGAGTACTTTATTATTTTACTATGATTTAGCTTATCAAAAGCCATAAAATTTGTTTTCGCGTTTTGAAAAAAAAAAAAAAATGAAAAACCTTCAAAGTAACTGAAAAATAAAGTAAACGAGAGAAAAATGTATAATAGGTCAAGACCGACCATACGATACCCTACACCATTATGTATGACCATAAAATTTCGGGAAGGGGACTTATATTAGACCAACACTTTTACTAAATACAAAATAAAATATACAAATACAAAATAATGCGTTGATACTAACATCTACTTGATTTTATGCACTTTAGGCCGATTCTCGGAAGTGGTTTTATATGGGAGCTATGGTAAATTATGGACCGATTCCAATAAAATTTGGCAATTTTATTTCTACTTATATAAAACTTATTTGTGTCGAATATTAACTTTATACTAACATTAGTATGCGATCAATGCACGTTAAAGTGATTTTCGGAACAGGGGTTTATATGGGAGCTATGGTTAATCGTGGACAGATCTTCTTGTACAAAACTTCTGTGCACCGAATTTCATTAAAATACTCGTATTTTTAAGGAATTTTTGAGTGTTGAAACTCAATTCCGGGGGGGCATTTGTATGGGGGCTAAGTGAAATAGTGGACCGATCACAACCAATTTCAATAGTCTTCGTCCCTGTATCATAAAAGTCCCACTTGCCAAATTTCATTGAATTATCTTCAAAATTGCGACCTGTACTTTGTGCAAAAGGTTTACATGGACAGCCAGCCAGCCAGACGGACGGACATCGTTAGATCGATTTAAAAAGTGATTCTGAGTCGATTGGTATACTTTAAGGTGGGTGTTGGATAAGGTTTTCTATGCGTTACAAACATCAGCACAAACGCGTAATACCCCAAGCTGTTAAAGCAAATGTTAAAAGAACCATGTTTAAATACCTAGCCCGTAGTCCTCACCTGAAGTAATGGTAAATGTAGACCGTTCAACTTGATGTTAATGTTAATTTTTTCAGTGTTTAAACACGGTTGTTAAAGCAAATGTTAAAAGAACCATGTTTAAACACCAAGCATCACACACAATGTTTTTTACTAACACTGGGTCTCCACGTAATATTTTTATATCATAATATGTAACAGAGAGTGTCAAATCCGCTCTCTGAGAGAATTATCTCACGTGTAGACTAAAATATTAGTATTATAAGAAATATTATGAGACTGTTGTGATAAGATTTTTCTACACAACTATCTTATAAGATTTACTCTCAAAAAAATACACATATACGAAAGTTTGTTTGTGTGTGTGAATGTGTATTTTTAAAAGTACTTAAAAATAAGGTTTTTTTGTAAAATTGTTTTATTTTAATGGTTATTTTACATTCAGAAACATATCTTTATTAAAATTGTGCTAAAAAATTTCGAATTTCTTAAATAAAATGTACATGTTTACTCTGTGACTGAATGAAAATAATGAAATATTATGAGATTTATTAGAACACATTTACTCCTTGTTTACTTTGAGTCTACATTAGAGAAATTTGTATCAAGACAAACGTCAAATTTTTGTTAGAGTTGCAGATAATTTTTTATCTCTATCAATTATAGGGGAAAACGCAAGTCATAATAAACAATGCAAAAAGTACCAATAACAATTAAGATGGCGTCTTTTACCAAGCATTATCAAGACAACGTTGTCAGAGCTCGAGCGCTGACAATTTTCTTTTAACACTGCAATAATACTGACAAATTCAGTCTACATTTGACAAATCTTTATCTTGATAAAATTTTGACGTTTGTCTTGATAAAAATTTTCTAATGTAGACTCAAAGTTAAGATTTAACGTAATATAAACAAACAGGGTTGTCAGATTTGGCGATTTTTTGCCAAACGTGGCGATTTTTAATTGCTCTTGGCGACTGAATTTTCCGTTTTGTGACATGGCGAATTTTTTGGCGATTTTTAAAATTTTCTTAATTACGTATTCGCATAGTAAAACTATTACGTTTTCTTGCTATCCAACGTCTATTTTTAGCATTTTTCTATCCAAAACGGCGGTTCACAAATGGGGGTCCGCGGTTCTTGACAAGGGGTCCGTACAAAGATTCTTAGGTGGTCGCTAAGACCTTTTGCTTGAACATAAGATTAAAAGTATTTCTATAAAAACAGATCACAAATATGTACACAGAAAAAATTATTTCCTAAGATTTTCCAATGTTTGATTTTATATCAAAATTTAAATAAATGACTAATTGATTCAATAATTTTCATTTTGTTATAAAAATTTTGAAAAAAAAGAAAAACTAAACTAAAAGAATAAAAATTGACATTTGAAAATATGCAAATTTGTAAAAATATAATTTTCTTTTTAGGAGCAACAAATTTGCATACATATTGTATATTGCAAGAACTATATTTTGGACATGTATTTACATACATATGTACTCTAAATGATAACTTAATACCATATTTATTGTTATGTTTCGTTATTTTTACAGGACATCATCGCGACGAGATTCGTTAATTAGTTGCTGATACAGGGAGACGAATAGGAGAAATGGTCAAAGGTAATCACTTTGTCGTAACTATTTATAGACACTTTTAATCAAATTGGTTTCATCTTTTATCTAGAGGTAATGATCAATGTCGCGACTTAAAGTAAGAAGTATATGACATACTTTTTTGGTTGGATTACCAATAACGTTTAATAAAGCCCGTGGACTTCTATAGCAATCATCCATGTACCATTATTTAAAAGCGGAAAACATTAGCAATGCCGAGAAGCCACTTCCGATGGAAGAAGCGAATTCGTAGAAAAGGACAATGTCTTGTTTTATATTTTTTTAGGGATGTTTATAATGAAACAAAAAATAAAAATTATATGTACATAAATTGTAAATAAAAAGAATGAAAAAGGAATAAAAAATAAAGTAAAAAGAAAAAAATAAAATATTTTTATTTTCAATTAATTTTTTGATTCATTCAATCAGTACATTGTTTAAAATTTGCACCTATTTTAATTACTTTTTTAATTAAAATTCTAAAAGTATTTAATTGGAAAAAAAATATTTTATTTTGATTTTTTACAATTATTAGTAATTCATATAATTATTTTGGTGAGAGGTGCAAATCTGATTATTTTTTTGCCAGTATGAATTATTTTGGTAATTAAAATAAATTTTTACCTTTTCTGTGTATATTAATTTCTCCATACTTATAAAATAAAGTTGCAAAGTTGCAAAAAATGTAGAGTAAAAATTCTAAAACTATTGTTTGTGCATGATTTTTATTATCATTTTGGTAATTTTTGCTAATTGTAAAAAACATTTAATAATATTTCGTCCTTGGCATAAGACATTTATTAGCAATTTTAAAATTAATTTTTAAATACAAAGGTTTTATCTTAAATTTATAATTAATTGAAATCAAATGTTTTTACTATTTTCGTAAAAATAGCCTAATTTAACAAAAGGATTTGGTATAACGTTTGATATGAAATTGAGAAAGTATCACTTTTTTCAAACTAATATTCATTTTTATTCAAACTTGAAATTCAACTTGAAATTCAAATTTGATGTTTTTTACGTATTTTCAGAAATACCTTTAAATTATCAAATTTAAAGGCACGAAGTAAGAATTTGTAAAAACCCTTGATCTAAGTGGTGGATCACACAGTAATTTTTCCTGCTGCAATTTTTCCTACGCATTTACATTCACTTTACCTCTCACGTCTACGAACTCAGAATTGTATCAAGAAAAATTGCTGTTTATGAACCCCGACTAACAAAACAATGATCCTTAATTTATAAATATCTTCAATAAATGTTTGACAATTTGTTGTCCATTACCTTTCAAATATGAATATTAAGATTCTATGGGCCATAATGAAAAGAAAACGTTCATGAATAAATTAATTCTTCGAAACAATTTATAAGTTTTATAAAACAAATGTTCATTATTGAAATTCATTGTATTAAAATTAATATTTTTTTTATTCATTGACTTTGTTGATGCTGAACTTCCATTTTAAAATTATATAAAACTTGAAGCACTAAATATATTTGTTGTTTTTAGTTTTTTTTTTATTTTTAAATATATAAAATTTATTTTTGGCGATTTCTGATTAACAATTTGGCGACAGAGGCTCAAAAAAATCCGACAACCCTGTAAACAAAATGTTTACTCTCTTCTGCCGGCGTTATCTTACATATTATATCAACGATTCTCAAATGGGGGTCCGCGACCCACAAGGGGTCCGTAAGTACATTAGTGGGGGGTCGCGAAGAGTTCCCGCAACATATTCTTAAACATAAAATTTTTTAATATAAATATTCTTTACAAGTTCAAATGAAAATTCCACTAAAAACATGAAACTATTTAAAATGGAAATACATGTTTTTACAAAATATATCCAAATTAAAGACAAGCGTAAAATGAGTTCTTTTTAGAAACTACTAATGAAGAAACCTTTAATTGAAAATATTATGCTTCAAAAAGACAACTATAATCAAACGAAGAAAGTAATGCTGTCCAATAGAGTGTCGATATAGGAACACCCCTCGAACGATGCGTAAAAATTTGCTTGGGTATTGGGTCCCATACATTTTAGTAAAAAAAAAATTTAGATTTTTTAATCGGTTACGGAAAAAATATTTATTTTAAATATTTGGAAAAAATATTTATTTTAAATATTTTTTCCGTGGGATTTTGTTTCGCTAGAAGACGTTTGATGAACATTTTTTTGAACAAATTTGGAAAATCATATATTATCAACAGTACTTATTACTACAATGCTAATTTTTAATATTTTAGCCATAAAGGGAACAAAATTATAAAATTATTATAAATTTTTTAAGAAAAACAAATTTGATGTTTTTATTACGGTTAGGAACCAACATTTTTGTGAAAATTTGTTAAAATGTTTTTGTTATAATTGGCAAATGATACCCATTTCAAGACCCAAGTCAATACTATTTTTTAGCCGAAATTTTCTAGACCCGTGACTTTCAATCGATGGTAGGGAACTGAAGATCAATTTTAAATTTTTACGCATCGTTTGAGGGATCTTCCTACAAAATTTTTGTCTACCGGACACTTCTGTCCAATGACACAGTATAAAGAAAACTTTACGATGTGGCAGGGTAAACAATTAATTAAAAAGATAAATATGTAGTTCACTTAAATTTGATGAAACAATAGTTTTTTCACATGAAATTCTACTTTTATTTTATCTTTTTATAAAATTTTTTTCAGTACACAAACATTTTATTTCATCGCCTAGTTTCCCGGCTATATAAAGAAAATTTGCTTAAGCAACTTTATAATTTAAAAAACAGAAAGTACTATCAATGTTAGTATTAAGAAAGTATCAGGTTCATTTAAAAAAGAGTTGAAATTTGTTTGAATTTAATTTTGGATCAACAGATTTAAAAGCATCTTAAATAGTTGAAATATAGCAAAGTATATCCGCTTGTTGGCTCCGAAGCCCTAAAAATATTAAACAAATTTTCTTCAACATACATTTTTATGTAATAATATCTTTTTTACTCTTTTGTCCCTCAAAACAGAGATTCGATCTTAATATTCTTAAAATTCTTAATATTCAAAGAAAACAATGTCAAAATTATTAATATTATTTTTTAAAATTACTTTTTTTAAATTAGTCAAAGTTGTAGTGGGTCGCGCTTCCATTGCAATATCAAAAGGGGGTCGCGAAGCGAGGTCTTGTGAGAACCTCTGTATTATATCAACGTGGAGACAGTACGTAACTTTGAGTCTACATTAGACAAATTTTTATCAAGACAAACGTCAAAATTTTATCAAGATAAAGATTTGTCTAATGTAGACTGAATTTATCAGTATTATTGCAGCGTTAAAAGAAAATTGTCAGCGCTCGAGCTGATAACTTTGTCTTGATAATGCTTAGTAAAAAACGCCATCTTGATTGTTGTTGGTACTTTTTGCATGGCTTATTATGACATACGTTTTCCCATATAATTGACAGAGATAAAAATTATCTGCAACTCAAACAAAAATTTGACGTTTGTCTTGATAGAAATTTCTCTAATATAGACTCGACGTAACACACACAAAGAAATTATTGCATGTGCGTAGAATGCAACAACAAAACAATGAGAAAACAAGAAATTAACATGAATGCGTGTACGCCATATTATGTGATGTTAATGAAAAGAGAGAACGAATTCAAAAAGGTTCAACAATACATAACAAAACACTTGATTGTTTTTATTACACACAAGGAAAATACGTACAAAAAACATATAGCTGCTCATAGTATAATAATAAAGTATACTCGTAAGACCAGCTGTTTTACAATTTTTTCATTGGCAAACCTCGCGGTACTGTCAAATTGTTTTTGTTTTCACATGTAAAATATTTTTTGAGTTTTTTTCTCTTGCTCTCTTTCGTTCTCTCATTTTTCCGTTCAAAGCATTCTGACATTGTGGGCAGTCGTTTTACAATAACAAAATACAAGCAATTTTTGTTTTTGTAGATGTGCGAGTACTTTACGTACCGTCTATACTAGCATTTTTCTTGTTCGCACAAGAACAAAACGTCAGCAGAGCAACACACACAATTTTTTTCATTTTGTTTTTAGTGGGCAGAACATTTGTCGAACAAATCATAATTTTTTGTTTGCCGTCAGTGTCGCTTCGATACTTTTATATGCAGCGCCTCTTCTTCCGCATACAAAATGACGTTTGATGGCAGACATGGTTGCTCGAACAATTGTGCGAACAACGGTGTGCGAACAAGAACAGAACATGAACAACTTGGGTCCACACTATCCAAATGCATGTGCGCACAACTTTTTGTTCAATGTACGAGCATGAAAAAGGCTCGTGTGGACCGCAAATCAGAGAACAATTTTTAAAATTTTGTGCTGTGGCGATATACCGTCTTGATATATGTATTTCAAACACAATTTCTTGCCGCAATAACCACAACTTAAAATTTCAACAATCGCTAAATTTGGTGAAAAATCGTCAAATTTTGAGGAAAAAATCGTCAAATCAACTACAGTAGGACCTCGATTATCCGTAGCGGTCGGAACCGGAAGCATTCCGGATAATCAATTTTCCCGGTTAATTGAGTAAAAATTTTTAGTAGTATTTTTAAACATTTTTTATTTATATAATTCAATTATTTAATATATGTAAATACATGCAGAAAACTTGAATTTTACCTGGCTTTGACTCATTTTATTCAAACAAGGTAATTTCCCTTTTTTTTATTCACATTGTGTTTGATTGTTAAAAAGCAATCGAAAAAGAATTATGCTTTGAATCCCGGATAATAGAGGTAATCATGGTTAATCGATGCAAAAATTAAACTAAATGGATGGAAAAAAGAAAACAATTACAAATTTTCTTTCCTGAATAATCGACGTTGCCGGTTAATCGAATCACGAATAATCGAGGCAATACTATATTTGAAATCGTCAATATAAAAAATTACGTTTTTTATATGTTAATTAATTACATTAATTTTATATTGGTGGCATATTATGAAAATCAAGTACATAGTACATAGTCTGAAGATATACATACTTATGCATACTTATTTAAATATACATATTTTTGGTATTGTTTTTATTGTATTTTTATTAAAGTTTTAGAATCTTGTAACATATTTTGCCGTTTTCCCCTTTTTTAATCTTACAAGATTTTTTAAGCAATTATGCAACACTCCGCTTACAAGCTACATTTTTTATTTTGTAGCCATTATTTCATTAAATAATAAATTTTTTCAATAAATTCTTTCCAATACAATACTGTAATTCGTAAATGGATATCTTGTAAATCGATGGTTACCTGTATGTAATTTTGTATGACTTTCAAACAAAAATAAGTTATTTATATTGCCTTGTTATAAAAATATTCCTTTGTAATTTGCGGTCCACACGGGCCTTTTTCTTGTTCGCACATTAAACAAAATGTTGTGCGCACATGCATTTGGACAGTGTGGACCCAAGTTGTTCATGTTTTGTTCTTGTTCGCACACCGTTGTTCGCACAATTGTTCGAGCAACCATGTCTGCCATCAAACGTCATTTTCTATGCGGAAGAAGAGGCGCTGCATGTAAAAGTATCGAAGCGACACTGACGGCAAACAAAAAATT
The DNA here is from genome assembly GCA_951394005.1 of Protophormia terraenovae. Lineage (NCBI taxonomy): Eukaryota > Metazoa > Arthropoda > Insecta > Diptera > Calliphoridae > Protophormia > Protophormia terraenovae. The sequence goes on along the minus strand of OX596073.1, from coordinate 72,702,074 downwards.
ATGATTTGTTCGACAAATGTTCTGCCCACTGAAAACAAAAGGGAAAAAATTATGTGTGTTGCTCTGCCGACGTTTTGTTCTTGTGCGAACAAGAAAAAGGCTGGTATAGACGGTACGTAAGGCCATTTAATATATACGAAATTTAATTTTGAATGAATTCATCAAAAATGTTTGGATTCTTAGTTGGCTATTTTGGAAATTTGTAGGTTTTATTCACCGTTTCGTAATAAAAGCATATATAATTGATTCGAATATAATATATTAGTTCCCAAAATTGTTCCTAATAAATGAACCATTTATATAAGAAAATTGAAGAAGTTTTTCATTAAAATTGTTAATACTTTTGTACTAACTAATTTATTTTTAAAGAATAATGTAAAAAATTTCAAAAATTGTTCTGAATTTTACAGCGATTTTTTACACAGATTTAGTATATTGTAATAAAAAGCACTGTAAGAACAGTGTTGACAGCTGTCACGTAAAAACGTAGAGCGACCTAATTTGATTAAGTTACTACATTACATTTACGTTTTTAAGTACACATAACTCTCATAAGGAAAACGTGGCAGCTGATTTGCTACATTTACATTTACGGTAGAGTAACGGAGCCTTAACCCAGCCTTAAGTAACAGCACCTTGAACAACAGCACTGTACTTGAAGACAAATATAATACAAAGTATTTATTTGGTGTGGTTTAAGTTTGAATATTTGTTACTTTTTTGTTTTAAGCAAAATCTTTATGAATCTTTTTTTATTTTAAAGATTAATGTGTAATCTATAATAACAAGAGAAAAATATCAATTTGGAAAAGGTTATCAAGAAAAAAATCTTGGGGATTTTTCAGTCATATTTTTTTTTGCAATTTTTCTGTTTTTATATTACAGTGAACTCTCGATAATGTGAACTAATTAATGTCGGGGTAGTTCATATTTTCGAATTTGTTCACATTTTCGATTGTGATTTTTTTTTATATATATTACTAAGTTATTCTTTCTAAAAATCATTTCTGCAAGGAATGAAAATGCAAAGATTACTAAAAAAACTTTTTGTAATTTATTTGGAAAATAAAAAGTTTTTAAAAATCCATTTTATAAAGAGGACATACGTAGTATGTACATAAAAACAAACAAAATATTACGACCATTCCATTGGACAGCTTTGTTAAAAATTTTGACAGCTTTTTTGGCTTTAATGTTGTTTTCAGGCGCTTCAATAAAACAGTCGTCATCATCGTCGGACTCTTCAATTAAATCATTTTCATCAAATGGCGTGACGTCCTCACAAGGATTATTGATCCAATCTCTAATGTTTACAGCAGTAAATACTTCCTGAGGGCACAATGTCTGTAGAAGATCTGCAGCAGTATTTTCTAAAGATCTAACCTCTGATTGCCACTTTTCTTTTAAAACGCTCAAAGGAACATTAAATTCAGGATCGTCTTCATCATTTACCATATTCAAAATATTTTTCCAACAGTTAGATAAAGTTTCTTTACCAACTCGGTTCCAGGATGCCTCTAGAATAGAAACTCCTTTAAGTGTGATTTTTTTCATCGATTCAAGCAAATCCCCCTCTTTTGCAATAATTGTTGCCAGAAGACTGTTCCTATAATGAAGTTTGGTGATTCTAATTGCATTTTGATCCATTGGCTGGATCAGAGCCGTTACATTTGGAGGCATGAACATAGCTTCTATGGAACCATCCTCGGATTTAAGGTCGGATTCTGGTGGATGGGATGGGGCATTATCTATTAGGAGTAAAGCTTTTACTGGTAATCCTTTCTTCGTTAAAAAATCTGTCACCTTAATAAAAATAAAACAGTAAGAATCCCAATTGAACTATTTTTACATGTTTACTTACCTCTGGCACAAAACAGTTGTGAAACCATTCTTTAAAAATGGAAGAAGTCATCCAAGCAGACTTTGAATTTCTGTAGTTTACGGGACAGATAAAATTTTTAAAACTGCGAGGATTTTTCGATTTTCCTATTACTAACAGTTTTATTTTATGAGATCCTGACGCATTTGCACAGCATAAAAATGTTATCCTTTGCTTTTCCATTTTTGCACCTGGAGCGCTTTTCTCCAATGACGTTACATATGTCTTTTGTGGGAGAAGTTTTCAATATAGACCAGACTCATCGGCATTATACAACTGATCATTAGATAAACCCAAATCTTCTATCTTTGCTTTCAATTTAATTTTAAAAGGATTAACGAACTGAGATTGCGCAGAAGGAGCTGAATTCCGTATCTCTTTTTAAATTTTTGTAGCCACCCATCGCTAGCATTGAAGTCATTTCCGTTTTCACTTATTTTTGTGAATTGGTTTGGCTTTCTCTTTCAACATCAACCCACTTACAAGGATCGTAATGTTTTGCGTTTTCCGGGTCCATAAAACGTATTGTTCACACATTTTAAAATATTGTCTTTTTTATTTTTTATTGAACATATCGTTGATTTTTTAACTTTATACTTTTTACTTAACACTGTAACACTCGATCCTTTTTTTAAATATTCCAAAATTTCGCATTTTTCATTTAAGGATAAAAACTTTCGACTGTTTTTAGACATTACTAATTTTAAAAATAAATTCACGAACCTACCGCAACAAGTTACATAAAGCGACTAGCATTAAATACCTTTAAAATAATGGCATACTATGGTATTTATTAATTCGGGGATTCCCAACATTAAAAATAAATGCTTCTACAAATTAAAAAATCCCCAAAAATTAAAAAAAATTGTTCACTATTTAGAGCCATTAAACTTTGTTCACTATTTAGAGCGCCCATATAAAAAACAGAGTGTTCACATTAGTGGATAGTTCATTATATTGGATGTTCACATTACCGCGAGTTCACTGTAATTTAGTTGTTTTGTTTTTGTTGTAATCGCTGATAGGTGGTCTTTCAAAATCATATGTCAACGTATTTCTCGCCAAAAAATAGTGGCTGTTAGCGAGAAGGTTGATTTGGTTGATTAAAGAGATTGATTTATCAATGTTTGTTATTTACCTTCTTCACTAAACACTTGTAGCAGGCCCATTTCGAAGTTTTTTCGGTTGTATCATAGTATAATAATAAAGTATACTCGTAAGACCAGCTGTTTTCGAATTTTTTCATTGGCAAACCTCGCGGTACTGTCAAATTGTTTTTGTATTCACATGTAATATATTATTTGAGTTTTTTTCTTTTGCTCTCTTTCGTTCTCTCATTTTTCCGTTCAAAGCATTCTGACATTGTGGGCAGTCGTTTTACACTAACAAAATACAAGCAATTTTTGTTTTTGTAGATGTGCGAGTACTTTATTATTTTACTATGGGTTGTATCAAGAAAAGCTGGAAATTTTCTAAAAACTACATATCACTTTCAGGTACTGATGGCAGCTCTAATACAAATTCGTTCAGCAGGAAAAAGTTGATATCACGAAGTAGAACAGAGTCGTCATATCGAGGCTTCAAATTTGCCAAAATCAGTTTTTTTAGAATATGGCGGGAGAAAGAGATAGAAATATTGCATGAATATAAAATTTACGAATGTAAAAGTGATACTCTATGTTGATTGGAATTTTGAAACGAAGCAGAAAACCAAAACAAAACAACCAAAAATCACATTCTACATAAAAAATTATTTAACAAGCAAATCTTTAATATTTACATTTATGTGGAATAAAACAGTGTTTCCACAAATGAAATTTGTTTTCGGCACGTAATAGCTCAAATGAAATTTGTTTTTAGCACATAAATAATAAATTTTAATTTAATAAATAGATAATTTTATATTAATTCTGTGGCCAAAAGGTAGAATTAAAACAAAATGGAGAATGAATAATCAAAACAAAAGCAAGTTAGAGAATTTTGTGTGAGTGATAGTGATAGTACACACTTTCTGTTTCAGTTTTCTTACACTACTGTATGTATACTGTGGTTGATATACTGCAATTGTTGGTGAACTCATAACAGAGAAGCAAGCCGTATCGGCTCGGCTGTCGGCTAGCCGCTAAGCTGATTTTTTTTTAAAGAGTTGCGCCGCCGCCAAATTAACCGGCTTGTCGGCGACTTAGATTCCAGCCAATGTTGTCGACTAAGCCATTTTTATGAAATTAATTCTATTAAAATATATTATTTTTATAATAAATCTACAAAAATTTTATATTTTTTGTATTTAAATTTTGAATATAAATTGTAGTTGAGTTACCATTCGTAATATTGAGCAGTTTAATATGAATTTAATTGTTGTTCCAACCTGTTCATCATATACGTATATAGAAATTTGTGGTACTCGGTACTCAGTACCCACTTTGAAATTTAAATTTTTAAAAAACGGTCATAACATTTTGGTGTCTTTAAAAAGTTTTGTGAACGATTTAAGCAAAATGAACAGAAAAATAACATCATTTTTAAGACGAATACCAACGAAAATGAAAATGAAAGGAGCACTACTGAAGTTTTGGAAAATGAAGATAATGAATCTGATGAATCAGGAGAGTTTGATGAAGATTCATTTAAAAAAAATCACTCAGATCGCCAGATAAGTGATTATGAGGCTATTCTTCGTAAAAATAAAGCCGCAAAATCTGTGGCAAAGATCGTTTTAAATGAACGAAAAGGAACTGGTTCGGTTGTTTGGGACTACTTTGGAACACTTATGCTCCGCGGTAAGTCCGTGCTCAAAAAACTTTATTTTTGTAAAATTTGCTTTGAGATGGAGCTTACAACATTAAAAGGGTAAGTAAATAAAGTGTTTCACAAATAATTAAATAAATCTCGTATTAAATTAAATCGTATACAACGTTAAATGTTGGTTAGATTTAGCCTAGTAACGTCAAGTTCAAATCTTTTAACGCACTTGCGCAACGTTCACGACATAGAGCTCAAGAGCAAAAATTCGGAGGCTTCCTTGAAAAAAAAAAACAAATGAAGCACTATCGTCTTCATCTAAAGATAAAGATACGAAGTTTGTTAATGGTAGAAGGGTGGCAGAAATGTGCTGTGTTGATCTCCAGGCTTTCAACGTTGTAGAAAGGAAGGGATTTTTAAAATACATGACTCTTGTAAAACCCGGTTTGGAATTTCCTACTAGTCGCACAATTGCTACAACAGCATTGCAAGATGTGTATAATGTATATATGTCCATGGTAAAAGACATTTTAAAAAGTGCGCCTACAAGCATTGCTCTGGTTTTGGACTTGTGGATGGACAATTTTAAAAAATTATCATATGTAAACATAAAAGTTCACTACTGCGTCAATTTTAAGATAACATCAGCCAGTTTAACAACTGAGCACTTTACTCATCCACACACTGGAAGTCGAATTACCGATTGTATCACATCCACTGTAAAATCGTTTAATTTAGAGAGTCGCGAAATACACGCAGTTAGCGATGGTGGAGCCAATATCGTAGCTGGCTTAAGAATATCAAAAATCCTGCGTTGTGAATGTATGGCACACTCATTGCACAGATTTATAGTGCATGATGTTTTGGACAATCCAGAATTTAATGAAATCAAAACTGTAGTAAAAAACTAAAGGCTACTTATACGAAATTATCGTATTGTTCCGAAGATTTAATGGCTATACAAAAGGCCCATCTCCAAGATGGAATTATAGAAATATTACTGCAAAGTAATGACATTGCCGAATCTCTGCAATTAGAGGAGGAATTCGGAGTTTCTTTAGAAGAGGAAATGGATTTGCCAGAAGAAACTCTTCAAAATCAAAAATCTCAAGCCTCAACTACATAGAATACTTTCGCTTCAACTGCAACTGACAGCTACGCAACGCACAAATTATATTAACCCAGTCGTTGCATTATTTTGTTATTAAAATTTTATATAATAAAATATAAAGATGTAAAAATTAAATTATGTTCTCAGTTGAAATAATGAATTGCACTTTAAAATTTCCGACTCAATGAAAAAAATTAAAATAAGAATAAAACAACCTACAAAATATATTTACGTACTTAGGCACTTCAAAGTTGAACATTTTTCATCTTTCAAGTACTTCACGCAGAAGTTTGGCGTACTAATTTGGTTCCGCGCAATATAAATGCATGTATTTAACTTAGCTGTCAGTCGCAGTTGAAGCAAAAGTATTGTATGTAGTTTGTGCTTCATAACTAGTATTATATCGAGACTTAACCACGAAAATGTCTTAAGTGCAGAATACAAAACATCACAGGAAAAACATTTTAGAGGTTGTTTAACATTGTTATATGTATGTATTTTTAACAATATTAATTATTTTAGGGTCTTGAGATAACTATTAGTTCTACCTCCATTAAGGCACTTCTCAAGCTTTTATCAGTGAACTTTTGTGCGGGAGATATTTTGTATAAAAAAGTTTTGATCGATCTCACTAACCTCTCCCAAGCTCTCCTCACATGAGAACCCGCTGATGGATTAAATTTCCATGATATGCCTTTATATGTCATCTCTGTTTGTACTTTATTGAACTTTATATTTTTTAATTCATCTTTAAGGAAGCAATCAGCACCTCAGTCATGTAGCTAAAAAGTGACTAGTGGTACCCAAATGTAGTCGGTTAGGTAACTTGTACGCTACACACACCATTTTTGTGTGTGCATGTGAATTTTGGAAAGTATGTACTTAAAAACAAAAAATTCATGACCTATGTGTAGAAATCAAACCGACAAGTAGCAACACCAAAAAAATTTCAGCAAACTTTTGCACGTACGTTTACATAAAAAATGTGAATAAAAATACATAAAAACGTAAACAAAAAATTAAAAAATTTTAATAAATTTACTTTATAAAATCTAAACTAATCTTTTAGCACTAAAACCGAAAACGGTTTTCAATAGTGGATAGTCCCAGGTATAAAATAATTTAAGTAAAAACTACAACATGAACTTCGAGTCTCCCGTAGTATTTTCCCCTCAACATGTCATTTAATGCTGAATGACATAACTCAAGGCCCAACCAGTGAACATAAAATCATTGTATCGCAATTAGCTGTTTCAACCTGCAATATGCAAATGTGCGTATGTAGCTATTGACACAAAAATTCTAGGTAGCGTATCGCAGAAATCTACATAAAATACATTTTTACGTAGCTGCGTGCTTTTTTTAACAACCCTTTAGTTTATTTCATTCACAAAATAACCAAAAAACGGGGTTGTTTACACAATAAATGTACAAAAACATATGATACGTTTACTTTTGTTGACTGTTTGTACAAAATGTTTCACGCTACTTTTCTTTATTCTACGTTGCGATGGAAAGTTGACTGGTTGGGCCTTCAGAAGAAGAAAATCCACAACCTAGACAGAGAGGGAGTTTAAATACATGTGTTTATACATGTGTGTATTGCTTATAAAGAAATACCCTGCAGTCTATGGTGACTGTCCGAAACCAGTTACTTGCCTGACTACATTAGGGCACCACTAGTCACTTTACTTACTACGTGACTAATGACTAACATGGGGATGTCCTAGGAGGATGTGTATTGCCACCCAAGGACCAAAAGGTGGCGATATAGTGACTAGTACAAACATGTCAATTAATCGGAATCCCTTTACTGGTACATTATGTCAGTCACCTGACAACCGTTTTAACTTTTTTTTTTATTATTTATTAAAAAATATATATTGTTTACAAATGTTACTTAAATGCAAAATATTAATTAAAAATATTATTAAATTATAAAGATCCCGCGAAGCCATTTGGCTTGTCTGCAGGATAAATAAAATAATTCTAAAGATTACGAAAAAAATTCAAATATTAATTATATAAATGAAATCATTTTTATATTAATGTTTAGATAAAATTTTTATATTAATATTAGATACAGTTATTTATTTTTTTTTTAATTTTTTACTGGTTTGCTATTAAGTGTTTTTTAATTAGAGTTTTTCTTTTATATAAGTTAGTGATATTTAATAAATGTAGTGGTAATTTGTTAAAGATATTTGGTAATGTGACGTATAGAGAGTTTTTTTCATAGTTGTTCCTATGCCGTGCACGGCATAGAAACAACTACCTTAAATCGTCCTTCCGTTCGCTGTTTGGTGTTGTGAGCATGGTTTATTGGAGTAAGAAATCGCGAGTTGTTGTAACATTCGTTGATAAGAGTGCTGTGATAAATGCTTTTCACGTTTAGTACGTCTAAACTCGTAGCGATGTTGTTGACTATAGCAAGGTAGATTAAGAAGGTAACGACAACTCTACAGCAACTACAACACCAAAAAAACCCCATGTATTTTGTTTTTGCATTGTCATCTCTTATGTCAACTTTAATTTTGTCATTTCACATGTTTCTTTACAAAAAACAAAAACAATTCATGTAGTAAGAAGAGAGGAGAAAGATACAATAACACAAAAGTAAGCAAAAAAATGTAAACATAAACAAAAATTTGACACTTCAAATTACAAAACACAGGCAGCCATATTGATTTCAAAAAGAAAAAAAATTCTCAGCTGTTTTAATGTCGTTACCTTCTTAATCTACCTTGGACTATAGTATTGCTTTGGTTTCTTCTATTGATGTTTGTATTATTGTATAGATATGTGTTGGATTGGGAGTTGTTGTTTGCATTTGTAAGGTTGTTGTTATTTAGAAATGTATTAGCAGTTGCGTTATTTGCATTATTGTTAGATGTTGTGCTGTTATTGTAATTTACATTGTTGGTGATGTAGTTGTTGTTGCTTCTATGTGATCTATTGTAGAACGTGTTGGCTGTGTTGTTAGGGTGTTTTGTGTTGTTTGTGTACATGTTGTTAATGTTGTATAGAGGGTTGTTACCATATAGAGGCGAAACTAATTGTCAAACACCTAAGTCGGTTGTCAAAAACCTAACTCATGCAACAACAAAATACATGTAATTAAATACATTTTGTTGTTGTCAAAAGATATAAAAACACAATTTTGTTTAATTGTCAATCGAGAATTTCGTCTCTATGTGTTACTCTATGGTTGTTACTGACGTTGTTTGTAATGGTAAGATTCGTTGTTAGACTGTTTGCGTCGTTGATGTTATTATCGGTGTTGTTAAAAGTGTTGTATAATGTGCTATTATGTGTGTTATTAACTCTATTGTTATTAGTGTTTATATACAGTGGTGGCCATGAGGTTAGCACACATCATATCTACTGTTTTTAAAAGAAAATTATTTCGTCTCATTACAATTATTTACTAAATTTTTTTTTTAGTGTTGTTTATGGTGTCTGCAATAAGTCCCGTTACTTTTTTTTGCATTCTATCGCAATTCTCTTTTAATTTTTAATTTAAGTGCAGTAATAGGCAAAATAAGCTGGTCACAATTTTAGCACAAGCAAGTATATTTAAATTTTTTTTGTATGTTTTTTGTGAATATAAATAATTAATTGGTAAGTTTAGATATTATTTCATTAATGACGATAAAAAATTAAATAAATAAACATTATTTAGACATGTCTAAAAAAGTGGTGTACAGAGGAACAACGTAAGATTATTCAACATATGTACTCAAGAGGAATAAGCATAAGTGAGATTGCTAATACTTTGGAATGTTCTAGAAAGATGGTTTATAATGCACTAAACCATATTCGGAAGTATGAAACATTTAAAAATGTTACACAGGCTCCTAGGCCAAGAAAAACGTCACGTAAAGAGGATTCTTTAATATATAGAACCTCTGTCGAAGATCTTTTTAAAAGCTCCACCGTAATCCAGAGGGAAATTTCAAGAAAATATGGTATCAACGTGTCCTGCAGAACAATAAGAAGAAGACTTAATGAAAAATATTTACGTGGATGCATTTCTCAGCATAAGCCACACGTTTCAAATAAGAACCTACGGGATCGGTTGTGCTTTGCTCGTGAGCATTTGGAAAAGCTATTAGTTTTTTGGAAAAATGTCCTTTGGAGTGATGAATCCAAGTTTTGTAGATTCGGATCGCATGGTAAGAGGTATGTATGGCGTCCTCCAAACATGCAACACAATCCAAAGTACACTTCTAAAACAATAAAATACGGTGGAGGAAATGTGATAGTGTGGGCAGCTTTTTCTGGGCATGGCGTTGGTCCTATATGCAAGATTGATACACGTATGGAACAATATGTATACCAGAATATACTACTAAATACAATGATGCCTTATGCAGAGGACAACATACCACTTAGGTGGAGTTTTATGCACGATAATGACCCAAAACACTCCCCACGCTTAGTGAGGAGTTGCTTCGAAGAGAACAATATTAACGTGTTAAAATGGCCAGCCCAATCTCCGGATCTCAATCCCATTGAGAACCTTTGGAATGATGTGGAGAAGCACGTAATGAGAGCAAAACCTAAAAATTTGGCCGATTTATGGACAGAAATAGAAAAAGCTTGGTATGCTATTTCAGTCGAGCGCTATATGGGGCTTGTGGAAAGTATGCCAAGGAGATTGGCAGCTGAAATAAAAAATAATGGGTACCCAACTAAGTATTAAGTTTATAGTGAAATATGTTTTTTGTTTTGTTACTTTTTTTTAAATGTAAATAAATTTTTTTATTTTGTGCTATAATACTGTCCAGTATTTTTTTAAGGTTATTCTCTTCTGAACAGAAAAACCTCAAAGATATATATGGAATGACAATGAATATATTGTGATGTGATCTTAGCAAGACATGTTACACGTATATAAAAGAAATACTTAAAAAAAATAAATACAGGAAATATTTGCTTTTAAAAATAGGCAGTAGCAAGTGTGCTAACCTCATGGCCACCACTGTAGTTTGTGTTATTGTGTGTGTGAGAGTTGTTGAAGTTATTCGTGTTACTGTGTGAGGTGTTCATATTCTCATATATTAAGTCTATTTGTATTTGGTTTTGGTTGTGCTGTTTGTTTCTCAACAGTATTTTTAAGATTTGGTTCTGAGTTTGCTGCGATGATTTTCAATAAGTAGCCCTTCCCCATGCTGTAATTCCATGTCTGATGTAGGATTCTACTAATGAAAAGTATGCTTGCCTGAGTACGTCATATGTTGAGCAGTTGCTTAAATGGTAGAGACTATAAGCTGCTCTTCTGAGTTTTTTCGAAAGTTGCTGAATGTGTGTCAGCCATTTAAAATTGTCATCTACATATACTCCTAAGTATTTATATGTTCTAACTTGTTCTAAATTGGTAGTAGTTGTATCTCGATAGTTAATGTTGTTGGTGTTGTGTAGGCAATCATAGCTATGAAACCTTATATCAATTTTTGTGTTTGCGCGGTGTGGAGATTTAATATGCATAATTTAAGTCTTTGTAGCATTTATTACTAGTCCATTGTCATGGCACCATTTTGTCGCTTCGTTGAGTTATTTTTGGATGATCTCTCGAGCTGAATCAATGTTTTTATGTTGTACTACGATAGCTGTATCGTCAGCGTATGCAAATGTTCAGCAATTTTTCAAAACGTTTAACAATTCGTTCGCACATATTAAATATATATAACTGGTCACTTTACTAACTACGCGACTAGTCACTTTAACATGGGGATGTTCTAGGAGGAAGTCTATTAGCACCCAGGACCAAAAAGTGGCGATATTGTTACTAGTACGAACCAGTAAATTTATGAGTATCCTTTTAGTGGTTACATTGAGTAAGTCACCAGACAAACTTTTTAGTGGGTAGTTCGAAAAAGTCAATTTATAAAAATCTTTTTAGTGACAAAAATTCAATCATTCCGGTAACATTGATTTATGATAAATTTGAAAACTAATAATTTTTATAAAGTTGTTAAAGAAAAAAACACAAATGTAGAATAATCGATTTCTTTAATAAATTGAAAACTCTAGTTAGCAAGACTGGGGTTTGTATTACATAAAATAACTTGGAGGTTATTCATTTCTACTGGATGTATTCCACATGTTTAAATTAAAAACAGATTTAATTAATGTAGTACGTTTAACATAAAAAATATAAAAAACATAATTAACTTTTTTCTTACAAAGTAAAATACTAAAGACTCTGTTAAGCACCAAAGAGTCAATAAATTGATATTTGACACGACACACGTCTAAAAAAGATGCATCAGAACCAAATGTCCTACCAATTATTTATTGCCGTTAGTCAAGTAACCCAACCTGTACTGACAATGGATGAATCATTTACACTCAGCTCCGGAGTGCTATGGCCGCCTTTGCCTGATTTATACTTACCATCCAAAACTATGTACGTTGAAAACACGATATGGCTCGGGACTAATCACCTAGAGGATCAAATATTTGTATTACATACATTAAATACATTGTATCTAAAAAAAGAACCCCATAACTAAAAAAAAGGCAAAAAATTAATATAATAATCATGAAAATATCTTTAAGAAAAGTGTATAAATGTTCCAAAGAACATTTTTTATTTAGAAGTTGGCCAAAAATACCCTAAAATTAAAATATTTAAAAATTCTGAATTCAAAATTCTTTATTTAAAAAAGTGAACCAAGGCTATTTGAAAATATTTCACATGTTACTAGATTAATAAGACCCGTAATATAAAATTTTTAGAACGTAGAACTGTAAAATTAAATATTTATAATTTATTTATATTTATTTTTCTAACAAATTACATGTTTTTTATATTTTTTTAATTTAACTTCAACAATGATGTAACTTATTATCTAAATGTTAACTTTAATTTCACAATTTCTTTCTAATTGTATTAATATATTTTATTAATTTTTTCTTTGTGTTGCTTAATTGTTAATATTAAGTATTACTTTTGAAAAATTTCTGGTCGCAAATACAAATTTATTTTCTATTATTTTATGTTCTTTTTAATAATAAATTGGATGGGGTCAACACCGAAGTATCCAATAACCAGGTTTGGATTAAACTTAAAAATAGAATTCATAAAAAATCTGTTTTCGTCATCTTATGTTATATTAATATTAGCCCATGTAATCCACTTATAATATAAAGTTGCCAAGTGGTATCTCTATATTTGCTTTAAGCTATGTATACACGATTGTCAGATCTAACAATGTTGGCAGAAAAATGTTCAGAAAATGTCTAACAACCTTGTAAACTTACAATTTATGTCTTACAACGTTGTTAGAAAATGCATTGTCAATAAATTGTTAGATATCTGACAATCGTGTAAACACATAACGTTGCCATTGGCAAATAATTGTCTGACAATTTTTATTGTCAGCTGTGCGAATTTTATGCATCTGACAATGGCGCCATTGTCAGATAAATCATTTATAATGACAACGCTGCACATTAAACAGCAAAGTTTATCCGTCTGACGACGGATCTGGTAACTTTTGCCATACAACAACCTGCCAACAGTGTAAACTGAAAATTTTTGTTGGCAGATAAATTTATTGTCTGACAATTGACTGGCAATGAAATTGTAAGGTTTTCTTACGATCGTCTAAACTGGCAATTTACCTGATGCTAAGAATTTTTCATTGTCAGTACATTGGCATTACATTGTCAGATCTGCCAACATTGTTAGATCTGACAACCGTGTATACATAGCTTCAGTGCTCTGTGCTTGGTAACCTCTAGTCTATGCTAGACAAGTTTTTATTAAAAATATAAAAAAGCTATACAAGGACAGTTGACTATTATTTTTGTTTGCATATAAAAAAATTATAAATTTGCCTTATTGTTGTTTTTTTTTTCAACTGTTTCTCCTTCTATTAATTCGCGTTAGTTTTGACGTTTGTCTTGATAAAAATTTGTCGAGTATACGACTTTATATCTCATTTACTGCAACAAAGTTATAAGTCAAAAAACGCAAATTTCCAGTTAATATCATTAAGGCATAGCAAATAATGATTTATTAACTGACAAAGTCATGTGTACGAGTTTTTTTATTTCCCGCAGGATCGAGATAAATGCATTTTGTACAAATTTCGTAATCTATTGTATATTCATCGCAAAAACGCATTATTTTATCTGTTAACGAAAAGTGCGTCTCCCGAAAAAAATAGATTTTTTGGGTTATGGGGTTATTAAAACAGCTGGTTTTAACTTAAGACAAACAAGAAGAAAAAAACTCAAAAGTGTACAAGTAAACTAAAATAATAATTATAAAAATGGAAATAAACCCAGTATAAAATGGAGCTTCCTTCGAAGCATTGCATGTAAATAGTCAATTTCTGCTTCACGTGCTTATATAGATGCACTAAAGTAATAAACGGTATGTTGTAAGCGAGTGAATTTTGGTAATAATTAAAAAAATAAAAAAAAAAAAAAAAATACAAAGTAGCATCTGACATACAATTGTATTCAATTATAAGAGATAAGCGAATAAATATATGGCAGAAGCTAGCTTGGAAGCATGTTTTTTTTTTTTTTTTTAATTTTTTTAATTATTGCCAAAATACACTCGCTTACAACCGTTTATTCCCTTACCTTGGTGCTTCTATATAAATATGCTTCTATATAAACATAAGTTAAATAAAGTAATAAAAATAAAGGTGTTTTTAATACATAAAACCAAAAGAAAAAACATAAAAAATAAGTATTTGGCATTCATCAAGATCTTCGGCACACTTGAAATTATTATATTCTTTTTACGCCTTAATAAAAGTTTTTCTGTGTAGCCGGCCTGCGGCCGGACTTAAGGACTTTCTCCTCTGGGTATGTCGAACACCGGCTTCGCTAAATAAGCTTTTTTTTTGACAATTTTTTTAAATTCCGCCATTTTTATACATAATGTCAATTTTCTTCCCAAGTAATTTATTAATATGGTAATGATATATATCATTGAAAAGGTATTTATAAGTGCTTTTAAATGACATCAATATAATTAAGATCCGACAATTATTAATAAAGATATTCAGGAAAATATATTGAAACTTTGAAGGTCTATAACTCGTAAACCGAGCAAGAGCGAAAAAAAATTTTTATTGCACTATAATCACATGTACTATAGAATCACTATCAAAATTGTTTAAAAATCAACTGTGTCGAAGATCTTGATTTACGCCAAGTATTTTTTCTCTACTAGAGAGGCTTTATACATAACAACAGTTGAAAACCATAATCGACGTATTCGGTAAGAATAAACGTTGGTCATTCTTCCGAGAAATTGAAACTAGGTCCGTATTATAGTATAGGAACTAGTATGGAAACTCTCATTTGGTACCTTACTCAGATATCACAA
The DNA here is from genome assembly GCA_951394005.1 of Protophormia terraenovae. Lineage (NCBI taxonomy): Eukaryota > Metazoa > Arthropoda > Insecta > Diptera > Calliphoridae > Protophormia > Protophormia terraenovae. Next base: position 72,686,984 of record OX596073.1, on the reverse strand, counting down.
AGTTGCAAAAAATTGTATTAAAAAATTATAATTTTTTGTGTTGAATTCAGACAGCACACGTATGTGAAGAGTAGTGAGTTGTTGTAGTTGTAAAGAAGAGAGCCAGTCTCTTTACTAGTTTATACTATGGTGCAAGGTAGATTAAGAAGGTAACGACCAAAGAATACTAAGAAAAGAAGGCTTATCAAAAAAAACCTAACTCTGTTGTCAAATAAAAACTAACTTTAAGATTGTGTTAGTCAAATTTTATTTATATGTATTATAAATCATAATCATGCATAGTTGCACAAAAGAGTATTTACAAATTATTAAATAGAATTCATCACAATTATATTCGCAGATTTTTATCTCTTGATGCGGGTTACATCCACAAACAGTAATATAATTGCATTTTTTTGCTTTTTGTTGATAAATATGAAAATAATTTAAAATTATTTTAAATTCAGTTTTATTTTTATACTAAAAGTAGCAACATTGTTCGTTCAATTTAAATTTCAACATACAAAAAAGGAATGTCAAAAATAAATTTAAAAAATATATTTTCAGTTTGTGGAAAATATTCGTGTTACGGGATTAAAAATGTAGGTATAAATAGACCACCCTGATTCAGCTCCGATTTATTTGATTTTTTTTGCCATTGTTAGTACTTTTAACGGTGAATATAATCATGTAACAATTTTTGACCGCAAATAAATATTTTGGAAGTTATAGGGCTTTGAAAATCGAATTTCCCTAAGAAACTCGTAACAAAAAAATTTTCGTTATAAAAAAAGTTGGGTAAAAAGGAAGAATTACATTAGCGAAGCCGCTTTTGGACATACCACAGAGTTAAAAACAATTCCGTCCGGCCGAAGGCCGGCTATTAAGAAAAATTATTTGAACAAAAAAATTTTTTTGCACAAGAAATTACAAAACACTTAAAAATTTGTGTTTATGAAACTTTTATATTATTTTTATTTTATTTTTGTAAATGCGCTCTTTATTTTATTTTTGTAAGAGCCTTTAATTGACACCTTAATCTTTACAATCGAATAAATGATATAGGAAAAATTTACGATTTTAACTGAATTAGGGAGTACCATGAGTACCAAAATTACAAAATATTTAAAACAGTTGTCTTTATAAAACGTTTATATTTTTTATTTTATTTTTATAAATGCGCCATTAAGAGCTTTTAATTGATCCCTTAATCTTTGCAATCGGATAAATAGTATTTAATATTTATTTTAAGTGAGTTAGGGAGGTAAATGAGTACCAAAATGTAATAAAAGTGCGTGAAAAAAATATAAAAGCATGGTGTGATAGTGAAAAAGTGTATCGCGGGTGCAATTTCCCTTAAATTTTTAAAGAAAGGTTTGTTTATTTTCTGTTGTTTTTCTCTCTCACAAGTGTGTTGAATTCACACAGAACTTGTATGTGAAGAGAGAGAAATGTTGTTGTTGTAGGAAAGAGTACTATTTTCTATTCTTAAGCTCCAACCAGTCAACTTTGCAACGCAACGCAGAATGAAGAAAAGTAGCGTGAAACATTTTGTACAACCAGTCAACAAAAGTAAAAGTATCATATGTTTTTGAACATTCATTGTGTAAACAACTCTGTTTTTCAGTAATTTTGTGAACAAAATAAATTACAGAGTTGTTTAAAACTTACGCAGCTACGTAAAAATCTATTTTCTGCAGATTTCTGCGATACGCTACCTAGAATTTTTGTGTCAATAGCTACATACACACATCTGCATAAAGCTGGTTGAAACAGCTGATTGCGATACGATGGATTTTTGTTGAGTGGTTGGGGCTTTAGTATTCTTTGGTAACGACATCAAAACAGCTGAGATTTTTTTCCTTTTTGAAATCAATATGGCGGCTTGTGTTTTAGAATTTGAAGTGTCAAATTGTTGTTTGTGTTTACATTGAACATATTTGAATCTAACAGCAAATTATTTCAATATTCAACCTTATTTAATGGCTTCCCCCTAAACCGCTTTCCCTATCTGATCGTGTTTCTTTGATTTATTATAACAGTTGTTGAATTTTAATATTAAGTACTGTGGTAAGCGGTAGAGTAACTCAGACTAATCAAACGATAACATAATCTTAAAATTTTGATGATACAAAAAAAAAAAAAAAAAATCCATGCGAATTTTACAAAAAAATATATTTTGTAGCAAATTCTTTCGTAGAATAAAGTTTGTTGTATTGAATTATACGCAAATACATTATACAAAGCCTTTACTTTACGAAAATAAATATTTTTGTTTTCATTATGAAATGTATTAAACAAAACTTACATCATTATTTTCAGATATTTTACTAGGGGCGAGTTTTCCAGCTCTAAAAATGGAGCACCGGGAAAATTTTGTGATCAAATAAATCAGTACTATTTTAATAAAATAAATTTATTTGAGTTTTTAAATTATCACTTTTTAAAGTTTCAATAGTAACATTTTCTAGATGTTTTAATTCGTAGGCCTATGTCAACAATGGTTAGTCATAAAGTAAGGATGAATTTACTTGTTAACATAAGTTTTAATACAACAACAATTAAAATCAATTTTGAAAAATGTTTCGTATGACAACATTTTTGTATTTTATTTTAATTTGTAAAAATATTTGATACCATAGAAATCTTAAAAAAGAACACAGCTTTTAATTTATGCAGGAAATATTTTCAATATAGTTTTTCATATTGGCATTGTTAATGAGAGTTCTTAATTTTACTCATATTAAATGAAATATTGTTGATAAATTTTATCTATAGCAATAAAAAAATGCAACTTCATGCTATATGGTATTCTATCGCGACTCAAAACTAATAACGGTATCCAATTCCACTCTTCTTTTGTTTTTTATTCGTTGTAATTTAAATGTAATGAATAGCATCATTAATCTTGTTAGCTTTTCTGCAAACTTAATTGCTTATATTTATTAAAAAACGAAGAGTTTGGAGTTTCTCTTGGCGTTATCAATGATATAAATAGATTAAGAGGCAACAATTTTTAAGTTAGAAGACCAACCAATAAGCCACTTTTATTTAAGGGGTATAACTTTTATTAACAAAAAAAAAAAAAAAAAGCACGAGGTTCCGCGATATAGCCTTTGTTGTACTGATAGTAAAACCGTTTTCAAAAGTTATTTCGATGAAAAAACCTTCCGCATCGAGAACAATTTCTAAAACCATTTGAAATTTTTTTATTAAATTATTTTTTTAATATTAAAAAAAGTTTATATTTTTCATATTGGTAATAAAAATTGGCAAAGTACTTAATATTCTGCCCGGAACCAAATTATTTTCTTAAAAAGTACTAAGTATAAAGAAGAGTTATACTGGCTACAATTTTTTCAGCTTTTGTTTATTTCAATAGATTTATAAAAATCAGCATTTTTAACCGTCATATAACGAATAATTAGTTTAGAATGCATTTTCATATTAATATTTACAAAAACATCATTTAACATCAAAAAATTAAGAGTTAAAAAATTATAAAAACAAATATTATGAATGCCAGTAGTTAGACGATTGCGAAAAATTAAATTCGTATTTTTTAATATTTTTTGCATGCTCTATAACGCTATACCCTGTGAATTTTGATATTCCCAAAAATTGCTATAAGTAAGGTCAGTAAGAAGAGGTTTTGAATTTGCCAGACATTTTCTCCATTGGCAAAAAGAACTGTCGGTCAAATTGTTGTGGAGCGACGAACCTAAATTTTATTTATTTGGTTCTGATGCCGTAAATTACGTGCGCTCGACGCCTAAATAAAAATATTCACCCAGATATCACTTACTAACTGTTAAACATGGCGGAGGTTTAATAATGTTATGAAGTAAGTAATACTATATTTATGTAAGGAAACTAATAATGGAAGTCCAATGTACGTGGCAATTAGCTAATCATATTTTCTAACGATTTCGCGCGTCTTTATAAAAAAGTTGAAACAAATTCAACTATTCAAGCATTGGCAGATTAAATTTATGACAATGTTTTCAAATTTTCCTTTATCAATTTTTTGTAAACAATTGATTGATTTTTAAGCTGGTACTAACACTGCCACACAGTGTGTGATTCAAAAAATGAAATGGAAATAATTATGGAACTTCGGAAATGCTTAATTCAAAGCGCTATTCACCTTTTTAGATTTGTCTACAAAAATCCCGTAATTACCAAAAAACTTTAAAAATTTCCAAAAATGAGATTTTATCTTTCCAACCGATATCGGGGAGCAAAAATGTCTATTCCAAACAAATTAAAAACACTTTCGACTATATAAAAAGTACAACTTCTTTTGATTGCAGCTTTGTGATTTTGTGAAATTAAGGCGAAAATTCGGAATTTGTTGGAAAATAGGTCAAATTTGAGAAACCCTGATTCTCACAAAAATCAAGTTTAAAAATTTTGTTTTTACCTTTAAAGTATTTTGTGTTTAATTATTTTTAAGATAAATACAAATATTATATATGTTACTTAAGAAAATTTTTATATAACAAAAAAGAATATGACACCTGTTACCGCCACTGTCTTTAGTACGACTTATAATCTCTAAATTTAAAATTATTGCTGTTAACCTTACGTTGTATGTCACTACTAAACACATCCTTTGTAAATGTCAAACTTATTTGTATGTATTTTGAGTGATTTTCTACTTAATGTATTTTTTATTACAAATTTCGTTAAATTCCACGCGGTTTTCTGCCGAAGTTTAGCTAAATAATGTAAGTAAAAAATATCCATTTTGTTTTTTGGAAAGGTATGGTCAACGAGGCGGAACCAAAAAACTGTTCTTGGCGACCACACTTAAAAAGAATTTTAACAATAGATAGTTTAGCATTAAAATTGTAAAACTTAATAAATAAAGTCTTTTATAACGTTAAAATTATCTGTGTTTATAATCTATAGTGGATGCCAAGAGCCAGGGGCAGATTCCCCGACAACAACTTTAAAATTATTTTTAATTTAATTCGTGTAAACTATTTTCCCCTTTGAACGATTTGGATTATAACGAAGAACACCAACTGGCTGAAATACCGTAAGTCCTACCATAATGGATTCTTCATCTTCCTTACAGGGTCAACCACCAAATCTCCATCAAAAAGAAAATTCAACCACTCAACATTTAACCAATTGCCAAATTTGCCACAAATCATCAAACAACAATAACACCATATTCTGCTTCAAATGTAAGTTACCTTTTCATTGTGTTTGTGCAAATGTCGACAGCAGCCAGCCTCACCAAACATGGACTTGCCAGAACTGTTCTACGCAACGACCAACAACACCAGATTCACCTCATTCCATTCGCAGCCGCTCTTCAGCAGCCAGCAGCCAGCCTCACCAAACATGGACTTGCCAGAACTGTTCTACGCAACGACCAACAACACCAGATTCACCTCATTCCATTCGCAGAGGCTCTTCAACCTCTTCCCGTGCATCCCGTTCCCGAAGACATATTTTGGAACTTCAACGTTTACAGGAAGAGGCTCAACTTCAAAGAGAATTTATTAACAAAAAATACCAAATTCTAGAACAGACTAATGAAGACGAGAGTGACATATCAGTTAATACTTCCGTACATGATTGGCTTAATAATCAACCGGATCCAGTTGAACAACCTACTGCTACAGAAAATAATGCAACTGTTCTACCCACTTATAACGAACCAACTTATTACACATATCCTCAACAAACCGTAGCAACAATGTTACCCACCTCATCTAATGTTCCATCAACATCCAATAGAAACGAAAGTACAAACATAAACTACACAACAACAACTTCTCAACAAAATTTTACAACAAATTCATCAAATAACAATGCAGTATCAAATCCATCAACGTTTATTAATAATCAACCACAAAATTATTCACATGCACAAACAAAAAATGTAAGTTGTATTTTAAATAACAATCCAAACAGCGAACTTCACACACAAGCGTCACATCCGCCAATATTTCCGAACAATGGACAAACGTTTATTACATAGCCCTCAATTAGTTCGAGACTAAATATAAATCCGTCTTTTTACACCACAGCAAACCAACAATCACAATCAGCCCCGCCGATAGATTCTCGTTTTATAGAGCCAACGTTTTATATACATCCCTCGTCTACATTAGGACCAAATGTGTATTGCACACAAAATAACCTCACACACCAACAAATGAACGCGCGCCAAACTGTGCCAAAAGATCTACCAACGTTTACAGGTTTGCCTGAAGAATGGCCACTGTTTTGCTCAACATATGACTGGTCCACCACCATTTGCGACTTAACTGATGCGGAAAATTTAGTTCGGCTACAAAAAGCATTACGTGGAGAAGCATTGCGATCTGTCCAGCATATACTGATCCACCCATCATGTGTACCAGCTGCTATGTCAACATTAAAATTGCTTTTCGGCCAGCCAGAAAAAATATTAAGTTCCCTAAAAAACAAAATAAAGTTACTGCCTGTGGTAAACACTAAAAAATTACACACAATTACCTCTTTTGCTGTTGAAGTAAAGGGTTTGGAAACAACAATCAAAGCCTGTGGTCTATTAGATGAACTAAATAATTCTTCACTATTACAGGAATTAATTGTCAAAATGCCATCTTACTTTCAATTAAATTGGGGTTCACACAAAACAGAACTGATAAAGAAAAACAAAAAGGTAAATTTAACAGAATTTGCAAACTGGATTTATGACGTAGGTATATCAGCAAGCTGTGTCAATGTTGATAATAACAGCAGTACATCGACATCAGCAGATCTTCTCTCACACAAAACAAGAAACGTTCATGTTAATACACATGATATGCAGCAGAACAATAAATGTGTGGTCTGTTATGAACACTGCAGCAGTGTTGGAAAGTGTAAAAAATTCTTAGATGCTGATAGAAATGAGAGATGGAATTTAGTGAGAAAGCATAACCTCTGTAAACTTTGTTTACGTCGTCACTATGGTATCTGTAATAGTAACATTGTGTGTGGGTATAAAGACTGCAAAATAAAACACAACACATTGCTGCATAAAACAGCAGCTGATCACAACGAAAAAAAATGAAACAAAAGAAGATGAACATAAAAACAAAAGTGTAAACGTCAATATACATGCTGCACACAGTGGTACTACATGTGATAAAATTCTGTTTAAAATTATTCCCATAACTATATATTGTAAAAATAATAACTATTTAAAAACATTTGCGTTTATTGATGAAGGTTCGTCAATCAGTCTTATTAATGAAAATATAGTAAATGATTTACAACTAACTGGTGATCCACAGCCCTTATGCTTAAAATGGACTGGTAATATGGGGCGAAATGAGGAAGATTCTCAACGTGTAAGTCTACAAATTTCTGGCCCAAATAACATAAAACATTCATTGGAAGTTCGTACGGTGAAACAACTCTCTTTGCCCAGTCAAAGCATTAATTACAAACGTTTATGTGATTTGTATCCACATCTTAAAGGTTTACCTATTAAGGATTATGTAGATGCTGTTCCAAGCGTGTTATTAGGGATAAATAATTTGAAGTTCTGTATACCAACTAGAGTAAAGGAAGGCAAAATAAATGAACCTATTGCTATTCGTACACGTCTTGGGTGGCTTTTATGTGGAAATTCAAAAGAGGAACTAACCAAACAAATTGAATACAATTATCATATTTGTGAATGTGATCGTTTAAAAGATAATTAACTAAATTATTTAATTAAACAATTTTATACCCTTGAAATGGCTGGTATTGGCAATTCAACTTCCCTGATTGGAAAAGATGACCAAAAAGCACTTAATTATTTGGAAAAATTTACCAAACAAATAAGTAATGGTCACTATGAGACAGCTTTGTTGTGGCGATATGATAATTTTAAATTACCGCAAAGCTTTGATATGGCATTGAAAAGATTAAAGTGTCTTGAAAAGTAGTTAAAATCTAATGAAGAATTGTCAAATATATTCAAAAATACTGTAGCCGAATATTTAAAAAAAGGATATATAAAAAAAATAAATAAAATTCATAATCCAGATAACGTTGCTCAAAATATGTGGTATTTACCAATTTTCCCCGTATTTAACAAAAATAAACCTAACAAAACAAGAATAGTTTGGGACGCAGCTGCAAAATCAAATGGCGTTTCATTAAATTGTATGCTGCTTAAAGGTCCAGATTTGTTGGCATCACTTCCATCTATTCTCTTTCGATTTCGTCAAAGAAAAGTTGCTGTATGTGGTGATATAGAGCAAATGTTCCATCAGATTTTTATTCGAAAAGAAGATCGAAATGCACAGCGTTTTTTGTGGCGTGATTGCAATGAAAGCAAAGAACCAGAAGTGTACGTTATGAATGTTTTGATTTTTGGAGCGTCTTGTGCACCTTGTATATCGCAATATGTAAAAAATTTAAATGCTAAAAAATTTGAAGGAAAATATCCCGAGGCTACTGCTGCCATAAAAGATAATCACTATGTTGATGATTTTTTAGTATCAACAGATAGTCCAGAAGAAGCAAGCAAATTAGCCAAAGACGTTAGATATATTCATAGTCAAGACGGGTTTAATATTAGAAACTGGTGTTCAAATAGTAGTGCCGTACTGCAAAATTTAAACTCTAATACACTTTCAGATACTATTTGCCTAAATATAAGCGATAGAACACCAACAGAAAAAGTTCTCGGGATATTTTGGGATACTGTTGATGATATTATTACGTTTAAACTTTCGCAATCAATTTTAAATAATGAAATTTTTCTTCTAATGAGTATTTATGACCCTTTAGGTCTCGTCGGAAATTTTTTAATGTTTTTGAAAATAGTTCTACAAGAAATCTGGAGAAGTGGTGTAGACTGGGATGAGCCTATTTGTAAAATGGAAAAATTGGCTCTCATTTTTACCTCATTTGGAAAATATTAATATACCTCGTTGTTATCTGAAAGATAAAGAAAATTACAACAACATTGATGTACAACTGCACACATTCGTTGATGCGAGCGAAAATGGCTACGCCGCTGTGTCGTATTTTAGAATTTCCGATGGTAGCAAAGTTGTCGTGTCGTTAGTTGGATCCAAAACTAGGGTGGCTCCGCTGAAACTAGTTTCTATTCCCCGATTAGAATTGATGGCGGCTCTAATAGGTGCACGTTTTTCTAAAACTATTTTTCAAGAACACTCTATCAGAATAAATCGAAAGGTATTTTGGTCAGATTCGCAAACCGTCTTGAGTTGGATACGCTCAGATCATCGCAAATATCATCAGTTTGTGGCAGTTCGAATAAGCGAAATTTTGGGCATTTCTGAAATAAATGAATGGATGTGGATATCTGAAAAAAACAATGTGGCTGATGAAGCAACTAAGTGGGCAAAGAAACCAGATTTATCTAACTCTAGTCGCTGGATTAATGGGCCAGAATTTCTTAAATTTCCTGAAAACAAATGGTTTATAAGAAATACAAATATCATACAAACTGAAGTCGAGTTAAAAGAACACAATTTAATGGTACAAAATATGGAACCACTTATAAACACTAAACGTTTTTCTCGCTGGTGTAGAATTTTAAGAGCAACTGCTTTCGTAATACGCTTTTGCGATCGTCTAAAAAACAAAAAGTTACCTCAAACAAATTCAGAATTAACTCAGGAAGAGTTACTCAAGGCGGAAGCTCATTTATTAAAACAAGCTCAACAACATACGTTTTATAAAGAAATTAGTTATATTCAACAAAATAAAAGCCTACCAAAATCAAGCTTTTTATACAAGTTATCACCCTATTTTGATAGTTTTGGTGTGCTGCGCATGAGAGAACGGATTGATAATGCAAATATACCAATTGAGTTTAAATATCCAGCAATTTTACCAAAATATTGTAATATAACAAAACTCATTATATTGCACTACCACAATTTATACCTCCACATAAATTACGACACCGTAGTAAATGAGATACGCCAAAGATATTACATTGCAAAACTAAGAGTTGTGTGTAAATATTTTATAAAACAATGCCAAATGTGTAAAATTAAAAATGCTATGCCCATTGTTCCTCAGATGGCTAAATTGCCTAGAGCTCGTCTTGCATCGTTTCAGTCACCTTTTACCTTTACGGGCCTGGACTTGTTTGGCCCCCTTTACGTTGTGGTAAATCGTCATAAGGAAAAAAGATATGGCGCTTCATTTACTTGTCTTACAATAAGAGCGGTTCACATCGAAATTGTTCACTCTCAATACAAGTTCCTGCATAATGGCAATTCGTAATTTTACGGCACGACGAGGTCAACCAAGAGAATTTTTTAGCGACAATGGCACCAATTTTGTGGGTGCTGATCGTGAGCTACGAGAAGCACTAAAGGAGGTAGACAAAAATGAATTGGTTCGCACTTTCACGAACTCAACTGCAAAATGGAATTTTAATCCGCCGTCTGCACCCCACATGGGCGGTGCCTGGGAAAGGTTGGTGCGTTCAGTAAAAACAGTTCTTTACAAAATAAAACAAGAAAGGTGTCCTGGCGATGAAACCCTAAGAAGTATGATGGCTGAGGTTGAAAATATTATAAACTCTACGCCACTAACTTACGTTCCCGTAGAAAGCGAAAATAATGAAGCTATAACTCCCAACCATTTCCTTCTAGGAAGTTCAAATGGCATTAAACCTCTTGCTTTGTATGATAATGATGGTATATTGCTAAAAGAGTGTTGGTTACGTTGCCAACAATACGCAGATGCATTTTGGAGAAGGTGGGTGGCAGAGTATTTACCAACTATAACTTGCAGAACAAAGTGGTTTGAGAAGGCTAAGCCATTGGCTGTTGGAGAACTGGTAGTGGTGGTTGACCCAGGAAATCCAAGGAATGTGTGGCCCAAGGGAAGAATAATAGAAGCATATATGTCAGAAGATGGTCAAGTACGTAGAGTCAAAGTCATGATGGCAGGTGGAATTTTAGAGAGGCCCGCAGCAAAACTAGCAATCTTAGACGTGGCTCAATGTAAGGAGTAAGTCTTCGAAACGATTTCTCGTCTTACTGGGGAGGGGTGTTACCGCCACTGTCTTTAGTACGACTTATAATCTCTAAATTTAAAATTATTGCTGTTAACCTTACGTTGTATGTCACTACTAAACACATCCTTCGTAAATGTCAAACTTATTTGTATGTATTTTGAGTGATTTTCTACTTAATGTATTTTTTATTACAAATTTCGTTAAATTCCACGCGGTTTTCTGCCGAAGTTTAGCTAAATAATGTAAGTAAAAAATATCCATTTTGTTTTTTGGAAAGGTATGGTCAACGAGGCGGAACCAAAAAACTGTTCTTAGCGACCACACTTAAAAAGAATTTTAACAATAGATAGTTTAGCATTAAAATTGTAAAACTTAATAAATAAAGTCTTTTATAACGTTAAAATTATCTGTGTTTATAATCTATAGTGGATGCCAAGAGCCAGGGGCAGATTCCCCGACAACAACACCTTTTTTTCTCCGTAAATATTTTTTCAAAATTATTTCTTTGCACAATTTTTCTATTTGTTGTTAATGAAATAAAAAAAAGAAAAAAAATTGGGTGAAAGACCCACTGTAGAGAAAAAACTTCGCAGGCTAAAAAGTAAAAATTTTAATCTTTGAAGCTTAATATATTTTAAACTTAAAGAGATAATATATTCATACAACGATATTTTTTTGCAGATCTCGACTAGCAGTATCCTCATATATATCGGTTCAGATATAAGGAATCAGGATTGTTTTTATTTTTAATTTTTTACCCGAGGGACCCTGTGGACTCGTCCCCTGTAGGTCTATATGTTCCAAGTTCAAAACTTAAACTCGCCTACACCTCAATTTGATGGAAATCGGAACAGCCGTTCCGAAGTTCCATAATTATTTCCATTTCATTTTTTGAATCGCACATTGTGTGCCGCTCGTTGCCGCGTGACGCGTAAATTGGCCTTCCACTATAAGATAATTTACATGCCATCCAGATTTTAAGTCGTAATAACAAATAATGGCTATGCCACAATGTTTTTAAATATTTGTCAGATTTTTGAACACAAAAAAAAAAAAAAAAAAAAAAAAAATAAAGGAAATGCCAACATTTAAGACCTTATTTGTAAATTGTTTTGTTAATCAGGAATTGTTTTCGCTACAATAAAAAAATATATATAGCAACGCTTTACACTCTTGATTACAAATAACAGCTGTGTATAAATATAATAATAATCACTTAAACAAGTTAAGAGTGACTATAGAAAATAAAGCCCAAAGTAAAATATTAATATAATGCTCATTCGGGAAGATCATAAGGCATCCAATTGTATTTTTTCCCGCTACTGTATATATATATATATATATATATATATATATATATATATATATATATATATATATATATATATATATATATATATATATATATATATATATATATATATATATATATATATAAACCATTTTCCTTGGAAAAGTTAAGAAATTTAAATAAAAATATGTATATGTAAATTACTTTAAAAATTATTGCACTTATTTGCAGGAACGGAGTTATGGGAGCTCAAAATAGGGTACCTCGGACATAAACAAGTGTTTTACTGCTTGCAAATTTTTGTTTCTCAACCGATTTTTAAATTCTTAAATTAAAAAGTGTATACGTCATAAAAAAAAGATTCTGCATTTAAATCTGAACTAAAACTTTATTTAATTAAATTGTAATTTATTTACATTAAGGATAAAATAAAAATTATACTAAATTTACCGAAAAAAGATGGAAAATTATTGAGAAATTTTAAAATGATTTTTGTGTCCATTTTACACAGACATATCCCCTGTATCAGCACATCATCTACATAACTGAATTTATTTAATACTCACAAATTTGGCTAAAAAAATTACACTCATTTTGTATCGACTTGGTTTATGGTTGGTTTTCTATCTTTGAATTTATGGAATAAGCACGCGTTAAAATGTTAATATAAATTCATGATATTTATTTATAAAGGCTAACTAAGAACTAATGTTTAAAAGGGAATATGGCAATAACTACTTTGACATTAAGAGTTGCTATATAAGGACAATAATAATACCATCATACCATCTCCCACACTTAAATAAGTTCTTGTTAGTTTGATTTATATAATTAGTTTTAAATTTTAAATTGGATATGTCACTAATTTATAAGAAAGTTTTTATTGAATATGAAATATATTGAAATTTTAATTAAGAATGTATAAGATCTTATTCTGCACATAATTTTCAATATATGTTGCGTATCCTTGCAAATCAACCAGAAGTTTGCTCGTATTATTTCCGATTGTTGAGATAATTGCGGCTGCTGCACCCGTAGAAGATTTACAGGTGTCGAATGTCTACAACCAACTTCGGTTTGATTAGTATATGTACTCTATTGAATTTGAGGAATTAAAGAATGAAAGTAATACTGATTATAATCTTGACCTGGGATTTATTCGAATCGTTCTCAGCTTTAAATAGATTTATACGACGTTTGAGCGTGTGGCCATTATCTGGCTTTATAAGGTAGTGTAGTTGTTCATACTTTTGTTGTTTTGAATGTGTAAAACTTGAACACTATTGAACACTATTATCTTTCTTTTTAAAGAACCCAACTCGGAATATTTCGCTTAGCTAATCCATTGGTATTTGGATGTCCTGGAGCTATAAGGTTTTGAAAAATGCCATATTGACTGCAGTATGATTTAAATTTTTCACTGGTGAAAATTAAAGCATTGTTAGATACCGTTATTGATGGAATGCTATGTGTAGCAAAAATGTTCGATAACAGATTTGTTGTAGTTCGACTAGATGACTCTAAATACAGTCCCTTTTGATTTTGCGTTGACAAAAGTAATGGTCCTAAAATAGTCCGTCCTGCGTAATAAATCTGAATTCTTTCCAAATTTTCGTCTGGTTCTTGCCATTGATGCAGTAGGGTTTTCAAGGATTCACACGATCTTACCATTTTCTCAATATAGCGGTCAATGCCTTTATAAAAGCAGTATTTTCTAATAAGTTGTTTCATCCTTGTAATACCTAAATGGAGAATTTTTGGAATGAGCACTCTTTGGCCTTTGAATATTTGGATGTTTGGATTTTCGAGTATATATTTTCCCTCATTATCATCACCATTTAGTAGATTTGATATAATTTAAGAGAGTTCTATGTGTTCCCTGGAAATTTAAAAAATTTATTCAGAACATAATTCATTTACCTAATCATTAATGAGCTTATCTGTAGATGTTTTCTGAAGTTGTGTAGCATGGGAAATACAATCAACATTGACGTAATCAGATCCTTTTCTAATAACTATTTCTTAATCGCACTTGATACGTGTCAGTGGTGGGTTGTCGGTGATAAGTTTAAATTTTCTTCCGTAAAGATACATGAAAAAATGTTTTGTAGTAAGTAAATACAATTGAAAGTGCTTCACGATCTATATGACTATAATTCATTTAAGCTTTTGTTAATGACCTTGAGACATACGTGATAGGGCATTCAATTCCATTGACGATGTGTGAGAGTATACCTTCTATAGATAGTTCTGGGCATATTATCGCTGTAAATAATATTTTTGAGTTTTATAAATGCTGATTCACAATTTGAAGACCAGTAAAATTTTGAATTCTTCTGGAGAGTTGACGTTGTGGGTATGTTATCAAAGACATATCTGGAATAGTATGTTATCATACCTAAAAATTTTCTGATATCATATATATTGGTTGGTCGTGGCATATCTATAAATGCCTGAATGTTCTTCGGCGATTTTTAAATGTTTTTTTGTGTTATATGATGTGTGCTAAATATTATATTTGAGTTTGAAAAGATGAGTACTTGCTTCTACTTAAATGTAAATTGTGTTGTTGTAGGCGCATGAGATACTTAATAATATTTTACGACATTCAACTTTTGCGGCTAAATGTATTACGATGCCATACATCAATGAAACGATTAAAATCTGATGGGGCGGTTTTTATACCAAAAGAAAGTCGATTAACATTGTGTTTCACTATATTCTGCGCTGACTCAAAGACGAAGTAAGTTTTTGTATAGGTCAAGACGACAAAAAATTTCGTCAATGCAGCATATTGGGTAATTTAAAGAAACTAATTGAGGATTAATGCCTGGTTTATAGTCGGCACAGAGTCTAATACGTCCGCCTGATTTCGGAATAATCGGGTAATCTCCAATCACTACTTTCACTTCTGAAATTATACCAGCTGTTTCCAAATCTTTGAATTCATTCTCAACACATTCTCGAAGGGTGAATGGAACCTCTCAAACTTTTCTTGAAAAATATGGTTTCGATACTTCTCGCCATTCATAGTTCTGAACATCCTATTTTTCTATAAAAACGTTCTTAGTCATTTATGATATCTCAAATTGAATATATGTACATATTTAGTTTCAATTGAATTTACATTATTTAATCCAGCCATTTGTTGCAAATTAATATTTAAATGACGAATTAATGATCGTCCGATAAGAGCGTCATACGCGCTTTGCACTACATACATGTCTTCACTTGTGGTTAGTTGTTGTATTCTACTTTAACATTGTATTTTCGTCAGGAATTGGTATTAGTTAAAACATTAACATCAAGTTGAACGGTCTACATTTACCATTATTATGTTGGTGTTAATGTTAAATATTTTATGTTAGGTGAGGACCACGAGTAATGACTTCTACAAATGTAAAGTTACATACTTTACTCGAAACTATATTGTCAGAGTAATGATTTATATTGTCACAAATCTAAGTGCATATACTCCGCGTTATCAGTATAGAACCAGTAAAAATTATAAATGCTTTTAAAAAGAGACCGCTAAGAATAAATTGATTATTTTTTTTTAAGACAGAGTAGAGTAATTTCATGTAATGTTGTATACCTATTTTTTATTTTACAATAAGAATATAACTTATTTTGTAATATACAAGGTTGGAAACCGAAACGAATAACGGTATCGGTAACGGTATCGGTATTCAATTTATTTTTATTTCGGTAACGGTATTTTAAATTATATCGGCATCGGTATACCGGTACCGAAACTAAAATACCGGTAAATACCGTTATTATTAAAAAACTGGAAAAAATCTTAAAAAAGTTAAGTTTTTAAATTAATTAAATTTCGCAAAAAATTATTAAATTACATATTTGTATATTTTATTTAATAAATATTCACTTGTAGTTTTTGAAATATGAATACTTTATGGCAACAAAACCTTTAGAAATATTAAACTCTACTTTTTAAAGACAAATTGGTATCATTTTTTGCAGTACAGTAAAGTTAAAGATTTGGACAAAATTTGCATTTACCACAGATTTTAATAAAGACAAAAATCGTTCAAATAATTTTGCAAGCATTTTTTCAAAAAAAGCTAATTTTATTCCATAGATTGCAAAATGTAAAATTATGTGAAGTAGCAGAAAAAACAGAATAGCATAAAAATGAACTTTTAGATATCGTAGAAATATACACTTATTCCAATCACCATAAAAATTAATAAAGAAAATATGATTCCCCAAAGAGTTTTCAGGTTATATAAATAACTGTTTAGATAAGAGTAAAAGCTAATGTGTCAATTACAGACGAAAAATTTTGTAAAGGAGAAATGGTGATCCAACAAGAAAGTACTAATTAGGTCCCACTTAATCACCTGAAGTTTTTAAAGTTGCAGGATTAAAACAACGTTTAATGAGAGTAAGAAATTTTAACAGGATTGTAAATGTACAGGGAAAAAGAAATTTCAAAAATTTTTCAAATCAAATGAATTCTGAATTATACATAACTATCTTTTTCTCTTAACTTTCTTAATGTTTTTTCCAAATTTCTAGAGATTAATTGCGGATATTATTCATACCAATGACAAATTTATACCGTATATTTAAGATGCCTACAAGATCCTTTCAATAAATTTTAGGTTTTTTAATTGCTGCTTCTTAATGCTTACATGATGTTTATTTGAATTCATACCTAACGTCATCATATACAAGCAATTCAAAGAATAATGAAATTATATACATAGCTGGATTTAGCATATTATATTCGTTAAACAAATTTCAAAAATATATAATCTATTATATAGTTTTCTTTCATTTAACTGCTTTAAAATTCCCGGAAATCACGACGAAATTCCTAAAGAAAGGGACATGAAAAATAGCAAATTTCCCAAGAAATCTTTCTCCAATGATAGCCCAAGTTGTAACCTTCCGAAGAAATCTTTTCGGTCATTTGGAGGAACCAAAATTAAGGAAAGAATCTTCATAGAAGCAAATATCAAGAACCTATCATTAATTTCAACAGTACGTTCAAATGATAAATAATTGAGAGCATATCTAAAGTTGAAATGCCCATCTTAGATAATGTATTTTCTGTGTTCGCAGTAAGACTTTTTAACAAAAAGAATTCGCATTAGATTTAAGGCATTGAAACCTCTTAAAAAATATATTTATTGCAAATTATATAACAAAAAACAAACAATTAAAGTCCTAAGGAGTGCGTTCGAAAAAATCTTAACATACATATATAATATTCAATAACTTGGAAACGGTTGATCTTAGAGTTTTCATTCTTTTTTTTATTTAATTGATAATTTATTACAGATCACAGAAAAATATAACTTTTATTGTTCTAACAACTACTTATGAACTTGTGGACCATTTTTGGTAACCTTTCCGTTAGAGATTTCGGAAGGGTTACCGTTAGAGATTTCATAGCTGCTTCAGTCAATGTGCATATATTCTTAAAATCTTCTGTATTTTGGGACACCTTTTTTGTGCTCTTCAATTCATTTTTCACAAGAGCTCAATATTTCTCCACTGGTCTAAGCTATGGACAATTTGGAAAATTGACCTCTCTTGGTACAAAAACTATGTTACTGTTTTGGTACCACTCCAGGGCTTTCTTACCGTAGTGACATGATACTAAATCGGACCAAAAATGTGTGGACACGTTGTGCTCTCTTATGAAAAGAAGAAGTTTTTTTTGCAAATATTCTTTGATGTATATTTTGGTATTTATAGAGCCGAATGTAACAAAAAAGCTTGTTATACCAGGAATTTTTTAGGAAATTTTTTCCGCTTTTGGGCTCTAAACTTATATTTAACATTGCCTCGAGAATTTATAATATAAAAATTTGCCACAGAAGCTGCGAAAATTCTGCCAGCACATACGTTTCTTCGTCAATTATACAATATGAGTATTTTTGTATGAAATTTGGTTTTAATTTCCGTGTCCTATTCTTGGCTTTTAAATTTTTGCAGCATTCCTGTTTGGATCTTTTTGGACTTAATATGTTATCAACTATGCATTAACTTTAAATTTTCGCACCATATAGTCAAAGCACTGAGCTAACCGGACTGTTCTTCTACCAGATGTGTTTGGAGTTCCTTTCAATATGCTTTCAATTTTCCCAATATCATGTGGACTTTTTTCTTTCCGATTGATAGGAATATCAATGGACAAATTCTCCTGATACTGTTTAATAACCTTAGAAACAGTTTGACGGCAAAAATTTAATTCTGTGGCCAATTATTTGTAGGACCTATTCAAATTTTTTTGAAATTTTTTAATAATTTGTAGCACGTACATCTTTTTCGTCACTCATTTTGATGAAAATCACCACAAATCAACATGGTTGTTATTAAAAATAATAACTGAAGTATTTTTCAATGATAAATAGATCAAAAAAAAAAAAAAAAATTAATATTGATTCCGAAAAAAGTTATGAGGCAAACTAAACTAAATTCTATAAATATTACATTAAATAAACTTTTATTATTAAGAACAATTTTATCTTTCTTATTTTCTCAAGCATTATATTATGTTGAAAATTTGTAATACCGAAACTAAAATACCGGTATATACCGGTACAGAGGGAAACGGTATTTGAATACCGGTATTTTTAACAAAATAATAATTTCGGTATCGGTATCAGTTACGGTAACCAACTTTAAACGGTATTTAATCGATATCAGTATTCATAACGGTATCGGTTTCCAACCTTGGTAATATATTATAAGTGTTGGGCTCGCATAAAGTTAGTTTTAAAGGTCTTTGGGTTCGTAATTTCTGAGATATTAAATAATTCATATATTTATTAAAAAATAGTTTGTATATTATTTGAAGTGTGGGAGTCAAAAAAGGAACTAGTTTTTGGTTTTATTTTAGTAAGAATTTTTGGACGGTTTTTTATTTATTTTTATTATTATTCGCTTTTTTATTGATTTTTTTATTACGTTCAAATTGCTCTTGTGTTGTAAAATTTTTAAAACAACAACTTTCGTTTCTTTGCCCTTGTATTACACGATTTTTTTCGTAGTTAATGAGGTGAAGATATCTACCAAAGTTAAATATGTCGTACAATTCTGCTCGATTTTTCAATGTTATTAAAATTTTGATTTAGATAAAGAGCAAAGTTATGACTTTCGGATATTTCCTTTGTGTATCTCTCTGAAAAAAATTTATTTTATCATTGTAATATGTTTCTAAGGATCCCATAAGTTTTTGTGTTGAATGAGGTGGCAATTATTTTTAAATTGTGTTTTTGTGCTTAACATGATTTATTTAAAACTAATAACTTAAAACTAATTAGCTTGGTACCGTTTTTCTTAAATACATATACATGTCTGTATGTGTGTATACTTATTAAAAAAGGGCAAGAAATTTTATTTTTAATAACATTTAAAAAAATTAAATTGGATCACAGTTATTCGACATAAACATTTTCAAAGCAGCGAATTGCGAATAAACGGTTTTTACAAATATTACATTCCAAATGTTTTTTCACTGTAGCACCACGTAATAATGAATATTGTACATGAATCTACAAAATTTAGTTCAAAAGATACCAACAAAACCTGTGGCAAAATCCCACTTTAATGCCAAATTCGATTTTTTTAATTCACATAATTTCAAAGTGACAAATCAGAAGTGCTAAGAATAGTGCATTTTCAGAACATGAGCTTTCAGAAATAGGTGGAGTGTATAGCATATTTATATTTCGTTTAAAAATTATACTTATTTGTTTAAAATACCAATTTCTTCTGCTTAAACTAGATAAGTTTGAAACATACTGTTTTGAGACAGCAAATCGAATTTAAGAAATGACACCTACAGGTCATAAAGTTCTTATTCAATGTAAGGAAATAATGGAAAACACTTTGTTTCCTGCTGTCTATTTTGGAGAAAAAGCTGCAGAAGATATGAATAGAATTTTTTAAAAAGCCTATAGATTATTCCACGCACGAACCACAAGTAGAATAGATAATTTTTATAATGTATATATCATCTTTAAGATAATGTATACATGTATACATCCATGTGGTGGGGTAGATTACTACACCGTATTTCAAATGTCTAATATATTACATTGTGCTTTTAAAAAAGTGTGTATAGAATGTGTATATAGAAAATCTTGAGGTATTAAGTTTAAAAAACATACGTTTCATCCTTTTTGTTCGAATAGATTAATTCAAAGCATGTGAAGTACACAATATCTAAGACTTTACTTTAATCCTTTCGAACCGATGGTTCATCTTTCTTCTATACATATTTCTATGTAATTTCATACGAATTTGTATCTATTTTTGCGTTTTTCCGGACAATTTTACAAGCCTTAAGGGATCCTGATTTTTTAATTCCGAACAGAGAGATACGCAATTGAACTTTTCTCAGTCCTAAAAAGTTTAAATTTGGTATACTTTTAGTAATATGTAACTTATTAACACCCAAATTAAATCAAATAGAAATTAATCTTGAAACTTTTAAGATTTATACAATTCATTTTTGCAATTGATTTTTTTCTATTTGTTTAATAAATACAATTTGAAATTTCAATCAACTAAAAACTTTGAATTAGTGAACAATTTAGAACAATTTTGCAGAATTGTATTTTTTCATACTTTAACATAGTACTTCTGATAAAAATCAAATTATTTAATTATTATCATTCCCTTCACCAATAAAATATGGAGCTAAAAGTCCAAGAAATTTGGTTATTTAACAAGCATTTCATTCTTTCATAAATTTGATGAAGTATGTAATAATAAAATAAAATTGCCAATAATATCGAATTACTTAAAAAATGTGCTTCAAAATTATCTAACAGCCGTGTTAGTGCCATAGAGAATATAAAAATAAACAGTCAATGCCGCTTTAGTTGGAAAGCGAATATAACATTTTTATATACAATTGCCTAAATATTTCAGGTTCGAATAACTCGATAACAATAAGATATAAATACATATCATTTTTATACCCACCATCAAAAAGATGGGGGGTATATTGATTTTGTCATTCCGTGTGTAACATGTTGAAGGAATCATCTAAGACCCCACAAAGTATATATATTCTGGGTCCTGGTTAGATTCTGTGTCGATCTAGCTATGTCCGTCCGTCTGTCCGTCTGTTGAAAGCAGGATAGCGCTCGAACGGAGCAACGTAGGGAGACGAAATTTGGCACAAATATTTGTCTTATATAAGGTTTGTTTGGGATTGAAAATGGGCAAAACAAACAAAAAAGTTATGGGCTAAAGACTAGAAACACAGGGTGTCCGTTTTATACTTTTCTGCTGATATTTCTGCAACAAAAGCATGTACGATAGCATATAGTTTGGGGATCGATATCAACTCGCAAGCCAAAAATGGGTGAAAATCAATGAAATTGTGTTCAAATAGTTCAAGGACTAATGCAAACTCGGAAACAAAAAGTGGGCGTGGCTCGCGCACTTTACTGCCCACTTTACCGCCCACTTTACCTCCTAAAAAATAGAAACACAGGGTGTCCGTTTTATACTTTTCTGCTGATATTTCTGCAACAAAAGCATGTACGATTGCGAAATTTTGTACATATAGTTTGGGGATCGATATCAGCTCGGAAGCCAAAAATGGGCGTGGTCCGCCCACTTTACCACCCACCTCCCATATAAGGTAAAAATCAATGAAATTGTGTTCAAATAGTTCAAGGACTAATGCAAACTTGGAAACCAAAAATGGGCGTGGCCCGCCCACTTTACCTCCTTCTCTCATATATCTTAAAATGTGAAAAAGTTGATGGTGGGTATATAGATTCGGCCGGGCCGAATATTTGCGCTTGTTACATTTGTTTTTGAAAGGATGTGTGAGGGCTTTAAGAAAATACGGAAAAAATTCGCAAGCGTTTTTAAAATTTGCATATCATAGGTGCCCTGTTTTGAGACCTCAAAGCTCCGCTCCTGTGAGTCTGCGGTATATGCATTGCAAATTTTAACTCGAATACCTCTCCTCCACGATTTTATCAACTTTTATGTAGATTGAACCAGTGAAGCTAATTCAAAATCAAAAATTGCTACTTAAAAAACTGGAGAGCAATTAAAAAACGATTCCTGTATATAATTTATATGTCTACAATGTATAAAAAATTATATCTATACTAAAAAATAATTTAAATAATAATGAGAAACATTTATTTATATTACTCTTTGTAAATATTTGTTCCTGTATACCATTTTCATTAATTGACCAAGTACGGAAATAAATAATGCTAAACATTCATACATGAATACATTTTTTATAAATACATTAAAATACGTATAGTAAATATTTATAATATCTAAAACAGCAATAAATATAAAAAACTGAATATAACATAAAATGCAAAAACATTATTATTTGAGTTATTCTAATCAATTAATAAAAAAATTTTAAAATAACTCTCTCATACAACTGACAGAAATAAGACCCCATGATATAACGTTCTATATTAAATTAAAGGCCCACAAATGCGAAAGAAATATATACATACGTATATGTATGTATATATTAAGCTTCGTTTCGAAAATTCTTTTATCTTCCGATCTTGGGATATCATACTTTTTCTGAAGGTTTTTTTTAGTGATACAAATAATATCGTAAAATTTCAAAGCCGTCCACTGCATCTGATTAAAAAATTATGATTTTTTTTTAATTCAACTAATTCTACAATAAATTTAGGTAACAATAAGTAATATTCAACATTTTCAGGTTACATCTTAATGTACAAAATTAAAATATACATTATATTTAGGGTAGGAATAATGTGCAAAAATATTTATTTTATCCGTTTGTATGGTGTGAAGCTTCAAAGGATCATATTTATTTTTGTAAATTATTGATTTGAATCGAAAAAATAAAACAAACAAACTTCGATTTACAAAGAATATATCAAAAATTTATGACTTCATCTCGATGCAGTTGCATTTGCACAAAAGTGTTGATTGCTATTGTATTTTTACTAAAATTTTCTGTAAAATCGAATAATAAAATCAGATTTTTATATAATAACTTTTTGTTTAAAGGAAAATTATGCTTGAAATGAGCAAATTTGGCAAATGAAGAAGATGGATTTTCAAAATAAAAATTACATGATTATTTTTACTACCACAAAATCAATTAAAAAAGTATATCCCTAAATCAAAAATATCGAATTTACCATAATACGTAGGTGACCATATTACAAAAAAGTAAATGAAATATATCCTAAAAAATAAGCACCCGAAAACTTTTTATATTTATTATTTTTCAATCAATATAAATATCTCTTTTTTTATCATACGTTTCATAGTAAATAAAAAATGGTCCAGCTCACAAAATCTATAAAAAAGGGCGAAATATTTTGGGAATCGATTTATAACATATGTACTAATTTTTAGTTGCTTACATTTTAAGGTTTATAAAAAATCGTTCCGATTTAATATATGTATATTAGACTGCACCAAAATTTACCAATTTTCGAATTTTAACCGAATTCCCCATAGAATCGTTCTTTGGATTACAAAAACGTACTGTGTTATATATTAGTGAAATCGAATATGTGTAACCCGTGCCGCATCGAATCTGAAGTTTGTAGGGTGCGTTTATTAGTGAAATCGGAAAAGTAAGGTAAGAAAGACTTGTAGATAATTTTAATTAGAACTTTTTGATTTTTTTTTTTTTTTATAAAATCAGACAAATAGTTTTCGAGATATGCTTCAACATATACAATGCATGCTCTTTAATTTTACAAATCGTGATTTATTGCAAGAGCTAGAGTCAATTAAAAAAAAAAAAAAGTGGATTAGAGGCTTAGTACATATTAATACCGCGTATCTGAATTGACTGAGAAACCCCTGCCCGCGGAATCAGTGTTTTCTTGTGTTCTGATGTTAAATTTTGCAAGTTGGACCGAATGATAAAAAGGTAATTTTTTCGTAATTTTTGTGGTATCGTATAAAAGGTAATTGAGAGGCGTATTTAATGGAACAACATAAATCCCAGGTAAGTTCGAATTAATCTAAAATTTTTCAAATTTTAACTATTAAAATCAAAATATTTAAAGAAATTCACATAATATATAATAAAAAATAATTCAAAAATTAACGTTTGTAGAAATTTCTAGTTTGTAACGAAGTTTCTAGCTTGTAACGTCTCACAGTGTGCGATTGTAAAAACAAAATGGATATAATTGTGGAATTTCGGAACGGCTGTTCCGATTTCGATGGAAATTCACATAGTGATAGTAGATAGTAGGCAAGTTTAAGTAAGGCGGGTCTACAGGTTCCCAAAGTTCAACATATGAATATTTTTAAAAACGATCCTGATTCGTTATATATGAATCGATTTCAAAGATTTTTACATAAGAGGATTCTATTGGTCCATATCTTATCTCTTTTAGATTACGAAATATTGGTCTTCAAAGATTAAATTTTTTACTTTTTAACTTACACCCAATTTTCTTTATATTTTTTTATTTTGTTAAAAACATAGCAAAGAATTTTGAATATAATATTTTTGGTGTCAAAAATTATAAGCATTTAAATTTGAACTTTGAAAAAAGTCGATTTTTAGGAAAGTCTGTCTTCTTTTGAAATACATATACATACAGTTAGGGACAAAACTATTTGTACACCCATGCATTTCGTATATCTTCAATAATTTATAAAGAATAAAAAATTATTATATGTAGTTTTAATTCAGGTCCATTTTTATTGAATTATTTGATAAAAAATAAATTAATATATAACACATTGTTAAAAAAAAGTACAATTTAAGTAAAAATCTTTGGGACAAAAGTATTTGTACATCAGTACTTTGTACAATTATTTGTACGTTGGACTCTTGTATGATGATTTTTTTAAATACCGTTATATTTTCTTCGTTAATCGAGTTTTATTTTACAAAATAAGAAGTTGGTTTTAACCATAGAGTAACACATAGAGACGAAATTCTCGATTGACAATTAAACAAAATTGTTGTTTTGTAAACAAAAATGTGTTTTTATATTCTTTTGGCAACAACAAAATGTATTTGATTACATGTATTTTGTTGTTGCATGAGTTAGGTTTTTGACAACTGACTTAGGTTTTTGACAATTAGTTTCGTCTCTTGTTACTCTTTGGTTTTAACGTTTTGAATAATAAGCACATCAAAAATGGGAAAGCGAAAAGAGTTGAGTTTGGATATTAAAAATTTAATTATTGATGAACATAAGAAAGGAAAATCTCTCCGGAATATAAGTAATTTAGTAAATTTGCAACATTCCACAGTACAATACATTGTAAGCAAGTATAAAAACAGCGGATCTGTTGAAAATGTGCGTGAAGGTATACGAAATATATGAGGTGTACAAATAGTTTTGTCCCTAACTGTATGTACATTTATAATACTAAAATTTGTTAAAGACTTTTTGAAAAAACCGAGAACGGATTGATTTGTGATTTTGTGCATATTATGTATTAAATTTTAATTATGCAATAATATTTTTGTTAGTGAATATGTATTATTAAATGAAATTGAGTAGATTGATTCTTAATTTCAAGTGTTATTCTCCCTTTTGGATTTGTCGACAAAAATCTCACAATTCTCAAAAACGTTAAAAAAATTCCTAAAATGTTTTTTTTTTTTATTTTCTATATCTTCCCAACCAATATTGGGGAGCAAAAATTTATATTTCCAAGAAATTAAAAACATATTATAGATAATATAAAAAAATATTAAAATTGTCTGATTCCAGCTTTACGATTTGAGAAATTATGCCGAAAAATGGAAATTCGTTGAAAAAATAGGTAAAATTTAGGAAACCAAGGTTCTCGCAGGAATCAATTATTACTGCAAATAAATTAACACTTGGTTGCCATTAGAAATTTTTACTTTCTTTTATTCTAACTCACTATTTTACAGTTATTCTCTAAATCTAAGTTGAAGGTTTTATTAGAAATAATTAGTTTAGAAGTTAGAAGAGATTTTTATTTTCTAACATAACATAGGGTATACACAAGAGATTTTTGTATCATAATATGTAACAGAGAGTGTCAAATGCGCTCTCTGAGAGAATTATCTCACGTGTAGACTAAAATATTAGTATTATAAGAAATATTATGAGTCTGTTGTGATAAGATTTACTGTCAAAAAAAAATACACATATACGAAAATTTGTTTGTGTGTGTGAATGTGTATTTTTAAAAGTACTCAAAAACAATGTTTTTTGTAAAATTGTTTTATTTTAATGGTTACTCTACATTCAAAAACATATTTTCATTAAAATTGTGCTAAAAAATTTCGAATTTCTTAAATAAAAAGTATATGTTTACTCATTGACTGAGTGAAAATAATGAAATATTATGAGATTTTTTAGAATATGTTTACCCCTTATTTAAGATTTAACATAATATAAACAAAATTTTTAATCTCTTCTGAGAGTGAATTTGACACTCTCTGTTATAGAAAAAATATAGAAAAAACTCATATGTAGACCCAATGTAAGAATAATGTCGGAAGAATAACCCCTAGTCTCCACGAAGACATTTTTGTGTCTGCAATTGTCAAATTCTATCTCTCTCTTCAAAATGTTACGTGTGGTCAAATAAGAAATCTATTGCGCAATCTATTTCGCAACAAATGTTTAAACACAAAGCTGAGCAATAATGTTTAACATAACAAATTTATTGTTATTTTTTAAAACAAAACAAAGATGGAAAATGCATCAATTTTGTTTTAAAAAGACAAATAAAAAACAAAAATGGATAAAAAAATAAAATTTTCTTTAAAAAAGACAAATTAAAATTTAAATTTCTCATGTACGTTTTCTCCACCCCTTAACATAAAGTTGGAAATAAAAGCTTTTTCCTGTTATTCTGCCGACGTTATTTCTTGTGTTAAGAAATAAAAGTTTCTTCGTGGAGACGTAGAGTAACGAAGGAAAACAAATATTTCCAATTTTACGTAGAGTCTACACGAGTGATTTTTCTGTCATAACGTGGGGTCTACACGAAAGATTTTTCTATCATAACAAGTAATAAAACGTCGGCAGAGCTATTGTATTTATTTATTTATTTATTTATTTTTTTTTTTTTGGTTTATATCAGCATATATGGAAACACGTAGATAATATTAATCGCAATAAATCACTTTTTTTTGTGTTTCTTCGAGGAATGTTGTCAATATTTAATGGTCATATTTGTTTTGTTTTTAAATTTCATTTTATTTTGTGTTATTTTTGCTCCAAATAATTATTTAATTGCGATTTCCAAGAAGAATTGCACTTAAAAAAAATAATAGTAAACGTAAGCAAAATACAACAAAGTGACATTTGATAGCAAAACAAATTTATCTTCGCTTGAGTTCTAACAATTGTATCATAACGCTGCAATAATATAAATAAATTTGATTCACACGTGATAAATTATTATCATGATAAGAATTTAACGTTTGTTATGATAGAAAAATCTCTCGTGTAGACCCTACGCAACAAACGTTAAATTCTTATCATGAAAGGAATTTACCACGTGTGGACCAAATTTATTTATATTATTGCAGCGTTATGATATATTTATTAGAGCTTAAACGTCATTTTGTTGACGTTTATTTTTTTTTAAGAAGAAGCGCATTTCTTCATGGAAATATCAATTAAATAATTATTTCGAGCAAAAATAACACAAAATAAAATAAAATTTGAAAAATATATATTACCATTACATTTTGACAACATTTCTTGACGAAAACAAAAAAAAAAAAAAAAAAAGTGATTTATTATAATAAAATTGTATCTACGTGTTCCCATATATGCTGATATAAACCAAAAAATAGCAGTAGCCATGCCGATGTTTTGTTAGTTGTTATGAAAGCAAAATCTCTTGTGTAGACCCTACGTTATTTTAAGGGATGGAAAAAACCATAGTATAATAATAAAGTACTCGCACATCTACAAAAACAAAAATTGCTTGAATTTTGTTAGTGTAAAACTACTGCCCACAATGTCAAAATGCTTTGAACGGAAAAATGAGAGAATGAAGGAGAGAAAAAGTAAAAAAACTCGAAAAAAATTTTACATATTAATACAAAAACAATTTGACAGTACCGCGAGGTTTGCCAATGAAAAAATTGTAAAACAGCTATTCTTACGAGTATACTTTATAATTATACTATGAAAAAACGTACATGAGAATTTTTAATTTGTTTTTCTTAACGAAAATTTAAATTTTTTCTCCGTTTTTAATTTTTATTTGTCTTTTTAAAACAAAATTAATTAATTTTGCATCTTTTTCTATTAACAAAATGTAAAATTTAAAAAAGAATAATAAATTTGACGGCTTGTGTTAAACATCATTGCTCAGCTTTGTGTAAACATTTATTGCGAAATAGATTGCGCAATAGATTTCCTAAGCCCAAATTACAATTGCGCGTAGTCAGCAGCAGTTTGTGCTGACATAATCAGCTGATAATTTAGAAAGCACTGTTTGTTATGGTGTTGATTACATTTGGTCAGCAGCAGTTTGCAGTGCTGTTTCATTTATCCCTGTTTCTAAATTCAATGCGCTCCTTTCAGATTGAGAGCGAGACAAAGAGAGTGAGCAAATAAATGAGAGGCTAAAATACACAAGTTGAATAAAGTAAGATGGTGGTTGTAAATTGTGGCTGCCTACGCTGAATTGTAATTATAACGGCAGCAACATGTTGTACTGACAGTGAACAGCTGATAATTTTTGCTGATACTGTTGCTGACTACGTGCTATTGTAATTTGGGCTTTATTGGTCCACACGTAACATTTTAAGGAGATAGATAGATATTGTTATCTCCACGACTACTTGGTGGTGACTACGACTACCAAAGGGTCAGAAAAATCGAAGTTGCACCTCCACGAATACGATGTGGCTCTTTGTTGCAAATACAATCAGATCTACTGCTACGAAGTGGCACTTTTGTGCACACGCAACCATTTTACTGATTACAATAAGGCAGTAAACTGGAAATTCCCATTAAGCTTATTATTGACAAATAGGAGTTAACCATGTTGCTAGATACTAATGAAATCTGCTGGGTTGTAAGTAAAACAATCATTGAGCGTAGTCTAGCGACAGCCATTGTTTTGTTATAACAACCACAATAAAAAATAAGTATGGCTGCAGCATATCCCCTAGTGTGAACCTGGTCTAAAGACAGTATTAGTTGGTTGTTTATGTGACGTTGTGTGTATTGTAATTATAACAATCAGGGACCGTAACGATTATGAGTTTTATAATAAAAAACATGATTTATGCCTTTATTTTATAAATCACTACACCTCACTTTTACGAATTTCGTATTTTATAAATCGCCAAAATGTTGAAGTGCTTACTCGTGATAGAAACACCCGACGTTACGTTACTTTTAATTCATAATTTTTTAAAAATTAAATTACATTTTTATTTTGTCAATTTATTTTTTTATTTGTTTTGGTTTTTCTTTTCCTATTTCTTTTTTCAAATTTGATCAGGATTGCCAAGTAAAAAAATTTAGATCTAATAAGAAAATTAATTTTTATAATTTCATATATGTATTGATGTTGGAAATCCTGGAATTATTTTTATTTGTTATATATCAGTGATAATGTAAAATTTCAACGCAAAGTCGTAGTGATTTATAAAATTAAATTTTTTGAGTCATGCGTTGGTGATTGAAAGTGAAGTGTATGTGAAGCGTTCAACGCAGGTGATTTATGAAATTATAGCATTAATAATTATTTTTGACTTTTATTTTTTGCTCAAAAAATAACAATTATTTTAGATTTTTATTTTTTGCTCAAAATAAATTGATTATTTTTCGACTTTTATTTTTTGCTCAAAAAATAACTTATTTTTGAATTTTATTTTTTGCTCAAATTATTATTTTTCGACTTCTATTTTTTTACTCAAAAAATAACTTCTATTTTTGATTTTTATTTTCTGCTTAATTTTTATAAAAAAAATTAAATTAAGTATTTAAAATTTTTATTTTTTACGTATATAAGTTAAAAAACATTACATTTACATTTAATAAATGTATATATCTGATTTTAATTTACATTAACAAATAAAGCTTTTAACAAAGCATCAGAAAACGTATTATATCTGAAGTCACTAAAAATCAATTTTAAACGGTCTATTTACGCTTATATGGATAGCGTGTGCAATATGTAACACTTCTGCTTATATAAATACGATAGGCATATTTTTTGCTCTCCCAATACGTCATAAAAATAAAATAACTAAAATAATCATAACATTAAAGAAAAAATGATCGGAATTTTTATGCAAAAAAATAAAAATCAAAAATAAAAATTATTTTTGAGCAAAAAATAAAAATCAAAAATAAAAGTTATTTTTTGAGCATAAAATAAAAGCCGAAAAATAATCAATTTATTTTGATCAAAAAATAAAAATCTAAAATAATTGTTATTTATTAATTTTTTTTATAAAAATCAAAAAAATAAAAGTTTATTACATAATTCGAAAGCGCGACCAAAAAAAAATAATAAAAGTGTCCTACAACATATTTCTAAAATTTTTAGATCGTTCTGATTTTTTTAGTTTAAAAATTTGTAATAATCGTTATTTATGGTTCTTGAGAATTTTCTTAATTTGTTCCATGAAAGTTGTTAGCAGTGTCGTCAAATAATCGCTTTCTTCCTACAAATTAATTATATGTAACACAAGAAAAAGAAAATCACAGTTGCATTTTTAGGTTTTTTCTAGAAAATAATTTATGGTAACTGTGTTTTTGTCACGTTATAAATTTTATAATTGCACAAAATTCTTCCCGCAAATAAACGGCCATAAACATCACATCAACAACTAACTAACTAAGGCTTAAGTTGTGTAACATTGTAGTGCGTGTTTTAAGGCATAAATAAAGAGTTGTGTTTGGATTTAGCAGTAGGAACTTTTTATTATTTGCAACAGCGTTTAAATATTATGCGCCAGCAAAATTTCTTCTTCTTATGACTATGCAATAAATATTAAACCGCTTCATTTTTACTACACACGACAACTAAAATTATTATAAATATACCTTCGAATTTTTAGTAACAATGTAAATCGTCTTTGCAATTTTTATCAGCAAACAGAAAATATTGCTCATCAAAAAAACTAAAACTTCGTGTTTTGGTCTCGTACACATAATTTTTTCGGATACATATAGTTGATTTTGCAACTATAGTTTTTTTTAGTATTTTTATTTAAGCAATTTTGTTGCTACTAAAATGAAGAATAAAACACATGTACATATATTGATGTATGAATGTTAAGGGGAAGGCATGTATTTGTTGTTATACATACACACATACATACATACTCCGATATACGTGTGTTTTATTATTCATAGAAGAAATTTTAGTAGCAACAAAATTACTTAAATAAAACGAGAGAAAAAGATATAGTCGGTCAGGCCCGACTATATGATACCCTACACCATACAGTATATTTCGGGGAGGGGTCTTTTATTAGACATGGACCCAAATGTGGACCGATACTTATAAGTGTAAAATAAGACATACAAATACAGAATATTACATTGATGCTGACATTTATATGAATTTATTCACTTTTGGGTGATTCCCGAAAGGGGGCCTTATATGGGAGCTATGGTAAATTATGGACCGATCTTTATAAAATTTGGTTTATATAAAACTTATTTGTGTCGAATATTAACTTGATACTAACATTTTAGTAGAATTTATGGCCGTTAAATTGATTTTTTGGAAAGGGGTTTATATGGGAGCTATGAGTAATTATGGACCGATCTTTTTAAAACTCGGCACACTTATTTAAACTTATATGAAACTTATATGTGCCAAATAATATTAAAATATTGCTATATTTAAGGGATTTTCCGGGAGGACATTTGTATGGGGGCTAGGTGAAATAATGGACCGATCATAACCAATTTCAATAGGCTTCGTCCCTGGATCAAAAAAATGCTGTGTACCAACTTTCATAAATTTTGGTGCAAAATTGCGACCTGTAGTTTGATTACAAGGTTTACATGGACAGACGGACGGACGGACGGACATCGTTAAATCGACTCAGAAAGTGATTCTAAGCCGATTGGTATAAATTAAGGTGGGTCTTAGACCAATATTTTTGGGTGTTACAAACATCAGCACAAACGCATAATACCCTCCCCACCTATGGTGGTGTAGGGTATAAATACTAAAAAAAACTATAGTTGCAAAATAAAAACAAAGAAAATTTACTAAAAATATTTTGCAGCACACGAAGAAAAGTTGTTCGTGTACTATATGTGTCCGAAAAAATTATGTTTACAAGACTAAAACACGAAGTGTTATTTTTATACCCTTCACCACAGGTGTAAAGGGTATATATAAGTTTGTCATTCCGTTTGTAATTTCCACAATTTTCGTCGGAGAGCAAAAAAGTTTATATTTTCGGAATCCTTGTAAGAAGCGATGACGATTGGACCATGTCCGTCCGTCCGTCCGTGTGTCGGTTGAAATGGCGTTTATGAAGCCCACCGATAACTGACATATATAATATGTATGTCAAACGATCGGAAATGCTTTCGAGAATTTTGCTATTGGAATTCAGCAAGATAGGTTCATACAATGCGGAGATATGTTCAAAAAACCGGTTTTTTGAACCGGTTTTCCAGTTTCTAAAGCCTCTGTATACACTACGGAATTCGTTTTTACAAAGAATTCTCGGACATTTTTTTCTGAATTTTTGTTCTGAAAAAATGAAATAAATCGGTTCAGTAATAACTGAGATATCGGACAAAACGCATTTTTTATTTTTTGAAGCCTTGGTTTAAGCTATAGATTTTTATTTTTATACAGATCGGTCACAAATATTTTTATAAAATTTCAGTTTTTTGAATCAGGAAGATCGGTTTATAAATGGTGGAGATATGCTTTAAAAACCGGTTTTTAGAACCGGTTTTTTAGTTTCTGAAGCCTCTGCATATACCAGGGACTTCGAATCTTTAAAGGGGGCTCGAAAATTATTTTCTGAATTTTTGTTCTGAAAAAATTAAATAAATCGGTTCAGTAATAACTGAGATATCGAGGAAAACGAATTTTTTATTTTTGAAGCCCTTGTTCAAGCTATAGATTTTTATTTTTATATAGATCAGTCATAAATATTTTTATAAAATTTCGGTTTTCTTAATAAACCAAATTCGTTCATAATCAACAGAGTTATGGCCCAAAAACAAATCTGTTAAGAATATAAATACACCAACAAACATGTATATTAAGCATTGTAATGACTATTAGCAAAGAATATACAATATATAGAAAGCGCATGTCAATAAAAACTGAAATATTTTTTAAAAGTATTTCTAGATGCGGGAGGGAAGACAAAAGGAAAAGAAGCTTGTGTGTTTTTTATCTCTTTTGTTAAGCTCTTGAAATTAATAAAAAACACACAAAAAAGTCAGTCTCGCACGAGCATTCAAGCAAGAATGTTGTGTTACTACTTGTTGCTTGAGATACACTCATGAAAAATACTAATATGATTTTTTGTCTCTTAATTAAACAACTATCTTTTTTTAATTAAGAAATAATAATTTAATACAATTATACGTTTATTATATTATTATTTATTATAAAATACAAATTTGAAATAATCGTTCGTACTGAATTAAATTTAGTATTATTTTATATTTTTTAATAAGAAATTAAAATCCTAAATTATTAATATATCGTTATTTTTTTTAATCAAAGAGTAGAAAAAATAAACATTAAATCGTAATTTTTATGATTACTATGGTAATCGTTGCGATCCCTGGTTATTATTATTCAAATTCTAAACTAGTAACGTGTATTTACACTTACAAGTCTTGAATTGACGAAGAAACTTTCAAAATAAAATGACTATAAAAATGATGTTATTTTTTTGGTGTATAATTTCATAATGGGACAGAAAAACAAAACTTATACAAACATAATTGTGAATGTATGAGTGTGTCGATTGCTGGTGTAGTGCCTATAAAAAAGTAGAAACAAGAAATTGGTTGTTTATTTACTAAAGGAGATAAAATACGATCACCTATGTTAGTGTAGGGCATAGCATATGTGTTTTGTTGTTTTAAAAGTAGAAATACTTTAATCAGCACCGAACTAGTTATGCCTTTTTTAACATCATATTAGCTTATGTAAATTTACTTTCAGAATATCAAATTTATATTTTAACATTTGATTTGTGTAGTTTTGTTACTTATGTATTCAAAGTAACAGATGTTAAAGTTAAGTATATTAATTAAATAAATAAAAACAAAAATATAAAATTATATCCACTTGAAAAAAATAAAAAATATTTTTATTTTTTTATTCATATCGGATTTGTCACCACAAAAATTAGATTTTTCTTTAATAATTTTGTTTTATTCTGTAAAAAAGGTGGAATTCTATTGAAAAAAGATCTTTTGTAAAAAATATTTAATTTTTATATACCTACTATATAAAAAATAGTTATGACAAAAATAAATAAATTAATAAATAGCGATATTTCGCGAACCACTTGAAGAAATTATCTGAAATTTTGACAAGAACCATGATTGTACCAAATATTATCAAATTGGGAAGAGGTGAGAAAATCAGCTGGATGGTTTTAAATGTTATTTCTAAAATATATATAATTTAAAAATAAGTTTTAAAATTAAAATATTAATATTATTTATTTCTATAAAAAATATATATTTTAATAACAATTTCTTGTTTCAAATAAAATACAACTCAAAAACTTGGAAAAAAATCACAAAATAAGTTTTTTTCCGAAAAAAGGAAAAACTTTTATTTATTATTTACTTTGTTTTTTTTTTTTTCTAAAAATTGGAAAAAATATGTACTTTCCTCTAAAATTAAAAATTCTCTAAAAAAACATTTTTTAAATAATAATAAAAAAACACCAAAAGCAAATTATCTGCAATTTTATGAAATATATAAAAATATAATATATATAAAAGTAAAAAATAACAACTAATAGTTTATCAAAAATATAACTATAAAATATAAATTTACAACTTCGAAATCATACAAATATTTGTCATGTTACAAAGAAAGGTATAAGCACGTCGGTGCAGATCAAAGTATTTCTACTTGTAAAACAACAAAACATGTATGCTAGCCCTACAGTAATATTAACGTTCATATATTTCCATTAGTAAATAAACAACTATAATTTCTGTTGGCACTTTTTATTTCAAAATAAAAGAAACAAATATTGTTTCTTTCAATTTGAAATAAAGATCTTTATAACATGTACACTTATATATGTGTGTGTGTTTTTATTTGCATTTTTTTTTTAAGGAATACACACATGTACAAACACATATATTTATTCTTTCTCTCTCTCTCTGTTTTGGTGGTGGATTTTGTTTTCCCTTGTTACTTATCCCCCTCATCAATGAAAAATGTTGAGAGCGAGAATTTCATGAGAGCGGGTTCTATGATTAAAACCCGCCATAAGAAATTTTGCTTCTACATGATGCGCATTCTATATATGAATATTCTTTGCTATTAGTGACGTTTTTTGTTTTTTTGTATATACAAGTAGTTTAGTTATCAACAGCAGTAATATGATGAATAACAGTGTTGTTGTTGTTGTTCTTTGTATATGCAGTCTGTACAAAAATAAATAGATATGGAATTGTAGTTGTTTATTTTTAAAAACTAAAACATATCTGTTAAGAATATACATAAATACATACACAAACATGTATATTAAGCATTGTAATGACTATTAGTGACGTTTTTTCTTTTTTGTATAGACAAGTAGTTTAGTTAGAAACAGCAGTAATATAATGAATAACAGTGTTGTTGTTGTTCTTTGTGTATTCAGTCAGTTTGTACATACAAAAATAAATATATATGGAATTGTTGTTGTTTCTTTTTTAAAAGCAAAGCCTGTTATGATTGTTTTTTTTCATATTCAAATTTTCGTAGTTTGAAAAAAATTTAGATTTAGAAAATATGCAAGCATACGTTAAGGCGAAAATTTTATTAATTGTCGGTAATATGGTAATATGATGTCGATAAGATAGTAAGATGGTAATATGGTGAAGGGTATCAAAGATTCGGCACAGCCGAATCTTTTTTCAATTTCATTCTATGTAAATTTATGTACGAGTAGAATATCTCTTATGCTACAAGAAATTGTAAATAAAGGTACAATTTTTATTGATAATACTGCAAAATAGAAAAATAATTTTAGTTGCAATTATAAACAAAAATGAAACGGTAAAAATATTTTTAGTATTTTTTTTTTTTTTTGTTAGCAGCAGATATTTATTGCAAAATGTGATAAATATAATATTAAAATCAAAGCTTAAAAGCCCTAAAAGGTAAAAAAAAATGGTTTTGCAATGCTAAAACGTAACAATACAGAAAAAAATTATTTTCAGAGATGTTGTTTCGTTTAATTACACAGGTCAACACTAAAAAAGTATCTGGAAAATCATGTTGCAGATATTGTAGGTATAGTCATCCCAATCACCAGGAACATTTCGGGTTTTTCCATCACGTCATATTCTTAAGAAAATATGGTTCCATGATATTTTTAGGTTATAAAATTTTCCAAGTAATAGGTAGAGCAGATCAGTTACTCATGTTTTATAGCATGAGTAACTATAAAACATGTGGCCCTCAATGGGTTAAAAATATGAAGTGATGGAACATTTTTATTTGACTTTCTACACTATATAAAGCCTAAGGAATAATAATTTTGAAGAATTATTCGAGATATAAAACTTTTTTGCGATTTTGTTGACCTGTGTTATTAAATATTTATCAGAATAAATTTAAAAAAATTTATGAAGCTTATTTTGATACTAATATGTTTGGATTACATAGAATACGCCATTAAATGCGTCTCTCGAGACCTTTTACGCGATACTAAAATGTTAAATTTTTCCTTTGGAAATGTATAACTGTTTTATCTTTTGAATCTTTCTTTTGCAGTCACTCTAATGTATATAATTTTTAAATTAGTGTATAATTATTATGATACGTGATTTGCCCTCGGTTTGTGTATGTAAACAGTACAATTAGGGTGCCTCCCCGTTCATTGGGATGTCGTCTCATAAAAAAAAACAAAGATCGGAAAATTACAAAAATTGTATCTTTTAATAGTTCAATGGTTATTCACAATACCATTTTTTATCTAATAACAATCTACATATGGGTATGACAAAACATCGGTTTACTAATTTTCACCCAAAGTTGAGTAGTTTCAACACCTGCTTATACATTTATGAAGTATTTTGTTGGATTTAAATAAACTTAAAGAATAATTATTTCTGTTTTCTCTTTTAATTTCTTTCCATTGTTATTTCATTCGGGACTTATTTCATACCGTTGTTGACTGCATCTGAGAA
This sequence comes from Protophormia terraenovae, assembly GCA_951394005.1. Classification (NCBI taxonomy): domain Eukaryota; kingdom Metazoa; phylum Arthropoda; class Insecta; order Diptera; family Calliphoridae; genus Protophormia; species Protophormia terraenovae. The sequence goes on along the minus strand of OX596073.1, from coordinate 72,649,396 downwards.
CACGTTGAGAATAATAATTATTTTTTAATATAAACTTTCGTTTTTTATTCATTGTAAGTGTTGCTTTGAATCAAAGTTATTTAAACAGTGTTGTAGACTGCTATTGCGGAGGTCGGCATCGACCTGCTGAAGTTCCAGAAAAATCGATTTCTTTTTGCTCTATAATTGGTATACGATCGTCATAGAGTGTTGGTGCTTGAAGAATTATACCAGCTGTCCCAGCTAGTACCGCTAATGTAAAAATCCATAAAAATAGTCGATCTAGAACCATCGCCACATATTTCCAATCTTCTTTGACCTGAAAATAAAAAAATAACAATAATTATTATAACAACGTACAACAAAAATTCAAAATTTGTCTCATACAAGAAAAAATTCCACATACACATGTGGAACTAAATCTGGTTTCTAATTAGATTTTACAAAAATCTCATAAAATTTTTAAAATTTTCGTTATTCAACACTATTTTTCTTTTAGCGTGTTTCTTAGTAAAATACATTTTATATTTTTTTTTATACATACATAGTGTGGCCCCCTTTTATAAACAGTTTGCAAATTCAAGGTATCAACCCCTCAAGATTTTCAAACATTCCAAAACTTTAAGCTAAGGTCTTATTAGACTTACATTTGACTATTTTTGCAAAAATTAGCTTTGACTAATGTGAACAACAAATATTTTTGCGGTGCACTATTTGTCCTTAAATAAAAATGTGTCCCGAGAATAGCGTTTTTCGAGATTTCGATGTAGGAATACGAAAAAATTATTTAAAAAATTTTTAAAATTGGTCTTCAGTTTCCTACTAGCGATTTTAAAATCATGGGTCCCATACATTTTGGTCAAAAAAAAGTTTCGATTTTTTAATCGAAATGGGTATCAAAAAATTCGTAATTTTATGCTGGTTATGGAAAAAATATTTTAAAAATTTTTCCAATGGGATTTTCGTCACTAGAAGACTTTTTAAGGTATTTTGATGAACAATTTTTTAAAAAAATCTGGAAAAGTACTAATTATCAACAGTTCTTACTACAATGCAATTTTTGAAAATTTTAGCCTTAAAAGGAACAAAATTATAAAGTTCTTATCTACTTTTTTAAGAAAAATATCGAATTTTTTTTTTTTGCATGATGTACTAAAATGACGGTTTATGGACCAAAATTTTTGCGAACATTTTTAAAATATTTTTTCTATAATTGGCTTAAAATTACGAATTTTTTGATACCCATTTCAAGACTAAACTCAATACAATTTTTTTGACGAAATATTCTAGACCCGTGACATTCAATCGCTGGTAGGTAACTGAAGATCAATTTAAAATTTTTTTTTTAATTTTTCCCATATTCAGCTAATTTTTACGCATCGTTTGAGTGGTGTTCCTACAAAATTTTTGTCTACGGGACTCTCTAATGTACATAAGTCAAGAGGAAAACATGTTTTAAGCCTGTTTAAAATAAATGCAAATTTTTTACCCAAAATTATTTCATTTGACATCATTTATTAAGTTAATTTATAGGAAAATCTTATTTTTATTTCGTTGTTATCGATTTATAACAATATTCAAAGAGAATTTCAGAATGTCAAGGAAATTTTTGTAGAGTTTATTTATTATGAAGTGAAAATGCATTTATTTTAGATACCAATATTTAAAAAAATTTACAAAGTATAATAAATTCAGATAACTATTAACTAGTGATTTTTTGTTTATATTAGAGTGTTGTCTTGAATGATATGAAATAGTTCACAATAGCTGAGTTCGCGTACCATATATTTGTGTTTGTTTACTTTAAAAATCTTGCAATTGAGAGCAAGAGAGATACAAAATTTGATAGTTCATTGAAAGGGAAATTGATGAAAGCTGCTGGCTGTTTTTCTTCCATCAACTTCCATCAGCAAAACATATGTTGAAAAAAATATATGATCATTTGTTTACAAATGTTAACAAAGAAAATCAAAATATAAAAATTCTATGAAAAGTAAAAAAAAATAAATATTGTTTTAGTTAAAAATTATATTTTATTGAATCAACTTTTAATTTAATGTGGCTATTATTTGTTTAATATTAGTAACATTTTACTTTTATTTTGTTAACAAAGAAGAATAAAATTACTATGTTTTTATTTTTATACATAGATTAGCGTTTTTTTAATTTAATGAGGGTACATTACTTTTTATTCTTTACAAACAAAAACCTGCAAATGTTTGCAAACCTCAAAGTAGCTCTGGGTTGAGGAACAACTATCGCGTCGTTGTAATTATTTCTTAAGTATAGCCAGGGGGGCTTTTGTTGCTTGGCCTTTGGGAATTTTGCGTCTCACCCCGCATTGACTAAATGTTTGTAGTCGGCTAACTGTATCGCGTTACGGTTTTTCGAAGCTTTCATTTGTCACATGCAATCGATTTTGTTAACCTAATTTTTAAAAGATGGTATTTTGGTGGAGTACCATATAAAACTCAAAGGATTGATATTGGTGGAGACAATTAAACTCAGGGAGCTTAATTCATAAACTTTAGCTTTCTATACGAAGGTATACATCGAGAGGATGATTTGCGAAGGAGGCTTCTGTTGGATGTACACCCTGGCAATATGATAGCTGAATGCTAAGTCATTTAAACTCAAATCACAAAAAAAAAAAAAAATAAATAAATGTTTGCAAAATGTTTTTCGCGTACTTTTTTTTTTAATATTTTTCAATTTGAGAATAAATTCATTTTTACTCTCTCAAAAAAAGTTGCTGGATAAATTTTGCTGGAAAGTATGCAAACACGCCTAATCTTTCATGTTTATATTTCACTTTTCACATCTTTCTGTCATATTTCGTTTTTCTTTTTAGCTGATGATAAATTCATCCGGCAACAAATAAATTTGACGTAAATAATACACAGTTATATAATTATTAAGAAATATGTAGTATTAAGAAATAAATGCTTAACGATTCAATAAGCATTATTGCTTCAAAAAAAAAAAAAAAATATCTTTCATTCGTTTCTATTCCATTCATACTTCAGTAACTTTGAGTCTACATTAGCCAAATTTTTATCAAGACAAACGTCAAAATGAACTCGAATTTATGGAAGGTGGCAACAATTGTGCAAAAACAACAATATGGCCATAGTAAAATAATAAAGTACTCGCACATCTACAAAAACAAAAATTGCTTGTATTTTGTTAGTGTAAAACTACTGCCCACAATGTCAGAATGCTTTGAACGGAAAAATGAGAGAACGAAAGAGAGCAAGAGAAAAAAACTCAAAAAATATTTTACATGTAAATACAAAAACAATTTGACAGTACCGCGAGGTTTGCCAATGAAAAAATTGTAAAACAGCTGGTCTTACGAGTATACTTTATTATTATACTATGAATATGGCGAATTCATTAATGTTTCTTATGTATACAGTTTGACAGCTGTAACAACCAAAAATAATAATCAGCAGTTTAACTGAGGCTACCTTATATAGATTTGCACCGATTTTGACGTTTGTCTTGATAAAAATTTGTCTAATGTAGACTCAAAGTAAGTGAAATATGATAGAAGCCTGGGTTAGTTCGGCCGATAGATTTTGTTATGTGTATTGAAATTTCAACAGTTATAGAATTTTTATGTTGATGTAACTTTGAGTCTACATTAGACAAATTTTTATTAAGACAAACGTCAAAATTTTATCAAGATAAAGATTTGTCTAATGTAGACCGAATTTGTCAGTGTTATTGCAGCGTTAAAAGAAAATTGTCAGCGCTCGAGCTCTGACAACTTTGTCTTGATAATGCTTAGTAAAAGACGCCATCTTGATTGTTGTTGGTACTTTTTACATGGATTATTATGACATACGTATTCCCCTATAATTGACAGAGATAAAAAATTATCTGCAACTCAAACAAAAATTTGACGTTTGTCTTGATAGAAATTTCTCTAATATAGACTCGACGTAATGTAGCGTATCATTGTATCAAGACAAACGTCAAATTTTTGTTTGAGTTGCAGATAATTTTTTATTTCTATCAATTATAGGGGAGAACGTATGTCATAATAAACCATGCAAAAAGCACCAACAACAATCAAGATGGCGTCTTTTACCAAGCATTATTAAGACAAAGTTGCGGCCAAAACGAATTTTTTTGGAAATAATTCTGTAACTTTAGAACTACTGGATGTGTTTTAATGAAATTTCGCATGGACGATTCTGAGGTGTATTCCAATTGATTTGGAGGAGCACAGGTTCTTAGCTGGTCTGGGGGACGCACAGTGTGGTGTTTTCATATAACGAGCGGCCAAAAATAAAAGGACTTGTCGTAGATGAATAAAATTTGGCACACACAATTTTTTTTGTAAAATAATCTTCTGTACGAAATTTGAAAAAAATTTGACCAAATCGGGAATTTCGAAAAAAAAAAACTTATTTCGTGCAGCTTCGAATATTATATATAGCAATTTATGTGATTTTTTCACAAATCGGATGAATGAAACTATATAATTTTATATACATGAAAAAATGTATTTTGAGATTTTTTTGATATTTTAAATTTTAATTCCAAATGCATTATTAAAGACAACATATTTTTAATAAAAATATTTATTTTTCAATAATTTTAAATTAAAATAAAAAGAAAGTTAAAATATTTATTAAAATAATTTAAAATTATAGTATTTATACCAAGAGAGAATTACGTTCAACATTCTGATACTTATAAAACAGACTGTTATTTTTATGTAATTCTTACTCAGAACCACTTCCTTCTGATATACATATATACATAATCCTTTCGATTTGTGAAAAATACATATATTTCTTCATAATTCTTCCTGTAATTTTTCTTATTTTCTGTATAGATTAGTTTGGGTCATTTGGAAAATAAGATGTTCTATCAGGTCTTTATTAATATCTAGACAGCTATGTTTATAATAAGGTTTAAACGAATTTTTCCAAAAACTCTTTGTTACTTGTATAGCTTCTTTTGATAACATTCCTACTAAATTTGTGTAGTTTTTTTATATATTCTGCACAATGTATTAACATTTTATTAACAGCAACTGTATGCAGGTTGCTAAAAAAAACTAAAACTACGGTAAAACTTTACTAATATTGGATTAAAAATACATGGCCACTTCTTTTATACAAATGATTTTTGACTTATAATAAAAAACAAATTAAATTATTATTGTTAAAAGAAATTTACAAAAATTATGTATTTCCAATACCTACATTGCACAGTGGGGCCAAAAGCAAAATAAATGGTAATAAGTCTGGAACTTTGAAACCACTTAACCGATTTAAATGTTAGTCTTTCAGAAAATGTCAAAAAATATTAAACTTTTTAAAAAAATTTGTTAAAAAAGTTAAATATATAAATTTACTTTTTTGGCAAAAAATTGCAATTTTTGAGACCTGTTTTGAAATTTTGATTTTGAAAATTTTTTTTCTTGTTATCGAATTGAGATAACAAAAAATTTTTTATTAGCATAATTTAGAAAATTGTAAAGAATTTCAAAATATTTTTAAACAAATTTTTGAAATTTTATTTTAAAAGTTATAGGGCAAATCGCATAAAAATCAAGGCCAAAAATGAGAAATTTATTTTTTGAAGTCAAATATCTTTTAAACCATACGAGATAATTTAGCACAATAAGCATGTTGTTTCCTTGTCTTGCTTAAGAGAATTCAAAAATATAAAAATATTTGAAATCGGTTAATATTTGTAAAAGTTATAAGCCCCGATATGTTTTTCACCCTCGAGGAGGTCAACTCTGGCCCACTGTAGTGGCGTCCATGCTGCAGCTACAGACTCTATTCAACAATATTCTGAAAGCCTAACTCCTCCTCTATCCAAGTTCCAAGTTTCATCTGAATCGGTTAAGTGGTTTCAAAGTTCCAGACTTATTACCATTTATTTTGCTTTTGGCGCCACTGCGCATTGTTCTGTAATTAAAAATTTATGTAGCCACAAATTGTTATTTTTTAAAACGTATCGCTACTTCTGTATCATATTTACCAAACTTTTTTTATTGTTGCCAATATTCAATTTTCTTTTTCATTTGTTTATTTGTCCAAGCTCTCTTTTAGATTTATCTTCCAAAATTTGTCTAACTCCTATATACACATATAAAGACTGTATTGTAATTGTAAATTGTAAAGACTGTATTGCAAAGACTGTATTGCAAAAGAGACCTATATTTTTGTAAATTTCAGAGTTATGGCAATAATATATAAAAATATAAGAAATATAGTTTTTTATTGTTTTTTAAATCTCTCTCCAAAGTTGAGTTATATAAAATTGTTATTTATTTCTCTTTTACCTTTAGAGCAATAATAAAATACACACGACAAATAAATCATGAAAAAAATCATGTTACCATACTTTAGTAATATCATACCATGAATTTTATGTAAAATTAAACAGTTTTGTCGAAGATTTTTATGAAATAAACCCATTTTTCTGCTTATACTTTTAAAGGCTTTTTCAATGCATTTGTTATAATTACCAAAAATTTTCAACTTTGGCGGTCTATAACATTTTTAAAAATAAATATTTTTCAAAAAAATGATTTTGAGTATTATAGCTTAGAAAGTCATTAATATTATTACTAAATTTTCCAAATTGTGAAAATATTTTTTTTGGATTTTTGGCCGCACTCACCACACAGTGGGGCGGGGGGTGGACCTCCAAAGTTGGTAACCTCGGGTATGAACATTTTTTACAAAATTTTGCACATAAAAATATGCCTACATCGCTTTTACTTTAAGAGAAATTTGGACCAAAGTAAAATTTTGACCATTTTTGGACATGTTTTTTTAGATTTTTTAACTTGCCGGGCTCAATTTGAGTCATAAAATTTTTCTAAAATTTTGTACAAAATTCTAAATAATTTTCGTGCAAGGATCATATACCTATGTGGTTTAGATAAAAATTTAAGTAGTATATTTATATAGGTTCTGGCTCACAGTGGGTCGGTTCGCGTACTTTTTCAGTCAAAAAAGTTAAAGAGGAATTTTTTATTAAATACAACAATATTTTTGGTGCAAACGGTCAAATGCATTTTATGAAATTGGAAACCAATGAATTTATTTGTGTATTTTTTGTTTTTTGTATAATAATACGAATTAATATGGAGACAATTTTTTTTTTTTGCACTTTTAATTGTGATGAAATGGAAAAAATGTGTTTGGGTAGGTTCTAGACCACATTAGGTGTGTTCGCGTACTTTTTCAGTCAAAAAAGTATAAAGAGGAATTTTTTTATTAAATACTACAATATTTGTTTGTGTAAACTGCTAAATACATTTTATGAAATTGGAAACCAATGAATTTATTTGTGTATTTTTGTATTTTTTGATTTTTTGTATAATAATATGAATATGGAGAAAATTTTTTTTGCACTTTTAATTGTGATGAAATGGAAAAAATGTGTTTGGGTGGGTTCTAGACCACATTAGGTGTGTTCGCGTACTTGTTCAGTCAAAGAAGTATAAAGAGGAATTTTTTTAATAAATACTACAATATTTGTTTGTATAAACCTCTAAATGCATTTTATGAAATTGGAAACCAATGCACTATGGTTTCGCTGACCACTTTTTTTGGCCAAAACTACCAAAATGGAAAAAAACAAATTATCTTGTTTGAAATATTATTTAGATGAAAATCAAAACAATTTAATGTATTTATTTTGTATTTCAAAAATTTAATTCATTTTTACACTTTTTATGCGTCAGAAGTAAAGTCAATCCAAAGGAAGTTTGCAAATATTTCACTTATAAATCAATGTAAAGGCGTGTATTTTGCTTTAGCAGTATTAATTTAGATACACAACTATATTTTAGCAATATCTGCGTTTATTTTTTATCTTGGCATTTTGATTCATTGGTTAGACCTTTGAAAATTATAAGAATTTCCAATGCTAACTTATACGGAAAAGATGGATTTTCTCGAAAATCGCAAAAAATCGCACAACGAGACAATATGGAAAATATATCATAGATATATGTTTATTTATTTCCGTTGAGTTTTTCTTTACCAATTTTCACCAAAAACATGCAGGTCTAATGATATGTAAAATTTCTTACGAATCCAATTTCATTTTGGGTCTTGTAAAACAAACTGTATTTTTCTAAGATGACAGCAAGTTTTAACTGATTTCGTATTCAATTATAAAAGTACTTATCCTAAGATCTATTTTCCCTAATAAACTTATTTAAACAATTCCTGTTCTCAATAATTATAAATTAATGAAAATCGTTGAAAAAAGGCACCATTTTTATACATATTTTAAATTTGCTTAAGAAACTGAACTTTGACCTGTTGTATTATGAAGACAAATTAGTAAAAGTAGGAAAAAACTTAATTTTTTGCCGTTTTGAAGTGTTTGCTACAAAACTAGGATGATTAAAACACAAATAGAAAATGTTACCAAAATTAGTTTTGGCCAAGAAAAGTGGTCGGCGAAACCATAGTGCAATGAATTTATTTTTGTCAACATTTCTTTTTTTATTTTTGAACAATAATATGTATGTAATTATGTTAAACTACAGACAAACGAATTAATATGGAGACAATTTTTTTTTACACTTTTAATTGCGATGAAATTAAAAACTGATGACTAAGACAAATAGTGTTTTAGTATTTTTGGTTTATTCATATGGTTATCTTTGTTTTTGTAAAGTGTAAAGTTTAACTTGAGATTTTGTTTTTGACATTGATGAAAAAATATGTTTTATTTTGTTGGGAAAGGTTATGTATAATTTGTTCTAATGTTATATTAGAGGATAGTGTTGCAGACATTGGGGTTTGAAAGAATTAATTGTTTAATTAACTTTTTGAAAGCAAATATTCAGTGGATAATTTTTATATTTTTATGAAGTTGAAAACCAACATCTTTACAAATATTTTAAAAAGAAGTATAAAAATAGAATGTTTGAATTCATGTTACATTTCATTGCCTAGTTTAAGGCGTTTATATGTATAAGAAATTTAGGAAAAATTAATAATTCTAATAATTTGTTAATGATTTCAACCAAACTTTTTAATTCATATTACATTTAATTGCCTACTTTAAGGCGTTTATATGTACAAGATATGTAGGAAAAATTGATAATTCTATTCTTTAAGAATATATCATAAATTGCATGAGTTTTTTACATTTGATGACAGTTACATAAAGTGGGGACAAGTGTACTTTTTATTAAATTCTACAATATTTTTCTAACACGGTCAAATGCATTTTATGAAATTGGAAACCAATGTATTTATTTGTATAATTGTATAATAAATAATATGTATGTAATAAAATAGTAGAGAGTAATTTTTATGCTTTTAATTGTGGTGAAATTAAAAAGTGATGACCAGAGCAAGTTTTTCAAGCTTTTCGCTTGGAAAGTAAGCATTTGCATATTTCAAAAGAATATCACAAAAAATGCTTATATTTTAAATCTTTGCATAAATTTGCATATAATGGATACAAAAGTTAGTTTTCTTAATAAAAACACAATTTTTTAGTGATTTCATGGAGTTCAATCAAATGATTTCTAAAATTTTTTTTGTGAGTATTTTGAGTACTTTGCAAATATTGTAAAGAAAAAAATTTGGAAGCGTCAAATATGATACTTAAAATTAAAATAGTTATATTTTTATAAACATCGAAATCTATTTGAGATTTGAAGTTAAAAAATGCATATTTGTGCATATTTTCTACATATTAATATATAAGAATGCATAAATTCGTTGGTTTTTATATACATATTCATGCTATTTTTGCATATTTCTGTGCATATTATACCATTTTTTCGTGCTTTTTCAAGCGCATATTTCAATTATTTTTGTGCATATAAAAACTTGCCCTGGTGATGACTATAAAAGCAATATAAAAATAAGCTTGAGAATTTTTTTTTTTTTTTGTTTTTTCATATGCATAAAATAACTTTGTAAAAGGTTTTTGACTTTGATGAAAAATATGTTTTATTTTATTGGGATAAGATTATGTATAATTTGTTCTAATGTTATATTAGGAAATTATTGTGAAATTCATGTTAAGAGAATTATGAAATTTATGTTACCACCATTGTGAAATTTATGTTAATATGATGAGAGTAAAATAATAATAAAATGAGAGTAAATTTGAATTATATAAAAAACACTAAATTTTTATAAAACTTTTTGGAGTAAAAACTAGTGAATCTGTTTTATGACTTTTTTCAAGAGGAGAGAATATTCCTTTAAAAAATATACTTAACAAAATGGTGAGTTATCGCTTTTGGATAACACTTTTGATTATTTATTTATTTTTTTTATTTTAAATGTTTCGTTTTTAGTTGTATGAACAAAATATTAAATTGGATCAGGGTATTAAGCCAGAATATATAAAAATTAACGACATTCCTCTATATCAACCATACAAAATTTTAAATTTTGATTGGAAAGAAACACAACATGGATCAAAAGTCATAGCATATTTAGATGGTTTTATCTTCCGCAGAGATTTACAAAATTTTTTAATAGGGAAGATCCATACTTGACTAAAATGAATGTTCAAAATTGGACAATTTTGTACAAGAGTCGGCAGTCATCCAACGGAATTGCAATATTTGAATTAAATTATAATAAAAATTGTTAAATGAACTACAATTTCATGCAATAAAATACATTTGATATAAAAATATAGAGCAAATTTGAATTATAAATGTTCTAAAGTACATAAAAAACACTCAATTTATGTAAAAACTTTTTGGAGTCAAAAAAATTAATTATTTTTAATAAACAAGTAAAGTGGAATAGATATAAATATAAATCTCTGAAGCACATTTTTTAATCAGTTATTAAACTTATTAAAAGGAGGAACCAAAAATTAATTCGAATAATACTACAAATGCTGATATTGTTACGGCTTTCAATAAATTAAAAACAAAGACATATCTGGCAATAAAGGATTTACTTCCATCAAAGCCATATAAGGTTTTAACTATGTTCCGTCATAAGAACAAATATGGAAATGTGGTAATTGCAGAGCTTGAGGAGGGAATGTTATATCTTCCCAAACGATATAATAATTTGGAAGATAATATAATAGAAGGAGTTTACAATGAATAATTTATATTAAGAAGAAAGTTAGAAAATGGCCTACATGTTTTGGAATTGGCAGAAGCAGCCGGTGATAATTCTGCAGTTGAAGACGAAATGAGAGAGTTTTTCATTCCAAATTCTCAATCATTATTCAGTTGGGAAAATAGTAAAGTAAAACATGTACAGTTATTAATTTTTTAGCAAATTAAAAAAAAGTAATAAAAGCTATATCAAAAATAAAAAAATTCTGTTTTTTTCATTTTCTATTCAACATGATTAGATGAATATTCGTTTATAATTTGGCATATGAAAATAGTAATTCATATCGAATGCTGTGTCAGCGAAAAATTTCAAATGAAATTTGATATTTTTGTTTACAATTTTGTTGGAGTTGTAGTTTATGTGCATTATTATATATTAAATTTTAATTGTTTATAGAATTTTTAATATATAATTCGATTAATAAAATTTCAACTTTAATTAAAACGTTTTAGTTTTTGTATGTATATTAACAAGAAGGAAAATGTCATATGATTTTTTTCTTTAACTTTAATAATAATAAAAATATTAGTTGATTTTGATAGACATGGTTAATTTGAATAGTATTGGTATATGTAATATTACAATGAATTTATTTTAATTACATTTTAAGCAAACTTTTTTTAATTTTCCTTATGTTAATACTGGTTAGTATGAATTGTTTTTTTTATCAATTTTGTATAAATAATGAAAAAATGTCTAGCAGCTATTTTTTCATAATTTTTATCAAAAATTTTAAAATTTTTTACAATATATTAATAAGGTTCGTAGGTGTTTTGTTTAAGGGGTTATAGCAAAGAATATACAATATATAGAAAGCGCATGTCAATAAAAACTGAAATATTTTTTAAAAGTATTTCTAGATGCGGGAGGGAAGACAAAAGGAAAAGAAGCTTGTGTGTTTTTTATCTCTTTTGTTAAGCTCTTGAAATTAATAAAAAACACACAAAAAAGTCAGTCTCGCACGAGCATTCAAGCAAGAATGTTGTGTTACTACTTGTTGCTTGAGATACACTCATGAAAAATACTAATATGATTTTTTGTCTCTTAATTAAACAACTATCTTTTTTTAATTAAGAAATAATAATTTAATACAATTATACGTTTATTATATTATTATTTATTATAAAATACAAATTTGAAATAATCGTTCGTACTGAATTAAATTTAGTATTATTTTATATTTTTTAATAAGAAATTAAAATCCTAAATTATTAATATATCGTTATTTTTTTTAATCAAAGAGTAGAAAAAATAAACATTAAATCGTAATTTTTATGATTACTATGGTAATCGTTGCGATCCCTGGTTATTATTATTCAAATTCTAAACTAGTAACGTGTATTTACACTTACAAGTCTTGAATTGACGAAGAAACTTTCAAAATAAAATGACTATAAAAATGATGTTATTTTTTTGGTGTATAATTTCATAATGGGACAGAAAAACAAAACTTATACAAACATAATTGTGAATGTATGAGTGTGTCGATTGCTGGTGTAGTGCCTATAAAAAAGTAGAAACAAGAAATTGGTTGTTTATTTACTAAAGGAGATAAAATACGATCACCTATGTTAGTGTAGGGCATAGCATATGTGTTTTGTTGTTTTAAAAGTAGAAATACTTTAATCAGCACCGAACTAGTTATGCCTTTTTTAACATCATATTAGCTTATGTAAATTTACTTTCAGAATATCAAATTTATATTTTAACATTTGATTTGTGTAGTTTTGTTACTTATGTATTCAAAGTAACAGATGTTAAAGTTAAGTATATTAATTAAATAAATAAAAACAAAAATATAAAATTATATCCACTTGAAAAAAATAAAAAATATTTTTATTTTTTTATTCATATCGGATTTGTCACCACAAAAATTAGATTTTTCTTTAATAATTTTGTTTTATTCTGTAAAAAAGGTGGAATTCTATTGAAAAAAGATCTTTTGTAAAAAATATTTAATTTTTATATACCTACTATATAAAAAATAGTTATGACAAAAATAAATAAATTAATAAATAGCGATATTTCGCGAACCACTTGAAGAAATTATCTGAAATTTTGACAAGAACCATGATTGTACCAAATATTATCAAATTGGGAAGAGGTGAGAAAATCAGCTGGATGGTTTTAAATGTTATTTCTAAAATATATATAATTTAAAAATAAGTTTTAAAATTAAAATATTAATATTATTTATTTCTATAAAAAATATATATTTTAATAACAATTTCTTGTTTCAAATAAAATACAACTCAAAAACTTGGAAAAAAATCACAAAATAAGTTTTTTTCCGAAAAAAGGAAAAACTTTTATTTATTATTTACTTTGTTTTTTTTTTCTAAAAATTGGAAAAAATATGTACTTTCCTCTAAAATTAAAAATTCTCTAAAAAAACATTTTTTAAATAATAATAAAAAAACACCAAAAGCAAATTATCTGCAATTTTATGAAATATATAAAAATATAATATATATAAAAGTAAAAAATAACAACTAATAGTTTATCAAAAATATAACTATAAAATATAAATTTACAACTTCGAAATCATACAAATATTTGTCATGTTACAAAGAAAGGTATAAGCACGTCGGTGCAGATCAAAGTATTTCTACTTGTAAAACAACAAAACATGTATGCTAGCCCTACAGTAATATTAACGTTCATATATTTCCATTAGTAAATAAACAACTATAATTTCTGTTGGCACTTTTTATTTCAAAATAAAAGAAACAAATATTGTTTCTTTCAATTTGAAATAAAGATCTTTATAACATGTACACTTATATATGTGTGTGTGTTTTTATTTGCATTTTTTTTTAAGGAATACACACATGTACAAACACATATATTTATTCTTTCTCTCTCTCTCTGTTTTGGTGGTGGATTTTGTTTTCCCTTGTTACTTATCCCCCTCATCAATGAAAAATGTTGAGAGCGAGAATTTCATGAGAGCGGGTTCTATGATTAAAACCCGCCATAAGAAATTTTGCTTCTACATGATGCGCATTCTATATATGAATATTCTTTGGTTATAGTCTATGAATAATATGAAAATATCCCATTTAAAACTAAACTTTTGGGGAAAAGTGATATATTTACATAGTAGCTTTATAATATCACGATTTTTTATTTTATTTATAAATTTAATAACTTGAGACCATTTAGCATTTTTTATGTATTTTTAAATTATATACCCCATTAATAATAAATAAAACATTTCAACAAAAATATATTTTGACTCTAAATTGTTTTTTTTTTTTTTTTTTTTTCTAAAAAACAAAAATTTTTTTTGTGTGTATTTGAGTTTAGCCTGGTAATAACATATCATATTTATATATATATATCGACCATTCCAGGAAAGAACGCCCGAAAAAGTATATTTTTTTACTTGATGGCTTTCAATTTCGATAAAAATTTGTATACATAAACTCCATTAAGGCTTTTATCAATTTCAGTTTTCAGTTTTGTGAAATTGCAAAAACTCGCGATTTAATTTCCACAAAAACCACAAAAAATTTCAAAAGTATGTAACTTTGCATAGCAATATCTCTGGAAAGACTTTGTGAATTTTAATGATTTAAACGACCTTAATATTTCGCATATGGCGGCTTTACGACGAACGTTTTAAAAATAAGAAAGATTTTTTTAAAAATGCATTTTAATGCAATTGCATTTTTCAAATGCATTTTTATTTAAATATGCTATTCAAATTTTTTAATATTTTAACATAAATGAAAAGTTTGGAATCTTTACATTAAAATAAAAGTGTCAAATTTTTGGGACGCGAAAATCTTATATGCATAATCCAATTTTTATAAAAACATGTTTAAAATTTTTCATATAAAATTAAATTTTTTTCTTGTTTTTGAAATTTTCTTAAAAATTTGTATAAAAGTTAATTAAATATAAAAAGTATGCAATTTTAAATATTCATATCTCTTGAAGTTATTGATGGATTTTTGTAATTTAAAAAGTATTTAAAAGGCCATTGTATATTTTTTGTGTAATTTAGTCAGAATTTCAAAAACCACGTCTTCGATCCATAATATTTTAAAAATATAAATGCAGTTTCTAGATGCATTTTTGTTAGTTGCGAATTTATTAAATTTTAATTTTTCAAAAATGTATTTAAAAATGCTTTGTTTATTATAACTTAAAACAATAAATAGTTTGATGCATAAAGTTTTACTATTTTTCAGGATTTTTTAAAAAATAACACAATAAATTTTTTTTAACAAAATACGTAAAGATACTCATAATACCAGAAAAATATAATTTTTATATGAAAAAATTTAAACTAGTTGAAGAGGAGGGGAAATTATGCACAATACGTGTGTGCGTCCCAAAAATTTTAGATTTTTATTTTAATGTAAGGATTCCAAACTTTTCATTTATGTTAAAAAATTTTAATAGCATATTTAAAGAAAAATGCATTTTAAAAATGCATTTTTAAAAAATATGTTTTATTTATAAAATATTCATGTTTAAGCTAACATAATTACAATTTAAACGCCGTTTAATCAGCGTTTAATTTTAAGCACACAAAAATTTTTTTCAACTCGCGACTGCGCTGAAAACAGTTTAAAGGCTCCATTACTCTACCGTAAATGTAAATGTAAAAACGTAAATGTAACTGGAAACGTAAGTGGGTGCTTACTCAAAAAACGTAAATGTAGCCAGTACTTTGTTGTTGTTTTGTTCACATCAACATCAGTGATGTAAATTACACATTTTTTCAGTAAATAAAATTCAGTTTAAAAATCGCTAGATTTATTGGTTTGTGTTTTAGCGACTTGTATACAAAACGAAATTTGTGTTTTTATTGCAAAATTTTTAAATTTTAATTTATTGATTAAACTCCGCACTTTATTTAAATTATTTTAACAAGTTTTTTCCGAAGAAAACAGCAAAACAAATTGTTCAGTTGATAAACTTATTATATCGATTTTTTACGCAGATTTAGTATATTGAAATAAAAAGATGTCAACACTGTCCTTTCAGCTGTCACGTAAAAACGTAGAGCGACCTAATTTGATTAGGTTGCTACGTAACATTTACGTTTTTGAGTACACAAACACACATAACTCTCATAAGCAAAACGTGTCAGCTGATTTGCTACATTTACATTTACGGTAGAGTAACGGAGCCTTAAGTTTTCATTTTCGATCACATGCTTACTTAACAAAATTTGCTGCTCAAACACAAAACTGAAATAAGCAGCAACCAGTTTTTATTTTGTTCAGCAGTCAAATTAAATAAGCAGCGCACGCGCACACACACAGTTTTTTGCTCAGCCAAGTTGATTTTACGTGTTAGTCGTGTGCGCTCAGCACAACGTAGAATCATTTTTAAGCAACGTAAGAACAACTGGATAGTAAGACTGTATAGTTCTGTACAGTTGATTTACAAAGTTCTTTGGTTTTTGTTTATACATTTAAGAAGGAAAATGAAGTTGATTATTTTAAATGAAAACAAATAGAAAAGGGTGCAATAAAATACTACGAATTGTATTAAAGATATTTAAATGTAGATTTATTAACTTTAATTAAAAAAAAAACAAATATTTTTTATATAATATATTTATTTACAATTTATTTAAGATAATAGAACTTTTATAAAAATATTAGATAATATTTAATACTAGTAGATGAAAAAATATTAACTAAATATTAAATGTTGTTTAAATTAAAGAAAAAATTAAAAACATTTTTGTTATTTGCAATAAGAAGAAAATTTTGTTATTTTGTATAACTTTCTTTGTTTTGGTCTATTACACAAAGTTGTTTGGTTTTTGTTTTTAAATTTTAGAAGGAAAATAAAGTTGATTATTTTAGATGAAAACAAATAGAAAACGGTCCAATAAAATAATATGAATTTTATTGAAGATCTTACATACATACATATATCTTTATTTTATTAATTTTAAATAAAAAAAGTTTTTCATTTAACAAATATAGAAATTTTGTAAAGATAAATAAAAAAAGACATTTATTTATTAATTTATTTATTTATTTACTTATTTATTTATTTATTTATTTATTTATTTATTTATTTATTTATTTATTTATTTATTTATTTATTTATTTATTTTTTTATTTATTTATTTATTTATTTATTTATTTATTTATTTATTTATTTATTTATTTATTTATTTATTTATTTATTTATGTATTTATGTATTTATTTATGTATAATACTGTTGTTTCTTAAGGAAGAGTGTCGAGATGGGTCGAAAAACCAATAGTGAATTACGAAATTTTTTTTAAAAGATTATATAATGAAAGTCATTTAACAAATTTAAAGGATGGGAGACCTTTATCAATTTTAGATAAAATAAACAAACAAATAAACAAACATGATTTTTTTTTTTTTTTATCTTTAATATTAATTGTTATGATTCAAACGATTTTTTGTGATTTATTTTTCAAAGTAAGATAATAAAGGTTACAGCTTAACCTTTCCGAACAAAATGAAATAGTAAATAACTACTTCTTCTTTTCTGTTTCTCTCAACCATTAACCTAAGAATTTCTCTTTTAAATCACTCTCTCAGTGATTTAACACAAAAAAACAAATTATAAATAGTAAATGGTGTTAAAATATTTCAAAAACCAAAGTGGACGAGTTATTTTCGGTCTCTGGTAAAAACCATAACCAAACAACTTTGTATATTGACTGCGCAGAACTGTACAGTCTTACTATCCAGTTGTTCTTACGTTGCTGAAAAAGGTTTCTACGTTGTGCTGAGCGCACACGACTAAAGCCCCAACCACTCAACTAAAAATCATCGTATCGCAATCAGCTGTTTCAACCAGCTTTATGCAAATGTGTGTATGTAGCTATTGACACAAAAATTCTAGGTAGCGTATCGCAGAAATCTACAGAAAATAGATTTTTACGTAGCTGCGTAAGTTTTTAACAACTCTGTGGTTTATTTTGTTCACAAAATAGCCGAAAACAGAGTTGTTCACACAATGAATGTTCAAAAACATATGATACGTTTACTTTTGTTGACTAGTTGTACAAAATGTTTCACGCTACCTTTCTTCATTCTGCGTTGCGTTGCAAAGTTGACTGGTTGGGCCTTAAGACGTAAAATAAACTGGCTGAGTAAAAAACTGAGTGTGTGCGCTGCTTATTTAATTTGACTGCTGAACAAAATAAAAACTGGATGCTGCTTAAATCAGTTTTGTGTGTGAGCAGCAAAATGTGTTTAGTTAGTATGTGGTGGATAACTTAATCAAGTAAACTTGTTTCAGCAAGATGCTGTAAAAAAAGCAACTGTTTAGAAAATTACGACTGTTTTAAGCAGCCATTCGAAACACTGGTTTAAATCACAAATTTCTGCAAAGCCTTCCCAGAAATATTTGTATTTAAAGTTGTATAATTTTCAGATTTTTTCAAAAGTGAAAAAGCGAAATAAAATCGCGAATTTTCTGAATTTACCGAATCTGAAAACGGAAATATTTATAGACACCCATAGACCTTATACGTATAAAATTTTATAAAAATCGGAGGACACTTGGTATATTTTTGGGCGTTTTTTCATGGAATGGACGATATATATATATATATATATATATATATATATATATACTTTTTAATGAATAATACAATATATCTGTATACGTATAGTGTTGTCATTCCCTAACTTTCAGTGGTAGATTTAACATATGAAAAGATTAAAATTAATTGAAATTTTTAAAGAATTCCATAGTAAGTATAACGGTTTCAGTTGTAATTTTTAGGATATTAGCACTATTTTTACTGTAAATTCCCGGATTAAAAATAAGTGAAGAAATATTGCTAAGTTGTCATTTGAACTCAATTTAACAAACAATTTGTTATTTGATGCTGTAGAACAACCTAGCATAATATTTTGAACGACTTAAATGTTTTGACTTAAATAATAAAAAATATATTGTTTGATTTTGATAGGTATGGTTAATTCGAAAAGTATTGGAGTATTTAATATTGTAATAATAAATGAACATATTTGCCTTTTCTACGTTTAATATGATTAAACTGAATTGAACTATAATATTAACAAAATATTTTTCGTGACACATGCCAGATTGATATTTATCATCATCTTGTAAATTTTTAGTATTTAAAAATGGCCTGTTAAATGTTATTAATATTTGAGATTATATCTTAGAATTTATATTCAAAGGATATAAAAATCTATATAATCCGATATTTCTACACGACTACATATTCATAAAAAAACGCTTTCAATATCCTCTTCTAAATAAAAAAGTACTAGGAATAATAAAAGATGAATGCAATGGTAAAATAATAAAGGAATGCATTGATTTAATACCTAAAATAAATGTATTCGGTTAAGCCTAACATATATGGAAAAAAATAAAAAATAAAGGGTAAATTATAGATAATAAAAACTAAACTATCAATAAGTAACTACAAAAATACATATACATATAATTTTTTGTATATAATTAAATAAAATATTCCTGAAATTTATATGGAAATGGTAACCAAACATTGTTTATGCTTTCAATACAGAAGAATTTTTGTCTCCTATATACACGAAGAAAATTTTTACTTGTAATAAAATATGTATGTATTTACTTTTTATATATATTTAGGTAAATAGTGTCAAAAATATATATTTTTTTTTTGCTTTATGCTGTCTATGTGAGAAAATTTATGTTGTTTACATCATTCATATATATGTATGTATATGAAAACCTTGTGGAAGTTATTTGACCATATAATTTTTGTGAAAAAAATTAAAAAAATAATTATGGCTACTTTTATTTTTTAGGGAAATGGGCTTTATTTAAACTTTTTGTTGTAACTTTTGAACTAAAAGATATAAATTAATAAATCAAACTGTAAATTGAAGTACACTTATTATTATATAAGATAATTTTAAGAAAAAACAGACAAATGCGTTTTATAGCAGAATTAATGTTAAAAATTAATGCAGTTTTAATAGTGAACGAAAAAATAATGCAGAAAATCAAGAAATTGCGATTTATTTCATTTAAGATATATTTTAGGCAACTAACAGACCCAAACCAACTTATATTTAGTAAAAATGTTTTTATTATAGTTTTAATGCCTACAGTTGCTTAAAATCTTCACTTTGTACTTCCTGTGATTCTTCTGGTAGTGTAATATATTGTGGTTTTTGCATAATTTCAACTGGTTTATTTTAATATAAAATTAAACATTTTTCGTTTAAATAAAACATTGGCAAAATGTTTTTCATTATTACCAGTGTTTCGAATGGCTGCTTAAAGCAGTCGTAATTTTCTAAAGAGTTGCTTTTTTTACAGCATCTTGCTGAAACAAGTTTATTTGATTTAGTTATCCACCACATACTAACTAAACACATTTTGCTGCTCACACATAAAACTGATTTAAGCCGCATCCAGTTTTTATTTTGTTCAGCAGTCAAATTAAATAAGCAGCGTACACACTCAGTTTTTTACGTCTTAGTCGTGTGCGCTCAGCACAACTATCCACTTGTTTCGTAAGAACAAGTGGATAGTAAGACTGTACAGTTCTGCGCAGTCAATATACAAAGTTGTTTGGTTATGGTTTTTACATTTAAGAAGGAAAATGAAGTGGTATAGTTTTTAAATGAAAACAAATAGAAAACGGTACAATAAAATACTATGAATTGTGTTAAAGATATTTATATGTAGATTTATTAATTTTAATTAAAAAAACAAAAATTTTGTATAATATATTTATTTGCAATTTATTTAAAATTTTTGTAGAACTTTTATAAAAATATTAGATAATATTTAATATTAGTAGATGAAAACATATTAACTAAATATTAAACATTGTTTAAATTAAAGAAAAAAATTTAAAAAAAAATTTTATTCTTTTGAATAAGAAGAAAATTTTGTTATTTTGTATAATTTTCTTTGTTTTGATCTATTAAAGAAATTTGTAGTTAAGCTTAACTTTTGGACCCAATAAAAGCAATGTTTAATTGAATTAAAACGTTAAATTGTAATACGAAACTCTTCTTATTTTTTTTTTTTTTTTTTAATAAAGGGTGGTTCAAAGAGCTTTTTGTCATTTTTTAAATGCCATTAATGTCATTAAGAATAAGCCTTCCATTTTGTATCAAAAAATTTAAAAATTTTTAGGAAATAATGTAAAGTGTCACTTTATTATGTCGCACAAAATGCATGACCAACACTTTTACCCCAAACTCGAA
The DNA here is from genome assembly GCA_951394005.1 of Protophormia terraenovae. Taxonomy (NCBI): domain Eukaryota; kingdom Metazoa; phylum Arthropoda; class Insecta; order Diptera; family Calliphoridae; genus Protophormia; species Protophormia terraenovae. The sequence goes on along the minus strand of OX596073.1, from coordinate 72,628,106 downwards.
ACACACATATTTCAAAAACTTCTTTTGTTTATTAAATTAAATAATATAATACGAAAAATACCTGGACACCAAAAATGTAGACTATTATGCACCTAGAAGACAATAATTATGAACTAAATAGCAAGAGTAAAAAACCGCACTTTATTTTGTCCAATAGTGCATATGTAGAGTTTTAAAGAGTTATTGGGTAAACATTTTTGTATAGTGATAAAGATCTTAGCTTGTGTAATAATCAGCGTTTAATTTTAAGCACACACAAATTTTTTTCAACTGGCGACTGCGCTGAAAACAGTTTAAGTTTACATTTTGGATCACATGCTTCTTAAAAAAATTTACTGCTTAAACACAAAACTGAAATAAGCAACAACCAGTTTTTATTTTGTTCAGCAATCAAATGAAATAAGCCGCGCACATACTCAGTTTTTACTCAGCCAAGTTGATTTTACGTCTTAGTCGTGTGCGCTCAGCACAACGTAGAAACATTTTTCAGCAACGTAAGAACAACTGGATAGTAAAGGCCTGGTTAGTTGGTTGTTTATGTGATGTCCCGTTTATTTACGGGAATAATTTTGTACAATTATACAAAATTAATAACGTGACATATGTTTTTGACATTTGTTAGAAAAAAACACAGAGTTACCGTAAATTATTTACTAGAAAAAGCCTAAAATCGCAACTCTGATTGAAATGAAACATTCCAAATATTTATTTATTTAATTTTTTGTGTATTTAATTATTTTTTTTTTTTATTTATTTCCTTGTTTATTTAGTGGTTTTTCCTTTTTATTTTGTTAAATATTTGTTTATTTGTAAGAAAAAAGTGATTATTTGGCAACACTGCTAACAACTGTCACGGAACAATGCAAGCAAATTCTGTTTTCACCAGAATCAGACATCATATTACATCAACGTCAAGTTTCAATAATTGTTCGCATTACAATACAAGCAATATAAACGATCAGCTGTTTCCTTCGCGGGAGGAAACGTCACATAAACAACCAACTAATTCACGCTTAAGACTGTATAGTTCTGTACAGTTGATTTACAAAGTTGTTTGGTTTTTGTTTATACATTTAAAAAGGAAAATAAAGTTGATTATTTTAAATTATTTTAAACAAATAGAAAAGGGTGCAATAAAATACTATGAATTGTATTAAAGATATTTATATGTAGATTTATTAATTTTAATTAAAAAAACAAAAATTTTTTATATGATATATTTATTTACAATTTATTTTAAATTTTTGTAGAACTTTTATAAAAATATTAGATAATATTTAATATTAGTAGATGGAAAAATATTAACCAAACATTAACGGCCGTATGCAAAAAAACTTTTTTCAGCTTTACAAAGTATTGTTAAGCTAAATTCCTTAAAACTGTATGCAAAAACGTTTATTAACTTAAATATAAAAACGTAATCTAAATATTTTAAAGTAGGTATGAACTTACATTAAACTTACTACAAGTGACATTATGATAAAATTCCTATTTCTCTTTGTGTTTTGCAAAAAATTCTTGCTTGTTCCCCCCTATTCTAGTCTTCTATACCTTTCTTCTTCTTAAGACCGATATATTTACTCATTATAGGTCCGATTTGTCTATCCCAGACAAAAAATCCAAAAAATTCACATAACATCACATAAAAAATAATAAAAATGTAAAAAATGTTTTAGTGATGTACGTTCAATCAAAACAAATAAAATAAACTCGTTGTTCGAATACTTATTTTATCCGTTCAATTAAATTTGTCATATTTTTGCTTTTTAACTTCTATTATTTCTTTTATTTTTTGTATTTCTGCTAAGTTATAATAAAAATGGAAACAATATTTGAAAAATAATTAATTTAATATTTAAACAATAAAAAGCTTTTTCAAAAATTTGAATAACCGAATGTATTAATATTCGGTAGTGTACAACTTTAACTATAAAGAGGGGAAATAATACAAGTGTTGCCGTTATTAACGTTAAAAAAACTTTGAGTTTTAAAACAATGTTTTTGCATACGTTTTATTAACAAAAGTTTGTTAGCCTTTAAGTATTGGGTAACAAAAGTGTACTTGAAAGCAAAGTTAATAATTTTTTTTGCATACGGCTGTAAATGTTTAAATTAAAGAAAAAATTAAAAAAATTTTTTTATTAGCAATAAGAAGAGAATTTTGTTATTTTGTATAACTTTCTTTGTTTTGATCTATTACTCAAAGTTGTTTGGTTTTTGTTTTTAAATTTTAGAAGGAAAATGAAGTTGATTATTTTAAATGAAAACAAATAGAAAACGGTCCAATAAAATAATATGAATTTTATTAAAGATATTACATACATACATAAATCTTTATTTTATTAATTTTAAATAAAAAAAGTTTTTCATTTAACAAATACAGAAATTTTGTAAAGATAAATAAAATAATACATTATATTTATATGTATGTATTATGTTACCGAAATAATAAAGATTTGTTGTGATTTTTATTTGTTTATTTATTTATTTGTCTGTTTGTTTGTTTATTTATTTATTTATTTATTTATTTATTTATTTATTTATTTATTTATTTATTTATTTATTTATTTATTTATTTATTTATTTATTTATTTATTTATTTATTTATTTATTTATTTATTTATTTATTTATTTATTTATTTATTTATGTATGTATCTAAAAATAAAAGTTATGTTGCAGACTTTTTGGTTATTAATTTATTATTTTCTTATTATAGGCTTTAATGTCTTAATTAATTTTTTACTTTTATTATACAAAAATAATTATAATAACAATGCAATTCTCGACCGAGTGACAAAAAAAAAAATTATTGTGATAGTAAAAAAAAAAACAATGACAATAATTTTTTTTTTTTTTTTATTCTGGCTTTGAAAAAAAATTGTTTATATATTTTTGGTGATGGTTGTCACACACATAAAAGCATATAATAAGTACTTATTAATTAATGATAATTGTTAGGAATTAGAGAATAGCACTGTAAGTAACATTTATATAATCTTTAAGATTTACGTGGGTATAATGACTTACACGTAAGTTATAATAAATTATCCGCTTTATAAAATATAACAAACTGCTGGAAAATTATATACATATGTAACTCTCTTTTAGTAAAATTATGTCACTATTTACAAATTGCAATTGGAGTTGAAGGGTTGTTGAGTAATGAAATATTTTTAATAATAACAAACGAATCAAAATTAAGCAGATCATCTGCCAATAAATAAAAGTTGAATGTGGTTTTAAACGGAAAAATATAGTCAATTAAACAATTTATCAAAGAAATATTCTATTTATTTCAAAATTTAAATATTCTAAAACATTAACAAATCAAATTATAATGCGCTAACTTTTATTTAAAAAGTCCCAGCAAAAAAAAAAAAAAAAACGATCAAGAGCTTCCAAAAAAAGAACATTTTCATCTCTTCAAAAGTAGAACAAAGTGTATATATACTTTTTTGTTACAACTACTTTGTTTCAACTTTTTTAAAATTTAATAATAATTACTTCCAAAAAAAAATAAAATTAATGAATTTCTAGCGGGAAAAAAGGTTAATAATTTCTAAGAAAATTTAAATTTTATAAATTTTAAATCATATTCATTATATTTTGGTAGGTCTAAAACAGACTTTTTGTTATAAAATTTTATAAACATTGTTTTAAAGGAAGTACTTCAAAAGAAATGAACTAGAAATATAGAAGAAGAACATCTTACCAATAACAATCATGGGTTAGAAAAAGAACTTTTAATAAATAAATAAAAGTTAAGATGTTTTCAATTCTGTGATTATTAATATTTAATAATATATATTTTGAGACTTGAAATTCCCTAAATAATAAAAAAAACTTAGGCCATTATGCTCAGAATAATTTCTGTCCACCAGGGGGGCTATTGTGTAATTCGATTCGAAAGAAAACACTTTCGAATTTCAATGTATAAAGTATAAAAATTTGAAAGATTTTCCTTTCGAATTTAGTTACAAAATAACCCCCCAGGTTTTATAGTACTTTGTAATTTTTTGATTAATTTTGTTCAATATTTAAAAAAGACGACAATTTATTTACAAATATAAACAATTTTTGAGATAATTTACTCTTATTTGTATTAATGATCTAGTGATTATTATTTCGCAAATTCTAACTTACTAATAATATCGATGAAAAAATAGAGAAAATTCAACATAAATTTTACACACTTGTATAATCAATGAGTCAAATATACAATTGTTAGAACTACTTTTTTCCATTTAATAGTCATATGTATTGCAATTTTAAAATATATAATATTTCTTCCAAATGTACACGCAAAAATTTTAAATAAATTGCAAATAAATATATTATACAAAAAATTTTTGTTTTTTTAATTAAAATTAATAAATCTACATATAAATATCTTTAACACAATTCATAGTATTTTATTGTACCATTTTCTATTTGTTTTCATTTAAAAACTATACCACTTCATTTTCCTTCTTAAATGTAAAAACCATAAAGGCCGGGTTAGTTGGTTGTTTTTGTGATGTTGATGGTCCGTTTATTTACGGGAAGAATTTTGTGCAATTATCCAAAATTAATAACGTGACATATGTTCGTGACATCTGTTAGCAAAAACACAGAGTTACCATAAATTATTTACTAGAAAAAACCTAAAAATGCAACTCTGTTTAAAATTAAACATGCCAAATATTTATCTACTTAATTGTTTGAGCATTTAATTATTTTTGTTCATTTATTTCTTTGTTTATTTAGTGGTTTTTCCTTTTTATTTCGTTAAGCATTTGTTTATTTGTAAGAAAAAAGTTATTGTTTTTTCTTACAAATGTAAGAAAAAATAACTGTCACGGAACAACGCAAGAAATTTCTGTTTTCAACAGAATCAGACATCACATCACATCAAAGTGAAGTTTTTATAATTGTTAGCATTACAATACATGCAATATAAACGATCAGCTGTTTACTTTGCGAGAGGAAACGTCACATAAATAACCAACTAATTCACGCTTAACCAAACAACTTTGTATATTGACTGCGCAGAACTGTACAGTCTTACTACCCAGTTGTTCTTACGTTGCTGAAAAAGGTTTCTACGTTGTGCTAAGCGCACACGACTAAAGGCTCCATTACTCTACCGTAAATGTAAATGTAAAAACGTAAATGTCCACTTGCGTTTGATGATTACTCTAAAAACGTAAATGTAGCTAGTACTTTGTTGTTGTTTTGTACACATGAATTTCGGTGATGTCAATTACACATATTTCCAGTGGATTAAATTCAAATTGAAAATCGCTAAATTTATTGGTTTGTATTTCAGCGATTTGTATACAAAACGAAATTTGTTCTTTTATGACAAAAATTTTGAACTTTAAATTAAATGTTCGATTCTACGTCTTATTTAAATTATTTCAACAATTTTTTAGTGAAGAAAACAGCAAAACTAATTGTCCAATTGATAAACCTTTTACAGCAATTTTTTACGCAGATTTAGTATAATGAAATAAAAAGCTGTCAACACTGTTGTTACAGCTGTCACGTAAAAGCGTAGAGCGACCTAATTTGATTAGGTTGCTACGTAACATTTACGTTTTTTAGTACACATACACACATAACACTCATAAACAAAACGTGTCAGCTGATTCGCTACATTTACATTTACGGTAGAGTAATGGATGCTGCTTAAATCAATTTTGTGTGTGAGCAGCAAAATGTGTTTTGTTAGTATGTGGTGGATAACTAATTCAAGTAAACTTGTTTCAGTAAGATGCTGCAAAAAAAGTAACTGTTTAGAAAATTACGACTGCTTTAAGCAGCCATTCGAAACACTGGTTGTTACGTTTTATAGGCTCATCAATTATTATCCTACGATTTAACCCTTCGTCTTACAAACTGGTCTGGCCAGACTAATTGCAGATATTTTGTGTGGAAAATTATGTGGTTTGACGATGTTATTCGTTCTTTTTTATTGTATTTCCTTTTATTTGAAACTTTTAAACTGAGCTCTTATCAGTTTACACATGTTATTTTATGATTTTCACTTATCCGTTCATATTTTGTAGTACCGATAAAACCACAAATTTTTGAAATGAAAAATTGTATGCGTTTGTAGACTCAAAACAAGGAGAAGAACGTGAAGTTTATCAATGGGAAAATGTAATATATTGCAAAACTATGTATTAGTGATGCTAGAATATAATTAAACAAATTTAATAATGTAAAAAATTTACCAAAATTTCCATTAAAATATATAGAATTACAGAGCTGGTCTGGCCAGACCATATTTGTTACGAATGTGATAATTGAAACTTCTGTATGACGAAGGGTTAATAGATATCGTAATGAGTAAATGGGGTGATTTTTTTTCTGTCTCGGGCTCTAACTCAACTCTGAACATCGGTTGAGGAACCTTGTTGCTGTTAAAGATATTGATAACGACTCGTGTTTTATAGCCCAACTCTATAAGGGCCTCCTTGATTTCATTTGGATCTATACTGGACTCAATTACTTTAATAACGATTATCAAGCCTACTAATTTTAATCTAGTATTCAGGTACTGAATGATTTTTCTGTAGTAAGTATAGGTGTATGTGGTTGTGCATTATTATTTTTCATGTTTTCTTTTATTTTATATTCTACACAAGTAATGTTCTGTGTTGTTCGTTGAATATTATTTGTTTGTAATGTGGGGGAACAAGAGCGAACTCTCTCAATTGGTTTAACGGTTAAGTAATTTTTATTATAATTGGGATCAGGGTTGTCAGATTTTTTTTGAGAATCTGTCGCCAAATTGTTAATCAGAAATCGCCAAATTTAAATTTTATCTGTTTTTTTTGTTTAAACTAAAAAAATTAACTAAAATTTTAAGTGCTTCAAATTTCATACATATAATTTTAAAACGCAAATTCAGCTTCAACAAAGTCAATGATAATAACAGTAGACAATAATAATTGAATAAAAAAATAAAATTATAAATTTTAATACACTTTTCTGACATAGCTCCATTTTAAGTCATCAATTTTAAAAACTTATATTTTTTTAACAGTATAATTCTAACATTATAAAACAACGGTTCTCAAATGGGGGTCCGCGACCCACAAGGGGTCCGTATAGACATTTGTGGGGGGTCGCGAAGAGATTCTGAAACATTTTGTTGAACACACAATTATTTTATGTAAATATTATGTAGAAGTTTAAATAAAAATTCCAATGAAAGCAAGAAACTAAGTATTTAAAAATGATAAGATATGTATCTTTATACAAAAAATCTCCAAATTAAAGACAAAAGTTAACATTTTTTAATGGGTTCTTTCAGGAATCAACTAGCATTAGATGCAAGAAAACCAATGTTGAAACTCGAGCTTCGATTGAAAATATTCTGTTTGATAAAGAAAATGATCAAATAAAGAAATTGATGCTGCCGAATGACACAATATATAGAAAACAATGATGCAGCAGGGAAAACATTTAATTAAAAAGATAAATAGTTTACCTTATGTTGATAAAACTATAAATTTTTCACTTTTATTTTTTGTTTATTATGCCAATAACTTCGAAATTTAACCATGGAATAATTACATTCTGTGTAATAAGATTATTAAAATTTGCTCGAATGGTGTGACTTCTTTATGCTAAGTACACAAAACATTTATTTCGCAGAGAAAGTTGCGGGCAGCAAAAAATAATTTTGCTTAAACGACTTTATAATTCAATGGCGTAAAAATGCTTACAATATGAATATTGATAAAATACTAGATTCAATTCAAAAAGAGTTAAAATGTAACTCATGGCTTAAACTTTTATTCTCAATCTGTAGATTTAAAATATAGCAAAGTTTATCAGCTTGTTGTCTCCGAAGTTCTAAAAGTATTAGAACAATTTTCATCAACATACATTTGTATGTGGAACTGACGTATTCACTCTTTTGTCCATCAAAACTAAAGTATCGATCTTTTGTGTTCGCATTATAAGAAGGGTGATAGACTCGGTTTTCCAACCGGTTTTTTCAATCAATGTGCTGTCGGTTTTTTCAAAATGTTCAATTTTCGAATGTCGAATAGACCGGTTTTTTTAAACACAGAAAACCGGTTTTAAAAATACCTTTTTATTTAAAAAACCATGCACTAAATATTGATATTTGAATCGAAATTTATGATTATTTTTTTAATATTCATAAAGTATGATTTTTAATGTCTTCAAAATATAGTTTAAATTTAAATAAGTAATAATTATTCTGAATGAAATTTGTTTTATCTATTGTAACACCTGTAATATTTTTCCTTACAATTTGTTTACCCTACATGACTGTTATACGTTTGCGCTGATGCTTGTAACACCTAAAAATATTGGTCTAAGACCTACCTTAATTTATACCAATCGGATTTATGTAAGTCGATTTAACGATGTCCGTCTGTCCGTCCATGTAAAACTTGTAATCAAAATACAGGTCGCAATTTTGGTTTCTTATAGTCCAAGGACGAATAACGTCCCTTAAATGTAGCAGTAATTTTTGCACGTCTAAGTTCTATATACTTTTAAATCTGTGTGCCGAATTTCATGAAGATTCGTCCATAATTGACCATAGAACTCGTCCACAATTCCACGGGTCTTGACCAACTATCTTTCTTTCTCGTTCTTAATGGGTTATAGTTATTTCCAAAAATAAAAAAAGATTTATTGATTTTTGTTTAAAAAATGTAGTCTTTTGATAGAAATGAGAACTTCTGCAAAAAAAAAAAAAAAAAAAAAAAAATCGGTTAACCGGTTTTTTCTGAATTTAAAAAAGTGCAACCGGTTCTTTCAAAATACCAACTATTCGAACTATTCGAAAACCGGTTTCTCCAAAAAGTCGAATAATCGATCACCCTAATTATAAGACAAAGTCTCTTACTATTAAAGATCTCATGAAGCAAAAACAATGTCGCAATTATTAATATTATTTTATCTTTACATAACATTTTATCTAATTTTTAAACTAGTCAAAGTTGTAGTGGGTCACGCTTCCATTACAATGTCAAAAGGGGGTCGCGAAACAAGATCTTGTGAGAACCCCTGTTATAAAATGAATATTTGTCCCATAAACTTTAAATTGTTTCGAAGAATTAATTTATTCATAAACGTTTTCTTTTCATTGTGATCTACAAAGTCTTAACCCAAATTAACCTAGCGCACCCATATGGTAACGCAAACAACGGTTAAATAAAAAGTTATATAGCGTAGAAGATACTAAAAATTTAGAATTTGAATTACATTTCATCATATGGAGTCTTGTTAATAATATAAGCTTAATAAAAGGTCATTAATATTACGCGTTTGGAAGCAACTGATCCTTTTGTAAAGCCTTAAAATTAATATTGTTAAAAATGTAAAAAATTAACGACATGAAAAAGTAATTCATAAATTTTTTGACACTGTGTTAATTTTTAGAAAAATCTTTTATGATTTTTATATAAATAAGAAGTACTAAATTACATTGATATAAATCAATAAAATATAAAAAATGTTTTTATCCTGTTTTTTTATGGACTATATATCTGCGTTACCATATGGGTGAGCCAGGCACAACATGGACATTTTTTTCGTAGAACATTTCTTTGAAAATTGTGTCAGGAAATGTATTTTTTTTTTTGTAAAAAACTTGTTTTTCCGGTCAATTATACTCCAATGGAGCTTTAAAGAGCTTGAAAGTGGCAACTATGAATATGTCTGAAAGATTTTCATCGAAATTATAGTGATATTAGTGACAAAGTCGATGCTGGTTACGTTTCTAGCAGCAGTATTTTACATTAAGTCCTTGAAAACATTCCTTAAAACCAAAATGTGATTGTTTATCATAATGAATATAAATAGGAACATCGAAAAGCAGAGTTTTTGCGCATATAATGGCATTTGTGTTGAATTTTGTTTGTCAGGTTCGGAGAAAATAGAAAGGAAGTCTTAAATAATTATAGTGTATGACTCCAAAAGTCATTTGCTACTCTGTAAATTATATTTAGTGGATATTCTCCAATATTTAAAGGTGGATTCCTAACACAATAAGTTTTTATAATCGTGGTGAAAGTCCACGCTATAATACGGCGTTATATCGGTGAATGCTCCAACTAAAGGGGGTTTAATAAATGCTGAATGTTTGCTATGTAAATTATAAAATACTAGAACTCATATTGAACTGCATTTCCTTAACATTTTTTTTTTTGCAAAATTTTCTGATTTTCTTCTTACAATAAAAATATCTATGTAGTGCATGGCGTGACCATATGGTAACGGCCCGTTCTGCCCGAGCTAGAAATCGAAACAAATTTTATATAATAGGTAAAGTTTCTTAGGCCCTATAGACCCAAATTTGAAAATTTCATCATTATCTGAAACAAAAAACATTCCCGTTCAATTTGGGTTAATATATATATTTGAAAGATGAAAGAAAACAAATTATCAAAAATTTATTGAAGCTATTTATAAATTAAGGATATTTTAGTAGACCAGGGATTTTCACAAGCTCTTGCTTCGTGACCTACTTTAGAAGTTAGAACTTGAAAATTACCCACAGGCATTTTGGAGTAGCAATAAACTGTATTCTAAGAAACCAAACTCTTTGGATTTTGATAATTCAAACGTTTTTTTAATACGTATGATGAATTTCAAGTTTGAATTAAAATTAGTATTCATTAAAAGAAAAAGTGAAACTTTCTCAATTTCATATCAAATGTTAGTTATTCCTAAATAATTCTTAATCCAAAAATAAATTATTACTTAAAGAAAAAAAAATTTTTTTTTCTCAATTTGGTATCAAATAGAGCCCTGCAAACTGTGTCTTATAAAGCTTTACAAGCCACTTGATATTTTTCAAGTGCTGTTATCAGTGTGTGTGCGGAGCAATAAATACTGTTCTGCAGGCACTTAAAACCATACAAATACTGCGTGTGTGCTTCAACTTTATGAACAAATCATGAGTGTGCTATGATAGCAACCAAACAAGACATGAAAGTGCGGCGCTAAAAAAATACAAGCCTTTTGACCAATTGTTTGCTTCAATAAGAAAAAAAAAAAAAGTAACATTTTTTTCTGTTTTCTTTGCATGTTCTTCTATGAACAACATATGTATGTATGTATTTGTGTGTGCGATCATTACTGTGAAAAAGAAAAACCAACAATAAAATGTAGACATACATATATGTATATGTGTGTATGCAAGAACATTTATAAACAACCCCTATATAGAAATTTTTTGCCACACACAGCAACTACGTATTACAAAAAACAAACAAATCATTACTTTGAGTCTACATTAGAGAAATTTGTATCAAGACAAACGTCAAATTTTTGTTTGAGTTGCAGATAATTTTTTATCTCTATCAAATATAGGGGAAAACGTATGTCATAATAAACCATGCAAAAAGTAGCAACAACAATCAAGATGGCGACTTTTACTAATCATTATCAAGACAAAGTTGTCAGAGCTCGAGCGCTGACAATTTTCTTTTAACGCTGCAATAACACTGACAAATTCAGTCTACATTAGACAAATCTTTATCTTGATAAAATTTTGACGTTTATCTTGATAAAAATTTGTCTAATGTAGACTCGAAGTTAAGACCACTTGAAATCTTTAAATCATTTCTCAACGTCTTGTATGATTTGCTTTTTTTTTGCCACACCACTTGCACCACTTGTTTACGATAAATGATTTGAACGCACGGATTTGCAGTCGCTCATACACAGTACACACTTGCTTTGCTTCGGGCAGCGAACAGTACGAACAGTATTTATTGTTGTTTTTGCACATGTTGGCTATGAAACACACACTTGAAATTCAAGTGGATTTGCTTTTCAAATCATCTTACGCAGGAGACTAGTATCAAATCAGTGATGTCAGATGGAGGGAATTTTCCCTTTTTGAGGGAATTTTTAAGGCAAATTTTAGCCGAAGGGAAAAAGGGAGGGAATTTAAATTTTTGTCAAAATAGAGGGAATTTTTAATACGTTTAAATTTATCTCAAAAAACGACAAAAATTTTAAATAAATAAGCAAAATATGCAATATTATCATACACATCATTTAAAAATAGAAATCTTAATTTGCCGAATGAATATTTTCAGTGTTCTCTTCCTTTGCTTAAAATATTTTTTTTATATTTTTTATTGAATTACAAATAAAAACTATATTTATCTGAATTTCAATGTCTTTTTTACTAAAATTTTGTAGTTTTTGTTAAAAATAGCGATTTTAAGGAGGAGGGAAAAATGGAGGGAAATTTTTTTCTAAAAAAAGGGAAAAAAGGGAATTTTTAAACTAACCGGAGGGATTTTTCCTAAATTCTTTCTGGCATCACTGTATCAAATGCTTTTGTTTAATCAGGATTTATTTAAGAAAATAGTAAAAATATTTAATTTCAGTTAATTATAAATTTTAGATAAAACCTTTGTGTTTAAAAAAGGATTTGAAAAATTGCGACCTTAATAATCATTGTACGGACCCCTTGTTAGATTAAAAATAGTCGTTTACTAGTAAGAAAATGTAATAGTTTGCTCCACGAATACTAATTTAATGAAATTTTAAAAATTAGCCAAATAAATCGCCACACAGGGTGGTCAAACGCAAATTTTTTGGTAATAAATCTGAATCTCCTAAACTACTGGTCGGATCAAATTGAAATGTATGGAAGAGTTGTAGAGGAGGACCTAAGCTTTCAGAAAAATCATCTTGTAGTCACCCTGTGATAACACGAGATAAGCTACAGGGTGTCAAAGTTGACTACCTCGAGTATGTAAAAGTTAAAAAAAATCGTAACTTGTACAAATGAAGTCCGATTTTAAAGATTTTTATATTTCTGGAAAGTGCTTGGCAAGATAAAAAAAATAAGCTTACTCATCTAAGTTATCTCTTACAGTTAAAAAGATATTTACGCTTGAATTTTTGATTTTTTGGCTCGTCTTTCTTTCGTTTTTCGGGAATAAGTCCGGAGATATATGAGGTAAAAATTTCTTAAAAATATCCTGTAATTTGCTACATATTTCAAAATAATATGCTGAAAGAATTTTTGGAATTCGTCTAGACGTGAAAAATATTCAAAGTCAGCACTCTGAAATTGGCATGAAAAATGGCTACTTTTTTTACAAAAATATAGTACAATTCATTCACTTTTATCTCAAAGTTCCGTTAATAAAAAAATTTGTTCCTTATTAATTTCAAAAGATAAGGCTTTATAAATGGTTAGTAAAGAAATTTTGAATTGATTTAAGTTTGCACCCTACATCCAGCATTGGCCGAAAATTGTCAATTTTAAAAAAAAGTTTCATTTTTATCGATTAATAAAAAAAATGTCACGCTAGCTTTTTTAAATTTGGTACCCATATTTTTTATAGAAATAGATTTAGAATGATTTAACACTAAACTGCTTCCTGCCCGGCCAAAAACGAATGCAGGAGTGGAGATTTTATGTTAAAAGTCAGTTTTTTTAACGACTATTTTTAAAAGCATATTAAAAGCATATTAGCATAATATTTTTAATATTATTTCTTATGTAATGTATAAAACACAAATCAATCGGAAGATGAACATGATTCTTCAATAAATCGAGTAAAAAGCTAAAGGAACTGCAAAACTTTTTACAAAAGCTTTTGTATATTTGCGATTAATTTGCGACGTAAAAAAAAAACAGATGGAACTCTTTGTCAAAAATGACTGAACAGTTTTTAAGAATCAACAAATGTGTTAATCATGCGTTTTTAGAGTTTGGTATAAGTCCCTTCCTTGATAAAGATATTCTTTGGAAAACCATTAGAAATAGCTATTAAGGGGCTTTCAGAAGATTCTGAAACTCTAATAGAGGGAGAAGCAATTCATAAGTTTTTGTATAAGAATTTGAAACAAATTAACACTTAAGCCCAAATTACAATAGCGCGTAGTCAGCAGCAGTGTGTGCTGCCATAATCAGCTGATCATTTAGAATGCACTGTTTGTTATGGTGTTGATTACATTTGGTCAGCGGCAGTTTGCAGTGCTGTTTCATTTAGCCCTGTTTCTAAATTCACTGCGCTGCATTCAGTTTGAGAGCGAGACAAAGAGAGTGAGCAAATAAATGAGAGGCTAAAATACACAAGTAGAGCAAAGCTAGATGGTGGTTGTAAATTGCGGCTGCCTACGCTGAATTGTAATTATAACGGCAGCAACATGTTGTGCTGACAGTGATCAGCTGATAATTTTTGCTGATACTGTTGCTGACTACGCGCTATTGTAATTTATTTAAGTTCAGGAAAATTCCGATGTAATGATAATGTTTTGAAATACTCCACAAAAACATAAACTAAGGAATTCGCTCTTGATTGAAATACAGATTCTGATAATGATTCTACTTTGAATTCTGAAAACAACATTCAAAACCCAATAAAAAGACGTACTATCGCATTCTTCGTTATATGACGACTTTTTATATCTAGACAAATGCAACAAAAGAAATGCAAAAATAACCTCCACTAATAATGAACATGTATTTTTGATTCCCTGTTTAGTAAAAAATAAAAAAATCGGCTCAAATGCCCTCATCTTAACTGTATATTATATTTTAAAAAACTTATTATTTTTTTGTATTTTAAAAAATGTATAAAGATCTCTTTTTTTATTTTAAAATTAAATTCTTTAGTAAGTACTTTAATAAATAAGAATAAATTAATTGAAATCAATATTAATTCTTATTTACAAAAAATATTAATTTAAAAATTTTAATTTATATTACTTTTTTTATATACGAATTCATGTTTTTTTAAATAACAAATGTTAAGAAAAAATAAAAAATAATAAAATTTTGCTAGAAATTTATAATTAATTAATAAAAACCGGTTAACCGGTTTTTTTTACATAAAACTGTATTTGAAACCGATTTTTTAAACTAAGCTTTTAGGCGATCCGATTGGCTTAAACACCCAATTTTAGACATACTATTTATAAAAAACTTGATTTTTTTCTCTTATCTTTAAGTCTAATAATTATAAAATTATTTATTTTTTTTGTTATATTTTACTTAATAATCCATATTTTAATATTGTTTTAAAGACAATTTCAACATGGACTTGTGTGATATCAGCAGATATTTCTTCGAAAAAATTCTAATCCGATTTGACTGAAATATTTAAATTCCTAAAGAAATAAAAATACAAACTTCTAATCGACTACAGTAAAAGCTCCTTTAACGGACAGCTCCCATAGGCGGACAATTTTTTAGGTCCCATGGTTTAGGTGGCAATTTTAGAATAAATTAATCTCTGATAGGCTGACGCTCTCTTGTGCGGACGCGGACACCTGTTTTTAGAGAAAACATCTCTCGTAGGCGGACAAAAATCATAAACTGTAAAAGAAATGCACCGAATATTTTATAATAAGATGCTACTTATTATAATTTTTGTCCAGTTTGCATTAATTTTTCATATTTACTTACATTTTTGAAATTAAATAGTTTACTATTCGTTTTTTAGTTAACTTTTTGCTGGTTTTAAGCAAAAACTAGTTTTTTAATTTAATTTTGTCTTTCAATAAAAATTCTTCATACTGGAAAAAAGAAAAAAAAAAAAATGAAAACTTGATCCTTAAAAATAGATGCTGTCCAAGTTATCTATGTCCAAGACAGTCTCGTTGATTGGTCCATGATTTTTCGTACAACACAATGGCTGCAGATTCCTAAAAATTTTGAACAAAACTTGTTTGAACAAAAGACATAGAAATTCCGCTCTTGTTGCGCAGAGCGCAATTGTCACCAGTCATATAAAAAAAATAATTGGGTGCTGCTTAAGATCGAGGCCAGGCCACCAACATCATTTTCCCATGTTAATCCTGTTCTTTTTAAATGCCAACATATGTAGATGACTTTGTTGTCAAACTTGACCTCAACATGCTTTTAATTTTTAAAATTTCGTTGAAAAATCGTTAGTAAAAATTCTGTTGAAAGCCAATTAAAGATTTTTTTCGCGTACAAAAAATGAAAACGGAGAGAAGCGAACTGTAGCCATAAATTTGATAAAATAAATTTCATGAAATCATAACTTATTGCAAATAATGTCTATATGAAAATGCAAAACGCCGTTTGCCGCTGAAGCAAAAGAAAAAAACAATTTTTTTTTTTTTTAATTTGAGTAAAAATTTTCAAACATTAACTTAATGCAAAAATAGATAAATAAAACACTTTTCAAATAAAATTTTTCTTAAATGGAACAAATTTTATGACTGTTTCGTTTTTGAAATTAATGTTACGATCTTTTGACTATTGTCAATATTGATATAATTTTTGAAGATATGTGTATGAAATTTTTTGCATAAATGTAGTTTGCGTCAGAACATTATAATCCAGTAAATAAAATCAACATTTGATTTTTAAGTGGTTACTGCCTTTTTCATTTTATTTGACGATACATATGTATAAATAAGAATATGTACATCTATAATTTAATTCATTACAATCAATCTTGGATGTTGAAATAAAAAGACATGGTACTGAATTACCCCTTGTAAAAAAAAAAATTATGTACCATATCCCATAGACGGACATCTCCCGACAACAGACAAACTCAGCGTGACGATCGCTGTCCGCCTATAGGAACTTTCACTGTAGTTGGATTTACATGAAATTTCACATATGCGTAGCAGAGGTGTTGAAAAATAGGGTGGTGAAAAATAGGGTATCTCTGACAAAGAACATTCTTAAACGTTGGCAAATTTTTTGTTTCCGATCAAATATTTATTATATCGATGAGGCCTATAAAAAACATGCTTACTTGTGCTATAGTTTTCGAGTTATTTGCATTTGAAATATTAACTACCTCAATTTTACACGTTCTTGTTCCAGCTTTTTCATATATATCCTAGTATTTCCAACCGATTTTATTAGTTTTTTCTGTAGCTAATTAAAGAATAAAATTATATATTGAATAAAGAAAATTTGAAGTCGTTTTTGTGTTTTTTAGGCCAAAAAAGTGTCAAAACTCTTTTTTCTCTAAAATGTAATCTTCTTTAAAAATATATAGTAATTTTATACTTTTCCGAAGGGTATCTTCACAAAGATGATTTTAAAATATAAAACAAGCCCAATAATCTATGCGGTCTAAGTACACACCCTCCCAAATTTGACCTATTTTATAGGAAATTTTTGACTTTAATCTATATTTTTTAAATCTCAAAGCATGAATCTGCAAAAGAAATGCAATTTAGGAATCTATAATATTTTCTTATGAGTTTTCAATCACAATCTCCGGGAAATCGGGAAAATGTGGACCTTATAGGCGAAAATGTAAAAATCACATTTTTTGGGATTTTTGGAATTTTTTGGGAATTATGGCATTCCTTTTACAAAAGTCTTAAAGTTTTTTACTCTTTTTCACTTTTATGATACAGTCTACAATCACTGACAATTTCGATAATATATCTTAACTAAAATAGATTTTATTACGGATAAAATATTTATAGTTTCCCCAAAAAACAATTTATTGCAAACATTTTACTTCAATTGCAAAAATCAGAAGAAATGTAAATTATATTTTTTTCAAATAAATTACTGTGCCTAGCTAAAATAATCCTTCACTATATAGAGCAATAAAACCGAAATTACGCTACTTTAAATTTAAATACTATATCAAACATTGTACTATTGTGGATTTGAAAAAGCCATAATTGAATATATTATTAGTTCCAGTAGCCAATGCACAGTATCCCATTCAAAAAATTAAATAATTATTAATTTCAATACAATTTCACATAGTAATACTAGTTTAAGTTTCGAGTTTGGATATAGACATAACGGGAGCGGGTCCACAGGATCCCAAAGTTGGACATCTCGGATATTAAAAATATTAAAAACGGTCCTGATTTGTTGTATCTTAACCGATTTAATAGATTTTTATCGTATTAGTGAGTATTTACGGAATCAAAAGCCATATACATCCAGAAAAAATCCAGAAAATCGGATGAAATTTGGACTCGCTATAGCAAAAACTTTACCAAGGTATTTTTGAGCCCAATATCACTTAAACTAAAAAAAATAACCTGTAGATCTCGACCAGCAGAATATACTCATATACAAATCTTTTAAATCGGTTAAGATATAACGAATCAGGATCGTTTTTAATATTTTTAATACCTGAGGTGTCCAACTTTGGGATTGAGTGGAATCGTTCTTGTTTTGTCTATATCGTCCAAACTCGAAACTTAAACTACTATTACTTACTATGTGAAATTTTATTGAAATTAATATTCATTTAATTTTTTGAATGTGCATTGGCTACTGGAACAAATAATATATTCAATTATGGCTTTTTCACATCCACAATAGTACAATGTTTGATATAAAGCATGTAAACGAAAAAAAATTTACATTTTCAAATGTAATTATTTAAGTATCTATAAAGGGTATCTCAAGAATGTTGTACTTTTATAAAACTAGGGACTCCAAAGAATACAAATATGCTTATGCTTATTAAAATTATCAGTCGCTGTATAAATATAAAAATTTTAAAAATTCAAAAAAAAAAATTTTGGACAATTTTTTCACACCATTTTTTTAAACATATAATAAATAGCCAACATTTTCTTACATTTTACACATTTTTTTGACACAACTTCAATCTTTGGTGTAAAATTTTTTAACTGGTTTTGATCCTTATTAATTTTTTATGACACCCATACACTATGTGTTTTACAATATTTTATCATAACCTTTTCCCGATTCACTTTTCGATGTCAAAAAGCTATCCAGAGTGTTAATCAACACATTATTTAGTATTTTAATTGAGAGATTACGACATTGTCTTTTATTTGATGTATCATTTACCGAAATTATCATTGTTAAATTAGGATTTTTTTGACTTAAAGTTAATTGATGCAGTGTTCAAAAAAATTTTTTCAAATTTAATTTTGTGTTATTTTCCAATTTTTATGATTATGAATTAACAGTTTGGATTTTATAAAAAAGTATAACATACTTAAAATCTTCAGACTTCACAGATTCAGAAAAGTATCAGATCTATATCATATTGCTTACAGCGTCTGAAATATTTACGTTTTAAAATTTAAAACATTTTTCGTTTACACATTTTTTTAAGAAATTTGTCCAAAATTTTTTTCTGATGTTTTGCAATTTTTAAGATATTTTGTTGACTGATATCTTAAAACTCAAAATGTAAATTTTTATATATTCTAAAGACTTTACGGAATCACAAACCTTTTAGATTTTTCCAATACTATATACTGTGGCTTAAATATATGCAATTGAAAATGTAAAAAAATTTTCGATTACATGCTTTAGTATTTAAATTTAAAGTAGTGTAATTTCGGTTCTGTTTCTCTCTTTTTGTTTAAGAGATATTAAGCTTCAAAAATTACAATTTTTACTTTTTAGCCTATCTTGGTGAAGTTTTTTCGCTACAGTGGGTCCAATTTTAACCCCATAGTTTTGAATTTTTTTTTTTTTTATTTTATTAAAAATAAATAGGAAAATTGTGCAAAGAAAGAATTTTTAAAAAATATTTACGGAGTCAAAAGTTACAAGCATTTAAATTTATACTTTCAAAAAAGCTGATTTTTTCCCAAAAAAGTGGTAATATTCTTTTTCTGTTATATAAAAATTGTCTTAAGTAACATATATAGTATTTATATTTTTCTGAAAGATAACTAAACACAAAATACTTTAAAGGAAAAAAAGCTTTTAAAAATCATTTTTTGTGAGAACCAGGTTTTCCCAAATTTGACCTATTTTTCCAACTAATATCGAATTTCCGCCTTAATTTCTCAAATCGCAAAGCTGGAATCAAAAAAAAGTTTTACATTTTATTTAGTCTAAAGTGTTTTAATTTTTTTTCGCAATAAAAATTTTTGCTCCCCGTTAACGGTTGGAAAGATATAGCCAAAAAAGTAAAAAATCCCATTTTTGTAAATTTTTTTAAGTTTTTTAGGAATTACGGGATTTTTGTAGACATATCTAAAAAAGTGAATAGCGCTTTGAATTAAGCATCAAAAAAAATTTCACATCTACTTATGTGTGAAATTTCATTAAAAAATATTCACTAATAAGAATTTTATTGTATAATTAAAAATGAAAAATATGCAAAAAATCACAAATCCATCCTTTCTCAGTGTTTTTTGCAAAAAGTCTTCAACAAATTTTTGTAACGTAAAATTTTTTATACACATTTAAAAAGAAGACAAAATTTCCTAAACAATGATATATAATATGAATTTGTTATCTGTCTTACGGATATAACAAAAGAATATGTATTTAGCACTATGCTGAAAAAATGAAAATGTTGAGCTTTATTAAAATACTAGCTAATACCCGGTGTGCTTCGCCACCCCCCGAAGTAAAATACATAGTAATTAAAGGATTAAAAAATGTTTGTATTTAATTTTTATAGGAGGGACCATACCCCCATAATCCGCTAATTTATTAGACAAATGTTTTCATTCTTTGTGCAAAATTTTAGCATTCCAACTCCAATAGTTTCCCAGGAGGTATCATGCCTTATTTCTTAAATATTAATATTGATACCAAAGTGGCTCCGACAAAATTTTAGAACTCTAACTGTTATATTCTCTCAGATATGATAATTTAATATTTTCTTTATATGGTAGGTTCCACGCCCACTATTGCTAGTGTATCAATTTTTGTCCAAAATATTCATATTGAAGCTAATGGTAGTCGTACAAAATTTGAGCTCTCTAACTTTTATAGTTTCCCAGACATAAAAATTTTGGTATTAACTTTATATGAGAGATGACGCGCCCACTATTTATTTTCCGCCCATTTTTGCACAAAATTTTCACATTGACACTTAAGTTTATTGTACAAAATTTGGGAAATGTAACTGTTATAGTTTCCTAAATTTACGGCATTCGGTATTGGCAAGCAATATTATACGTGGGATGTGCCACCCCCTTTTGCTAGTTCGCCTATATTTTTCCAGAATGTTCATATAGGTGTCAAAGTTGTTCGTGCAAAATTTGAGGACTCTAGTATTACCAATTTCAGAGATATACTACTTTTAATAGTTATTTAGTAAGTGGGCGTGGCACCTCGCCCACATGGAATTTCAAAATAAAAAGTAGCCTATTTTCCCTTCCAGGCATATAGGAACACACTGTGAAAAATTCAAGAAAATCGGTTTAGCCGGTTAGGCGGCTATAGACTTCAAACAAACATACATACAAACAAACACACATTAATTTTTATATATATAGATAGATTTCTTGTCACGGCATTATCATGAGCGGCATTACCATTCATATAAAAATGAGTTAAAATTGGCCAAATTACTTGAAATCATAAATTTATAATCCTTTAATTGCAAACGCAAAAATACCAATATATACTAGTTGTACATCAATGTTTAGGAAATTTTGTCTTCTTTGCAAATATGTATAAAAAGTTTTGCAATACGAAAAATTGTTAAAGACTTTTTGCAAAAAACAGTGAGAAAGGATGGATTTGTGTTTTTTTACATATTTTTAATTTTTAATTATGCAATAAAATTCTTATTAGTGAATATTTTTTAATGAAATTTCACACATAAGTAGATGTGAAATTTTTTTTGATGCTTAATTCAAAGCGCTATTCACTTTTTTAGATATGTCTACAAAAATTCCGTAATTCCTAAAAAACTTTAAAAAATTTACAAAAATGGGATTTTTTACTTTTTTTGCTATATCTTTCCAACCGATAACGGGGAGCAAAAATTTTTATTGTGAAAAAAATTAAAACACTTTAGACTAAATAAAAAGTAAAACTCATTTTTGATTCCAGCTTTGCGATTTGAGAAATTAAGGCGAATATTCGATATTAGTTGGAAAAATAGGTCAAATTTGGGAAAACCTGGTCTCACAAAAATCGATTTTTAAAAAAATTTCAAAACTATGGGGTTAAAATTGGACCCACTGTAGCGAAAAAACTTCACCAAGATAGTGAATTTTTGAAGCTTATTATCTCTTAAACAAAAAGAGAAAAATCTTTGAATTCGGTTCAGATATAAGGAATCAGGATCGTTTTTAATAAATTTTATACCCGAGGTGTCCAAATTTGGGTCCTTGTGGACTTGCCTCTTGTAGGTCTGTATGGTCCAAACTCAAAAATTAAACTCGCCTACACCTCTACTATCACCATGTGAAATTTCATGGAAATCGGAGCAGCCGTTCCGAAGTTCCATAATTATTTCCATTTCATTTTTTGAATCGCACACTGTGCAATGTCGAAAGGGTGTTTAAGCTGAAATACACAAAAATTTAATTTTTCGTGATATATCAAACTACAAAGTAGCATAATTTCGGTTCTGTAAAAGATATTGAGTTTAATCTTTCCCTATATAATGAAGAATTATGTTTGCTAGGCAAAGTTATTTATTTAAAAATATCCCAAAATTCTTTAAAAAAAAACCAGAAATAACAAAAATTTGGATTTTTCACATTTCGTCCACATTTTCCCGATGTCCTGGAGATTATGATTGAAAACTTTTAAGAACATATTATAGATGTCTAAACTGCATTCTGTATACAGATTCATGCCTTGGGATTTTAAAAATATAGACTTAAGTCAAAAGTTTCATATAAAATAGGTCATATTCGGGAGGGTGCGTACTTATACCGCTTGGGTTATTGGACTTGTTTTCTATTTTAAAATCATCTTTATGAATATACCTCTCAGAAAAGTACAAAATTAGTATATGTCTTTAAAGAAGATTACATTTTAGGGAAGCAGAGTTTTGAAACCTTTTCTACTTAAAAAAAAAACAAAGTCGAAATTTTTAAAATTTTCATTTTCAAAATCGTTTATTTATTGCAAAAAAAAAAAAAAAAAAATAATAAAAATAAAATAAAACTATAAAAATCATTTGGAAATACTGCGATATACATATATGAAATAAACTGGACCAAGAATATGCAAAATTGTGGTATTTAATTGAGGTAGCATGTTTTATACACCTTATCTAGGGCTTTAAGAAGATGTAAAAATATTTGAAATCGATTAGGAAATATAAAATTGGCAAACGTTAAAAAAAAGTCTAAGGACTGCGCTCGAAAAAATCCGTGCATGCTCTTGGGCTTATAACTTTTGATGTGGTAAAAAATTAATAATTCTGTTAACTGGTTTACATTTGTCGGTATGCTCAATAGCTATGTGCCAAGTTTCATGGTTATAGCAAAACTAGTTTTCCTTAAAATGGAAATTGAATAAAAAACACCAAAACACATTATAGAAATTGTTCATGAAATCTTACATCGGTCATAAAAAACAATTGCTAGGAAGGCAGATGTGTCAAAAAATACAGTTTCTTGGCTCATAATATTATATAAAGAAGTCATGATCACTAAATGAAAATCATTTTATGGATGAAAAATATATCTTCAGGCTGTAGGACCCAGACAAAATAGAAAGGGTTTTCAGAGAAATTCCCCTCATCTCTAGAAGAAAAGTGCTACAAAAAATTTATTGCTTTGAATTTTTATTAGAAAAGTTGAAAGGAAATCTATGCTAAAGACGTATAAAGTACAAAAAAATCCTAATTGAAACACAAGGCAAGAACGAATTTTTCCATAATTTTGATTAGAGTATAATAGACGATGAAACGTTCGTACAGCCTGACATTTTCAACTTCCTGGACAGGAATTATATGTTGCAGATGCTAGAGGGAATGTTGCAGAAAAATACCGTGTATCGAAGAAATCAAAATTCCCAAGAATGTTTTTGTTTTGGGAAGCCATATGTATATGCCAAAAAAAGTACTTCATTCATAAAAAATGGTTCCATTAACACAGAAATATACGTGAATGAGTGCCTTTGGAAAATAATTCTCTTTTTCATAAGAAAATACAGTGTATCCACTTCTTTCTGGCCTAGTTTCGCTTCTTCTCATTACTGCAACAAAACAATGGAGTGATAGTAAAGAAATTGTAAGTGTTTGTACCGAAAGATGCTAATCCATCAAATTGTCCAGAACTCCGAACAATTGAAATATATTGGGCTCTAGTAAAAATAATTTAAAGAACATTAAAAGCTTAGCTTAAAATAAAACGGATTTTAAAAATAAGTGGACTCATTCGAGCACAAAAGTGACCGAAACAGAATAAAATTTTAAATTGGAAGAATTCGGGAAAAGATCGGATATTTCTTTAAAAACCAACAGGAAATAATTTATTATTTTATGCTTAGAACTTGAACATAACAGTCACTAGTAAAAACATAATTTAAAAAAAATTCGCCCTCTGGTTTAGTTTCTACAAGCAGATTTGCATACACGGATTTTTTCGTGCGCAGTCCTTATGTCAGAGATGTCCTACTTTGAGCCCCATAGCTCCGCTTCTGTGCGGTATGTAATTTTATGTAATTTCAACCAGTCGATTAGAAGTTACAGATTTATTTTCAGAAGATCGATTCTGCCCCATTGTTCAACATTGAATACATTTGTTGAGTCGATTATTTCAATAATATAAAATATAATTATTTTTAAATAATCGGAAGCGGCTCCTTATATACATATATGATACAGTCAAAACCCACTAAAATTGTTTATCCAAAAATTTTGCGCATATCCTGCTTCTCTGTATTACAGTTAATAGCTAAGAAATACGCAATAATTTAGATAAGACTGATTACTTGTTTTGATATGGACAATACTTAAGTATACTTGAAAGTTCCGAGCTAAGTTATGAAAGTTATTCCTATCTACCATTTTAAAGAAACGAGATCTTATCTTCACCCATGATGAATTGTGTTATAAAAAAATTTAAAAGGAATTTTCAGTGATAGAACGAAGTCTATAGCTTACATAGGTCCTTCAAAAAGTTGAAAGATTTGCCAATAACTCGGTTGTTTATAAACCGATTTGACTGACTCAAAAAACCGAAATTCAAGAATAACTATGTTCGTTGTTTATATAGTATTGGATGCGTTTTGGCCGATATCTCAGTTACTAATGGACCGATTGAGTTTATTTCTTCAGCATAATCTTGCTGAATTTCAATAGCAAAATATTCGAAAGGATTTCCGATCGTTTGATATATAATAAAATATTTTTAAAAAATAAATGCATAAAAAAAGGGATCCCCAACATAACCCAAGTGAACAGTTCATTTTTTTTGTTTGTTTTTTAAAATTCCTTGCGGGATTCCTTAAGAATACAAAGTTAGAAGTTCCTTAGTTATACTAAAAAAATTACCTTTGTTGAATCCTCTTGCATTTTAGTATGTTCTGCAATAAATTGCACACAAAAACAACTGCGGTGTACTCTTGGTGGACATTTTGAATGTGAAAATGCCGGATTAGTTAATATAGGACTCTTAAGACCAGATGGTCCTACTTCTAAGTCAGGAACTGCAGTCATATCATCAGATTCTGATTGTGTTAGAGGTGGAATAGGTCCATGTATCTGACAGCTTCCTCCGAATGGACCGCTTCCGGTGAGACTAAAGGCAAAAATAAGAAAGAACTTATGTTTAAAATTTACTATGAGATTTAACAATTTCATAAAAGCCACAAAAAACAAAAAAAAGAAATATTTCAAATTATTTTTTAATAAAATTATTAACTAACTTTATAATGGAATTTAATTATGTTATTTATTAATGTAATTAGTTTTCTAATTGGTTTACAATTTTTTTTTAATAAACTGACAGCTCTTAATATAATATAAAGAAAAATGCAAAATTTTTCTATAAAAATATTGAAATAAAATAAATTTAAGATAATTTCCAACAATTTTCAGTTCTTTATACGTATATATTTAAGAAAAAACAGCAATAATAAAATCAATTATTATAGTTATTAATATTATCATTTTGATGATTGGAGCAAAATCAATTAAAAATTAATTAATATAAGCATTTCGTAATTGAAGTGCATTTTTACTTTTTTCTTTGTATTTCATCAGAAGTTTTGTAAAATGAGAAGCTATTTTTATTGTTTTTTCAATACTTCAGAATATTTGTAAGTTAAAACTATTATTACACAGAGTTACAAAATGAGAAAAAATTTCTGCGGCACGGTGTTTCTTAGTCAATTCGGATACACGATGTTAATAAGTACTAAGCCTCTAATCCACTTTTTCGAATTGACTCTAGTTCTCGCGATAAATCGCGATTTGTAAAATTATGAGGGTTGCATCATACATTGAAGCATAGACCGAAAACGACTTGTCTAATTTTGTTCAAAAAAAATTCCAAAAAATCTTAATGAATGAATATCTTCATTTCGTCCTTATATTACTTTTTAATACAGTCAACAGTTATGGAGATATTAAGCCCATCTTTTAAGAAAAAATTAAATTTTACACAAAATTTCCAGATTTTTTTTTTTTTTTTTTTTTTTCAAAAAATTTTCAAAATTCGAAAGTGTTAAAAGTTCAAATTTTTATTCTTTGTTCATAGAGATAAATTTGTTCCAAATAAAGCAAGACGTATTTCATTAAAATCACAAAATCATTTTTTATTTTTTTAATTTTAACTTGTAAATGAGTATTTTCACTAATTTACAAATAAAATCAAAACTTAAAAATTGATTTTAATGAAATATAACTTGTTTTATTTGCAACAAATTTGTCTCTATGAATAAAGAATAAAAATTTGAATTTTTGACACTTTAAAATTTTTGATTTTTTAAAAAATTTTTTCTTGATATTTTGTATAAATTTTAATTTTTTCTCAGAAGATGGACCTAAAATCTCCATAACTGTTGACTGTATTAAAAAGGAATATAGGAACGAATTGAAGATAATTTTTATTAAAAATTTTTAACATTCTTTTTAACAAAATCAGTCAATTCGTTTTGGAGATATGTTTAAATATATGGTGCAACCTCCGTAATTCCGGGAGGACATTTGTATGGGGGCTAGGTGAAATAATGGACCGATCATAACCAAATTCAATAAGCTTCGTCCTTAGCATATGTACAAAATTTCATCAAATTATCGACTCAGAAAGTGATTCTGAGTCGAACGGTATACTTTAAGGTGGGGGTTCGAAGATTTTTTCTCTGCGTTACAACTAGTCTCCTGCGCAAGATGATTTGAAAAGCAAACACACTTGAATTTCAAGTGTGTGTTTCATAGCCAACATGTGCAAAAACAACAATAAATACTGTTCGTACTGTTCGCTGCCCGAAGCAAAGCAAGTGTGTACTGTGTATGAGCGACTGCAAATCCGTGCGTTCAAATCATTTATCGTAAACAAGTGGTGCAAGTGGTGTGGCAAAAAAAAGCAAATCATACAAGACGTTGAGAAATGATTTAAAGATTTCAAGTGGGCTTAATGATTTGTTTGTTTTTTGTAATACGTAGTTGCTGTGCGTGGCAAAAAATCTTCATAATGTGTAAAAAGTGGTTGTTTATAAATATTCTTGCATACACACACATATATACAGTATGTCTATATTTTATTGTTGGTTCTTCTTTTCTAAATAAATGTAAAAGGGTGAATTCATAAAGTTATTAAAAAATACTCTTTATTAAGAGTTAAAAAAGTAAAAAAATTAAAGTTGACATTTGAAACTGTCAGTTACATATGTAAGTTAGAAAATATTTATCTTTAGTATTTATTTATATTTTAAATAAAGTTAGTCTTATTATTAATTGTATGTTTATAAAAAATTTTAAAATTGTACTTATTTATATTATGATAGATTTTATTGCATTTAATTTATATTTACTAAGTAATCATTCTATTTTAAAACTAAAAGGAAATAATATAGAACAATGTCTTTTCATTTTTCAAATTCGTTTCCATATACGTTTACTTCTTGACTAATAAATTTTCCTAATTTTTTTTTTACTAATAAAACTTAATGCATGTTTCTTTAAATTGTTATAACTAGTAACATTAATAATTTATTTGATCGTAAATAACAATAAGTTTATAAACAATACTTTTAAACGACTGTTTTACTTACGAAATTACTTTATACAGTCATGAACGCACACACACACATATAATTTTAATAAAAAAGAAAACACAATTTTTTTCCTTATTGAAACAAACAAGTGGTCAAAAGGCTTGTATTTTTTTATACAAGCCTTTGAGAGGCTTGTTTGGTCGCTATCATAGCACACCCATGATTTGTTCATAAAGTTGAAGCACACACGCAGTATTTGTATGGTTTTAAGTGCCTGCAGAACAGTATTTATTACTCCGCACACACACTGATAACAACACTTGAAAAATATCAAGTGGCTTGTACAGCCTTATAAGACACAGTTTGCAGGGCTCTAGTTACAACTTCTGCATAAACACATAATACCCCAACCACCTATGGTGGTGTAGGGTATAAAAATTGGATTAGAGACTTAGTACTTATTAATACCGTGTATCCGAATTGACTTAGAAACCCCGTGCCGCAGGGTTGCATCATGTGTTATTATACCCACCATCAAAATGATGGGGGGTATATTGATTTTGTCATTCCGTGTGTAACATGTCGAAGGAATTATCTAAGACCCCATAAAGTATATATTTTCTGGGTCCTGGTTAGATTCTGAGTCGATCTAGCTATGTCCGTCCGTCTGTTGAAAGCAGGATAGGGCTCGAACGGGACAACGTATGGGGATAAAATTTGGCACAAATATTTGTCCTTTATAAGGTTTGTTTGGGATTGAAATGGGCAAAATCGGTTAATAAAAAAGTTATGGCCTAAAAACTAGAAACACAGGGTGTCCGTTTCATACTTTTCTGCTGATATCTCTTGAAGAAAATGATGTACTACAACGAAATTTTGCATAAATAGTTTGAGGGTCGATATAAACTCGGAAACCAAAAATGGGTGTGGTCCGCCCACTTTACCGTTTTTAAAATACATTGTTTCGAATATAAATCGTCCATTCTATGAGAGAACGCCCAAAAATATTTTTTATGTCTTCCGATTTTGCTAATATTTGGCATACGCATACCATTTAAATATCTTCATTTTTATTTTACTGAATTTTGAAAAATTCGCGAACTTATTCACGATTTAGACTTTCCGAAAAGTAAAAAAAATCGCAAAAGTGTGTAACTTTAAACATTAATATCTTTAAAAGTTGTTAACGGCTTTTAATGATTTAAATTGCATATATAAGAATAATATGTCCACTAAAAAATGTAGTAATTTAAAAATAATATTATCATTTAAAAATGCATTCATAATGCAAATGCAATTTTAGGATGCGCTTTTGAAAAATTTCTACCCTTTCAATTTTTTTCTCCCTCTTATATAAAACAAATTATTATGTTTCCTAAAAGTTGCAATATAAATTGTTCTGGGACAAAATGGTCCACCATTTTAAACAATTTTTTAAAAACATATCTTAAAATTATTTCATACAGAAATTTTACTTTTTTTTTTTTTAATTTTTGGATTTTTTAATTTTTGTGAGTTTATTTTAAAATTAATTTTAATCATAATATTTCATAATTTGTTATTTGCGGTATAATACCTATTTGTCCCATATTAAATGCTGATGTAGAAATTTCTTAAAAATACATCCGAAAACTGCATTCTTTTCGTGAGTGCATCTTTAGCAAAAAAATTATTTTGATTTATACAATATAATTTACAATATTTATTACAATAAACTTTATACGGGTTTTTAAATCAATAAAATCCGACGTATAGTTAAGGAGTTATAAACATTTGAAGTTACATATTAGTAAAAGAATATAACAAAAAAAAAAAAAAAAAAAAAATAGATAAAAATTTTTGGTATAAAAAAAATTTACATGCAGTTTAAATTTATTAATTTTTAATTTATTTATTTATTTACGCACACAGCTACAGTTATATTACATCAGCTGGTAATCTTATATTCTAATTAACAAACTTAAATTTAATATAGACTTCATAATAATATAGTAAATAATAAACATAGAAAACTAATTTAATAAAGAACAATAAGATGAAAAACAATTATTTAGAGAGAAAAAAATAATAAATAAATTCTGGTAAAAAAAAACGAAGAAAAAAAAAAATTAATTTAAAAAAATAAAAATTGTTCAAGTAAAACTAATTAAAATTTTTAATAATAAAATTAATAATAATAAAAATAATAATAATAATAATAAAAATAATAATAGACGAAAAAAAAAAAAAATAATAATAAAATAAATACTAATAAAAAAGAATATTTAATAATTGGAATACGAAGAAAATGAAGGATATTCAGGAGCAATGATATTAATATAAAGTATAAAGAATGTAAAGTTAAATCGGGAACAATTGGTAACAGCAATAAATCAGGAATATTACAAACAGGGGATATAGTAAACGGTCAAAAAATAACACGAACATGTTATTGTAGTCAGGAAATAAATAAAATGAAAAAACATCAAGAGCGGCGTCTACTTTAAATTTTAACCAGCAAGTATCAAAATAACAGAGCTTATTATTATCAGGATACAGAATAAAGAAATGGAGACAGGAACAAGGTAAGAATCATGTAAGCATTACGTAAATTTTTTTAGGAGAAGACATCAGGGCGGCAATTATTTTATATCATTAAAACAAATGACAAAGTAGGATGTTGAAATTATTCACGTAAACTCTCTTGGCAACACTCATAATCTCGCATTAAAATGTCTTTCATTTTATGAATTGGATCAGAAATTGAGAAATAGTTATAAAGATCATTAAATTGTGAGCAAAGACAATAAAATGGATTACATCCTTCGTAATTATACCGACTAAGGACTGCTCACGAAAAAATCCGTGCATGCAAATCCGCTTACAGAAACTAAACCAGTGGGCGAATTTTTTTAAAGTGATATTTTTATTAATGACTTTTATGTTCAAGTTCTAAATATAAAAGAATAAATTAGTTCCTGTTGGTTTTTAAGGAAATTTCTGACCTTTTCCAGAATTATTCTAATTAAAGGTTTTATTGTGTTTCGGTCACTTTTTTTTCTCGAATATGTCTACTTATTTTTAAATTCCTTTTTATTTTAAGCTGACCTTTTAAAGTCCTTAAAATTATTTTTTACTAGAGTCCAATATCTTTCAATTACACGGAGTTTCGGATAAATTGATGGATTAGCCTCTATCGGTACAACTCTTACAATTTCTTTGTTACAACTCCATTGTTTTGTTGTTTAATGAGAAGAAGCTGGAACAGGCCAAAAACAGGGCATATACTAAATTTTATTTAGGAAAGGGAGAAGTCTTTTCCAAAGGCACTCATTCACGTATATTTCTGTGTTAATGCAACCATTTTTTAAGAATGAAGTGCTTCATTGCTGCGTATACATATGACTTCCTAACTCAAAAACTTTCTTGGGAATTTTGATTTCTTTGATACACGAGAATTTTTTTTGCCATAATCCCTCTAGCATCTCCGACATTGAATTCCTAGCTAGGAAGTTGAAAAAAGTCACCCTGTACGAACGTTTCATCGTCCACTATACAGAAACAAAATTTCTGAAAAAATTCGTCCGAAAAACTTTCATGTTATTTTTTACCTCCAAATTCATGCATGCGTTTCTATTAGGATTTTTTTCTTACTTTATAAGTCTTCAGGTTAGACTTCCTTTCAAATTTTCTGATAAAGATTCAAAGCAATTAACATTTTGTGACATTTTTCTTCCAGAGATGAGGTGAATTTCTCTCAAAATCGTTTCTATTTTACCTGAGTCCTACAGCCTGAAGATATTATTTGTCTTCCATTACCAGGTTCCCATTCAGTGATCAAGACTTCTTTGTATAATATTATGACCCAAGAAACTATATTTTGCGGCACAACAGCCTTCTTTGCAATTATTTCATATGACCAATGCAAGATTTCATGAAAAATTTTAATTATGTGTTTTTTGTTAAACTTCCATTTAAAGAAAAACCAATTTTGGTATTACCATGAAACTTAGCACATGACAAATGAGAATAATGGCAAGTACAAACCAGTTAACAGAATTATTAATTTTTCACCACATCAAAAGTTATAAGCCCAAGAGCATGCACGGATTTTTTCGTGCGCAGTCTAATCTAAAAATCTAATTTTAAACATAATTTCTTGTAAACCGATAGGGACATTGAATCGTATATTTTTTAGCATACTCACAGAATCAATTTCGCCATTAATTAATTTTATCATAAATATATCTTCTTCTTCTTTTACGAAGTGAACTCCAACCAAGCCCACGCAAAGCAAATAAAAGGAATTGTTTCTGAATCGACTCTATACTATCTATATAACAACCATAGTTGGGGGACCAGACTACCGACGCATACTCCAAAACTGGTCTAACCAAACATGTATATAAGTTCTTGGAAATAAAAGGATCATTGAATTCCCTAGACTATCTTACTTATTTACTCATGAAGTCACCTGCATATTAAAATTCAATTTACGATCCAAGATGACACCTAAATCATTAAACCATGAAACATTTTCCAATCTATAATCTCCAATTCTGTAGTCATATGTAATAAAATTCGATCTATAAAATTATAGCTTCTTACATATTTTCATATTCAGTAACATATTATTAGCAAGACACCATTCAGAAAGCCGATAAAGGTCCTCTTGTAATAAAGAACAATCTGCAGAATTGCCAATGGATAAAAACAATTTAACATCATCAGAAAAAGTCACAGCAGATGGAAGATCATTAAGATAAAGAACAAATAAAATTGACCAAGATGACTTCCCTGAAGAACGCCAGATCTGACAGAAATCTTCCTAGATCTAAAATCATTAAAAACCACCCTCTGAGTTCTATCTTTCAAATAAGATGAAATCAAACTAAGCATTAAAATCCGTTAACAACTTTTATAGATATTGATGTATAAAGTTACCCACTTTTCCGATTTTTTTTTTTTTTTTACTTTTCGAAAAATCAAAATCGTGAATAAATTTGCGATGTTTTTTATATTAAATAAAATAAAAATGGAGATATTTTAATGGCTCCATTGGTTATATGCGTACCAAATATGAACAAAATCGAATGACCCTCCGTAAAAAAATTGGCATTTTTTTATAAATCTCTGATGGAATGGACGAAGCAATTATATAGCTTAATTAAATTTGATGAAGGATATAAGAAAATTATTTAACACATTAAAAAATAATTATAGCCTATTTTTTGCCACAACTTTAAAAAAATTAAATTGAAAAAGTGTCTGATTTCCTGTTTTTACTTCAATTTCAAAGAGTTCTCAATATTAATTTATTTTGCTAAATTAAAATAAAAAATTATTCCGAAATTTAAGGAAGAGAAAAATATATTTTTTTGACCCAATATATTACGCTAAATATCCTCCAGATTTCGCTAATTATAGAGGTTTTTTTTTTTAATTTTAATATAAAAATTACATGAGTTCGACGGAGTATAAAAACAAATTATAAAAAAATATAATTTTTTTTGGTTGATTCTGTAATTTAGTATTGTTTTTTCATATTTTTTGCAAAACAACTAAAAAACTAAAGTAATATATGTGCCAAGTTTAAATTTTCTGCGACACCTCCTTCTATTTTTATAAAATTAAAAACTGTATGTAGCCAGAAATGCGTTTTTCTCATTTCAGAATATATGGGAGGCAGGCGTGTCCTTGCACCGATTTTCAAAACTTCGTATTTATTCATTCTAAGCCTAAAGTAATATGCGTACAAAATTTTAATTTGCTACCACAACTTCTATTTTTCTTCCATCGTTCGCTTCTGAATAAATGTTTAAGAAGTGTTAAAAACCAAGGAAAATTTTGATCAAAGTTGTAATTTATACCGTAATTTTTATAACGATATTAAAAATAACTACTAGAATATTTTAAAAAATTCATTGGATACTTTGGATGTGATTTAGATGTCATTTGTAAAGAATTACTTTCATAATTTTTTGCTGGGCACTTAGATATTGGTAACAATGTTATAGAAAACGTAAAAAAGGAAATCGAATAAGTAATTGTTCGATTTGGAAAAGCGGGATTTCTTAATAAAAAGCGGGAAAAATATTTTAAGCGGGATCGAAGTTTAAAAAACAGGATAATCCCGCCAAAAGCGGGACGTCTGGTCACGTTACTTATAAATTAATTTAATTTATAACAAAACATAATAAACAATTAAACTAAATAAAATTTTAAACGCTTTGGTTTATAAGTAATATTTAAAGCAAGTTTAAAATGTGCCGTCGTCGATTCGACGAAGTGTAGCCTTTACGTACTCAAAATAAGTGTAGCCTTTCAGGGTTAAATGAGTTTTGTGATTCACAAAATCTTTTATAATATAATGTTAACATATATATGTTTTGATTAATTTCAAATATATTTTTTTTTTAATTTTGTTTTCAAAATTATTTGATTACATACAAAAGTAATTTTTATTTACACACTAATTAACACTAACTAATTTCAATTACGAAAATTTCGTTTTCAATTAATTTTTTTTTTTTTATTAAAATTCAACCTATGAAGAAAATTGTATATTCCAATACCAAAGTTGTACATATTTCTTTAACAAAAAAAAAAAAAAAAAAACTAATGATAAATATAATCAAAATAATTATGATAATACTTGAAAATAATAAATAATTCTGTAAATATTTTTATCAAAATACACACTAAAATTACACAGGTCAACAAAATCGCAAAAAAGTTTTATATCTCGAATAAGTCTGTAAAATGATTATTCCTTACGCTTCATATAATCTAGAAAGTGAAATGAAAATTTTCCATCACGTTACATTTTTAACCCATTGTATACCAAAGAAAATTCCAGATAATAGCTAGGGAAAATAAGTCACACATGCTTTATGGCAAGATATGGGGCTACAAAAATGTAGTACTAGTTAAGTCTCTAGCTTATCACACATATAACCTAGAAGTCTTTAGAGTTATAAGAATCAAGAATATCCCATTTAACCCTAATAAAAAATGAGGGATAAGGAGGGGAGTAGAGGGGAAATTTGTATTTGGTATAACTAATACAAGACTGCAGATTTCAAAAATGGTAAAATTTTTAAAATCGCACTGACAAAAAATGCGTCGACACCAAAAGTTTGAAAAAAAAATCCAAGTTTAAGTAACAAAGCTAACAAAAAATTAGAAAAAAAATATATCTTGAATAAATTTATTTAATTCTTACTCCTAAGACTAAATGTAGTGAAAAAAGTAACATGAAACATTTCCATCATATTACACTTTTTACCCATTGATGACCGAATGAAATATGTACCTCTAAGAAATTTTAGGTTATATAATTTTTTGGGTAATAGATAGAGCAAATTATGGATCCGTATTTTATAGAGAAGGAATAATGCAATAAAAGTGTAGAATATGCCATATCTCTAACATGCCCTGCATAGCACCTAAAAATCTTTAAAATGTCTAAGAGCACTGAAAAAGTAAGCGAAAAACAATGGGAGCTTTTACACCAAAACACTGTTACTAAGAATTTATATCAACGCATATGAAATCCTACTTTGGTGACAGAATATTGCTGCTTCTTAATATGAATAAAAATTAAAAATAGTTCATTCTTAAATCCTAATTTAAGAAAAAGAAATATCCATATATTTTTCAATGAATATTAATAATAATTTTAATATAATTTAATTAATATTATGTTAAAATTTAGCACTTCTTAAGCATATGCCTTCCATTTTGTATCAAGAAATTCGAAAATTGGAAGCCAAATTAAAGAAATTAAGTAAAGTGTCACTTTATTTTGTAGCACAAAATGCATGACCAACACAACACTTTTAAAACAAATTCGAAATACACATATTTCAAAAACTTATTTTTTATATTAATTTAAAGAATATAATGCGACAAAAAAGTAGCCCCTTATGCACCTAGGAGACAATAATTATGAACTAAATAGACTATAACGATGAACTAAATAGCAAGAGTAAAAGACCGCACTTTATTTTGTCCGACAGTGTATATTTTAAAATTGTGACGTCATGGAAATGTTTTATTTATCTTTCTGCACTATATTTAGTCTAAGGACTTAAAATTAGGCCGAATTATTCGCGATATATTTCTCTTATAATTTTTTTGTTAACTGTGCTATTTAAATTTGGATTTAAAGTAATCTGTACCGCAATTCCGTAACTTTTTAACGACAAAAATTTGTCGTTAAGTATCAAAAATTCGTTAGTTAACAAATTTTGTCGTTAAGAGCTATTCTGTAGTACAATTTTACCGATTTGTGTCGTTAAACACATCCGTAGTTAACGAAAAGTTTCGGTAAGCAAACTACAAACGATATAGAAAGATATAGCACAAGGCAACAAAATCTAAAAAATTTTAAAGGCTTGAAAAACCATTTTACAATTTTGATGTATTGTGATTCCAGTGGTACAAATATGGTCCAAATTTAAAATTCTATGGAGTTTTTTTTTTTTTTTTAATTTCTAAGTAAAATTATAAATTTTTTTAGACATTTCTCCACATAAGGACTGCGCACGAAAAAATCCGTGCATACAAATCTTTTTATAGAAATTAAACCATTATATTTTGTTTAATGACTGTTATGTTCAAGTTCTAAACATAAAAGAATAAATTATTTTCTGTTTGTTTTTAAGAAAATATCTGATATTTTCCAGAATTCTTCCAATTAAAGGTTTTATTGTATTTCGGACACTTTCTTGCTCGAATAAGTCCACTTATTTTGAAACTCCGTTTCTTTTTAAGCTGAGCTTTTAAAGTTCTATAAATTATTTTTTACTAGAGCCCAATATCTTTCAACTGATCGGAGTTCCAGACAATTTTATGGATTAGCGTCTTTCGGTACAAATACTAACAGTTTCTTTATTACCACTCCATTATTTTGTTGCTGTAATGAGAACAAAATAATGGAGTACAGTGTATCCACTGTACTCCATTATTCCAATACTATATACTGTGGCTTAAATACAGTATGTCAAGAAAATGTTTTTACATTAAAAGAAAACACGAATTTGTCGAAGTTTGGCTTTAAAAAACTATATAATTTTTTGCTAACGTAAACATTTTTAATACGAATTTGTTAATTAATATATTTATTATTATATAACTCAAAGAAACTTAATATTTAATGATTTAAACTATTAGAAATGGAGCAAAAACTAAACAAACACAAAAATCTTAGTGTCAAGAAATTCTTTTTACATTTATAAAACTGCTTAAGAAAATTACAAATTTTTGGAATTTTTAATTTAAAATGGTAACAGCAGGTATATATAACTGCTTGTGGAACCTTTTTCATCAAATAAAATTATTAATGAATGTCACAGTCAATTGGAATTTTGTATTTTCCAACATTAGTGCGCGTTTTTATTTCATTATGGTCCTGTAATACCTTTTAGTCACTTTCTTCTTCAAATAAGGAGAAAAAAATGATGTGGAATGAAAGTTTGGAGCTTATGCTGGTATATTTAAAATTTTTTGCAAATAAATTTTGCTGCATTATCATTATTTGCTCATATATGCTTGGAGTCATTATTTTTGTCATGACTTGAATTTTAGTTTTCATCCTTCATAAACTCATATTTATTAACAGTTTTTATTAAATGAGCTTTAAAAGTCTAGAAATGTTACTGCACACCTGTTATATTTCATAATAAAACCGATTTTCCAACTATTTTGAATAAAATTGATCTGTATTTAACAATATTTTTTAAATACGAAAGTATGTATATTTATTATTTAATTTTCTAAATGATTTTGAAGGTTACCGGCGTATTCTGACCATTTTAAATTGTACTTTTATATAGTATAAACATTCCTGTACAACATATAATTCGTTCCATAACTTTTTAAGCTTATCAACTTAAACCATTGGGAATGATTATAATTGTTGAATACTTTGTCCCCATAAGAGTGTTTCTTTCCATGTAGTTTTTCATCTGTAATTGTAATCCATCTGTGTTTTTTTCATTGTTTCTTGGAAGATAAAATTGATATACCCTTTCCACAGTAATTTATCATAAGCACTAGTGGATATATTCAAGTTTTTCTTAATTTTTCTAGGTTTAACTCTGCCAAATATTTGAAGTAGATGGATATTAAGAGATATCAACTACAATATTACGGGAATTTTGGAGCGATTTAATTTTCTATTAAGTATACATCTTAATAAGGAATACATTTGTACAATATCTTTAACAATTTTCCCGAATTGGAGTTTATAAAAAACCCCAAATGGGTTTATGATCTGAAGTTTTTATACCCACCATCAAGAAGATGGGGGGTATATTGATTTTGTCATTCCGTGTGTAACATGTTGAAGGAATCATCTAAGACCCCACAAAGTATATATATTCTGGGTCCTGGTTCGATTCTGAGTCGATCTAGCTATATCCGTCCGTCTGTCCGTCTGTTGGATAGCGCTCGAACGGAGCAACGTAGGGAGACGAAATTTGGCACAAATATTTGTCTTATATAAGGTTTGTTTGGGATTGAAAATGGGCAACATCGGTTTACAAACAAAAAAGTTATGGGCTAAAGACTAGAAACACAGGGTGTCCGTTTTATACTTTTCTGCTGATATTTCTGCAACAAAAGCATGTACTATAGCGAAATTTTGTACATATAGTTTGGGGATCGATATCAACTCGGAAGCCAAAAATGGGCGTGGTCCGCCCACTTTACCGCCCACCTCCCATATAAGGTGAAAATCAATGAAATTGTGTTCAAATAGTTCAAGGACTAATGCAAACTCGGAAACAAAAAATGGGCGTGGCCCGCCCACTTTACTGCCCACTTTACCTCCTAAATACTAGAAACACAGGGTGTCCGCTTTATACTTTTCTGATGATATTTCTGCAACAAAAGCATGTACGATTGCGAAATTTTGTACATATAGTTTGGGGATAGATATCAACTCGGAAGCAAAAAATGGGCGTGGTCCGCCCACTTTACCGCCCACCTCCCATATAAGGTGAAAATCAATGAAATTTTGTTCAAATAGTTCAAGGACTAATTCAAACTCGGAAACAAAAAATGGGCGTGGCCCGCCCACTATACTACCCACTTTACCTCCTTCTCTCATATAACTTAAAATGTGAAAAAGTTGATGGTGGGTATATAGATTCGGCCGGGCCGAATATTTGCGCTTGTTTCTCTTGACATACTTAATATATAATTTAATATATTCTTAATATATAATTTAATATATTCTTAATATATAATTTAATATATTCTTAATATATATCATGGATTTTAACACATATTCTTGTACTATGTGATTATAATTATCACACTGAGGATTTATTGACAATAATACATCCCAAAATTCCAAAAATTGTTTAACATAGCGAAAAAAAACGCAAAAGTAAAAACATTTTCTTGACAGGTAGATTAAAGGGTATGTGTAGTTTTTGTTGTTGTACTTTTCGTAATTACCAGGGCAAGTTTTTATATGCACAAAAATAATTGAAATATGCGCTTGAAAAAGCACGAAAAAATGGTATAATATGCACAGAAATATGCAAAAATAGCATGAATATGTATATAAAAACCAACGAATTTATGCATTCTTATATATTAATGTGTAGAAAATAGGCACAAATATGCATTTTTTAACTTTCATTCTCTAATAAATTTTGATGTTTATAAAAATATAACTAATTAAATTTTAAGTATCATATTTGACGCTTCTGAATTTTTTCTTTACAATATTTACAATGTACTCAAAATACTCACAAAAAAAATTTTAGAAATCATTTGATTGAACTCCAAAAAATCACAAAAAAAAGTGTGTTTTTGTTAAGAAAACTAACTTTTATATCCATTATATGCAAATTTATGCAAAGATTTAAAATATAAGCATTTTTTATGAAATTCTTTTGAAATATGCAAATGCTTACTTTCCAAGCGAAAAGCTTTAAAAACTTGCCCTGGTAATTACATTCATAATGAATTTTTTTCTGGTAAAACCCGTTAAAGAAATATACCTAAAACAAAATGTAACAAAAAAATTTGCAATGTTATAAACATTTGCAAATATTGTAAAATGAATGTTGAAATAATATTTTCTTCAATGTAAAAACATTTTCTTGACATACTATATATGCAATTGAAAATGTAGAAAAATTTTCACTTACATGCTTTAGTTTCGGAGTTATAATAAAAAATAAAAAAAAATATATTCTTTACGTGAAAATAGCAAGTTTTTTGTTTTAAAAAAATCATTAAAAATCGAAAACGGCAAAAACTGTTCAGATTTATTGCTTTATCACAAAGCCACATGTAATAGCAACAAAATGAGATATCGATCATAAAAATCTATTGATTCTTTTCGAATTTATTCACAATTAAGTGAATTCGCTCATTTTCATAAAATTTTAGTTTTTTGAGACATATACTTATGTTGTCATAACTCAAAAACAACTTGTCCGATTTTGATGACATATAACACAATAACTCAAATAATATGCTTTGTGAATTGGGTAAATGTTATTTTGATAATCATTAAAAAAATGGTATTTAAGAGCCAAAATCATCTTTTTTATAATACATTTTCAAAAACTTATTATTATCGTTATGATTTTATGACAGTTATTTTTTATACCCTACACCACCATAAGTGGTTGGGTTATTATACGTTTGTACTGATGTTTGTAACGCACAGAAAAATCTTCGGACCCCACCTTAATGTATACCGATCGATTCAGAATCACTCAGCATCTACCTTTGTTCCAAATTTCATCAAGATCGGTCCATAATTGACCATAGCTCTCATATAAACCTCTCTTCCGAAAATCACTTTAACGTAAAAATGTCAGTATCAAGTTAATATTCGACACAAATAAGTTTTGTTGAAGTAGAAATCATAGTGCCAAATTTTCTGAGGTTCGGTCCATAATTTATAATAGCTCCCATATAAACCCACTTCCGGGATTCGCCTTAAATGCATAAAATCATATAAATGTTAGTATCAACGTAATATTCTGTATTTGTATACATATTTTATTTAACACTTAGTGAAAGTATCGATCCACAATTGGCCATAGGTCTAATATATAACCCCTCCCCGAATTTTGATTCACATACATGATGGTGTAGGGTATCATATGGTCGGGCTTGACCGACAAAACAGGTCAACAGCAAAAAAAGGCTTGAATAACTACTATATAGATTTGATGTATTATAGTTCCAGTAGTCCAAATATGGCCCAAATTTTAAATTCTATGGATAGTTTTTTTTTTTTTTTTTTTAAATTTTTATGTAAAATCATAATTTTTTTTAGACGTTTTTCCACATAATTAATGATAACTCAAAAAGTGTTAGTTCGATATTATTGAAATAAACTTAGAAAAATTTATATTTACATAACTTTTAATCCGTTTATATATTGCGCTTCAATCGGCTCTGTAATTTCGGAGTTATAATAAAAAAATGATAGCAAGTTTTTTTGTTTTAAAAAAAATCATTAAAAATTGAAAACGTCAAAAACTGTTCAAATTTATTGCTTTATCACAAAGCCACATGTAATAGCAACAAAATGAGATATCGATTATAAAAATCTATTGATTCTTTTCGAATTTATTCGCAATTAAGTGAATTCGCTCATATTCATAAAATTTTAGTTTTTTGACACATTTCTCCACTTATGTTGTCATAACATACATATGAAGTCAAGTAAGGCAGTTTTTTTTATATGTAAAAAAAGTTGGTTCCGTTACTCCTGTGCAAAAATAACGGGACTTTTATGAACTTCAAACGAAATAATTATAAGACCACATATAACGAAGTATTTTAAATATTTAGAAAAATGGAATATGTTTTCAAAATTTTTAAATTGTTTGTTCGTATTAATAAAGGTTGTACAGAGTTAGATCAGAGTTAATTTTTGGTACAACTTTTTTAAAAAAGATTATGGGGAAAGTGCTGTTTATTACTGTTCTTGTAATTTTGGACTAGATTTGTATCATAATATATAAAACGAATATATTTTTCTACGTAGAAAATCTATTTATAGTTTTAAGTTTTTGAGATATGGAATGTGTTGTTCAGAATAAATCAGAAAATATTTATCATGTCTTAATAAAAATTTGGCCAGAATGTCACTTGTAAGCTAATTTATAATAATTGCTAACTCTACTAAAGATATTTAATAAATATATCTTGAAAAAAATATTTTTTTATTGCTTTAATTGCTCCGGAAGTTATAGCTTTCATTTATGGTTATTTTGAAATAAATTGTATCCAATTTTTAACTTTTTATCAGAAATTGCGTAAATACTTATAATCAAGGGTATTCATTGGAATATAATTGAGATAAAAGTCCAATAACAATAAGTATAATTCCTACTATAGAATTCATTAAATTGCGCCTGTTTTCAGACCTACTAAAATAAGTTTACTATATTTGTAGAATCAAATTAGCTATTAATAACTATAAAGTATATTGTGATTACCAAATTGGCCAAGACGTATTGAAATATTAATATTTTCTGATTTATTCTCAACAATACATTCCATATCTCAAGCATTTTAGGCTACAAATATATTTTGTAAGTAGACAATTAAATTAATTTTACATATTTTGATCTTAGTCTAGTCCAAAATTACAAAAGCAACAATAAACACCATTTCTTATCCAGATTTTTCTTTTATATATAAAAATAAATATAATTTAATTGAGCCTTTAGGCTTATTTTTTGCTTTTTATTGATTATATCATAAAAATATATTTGTCCCACTGTAGCAAAAATTAACTCTGATCTAACTCTGCGCAGCCTTCATTAATAATACGAACAAAAAATTTGAAAACATATTCCATTTTTTAATATTTTAAATACTTCGTCATATTTGGTCTTATAATTATTTCGTTCGAAGCTTAAGTAAAAGTCCCGTTATTTTTGCACTGGAGTAACGGAACCAACTTTTTTTAAATATAAAAAACTGCCTTACTTGCCTTCATATGTGTGTCAAATATTTCTGGGATTGCACTTGTAGTTCCATAGAAACATAAAAAACTATTTTGGTCTTATAAATATTTCGGGGAGTGTATAACAACTCATTAAGGCCCCTTTAGACGTTCAAATATATCTAACAATAAGTTTGACGACTAAAAAATGATTTAATATACATGTTCAGATATGTTTGATGATTTGACGAATGTTTCAAAGTCACTTCCACATTTATTTTCTAAGTTTTTGCAAACACTTTTGTATAAATTAATAACTTATTACCAAATGTTTTTATAAATATATGCACAATTGTGCTTATTTAAAAAATTACGTATAAAATCCAATATTTTAATTTTTAAATCGCACGACTTGTACTTAGACTGTACAACTTATCATCAAACCAAACAAAATATCAACAATTTTTGATTTTCTTCAAACAATCGTACGACTATCGTATTCAATACATGACACTATCAAAAGTTATAATCATCAGACAAATCGTCAGATAAATTTGATCGTATAAAGGGGCCTTTAGAAAATAACACACATATTCACAAAGTGTATTATTTTTTTAAAAGTATTATTTTTCTTCATATAAAACTTTAACAAATAACACAATAACGAAGTTGTGAATTGGGTAATTGTTTTATAAATAATGTAATTAGAAAAATATAATTAATAAAACTGTTTAAGTTTAAAGCAAACACTTAAACAGTTTTTTTAAACCTTTGTAATTCTATTATTTATGGGTAAAATTAAATACTTTAAAAGCAAAAGATAGTTCGTTTATAAAGGGCTTTCATTATATATGAAAATAATTGGAAATTAGGAGGGATGTATCCGAGATACCAGAAGTAACATCTGAATTTCATGACAGATTCAAAAATCACCAAAAGAAATTTGAAGCAGTTTTTAAACCATTAACAACGATATATCACATTCTGCAATCGGACTTAAAATGGCGATGCTATACACAAAAAACAAAAAGGGCGGTATTTTGAGGCGTGGCAAAAAAATAATATTTGCATTTTTGGAAACCTCAGTAACTATTCTTTCATTCTAGGGGGTGACTGGCACAACTTTTTTTCGACCCGCCCTACTGTCCATGTAATCCTTGTGCACAAAGTATAGGTAATTTTGAAGATAATTGAATGAAATTTGACACGAAGCCTATTGAAATTC
The DNA here is from genome assembly GCA_951394005.1 of Protophormia terraenovae. Classification (NCBI taxonomy): domain Eukaryota; kingdom Metazoa; phylum Arthropoda; class Insecta; order Diptera; family Calliphoridae; genus Protophormia; species Protophormia terraenovae. Next base: position 72,584,131 of record OX596073.1, on the reverse strand, counting down.
GTTGTGATCGGTTCATTATTTCACCTAGCCCCCCCCTGCAAATGTCCCCCCGGAATAGAGTTTGAACACTCAAAAGTGCCATAAAAATAAGAATATTTTATAAAAATCCGGTCAAAAGAAGTTTTGTATAAGTATCAATCTTCATACCAAATTTCATGCAAATTGGTCTAAAATTGACCATAGCTCCCATATATATAAACTCCTCTTCCGAAGATCACTTTATCGTGCATAAATCCCTTACAAATGCTAGTATAAAGTTAATATGCGACATAATAAAAACTATATAAATGATTGTACAAAAATTTATAAAGATTGGTTCATAATTTAGCATAGCTCCCATATTAGGCCTACTTCGGAAATCGCCCAAAAGTGCATGAAATCATATAAATGTAAGTATCACCGTAATATTATGTATTCGTATATTTTATTTTACACTTAGTAAAAATATCGGTCCACAATTGACCATAGGTGTAAAATATATAGTCGGCCTTGACCGACTATATATTTTATTCTCGTTTTTAATTGTTATCAAAGCGTATTATTTATAAGGTGAAATTGTTAACCCAGCTGATTTTTATTTTGGTTTTTTTATTTTAGAAGTAAATTTTTCATAAGTGTGTGTGTATGAATATAAACAAACTAAAAAATAAAATTTTGTGAAAAAAGAAAATATTAATTTTTTATATTCTTATTGAGTTTGTAAAATTGAATCCTTTATTAAAAGATAAAAAGATGATATCAAAACTTCAATGATTGTATTTAATTTTTCTATTTATTAGTAGGTAAAAAAATGTATTTTTAGAATTATAAGATGTTTTTTGGCTGAATGATAATGTCCGTCCGTCTATACATTTGGGTTAAATGGGACGAAAATGACGCTTAATTCAGGAAAAGGTGATATCTAAATTTTGATGATCACGTTAAATTTTTACTATTTATAAAGAAATGCATTTTTAGAATTCTAAAATACTTTTTGCATTTGGGTCGAAAATGAAACTTAATTCAGGGAAAGGTGATATCAAAATTAAATACATTCATTTGGTTTTCATATTAATTAAGAAGTAGAAACAAAATATTTTTAAAATTTTAACATTTTTTTGAAAGAATTCTAATGTCCGTCCATCTGTCCGTATGTTTGTTAATTTTTGCAAATTTTGTTTTTTAACCAATTACATAAAATGTAATAAATCGGTTGAAAATATTTGGCTATATATATGGAAAAATATTAACCAAGATCTAGTAAAATTGGGATTTTTTGAAATTTCATGTATATAACTCGAAAAATATATAAGATAAGTAGTTATGCAAGCATGTTTTCTAAAGGACTTATCAAGAACTTTAGGATGATATACAAATCTTGAAAATCGGGTAAGAAACAAGAGGTTAAACATTTTTCATGACACTAGTACCCTATTTTGAACCCCTTTAGTTCCGCTCCTGATGCTTATATTGGATCCTGCTTCGAAACTCAAAATGCTACTGTCCTCTGCTATGCTTATGTGAAATTTCATGCAAATCCAACTGATTAGAAGTTACAGATTTATTTCGATTCTTTCCCACTGTTTAGTGTTTGATAAAGCAAAAAAATGTCTGAACTTAAGCTGTTTTTTTTTATGCGCACGATTTTTTCATAACATTAAAGTGGACAATATATATTCCATTGCATTCCATGAAAACTAACATTAACATTTATAAGTTGCAAAAATTTAGAAACATCATTTATATTAATTTTTAAATTTTAATGTACAAAACTGAGTTAAAATATACATTTAAATTAATTATTTTTTTTTTTTTTTTTTGAATTTTTTGCATTCTTCTTTTTTAAAGGAATTTGATATAAAAAGTATTTTAAAAAACTATAAAAAATGTTGGATTCATCGTGAAATTCCAAATTAAAAACGTAGAAAATATTTAACTGTACATCAATGGTATCTAATATTCCTAAAAAAGTATACTTGAAATCATCAAAAGAAATTTATATAGATTTTATATTGTACATATCTCCAAAAATTTGTAATTTGGGCGGATTTTTCTTATTTTGCAGCTTTAGCAAATTTATTTTGGCATTCAATTCTTCCTGAGTGACTCCAACAAGAGTGAATAATTCCTGAGAATCAAGTATGGTATATTTTACTAGAAAGGTTGTGGTAAGAAGATTGGCTGGTAGTTGCAGCTGAATTTTATTGATAATAAATCACGACATCCAGGAGTATACTATCGCATTTAGACTCAATCTCTGAAACCTATTGAAAAGAATGTTTGGTCCATTAAAGTTTGGTTTTATAATTTTTGATGATAAATTTGAAAGCTATACTCCTATTATACTGACAATATGTATATTAAAGAGCCTCACGAAAAAAAGTTGCAAATGTACCCCTCTAGAAATGAAGATTGGTTTGTTCTTAGATGATTTCCAAATAATGATAAAATTTACGTGAGCTGGACCATTTTCAAAACATCGCTAAAATTATGTATTTCTTTCAATATTATTATCAAAAATTTAGTTATAAGAAAATTAAATAATTATTATATCTCTTTTCATTTCTTTCCGACATTTTTCAAAATATATTAAGTTTTAATGTACCATAGGAATGGTCTATCCAGCTACTATTGAAGATAACACTTAATTGACTTTAAAAGATAGACTATTTAAAATAAAATCATCGAAAATTTCACAAAAATTTTAATTTCGCGAGAATGAAAACAAATTTTAAAATATTTTTTGATCAATATTTAGTAGACGTCGTTTTTCTATCACATGTTGTAATTTTTTTTTTTTTTGACAATTATTTAAAAACTGTGTACACTGTTGATCGAAAACCATATGTTTGGAAATATTTTAAAAATGGTTCAGCTCACGTAAATGAAATAATTGAACCGAAATATTTTGGGAATTAGTTTAAAACATATCAATCTTTAATTTTAGGGGTACATTTGTAATTTTTTGTTGTCCCCATACAAATCAAGGAACTTTAATGTATATACATATCTTCTTCTATAAAAAAAAAAATGGACAACTTATAATTAGAGATAATGGACATTCATCCTTAATTAGAAAATCAAGTTATGAAAATTTAGAAACAGATTACATGATAAGTGAAACTCGATGGGATAAGGAGATTACAGCGATTATACCGCCTGGGGAGACCAATAATCGTAATGTAGAAGGTGTTGAGGTGTACACTGATGGTTCTAGGAAAGTGAATGGAACGGGAAGTGGAGTTTTCTGTGAAAAGTTAGGTAACAAACACAGCTCAAGACTGAACAATGCTTGTAGTATTTTCCAAGCTGAAATCTTTGCAGTGTCTGAAGCAGCAAGACTAATATCTATGATGCCGATATTTAGGAGCGATATCACAATATACATAGATAGTCAGGCTACCATAAGGGCACTTTGTAGCAGGAATATTAGATCAAAGGTGGTCAGCCGTTGTCGCAGAGATCTACAAGTTCTCACCGAACAACACTTTTTAAAACTGTGCTGGGTACAGGGTCACAATAATATTCAAGGTAATGAAATAGCTGATAAACTAGCACGAACAGGAGCAGATATGGAATCGACTAACGCATGTGAAGACATTCATCCTGGACTAGATTATATATATCGAAAAATAAGAGTTAAATTCAAAGTGGAAGCCGATGCACTCTGGGATAACTCATCGAGATATAAGCAGACAAAGGCGTTATGGAAACCAAGGGATAACAATACATTGAGGAAAGTTCTAGATATGGAAAAGAATAAACTGAGAATGTATGTAGGTATTATTACGGGTCATAACGACTTAAAATATTTTCTTAAGAAAATTGGTTTATGCGATAATAACAACTGCAGATGGTGCAGCGAGGAGGAAGAGGATACATTTCCTCTGCGAGTGCGCTGCACTATCGCGTTATAGATTTAAATGTTTTGATTCCTATTTTTTTTTTTCAGAACCTGGAAGATTTAAGAGGGATAAGTCCATTAAAGATTTTGAAATTTATTAAGGCAACAAAGATGCATAGCAATAATGGAGGTCCAGCAACAAGACAATCGAGACCCCGAATGGATTGACAAGGCATCAAAAGATTGACTGTTAAGATAAGCACCAGTGGAGCTAAAGGAACTTTGTATACTTATACATATATATACATATATTTATTTTTTTTCTATATATTTTATTTTATTCATTTTTTTCTTTTTCTTATTTTGTTATTTCTCTTTTCTTATTTTTTTTGAGGATTCACTATGGATCAGCATAATTGGTCTTGTGAATACACACAGTTCTGTGTGATCCTCTTTCAAACCTAACTCAACCTACTTCTATATAAAGAGTAAAAGATTATTGACGGATGTCGACTGTCAAATTATTTTTGGAAATCAAGCTCGTTTTTCAGGAATGTCAAGTTAGATCACAATTTTAATTTGGCAACCCAAGGATAAATCCATAAATAATATGTTCATTCGGCTTTAGATCATTCAAAATTTGAAATAGAAATTTTCCTTGAAAAAAAAAAAAAAAAAAAAAACGAATAGAATGGCAAAAAAAAAAAAGATTCAGTCCTCTGAAAGTAAAATACTCAGAAGTGTGTTTTGAGGAAGCCTCATAATCACATATTTTCAGGTACCGGATAATTAATAGATAACAAAAACAAAAAGTCATAAATGAGAATCTGAAACTGAAGAAATCACAAGGCTATTATTCAATAATAACATCTATAATAAAAAACCTATGTCTGTTGCCTCCAAATACAAATACTGATAAATTACTAGAGTCCTATCTAACAAGCAGAATGTTTCAAATAAAACAGTGTGACTTTATTACAGGAGATTATGCAATTAAAGCTGGAGTTCCACAGGGCATTGCTGTATCTATATATTTATTTACACCTAAGATTTGCCTATGAGCAACAAGTTTATTGTATAAACATTTGCCGATGACATTGCTATTTTAAGTTTGCATGTGGATCCAGTATTGCATCTAGAGAATTAGATAAATACCTTAAGAATGTAGAGACATGGTTACCTCGCGAAGGGTAGTCATCTTGAAGCGGTTGCGAGGGCTTACGTGTAATGACCCATGAGGCCGTACTGGTAGGGCCAACCATGCCAGAGGGGCTCATGGCGAACACAAACGAAGAACTACCCCCCCTGTCTGATAGCGTCTGTTATCCCTAGCAGGGGAGGCTATCAGACGTTCCTTCTAAATGTGTTTTCCATTCTCGCCAGGAATGGACATCTAGAGGGAACACGTCCGCTTGGATACACTGTATCCACATTGTCCACACAATCTGTGTACGTTAAAATCCACCAGCATATTGAAAGGCAGCGAGGTGCCTCTGAGCTTCAAACCAAGCACCTCAAAAGCTGCCCAGGCCCACGCCGGCGCTAGACCGGTGAAATCCCCTGCTTCGGGGACTGCCTGTCCGAAACAATCTCGGGCAGCAGCAACCCCAATGCCTAATGTAACAAAAGGAGCTGAGAACAAGTCTTCGGGCTCCCAGGTGTTACCTCTCAACGCCAGTGAAGGAAATGCGAACCAGCCTTCGGTTTCCGGATCTGTGCCTCCAGCCCCACAGAGCAATAAACAGTCCCAAAGGCACGTAACACCCGCCAGGAGGGCCTTTTTAAGACGGCGCACCGCCGAATGCTTTCTGGATCGGTTGGACAAAAAGCCCGCCGAATCCCTCACTGCAGAGGAACTTGTTTCTCTAAATTGGGCAAAATCATTATTGGCCGAACCCCCTCCCCACGTCTAAAGACGGGCCTAAACGGCAACGTTCTGAGGAGGAGGCACAACCGCATAGCCAACAGCCCGGGGCCAAGCGTCCAAAGCCCTACAACCCGATGGACAAATCGTATAGTGAAGTGGCCAAAGGTCACTTAATACGAGCCGTCATTGACAGGAGCGATCCAGAGATGCGAATTGGGATATAGTGCGGAGGAAGCTGATGGGAGTATTCTGGAAAGTTCTGAAAGAGAACCCCGGTCCCTCCCCTCAGTGTGATGATGCAGGTTGGTATCGTAGCCGTGTAAAATTAATGGCCTGCTCAAATGAGAGATCAGCTCTGCTCTTGAAGCAGGCGATCGCTCTTTTGGACGGCCTATGGGAAGGCGCTAGACTTGACGGGAGAGGAGAGGAGCTAGCACTAGTCCAAGAACCATGGATGGTTGGAGACAGAATTTGCGGACTACTTGCGGATAATTTTAAGCTGCTACACGCTACGAGGTCAGGTAGGATTCGATATTGTATAGTAGCAAGCAAGAAACTCAGTATCTTCATTCTTTCTGATTTCAGTGATGAGGATACTGTAGTGGCGGCGACAAATGCTGCATGCAGACCTAAGATCTGTAAAGATAGGAGTAAACCACACTGGTGGAACTCCGAGATGGGCGAGACTCGTAAAGAATGTCGCCGATTATTTAATGAGGCAAAAAGACTAGGTAACTGGTCTTCCTATAAGTCCTCAGTGAATAAGTTCAAAAACCAGATAAGAAACGCGAAACGAAAATCCTGGAGGGCTCTGAAAAGCTTTGCCCCATTTAAATCCCCGGGCCCAGATGGCATTGTACCTGCTGATCTGCAATATAATGCGGATATAGTAGTCCCCTGGCTAATTCGGATATACTCAGCATGCCTATCATTTTCGTATATCCCTGAGTCGTGGACTAGATGCACTAGATGTGGTCTTCATCCCAAATGGGGGAGGACCTCTCACACGAGACCGAAAGACTTCAGACCTATTAGTCTGTCGTCTTTCCTCTTGAAGACACTGGAAAGGTTGATTGATCTTCATCTCCGTTCTGCAATCGACCCTAACCTATTATCAGCGTCTCAACATGCCTATATGAAAGGCAGATCTGTTGAGACTGCATTACACTCGCTTGTAGGGCACATAGAAAACACTCTTGAGCATAAGGAGTTTGCATTAGTTGCCTTCTTAGACATAGAGGGGGCTTTTAATAATGTGACTCCGGAGGCTATAAAATTGTCTCTTGAAGGACTGAACATCAAACAGTCGTTAATTAGCCTCATATGGAGACTACTAACCAATAGGATTATAATTTCCAATATGGGAGCATCTACCATATACAGGGTAGCAAATAGAGGTACTCCGCAAGGAGGAGTTTTATCTCCTCTTCTTTGGAATATCGCCGTAAACCCACTACTCAGGGAACTAGATTCTCTGAAGTTTAGGACTGTCGCTTATGCGGACGATGTCGCGGTGGCTGTATCTGGGAAATATCGGGATACTATGTCACAACGCCTGCAAACTGCTCTGGGCCTACTTAGTGTATGGAGCACAACCAGTGGCCTCAGTGTGAATCCAGGAAAGACGGAACGCGTTCTCTTCTCCAGAAGATACAAAATTCCACCTTTCCCATTACCACGCCTAAATGGTGTTGAATTGAAGATGTCAGATAGTGCGAAGTATCTAGGGATTATACTGGATTCTAAACTATCCTGGCTCCAAAATACAAGGGCAAGAGCCTCAAAATCAGGAATCGCCCTATATATGTGTAGGAAAGCCATTGGGAAATCTTGGGGAATAAATCCTAGGAATACAAAATGGCTCTTCGACATGGTGATAAAGCCCATACTTATGTATGGAACGTTAGTATGGTGGAAGGCTATGGAGAAATCCACCTTTTTCGGAATCTTTGAAAGGATTCTGTATAGTTCGACGCTACTCATCACGGGCACGTTACGTACAACCCCATCTAAAGGCCAAACAGATCGTCATCATGTCGGCGACTAGGCTCAGAATTACAGGTGCATGGACTGACGGAAAATACGGCCATGCAATCGTTTTAGGATTATTTGATGACATTCCTCGCAATATTGACTATTGCATTCCTATACCTTTTCTTGACAGAGGCTTCTCAGTGTCAATCTCGACTGCTCTTGTACTGAGAGACAGCTCAGTGGAGGTCTACACTGATGAATCCAAATCTGTTGATGGGGTTGGAGAGGGTGTCTTCATTCCCGAATATAGGAAAAGTATTTCCTTTAGAATGCCGGATCACTGCAGTATTCTTCAAGCAGAGATCTCGGCCATAAAAAGAGTGGTTAACTGGTTGATGAACTACAGGGTATTCGGTGTGAATATCCAGATTTGTACGGACAGTCAAGCTGCGATTAAATCGCTCTCGGGTGTCTTTCCGACATCCGGCTGGTACATGAATGCCGGATATCTCTAACGAGATGGCGAGACATTCAAACCTGGAGCTGGTCTTGGTTAGGGGTCATTCTAATTCCCCGGGTTACATTACTGCGGGCGAACTGGCCAAAAATGGTTCCCTTCTTCGACATGAAGAAGTAGATCAACTGGTCGGAGTACTCTCCTCCTCCAATCCAGTCACAGGGCACTGGATTGTGGGTGCGCAAGCTAGGAGATTAGGGCTCCCTTTCAACGACTTCTGTAGGAGTTGCCTTGATGAAGAGGAGAAGGAGACAGTGGAGCACTTCCTATGTCACTGTCCGAATCTCTCGGAGATAAGGACTGCTAAACTCGGCAGTCCGATTGTGCATGTACTATCTGATCTCTCTGATATCGACATCAGATCGATCAACTCCTTTATACATGCGTCAGGTTGGTTCGATTTGAACGTAGTTTCGGACATGTGAGCTATACCACATGATCCAGTAGGGTATCACAACGGGACCAAGTTTTACCCACGTGAGCTGTCCTGTAACTATTTGGATAGCTGCCCACTTAACCTAACCTAACCTAGAGACATGGTTGAACAATTGGAGAATACGAGTAAATGAACTCAAAAGTAAACGCGTTACGTTTACATTAATGAGAGGTAACTGTCCACCAGTCTCACTTAACAACGTAAATATCCTACAATCTGATCATATAAATTACTTTGGTATTAATTTAGACGCCATGTAAGACGTCTGATCAGCTACAAATCTAAATTAAGCTCTGACTGTAAAGTCATCCTGTATAAGATTATTTTAAAACCAATTAGTCTTAGAAGTACCATTAGTAAAAAAGAATTTGAAAAAAGAAAGAATTGAAGTTGATACTTTAAATGTTTCAAACACTACATAGCTTATATATTTTAATGTTTACCTTAGCCGAAAAGTACCAGGAAAAAAACCTCGATAATCCGGATAATTTGATAATCCGGATAGGGGTCCGGATTTTCGAGTTTATACTGTATAAGTTTTATATAGGTCGAAATCTGCAAAATTTCATGAAGATCGGTCCATAATTGACCATAGCTCCCATATAAACCCCTCTTCTGACAACCACTTTAACGTGCATATATTCTATACAAATTTAACAACAAAAAAGACGTAATGTAATGCATACATATTTTTCATAGAACTATACAATGCTCTTAATACAAGTATCGGCCAACAATTGGCCTCAGGTCCCATATAAGACCCCTACTTTGGTTTACATTAGAGTGTCCCGAGAATAGCGTTTTTTAAGATTTCGATGTAGGAACACCCCTCAAACGATAAAAATTAGCTGAATATGGGAAAAATATTAAAAAAATTTTTAAAATTGGTCTTCAGTTCCCTACCATCGATTTTAAAGTCATGGGTCCCATACATTTTGGTAAAAAAAAGTTTCGATTTTTTAATCGAAAAATTTTTAATTTTATGCTGGTTATGGAAAAAATATTTTAAAAATTTTTCCAATGGGATTTTCGTTCGTTAGAAGACTTTTTAAGGTATTTTGATGAACAATTTTTTTAAAAAATCTGGAAAATTACATATTATCAACAGTTCTTACTACAATGGAATTTTTTTAAAATTTTAGCCTTAAAAGGAATAAAATTATAAAATTCTAATCTATTTTTTTTAAGAAAAATATCGAAATTTTTTTTGCATGATGTACTTAAATGACGGTTTATGGACCAACATTTTTGCAAAAATTTTTTAAAATATTTTTTCTATAATTGACTTAAAATTACGAATTTTTTGATACCCATTTCAAGACTAAACTCAATACTATTTTTTGAACGAAATGTTCTAAACCCGTGACATTCAATCGCTGGTAGGGAAATGAAGATCGATTTAAAAAAATTTTTTAATATTTTTCCCATATTTAGCTAATTTTTAGGCATCGTTTGAAGGTGTTCCTACAAAATGTTTGTCTACGGGACACTCTAGTGTACATACAGACTATATATTTTTAAGTTGTAGAAGACACAAAAATTTTGAGGTCACTCTTGAATGGATGCGACTTTTAAATACCTTTTTTTTAATTATAACATATTTTCTATATGTTGCTTTGGGAAAAAATAAAAAATAATTTAAAAAACTAAAAAAATAACTTTTTTAAAAGCGGCCAGCATTAAAACCGGGATATTTTCGGGATCATCATAAAACATATGTTAAGGTTAATTTTGTTGAGGATAACAAAAACGGGTTAAATAATATATAAAGAATTAAACTTACCTCGTTTCGAAACTATATTTAGGTCTTTTTATGAAAAGAAATTTCGGTAGATAATCTATGAACACATTTTTCACCCAAGGTGCCATTCGATGTGTCTGTGGCGATCGAAAGTGTACGTTTAGAACAACGACAGTAACACAGATGCTTAAAGAATAAAGAAGAAAAAACAGTTTGTATAAATAAATTTAGATAAGTACATAATACTACAACATTTTTTCTTCTATTATTTTGAATTTATATCTATTTTTGACCCATACTTTATTAAAAGACATACCTTTTTTAATACATAATCTAAAACAAAAAGGTATCGCTTGATAAAATCGGATGCAAATTGTAGATCCTATGAAGTTTTTAAAATGTGTACAACTTATAAAATCTTGTTATTTTACTTTTATGTGGCTTTTTCCATTACTTATGATACATGAGGATTTTACGGGTTTTTCAAGTTTTTCAAAAATTCATAGGTTTTACAATTTTCAGCCGATTTATCAATTTTCATTATTTTACCAATGCAGTATAGAATTAGATTATGTATTAATAAAGGTATGTATGTTTTTTAATAAAGTGTGGGTCAAACATAATTTCAAAATAATAGAAGAAACAATTCAAAAACTGAATTTGTGTCTTAAATATTATACATAGTTTTGCTGTTCATTTAAATGAGTGTATACTTTTTAAAAACAATAGTTTCTTGTCTTTCTAATACAGTTTAAAAAAAAAATAATAATTTGGTCAACTGGTATTCTAGATATAAAATTTTAAAACCGCGAAGTCCGAAAAAGCGGTTCTTCGGATATAGCTCACGATTTTAAAGGTACATTCTAAAACTGGTATAATATAAATGGTATACTGACCCATATCTATAAACTACACTATATTATATTCAAATATTTTTGTTGTTGTAAAAATATATTTTAAGAATACTATAAAATCCCTCAGGTGCAAAATTGAGTGCATTCGAGTTGTTTTGTCGTTTTGTCGGATTTTTTCGTAGAGCTTGATGCTTTAATTTTTAAATTATAAATTATTTTATTAAGTACTAAACATAAAATAAATTAAAGAAAACATTTTTGGATTTGCTTTACTATTTTTATTTTTATGCAACGACAAGTGTACAAATTACAAGCATGTACTGATTTGTGCAACCTACTGTATATATAATCAATCTTAAATTCTGCGGGCTTAACACAAATCTGATAAATATTAGCCGAGTTCGACTAACTACCCGAAGTTTCCCAAACTTACCCAAACGCATTTCACAAAACAAAATGTGTATAAGAGAGAGCGATCATAAGAGAGTAAATTTAGCTTCCTTCTTACCCAAAGTTACTCGCACTTTTGCCTTGGGTAAGTTTGAGTAAGTACCAAACACTAAATGTTCCTGCAAGATTTATCCAGCAACTTATTGACAGAGTAAAAATCAATTTATTCTTAAATTGAAAATTGTTCAAAAATGTACGCCAAGAATATTTTGCAAACATTAGCAGATTTTTTTTTTTTTTTTTTTTTTTTTGTAAACAAGAAATTTTTAATATTCCTCATTAAATTAAAAAAACACTAATCTATATATAAAAAATGAAAACATAGAAAATTGTTTTTTATTAGCAAAATAAAAGTAAAATGTTATTAATATTATATTTTATTTGTACATAAAACCATTAAATTGAAAGTTTTACAGTCTCTTTGTTGTATTCAAAGCATTAAGTCGTGTTTCTAGAACAGCTGTTTATGTTTTTTTCTTAACAATAAATAATTAATATTTTTTAAGCATTTCATTTCAAATAAGCATTTGATTTCAAAACGTAAAAAGTACTGGGGTAATAATCACAAATTTAAAATGCCAAGATCTACCAAAACTGCCACTAATAGGTTTCAGATATTTTCTGACTTTGAAGATTAAAAAGTCTCTAGTTTGGAAAACAAGTTCGTTGAGTTGATAACAATCATAATTTTACATTAGTCATCAATCTTATGGGAACAAGATGTAAATATAAAAGAATTTTCATTAGAATTATCTAAGATAGTACCTTATTCTCGGAGTGACTAAAAAAGTCAATTACAACTAAAAACAAAACAAAAACATTCGATATGAAACGAATTCAAAGAATCATTAAATATTGAACTAGTTAATATTAAAGAAATCGTAACCACTCATTTAATTATAGACGATGCTCTATATATGTTAGAGTTATATATCATTGTTGTTCGGTACAGAAACCTTAATCGTAGTTTAAGCGGTCCTACACGATGCCCCAAGTGTACGATGTATGGTCAAACAAACAAATTCTAGATATTTATTTCGAAGCAATTATGATCTAGAAAAATGTAAAACCAAGTACGACAAATTAAAAGTGCTTGCAAATATGCTTAAACATGTATTATAATACAAAATGTTGATTTAATGTTATGCATTGGAATGCTCAGGACATAACCACCACTTCTTTTATAGAATTAGAACAAGTTTTACATCAGAAACAAGTTATAATCCTCATTAATGAGACTTTTTTAAAGCCAAAACACAAGTATTAACTGAAAAACTTTAAAGTTTATAGAAAATATCGTATAGCAGGTGTATTGATAGCTATTAGAAGTACTATTCCCCATGAACGTATTTCAAACTTACCCACACCAAAAATAGAAAACGCCTACCATACAAACTGGAATTGAAGTAAAAACTGTCTTTTTAATCTTCAACTCAGCTCTCAATATTACATCTACTCCCTTAATTCATTTACCCTATTTGGCCAGTCTTCGAGTCTAACACAACCATCAGAAGATCAACTTCTTACAAACTCTAACTTACAATGTTCATAAATTGAGACACATTCAGAACTACTTCATTCAAACCACTCTCCAATATCGTGTTAAATTTTTTAGTTCAGTTGTAGATAAAAATATACAAGTTCCCTTACATAAAAAAAGCCAACTGGAAAGAAATTTGAAGATGGGTAGACAGATAATGATGTAAAAAACAATAGCACGATGTTACAGTGAAAAATTACTCTAGAAATGACATAGGCCTTCTTGAGGACATCGTAAATCAATTTTAAAAATTTGCAATACACCCTCAAAATTTCAAGTTATTCGGGGAAAAAATTTTTTTTGGATAGGTTTTTGTATAAATGTATTTCCAATTCCGTTACTATTTTGTTTAATTTTCTTTTTTAAACTTCTTTGGAAAGTAGATGAAACAGGCTTTTCAACCATAAGAATTTGTTATTTTTTACGTTGTTACATTTACATTGTGTTATATTAACGGAGACAAATATTGAACAAACTCTTTCGAAAATTACTCACACTGTGCACAAAGGTTCACAGAAAATTCCACTTGGTTCTCAAAAAGTTTGGCAAAGAAAACTTTCAAGCATCTTTTTAATCGGGTAAACAAATAAATACAGTCGAAAATTTCAAAGATCAAATAACACTAGTCGGAATTTTTTTTTTTTTTTTTTGTCCACCATCAATCAGGTCGTAATTTTATTCACGCGTACATTTTACAATAATTCAAGTACAGATTGTCCGATTTAGATAAATGAAACACTTAAGGATGCAGACAAAAATTATCTTTAAGTCACTGCCCTACAGTTTCGGAGTTATTCAGAAATCATATTCGCCTAAAATTAAGTGAAAATACTCAGGCAGGCAAAAAAGTTTTTGTACTTTACACAAAAATAAGTCGACTAGATGGAATTTGACGAGCTAAACAATAATCTGCTTTCACTTTTTTTCTATCACGTACTGATTTTTTTATGGGTTACATTAGTAAAACTTGATAACGGCTTGTGCACTTAATTGCAAGTATACTTGAGTATTTTCACTTAACTGTGAATAAAATCAAGATTTGAGCATTAATTTTAATGATACATGACTTATTTTATTCGAAGCACTACCAACTTTATGCTAAAGGTGAAAAACAGAAACATTTTTGGCCAATGGCGTTTTCACTTCTTAAAAGAACTTTTAAGAAAAAGTCTTCAATTTTGAAAGAAAATTTTTATTTTCGGACATTAAAATCTAAATAACTCCGAAAATTTTGATCATTTAAAAAATTATGATAAGGTGTCAATCGTATACACCGTTCTCGAGTTATGGTGAAATATACTCGTGTAATGGCCTTATTATGGGCGAAATATTAGACAGAAGTGATGAAAAAAAACTAAAAACAGATTCGTGTTTAGCACATCAAAATCTATCAAGTCCAACTGTTTGTCTATAAGGAAGGATTTTTTGACGACCAGTGCACAGTGTGCGATTCAAAAAATGAAATTCATATAATTATGGAATTTTGGAACCGCTATTCCGATTTCAATAAAATTTCACATAGTGATAGTAGAGGTATAGGCGAGTTTAAGTTTTGAGCTTCGATGATATAGACATACCGAGGGTGGGTCAACAGGTTCCCAAAAATGGACACCTCGGGTATGAACATTTTTAAAAACGATCCTAATTTTGAATCAATTTCAAAGATTTTTATATTGGAAGATTCTACTAGTTGAGATCTACAAAAAGTATCCTCGTATGCATTTCTTATATCTTTTAGTTTACGATATATTGGCCGAACTTTCAGCCGATTTTTTTATTTTGTTAAAAACAAGTAGCAAAAAATTGCAAAGATAGAATTTTGAAAAAATATTTATGAAATCAAAAATTATAAGCATTTAAATTTGAACTTTCCGTTTTTTTTTGTAAAAAAAAATTGCTCGCATTCTTTTCCTGTTATATACAAATGTTATTAAGTAACATGTACAATGTTTATATATTCTGGAAGAAAAGAAAATTAATAAAATGGATTCTTGCGAGAACCACGGTTTCCTAACAAACAAATTTTACAATTTTAAGCACACTTTTCTTAAAATAAAACAAACTAGTGGAAAATATGTTTACAGAGACATATTTCATAAAGTTGAGTCATAACGGTTTTTGCACATGCTATAAAATATTTAATGAAGAATATTTATCAGATCAGAATAATATATATTACGTTTATACGAGTGATTATTGCAAACAAAAATAACTGCAAATAAATAATTCACTGTACTATACGCAAATTGCACAAAAAATATATTTCTCAATTTGTCATGCCAGATGGGAAAAATGAAACTATTGTCATCGAAAATTCAATGAACGTAAAAAGAAGTGTCAACGCTGTACGTTTTATTTGCAATTAGCTTTACTAATGACGATTATTTTTCGTGAGTTACTAACTTGCAAATATAGTACTAAATCACTGTTTATACAGCAAAATTTTCATATCGCAATTTTTTTAATTGCGAGTAAATGTTGCGTATAAACGTAGTAATATACAATCTTACTATATATTTTTAAAGGTAAAAATTTTTATTATTGAAAATATGGATTTTTTTTAACAAATTTTACAAATTTTATTTTTAAAGTTAGGGGCAAAATCGCAAAAAAGTCAGAGACAAACAGGGTAAGGATGCCAAATATCCTAAGAGTTATCGTCCGATAAGCATGTTAAACTGTCTCGATAAAGTATTCGAAAAAATTATACTAAATATAATACATAAATACATAATGAATATACTGAGAAAAACAATATCCAATAGAGCGTGTAATTTATTTTTAGAAAAGAAGATTCTACGGTACATCAGGTATAACGTATAGCAAATTTTATACCCTATAATTAGAGAATGCATGTCGGGATTTCCCATCCCGGGAAGAAAATTGCGTGAACTTTAATTTTTTAAAAGAAAATTTAGCTAAAATTTCAGTTGGTAAGTTTTTATGTACAATTTATTTGATGATTCAATGGCATGAAGGGATATTGCAAGGAAATTTAATTGTCAACAGATTGAAGTTTAGGTTCGTAAAAAAATGGGCGTGGTCACCCACCTTACCGCCCACCTCCCATATAACGTAAAATTTGAAAAAGTAAATGGTGGGTATATAGATTCGGCCAAGCCGAATATAACATTCTCGCTTGTTTTTTTACATTTTTTTTACTAACTTTATATTTTTTGCCTCACAATTTGTTTCATAACTTTGAAACTATTGATCGCATCAAAAACAGATATTTAAAGATATTGTAAGCCAAAATTTTTGTAAATTTAGTTTAACAAATTCGGACAAGTTGTTTTTGAGTTATGACAACATAAGTGGAAAAATGTCTCAAAAAACTAAAATTTTGTAAAAATGAGCGAATTCACTTAATTATGAATAAATTCGTAAAGAATCAATAGATTTTTATGATCGATATCTCATTTTGTTGCTATTACATGTAACAACGTAACATGTACAAGGTAATAAAACTGAAAAAATTTTGCCCTTTTCTATTTTTCCTGATTTTTTTTTTAACAAAAAAATTTGCTATTTTCACGTAAAAAATATATTTTTGTCTTAATTTTTTCATTATAACTCCGAAACTACTAAGCCGATTTAAGCGCAATATATAAGCGGATTAAAGGTTGTATAAATTTAAATTTTTCTAAATTTATTTTAATAATATCGGACTAACACTTTTTAAGTTATCATTAATTATGTGGAGAAATGTCTAAAAAAATTTATAATTTTACTTAAATTAAAAAAAAAAAAAACTTCTCCATAGAATTTAAAATTTGAACCATATTTGTACTACTGGAACCACAATACATCAAAATTACATACATGTTTTTGAAGCTCATTTTTGCTGTTGACCTGTGTTATACAAAGTTTTCCATATGAAAGATCCTTTGTTGTAAATATTGATAATGAATACTCAAGTCCACGAAATATCCCAGCGGTCGTACATAAATGGTCTGTTTTGTCACCCACACTGTACTCAATATACACGTCTGACTTCAAAATTTTATGATATACTTCCTTCGTCAAACGCTATAATCAAAAATATGAAAAAAATCTCTTACATGCACAGAAGTATTTAAAAAGTGGAAAATCAAAATTTATAAAACTAAAAGACAAGCTATAATATTTCCATTCAACAAATCGCGGAAAAGAATTTCTTCCATAACACTATCTGTTGAAAGTATCTACTTGATACCCTAATATTTGGGAATTGTTATAGACAAAATATTGACCTTTAGATATAATATTCTACAATCATGTTTAAATAGAAGATCAAATCTTAATTGCAAGAATAAGATTTTACCGTACAAGATGTGTACATATAATATCAATTATGACATATGGATACCAAATCTGGTCAAAGAGATGTGATAATATTTACATCAAAATTGCTCAAATTCATTTCCTTAGTCGATTTAAGGATGTCCGTTTGTCCATGTAAATCTTGTAAAGATATCTTGAAGAAATTTTGCACGAATAGTTATTTTGGGACAAGGTCGCAGCCTATTGAAATTAATTATAATCGGTCCATTATTTCACTTAGCGCCCATACAAATGTCCTCCCAGAATAGAACTTAACGCTAATAAATAACTTTAATATAGAAAATAATTTAAAAAAATTTGGCACAGAGAAGTTTTATATTATTATAAATCTCTGTACCAAATTTCGTAAAGATCGGTCCATAATTTACCATAGCTCCTACTTCCGGGAATCGCCCTAAAGTGCACAAAATCTTATAGTTTTTAGTATTATTCTGCATTCGTATATTTTATTTTAGACTTAGTAAAAGTATTGGTCCACAATTGGCCAAAGGTCTAATATAACGATAATATTTGTTGCAACACTTACTTTTAATTAATATCTCAAATTTAGTACTTATTAAAATATAAAATGCTAAACACGAATCTGCTTTCAGTATTTTCCCATCAGATCGCCCTAAATAAGCCGATTACTCGAATATATTTCAGTATAACGTTACGTTGACGAAATTTTGCAAGAATAGTTATTTTGGGACAAGGTCGCAGCCTATTGAAATTAATTATAATCGGTCCATTATTTCACTTAGCGCCCATACAAATGTCCTCCCAGAATAGAGCTTAACGCTAATAAATAACTTTAATATAGAAAATAATTTAAAAAAATTTGGCACAGAGAAGTTTTATATTATTATAAATCTCTGTACCAAATTTCGTAAAGATCGGTCCATAATTTACCATAGCTCCTACTTCCGGGAATCGCCCTAAAGTGCACAAAATCTTATAGTTTTTAGTATTATTCTGCATTCGTATATTTTATTTTAGACTTAGTAAAAGTATTGGTCCACAATTGGCCAAAGGTCTAATATAACGATAATATTTGTTGCAACACTTACTTTTAATTAATATCTCAAATTTAGTACTTACTAAAATATAAAATGCTAAACACGAATCTGCTTTCAGTATTTTCCCATCAGATCGCCCTAAATAAGCCGATTACTCGAATATATTTCAGTATAACGCGAGGACGGTGTGCACGATAGATACAAATGATACACCACTGTATCTACTTATTTGTAGGTATATTGGGTATTTTCACTTAACTGTGAATAAAATCACATCAATTTTGATGATAGATGCCTTATTTCGTTCGCAGCTTTAAGATAAAGATGATAAACTGAAACATTTTTGATGTTTTCATTTATCAAAAGAAATTTTAGTAAAAGAATAATCTTAAATTTTGCATACAATTTTTTTTTTTCATACACTAATTTCGAAATAACTCCGAAACTATTGAGCACATAAAAAAATGATGCTAGGGTGGCTCCGCATCTTTTGGTGTTCACATTGTTCTTGAGTTATGGTGAAATATACTAGAGTAGTGGCCTTATTACGGGCAAAATATTAGACACGCCCATAAAAAAATCCAGACCTGATGAAAAAAACTAAAAACAGATTCATATTGAGCACATCAAAATCATCCAAGTCCAAATATTCGTCTTTGGGGTAGGATCTTTTTTGCCGACCAGTGTAATTTGCGCAAAAAACTACTAGTTTTTGTTTGGTGTAAATGGAATATAACATGCCATCTCTTAAAATGATTTTCAACAGAAAATAAATATTTTTAAAAATGAATTTTTATCTAATTTTTAACATAAATCGAGACAAATATCAATTGTATGTATTTTCGTAATATTTTATTACATTTATTTTTCTAAATTTTTGTAAAATTTGAGTTTTTATATTTTGATTTATATATATTATATGATTATGATATGATATTATGATTTATATATATTTTTATTATATAGATTCGGCCATGCCTAATATAACATTCTCGTTTGTTTCATCTCTTGTTTTGTAAGATATCATAAATTTAATATATTGTCTAATTTTTGCAACTAAATTTTTTCACTTTTTATTTTCGATAAAAGCGCTATCTGAACATTTTATAACAAACATTGAAAATATAATAAGAAAAAATTGTTTTAATTTTGCAAAAATTATTCTTATATGTTATATTAATAAATCGTAGAAGACCGGATTGCAAAAAACTATTGAAAAATTACTGAAACAATTTTTATTTGAATATAAGCCCTCGATATGTATGTTCAACATGTCTTTCAATAAAAATTTTGAATTACAGAGAACTCTCGATAATGTGAACTAATTAATGTCGGGGTAGTTAATATTTGCGAATTTGTTCACATTTTCGATTGTAATTTTTTTTATATATATTACTAAGTTATTCTTTCTAAAAATCATTTCTGCAAGGAATGAAAATGCCAAGATTACTAAAAAAACTTTTTGTAATTTATTTGGAACATAAAAAGTTTTTAAAAATCCATTATACAAAGAGTACATACGTAGTATGTACATAAAAAACAAACAAAATATTACGACAAAAAAATAAATAAAATTTACAATGAAAAAAGATAGGTACATACATATATAATTAAATATGGAAATAATCGGTTATTATTTTCTGTTTTTTCTTTTGTTCGACCAGCTTATTTACCGCCAATTCCCTGATTTTTTTCAATACTTTAATGTCAGTTTGATCGACCATTTGAAATTCAGCCCATTGGACAGCTTCCAACACCAACTCGGTTCCAGGATGCCTCTAGAATAGAAACTCCTTCTTTAAGTGTGATTTTTTTCATCGATTCAAGCAAATCCCCCTCTTTTGCAATAATTGTTGCCAGAAGACTGTTCCTATAATGAAGTTCGGTGATTCTAATTGCATTTTGATCCATTGGCTGGATCAGAGCCGTTACATTTGGAGGCATGAACATAGCTTCTATGGAACCATACTCGGATTTAAGGTCCGATTCTGGTGGATGGGATGGGGCATTATCTATTAGGAGTAAAGCTTTTACTGGTAATCCTTTCTTCGTTAAAAAATCTGTCACCTTAATGAAAAATAAAACAGTAAGAATCCCAATTGAACTATTTTTACATGTTTACTTACCTCTGGCACAAAACAGTTGTGAAACCATTCTTTAAAAATGGAAGAAGTCATCCAAGCAGACTTTGAATTTCTGTAGTTTACGGGGCAGATAAAATTTTTAAAACTGCGAGGATTTTTCGATTTTCTTATTACTAAAAGTTTTATTTTATAAAAATGTTATCCTTTGCTTTTCCATTTTTGCACCTGGAGCGCTTTTCTCCAATGACGTTACATATGTCTTTTGTGGGAGAAGTTTCCAATATAGACCAGACTCATCGGCATTATACAACTGATCATTGGATAAACCCAAATCTTCTATCTTTGCTTTCAATTTAATTTTAAAAGTATTTACGAACTGAGATTGCGCAGAAAGTTTTTCACCGCTTATCTGAAGGAGCCGAATTCCGTATCTCTTTTTAAATTTTTGTAGCCACCCATCGCTAGCATTGAAGTCATTTCCGTTTTCACTTATGTTTTTGTGAATTTGTTTGGCTTTCTCTTTCAACATCAACCCACTTACAGGGAGGTTTTTATTCCGCATGCAAATAAACCACTTATAGAGCGATTTTTCCATTTTTGGAAGCTCTGAAGATCGTAATGTTTTGCGTTTTCCGGGTCCATAAAACGTATTGTTCACACATTTTAAAATATTGTCTTTTTTATTTTTTATTGAACATATCGTTGATTTTGCAACTTTTTACTTAACACTGTAACACTCGATCCTTTTTTTAAATATTCCAAAATTTCGCATTTTTCATTTAAGGATAAAAACTTTCGACTGTTTTTAGACATTACTAATTTTAAAAATAAATTCACGAACCTACCGCAACAAGTTACATAAAGCGACTAGCATTAAATACCTTTAAAATAATGGCATACTATGGTATTTATTAATTCGGGGATTCCCAACATTAAAAATAAATGCTTCTACAAATTAAAGATCTCCAAAAATTAAAAAAAAAAAAATTGTTCACTATTTAGAGCCATTAAACTTTGTTCACTATTTAGAGCGCCCATATAAAAAACTGAGTGTTCACATTAGTGGATAGTTCATTATATTGGATGTTCACATTACCGCGAGTTCACTGTATATGTTTGAACGAACTTTGTCCAGTTTCCACTTAAGGAAAACCAGGGTTTGAGTTTGCTTAACTAATTTCATTGACTTGCTTACTTGCTTAACTAGACTAAACGAAAATAAACAAGCAAAAGCAAATGGTAATAAGAGAAAATAAAACCATTTGCTTCAGTCTGCTATTCTCTTTTTTCTGCTTATGTTGTCATCTAATCAAATGATTTACAAAATACGACTATTGCTTAAAGCTTTAAGTTTTTCATTAACTCTTTTTTGCTTTTGCTTCAGTTTTTTTCGGCTGAAGATCTCTTGCTGAAAACCAACAGTTAAAGCAACATTCAAAAACTTGCATTTGTTTAACACTGGGTCTACACATGATTTTTTTATATCATAATATGTAACAGAGAGTGTCAAATCCGCTCTCTGAGAAAATTATCTCACGTGTAGACTAAAATATTAGTATTATAAGAAATATTATGGGACTGTTGTAATAAGATTTTTCTACACAACTATCTTATAAGATTTACTCTCAAAAAAATACATATATACGAAAGTTTGTTTGTGTGTGTGAGTGTGTATTTTTAAAAGTACTTAAAAACAATGTTTTTATGTAAAATTGTTTTATTTTAATTATTATTCTACATTCAGAAACATATTTTCATCAAAATTGTGCTAAAAAATTTCGAATTTCTGAAATAAAAAGTACATGCTTACTCTGTGACTGAATGAAAATAATGAAATATTATGAGATTTATTACATTGGATCTACACATATTATTTTTCTATCATAATCAGGGTTGTCAGATTTTTTTGAGCCTCTGTCGCCAAAATGTTAATCAGAAAATAGCCAAAATTAAATTTTATATATATTTTTTAAGAAAAACTTAAAAGAACTAAAAAATTTAGTGCTTTAAATTTTATATAATTTTAACATGTAAGTTCAGCATCAACAAAGTCAATGATAATTTCAGTAGCTAATAATAATTATAATAAATAATATAAAATATAATAAAAAAATATTATAGCCTGTTTCTCTAAGTCGAACGAAAGCTTTCTTTCGCCTTCTAAGCGAACGAAAACTGATTTGGGTTTCTCTAACTCACTTCTATGCGAACAATGAGTCGAACGACAAGTCGAAAGAAAACGTAAGTGTTTTCATATAAAATTGGGTTTCTGTATTTCGAACGATAAGAACAAAAATGTCAAAATCAGTCACTTGCTATTTTGCTTTCGACTGGTTGAATTTCTTAAAGAAAAATAAGAAAAATTCTCAGAAGGACATTGCAAATGTTCCTTAATCATGTTTATTATTCATTTTGATGTATTTGGTATCAATTAATTACGATTTTGTGTCTAAAAAATAATTTCTAAAAAAAAATCAAAACAAATTTTTGTTTTTTAATTTTTTTAAATTATTTTATTTTTTCTTGTTTATTTAATTAGTTGTATCTATATTTAAACAATTTAGTAGTATTTTTAATATATTTACGAAAAAATGTTACTCTTAAAGAAAAATAAAACAACAACAAATAGGAAAAGACGTAACTCCATGCGAACGAAAGCGTAGGAAATACAGAAACCCAAATTCGTTCGACTTGCTTTCGATCGCTTAGATTTTCGTTCGACATAGAGAAACAGGCTATTAATTTCAATACACTTTTCTGACATACATAGCTCAATTTAAGGTCAACAGTTTTAAAAATTTATTAAAATTATTATATTTTTTAACAGAATAATTCTAAAATTATATAATCCCAGGAAAAAATTTATTAGTTTTACAAGTTCCAGAACACATGAAAATAGCCTGTACTTGTTTTCCTTAGGCGTTACGACCAAAGATTTTTGTTTGAAATTGTCACCCTCCAGAACTAGTTCTGTGGAAGTGTTAGCTAGCCAGCATCCATTCTATGGAACTGTTCTAGAACTATTTCTTTAATCTATGATTTTTGTTCGAAATTGTCACATTCAGAATTAGTTCTATAGAAGCGTTAGAGAACGGTTTCAGAACCTGTTTTTTTTTTATTTCATTCTAATGGGCTATTTCCTAATTTTGTAAATACTTTTTTTTTATTTTTTGGAATTTTTTAAACAAGTATTTTAAACAATTCTAGGATGTCATTCGAGGACCAGTAATTAGATCTCAGAAGTGATGTAATAGTCATACAGAATTTGATCTTAAGCACTAGTTCTGTAAAACATTCCTTAAACGAATTTAGAATCACAATAAAGTTCTAATCCATTAGTGTCAGAATTGGTTGTAATACCACTTTCTTGCTGCAATTCGTAGACGTTACTTTAAATTTGATAATTTAAAGGTATTTCTGAAAATACGTATGTTGAATTTCAAATTTGAATAAAATGAATATTCATTCGAAAAAAGTGATAATTTCTCAATTTCATATCAAATGTTATTCCTAAATAATTCTTAATCAAAAAATAAATTAATACTTAAAGATAAAAATGAATGGCATGTTCTCAATTTGATACCAAATGCTTTTGTTAAATCAGGCTATATTTAAGAAAATATTGATTATAATTAATTATAAATTTAAGATAAAACCTTTGTATTTAAAATTAATTTTAAAATTGCTAATAAATGTCTTACAATAGTTTTAGAATTTTTACTCTTTTTTTGCTACTTTACTTTATAAGTATGAAGAAATTAATATACATATGTACGTTATTTGTTTAAAAAATACTTTTAATTTTATGTTCAAGCAAAAGGTCTTTGCGACCCTCTAAAAATCTTTATATGGACCCCTTGTTGAGAACCGTGGACCCCCGTTTGAGAACCGCCGTTTTGGATAGAAAAATAGACGTTAACTAGTAAAAAAAAACGTAATAGTTTTACTATGCGAATACCTATTTAATAAAAATTTAAAAATGTTAAAAATCGCCATGTCGCAAAACGGAAAATGCAATCGTCGCGAGCAGTTAAAAATCGCCAAGTTTGGCGAAAAATCGCCACATCTGACAGCCCTGATCATAATATGTAACAGAGTGTGTCAAATTCGCTCTCAGAAGAGAGTAAACACTTTGTTTATATTATGTTAAATCTTAACACTGGGTCTCCACATGATTTTTTATCATAATATGTAACAGAGAGTGTAAAATCCGCTCTCTGAGAGAATTATCTCACGTGTAGAAATATTATGAGACTGTTGTGATAAGATTTTTCTACAAAACTATCTTATAATATTTACTCTCAAAAAAGTACACATATACGAAAGTTTGCTTGTGTGTGTGAATGTGTATTTTTAAAAGTACTTAAAAACAATTTTTTTTTTTTTTTTTTTGTAAAATTGTTTTATTTTAATGGTTATTCTACATGCGGAAACATATTTTCATTAAAATTGTGCTAAAAAATCTCGAATTTCTTAATTAAAAGGTACATGTTTACTGTGTGACTGAATGAAAATAATGAAATATTATGAGATTTATTAGAATACATTTACCCCTTGTTTAAGATTTAACATAATATAAACAAAATGTTTGCTCTCTTCTGAGAACGAATTTGACACTCTCTGTTACATGTTATGATCATGTGTAGATCCAGTGTAAACAAGGGGTAAATGTATTCTAATAAATCTCATAATATTTATTTTTTTTTTCATTCAGTTACAGAGTAAACATGTACATTTTATTTAAGAAATTCGAAATTTTTTAGCACAATTTTAATGAAATATGTTTCTAAATGTAGATTTGACACTCTCTGTTAGAATACATTTACCCCTTGTTTAAGATTTAACATATGTAATATAAACAAATTGTTTATTCTCTTCTGCCGGCGTTATCTTACATATTATATCAACGTGGAGACAGTATGTAAAAGCAGTAAGCAAGCAAACATTAACAACTATATCGTTTTTGCTTACGTGTTTTTTTTTTAACAAACAGTAAACAGATGTGCATTTCTTTTGAATATTGGTAGTGAATTTGGTTTTCCCGTGTTACAAATTCCCCTTATCATAAAGCTTATATTCTAGGAAAAATTATACATGTAAATCAGGGAAAATAGAGCACACGTGCGGATGATCTCTTAATTTTGTCACATCCATATGCTCTTACATGAGGAGAAGAGAATAATTATTTATTAATTTTTTATATTTTTAATACTTTTTTAAGCAAATTGTTTTAATATTCAATTATAGTTTTTATTACAGACCATAAATTGTTTAAGAGAAACAGATATTATTAAATTATAAGCTTAAAAATTGTTTCCGTGCATAAGCAGCAGGAGAGTTATACAGACCATACACAAATACAGAATGTGAAATTTAAGATCGCCGATTTCTGCTTTAAAGCAATAGTCTTATTTTGGAAATCATTACTTAGCTGACAGTAGGGTTTGCATATAATCGCAATTTCTTATAATCGCGATTATCGATTAAAAATGAAGCGATTAATTGCGATTATCGATTAATCGCTCTTTTTTTACTCCATATTTTTATTTAAAACAAAAATACAATTCAATACGTAACAAAAAGAATAATAACACTTAATCTAATGAGAAAACAATTAAAAAATATAATTAATTAATAGTATTAAGGTAATAACATTTTAGAAAAACCAATGCATTTAATGATTGGTCACCTAAACGTGATCGTATTTTTGTACAAAAGTTGCCCGTCATAGAAAACGCTCTCTCGCATTCTGTTGAGGATTTCTTTGTAAAGTAATCAAATATATCAAAATTTCATTTTTTATAGAAAATTAAAAAAAAAAAAAATAACTATTTTGCATACAGTTTTCAAGCAATCATTTATATTTTGGTTATATTTGGTTATATTGAACGCTGCACCATCTAAAGTACAAGCTACTACATATGTTTTTTTTAAATATTATTCCCAACTCTTCTAAATGGGCCTCTATTATGCTGCACATTTTAATGAAATCATATGTACTATCCCTAAGTTAAGAAAATTTCCATAAGTTTTGTGTATATTCAAATTAAAATATTTTCTTCCACGAACACTACTCCACTTGTCTAAAGTAAGACTAAATTTTTCATTATTATTTAGTTCATTAGAGAATATCAACAATCTCTGATAAAACTGGAGTTTGTTATTACACATAATCGCAGCTATTATTATGCGATTACGATTAAATGGTGCGATTAATTGCGATTACGATTATAATCGACTTGCAAACCCTAATTAAATATTTCTATATTTAAGGCATTTCTTATCGCTAAAACTCTATTCCGGAAGGACATTGTATGGGGGCTAGGTGAAACAATGGACCGATCATAACCAATTTCAATAGGCTTGTGCAAAAATAATTACTCCTGCCAAATTTCATCATAATATCTCTAAAATTGCGACCTGTACCTTCAAGCCAGCCAGCGGACCAGACGGACGGACTAACATCGTTAAATCGATTCAGAAAGTGATTCTGAGTCGATCGGTATACATACATGTCGCAATTATGAACCAAAATTAATAAAATTTGGTACACAGGTTTCTTTTGGTCCAGGGACGAAGCCTATTGAAATTGGTTATGATCGGTCCATTATTTCACCAAATGTCCTCCCTTAAATATAGCAATATTTTAATAAAATTTGGCACATATAAGTTTCATATAAATCTAAATAAGTGTGCCGGTTTTTAAAAAGATCGGTCCATAATTACCCATAGCTCCCATATAAACCCCTTTTTAGAAAATCACTTTAACGACCATAAATCCTATATAAATGTTAGTATCAAGTTAATATTCGACACAAATAAGTTTTATATAAACATAAATGATAATACCAAATTTTACAATGATTGGTCCATAATTTACCATAGCTCCCACATAAGGCCCTTTTCGGGAATCATCCAAAAGTGAATAAATTCATATAAATGTCAGCACCAACGTAATATTCTGTAATTGTATGTCATATTTTACACTTACGAGTATCGGTCCACATTTGACTCCAAGTCTAATAAAAGACCCCTCCCCGAATTACACTGTACACAATGGTGTAGGGTATCATATGGTCGGGCTTGACCGACTATATCTTTTTCTCTCGTTTTAGTATATGGTTATGCTTTAACTCTTGGTTAAAATTTGATAAGTTAACAGCTCTATGATGTTTTACTTTAATTCTTTGAAATATTATTGTTAAATATTTGTTTATTTAGTTAAAATTATTTGAATATCAGTTACTAAGTTAAAAATTCGAATTTTAAAAAAATTTTTATTTGGTTCATTTTTAAGCAATTTCATGAATCTAATATAAACTCAATAATCCGAATTATTCGTTAATCTGGACTAAATAATAAAAATTTATACAACAAGAAATGTTATAAATTTCTTACATTAGTGTATTTTAGTTGAATTCCTTCATTTTCATGTAACGTTCCAAAAATTCTTCAGTAAAATAAGTACAAACTGTTCTTCTTAAATAAAAAATTTCAATTATGAAATTTTATTAGACAAAAAAATTTAACTTGATACTCTAAGCGTTTCAAATATTAAGTAAAAGATATATTTTAATAGTTTTTTTAAACAAAATTAGTCCTGAAAAAAGCATTGTTAATTCGACAACCCGTGTTGGGGTTTGCAATAATAATCCAAATTTTCGAGTTTATACTGCATATGGTTTTTAATAACAAATGATATTTAAAAACTCAAATTTTGAAAAAAAAAAAAATTAAAAACTATTTTTGAAAAAAACGGCGATTTTTGTTTCCATGAAGATTTCTTTTGTACACAAATTTTGTATTTGTCTTTAATTAAATAAAAAATATTTCAAAAAAATCGAGTGAAACTAAAAAAATTCCCCAAGGTTGGTCAAAAAGTAAAATATGTATCCAATATCTCTTAAACTAAAAAAGATAATCGACTAACAGAATCTACTCTTAAATAGGTTAAAATATAACGAATCAGGTTCGTTTTTAATATTTTTATTATTTAAAATGTGTTTTATAAATAACAAATTAGAGGTCCACAAGGAAATATTAACTGTGTTCGCCTAATATGTGATAATTATCACAAAATATTGCTTGAAGTTGCTAAATCGCGTTCGTTTACTTTAAAAATCTTGCAAGTGAGAGCAAGAGAAATACAATACTTAATAGATCTTTGATAAAGAAATTGATGAAAGCTGCTGTTTGTTTTTTCATCAACAAAACATATGATCATTTGTTTACAAATTAAAATAAAAAGAAAAACAAAATTTAAGAACTCAAATTCTGCGAAAATTTAAAAAAATAAATGTTACAAAATACGCATAAACTTACAATTTGTATTTGTTTAGTTAGTATTAACAAGTTTTATTTTCTGTTACAATTCATTTTAAGAGATGTCATGTTAGCGTCTTAAGTTAAGTATTTTCATCTTTTTTTAGTGTTTTGGTTAAAAATTGTATTTTACTTTTATTTTGCTTTAAAAAAAATTCTATTTTTTTTTTTTTTAGTTTTTTGTTGATAAATTAGCTTATTTTTAATTTAATGAGGAAACTTTTTGTTTACAAGCTAAAACCTGCAAAGGTTTGTAAAATACATATATTAATATTAGTTAAATCAATTTGTAAAGGAAAAGTGTTGCCGTAAGTAGGTCATTATTATTTTATATTTTATTCAGAAAAAAACTTTCTTTTCGACTTTTTTCGTCTCAAATAGGGAAAATGTTCATTTTCTATGGATTAAGTTCCAGAAATTTTTGTAAATACATATGTATGTATGCTTGTAAATTAGTTTACCTTATAGACACCAATATCATAGCAAATATTAAATATTTGCCCAGCAGAGGCACTACTAATGATGTGGGCGGTATAATTTCTACTACTAGTAAAAAGAACACGTGGAGACTAATAAGAATTGAAATGGATAGTGTAACCTGTTGAAGAAAATAATTTTATTTGTTTATTAAAAAATATTAATTTAATATGATTAATAAATAGTACATACCTTCTCCCCACTGTCCGATGGCAGATAAAATGTAAGGACTGTAAGGAAAGAAATCCCCATACATGGAATTATAATGTTTACGGTATAGAATAGAGTTTTACGACGCATAGTTATATTAAATGTTATATCTAGGTAGGGTTCGTCGCAGCATGTGTAAAATTTTTCATTTCTATAAAAATTGAATAAAATTACAAGAAATATATATTTGTGTAAGAATGTATGTATATTACAGTGCCTTGATTTGTATGGGAACAAAAAAAGTTGCACATGTACCCTCCTAAAATTAAAGCTTGATATGTTTTAACCTAATTCCCAAAATATTTCGGTTTAATTATTTAATTTACGTGAGCTAGACCATTTTTAAAATACCTCCAAAAATATGGTTTTTGATCAACAGTATACACAGTTTTTAACTTTTGAGTGATTCCATATCAAAACGGACAAAAAACAGACATTTTCGGATTTGATATCTCCGATTTCACTGAAATCCACTACAGATATTTAGTGTTGCAAATGTGGCTCAAAATTCAATTTTTCTGAGTAAAGAATCCTCCCGATCCAAAAATATGATGTTTCAAAAATCAAAAAGCGGTGGAATTTTTCCAAAAGCAATCACACTTTATTGCTCATAACTTCTAAAATATACATTGTACAATTCTTATTTTTAATTCATTTAATAGAAAAACTACAAGTAAAACATGTATATACTTCGAAAGTTCAAAGGTCAAATTCGATAATATAAAGATTAAAGCTTAATATCTCAAAAAACGGTATTTTAAAATTCATATATTGATAACGGAAGCCTTCTCTATTTTTGTGACAAATTTCAAGTTGGAGCCTCTATTGGTTTAGAAGTTATGAAGCAAAATGCAGAAAAAAATAAATTTTTTTGTATGTAAAATTTAAAATATTTACAAAAATTATTTTGAAATTATTTTTTTTATGAGCATATATTTAAAAAATAATAAAATTTTATATACAAAATTTGACTTAAGTTTATATTTTGTTACATAACTTCTGAACTAAATGAGTGTCCAACATGAAATTTTGCACACAAATGAAGTAAAGTTGTGTTAATATTATATTTTTTTTTTTAGCATTTTAAAAATAACGTTTTTGGAGATATAATGGTTTATTTTTAGTAAGTCTAATTTTGACCTTTGAACTTTCGATCTAAAGTAACACACTATATATAATTTTTAAGGCAATGTCCCTGTTTTTAAAATTATACTAAAATTAAATTTTTATTTTCTATAGTTTAGGAGTTATTAATTATTGGATTTTAGTTTTGTTCATAACTCCTAAAATAAATAAGGCTCCAACTTCAAATTTTATATCCATATGGAGAAAAGTTATGTCAACAATATATAATTTGTTAAGAATTTTAAAAATACCGGTTTTTGAGATATAATAGTTTGAATTTTTTATCTCCATCTTTGACTTTTGAACTTTTTATGTAAAAAACTTTGTATATATCGTTACGAAGGTAATATCTATGTCTTTAATATGCAACAACAACTAGAGATCTACCTCGTATATTAAAGAAGTTATTAGAAGTTAAATAGGTATTCATTTGAAAAGTTTTTAACATTTTTTCGTTTTTTAAACCGTCATATTTCCGGACCGAAAAGAAATGTTGGTCTGAAATTTCATGTTTTCGGAAACACTTCCAATGGTCAATGCTTGTAATGAATTTAATTGAAATCGGAGATGTCAAATCCGATTGCTGTCCGTTTTCACATGGAATCACTCTTGTTGTCAAAAAAATTACAACATATGATAGAAAAACGATGTATACCACATATTGAATAAAAAATAATTTAAAATTTGTTTTCATTTTCAATGATTTTATTTAAAATAGTATTTTTTTTGAACATTTGGACATTTTTCATCGTAAATTATATCATTGGAAAGCTCTCATTCAGTACTATTTACATGTGCATTCATTTAACCCTTTAGTTGCACAAATAATATTTTGGGATTTCCGGTCCATAATTGGTTGTTAATTTTTATACCAAATAAATGGTTAGTTAAGGACATACATATCGTCAAAAGCATAAATTTATCAAAAAATCGGTTAATTGGTGTAAAATGGCGGTTAAATTAAAAAAAACTACTTTTTATTCGATTATTGTCGCGGTTATAAAATGAACTTATTATGTTTTTCAAAAATTTATCAATTTTTAAGATTTTTAAGTGCTTTCATGCGATTTATTTGCAAAAATTGCAAATTTAAGCTTTTGGGAACTAAATGCATAAAATTGACCCTCTAGCTCTTAATGGGTTAATTACGTGTTATCTTCAGTAGTAGCAGAATAGAACATTCCTATGGTACATTAAATCCTAATATATTTTGAAAAATGTCCGAAATATATATAATTATATGTTTGAATAATGAAAATTTATAAAAACAACAATTTTAGTAAAATCTTAATATTCCGCGACTGAAAGGAGACATAATAATTATTTAAATGAATATTGAAGGTCGTTGTATGCATCTATTATAATTTTAAGTTAATTTTCTTATAACTAAAATATTGATAATAATATTGAAATAAATACGTATTTTAGAGGTGTTTTAAAAATGGTCCGGCTCACGTAAATCTTAACATTGGGATGTTATATTTTGGGATTCATATAAGAACATACTAATCTTCATTTTTAGAGGGATATATTTGCAACTTTTTTTTCGTGAAGCACTTTAATGTACATGCTTTTTTAGGACTCACCTTACAGCTGGTACTTCCAATATGTCCCATTCGACAGACATATAAAACTCTGAAAGATCTACTCCCACATCGACGATATTACTTCCTTGTTGTTCATCCATATGTCTTAGATCAACCTTATTTTTTCACATTTTGTTTGATAGCATTCAGTGATTGTTTGTTGATTGTAAAAATATCGACAATTAAATAAAACATTATTGTAGTTGTTAACAATATTAGATAATATCAAGTTTTTACAGTCGTTGTACATTGTAAAATTTAAGCCGTACTTTGAGGTTAACAACAAAAAATATTAATAAGTAAATAAATAGTTAATCTGATTGATAATAAACAGCATGCACTTGTTATATACATACATATATATTAAAAATAAAATAATGTTTAACGTTATTTTAAATATGATTATAACGTTCATAATGCAAAAATTTTAATAATTTTGGTAATGTAAGAGATTTAAAAAATAAACATAATTATATCGCATATAATAACTAGACAACATTCACAAATACATTCATATGTAATAACAAGGGATGCACATAGCATGTTGTATGAATTTATTCATGTAAATATGTGCGTTTATAAATTTGTATTACTTATGGATGTGTAATATTTATGGATGATAGTGTATTCATTTCTACAGATTTATATGTTCGCATTAGTTAAACCAAACCCTATAAAAATAAGAATTTAAACGCCTAGTAACGTAAAAACTAAATTTATTTAGTATTAAGTATATGCATAGTAGTACTTATGTGTACTAAGGTACATAAAAGCGTCAAAAATAAATTAATCAGTCATTTTTTTCACTGCACTTAAAAGTATTTTAATATTAAAAAAAAGTTGCTCTTTTAAATCAACAAACATACAAACTAAAAAATACTACTAATAACAAAGAAAACATAAGAATCAAATCCATCTGAAACTATGAATATGGGATTTAAAGATTGAATAGGGCTGTAATTCAAAAACACTTAAATATGATTTACAAACCACTATTAAGCAAAATTTTATAAAACTTTCCTCAAAGTCACACCGATGATATGTTTTTTTAATTTAATGCCATTTAAACAAAAAAAAAAAAAACATCATCGATTTTTTTCTATCTCATTTTTGACTTCAAGAAAGTGTGGCTCACATACATATATGCAATGGAAAAACTTTGAAACCAGAAAGACATTTCGAGACTAATGGCAGTTAACTATGCTATGTAATTTTAATCGTCTTCTTTTCAATGGGCACCGTGTTAGATGAAATATCGCGGAAAGGAAATAATAGTCCTTCATTTCGCGTTAAATTTGGACATTCATATAGTTAGTGTTTATAAAAAACCGACTTTTCGAAAAACCGGTTTGACGGTTAACCGAAAATTGGGTAAAATTAAAAAACCGGTTTTTCGATTAACCGTCTACTAAAAAACCGGTTAATCGACACTTTAATAATTGCTCTAATTTGAAGCTTAATAAAAATATTTTTGGCTAAAAAAAGTGTTTTTCAACTTATTGGTTTAACCATGCACCAAATAATAAACAGTGCTCTGCAGTGTTCTTTATAAATTGCGATTGATTTACATCGAAAATTTATAATACTTTTTTCAGCCTTTAGACTAGTTTTAATATAATTTATAAAAACAACTTTTTTTAGCATCTTTTAGCACAGTTTTTGAAGCTTTATAATGCTCTAAAATTATTCTAGAATTTTTTCAGTTTTTTTTTTTATTTTATTTTTTTATTTTTCATTTTTCTAGGTTAAAAATAAAATTAAATTATACTTTATATTATGATTTATATTTAACGCTTTTAAAGTTTTTCTCTCAAAAAAAAAAAAAAAAAATTATAAAAAAATGTAATAAAAATATCTTCATAAAATTGGAAAAATAATTAACATTTTTTCTGCTGAAAAGAGATTTGTTTTTAATTTTTAGAAGATTATTAATCATTTAAAAGTAAATTTTCAGCACTTATTTAGTTCTACTTTTGAAGTCTTTATTACTATTATCCCATATAAAATCTTATTTTTTTCTTAAGCCATACATTAATAGGTATAATGTTACATATTTTCTTCTTTTGGAAAATTTCATTCACATGAAATTAAAGTTTTTGTAAATGGAATACTTAATTATCTATATGATTTATTATACATACATTTTTAAAACCACAAGTAAATAGATCTATCACATGACTACTTGTTAACTCAAACAGCATGTATTTTTAGTAGTTTCAACATATTTTCTTATATTTTAAATTCAGAAAAAAGCAATTAAGAACAAAATTTAGTGATATTTTTAGCAAATTTTTGAAACCGGGTAAACCGGTTAACCGAAATTGAATATTTCAAATTAACCGGTTCGCAAATAACCGAAATTGGAATCTGGTAAAAAAAAAAATTTATGTGGAAAAAATTGATTTCCCTAATGTGAACACGAAATATTTTTACAAACCAAATAAGAAAGGAGTTGAGCTTGTGGTTAAACAAAAATATTTGCCCTAAGTCAAAAATGTGACAATTGTGAACATTGTATGAATACAAGATTTTTTGAGCGATTTTTTTTTATCTTACAAAAGAAATGTAAGAACCCGGTCGACTTTACCCTCTGGCAAAAAAATAACAAAAAAAGAAAAAAAAAACAGTGTTGTATTGTGAAAAAGGCCTGTTATGTAAATGTTGTGAAGTGGAAAAATTGTGGTTATTTTGTATAATAATAAATAATTTATTAAAATACATATATTTTTTGAAAACAAATTTAATTAATGTACCTTATAAATTTTTAAATTGATAATAGTTAGCATTTTTTCATTTATTATTGTAAATTTATCTAAAATAAGTAAACAGCATTTTCACCTTATATATAAAAATACTACAATAACGACCTTGACGTCCAAATATTCCGTTTTTTCCTTTCCTGGAAAGTTGTGTTTTTCAATATAGAGGGTATTGAATATAGATCCTTGATAGACTTTCCTCAGAACATTTAAATTCACATCTGCTAATAATAATACATATGGGCAACTATAAAAAAAAAAAAAAATTTAACCTGGCTGAAACTGACTTAAATCCTTAATTAGTTTTGTGGTAATGATATCTTATTGGTTACAGATCTGAACTCACAAGTCTTGAAACTAATAAAGTGCAAAATTTTAGCACAATAGGTTTCCTTTTCTAATCATGATTGTTGTTCAAAGTTCAAGAATATAGAAAAACTGATAAAAACTACTTAAGTTTTTACCATTCTTCTACAATTTTTGTACGCGCGTTTATACTTTTTGATCTAACTCTATCATAAGTAAACTAATTGGACTTTGTACATAAATTCTGCACCATCTTTGATGTTGTGCAGACTTTCAACAACTAAATACAGGGTAGTAAAGTTATGATGACAAAATTTTTTAGTTTTTTAAATTTTAAATTTTTTTGCGCGGTCTGTGCGCTCCTTCACCGAATACAAAATTTGGGATAGGGATTGATACTTGTTGTAATTATGCGTATTTAGCGCTATATCTTGCTGCTGTGCCCGAAATAGTCAACGTTGTAGATAGTCTCAAAGTTTGGAAAACAAGACCGAAAATTTCAAAAAGTCAGTTTTTCGCAAGGCACATTCACATTTTCATATGGAATTGCTTGGATTACTGCGTGAACTTAGTTTTTTGTCATTTTACATAACAAAATCGGAGGAGCATTAAAAATAAATTTAAAACAAGAATTTTATGGACTTTTTAAAAATTATGGAAAAATTGCTTTTTGTTTTTCTATTTTTATGCAGAAAATTGTAATTTAAACAAATATTGGATATATAGATATAAGAGCGGCGATAAATATATTTGATTGGGATCATAAATTTAATTAAAATGTTGTTTATAGTTGAAAACGGGACACTTTTGTCAAAAAACATTTCGCTAAGGCACATCGTGTGGACAGCATGAAATTAACTATAATTGACATAATTAGTAGGTGTTTGTTATGCTTCTTAAAAATTCGGAGGCGCATAAAAAAATTTTGAGAAATAAAAATTTTATGGACCAAAAAATATTTACTTGTGTTAAAAAAGGATCACAATATTAAAAATCATTTCTATGGAGAAATAACTTAGATTCGATCCAAATTTTTCACAAAATCTTTAAAAATCGCGATTTTTATTGAAAAGAAAATTTTTAAAATTTTACTAGGAAACCTTAAAATATGCAGCACTAATACCATCAAACATTGAAAATATCATAAATTTTATTTGAATAACTCAGTAGGTTTTGATATTATGTCTAATTTTGACCAGAATTGTACATAAACTTCTATTTTGTAAAAATTTTTATGTGTTCAACTTTAAACCGCCATAACTTTCGCGCTCCTCACATGAAATGATTAACGCGAACTGATTCTACATGCATTCGAGTCACTTTATATTTATACAAAAGGATTTTAATGTGCCAGCGAAAAAAATCATATTTGTTTGAAGGGCTAAAATCAAAAATTTTTGATAATTACCCATATACCTTATAGGTTAATATTAAAGTAACGTGCAATATCACATTAATGAAAAATATCCAAAATTGTTGCTCATAATAGTATACAGTTTTGCCAGTTTATCCTTTCTAAGGCTAAATCTAGCCTTTTTGTTTTGCTTTTAGCCTCAAAATTTAAGTTTTAGCTTCTAGCCTTTTTTGATTTTAAAAATTGCCTTAAAAAGGTTAACATTTTAGTATTTCAGCAAAGAAGAAATAATTTATTATTTGCTTTAGTTATTACAGAAACATCTATTTAAGTATTTTTGTATATTATTTCGCATATAAATAAAATCGAGATTATTTTATTTTCCAAAAATGTTCACCTGCGTCGCTTTATTCTTCAAATCATATAAGGACTTTAATTAATTAATATAATTTTTCTTAACATAAATAACATATGTAATTAAAAAAATATATATGTATGTAAAATCGAGAAATCACCTATTTGGAAATTATTAATCAAAAAGGAATTATAATTCAAAAATTACGAAAAATTATTTCAAAACATTGGGTTATTTTTCATTTGAAATATAACACAAAAATATATTGTAATTTTGATTGAGTCATTTAGCTGGGAGCGGTTAGCTTTTTTCTGGGTCTTATTTTTTGGGGCATTTAGCCTTTGACCTTTTTTAAAGTACAATTTAGCCTCTTTTTTTTCTCATCTCCTAGCAACACTGATAGTAGATCAGAGATGCGCAATTTGCAATTTTCTTAACTCGCGAGGTTAGACTACAAATTCTGCTTACGCAACGTTGCTTCACTAGGGTGATCGACGCGGTTTTCCAACCGGTTTTTTCAGTCAATGTGCTGTCGGTTTTTTCAAAATGTTCATTTTTCGAATGTCGAATAGACCGTTTTTTTTAAACACAAAAAACCGGTTTTAAAAATAGCATTTTATTTCAGAAAACATGTACTAAATAGTGATAGTGATATTTGAAAATTTAGGAATAACTTTTTAAATATTCATAAAGACTGATTTCTTATGTTTTTAAAATATAGTTTAAGTCTAAATTGGAATTTATTCTGTAATATTAAACAAATAAATAATTAATAATTATCCTGAATGACCCAATTTAATTTTTTTGATCCAATATCTCCTTTATTTTTTAAAGGTGTTGTGTTAAAAAAGTTTCATCTGCAGAATCGTTTCAATTGAGACTTAATTAATATACTATCTCCATATTAAGCCATGGTTTCTGTTTATGCTAACTAAAATTTAGATGATTTTTTCTAGTCATCTAGATATATAATTTGCTTAGCATTTTTTCTCTTTCCAGAGCTTTCTAAAGCTACCAAACGACGTAGAAAATTAAAATTTGGCTTAATTATAAAACTTTTTGTCCAACAAATCCTAAGGGAGCCATATTTTGAAATTTTTATCAGGGAGCGGATATAAGAGGATTTATGTGTCTTTTTCTAAGAATTTTTTCTCTTTCCAGAGCTTTCTAAAGCTTCCAGAAGACATAGAAAATTAAAATTCAGCTTAATTATAACCCTATTCGTCCTACAAATCATAACGGAGCCAGATTTTGAAATCTCTATCAAGGAGCGAAAATACGTGGAATTTATATATATAGATTTATCTTTTCTAAGCAATGTTTCCTTTCCAGAGCTTTCTGAAGCTCCCAGACGACGTAAGAAACTAAGAATCGGCATACTTATAAAACTATTCGTTGAACAAATTCTAACAGTGCCAGATGTTTCTATCAGGGACCAAAAGTCTGTTTTGGTATTAAGAACTTTTGATTTGCTATACTTATTGTTTGGTCTCTAAATCCTATAAAAAACTAATTCTGTATTTCGGCCAGGGAGCGCATTTACGACGATTTTTTTATTTTTAAATTACGAATTTAAAACTTTAATCAATATAATTACAATAAATTTGAACGGCTTCAAATAATTGACTTCGATTATGGAGAGGAAGGTGTCTAAATGTTGTTCATATTTTTTTCTTTTAATTTTCGGATTTGTTTGTGCATATTTTCATTATTATATTATTTTTCCTGACATTGTTAGGCTTTTACGCTTGTATTTAATAAATTTTAACTTAATTATAAGAATTGATTTTGTTAAAGAAATGTAGTGTTTTGATATAAATATTAACTTCTGCAAAAAACCGGTTAACCGGTTTTTTCTGAATTTCAAAAAGTGCAACCGGTTTTTTTAAAATACCAACTATTCGACCTCTTCGAAAACCGGTTTCTCAAAAAAGTCGAATAATCGATCACCCTATGCTTCACACGTGCGCTATAAACTACTTCATTCGACTGCTGCTCTCTTATCATTTTAGCACTTGTTTACGTACCGTCTATACTAGCCTTTTTCTTGTTCGCACAAGAACAAAACGTCGGCAGAGCAACACACATAATTTTTTCCCTTTTGTTTTCAGTGTGCAGAACATTTGTCGAACAAATCATAATTTTTTGTTTGCCGTCAGTGTCACTTCGATACTTTTACATGCAGCGCCTCTTCTTCTGTATACAAAATGACGTTTGATGGCAGACATCGTTGCTCGAACAATTGTGCGAACAACGGTGTGCGGACAAGAACAAAACATGAACAACTTGGGTCTACACTATCCAAATGCATGTGCGCACAACATTTTGTTCAATGTGCGAGCATGAAAAAGGCTCGTGTGGACGGCAAATTAAGCAAGACCTTACTATGCAACCAAAGTATAATTATAAAGTATACTCGTAAGAACAGCTGTTTTAAAATTTTTTCATTGGCAAACCTCTCGGAACTGTCAAATTATTTTTGTATTCATATGTAAAATTTGTTTCGAGTTTTTTTATTCTTCCACTCCTTCATTCTCTCATTTTTTTGTTCAAAGCATTTTTACAATATGTGCAGTAGTTTTACACTAACAAAATACAATTTTTGTTTTTGTAGATGTGCGAGCACTTTCTAATTACGCTATGTACGCAACTTTAAAAAAAATACACTAAGCAAAATGTTTGATTAAAAGTGGGAAACTGATTTCTTTTTATACAATTAATATTTACCATCATACCTTACTCTTTTTCTACAGGTCTATTTGAACAAAATTACTAGAAAAAAAATTTCCTTAAGAAAAAATAAAGTCGTCAATAACAAAAATTAAGGTTAACATATGTTTCGTTGTTTGGGCGCTTACTTTCTACAATTGAAGAACTTTTCCAGTGTAAAATTGAGCTGCGTTCATTAAATTTCGTTTTTTGCTGCTTCACACACACAAGTGCAAATGTATAGTAGTGTGTGCATCACTGTAGTAGATATATAGAGTTTATATGCTCCTCTTACTGTCAATTAAAAATATTGCGATATGAAAATTTTCACGTATAAGAGCCCAAAAAAAATCTTCATATACAAAAATAATCTGCTTTGTTGTGTTTGGGCTCTAAACGGTGAGTTGATATTTTATTTGCGAGTTAGTAATTCACGACTACTAATCGTGATTAGTGAAACTAATGGCAAATAAAGCGTACGGCGTTGACAGTTCCTATTACGTTTATAGAATTTTCGATGATAATTGTTGTATTTTTCCCATTTGGCATGACAAATAAGGAAATACATTTATTTGTGCAATTTGGTTATAAACAGTAATTTTTTTATCATACATATTACATCAAATTCTATTACTGTTTTTTTATTGCTTTTACGTAATAGGGATTATAATATTTTCAACCAAAATAAAATTGTTCATTTATTTTGGTTGAAAATATTATAAGAAATAGTATTCTGACATAGAAAATTAAAAGAAAAATAGAAAATGGGAAGAGAAAATATGGAAAGTCGTTGCTTGAAATAGCAAATAGGGGTTTAATGATAGAAACTCGTGGTACACCTCATGATATAAGCCCAGAAAACGATAGGAAGATTATTGTATTAGAAAAAAAAAAAAAAAAAACACCTTCATTTCCTTAAAGGCTTTCTCAGCTGAAATTTTTCATGAAAAAACAATTCGTCTTCGTCATGTGCAAGACAAATTTTCGGGAAGAATTGCCAGAAAAATTTCATTCAAACGGTTTCAATTTTTTGAAGTCCCTTTAAAAAAAAAAAAAAAAATTACGAATTTTTATGCTGAAGAAATAAACACAATCCAAGTCCTAAATCGACCGATAGTCCATAAGCAACCGACTTATTGGCAAATTTTTTTTTTATTTATGTAATTCCTGCTTTTCTTATAGTTGTTGTTTTCATGGGTACTGAAAAACAACTTTTCTAAACCAAAACAAGTTTTTTTTTTTTTTTTTTGACATCAAAATTAAGCAAAACAAGCGAGAATGTTATATTCGACTTGACCGAATCTATAAAATTTTACCTTATATGAGAGGTGGGCATAAATGGGCATTAAATGATTTTTTCGACATGTTTGACACGGAACGACAAAGTCGATATACCTCCAATGTTTTTGATGGTGGGTATAAAAAAAACATTATTCCTCAAAATGAGCGGCAGTAAAATTACAATAGCAAAAATTTCTTAATACAGAAATTGGCTTTTAGATATTCATATCCCACTTATCATGCCTTGAACGTTTTCAAAACTTGGTCTTATAATAAAATTTATAATACAATTTAGTACTTAGCACTTGCTCTTATAGTAATTTCATATGTAATGGCAAACTGCGCAATTGTGCCATAAATCTCATCAATGAGCTTTATTAACTTTTTGTGACAGATTTTCGCAAATTTCATTTTAAAATTATTCTATTTTCATTCTCAGTTTATATAAATTAAATTTGGATATGCGGATAAGCAATATAAAGCTTTATTCACAAACCATTTTTTTTACAGGTATGAAAAGGGGATGGTCGTTTAAAATTTTATTACGGATATGATAAATTCATACTTAATAAATATCAAAAAAGTTTTAGCGTAAAATATAGTTCGAAGTTTTCAAATGATATATGTCGTAAAAATCGGTAGAAGAAGATATATAGGCAATTTTCCTTACGAATAACGAAACAATTTTTATTGTTGGGTCATATAAAAAGGTTTTTTTTACCATTATTATATATGACATCTGTTAATTTTCGGATAGCTCCATAATTCCATCGTTGTGAAACTTCTGTGTTTTATCGGCGACAAACTTGGCCAAGTGATTTTTTGCGGCGAAAGTTTTCTTTAACAGAATTTCGTCCATGACGGACAGACTAAAATCACCTATTTCGGATGGAAATTTGTGTGCCATGTTAGTTCGCAATCTCAGATATGAGATTAGACATGAACTTATTCATATTGATATTTTCAACGTAGCGCAACTTCGTCATGAAATAAAACGTAATGAGAAATTTATGTAAGACGATCATGGTCATGATTTTCGTAAACCACTGATGGGTCGTGTGGCAGAAATCGGTATTTCAAATACAGAGTCAAATGATTCAGATACATCCATACCGATTTCTGACATTTGCGCAGTTCGATGAGAGACAAAATGTTGGAACTGCTACAAAACTGGACATAAATATTGACTGTATGGACTTACGACGGATATATTATATTGGATGCGGCGCGAAGGACATATACAGACTTACAGGTCCAAAATATATGTAGACTGCAGGAAAACGGGCAAATGGATGTCCGTCGGACTTAACGAGTACATCCGTAATAATTGAATCAAGCAACGCACTTACAGTTACTACAACTAATTTTGATTCGAACAATTCACCTACAATTATAATAACAAATTTGGATTCGGACAATTTAAATAATTTAACTGACAATACAAAACTTGAACATACACTTATGAAACCCTACCATATTTTGTAATAAATATGGAGGACAAACATTATTCTGTTTAGAAGAGAATTGATAACGCATCTTGTGTGAGTCCTGTGGGCCTTAAAATTTTACAGATTAATCTACATCACTGTATAGAGGCAA
Source organism: Protophormia terraenovae (assembly GCA_951394005.1). NCBI lineage: Eukaryota > Metazoa > Arthropoda > Insecta > Diptera > Calliphoridae > Protophormia > Protophormia terraenovae. Next base: position 72,541,441 of record OX596073.1, on the reverse strand, counting down.
CGACAAATTTAATTCTCTTCGTAAACAGGTTTAAAATAGACCAAGAACCCTGGATCACATCAAGCGGTATAAGCGGACTTAATGAAAAATCTTATGAACTTTTTTACTGTAGAAATGAAATGAAAAATAGGACATGTATTTTAGCCAAAAAAGAACTGAAATGTGTTTTTCTTAATCAATTTACGAATCGAGACTAGACAGCAGTGGAAATTGGAACTTGTGGGAGAAAATGGATCGCGGCATCATCATATTTCGCCCATGATGATGAATCCGAACCACCTCCTGATATAACTAGACGACTGACAAAGTATTCTGAACATACTAATGTTGACATAGTTTTAGGATGTGATGCAAATGCCCATCACCTACTATGGGGTAGCACAGATACAAACGAAAGAGGTCTTACATTAATGGACTTTATAATTGAAAATAAGTTGATAATTGTCAACAAAGGTCAAGAAGCTACATTTCGTAAGGAAGTTCTTGATCTAACGATAGTGTCGCAAAACCTTTCATTGGAAATCCAATCATGGAAAGTATCCCACGAAGTGACATTCTCGGACCATAAATACATTGAATTTGAAGTAAATGTAAGGGATCCGGAACCCACACTGTCCTTTAGGAACCCTAGAAGAATAAACTGCGAAATTTTCATCGGTAAACTTTCTAACTCTTTGTTACTAATTACACATGAGATAAGAAATCCCATAGATATAGAAAACTTTACAAGCAACCTTGAGAAGTGATTTGCGGAGGCCTTTAAGGAATCATGTCCCTGCAGTACGAATCAGAACACCAAAAATAAAGAATGGTGGCATAAGGATTTGGAAAAACTGCGGACAAGTACTAAAAGAGCATTAAATGCAGATAAGAGAAGCTAAGAGGCAATGCTTCATTGACAAGCTGAAGGAAATAGAAACAATCAAGGATACTTCTAGACTTAGGAAGATGATGTCGAAACAAAAAAACGTTCCAGGTAATATTAAAAGATCGAATGGTACTTGGACAGAGTCAGCAAAAGAGACTTTGGAAGCGCTATTTGAAACTCACTTTCCCGGTTGTAATTTGAACACGAAGAATTTTTCTCGTGAATCGTTGTGTCATGAAACCACAACCTCCGATATGGACTATGGTCTAGTTACAGTAGAGAAAATTAAATGGGCCATAAGCACCTTTGGATCTTATTAGACGGTATTTATCCAATTATGCTGCAGAAATGTACCGAAATAATTGGTGAATTGTTAAGGAGACTTTATACTGCTTGCTCACATTATTCATATGTTCCAACAAGTTGGGGTAAAGTAAAGGTGATCTTTATACCAAAAGTGGGTAAGATACAACATGTTGTGACAAAGAATTACAGACCTATCAGTTTGTCTTCCTTTTTGGTGAAAACTCTCGAGAGAATCATAGATGACATAGATGGATCATCTATGATTTTGAAAGTTCTTACCCATCGAGAAATTCAAGCTGAACTAGGTGGAACATTTCTAAATGCAATAGCCAACAGGGCACTCCGCAAGGCGGAGTCATTTCACCGACTCTGTGGATTCTAGCATTGAATGAAATTTTATTGGAACTTAATACATTAAGTGTAGGAGTAGTGGCATATGCAGATGATCTAGTGCTACTAGTAAAAGGTAAATTCCCGAGTACTCTTGCAGAGGTAATGGAAGGTGCTCTAAAGGTATTAAATAAATGGGCTATCGATTGTGGTTTGGGTATCAATCCTCAGAAAACAGGACTGGTACTTTTCACAGGCCGAAGGAGAATACCCGCTTTTAATCCACCGAAACTAGGTGGTAGAACTTTGGAACTTTCAAATGGAGCAAAATTTTTAGGCGTTTTTTACGACCATAAATTTAACTGGATATTTAACTTACAGGAAAGAGTAAAGAAAGCTACTCTGTACTCGTGTCAGAAGCTTATTGGCAAATCTTGGGGTTTTAAACCACGCTTGATTTATTGGATATACAAGGCAATTGTTAGGCCAATACTAGCAGACGGATCGCTTTTTTGGTGGCCAATTATGAACATCAAATCACATACCTCTTTCATTGAACGTGTAAATAGAGTTGTAGCGTTGAGCATAATAGGTGCAAGAAGGTCCACCGCCACTGAATCATTGTGCAGAATTCTGGAAATTGAACCTCTACATTTATACAAAATGGACAACTTATAATTAGAGTTAATGGACATTCATCCCTAATTAGAAAATCAAGTTATGAAAATTTAGTAACAGATTACATGATAAGTGAAACTCGATGGGATAAGGAGATTATAGCGATTATACCGCCAAGAGAAGACTGGGAGACCAATAATCGTAATGTAGAAGGTATTGAGGTGTACACTGATGGTTCTAGGAAAGAGAATGGAACGGGAAGTGGAGTTTTCTGTGAAAAGTTAGGTATCAAACACAGTTCAAGACTGAACAATGCTTGTAGTATTTTCCAAGCTGAAATCTTTGTAGTGTCTGAAGCAGCAAGACTAATATCTATGATGCCGATATTTAGGAGCGATATCACAATATACATAGATAGTCAGGCTACCATAAGGGCACTTTGTAGCAGGAATATTAGATCAAAGGTGGTCAGCCGTTGTCGCAGAGATCTACAAGTTCTCAACGAGCAACACTTTTTAAAACTGTGCTGGGTACCGGGTCACAATAATATTCAAGGTAATGAAATAGCTGATGAACTAGCACGAACAGGAGCAGATATGGGATCGACTAACGCATGTGAAGACATTCATCCTGGACTAGATTATATATATCGAAAAATAAGAGATAAATTCAAAGTGGAAGCCGTTCCTCTCTGGGATAACCCATCGAGATATAAGCAGACAAAGGCGTTATGGAAACCAAGGGATAACAATACATTGAGGAAAGTTCATGAACTGAGAATGTATGTAGGTATTATTACGGGTCATAACGACTTATTTTCTTAAGAAAATTGGTTTATGCGATAATAACAACTGCAGATGGTGCAGCGAGGAGGAAAAGGATACATTTCATTTCCTCTGCGCTGCACTATCGCGCTTTAGATTTAAATGTTTTGATTCCTATTTTTTTCAGAACCTGGAAGAGTTAAGAGGGATAAGTCCATTTAAGATTTTGAAATTTATTAAGGCAACAAAGGTGCATATAACAAGTAATAATGGAGGTCCAGCAACAAGACAATCAAGACCCCGAATGGATTGACGAGGCTATATATATTTTTTATTTTTATTTATTTTTTCTTACTTTATTTCTCTTTTCTTTCTTTTTGAGGATTCACTATGGATCAGCATAATTGGTCTTGTGAATACACATAGTTTCTGTGTGATCCTCTTTCAACCTAACCTAACCTACCATAAGTATTATATTTTTAGAGTACCAAAAGCCACGTAAGAGAATATTTGGTGATTTTTGTAGCCCTTTAACACCAAACCGATGTTTAATTCGTATACTTGATTATTATCGAAGATTGACTGACACAAATAAATTTAAATTGACATCGTTACAAAGACAACAACCGGGTAATGTAATTGCTTCATTTCCTATTTTGGAGGTTGAGGGTTTATTCTGTACAATTCTTATCGAACATCAGATAGAATATCCTGCAGGTGGGTGTATAATTAAGGAAAACGTGTTTTACTATAAATGTGTAAAAGAGTAGTTTTGATCTTAATAAAGTTAAGTATATTGTGTATATTGTAAGCAATGGGACCTTACAAGAGGACGACGACGGTACTGTTAAATATTTAAGACGATTTTTGGGAATGACTGGGTGGTACTGACTGGGTGGTAGCTTTCTATTTGTAATGCGAGGCAAGCACTTACGGTATAGATGCCATATTGGCATATATATGTATATATATATATATATATATATATATATATATATATATATATATATATATATATATATATATATATATATATATATATATATATATATATATATATATATATATATATATATATATATATATATATATATATATATATATATATATATATATATATATATATATATATATATATATATATATATATATATATATATATATATATATGTTTCGCTATAAATATCAATAAAGGTTCACTATTAACACCATACTTAAATGAGAGAGAGACGAGTTCAATCTTATTTCTTGACCGCCAACAATAGCCGTTCTAATTTGTTTTGTCTGAGATGTTCGAAGGTTTCACCCAGCTAGACAACTTCAATTTGATTAATACTTTTTAAGTTAAATCCTGAAATTTTTTTACATAAAATTTTTGCTAAAAAATCGTTTCTGAAATTAAAATGAAATTCGCTGAATTGAATTTCGATTAAGAACGAAGTAAGAAAAGAGCAATATTCATTCTCTGAATTTCTGTTCATATGTATATGAAATGATAGTCGGGTAAATATGTTTATCATAATGGCAGCAATAAAAATGAGAAAAATAGAAATAAAAAAAATATAATAAAATTAGCGGCGTTCTTCTAACACTTGAGTAAAACGCAGTAATTTACGATTTGTGTAAACTTATCTGTTAAAATATACCATTAACAATTAAAATAATAAAAATATAATGTCATAATAATATTAGATACTAAAAAACTGAAAGTACAAATCACTCAGTACAAAAAAATAAAATCAAGCATTCTAGAGTACATGTGAACAAGCATGAATAATTTTATGAAAAAATGTCTTATACATATGTATGTATGGATGTGTATTGTTAATAAATATTATATACGTGTAACTTTGGAAAATTTTTGAAGATTGGAAATATTAAAGCACATCTATGTATGTATTCAGGACATGAAAGTGTGTATCAATTATAAAAGAATGAGTACAGGCAACAGTTACACATTTCATGCACAAGACAAATATACATATTTTAAGCATATACTAGATATCCTTTATGTATGTATATGACTGTTATAAATACTTATATACTATATATATATATGTACATTAGAGGTATAACTTTTGATTAAATGAAAACATAAAATTTTCTATACTTTTAAATTCACTATACTAAAACTATAAAAAATGTTTCAGATATTCATGGTCATACAATGAGGTTATGCAACTAAATGCAATGAAATTTTCAGTTTAGTTCCATTATTAATAAAATGTTTTGGCTAAAAACTCTTATGGTACTAATATTGTTGGTAGTAATGACCCAAAAATTTTTGCGCTAACATTATTGTACTCAAAACTCGATATTTTCAGAAAATTGGGTTTCCAGTTATGCGATTAAAAAACGGTTTCGAATAACGTTTTACTTAAAAAACTAATTAACCGGTTTTTATTAAAAATAATTTTATTTTTACCAAAGAAAATTTGGACATGTCATTTGTAATGACAATTATAGAATCATACTCAAAACTTGTATTTTTTGAACTGAGCTCTAATAATTATTATTTTTCTGACCCAACTCTACCTATGTACTTATTTGCTGAAATTTATCTTATATGGGGTATATAAAAGATTTCTTGTGATGAATATCAATACTAAAATTTACTTTTTTACCTAGATTTTCTTAATGAAATTTAAAAAAATTAACTTCAAACTTATCAGAATTTAATGTAAATGTAAAAATAAACCATTAAGAATGGGAATTGATAGTGCAATTGTTCTGATTGTGTACAACAGCCAAATTGTTTAAAATTTATATGAGAACCACTCAAAAAATATTTTAATAAATTTGTAATCTTTTACAAACTTTAATTTCCAACAAATTGAATAAGGCCTTAAATAAGGTTTCCTGAGAAAAAAGTTGGGTTGCTTTAGTATAAAATAAAAGAAAGAACAATTAAAAAGTCCGGTTAGCCGACAGAAAAAATCCGACTTGCCGAACTGTTCATCAATAAAAATTATTCGAAATCGGTCGGTTTTTGAATACTATAGTTAGCATAATTTTTTCCCACTACTCACCATATAATAGTAGGACAACAATGTGGTTATACCTCCAAAACACATAAATGCTATTACGTAAAAGTTTGTGTTTATATATTTACATGTTTGACAATAATTTTAACACACATTATACGACTTGAGTATTTGAAAATTAAATACACTTTGTTTATTTGGTTCTGAAATGTACTTATGATGGGTTGCATTTTTATGATTATTGATGTAAATGATACTTTTTATGATGTATATTCTTAATATATATATATTATAAAGTTGGTTTAGATGTGATTAATTAAAATTTGCATATTGATTTGACCTTTTGAATATAAAATATGTTAAAAAGGCAAAGCTGAGATCAACAAAAAAATATATTATTTATATACCCCTATATATTGGTTAAACACACAAAAAATTATTTTCTGTCAAGATAAACCTTTTCATTTTACCAAATAGCTCTCCAATTCAAGAACACACAATTTTGCAATATTTTAAAATAGAATCCTTGATTACAAAATATTTCTGGAAAATATAATTTTGAGAAAAACTTAATCAGTTATTCTCCCTTTGTAAAATATTTTCTCAAATAACAAAACAAATTTTGTGTTAGTAAATATTTAGTATAGAGCACTAGAAGTTGTCTAGAAACAAAGACTCAAAAATTTATTTCTGGTCAAAGTATCGCGGATGAAAAGTTTTTTGTTTCCAGACATGTCGAAAATTATTTTAGGAATTCTATCTATTCCACATTCGTTAGCAAAAGCTTCTTACTAAAATAAGGTAACTTTTTTTGCTCCTTGTACTAAAAAGTTCAATGGATATTTGATGGAACTTCTAGCTAAAATACTTATTACTCAAAGGTGTTCCTGCATGCAGTGTTCGGTATCATTTATTTGACATTTGATCTTTTTATAGACAAAAACGCTGAATTTCCAATGACTCAAATTTATAAGGCGAGTTAATATTTCACTTAAATCATATTTTTTGCAATTTATTCTTTTATCATTTTTATTTGTTAATTTATACAAGTGAATTAATTCCAGAAGTGATCCTAGGAATTCATCCCGCCCAGCTTTAAAAATGTTACCAGGTAACAATTTCGATAATTTTTCATTAGAAAATGCTTGCATTATCTTCAAGAATTAAAAAAATATATATTTCTAATATCCCATCAGGCTATGAAAGTGATTCGTGAAGAAATTCATGTATTTTTAAAAATATCAATTTTTGTGGAAATTCCCTTAGAGTTAAGGATATGTTTATCTTAATTTGAAACCACTTTTAGCATTATAATTAAGTAAAATGGATACTCTGGAATTTCAGCAATAGTTACTATGCGCAATATCCCCAAAATTTACAAATTTTATGTAAAAGTGGACATTTTTAAAGTTGGGCAGGATAAATTCCTAGGAACACTTCTGGAATTAAAATAATTCAGTACCATCAAATATCTCTTGTACTTTTTAATAAACTGAGCAAAGAAACGTTACCTTATAATTTTGACGCACTCCTTATTATTAACCCTTTAATGTCAAATGTTGCTTATAGGCAACTTCGGCTTTACATTGGGTCTACATGAGATTTTTTTTATATCATAATATATCATAATATGAGAGAATTATCTCACGTGTAGACTAAAATATTAGTATTATAAGAAATATTATGTGACTGAGTGAAAATAATGAAATCTTATAAGATTTATTAGAATACGTTTACCCCTTGTTTAAGATTTAACACAATATCTGCCGGCGTTATCTCACATATTATATCAACGTGGAGACGGTATGTTAGCACCAAAGAGTAACAAGAGACGAAAGTAATTGTCAAAAACCTAAGTTGGTTGTCAAAAATTTAACTCTTGCAGCAACAAAGTACATGTAATCAAATACATTTTGTTGTTGCTAGAAGTAAATAAAAACACATTTTTGTTAACAAAACAAACATTTTTTTCAATTGTCAATCGAGAATTTCGCCTCTATATGTTATTTTATGTTTAGCACCGTTTTATTTAAAATTAACGAAACTAATTTATGTAGAAACACATCGAATAAGTTAATTGAAGGCTTTAGAATAAAAGAACTATAAAAAGTATTAGTTGTACAGCTATCAACATAACTATGATGCATTATTCAGTGAAAAGTCGTCAAAATTCTAGGTGGAAAAAAATATCTTAAAAATTGCAAAACATCAGAAAAAATATTTTGGACAAATTTCTTAAAAAAATTTGTAAACGAAAAATTTTTTACATTTTAAAACGTAAATATTTCAGTCGCTGTAAGCAAAATGATGTAGATCGGATACTTTTCTAAATCTGCGAAGTCCGAAGATTTTAAATATGTAATACTTTTTTATTAAATACAAACTGTTAATTCATAATTTTAAAAATTGGAAATTTTTTTGAACACTGCATCAACCAACTTCAAGTCAAAAATAAAAAAAAAAAAATCTAGTTTAACAATGATAAATGATACATCAAAGAAAAGACAATGTCATAATCTATCAATTAAAATACTAAATAATGTGTTGATTACCACTCCGGCTAGATTTGGCATCGAAAACATTTATTACAATGTTTTATGCAATTTACAAAAGTTCTTAAAAAATGATGTGAAAAAAGTGTCCAAAATTTGTTTCTGAGTATTTACAATTTTTATATTTATTCAGCGACTGATAATTTTAAACAAAAGTAATAAGTATATTTGTATTCTCTTCACAGAAAAAATTATAGTAAAAACTTTTGTTATCAAATTGTTATTTTGTTTAAATTTTATTTCAATAAAAATGAGAATTTGGTTTTATAATTTTATTTTATTGGTTTTAAATAATTTGAGAACATAATAAAAAAACATAATTTTGACAATGTCAACCAAAATAAAATAAATTATTTTTTATTATTTAAGGCATTCGGAGGTAAGTTTTATTAATTTTGTGAGCATAAGCAGTTGGATTTATTTTTGTATTGCATTTAAAAAATTGTTAGCTTAACACTTCAAAATATTTTCTAATGGATTGACCGTCAATTTCCTTGATAATTTACAAATGTGAAGAACAACGAGGTATCTGGTTGTCTTCAATATTAATACATAAGTTCTAAAACATATAAAAGTTTTATATATTTTAAAATCGGATAAAAATTGATCTCTATAAAATATTTTTCAATTTATCCGAATACAGCTTATCATATGGTCGTATGGTTTAACTTACAGCCTGCTCCTTGATATTGAATGAAAGTACGTCTTGATTTTGTTTCGATATGGAAATTGTAAATAAGAAAGAACAAATAAGTCTATTTAAAAGATATGTAATATTTAATTACTTTCTGAAATATTAATAAATATTGGTATTTTTTCTATATAGACTTTTTATTTAGTACTCCTAATTGGCGGATAATTGCTTGTGAAAGAAAAGGAAGCATTTTTTAACATATTTGTATTGGTCTAAGTAGATTTCATTACAGCATCATACATTAAATTCATATTATATGCTATACAACACCATTGTAATACATTTTATATTATAAGATCAATATTTATATACAATTATCATTAATACCACAACCATATGTATTTTAATATATGTATAAGCTTAACCAATTTATTTTATAAAAATGTTTAATGAACCAAAAATAAATATTGTTTGAATGTCTGAAAAAATCCAAATATTATTTTGTTTGCTTCCTTAAAAAAAAAAAAATATTTAAATTAGTTAGAATATTCAAATACTATATTTTATAAATAGTATATTATTTTAATAAAGAAAAAAAGTTCTTTTTTTTCAATCAAACTTTTACGAATTTAAATATTTGAATTTACAAGTTGCGTGATAGGTCCGATTTCATTTAAAAATATTATTGAATTTAAGAATTTATTAATAGAATTTGAAATTTAATTTTTTCTGTGTGGAGTCTCTAGTTTTATAAAAGTATGACATTTTTTATAGATACTTAAATATTTACATTTGAATATGTAAAATTTTTTCCTTTACATAATAAATGATGGAGTAAAAAATAGAATATGCCACTTTTGAATTTTAAAACTTTTTAATATCTCAAATCGGCCCAGGTTTGTTTAAAAACTACTTCTTATATCTACGTATCCAGAAACTCCCGAAATTTGCAATCTTCAAAAATCCTTAATTTGAATCTAATATATATAAAAATGGTTTAAAAGCTGAAATCAATTAACTTCTCTACTGCGTCGAGTTGAACAACATATGTTTATGTTCTTGAAATTTAAAAAATACTGGTATTTTTGCTATCTATTAAATAACACAGAGAAGCACTGATTCTGCGGCAAGGGGTTTCTCAGTCAATTCGGATACATGGTATTAATAAGTACTAAGCCTCTAATCCACTTTTTCGGAATTGACTCTAGTTCTCGTGATAAATCGCGATTTGTAAAATTAAGGAGGTTGCACTATATATTGAAGTATATCTCGAAAACGACTTGTCTGATTTTGTTCAAAAATATATCAAAAAATTCTAATTGAAATTATCTTTAAGTCATTCATGGTTTACTATTTTATACTGTCAACAGTTATGGAGATATTAAACCCATATTTTGAGAAAAAAAAAAAATAAATTTTATACAAAAATCAAGAAAAAGATTTCTCAAAAAATCATAAAAATATAAAAGTGCCAAAAATTCAAATTTTTATTCTTTATTCATAAAGATAAATTTGTTGTAATTAAAATAAGACGCATTTCATTAAAATCAATGCATAGATTTTGATTTTATTCACAAATTAGTGAAAATACTCATTTACATTTTACATAGAAAAATTAAAAAAAAAAATGATTTTGTGATTTTTTTTTTAATTTTTCTATGTAACTTGTTTTAATTGCAACAAATTTATCTCTACGAATAAAAAATAAAAACTTGGAATTTTGGACAATTTTAAATCTTATGATTTAAAAAAAAAAAATCTTGAAATTTTGTATAAAATTTCATTTTTTCTCAAAAGATGGGCTTAATATCTCCATAACTATTGACCGTATTAAAAAGTAATGTAAGACCGACTTGAAGATAACACAAGGCAACAAAATCAAAAAAATTTGGAGGCTTTAAAAACCACTATACATTTTTGATGTATTGTGGTTCCAGTAGCCCAAAAATTGGAAAAATTTTAAATTCTATGGAGTGGTTTTTTTTTTAATTTTTTTGTAAAATTACAAATTTTTTAGGCGTTTTTCCACATAATTAATGATAACTCAAAAAGCTTTTGTCCGATATTATTGAAAAAAATTTAGAAAAATTTATATTTACATAACCTTTAATTCCTGAACAGTTTTTGCCGTTTTCGATTTTTAATGATTTTTTTAAAACAAAAAAACTTTTTTCACGTAAAAAATATGTTTTTTGTTTAACTTTTTTATTATAACTCCGAAACTACCGAGCCGATTGAAACGCAATATATAAAGGAATTAAAGGTAAATATAAATTTTTCTAAATTTTTTTCAATAAAATCGGTCAAAAACTTTTTGAGTTATCATTAATTATGTGGAAAAACGCCTAAAAAATTTTGTAATTTTTCAAAAAAAAATTTAAAAAAAAAACACTCCATAGAATTTTAAATTTTGGACTACTGGAACAATGCTACATCAAATATATATAGTAGTTATTGAAGCCTTTTTTTGCTGTTGACCTGTGTAATTTTAATTATAATTCTTTGATATTTTTTGTACAAAATCAGACAAGTCGTTTTCGAGATATGCTTCATTATAGTGCAATCTCCTTAATTTTACAAATCGCGAGAACTACAGTCAATTCAAAAAAAGTGGATTAGAGGCTTAATACTTATTAATACCGTGTATCGGAATTGACTGTGAAACCTCGTGCCGCAGAAATTTTTTCTCATTTTGTAGCTCTTTGTAATTTATTAAATTCCAATGTAAATGTTTGTTATTCAAATATATTGACAAAATTGGTCGTTTTCCATCCCTGATTTGTATATACTTTAAAACTTATATATAAGCGTTAAAAATAAAAAAACAGCTGATTTGATAAGGATATTTAATATATTATAAAATAGATAAAAACATTAATTACTAGTTTACAGTTAAATTCCGGAGAATCTAGAAGTGGAAAATCGCCTTTCTTCTCTGAAACGAAAAACTAATTATGGCATACGATTTCCAATTACTCGACATATTGTAAAAACCGGTTTTCGAATTATTCGAAAAAGCTTACTTAATCGAAACATACGATTTTCTATTTTTATTAATGTGTATTTTGAGTCTAATACACGTTCACTTATAATTAAGGTTGCCACATCCAGATTTACAAAAAGCTGGACATTCGGGATAAAAAAGGCTGGAAATTTAATTTTGTCTAAAAAGAAGGACACAATTTTTCGATAGATTTTTAAAAATTTTAACGGCATAGAATATATTTAATTAGGAAGTAATGCCTATTAAAAATTATACGCTGTTACAAAATAGCACTTTTCATTTTCACTCGAAATATGGCGAAAACTCGTTTTAAATTATAAGTTAATTTAAGATTTTTAAACTCATTTAGAAAGCAGACGAATATAGCTTTATTAATTGTAACGAAGTTTTGTGGTATTAAATGAATTTATACCATGAAACCTTATTACATAAATTTTATTATTTTTATCCGGATTATTTTATTTACTAATGTGTCATATTACATTATACACCTCATCTGTGAATACCCTATTATTATTCTACCTTATCTGTGAACACCCTTATTGTTGTTCTAAAAATTTAGATTTAATAATTCTTATTAAGTTTATATAATTATTCTCATAAGTACTCTAAGTTTGTATGGTAGTTGCGATTTAATTTGCCAAATTCTAAGACAGTTGTTATTACGATATATCTTGCCTTATTCCAAGACACTTGATATAGTAACATCAGTCACTGATTCTCTGGTACTCGGATTAGGTCCTAGTGTCAGGGGGATACCTTGCTCAGCATTTGCTCCGTCTGTTTCGGCACTACAACTTCGGTCGTCAGTCCCGATACCACTACTTCGGTTGTTAGTTTCGGCACTACGATCTCGGTTATTAGTTTCGGCACCGTGACTTCGGTCATCGGTTTTGGCACAGCTAATTATCGTCTGTCTCGGCACTGCAACTTCGATTGTTAGTTTTGGCACCGTGACTTCGGTCATCGGTTTTGGCACAGCGAATTGTATCGTCTGTTATACCCATTAGATTAAGTCTGAATTCAGTAATCTAGCTTTAAGAAACCGTATTATTGCATCAGTATTCATAAGTTATATTTAAGTATCATCAACGATCCTCCTTGCTGCATAATACCCGAGGGAACCGAATATTCAACTCCGCCAGTAAAAATCCGAATTACCTGAGAAGTAACCAACTGAATCCCTACATATCATCGTGCTGCTAGTAATTTATTTAACCCAAAAGTATTAACTATATTTTATTGTTACCGATATCTGAAACATTGAATTATTAAATAAATATACACTGTGTAATAACTCACAGAAAGGGTAAACCAATTGTGTTCTCACTTTAAGTTCGTGGATCCCGTAAGTCGACCCTGGACGTGACTGAACTACCTCAGCCGACGACAAAACCACGTTACATAATATATAACAATCTTTTGTAGACATTCAAATAACGTAATGATTTATTCACCATTTCTAAATTTATTTCCATTATCTTAGATCAAACAAGGTCAAACAACAGCTGACGAAGCAGGTTGCTTGAGTTGTAAAGTTTGTTATTTTTATGTACTTAAACTTCAAATCGACAAATAGAAATGAACAATTTATATTTTATTTATTTTAATACAATATTTCAAATAAAGTTTTTAATATTTGAACATATTTATATTTATTATTAAAAAAACAAGAGCGAATGTTATATTCGGCTCGGCGAATCTATATACCATCAACTTTTTTTCAATTTTTTTTTTTATATGGGAGAGTTTACATTTGTCCTTAAACTATTTGTACAAAATTTCGTTGATTTTCACCTTATCAAAGTTATATCGACCCTCAAACTATTTATAAAAAATTTCGATGTCATACATGCTTTTGTTTAAGAGATATCAGCAGAAAAGTATGAAACGGACACCCTGTGTCACTAGTTTTTAGCCCATAACTTTTTTGTTTATTAACCGATTTTGCCCATTTTCAATACCAAACAAACCTTATATAAGAGCCCTATCCTGCTTTCAACAGAGAGACAGACGGACGGACATAGCTAGATAGACTCAAAATCGAACCAGGACCCAGAAAATATTTACTTTATGGGGTCTTAAATGATTCCTTCGACATGTTACACACGGAATGACAAAATCAATATACCCCCCATCTTTTTGATCGGTTGCTAAACAAAAAAGTTATGGGCTAAAAACTAGAAACACAGGGTGTCCGTTTCATACTTTTTTGCTTATATTTCTTCAATAAAAGCGTGAATTAGTTGGTTGTTTATGTGACGTTTCCTCCCGCGAAGGAAACAGCTGATCGTTTATATTGCATGTATTGTAATGCTAACAATTATAAAATCTTCACGTTGATGCGATGTAATGTCTGATTCTGTAGAAAACTGATTTTTTTGCGTTGTTCCGTGATAGCTGTAAGCAGTGTTGCCAAACAATAACTTTTTTCTTACAAATAAACAAATGCTTAGCAAAATAAAAACTAAATAAACAAAGAAATAAATGAACAAAAATAATTAAATGCACAAACAATTAAAAAGATAAATATTTGGCATGTTTAATTTTAAACAGAGTTGGATTTTTAGGCTTTTTCTAGCAAATAATTTATGGTAACTCTGTGTTTTTGCTAACAAATGTCACAAACATATGTCACGTTATTAATTTTGGATAATTGCACAAAATTCTTCCCGTAAATAAACGGAACATCAACATCACATAAAAAACCAACTAACCCGGCCTTTACAACACCCTGGTTTGTGCAACCAGTACATTTTTTACATTAGAGGGTTTAAAAGTGCTACTTTTCTCCGAAAAAGAGTACAGATTCGTCCAACTTTCTATTGACGTTTGTAATATTGCAACAATTTATTTATTGTTACATTTTTTCATGTTCACAAACGTACTTTTAATGATCTATTGATATATTTAAACACATTTCCAAATCATAATTAAAATTGCAATGAATCCAGATTATTTTTTGCCAAATGTCATCTTTGCCTGCGCATAATTATACTTAGTAGCAAAAATTAAACATCGGAAAATAGTATTATTTTTTTTATTATTTTGGTTCCATTTGGTTTTTATGTAGATTGTACGTCTAGTACTGTACTTACAGTGAAATTTTGCTTTTAAAACATTTTAAAATAGGTGGCGACAAACACTATACTCCTAGCACCCATAATTTAATAATAAAACTACTTTCAGAACATACCGATTTATTCAAAAATTTACTGGAATGTTCCCCACAGTTATTGCAAATTGCAAAAAATATAATCCAAATCAAAAAACATGAAGTAGCAAGTAAAAAATCTTCCAAAAGAGTCTACGCGTACAAAGCGATAATCATAAATTATAACATAGATATGAAGCTTAAAAAAACTCAATTGAAAAAAATTACTCAAAAAGGCACACGTACTACAATTGTTTTTGTTTTCAATGAAAAATTTTACTAACACATTCTTAGACTTAGGTTTTTTGACAACCGACTTAGGTTTTTGAAAATTGAACTTCATATCTATGTTATAATCTATGGCGATAATCATTATTTTTGAGCAAATAAATAAAAATAAAAAATAAAAATTGAGCGAAAAAATAAAACACAAAAATAATGAATATTTGTTGAGTTTTCTTTTAAAACTCATAATCATTACGGTCCCTGATTAAAACATTTAATTTTAAAATTTTCTTATGTTTTATAAAATTTGGAAAAAATGTCTAGGTATTTTATAAACAAGAAATGGTGCCACAAAAATGTAATACAAGTCAAGAATGATGTTAAAAATAGCATCATTATATCTTTTAATATTGTGGAAATGTATCATTTTAATTTCTGTTTCGTATTTAGTGCATGGAATAAGATTTACGAAGAATACCCTTCACCACAGATGTAAAGGGTATATATAAGTTTGTCATTCCGTTTGTAATTTCCACAATTTTCGTCGTAGAGAAAAAATTTTTAAATTTTCTTGATCCTTATAAGAAATGATGTCGATAGGACGTCCGTGTGTCCGACAACTGCAATATATAATCGAAAATTTTGCTATTGAAATTCAGCAAGATCGGTTCATAAATGGAGGAGATATGTGTAAAAACCCTTTTTTGTTGTTGTTTTTTTTTTCTGGCTTAAAAATGCTGTAAATGGCGTTTATAAAGCTTTCCGATAACATAGATACATGATATATGTATCAAAAGATCAGAATTCTTTTCTAAAACTTTTCCATTGAATTTAAAAAATCGGTTCAAATATATTAAACGTTTTTTAAAAACTGGTTTTCGATTTTCTGAATCCCCTATATAAGGTATTGGATTCGTTTTTATGACAAAAGATCAGACATTTTTTCTGAATTTTAGTGTAGAAAAAATAAACTCATTCGGTCCATTATTAACCGAGATATTGGCCAAAGTATTTTTTTACCGATTTTTAATCTTATATAAGCTTTTTTAAAGGTTTTTTGAATCAACCAAATCGGTTAATTAACAACCGAGTTATTGGCAAATCTTATTTTATTTCCCTTATAGTTGTTATTTTCATGGGTGCTGAAAAACAATATCAACAATGAACTATGGCATATAATATCTTTTTTTTTCAACTTTTTGAAGGAACTATGTAACTATGTATGGCTTCGTTCTTTCACTGAAAATTCAGATTTTTTTTTAATTTTTGTGTTAAAAAAGTGATATATTTCGGTCCAGTGTTTACCGAGTTATAGGCCAAAACGCGTTATTACGACTTTGATCGATCATAAATATTTTTTTTCAATTTTGTTTTTTTTAAATCAGTCAAATCGATCCATAAATTTTCACAATAAACAACCTTTTTTAATTTAATATTGTCTTAGAATTATTATTAAACATTCAAACTATTTAATTTATTATTTATTGTATCTCTATTAATTTAGGAGATATGAGGTTACCGATTTTTTACCCGTTTTTATCTCCTAAACATTCGAATTTCAAAAAATCCGTCTTAGTGTATCTATTCGGTAGGAGATCAATCCACAGTCCATATTTCATATTTCTAGCTTTAACCGTTTGGGCTGTGCGATGATGAATCATCAAGTAAACCAAATCTAATTCCATATAATCGATGGTAAAGGGTATATAAGATTCGGCACAGCCGAATATAGCGCTCTTGTTTTTTTTTTTTTTTTTTTTTTTTTTGTCTAATGTAGACAGGCTATTCAAAATAATAAAATAAAGAATAATTTCAAGTTAGACCAGGTTCATACTATGCGACACGCAACAGCGTCAGTCTTTGTATTTCGTTTTGGTGTTGCTTCGTAAACTATCGTGTTTAAAAGCATCAAAATTAAAAAAAAAAATATATTTAAAAAAAGCACAAAAACAATTTTCATTTATTTCTGTTTACGAATTTTTTGTTCGACATCGTGGGACGGGCTGTAAATTTATAAAAATTAAATTTGATAGCATAATTACTTTTTTATAAATTATTTAGAAGCCTTAAAAGTAATAAAACGTATTAAATAAAAAAATTATAAAAAAGACTGCTTTATACGAATCGTGAGAATCGCTTCATTTTTCATTTCGCGCTACTTTGCTTAGCCCGCAAGCATCTCTACACCTCTCGCTAACTAACTAAACACGCGCAACATTATGAGGGGTACTGTCACATAGTGTAAACTAGCTAGTTAAAAAAAAAAAATATTGTTTAATTCACTCAGAAGCATATATTACTTTTAATAAGAAACATTAAAAACTAATAAAATGATTTTTAACTGGCGTCCGAGCAGGGACTAGTTAAGCAGATAATAATAAAATATATAAATAAATGAACAAATAAATAAATAAATAAATTAGTAAATTAACAAATAAATAAATATAATTATAATAATAAATAAAAAATATTTTAAATTTTTTAATTATATTTTAATAAATTCGAATAAAAACACACTTATTCACAAAACGTATTATTTTTTCAAATAAGTTATTTTTCCTTTATATCATTAAGGTCGTTCACGATTTAATATAACCACATAATCACATAACTTGATAACCAGCCTATCGTGAACACCTAATTGATTTTTCCGAATTGGGTAAATGTGTTTATATTAAAAATTCCACTCAATAATTCGAACGTTTTCCAAGACAAAAGTGCACACTTAATCCTAACATGGTGTAAATAAAATAAAACTAACAGAATTGAAGAACGTTCAGATTTTTTCATAACAAGTACTCATGGTTCCTCAAAACAGAACTAGGTCTACTAACAAAAGTTTTTACCCTTTTCTTGCTGAAAAATTGCAAAAGCATATCCTAAACTTTTAAGGAATTCCCACAAAATGATTTCACAATAATATAATGTTCTCGTAGTAATTTTTCATTGATCATAATAATACTGTGTTCTTGATAAAAACATTTCTGTTTAATAACTTAATCGTTACACTCAAATAAAATTTTAATACAGTGAACTCGCGGTAATGTGAACATCCAATATAATGAACTATCCACACTCAGTTTTTTATATGGGCGCTCTAAATAGTGAACAAAGTTTAATGGCTCTAAATAGTGAACAATTTTTTTTTTTTTAATTTTTGGAGATCTTTAATTTGTAGAAGCATTTATTTTTAATGTTGGGAATCCCCGAATTAATAAATACCATAGTATGCCATTATTTTAAAGGTATTTAATGCTAGTCGCTTTATGTAACTTGTTGCGGTAGGTTCGTGAATTTATTTTTAAAATTAGTAATGTCTAAAAACAGTCGAAAGTTTTTATCCTTAAATGAAAAATGCGAAATTTTGGAATATTTAAAAAAAGGATCGAGTGTTACAGTGTTAAGTAAAAAGTATAAAGTTGCAAAATCAACGATATGTTCAATAAAAAATAAAAAGACAATATTTTAAAATGTGTGAACAATACGTTTTATGGACCCGGAAAACGCAAAACATTACGATCTTCAGAGCTTCCAAAAATGGAAAAATCGCTCTATAAGTGGTTTATTTGCATGCGGAATAAAAACCTCCCTGTAAGTGGGTTGATGTTGAAAGAGAAAGCCAAACAAATCCACAAAAACATAAGTGAAAACGGAAATGACTTCAATGCTAGCGATGGGTGGCTACAAAAATTTAAAAAGAGATACGGAATTCGGCTCCTTCAGATAAGCGGTGAAAACTTTATGCGCAATCTCAGTTCGTAAATACTTTTAAAATTAAATTGAAAGCAAAGATAGAAGATTTGGGTTTATCCAATGATCAGTTGTATAATGCCGATGAGTCTGGTCTATATTGGAAACTTCTCCCACAAAAGACATATGTAACGTCATTGGAGAAAAGCGCTCCAGGTGCAAAAATGTAAAAGCAAAGGATAACATTTTTATGCTGTGCAAATGCGTCAGGATCTCATAAAATAAAACTTTTAGTAATAGGAAAATCAAAAAATCCTCGCAATTTTAAAAATTTTATCTGTCCCGTAAACTACAGAAATTCAAAGTCTGCTTGGATGACTTCTTCCATTTTTAAAGAATGGTTTCACAACTGTTTTGTGCCAGAGGTAAGTAAACATGTAAAAATAGTTCAATTGGGATTCCTACTGTTTTATTTTTCATTAAGGTGACAGATTTTTTAACGAAGAAAGGATTACCAGTAAAAGCTTTACTCCTAATAGATAATGCCCCATCCCATCCACCAGAATCGGACCTTAAATCCGAGTATGGTTCCATAGAAACTATGTTCATGCCTCCAAATGTAACGGCTCTGATCCAGCCAATGGATCAAAATGCAATTAGAATCACCAAACTTCATTATAGGAACAGTCTTCTGGCAACAATTATTGCAAAAGAGGGGGATTTGCTTGAATCGATGAAAAAAATCACACTTAAAGAAGGAGTTTCTATTCTAGAGGCATCCTGGAACCGAGTTGGTAAAGAAACTTTATCTAACTGTTGGAAAAATATTTTGAATATGGTAAATGATGAAGAAGATCCTGAATTTAGTGTTCCTTTGAGCGTTTTAAAAGAAAAGTGGCAATCAGAGGTTAGATCTTTAGAAAATACTGCTGCAGATCTTCTACAGACATTGTGCCCTTAGGAAGAATTTACTGCTGTAAACATTAGAGATTGGATCAATAATCCTTGTGAGGACGTCACGCCATTTGATGAAAACGATTTAATTGAAGAGTCCGACTATGATGACGACTGTTTTATTGAAGCGCCTGAAAACAACATTAAAGCCAAAGAAGCTGTCGAAATTTTTAACAAAGCTGTCCAATGGGCTGAATTTCAAATGGTCGATCAAACTGACATTAAAATATTGAAAAAATCAGGGAATTGGCGGTAAATAAGCTGGTCGAACAAAAGAAAAAACAGAAAATAATAACCAATTATTTCCATATTTAATTATATATGTATGTACCTATCTTTTTTCATTGTAAATTTTATTTATTTTTTTGTCGTAATATTTTGTTTGTTTTTTATGTACATACTACGTATGTACTCTTTATAAAATGGATTTTTAAAAACTTTTTATGTTCCAAATAAATTCCAAAAAGGTTTTTTAGTAATCTTTGCATTTTCATTCCTTGCAGAAATGATTTTTAGAAAGAATTACTTAGTAATATATATAAAACAAATCACAATCGAAAATATGAACAAATTCGAAAATATGAACTACCACGACATTAATTTGTTCACATTATCGAGAGTTCACTGTATGGTTGACTATAAAAATGTATTTGTAGAATATTTTTACCAGAAACAAAATTTTATGAATTTAGTTTTTTCTACAATCACTAGATTGCACAGTGGGGCAGAATCAAAATTTTTTGGAAATAAATCTGTATCTTCTGATCGGCTGGTTGGATTTGCATGAAATTTTGTATATGTATAGCAGAGGAGACAATGTTAAGTTTGGAAGGGGGATGGAACAGACCCCTCGGGGGCGGAACTAAAGGGGCTCAAAGTTGGGTACCTCTGATATACAAATTTTGTAATCGCTTGCCAAATTTTTGTTTCTCGTCCAATTTCAAATATTTTTATACATTATTGTAGGCACTGAGACCTACGAAAAACATGCTTGCATGTCCTATTTATCTTTTATAGTTTTTGAGTTTTTGAGTTGAGTTGAGCACCTCAATTTTACATGTTCTTGGTCCAGGTTTATTCATATATATCCTAGACCGATTTCATTTGTTTTTTCTTTAGCTAATTAAAGAACAAAATTATCTGTTGAATAAAAAAATCTTAAGTCGATATCTTTACCGAGTCCAAAAGTAAACGATTTTGAATTTCAAAATTGCAAAAATTACGACTTTTTGTGTTTTTTTGGCCGAAAAAGTATCTTCACTCTTTTTTCTCTAAAATAAAATTTTTTTTAAAAACATATAACAATTTTATACTTTTCTGAAAGGTATCTTCATAGAGAAGACTTTAAAATAAAAAACCAGCCCAATGACTTAAGTGGTCAGGGTACACACCCTCCCGAATTTGACCCATTTTATATGAAAGTTTTGACTTTAGTCTATATTTTCTCAAATCCCAAACCGGCAAACGGAATGCAGTTTAAGAATCTGTAGTATGTTGTTAAAAGTTTTCAATCAAAATCTACGGGACTTCGGAAAAATGTAGAATGTAGTTTGTCAGTAAGCAATCAGTTTTTTGTGTGTTAAAATAGTGAATATTTGTGAAAATCAATTAAAACTGATTTAAAAACAAATAAAAACGTAAAAATTAAAATATTCAAGTGGCAACATTAAGTGCATTAAAAATTTATCTATATATTATAAGTATGAATTTTCATAAATTAAGTTTAATAAATTTATATGTACTACTTATATACCTATATTTTTAGGGACATATGTATGTATGTAGTTGCCAGATTACCAATTACGTAATATTACTAATGTAGGTAAATTATTAAAAAAGCAGTCTATACAATTTGTAAAACACGATTTTAATTTACAGATTATTTTATATATCATCTATAATAATTTATAATTTGTACCAGAGTTAAAAATAATTTTTTGGATATTTTAAATGTTCAAAAATTATATTATAGAATGGGATAATAATATAAGATGGTATAATAAAGTGGAATCATAATCTGATAGAATTGGATAATAATGTGATAAGATGGGATAGAGATAGGATAGAATAAAAATATTACAATCACAGAATGAGATTATAATATGATAAAATGGAATAATATTATTAATTTGAATCTTAATCTAAAAGAATTATAATAATATGACAAGATGGGATTAAACTATGAAAAACTCGAATCATAATATGAAAAACGCACTACAAAATCGTATGCAATATGAGAAGATAGAATCATAACAATTTATTTATGACAATTGTTATTTATGATTATATCTATTTTTGATATAAATGATCATTTTCCAATCATAATATGTTGCTCTTAGATATATTTTTATATATTTTTTCTCTGCGTGTACCTGATACCACTTATTTAACACGACGTTTTCGAGTTAATCTCAAATAAGCGCTACTCTTAGGCATAGCCTTTCAATAAAATTTATAATCTAATTTGCGCCACATCTGGGCGCAAATTTTTCTGAATAATAAAAACCATTGGTAGTATTCCTACTTATGCTTGGTTTGATAAGCCTGGAGAGTCTTTTATGCAGCAATCTGAACGTTTTCCAAACATCAATGTTGTGAAGATGACTTTTAATGACAAATAAATAATACTAAACGGTGCATGTAGGAACACTTTTCAGTAATAAGTACTTTAGTTAGTAGTACAATCAAATATCCATTGAACTTTTTCATAAAAATTAAAAAAAAAAAAAATAATCTTACCGTTTTGAAGCGCACATACTAAACTCGTGCACAACATCATTTGAAAATTAAATACCACTTATTTGAATTTGTTGTTTTTTCATCCCATTTTTAATGTGTAAAATATTTAGCTAGTACAAGTATTTATTATTTTCAAGTATTGTCAAAAAGGGAAAAATTATACATACTTATTTATTTATTTATTTATTTATTTATTTATTTATTTATTTATTTATTATTTATTTATTTATTTATTTATTTATTTATTTATTTATTTATTTATTTATTTATTTATTTATTTATTTATTTATTTATTTATTTATTTATTTATTTATTTATTTATTTATTTATTTATGTATTTATTTATTTATTTATTTATTTATTTATTTATTTATTTATTTATTTATTTATTTATTTATTTATTTATTTATTTATTTATTTATTTATTTATTTATTTATTTATTTATTTATTTATTTATTTATTTATTTATTTATTTATTTATTTATTTATTTATTTATTTATTTATTTATTTCAGAGACATAACAGTTATAAGATTTATGTAAAAACGTTATGTCATAACTGTTAAATAATATTAAAAAAAATTTACGTTTCTAAAAAACAGTTATTTTTAACAAATATAAATTTTCGTCTTCCTTAACAGTTATAGTTATTTTAAAAAAATTTCCGTTTTTTATAATTTATATTTTTGATTTTTATTTTTTACGTTGCCTAATAATAGTTATTTCTAAAAAATATTTTTTTCTATTGCTCAATAACGTTTATTTTTAAAAATTATTTTTTTACGTTGCTTGATAACAGTTATGATTGAAATATATTTTTTTACGTTACTTATAAATTAATTTTTTTTTTTTTTTAAATTTAACAGCTATTATTGTTTGCATTTTTATAAATAATTCCGTTATAATATAAACATTTACATATCGATGTATAAGAATAAGGGGATTTTTTGCAGTATCTCCATATTCTTCAAACTTTTTCTAAAATTTTACAACTTTTTCGTTTATGGAATTGATGTTACGGCCTTATAGATTATTGACGTAATTTTTGAAGACATGAATATGAAATTTTTTTGTGTAGATGTTGTTTGGGTCAGTGCATTATAATACAGTAAAAACCCAACCCAAGAGGTTACGGCTTATTGTGTTTTAGGTGACGATATTAAAATTTATGCAAACAAATTAAAGCCAATTCTTATTCAACAGATCAAAATCATTCTATTCCACATATGTAATTTTTACGATGTACAACGGACTTTTTGGCAATTGCGTAAAATATATCAGGATCCCTATTTAACTGCAAATCGACACTTAAACCGTAACCGGTCCTTTCTAACATTTAATAACACTTGAATGCACCAAAGTGCAATTTTTCTTAGCCATATTAAAAGATATATAAGTATACTTCATGTAGAATTTATCAAAATAGAACACTATGCACACAAATTTTTATTTAATTAGTTCTTTTTACCGTTTGTTGAAATTTTGAAATACTAAATAGGCCGATTGGACTTTTGGTGACGAATATATCTATATTAATATTATAAAATCAAATTTGTATTTGTTTGTTACGCAATTAATTAATTATAATTATAAATTAAAATTCAATTGATGAAAATAACGAAAAGAGAAGTAATTCAAACTGTTACAAGGTGAACGTGAGAGTAATGCAACAATAATCTCCTGCACCTCTGAAGAAAGGCCTTCTTCTTGTAAAATTTAAGTTAAAAACAAACTAAAAAAATATTTTAACGTTTATCAAGCAACGTAAAAATTATATATTAAAAAATAAAAATTATAAGCAACGGAAAAAATTTATTTTCAAAAATAAATATTATAAGGCAACGTAAAAAAAAAAAATTCAAAAATAAAAATTATGAACAATAGAAAAAAATATATTTTAATAATAACTGTTATCAAGCAACGTAAAAAAATATTTTTAAAAAATAAACGTTATAGAACTATAGAAACAATTTTTTTCGACAATAACTGTTATCAAATAACATAAAAAATATTTCTTATTTTGTACTCAACTTTTTTAATTTGAAATAAAATTTAATAGTTATTTTTGGTCTCTGATTTATTTATTTATTTATTTATTTATTTATATGTTTGTTGCTATTGTTTATATGTTTACAAATTTCATCATAATATTAGTTTTCCACAAAAATAGTATGATTACTGAAACATCTAGATTACTCTAACCATAATATATTTGCTGCAATTACAACTATGTTCGCAGCGATCATAATATTATAAAATCATTTCTAGACATGTTGTCAGAATGTCTGCAACCATATTCTCTTTTACACGTGTTTGTATCTTGAAGGGTATTTACATATTAATTTTGAACTATATTTTCGTTACATAATAGCAGTAATATTTAATCATTTCAAACTATTTAAAATTGCAAACATTAGCTGTGAGAATAAGTGAATTTCTATTATTTTAAAAACTATGGATTTTTTAAGTTTAAATTACAAACAAACAAATGCACAGTAATAAGAGACGAAATCGTTTTAGGTAATTTACTACTTTATGAACTGAGGTTCCAATGAAATTACACAAAAATTTTATTATCTTAAAATTATCGAAGAAAATTTAAATTGTCCAATTTATAGATAATTACAGAAATCTGCAACACTGATTTGTTGTCGCTGAAAAATATAAAAATAAAATTATTTCTAAAAAAAATATATATTTTTTTCTTCCAATTGTCAATCTATGCATACTCTCTAAACAAATGTTTTCCAACTATTTTCAAAACGTTTTGTTTAAATATTAAAATATACTTGAATTATTTGAACAAGAAAACAATTTTGTTTTATAGTACTGTAAGTACACATGCATTAATGATGGAATTTTATATATTTTTTACACTACCTAAAAGGAAAACATGCATTTAACATTTTAAGCATATCTTCATCATTTTCCTCCATTAATTTTTGGATGTTTTTGACAATTTTATTATGCCACAATTGCGAACATATTTTTTTTCAATGTGTACGTACGTAATTATTTATAACATTTTATTTTTCAAACAAACATGTTTACACTTTCTTATGAAAAAAAAAAAAAATTAAAGCTTTTTTTTTAAAAAAAAAACCGTGTTTTCGCAGTTTGAAATTATTTAAAAATTAAAAAAACCAAAAAAAGCATGTAACTTAAAAGGACCATATTTCGTCATTTCTTACTGGATTTTCATTATTCAAAATGTATTACATTTCCACATTTTTTCTCTTTTATAATAAATTTATTAAAAAATTTTAGTTTTTTATTAAGTGTATTTTAAATGCAAGTGAATTTCTCAGATGCATTTTTGAAATTGTTCTCCCCTTCGATTTTCATTTTTTTATTTCATTCATTAAACAATAACAACAAAAAAATCCAGACCTGAAAAAAACTGAAAGCAGATTCGTGTTTAGCACATCAAAATGCATCAAGTCCAACTATTCGTCTATCGGGGAGGATTTTTTTTGTTGACCAGTGTTATTAGGGTGATCGACTCGGTTTTCCAACCGGGTTTTTAACAGGTTTTTCAGTCAATATGCTGTCGGTTTTTTCAAAATGTTCCTTTTTTGAATGTCGAATAGACCGATTTTTTTAAACACAAAAAACCGGTTTTAAAAATAACTTTTTATTTAAAAAAATGTACTAAGTACTGATATTCGAATCGAAATTTATGAATATTTTTTTAAATATGTAAACCTTGTAATCAAAATACAGGTCGTACTTTTGAACATAACTTAATGAAATTTTTTTGTAGTCCAAGCGTGATCGGTCCATTATTTCACCTAGACTCCATACAAATAACCTCTCGGAAAAGAGGTTTAACAATCATAAGTGCCTTAAAGGTAGCAAGATTTTTTGCACATGTAAGTTCCATATAAGTTTAAATCTGTGTGCCGAGTTTCATAAAGATCGGTCCATAATTGACCACAATTCCACAGGTAGGGTATTGTCGGACTTGACCGACTTAGTCTTTCTTTCTTTCGTTCTTAATGGGTTAATAGTTTCTTCCAAAAATAATTATGTTTAATAAGTTTTAACTTGAACATTATAAAATTTATTGATTTTTCTTTAAGAAATGTAGTTTTTGAAAGAAATATTAACTTCTGCAAAATAACCGGTTATTTCTGAATTTAAAAAAGTGCAAACGATTTTTTCAAAATACCAGCTATACGAACTAATCGAAAACCGGTTTCTCCAAAAAGTCGAATAATCGTAAATTTATGACAATCGCTCCTAGTAATTATGGAGCGATTGTCATAAATTTTGGTACTGTGATTTCTAATTATGTAAAATTTAGCACAAAAAACAAACAAATAAAATTTAACATAAACCAATGTATAATTAAAATAAAAAGGAATTTGTGAAACATATACGTTTGTTTAGTAATTATAATACTTATGTATACGGTTTAGATTCTGTTCTATTCGAAATCTCATTCAAACGATATTTGAAGTGTAGGTGTAAATTTGGTATTACCTTTTTTTGTTTAATACTTAACTATTTTATTCTACATATCGTCACCTAAAATGCAAAAGGTATTAACCACACTTTTTAATTTTTTACAGTGGAAGCAAAAAACATTATGAAAATCCAAAAGGCCGTAACCACAAAAGTTAAGCAATTGACTAAATTTTTTTAATCATTCACTTAATGCAAAAATAGATAAAGCATACAATAATGTTTAAATTAAATGTTACTTAAATATAAAAAAATAGTTTGACTTTTTCGTTTATGAATTTGATATTACGGCCATTTGACTTTCGTTAATATTGATGTCATTTTTGAAGATATGCATATGAAATTTTTTGCGTAGACGAAGTTTGGGTCAGTGAATTATAATCCAACCTTTGATTTTTCAGTAGTTATTAAGATTTGTCTGTTTTTTACGATTTATAAATTATTACAAATGTATGATATAAGGAAAAATATATTAAAAAAAATCAATATACATACTTGTTCTAACACATGGAATATCCGTTAAAATAATTGTACAATTTATCGTATATTTTTTGTAGATTCTTCAACGTATATAGCATTTTAAGGTACCCAAATACATATTTTGGGGACTATTAATCTTAATTTTTAGGTCGGAATATTTGCAACGTGCCTTAGGTTCATACAAAGCTTTAAGTTACTTTTTAAGCTGTTAAGCTGCTTTCGAATTCGACCGTAGCTCATCTAGGATTGTTCTCTTTGATGTAAAAACATAATGTGCAAAATATTAGAGTGATCAGATGTCGCTACTTTTTAAAAAAATTTGCAATTTAATGTAAAGAAATCATAATCTAGACGTAATTATCTATTAACCAAGATAAAAAAGTTAAAAGTTAAGTTATTAGAATTCCCTCGACAAAAACGTGCAAAAAAGTGTAACTTTCTATATAATATCGTTTTTCAAAGCAATGATATATAATAAATTTTGTTTTGTAAAATAACTTTACTTGTCAAAATCATTTAATTATCATTTTCTTTTGTTAATGAAATTTACCTTGCACATATTTGAGAAAAGAGGTTGTTTCAAAATATGTTTACCAAAGTTCACTTGACGGTTAAATTTATGGTTTTGGGTAGAAATATATTCTTTTAATTATCGATTCTTTTACATTAAATTGCAAAACAGAGTTGATAATAGCAAAATTTGTTAAACAAACGTGAACAAGGCAACATTTCCTGATATAAATGCATCCCACAAATTTCAGGGACAATGCACACTATGTTTTTACATCAAAAAGAACAATCCTAGGGGGAGTTACGGTCGAAAGTCAAAAGTCCTCTTTTTGGGGCAGAAATCACATAGGCGTAGAAGAGGAGGGTACAATTTTAAGTTTGGAAGAGACCATACACACGCTTCAGGATCGGAGCTATTGAGTCTTAAATTAGGGTACCTTTGACATAGACAGTTTATAACCGCTTATTTTTACGTAAGAACTAGGAAAAACATCCGTGCAAGTGTTATTTATCTCTAACAGTGTTCAAGTTATTTGCAAATGAATATTTAACTATCTCCATATTGCAAAATCTTTGGTCCAGTTTTTTCAATATATAGAACTATATTTTTGTCCAAGTTTGTAAAATGTTTACTCAATTAGTTATAGAACTTCTATCAAATAAAAAAACTTGATGCCGATATCTCTCCAAGTCAAAAAATAAGTGTCTTTAATTTTATAATTTTCTGAAAGGTATTTTCACAGAAATGATTTAAGAATTAAAATCACACAATAGGACTAAGTAAGATCCTCTTGAATTTGACCAGTTTTATATAAAAATTTTGATTTTAGCGTATACTTTATACTTTATGGACAAAATTAAAAAAAAAAGACTTCCATTACTGCGATTGTCACCGGTTTTTTGGCAAGTCCTTTTACAAAAATCTTATTTTTTTACACTTTACTATTTTAAGTGATAAAGTCAACAACCACCGAAAATTTTGTTAGGATATCCTTACAAAGATTTCTTAAGAAAAAAAATGTTTATAAATTCTCAAAAAAAAAAAAAAAAAAAAAAAACAATTTTTACAAATATTTTATTTTAATTCCGAAAATCAAAAAAACTATGGACTCCATATTTTTTTAAATAAATTTTATTGTCTAGGTGTCATAATTTTTAATTATATGAAAAATTATTGATGTCATTATCTTTTATAGAACTAAAACTACGTTACTTTTAAGATTAATATGTCACGAAAAATTCCAAAATCATTGTACTATTAGTGCTGTTAAAAAGCCGTAACAAAATAAATAAGAGGAATTTCAAAAATTTTAGGTAAAAATATTTTAATTTTTTTTTTCTCTGACATTAATGCCGATTTGTGGTTTTATTAACGACTATTTGTCTTAACAATAGATTTTATAAAACTTTTAAGATACTATCTGCATATGTCAAAATTATTTTTGAATCTTCAATATTTATCGAAATAGACTGTAAAGAAAATTTTTTAAATTTATTTTTTGCACGATTTCGTAAATAGCAAAAAAAAAAAAAAAAACAAAAACAATATTGGTTTAATGCTTTGCAAAATCTTGAGTAATAAAAGACATATCTTGTGACCGTTTGTTGAAAAATCTAAGTGAATATCGGTTCCAATTTGAAAAATATAGTATTTTAAACATTACTACTCATAATAATATTGCTAACTAAAAGTGCGATTTTAATTTTTTTTAAAGTGAATTTTAGCAGATTTTTCACTTGTTTCTTATATAATGATACATTTTAATCGAAAATAGATTTTATTATACCATAATTCGAACAATAATGCGAAATATGTGGGGCTGATTTTTGAGGTTGAGAATATTTTTTTTTGGTCCATAAAATATTTTGACGTCACCTTAATTTTAGGATTAAGCTAATAAAATGCTTTCATTTGACATCGATATTTACATCATTTATTCTTCGCAATAGTTGTCAGCAAGCGAAATGTGTTTGGAGATGAATGTCGCAGTATCCGATTTAAATGACATTTCAATTTTTTTTGTTTCATAATAACAATTTTAACCATTAGGATGATTCTTAAAAGATATTTTTCGATTTTTAAGATATGACTTATATTAAAAAAATTATGAAATTTAGTGAAAATTTTGCAAATTGCATAAAATTTTTGTATATACAATTTTAACGCCATTTTAACTCAGACGTGTCATTTATTAATAAATCCGGTATTCTAATGTGGAATTTGTCAGTAGCAAAAAACATACTTTTACAAATATTTACGCCAATTATATGAAAGTTTGTGAAGATGCTATCCCATGTCTGATTTCCTGACATCACCGAGATATACATTAAACTGTAGGTAATCACTTCGTATTTAAAATTCTGCCCTCTAAAAAAAAAAAAAAAAGATTGTAAAATTTCAAAAATCGTAAATTGTTTGTTTCATTTTTTATTACCGGATAGTAAACCGAATACTTGTTATACAGTGCAAAACTAAAATGAATCCAAAAATCTTCGAAAATTTCAACTCAGTTTTTTCATTTTTTATTTTGAAATGTCTGTATTTCCGTGAGATTTACGCGATTGATTTAAAATTTAGGATTTCTTAGTTATTTTGTAAGATCTACAAAAAGTTATCATCACTTTTCCTAATTTTAAAACAAACTTAGGTAATGCAGTTAAAATAGATTTCAAACAATTTCGAAATTTTTTGAAATTCCTCATAAATAACACTGGTCGTAAAAAAAATATATAGGTCCGGAAAAAGCCATTGGCAAACTCTTTCCAACAGAGTTTCCGAAACTGCTTTCTGCTTGTAAATCCATGCTTTTGGATGTAAAATAAGTCAAATTCGGGAGGGTCTGTACGTAGTCCTATTGGATTTTTGGGCCTGTTTTTTTTAATACTAAAATCATCTCTGTGAATATAAGTACCATTCAGAAAAGTATAAAATATAAATAGCACATGCTAGCATGTTTTTCATAGGTCTTATCTAGGGCTTTAAAAGGATCTTTCACGCTTATGTGAAATCTAATATAAATCCAACTAGCCGATTAGTTTTTATAGATTTATTTTCAAAAAATTTCGGTTCCGTCCCACTGTGCAATTATCTTCTGTACATTAGACTTCTACAAAAAAAGCCGACTTTTGAATTTCGACCGTAAATCCCATAGTATCTTTTTGATGCAAAAATATAGTGTGTAAAATATTAGAGTGATCGGATGTGTTGCACCGACTCTGAAATTTATAAGATGCATTTATATGGGAACATTTTTACTTTTTCCTTTTTTTTTTTAATGTTTTTTGCAATTTAGTGTAATGCAACATGTAACAATATAAAAATAATCGATTAGAAAACATTAAAGTTATTAGAAATTCTACCCACCATTAATATGTTTTCGAAATATAATAAATGAAATAATCTTGAAATAAAATAAAATTTGAACCGTAATTACTAAAAAATAAGCTTTCACTCCTGCAGGATAATATAATGTCTTCTTATGCTTCTTATCATTCAAAAAAGTTGTACTAAAAAACAACTGTTCAAAAGTCCAATTTTTTAAACATTTTGTTAAACAAATTTCAAAAAAGTTAGAAAAAAAAACTATGCTAATTTATAGACACCACAGAAAGTAAAATTAAAAAAAGATTTAAATTTAAACAACTGTTCAAAAGTCCAATTTTTTAAACATTTTGTTAAACAAATTTCAAAAAAGTTAGAAAAAAAAAACTATGCTAATTTATAGACACCACAGAAAGTAAAATTAAAAAAAGATTTAAATTTTGGGGATTTCGGAAAAAAATAATTTTCTGGTGATTTTTATGTTGCAGAATATATATATATATATATATATATATATATATATATATATATATATATATATATATATATATATATATATATATATATATATATATATATTTTTTTTTTTTTTTTTACTAGTACACAGAATAGTGAAAATTATAACATAACATGATAATTTAGATTGTAGAAAATATTTTCCGAAATCAATTTGAACCATGTTAAAATTTAAAGCAGGAAGCTTAAAAGCCAAATTTTGGAATATTTGAGATATTTACAAAAGAAACGTTAAAAAATTTCCCATATACATAATTGCACCCTAAAAACTTAAGGGTCGATGCGGTATGTGTTAGCGACATCCGATCACTCTAATATTTCGCACACTATGTTTTTAATTAAAAAGATGAGCTACGGTCGAAAGTCTGCTGTTTTTTGGAGCAGTCTAGTGTACATACATATGTATGTAATTTATAACATAGATAATTCTCCCATATGTTATTTCAATTCATTGGTAGCACCATAGAAAACAACTAGAAGTCCAACTCTTTCATTCGCTCAGAAACAAAAAATTACTCTCTTCACACGTATAAATTTTGTTCTGTAGAAAATTTTGCTAACACATACAAAGAGTTAGGTTTTTTTGACAACTGAGTTAGGTTTTTTGTGAGCAAGTTGGAGTTCTAGTTGTTTTCTATGGGTAGCACTAAAAATACATATTGAAATGTCTATTAACATTTAAAAATTTGTAATTTATAAAACATACACACACACAAAGGAAGGAAATAGAAGATACATATAATAAAGGAACGCAAAAAGTTGCTGAAACGTTTAATAAATGTTTTGAATATTCAATGAGCTTTGGAAACAAACAATAATCGATCATACATTGTCATCTCCGTACTGCTGCAATGGAAGATAAAAATTAATCATGCATTCTAAAGTATTTACACAATATGGGAAGAAGTGGGAAGAGCGTTAATTTTAATGTATGATTTCAAATACAGGTCTGATTATATTTTTGATATTTGTTTCTTATTGGAGTACATACTAAACTATTTAAGTTAATAAATATAACTATTATCTGTATAATTATAATATATATATGCATATGTGTGTACAAATAATGTATGTAAATATACATATACATATGTTTAAATATATATAGTTATACATACACAACTACATCTGTATTAAGGTATATATATATTATATAGAACATGCAAAAAACACATACAAAACATGCAAAACACATACTCATATTTCATAAATATTTAATATAGATTGGGCGTTCGCATACTTATATTCATGCTCATCATGTACTTTCATGCCACGTAAGCGTGCAATTTCTTTGACGTCGATGAATAATGATTAAAAATTTAACTAAAAGTAAATAGTTACAAGAAGCGTTACATGTCTCATTCAATTTAGTCTATGAACAACTTCGTACATATATTCTCCTTTGAAGATATGCATTCCATTCACAAATCGATGAATTTAATATTTAAAACAAACACATTCTTTATTTAAAAACAATAAAAATCTTAATTTTTTCATCTCAAATAAAGTATCCTCCAATTTTTCACTGCATTACAGGCATAGTATTCAAGTTGCTTTATTTTAATGCTTATTCCCAAAACTACATTCTTATTTTTTCTGAAAATTACTGGAATCAAATAATTGATAAAACAAATTATACATATATTTCAAATCAATGCCCATTGGTCTTACAGACTACAGCTGGAACAATGCGGACATATTTTTTATTGTATAATACTTATACTTAGTTCGTATAGATATTTAAAATATATAATTTTTAAGTATAAGAAAAACACACATATGTATGTATAATATTTTAACATTTTTTTTTTTAGATTTTCTTATATTTCACTCGTGATATATGGAATACGTGTAATCCGCAGAAAAAAAAATTTAACATTTGGAAGCAATAACAACTGATGCAACAGATTTCTTACTTAATTAATGAGTTGTCATTATTTCTCTCATTTTTATGAGAGGTGGAATAACCAGTTGCCGATAAATAACAAGTTCATTTAGTTCTTCCATGGCTCCGTTGGCTATAGCGTGAAAATTATTAGCAATGTACATAAATTCAACGTCTAAATAAGAAAGACAGTGGGTCTTTGTTGAAAATTTTTTTGGCTATGTGCAAATTTCAGTTGAGCCAGCATTTTTTATTTTGTAGACATTTCATAAAAGATTAACTACTTACTTGTCTTTTAAAAATAAGTACCTTTATAATGGCGACCTATGAATTCGTGGATTCATAAAGAAATTTGTAGAATCATTTATATGAATAATTTGCCCACCAATATATAAAAGAACCGATTTATATTACTCGCTCTTCACCATTTTTTATAGCTCATACTTTCTTATATCTTCCTTTTGTCAGCTTTAAAAAATCTACAATTTATTTTGGTAATATCTGAAAATTTTGCTTCATTGCGATTCAAATTTTTATAAAAATCATATCTTTAAGCATGAATTAGTTGGTTGTTTATGTGACGCTTCCTCCCGTGAAGGAGGAAGTTATAGAAACTTAACGTTGATGGACAGTGGTTCCAAAACTCTTTTTTGTTTGGAAATAATTGAACCGTTAGAGATGTCTCAATAAATAAAAAAAAAATAATAAATTTGACATGGTCAGAGCTGAGGTGTTTTCGAGTTGATTTGAAGGAGTACAGGTTCCTAGCGGGTCAGGGAAATAGTGAGTGGTCCTCCAAAGTTGGTCATTTCGGGTATGTGATTTTTGAAATATCGTCAAAAATCATTTATGATATCACAGAAAAGAAATTTTATATATAGATACGTGCATATTATCTCTTTCGGTTTAAGAGATATTCAGGTCGAAAAAATGTTTACCCCATTTTTGACCTCGTTTTTTTAAATTGCCCTTTAAATTTGTTTAAAATATTTGCCAGATTCCTTTCAAAATTCTAAATAATATTGATGAAGAATCATATAAATATATGAATCCGTTAAAAAGATATTAATCTGAATTTGGAACTTTAAAAAAAAATTTTAATTTTTTGGGTTTTTTTTCCAAAAAGGTGGCAATATTTTCTGAAGGACGCCCCTTATAACGACAGGGTGATCATTTCAATGAAAAAAGTAAATTTTTTTAACATGTTTTATACGGTTTGGGATTTTGGGTATTTTTATGTATAAAAGTGGGAGTTTTTCTCTGATTCTAAGACAAGTTTAGAGTAAGTTCGGGTAATATGGTATAGGCGGATAATATGATATAGTTGATTTTTTCGGAAAGGATAAACATTGGACTAACAGTACCAAGCTAAATTGGTTAGTAATCTCAGATAATTAAGAAAGCAAAAAAAAAAAAAATATTTGGTTTTTGCAATTTATGCAGTGAGTTACTTGTTAAAAACCCACTTTTTTCTAATCAGATAAAAATTTATTTTTTTTTGGAAAAACAAATGTTTTGAATACAGCAAACTAATTGTAAAGTAAATGGTATTTAGTTAGAGAATAATATATACAACGATATTGTATATTTAGTGCATATTTTTTTATTTTAATTAAACACGTGTCGGCTAATATGGTATAGGTTAAAATTTTCGGAAACCAGACCACGAGGATATGTTAAACCCATTCAGTTATAATGACATGGGCCTCCTGTCTCAATGCGAGCAAGTTTGGGCTCATGAAAAATGCATACCATATCGTAGCGCTATTTTTCTTTGTGATTCTTGTAAAAAATAGTTTAAACATACTTTATTAAATTAATTTTACTTTTTTTGTTTTCTCTTTATTAAAAAATACTACACGTGAGTATACCATATTTGCAGACCACGGTGTACCATATTACTCGCCGTTTTTTATAAGTTATTTTTCGTTTTTTTTTTTTTAATTTCCTTAAATATTTCTGAAATTATGCTTTCAAACCCTTTTGAATATTAATTTATTCTGCAAATATCTTACACGTGTAAGATATTACAGAATAAATTATATTGTAATCGATTAAAGTTTCTCAGTTTACAGCGAAAATAAAAATAGGTTACCATATTACCCGAAGTTACTCTATACATATTGTACCAAAATTTCAATAAAATATCACTATTCGTTTAAATTTTATTAAAGTTTAAATATTAACTTCATTAAAAAAAAAACGCAAAAATGCTAAATTTTAAGTGCTTCGAGAAATTCTGCGATCAAATTACATTTCACTAACTTTTTTTTTATAAATTATCAATCCACATTGTAATTTTTTCTCAGATACCAAATACTTGTATAAAAAGTTTATACTTTTGCTTCTCCAACGGTTCAAAAATTACAGAATTATTTTCAAAAAATCGTTTTGGAACCAATGTGCGGTTGAAAAAAGAATTTTTGACATTATGTGCAGTAGTTTTACACTAACAAAATACAAGCTATTGTTGTTTTTGTAGATGTGCGGCCACTTTGTAATTTCACTATGCGTTGTTCCGTGACAGTTGTTAGTAGTGTTGCCGAACAATCACTTTTTTTCTTACAAGTAAAAAATATTTAACAAAAGAAAAAGTAAAAACCACTAATTAAACATACAAATAAATTCAAAACAATAACAAAAATATATTTTTGGCTTGTTTAATTTTAATCAGTGTTGCATTTTTAGGCTTTTTCTAGTAAAGAATTTATGATAACTCTGTGTTTTTGGTTATTTGCGGTCCACACAGGACTTTTCAGTGCGAATCTATGCAAGGTAACTTAGTAAAAAAGCTGATTATTATTTTTGGTTGTTACAGTTGTTAAACTGCATATATAAAAAACAATAATGAATTTGCCATATTGTTGTTGGATAATTGCACAAATTTCTTCCCGTAAATAAACGGGACTGTATACATGAGGGGATTTTCCCCTAAATTGGGAATTTAAACTTTCATTTGGGAACAGATTTACGTGATTTTCATATTAACTTAGACTGTAAGGAAAAAAACGATATTAACCTAATTTGGGAGCACCTTATATTTATTTGTAAATTGCTCTATGAAAAATATACTTGTTTCTTTTTAAAATTAAAAAAAAAAAAATCATTTGAATTTAATTTTTATAATTTCTTGTCATGTATAATTCTACACGTTAACTCCTAACGAATATAAATTTAAATTTTCTATGAAATGACCTATGAACGTTAGCAACAAAACACACCTATAATAAAATAAACAATTGTATGGTTTCTGCTTTAAAATTTTCTAATTTGGATAAATTTTTTCGTAATTTGAGAAGCAGCAATCATCACACTTTTTTCATTTTTAAGCTATTTAGCTATGTACCATAGAAAAAAACTAGAAGTCCAACTTGCTTTCAGAAAACCTAACTTAGCTGTCAAGAAACACCTAACTCAGTGTTACCACTTCATGTGTAATTACACATGTGTATTCCATGTGTAATTTAAAGTCTCAGTGTAATGAAGTTAATTTTTCCTTCCTAAACATTAGTTTAATTTGCCAAATATTCTTTTTACAAGACTTTCATGAAAAATAGAACACTTCTTCAGAACAAACAATCGTATTTGAATCTTGTACGGAATTTTACTTAGGAATACAGCAGATTAAATCTAAATTTGAGTTTACCGATGATACTTTTACTATTGTAGATATTGTTAATCCCAAAATTGTTCAATCTTTTCAACCAAAGAAAATGCACGCACTTTTAGATAATGACAAATTTCATCTCAATATAAATTTAGAGCCAGAAGTATGCTGGTCAAAAGTTTTCATTTAATGGGAGAAAATTATTTCAAATTAAGAAAAAGTAATTCAGTTCATTTTAATTTTTCATTTTTCTTATGTATCAGCAGAAAGAATATTTAGTAATCTGATTAATTTGAAAACAGATAAAATGTACTCCGAAGCAATATCAGTAATTTTTTTAAATGATATATTTGTCCATACATAGTTCGACATATCTATGTTAAAATAAAATTTCATGTGTAATTTTTCTTCATATGTGTAATTTGACCATCGTTTATGTTTAGTTAGCAACATTCTTGGTGGCAACAATGACCCAACTAGTAGAATTTTCTACAGAACTAATTTATACGTGTGAAGAGAGTAATTTTATTTTGCTGAATTAATAGAGTTGGACTTCTAGTTTTTTTCTATGCTATATGCCATAGCGTGATTAGAAAGTGCTCGCACATCTACAAAAACAACAATTGCTTGTATTTTGTTAGTGTAAAACTACTGCACATAATGTATAAATGCTTTCAACGGAAAATGAGAGAATGAAGGAGAGTAAGAGTAAAAAAACTCGAAAAAAATGTTACATATGAATGCAAAAATAATTTGACAATTCCGCGAGGTATGTCAATGAAAAAAATTGTAAAACAGCTGTTCTTACGAGTATACTTTCTAATTATACTATGCTATGTACTATGTACGTGTAAAAAAGTACTATCAAAAATGGAAAAATAAAAAATTAAAAACGAAGATTATAATGCAGTACATAATACAACAAAATTTAACATTTTGAAATACCAGATGAAGGCGACTGACCAGAAGGCGATTGTCCACCTCAGGCAAGAATATACTTTATTTGGCTTCTATAGCTAGCGATAAAAAGTTTAATAAGGCTGAAATATTTAACTTTCTACCTCAGAATGTGCGGAATTTCTAATATTCACACAACTTTAGAGTATACAATCCTAGAGGTAAGCCACACACTGAAAAAGTAATCTTAATGAATGAAGTTCATTAAGTGAAATTCATTAAGTTTTTTATTTACATATAAAGGAACACATAAAAATAAGACAAAACTCCAAAATTATGAGGTTTATGGAAAAATGTGTAAGATTTTTCCATGCAATATTTTTCACAGCTTGATAAACCAATTGTAAAATCCAATTGGCTGAATCACTGAACTGTGCGGAGTCGTTTTTTACAAGATCTTTCAAATAAAATTGCAAAGTTGCTAGTTGCAACATTGGCGGACTTGTAGAAAGCTGCAAATGTCCTCTAGTAACGTCAAGTATCATATGAAAAACGTTTTTATTTAAGCGATAGTATGCTACGAATCATCATAATAACTTCAGACATAAATGTACAGTATAAATAAATTAATTACACTGTCTCCTGCAACTCGCAATTAAAAATATTGCGATATGAAAATTTTGTTGTATAAACAGTGAGTTTGTACTATATTTGCAAGTTAGTAACTTGCGAAAAATAATCGTGATTAGTGAAGGTAATTGGAAATATTTCTTTGTGCAATTTGTATATAAACAGTGAATTATTTATTTGCAAGTTATTTTTATTTGCAATAATCGCGTGTATAAACGTAATAATAGTAAAACAAAAACAACCCAGTTTGTATTATCTCTTAACAAGAAATGACGCGTTTTGACTTCGAGTCTACATTAGACAAATTTTTATAAAAATAAACGTCAAAATTTTATCATAATAAAGATTTGTCTAATGTAGACTGAATTTGTCAGTATTATTGCAGCATTAAAAGAAAATTGTCAACGCTCGAGCTCTGACAACTTTGTCTTGATAATTGTTGTTGGTACTTTTTGCATGGTTTATTATGACATACGTTTTCCCAAATAATTGACAGAAATAAAAATTATCTTCAACTCATACAAAAATTTGACGTTTGTCTTGATACAAATTTCTCTAATATAGACTCGACGTAAACAAAATACAAAAATTCAGTATTGTCTTACAGCCGTATTCAAAATAAATAATGTATGTTTGATAACGAGTTACTAACTTTTTTGTATGTTAATTTCCATAAGAAAAAGTTAGTAACTCGTTAGCAAACGTACATTATTTATTTTGAATACGACTGTTAAAAACGAAAATAATTGAAAAGTAAATAAATTAGAAAGCATGGGCGTTCGAAATATTAAAATACATAAATATAAATTTATTCACACAGGAGAAGTCGAGCAACATAATTGAATATACCGAATTAAATGAATTACTCAAAAGCTGGAATTTGGACACTTGCCTTCTTAACATATAAGTTTAATAATGTTAATGGTTTTAAACAGGTTTTAAAATATGTACTACATTTTCTTATTTTTATGTAGATAAAACAATTAAGATGGAGAGGAATGTGTTATTAGTCTCAAATAAGAGGGTTTCAGAAAATATCGTGAATTCAGAAATCAAGAGGATTCTATTCGTAACTATTTATAAAATATTTTAATTTTCTTAAATTAAAATTTTTATTTTCTTAATAAAAATATATTACAGACTGAACAATATTTGGGCGCTACACCCGGAGATCGTCATGGTATTCAACTTTCCTGAACACATAATAATGTGATGTAAAAATGGATATTCCATACTATCATTGAACAATATAGAGAATAACAGGAAGCACTTTGTAGAATAAATGAAAAAGGATGCTTACGATCTCATTTGTAGCATATATTTTGTTTATTTCAATTATTTAGTCACTGTATTCAACATAGATTATTGACATAGATATGAAGCTTAAAAAAACTCAATCGAATAATTTAAATTATTCAAAAAGCACACATACTCCTTTTTTTATTTTCAATGAAATTTTTTACTAACACATTCTTGGACTTAGGTTTTTTGACAACCGACGTAGGTTTTTTACAACGGAACTTTATATCTATGTTATAATCTATGGTGTTATATTTATGGCATCTATATTAAAATAAGTATATTTAATTTTTATTTATGTATATTAACTGAATATAATAAAATGTAATAATTTAATTTGAAATAAAGTAAAAACCAAAAGAAAAGAACAGGTCTATTATTATACATTTTCAATGTATAGTTTCTTCGGGACAAAGTATGATTACATGGAAATTAATGTACTATTTAATGAAATTATTTATTTTATTTAACGAACATGTTCATTGAATCAATGTACGAATAATTTGAAGCAGTGAACTTGTACATTGTATTTTAATATTAATGTATGGCAATACATTGTTTCAAAGAACCTGTACGTAGGGTCAAATTTAGTGTACAAATTCATTGAAACAATGAACTTTTTCATTGTATTTATGTACCTTTTTGGTTCAGTGTAATCAAAGCGAAGGAAAATATATTAATTAACTGATGATATCTGAACAAAATAATTCCAAGAATTCATTGGTCCTTATTTTTAAGGTACTTATTTACAACAGTCAAATAACTAACCACTGGAATGCTTAGAAGCACTAAACAAACAAACAGTTGACATACTCCACACTTCCAGTTAAACTATAAGTAGTTATTACTAAACTTTAATTTATTATCCCATTACAAGCATGTCATTATTTGACTCTTTTAAATGATGATATAAATTACTACTTATTTAAGATATTACCAGCGATTAATTATTTTGTATTTTAAAATAATGATATAAATAATTACTACTCATTACTTTGTAATGTGTGAAAAAACTTTAAAATTACATCGTTTGTTTCATAAAATGCATTATTATTATAATTTTTTTTTCTGTTAACCAAGCTTTTTAGATTTATGGAAATAAATTGTTCTAGTATTTGAGATGATATTAAGATTACTATTTAAATTTGTTTTAAGATAATATTTTAATATCTACGGTGCTCACTATTAAATATTTTATTATTTTTAGAAAAAGAAAATCAAGACCAAAAAAATTTCATGCCAGACAATTTATACATAAATTAGACTGCTCCAAAAAAAGTTTACTTTCGAATTTCGACCGTAGCTCTCCCTAGGAGCTTCCTTTTTATGTGAAAATGTAGTGTGCAAAATAGTAGAGTGATCGGATGTCGCTAACACGTGTCGAACTTGAAGTTTTTACGGTTCATTTATATGGGAAAATTTTGACTTTTAAATAGCTTATTTGAAAAAAATTGTTATTACCAACTCCTTTTTAGAATTTAATTTATAGCATTTATTTCAACATGATATGTAGAATAACTTTTTTATCTTGTTTGATAATTAATTATGTCTAGATTGCAGTTTTACATTAAATTGTAAAAATTGTTGGTAATAGCAAATTTTTCCGAAAATTGTGGAAAAGTGAACGCTCTCCCATATAAATGCGCCCTACAAATTTCAGGGTCGACGCGACACGTGTTCGCGACATCCTATCACTCTAATATTTTTCACACTTTATTTTTATCCAAAAAGGAACAATACTTGGGGGAATTTTTTGGAGCAGTTTAATATATATATATATATATATATATATATATATATATATATATATATATATATATATATATATATATATATATATATATATTATTAGGGTATACATACATACATATA
This sequence comes from Protophormia terraenovae, assembly GCA_951394005.1. Lineage (NCBI taxonomy): Eukaryota > Metazoa > Arthropoda > Insecta > Diptera > Calliphoridae > Protophormia > Protophormia terraenovae. The sequence continues at coordinate 72,499,134 of OX596073.1, read as the reverse complement.
AAAATATTATTGGGGTAAATTCAAAATGTTTTTATTTTGGGATATCATACTTCAAACGTTTGAAAGAAAATCCACTTTTCGGACACCTTAATTACTACCCAGTGCATTCTACAAGTGTTGAATAATGCTCATTCTTACTAAAATTTATTGTAGAATCAGCATGTTAGTCGCAGATATGCAGAGAATGAAATTGGAATTTAAAATTAAAATTTCACCATTATTTTTCTTGCTACAAAAACCTTAAAAAAATGGTATGATATTCCAAAATCAATAGAAAAATATACAAAACGTTTATTAAATACAACAAAAATTTGTTAACTTAAAATTCAAGTCAAAATTTATAATATTTAATGCATTCACGTGTAAGAACATGCAACATATCTAGAGCATTTAATAAAAGTTCAATTAAAAACTGATTTTCACAAAGCAAGCTGAAAATTATTCGAATATTAATATTTGGAAACATCCTTAAATCACTTTTATATATTTAAGAAAAACAAAACAATAAACAACAGGCAAATATGAAATAAAGGGAGAAAATACATGCAAAATGCAACAAATATCATTGAATATTCAAAATATCTTAGCTAATGTTTATAATATACATACATGGCAATTACCACATATAAACTTTAAGGATATTTACAATGGATCAAAGGTTTTGTATAAATCATTTTAACTTTTATAAAAATTTGATTTAAAAGTTACTTTAAGATTTATTCACACAATGTAGTGAAGTACACATACACTTTTATTTATAAATTTGATAGATGCAATTCAACAAAAATACATTTAGATTATACAAATATGAAAGTGTTCAAAGGAACACCTATTTAACTCATTTAATTAAGGAAATTCATTTGAGTTTTAAGGATTTGTTGCTTAGTCCGTTTGTAAAATATCCACAAAATTTTTATCTGGTATCTAAGTAACATATTTTTAAAGAAAAACATTACTAAAAAAAACAATCTAAAAGAACGTCAAGATGATTTTGCCAACAAATTACCTAAAAATTTTATTCATATTCTCATTAATATTATCGTTACTGTGCTATAGAGACAAAAATTATAAATTTTAGAATTAAAATCGATTGTGTACATTGCAAATCCAATTTTTTAATGACATTTGTAAAATGTTTAGTAAGGAACTCTAAAAAAAATAAAATTCCTAAATTTAAACGACGCGAATAGTCCCTTAGACAAAACGTTACAAAGTTACCAAGCAAAAAATGGTAATGACATGTAGTTACATATGTAGTTACTTTTCAATGACAACAACATACTGCATTACATAGAAGTAGTTGTGTAATTACTTATTTATGACCTGGCATGTAATTACTTATTTATTATCCGATTTATGAATATGCAATTTTTTACAGATTTTTTTTTGATTCAGCTTACCAAATGAAAAGGCAAACTTTACATATGTTCAGATTCTCGCTCTCACCCCCTAGAAATTTGAGAATAGCCTAAAAACTAAGATACCAAGTTTTAGATTAATTCGAATATATTTAGATGTGGCTCAAAGCGATAAAAATCTTTTAAAAACTAATTTTTGTAAACTTTGTGCATAGTTCACACATTTTGGCAGATCTCTTATTTTTAATAAGAGTTACATATTCCATATAAATGCATTTTTTAAGTATAATATTTTTTTTATTATGAGATTTAAAGAGGACATAATTATCTTTTCAGTTGCTTTATTTAAGTGAAATCATATTGCAACTTAAAAAGTTATGAATATTTAATATTTAGCTACTTCGTATATTTTTGAAAAATTTTCTATAAATCAGAAATCGCAAGTTTTTCGAAATTTAGAAAAATAAAAATGGAGATATCTTTCTTTTTCCCTAGCGTGTGTGCTTAATTTAAAGAAAACGGATTACACAGTCAAATTTAAATTGCATATTTAAGAAGAATATGTCCACTATAAATGTAGTAATTTAAAAATAATATTGTCATTTAAAAATGCATTCATAATGCAAATGCAATTTTAGGATGCATTTTTGAAAAATTTCTATCCTTTCAATTTTTTTCTTCTTATGATATAAAAAACATTATTATGTTTGCTAAAAATTGCAGTATAAATTGTTCTGGGACAAATGGTTCACTATATAAAAAAAAAAATTTTTATACAAAAAAAAAAAATTTATAAATTTTTGTATTTTTTAATTTTTGTGAGCTTATTATAAAATTAATTTTAATCATAATATTTCATAATTTGTTATTTGCGGTAGAAAACCTATTTGTCCAACATTAAGTGCTAATCTTCTATCTATCTATATATATAAAAATTAATGTGTGTTTGTTTGTATGTATGTGTACATGTATGTTTGTTTGAAGTCTATAGCCGCCTAAACGGCTAAACCGATTTTCTTGAATTTTTCACAGTGTGTTCCTATGTGCCTGGAAGGAAAAATAGGCTACTTTTTATTTTGAAATTCCATGTGGGCGAGGTGCCACGCCCACTTACTAAATAACTATTAAAAGTAGTATATCTCGGAAATTGGTAATACTAGAGTCCTCAAATTTTGCACGAACAACTTTGACACATATAAGAACATTCTGGAAAAAATAGGCGAACTAGCAATAGGGGGTGTGGCACATCCCACGCCTAATATTGCTTGCTAATACCAAATGCCGTAAATTTAGGAAACTATAACAGTTACATTTCCCAAATTTTGTACAATAAACTTAAGTGTCAATGTGAATATTTTGTGCAAAAATGGGCGGAAAAGAAATAGTGGGCGTGTCATCTCTCATATAAAGTTAATACCAAAATTTTTATATCTGGGAAACTATAAAAGTTAGAGAGCTCAAATTTTGTACGACTAGCATTAGCTTCAATATGAATATTTTGGAAAAAAAATTGGTACACTAGCAATAGTGGGCGTGGCACCTCCAATATAAAGAAAATATTAAACTATCATATCTGAGAAAATATAACAGTTAGAGTTCTAAAATTTTGTCGGAGCCACTTTGGTATCAATATTAATATTTAAGAAAAATATGGGCGGACTAGAAGTAGGGGACATGGTACCTCCCATATGAATTAAACGCAAAAATTCGTATATCTGGGTAACTATTGGAGTTGGAATGCTCAAATTTTGCACAAAGAATTTTGACATCCATGAAAACATTTGTCTAATAAATTAGCGGATTATGGGGGTATGTTCCCTCCCATAAAAATTAAATACAGAAATTAGTATATCTGGGAAACTATTAGAGCTTGAATTTTCAAAATTTTGCACGGGAAACATCTATCTATCTATCTATCTATCTATCTATCTATCTATCTATCTATCTATCTATCTATCTATCTATCTATCTATCTATCTATCTATCTATCTATCTATCTATCTATCTATCTATCTATCTATCTATCTATCTATCTATCTATCTATCTATCTATCTATCTATCTATCTATCTATCTATCTATCTATCTATCTATCTATCTATCTATCTATCTATCTATCTATCTATCTATCTATCTATCTATCTATCTATCTATCTATCTATCTATCTATCTATCTATCTATCTATCTATCTATCTATCTATCTATCTATCTATCTATCTATCTATCTATCTATCTATCTATCTATCTATCTATCTATCTATCTATCTATCTATCTATCTATCTATCTATCTATCTATCTATCTATCTATCTATCTATCTATCTATCTATCTATCTATCTATCTATCTATCTATCTATCTATCTATCTATCTATCTATCTATCTATCTATCTATCTATCTATCTATCTATCTATCTATCTATCTATCTATCTATCTATCTATCTATCTATCTATCTATCTATCTATCTATCTATCTATCTATCTATCTATCTATCTATCTATCTATCTATCTATCTATCTATCTATCTATCTATCTATCTATCTATCTATCTATCTATCTATCTATCTATCTATCTATCTATCTATCTATCTATCTATCTATCTATCTATCTATCTATCTATCTATCTATCTATCTATCTATCTATCTATCTATCTATCTATCTATCTATCTATCTATCTATCTATCTATCTATCTATCTATCTATCTATCTATCTATCTATCTATCTATCTATCTATCTATCTATCTATCTATCTATCTATCTATCTATCTATCTATCTATCTATCTATCTATCTATCTATCTATCTATCTATCTATCTATCTATCTATCTATCTATCTATCTATCTATCTATCTATCTATCTATCTATCTATCTATCTATCTATCTATCTATCTATCTATCTATCTATCTATCTATCTATCTATCTATCTATCTATCTATCTATCTATCTATCTATCTATCTATCTATCTATCTATCTATCTATCTATCTATCTATCTATCTATCTATCTATCTATCTATCTATCTATCTATCTATCTATCTATCTATCTATCTATCTATCTATCTATCTATCTATCTATCTATCTATCTATCTATCTATCTATCTATCTATCTATCTATCTATCTATCTATCTATCTATCTATCTATCTATCTATCTATCTATCTATCTATCTATCTATCTATCTATCTATCTATCTATCTATCTATCTATCTATCTATCTATCTATCTATCTATCTATCTATCTATCTATCTATCTATCTATCTATCTATCTATCTATCTATCTATCTATCTATCTATCTATCTATCTATCTATCTATCTATCTATCTATCTATCTATCTATCTATCTATCTATCTATCTATCTATCTATCTATCTATCTATCTATCTATCTATCTATCTATCTATCTATCTATCTATCTATCTATCTATCTATCTATCTATCTATCTATCTATCTATCTATCTATCTATCTATCTATCTATCTATCTATCTATCTATCTATCTATCTATCTATCTATCTATCTATCTATCTATCTATCTATCTATCTATCTATCTATCTATCTATCTATCTATCTATCTATCTATCTATCTATCTATCTATCTATCTATCTATCTATCTATCTATCTATCTATCTATCTATCTATCTATCTATCTATCTATCTATCTATCTATCTATCTATCTATCTATCTATCTATCTATCTATCTATCTATCTATCTATCTATCTATCTATCTATCTATCTATCTATCTATCTATCTATCTATCTATCTATCTATCTATCTATCTATCTATCTATCTATCTATCTATCTATCTATCTATCTATCTATCTATCTATCTATCTATCTATCTATCTATCTATCTATCTATCTATCTATCTATCTATCTATCTATCTATCTATCTATCTATCTATCTATCTATCTATCTATCTATCTATCTATCTATCTATCTATCTATCTATCTATCTATCTATCTATCTATCTATCTATCTATCTATCTATCTATCTATCTATCTATCTATCTATCTATCTATCTATCTATCTATCTATCTATCTATCTATCTATCTATCTATCTATCTATCTATCTATCTATCTATCTATCTATCTATCTATCTATCTATCTATCTATCTATCTATCTATCTATCTATCTATCTATCTATCTATCTATCTATCTATCTATCTATCTATCTATCTATCTATCTATCTATCTATCTATCTATCTATCTATCTATCTATCTATCTATCTATCTATCTATCTATCTATCTATCTATCTATCTATCTATCTATCTATCTATCTATCTATCTATCTATCTATCTATCTATCTATCTATCTATCTATCTATCTATCTATCTATCTATCTATCTATCTATCTATCTATCTATCTATCTATCTATCTATCTATCTATCTATCTATCTATCTATCTATCTATCTATCTATCTATCTATCTATCTATCTATCTATCTATCTATCTATCTATCTATCTATCTATCTATCTATCTATCTATCTATCTATCTATCTATCTATCTATCTATCTATCTATCTATCTATCTATCTATCTATCTATCTATCTATCTATCTATCTATCTATCTATCTATCTATCTATCTATCTATCTATCTATCTATCTATCTATCTATCTATCTATCTATCTATCTATCTATCTATCTATCTATCTATCTATCTATCTATCTATCTATCTATCTATCTATCTATCTATCTATCTATCTATCTATCTATCTATCTATCTATCTATCTATCTATCTATCTATCTATCTATCTATCTATCTATCTATCTATCTATCTATCTATCTATCTATCTATCTATCTATCTATCTATCTATCTATCTATCTATCTATCTATCTATCTATCTATCTATCTATCTATCTATCTATCTATCTATCTATCTATCTATCTATCTATCTATCTATCTATCTATCTATCTATCTATCTATCTATCTATCTATCTATCTATCTATCTATCTATCTATCTATCTATCTATCTATCTATCTATCTATCTATCTATCTATCTATCTATCTATCTATCTATCTATCTATCTATCTATCTATCTATCTATCTATCTATCTATCTATCTATCTATCTATCTATCTATCTATCTATCTATCTATCTATCTATCTATCTATCTATCTATCTATCTATCTATCTATCTATCTATCTATCTATCTATCTATCTATCTATCTATCTATCTATCTATCTATCTATCTATCTATCTATCTATCTATCTATCTATCTATCTATCTATCTATCTATCTATCTATCTATCTATCTATCTATCTATCTATCTGTCTATCTATCTATCTATCTATCTATCTATCTATCTATCTATCTATCTATCTATCTATCTATCTATCTATCTATCTATCTATCTATCTATCTATCTATCTATCTATCTATCTATCTAATTTTTAAGAAAAATGTTATATTTTAATTACTAAATAAATATATTTTTTTAATCCTTTAATTACTATGTATTTCATTTCGGGGGGTGGCGAAGCACACCGGTTATTAGCTAGTGTTTTATATAATAAACATATTTGTCTTCAATATTAAGCAAAAATATTTAAAATCAAAAGGGTAGAAATTTCTTAAAACTGCATCCAAAAATTGCATTCTTCTCGTGAGTGCATCATTAGCAAAAAAAATATTTTTGATTCATACAATGTAATTTACAATATTTATTGTAATAAACTTTATACTAGTTTTTAAATCAATAAAATTCCACGTATACTTAAGGAGTTATAAACATTTAAAGCTATATATTACTAAAAGAGTGTAATAAAAAAAATAAAAATTTTTTAAAAATTTTTAACTTTTGTATGAAAAATTTATGAATTTTTTTTAAATATTAAAAATAGTAGATTTTATTGTCCCAGAACAGTTATTTTTGCATTTTATAGTAAAGATATTGCTTCTTAACATATTAAACAAAATTAAAATCGAAAGGGTAGAAATTTTTCAAAAATGCAATATTATTTCTAAATTACTACATTACAATAGGACATATTCATCTTCTACATACAGTTTAAATCATTAAAATCCGTTAACAACTTTTAGAGTTATTAATGTTTAAAGTTACAAACAAAATTCGCGAATTTTTAAAAATTAAAAAAAAAATAAAAATGGAGATATTTAAATGGCTCCATAGGTTAAATGCGTACCAAATATGAACAAAATCGTAACCCTCCGTAAAAAATTGTCATTTTTTATAAATCTCTCATGAAATGGACGATATATATATATATATATTTTAAATGTCCAGTTTTTTATCCCGAATGTTCAGTTTTTTGTGAATCTGGGTTATTCAGCTAATGTGTAAGCAGTGAAGAGTAGGGTTCAATTAAAAAGCTTTCGAATAATCAAAAAAAGTCGAAATCGACTTTTTGGTTTGAAAATTGTTGAGAAATCAAATTTTTTGTTGCCATAGGCGAAAATATTCGGAAAAAGTCGAAAATAGAAAAGTTGAAAAGTCAAAAATATTAGAAAAGTCGGAAAATTTCTATTATTCCATAATTAAAAAAAAGAAAAAACATATATAAAAGGAATAGTTTCTAAGCATTTTCAACTACACCATCTAACTATTGGAAATAGTATTGTAAAAAAATTGTTTGTGTGTAACCAACAATTTCATCGCATATATTGTCTGTTAATTAATATTTAATTGCGTTGTATATACCCAGCAGTCTATGGTGGCTGTTGTGTAGGACAAAATAATAGATTTTTTTGTCGAAAAAATCTATTATTTAAAAATTTAAGTATAAAACTCGACTTTTTGTTCCAACTATAAAACCCTAGTGAAGAACCTTTAGCTTCTTAACTCATTACATGGCAACTAAAGTTTTTGCTGGATACTTATTATATCCTTCACATAAAATTAAGGGTATATACAAGTTTTTTATTTTATACGAAAATCTTTGAATATATATCCAAGATCTCAAATTGAAAAATTTTCGTGATTAATATGATTAAAAGTAACTTTTGAGAATATATATCTGCCGGACTGTACGTCTGGATGTCTCTCCGTCTGTCTGTTGAAATGGATTTTTTGAAGCCCAAAGTCCAGTAAATGCATTTCCTTTTCAACATATATGTCATATATAGTCTGGAGATGGTTGGTATTGGAATTCAGCGAAATACGTTCAGAAATGGAGATTTTCTAGAGCAGCCTCAAAATTTTTCCAATTTTTCTTTGCCCAAATTTAATAATATTTCTATTTCACATACAATAATATCGAGGGCTTATATTCAAAACTGGCCTCATGCAAAGCACCATTGTTCAGGAGAACATAAAAACTGTTTATTTCCCTCATTTTTCAACATTTTGCAATCCGTTCTTCTACGAGTTATTAATATTACGTCTACTAAACCTCACACTGAAAAGCAAATCTAAATAGCCCATTTTGTCTTAATTATTTTTAATGTTTGTTATAAAAGGGGCTATATCTTTTGTTTATTGGAAATTAAAGAAGTAAAACATAATATTTTTGGAAAAAAAATTGACAATATGTAAAATTTATGATATCATACCAATCAGGAGATAAAAAAGTCGAAATTTTGTGGTTGGCTGGACCATTTTTAATCGTTAGAAATTTTAAATAACAGGAATATTTACTAAAAGAACGAAAATGTTTTCAAAATTAAAATTATAAATTAAATTTTGAAAAATATTGCATGCGAAAAAAAAATGCAAAAAAAAATTTTTCCAAAAAAATAAATTTGAACCAATTAAAATTGTATTAAATTGCATATCAACAACTCAAAAATTATTAAAACCTTTAATCGTCTTTAAAGGATTATATTGCACTTTTTATTTAATTATCATTTTTTTTATGAAACTGCTTTTGGTATTTAAGATATTTTGCTTATAATTACGAATTTTATTAAAATTTTTTCATTCATGTCTTTACAAACTTAGACTACAAACCGTTAAGTCTAAGTTCGAGTCCCGTGGGATTCTCTTAATTTTTCGTTTGTCGTAAAAAAAATAAAAATTTTCATTATTAAAAGTAAATTTTGACAAGAATTTCTTGGCAAGCTGGAAGCAGTGATGCCAAAACGGCGGTTTTCCCGCTAGATCTGCCGGTATTTTATTGTACATAGCGGGTACTTTCCATAAAAAACCGCTAAGTGGATTTTCTGGCTGCAACGTTTTTCAAGCTGGCGGTTTCTACCGAATTTTCCTTTATTGTTAAAACATGTGTTTGAAACAGACGTAAGAAAATTCAAAGACATTTCTTTACTGCAACTAATTAATTTATCTAAAGACTGAGGTTCCCAGAAACCCGGAAATTTTATATGAAATAAACTGTTTTTCTATAAAAAAAAAGATATTGAAATAAAATTTTTTCTAAAAATTTTAAATCACCACGACATGATTTTATGGAAATATATTTTAAATCTTGCAATGTTATTGGCTAATTCGATTCGAAAGAAAACGTTTTCGAAAATTAATATATTTAAAATCGATTCGAAATATACAATAAACCCCTCGATTTGAAATTTGCAGTAAGATACAGCAGAATTTTTAAAGAATTAGAAGCGGATTTTGCTTGCAAGTCTTCTATATATCTATGTAGTAAAATGTAGTAAAATCTAAACAAAAAATAGATTACAACTTTGATTTGATGACTCTGGAATTCAAATTGAAGATTTTGAAGACAAAATATTAATTTTAAACATGTTTAAATATAAATAATATTTAAGCCGTAAAAATTTGCGATTTTATTTAAAGTGTAGGCGGTTTCTAGCGGGTTTTCAAATACAGTCTAGTGGGATATGGCCTCAAAGTTTTGGCAACACTGGCTGGAAGTGTTCTTTATAAGAAAAATATTATTTAGATTTGATTTGGGTTTTCCGATTTTATATAAGCAATTATGATAATAGATTTGAATACATCATTGTGGTATGTAAGACGTTTGTAAATGTAAGACGTTAGGTCCTGAGTTCAATACTTGGCCATGACTTCGAAAAATTTGTTAAACTTTTTTTTCAGTCCCGTAATCCCGGAAAATCATATGGGAATTCCCAGGATTTCTGGTATGCAAAATGTTTATATTTTTTAACTCATGAATGGTTATTTTAGTATATAATGAGTTTTTACATTTGTTTTTATTTTATTTGATTTTTTAAGAGTTTAAATATCTTTAAATAAATACCTAAATATATTTGATAGTTTCTGAATCCTTCATTAATTTTTGTATAATAGATGGAAAATAAAAAAATTTTCCATATGGGAATACATATTTAAAAAAAAAAAATTTGATTCTGAATTGAGGTCAGAAATAATATGTTGCAAAAATACTATTATGAAGTAAAATTCGACATATAAAAAATACCTTTATTAAACGATTTGAAGATGTAATTTTCACACTTATGGAAATTTTAAGAGAGATCTCCATACAGTAATAACGTGGACCTAAAAGTATTTAAACTATTACCTGTATATGGATTTTTTATGAGATAAATTACAAACAGTTCACTTATAAGACCATGCAATTTAAAAGGTACAATTGTCCAAGAACTGAACATGATGTAAATTAATTTTTGATCCCAGGTTTTTCTTAGCTATAAATTAAATAAATTACATTTACATTATAATTACATTTTTGTATGAGAAAAACCATTATTCATAGAAATGGGTTATACTGAAAAGAATATGGCTTCTGAAATCTGTAAAATGCTTTGGGGATTTCTTAACTACAAGCTTACTTCCATAAAATGATCGAGGGAATTTTTACCCATTTGGAAATAGGAAAACCAAAGTAGTGATTTGACTTTCTTATGAGTTGTTTTTAATAAAAGGTGTTCATTTAATTTACAAAATGTCAATATTTCAAAAAGAACTGAATAAGTCTATTGTTTTATGATTAATTAGTTTATTTTACCATTTTTTTATTGATCATTTAACTGAAATATCTTACAAATATTTTAAAATTGTCCGAGATCCCGTTAAATATTTCTTAATCAAAATATATGGGCAATTCTCTTTTTACGTTTTCGTTTATGTAACCGACATTCAACCACAGATATTTTTTTAAATTCTGACTTTTTTAAACAACTTTTGATGCAATTATATTAACAACACTTTTTGCTGTAAAATTCAAGACCTGCAACGGTTCCATGTGGTGCCGGCAAGTACCCAAAGTCAAAAATTCCAAAAAAAGTGTTTGAAACTAACAAGTTTTTTTATTTCTTTTTATTGCTGTAGTCGCGGATTTTAATATAAGTGTTCAATTCTTCTAATGTAGACTATAAACACTTGTATAAAAATATCAGCATGGATTTAATTAGCGTGCAATTAACCAGTGTCAAATTGTGTTGTGCAAAATTCGTGAAACCAAATTTTAAAATTTTGCAGTTTTTTCACTGGGGATTTTACGCCGTTTCGGATATTTAAAAACTCAAAACAGAGCCCAATAGCTCGTTAATGTACCCTCAACAGAAATACTGTAAGAGGTACCCAAACTTGGAGAGAAAAAACGTGAATGGCTCCAATAGGTGCATTTTTCGCGAGGCACACTCGCAACGTTATTTCAGTGAAGATAGAGTATAGTGTTATCAAAAAAGGTTTCCAATTGACATTTAAAAATCATTGTGGCGTTTTAAAATATTAATTTGCTAAACGTGTATAGCTATTTTTAAGAATTCAGCAATTTTGCATATTTTGTTATAGCGGATGCTGGCGTTATAAATCAATTTTAAACTGAAATAAGTTCCTGTTTAAAATTTTACTTACGCAGAAAATATAATTTCACTAAAAATATTCATCAACGGTTTTCGTGGGCTAAGAACGCGATGTTTTTAGTTTAACATTAATCGTCGAGGCACACCCAAGGCGCTAATCAAAATTGGCGATGATATATGTCAATTTGTAGCTGCTTTAATACCATGTATCAAAATCAATATGGCGTTTGAAAAAAAGTATGATTTTTCATTTAATGCAACTTTAGAGATTTGACTAAGTGCAATTAAAAAATGTATATAAATGATGTTGTCTTATTACATATTTAAACAAAATTATTAAATTTGCACTAAAAACTGAATTTTGCAAATTTCATAAGGTTTATTAATTATTAAATCACTAATATATCCACGCATACTTATCTTATCGCGATATTTTTAATTTGTATTTTAGATACAGCATTGCAGAGTTGGCCGTTTATCTTAAACGGCCATAACATTGATGCCGTTCGGTAAAAGTCATTCACGCGAACAGATCTGTGTTCCACTAGAGCCAAAGAATATTGGTACTAAATATCGTTGATGTACCATTAAAAATTTTCGAAATTTTTTTGAACATCAAAAGTAAACGAGTTTGAAGAATTTCCCATATGTATGTGGGAAATTTTCCTTTAGTTTTCAAGCTATTTTTCAAACAAGATATTTTCAAAATATTAGGTATAATTCAAATATCATTGTACATGAAAAATAGTAAAAATGTTACGTTTGACTACAATTTCTAAAAATTGCTTAAATAAAGCAAAAAATGGTGCATCTACTACCAATATTTAGATTTGTATGAGATTCGATTTTAAACTAAAGTTCTTCCAAAAAAAATAAAGTAAAAAACGAAAACCTCCTATAAAAATTAAAACTTTTTGTGGTGAGTAATGGAAAGCGAAACATATGTACATACGTCTATTTGTTTTAAGTAATTTTTAAGTTGAACTTAGTAAACGCATATCCAAAGTCTCTTTAAAAATGATAACATTCAGGTCTAAAATTGTCTAAATGTTTATGTATAAATTTAAAGCAAATTTTGTTTATTCTAAAATGATTTTTAAGGAAATCTAAATTTGACTGAGAAACTTTTATTAGAAATTATTAAAAGTGCAAATTGTACTAAATTAATCACTAGAGTACTGCTGTACTTTTGAAACCCGAATTGTACTGAAAAAAGTACAATTGTACTGAATTTTTCATCAGTGCTTTTAATCCACAAAATTTATTGCTTGACTGATTATTTCTTTGATGCGTTCTAGTGTGTTTGGAGCATTAGTAGTACCTTATTCACTTTCAATGTGGTTTCGTTTAATCTACACTGTAATTAGAAAGTGTACTCGTAAGAGCAGCCACTTTGTAAATACACTATGAGTTTAACCTTTGAAATTGAAAACTACCAGTTTTGGCAGATTTTTTGTTACTGTTGGAGAGAACACTGTCGTCACTATTTCTTTTGTTAATCCAATTGATCACTTGTCAATCCCTATACCCAAAGACTCTATATTTATAAAGACGGTAACAGTTGCACAAAATCAATAATATGGCGAATTCATTATTGTTTTTTAAATATGCAGTTTGACAGCTATAACAACCAAAAATAATAATCAGCTGTTTAACTAAGGTTACCTTGTATAGATTCGCACTGATTTTGACGTTTGTCTTGATAAAAATTTGTCTAATGAGTGTCTAAAGCATCCGATCAACGAATATTCTGTGACAAAATCAGCATCACTATTTCATATTTTATTTTGTTTACATTATTTTTGTTGTAATTTTGATAAAATTTAACTATTTTAATTATTTTTTTCTGTTAAAATGCATAAGTATTAACCAGGAGTTGATATGATAGATTACACTTTAATCTAAGACGTGTACATACTAATGTACTATTTGGAAATGTGTGGAAACAGCCAACATTGAAAATGTTGAATATATGCGATTGTGGCATGCATTGGGTTGACATATGTATGTATGTTGGTATTTTAATCCAAAAGAACCCAGAATATACTTTTTCTTGTTTATTTTTATGATTTTAATACAAAATAGTTATGTATAGTATGTATATAGTTTAAAAATAATTTAAAAAAAATATCCTGTACTGGATTTTAACACATTTTTTAATTTCGGAACAAATCTTAAAAATTGGCGTTTTTGTCAAAAATTTACGAATGAATAAAAAAATGTACACTGCCGCTCACTTAAATACGACACATACAAAAATTGCTTTTGGCATTTAATATTTCGCTAGTGAATAATAACTAAAGATAACTTTTTATACTCTTCACCACAGGTGTAAAGGGTATATATAAGTTTGTCATTCCGTTTGTAATTTCCACAATTTTCGTCGGAGAGCAACAAAGTTTAAATTTTCGGTATCCTTGTAAGAAGCGATGACGATAGGACCATGTCCGTCCTTGTGTCGGTTGAAATGGCGTTTATGAAGCCCACCGAAATTCAGCAAAATCGGTTCATACATCGCGGAGATATGCCTAAAAAATGAAGCCCACCGAAAACTGGCATATATAATATATATATCAAACGATCGGAAATACTTTCGAGAATTTTCCTATTGAAATTCAGCAAGATCGGTTCATACATCGCGGAGATATGCCTAAAAAACCGGTTTTAGAACCGGTTTTCCAGTTTCTTTAACCTCTGTATATACTAGGGACTTCGTTTTTACAATGAAGAATCGGACATTTTTTCTAATTTTTTTTTTTTTTGCTACAAAAAATGAAATAAATCGGTCCATAATAACTGAGATATCGGGCAAAACGCATTTTTGATTTTTTGAGGCCCTTGTTTAAGCTATAGGTTTTTATTTTTATACAGATCGGTCATAAATATTTTTATAAAATTTCGGTTTTTCTAATAAACCAAATTCGAGTTATGGGCCAGAAACTAAAACATATCTGTTAAGAATATAAATACACACACAAACATGTATATTAAGCATTGTAATGACTATTTGTGACGTTTTTGTCTATAAGACAAGTAGTTTAGTTAGTAACAGCAGTCATATAATGAATAACAGTGTTGTTGTTTTTCTTTGTATATGCAGTCAGTTTGTATATACACAGTGTTTAAAAGCAATGATTTGCTAAGGCTTTTTTTAAATTGGCTTTTGCTGCTGCTTCTATAAATTTCAAATTTTCTAGCAACAGCCACAGTCTTGCTTTTGCTTTTATTCAAAAAATCCATTCAGTTCATTTAAGTATTAAAATTTTTGCCACATGCTTTTTAAGCAGCTTTTAAGCAGTAATAATAAAAAGCCACACAAGAAGCAGTAACACGAAAATATTTCTCTTGCTTTTTTATTTTGCTAGAAAAATTACAAAAAATGCTTATTCAAAAAAGGCATCATAAGAAGTGCTCTAGCAGGCTAGTAAGAACACAATCGGTGCTGATAGAAAAACGTCAAGGGTAAGTGGACGCACGAACATGTGCTAAAAGTCACACGAATAAGGGCTATTAGCCGCACGAGCATGAGCTAAAAGCCACACAACCAAATTCAAGTAGGCAGCTGAAAGTCAAAGAATGAATTTACATACATGTGCAAAGAGTACGATAAGAAATTTAAGACAATTAGAAAATAAAAACTGTTATTGTTTAGTACCTGCAACGCGTACATTTTATTATACCCACCATCAAAAAGATGGGGGGTATATTGATTTTGTCATTCCGTGTGTAACATGTCGAAGGAATCATCTAAGATCCTGGTTAGATTCTGAGTCGATCTAGCTATGTCCGTCCGTCTGTCCGTCTGTTGAAAGCAGGATAGCGCTCGAACGGAGTAACGTAGGGAGACGAAATTTGGCACAAATATTTGTTTTATATAAGGTTTGTTTGGGATTGAAAATCGGTTCACAAACAAAAAAGTTATTGGCTAAAGACTAGAAACACAGGGTGTCCGTTTTATACTTTTCTGCTGATATTTCTGCAACAAAAGCATGTACGATAGCGAAATTTTGTACATATAGTTTGGGGATCGATATCAACTCGGAAGCCAAAAATGGGCGTGGTCCGCCCACTTTACCGCCCACCTCCCATATAAGGTGAAAATCAATGAAATTGTGTTCAAATAGTTCAAGGACTAATGCAAACTCGGAAACAAAAAATGGGCGTGGCCCGCCCACTTTACTACCCACTTTACCTCCTTCTCTCATATAACTTAAAATGTGAAAAAGTTGATGGTGGGTATATAGATTCGGCCGGGCCGAATATTTGCGCTTGTTTATTTTTACATTCAATCGAAATTGATTTTATTATGTATATCTTATCACTTTAGAAAGTTTTATTTTTGTATTTAAAACTAATCCGATACACAAAAAACATACTATTTATTTAGAAGTTTTTGCTTATTTCGCACATTACATTTTGTATTAAGGCATGTTATTCTTTTAATTAAAAACCACTTTATGAATTTTCTCCAACAGTAAATTTAAATTATACATTTTAATACTTCTAAATTCTTTACATAATTTACACATTGATATATTGCTGAAAATTTCGTACTTAAACAACTCATTTTAGATAATATTAATGTTAAAGGTTTCACGTAAAAAACGAACTGTTAACTTTGTTGTTTGAACAAATTCAAACTTTTACCTATCTATTATCTATTAACCCTATTAATGGAAAACTATTTTATATATTATTTTTAGACGATAAACATCAAAAGAATTTTCATTTTTATGAATATATGCAGATGTTTCAAGTATGCATTATAAATGGGTTTATAATGATTTTAAGTGACAAAATCATAAATGATACATTTTTTATTATTTTTTAAGAAATAATGGGAATTTCCCAAATGTTATAACTTAGTATACGCGATTTCTTATTATATTTACTACCTGAAAAGTGAAATCGTACAGGTATAAACAGACGGATAAACTAACATAAAGAAATTTGTATAAATATGTACATATGTACGTAATTCCTTTAACAAGTTCCAATAAAAAAAATGTTTACATTTATTCAAAAATTTTTATTCGTAGTTAAAACTATGAAAACTATGAATATGAAATAATATTTTTGTTTAACTACTCAAATTCAAAAGGAAATATGCATTCATCATTATAAGGACACTGTTCATCATATTTCTAATGATTTTACACATTTTTTATGTCGCAACTGCTACCATATAGTATTTTTTAATTTAAAAACTCAGTTTTATCCTATTTTTATTAAAACAATCAAAAACGTTTTAAAATTATGTACATACTATACACACATATGAATATAATTACATACATACATATGTACGCATGTAAATAAATAAAATTTCTAAATACTTTAAGGATTTCTACATTTCAAAAAAAAAAAAAAAAACGGTTGTGTTAACATTTAAAATTAATTCTACCTACATTTTGACATTCGCCTAATAGCTCATGTTCGAGTGGCTTTTAGCACTTGCTCGTGCGGCTATTAGCTCATTGTCGTACTACTTTTAGCTGATTTTCGTTTTTCTGTGTGTGCCTTTTTGTCCGACTGCTTTTGCTTCTTGTTTTATTTGAGATGGATTTTCATAAACACAAAAAATTAAAGCTGCTGCTTTTGTTTCGTTTCTAAAATTTTCCATTTAGGACTTTTAGCATTTGTTCAATTTTTGAATTTTGTCAGCAGCTAGTGCTATCAAACCTGACAAATTCAAAAATCAGTATGTTATTTGTGCTTCTGCTTTTATAATGTGTGAGCTAATTTTGTTTTAGCAAAAATTAAAATAATGACTAAAAGTGTTGGCTCATTACGACATATAGGTTAAAATTCAATAAAAGCTTAAATTGTCGAACTTTTTCAATAAAAACTTAAAAAATTTTTATTTCTTTGTTATATTAGTAATGTGTACTGCCTCCTTTATTAGAGATAACCTCAAAAATTCGGTTTGGAATACTCCACGCTTTGTTAATAGCTTCAATTATGTCGAATTTTGTTTCATACTGTTTCCCAGTTTCATACACTTTGCGAATTAACCATTCCCATATCAATCCAATGTTACATTTTGTTTTCTAATCCAGTTTTTAACCACATTTGCAGTTTGAATAGGTGCATTATCATGTTGATATGTATGATATAGAACTAAAAATATTGGAAAAATGCTTTTTCCAAAACAGTAATATACGAATTCGCGTTCGTTTTTGAAGTAAAATATAGCAAATCGCTTGTTCCATAGGAGGATACTGAACCCCAGACCAACTAAATTTCTTCTTTTCGCAAATCGTGGAAATAATAATTGTAGCTATCTGGTCCTTCTAAATTGAAAATACTACTCTGTGCCATTGTTTTTCCCACGTCATATGATGCCGGCTAAAAAGTAGTATTTTTTCTTTTCGAGATGGGTTAAGGGGTGGCTTCTTTTTAATTTTTAATCGTTTAAGACTAGTAGCTTTCTGTATTACACGCTTTACTGTTGCTAAGCTTGCTATAACGCAAATTTTTTCTTTGATTTTAGCAGCAGAGTCTTGGGAGTTTGAAGCACTTCTGATAATTGCTCTTCTATCTGTAGCCGAAAGAACAGTATAGGTACCTCCTTTCATATTCTTTCCATAATTGGATGGATTACGGAGATAATTACTGACTACACAATAAAATAGATAAAAAAAAAATGTCGTATTCTAATGAGCTAAAAAAGTCACTATGTTTTAAAGAAGTTAAAATTAACTTTAATAAATTTACAAAAGCAATCTTTAAAAATGCTTTGTTTAATCTCAATGAAGGACATTAATGTTAACATCAAACTGAAACTGTAAAAACTTTAAATACTCTTATTAATTTTGAAAGGGAAACCGGAAAATCTGAATAACATTTATGTCGTATTCAGATGAGCGGCAATGTATTATTATTAACAATGTTTAGTAAAGCTGTGTTAAGTTTTTTTTTTTTTAATACGGCTTAGAGTCTGCTATACCCTAATTGTGGTTGTTGTAAATATTGCATTTTTTTTTACGCGACATTTAATGTTTTTCTATTTACCTTGTACAAAAATATTTAATTGATTATATGGCTGTTTGTAGTAATTAATTTTATTTTTTATTATATGATAAGAGTTTAAACTGTTATATTAGGCATTCAAACCGAATCGAAATTACGTTTTTTTCGTGATTTCGGTGAAAATAAAGTTGAAATTTCGAAATTTCCCATACATTTTGAGAGTTGCGCAATTCAGTTGTGTAATTTCAACGGAATTACATTGAAATTACGGTGCCCTTCACCGTGCAACTCTGTACATGGTTGAACAAGTACATTGTTTGCCACTGTGTACCACATATTTCAAGATGGAGATGCAAACAAAAACAGCTGACAACATCTTTTCACATTTACAAAACATTTAAGTAAAATTGAAAGTTTGTTTTGTTAAATTTCTAAGCAAAATTATGGCAATGAACTTAAATAAAAAAATAACTTTACAAACAAAAAATATATTTTATTGACAAAAACAATAATATTAATCAACGTACACAACAAATTGGTACAAACAAAAAGTATCAGCTGGTCGTGAAATTACTTTAAATGGCAAATACGTCAGTATCAACACTTTAGATTTCATTCATAATTTCGGCATGAAATTACGTAATTTTGCGCAAGGCTTAATTCGCAAAAATGTAATAATTATGTTATTTTTTTTTTTTTAATTTAATACCAACATTTTGATTCAAATTACACGCTGATACAGTGAAAAATTATTCGAGAAATAGCATAGTGTTCGTTATAAGCCTTCTTCTTTAGGACATCATAAATCAATTTTAAAAATTTTGCATACACCCTCAAAATTTCCAGTAATTCGAAAAAAAACTGTTTTTTGGGTATGTTCTGGTATAAATTTATTTCTAATTACTTGGAAAGTAGAAGAAACAGGCTTTTCAACCGTATGCAATTTGTTACATTTTCAACCGTATGCATTTGTTACATTTTGTTCAAATATTAAATGCTAATTTTTTTTTAACTGCGATTTACTAAAATTTTTATATGAAATACGATGCAATAATTTTTAGGGCCATTTTTGTTGTAAACATAAAATATTTTATTTTCAAATTAGACAAAAACTAGAAGATATCTGAATTTCTCTGCAATAACTTACAAAAACTTATAATTTTTTATTTATTTATTTTTTTCTCAAAAAATAAATAAACAAGTAAAAATATAAAGATAATTAAATATTTACAAAATTATGAGAATTTACTTAAAAGTACTGCAACAGTTGATTATCATAGTAATTGAATAGAGAGTATTTTTTCACAGCACTTAAGGAAAAGTAATATAAAAAACCTTCAATGTGCTTAGGAGTTAAAAAATTTTTAAACAAACACTATTAAATTCTTTCATTATGAAAGAATTACTAGTAAATATTAGTTAAATTTCTTATGGATACAAAAGTAGACGTTCTGCATTTATTATTAAATGACAGTGTCAGTTCCCTTGCAAAAGAGTTAAACAGTTTATAATTAAAGTTTCTGTGCAATGAGTCAGTTGAGAATTTGGGTGAGAGATTATGTTTTATTTTCAGATTTTTATTTTGAATTATTTGCAGTTTCTTAGAATGAGTTTTTGCAGCTTTGTGAAACCAACTTGGCAAGCATAAGACATGATCGGACGATACACATTTTATAAATTAGATCTTTGTTTTTTATATTAAGTTTCGACCTCCTATTGAATAAGGGATACAAATCACGGCTACATTTAATAGCTTTTTCACAAGTAAGGACGAAAAAATCCGTGCATGCTCATGGGCTTACAACTTTTGATGTGGTGAAAAATAAATAATTCAGTTAACTGGTTTACATTTGCCATTATGCTCACTATCCATGTACTAAGTTTCATGGTAATAGCAAAACTAGTTTTTCAAAAATGGAAATTGAGCAAAAAAAAAAACACCTAAATACGTAATTACAATTTTTCATGAAATCTTACATTGGTCATATAAGACAATTGCTAGGAAGGCAGTTATGTCACAAAATACATGTTCTTGGGTCATAATATTATACAAAGAAGTAATGGTAACTGAATAGAAATCTGATAGTAAAAGCAAAATAGTATCTTCAGGCTGTAGCCCTCAAACAAAGTAGAAAGGATTTTTATGAGAAAAGTTGAAAGGAAATCTAGCCTGAACACGTACAAAATATAAACAATTTTATTAGAAACGTAAGCAAGAATTTGGAGGTAAAAAATAACGTGAAAGTACTTCAGACGGTTTTTTTCATAATTACAATTAGTGTATAATAGACGATGGAACGTTCGTACAGGCTGACTTTTTTCAACTTCCTGGCCAGGAATTATATGTTGCAGATGCCAGATGGAATATAGCAGAAAAATATCATGTATCAAAGAGATCGAAATTCCCATGAAAGTTTTTGATTTGGGAAGCCATATTCATATGCGGGAAAGAAGCACTTCATTCATAAAAAAATGTTCCATTAACACAGAAATATACGTGAATGAGTGCCTTTGGAAAAGACTTTTCCATTTCCTAAGAAAATACAGTGTATCCGCTTTTTGCTGGCCTGCTTTCGCTTCTTCTCATTACACCAACTAAACAATGGAGTGATAATAAAGAAATTGTTAGTGTTTGTACCGAAAGGGGCTAATGCATCAAATTGCCTAGAACTCCGTGCAATTGAAAAATATTGGACTCTGATAAAAAATTATTTAAAGGACATTAAAAGCTTAACATAATATGAAACGGAGTTTAAAAATAAGTGGACTTATTAGAGCAAAAAAGTGACCGAAACGCAATAAAACCTTTAATTGGAAGAATTCTGGAAAATATCAGATATTTCCTTAAAAACTAAGGGGAAATAATTTTATCTTTTACGTTTAGAACTTGAACATAACATTCATTAATAAAAATATAATTTAAAAAAATTCGCCATTTGGATTAGTTTCTATAAACGTAATCTTTCTATCAAGAGTTACACTCAAGTATTTGATATCGGGACTACATTTCCTCGAAATAGTAAAGGAAGTGTATGAATGTGTTTTGGAAAAGGACAATTATAGCTTGAGTTTTGTTATCATTCACCTTGATTTTCCATTTATCGAAGTAATTCTGGTTTGTTGTGAGTGCAAGCTGTATTCTTTTTATTATTGCATTTGATACCTTACCGCAACAAATAAATGCACTATCATCAGCGTAAAAAGCTGCATCATAGTTTCTCAGTATCGTAAATCTGTAATGTATATATTGAATATAAGATGGGTGATAACACAGACCATTGGGGCAAACCGACAGGGATTCGTCTATCTCTAGAAAATTTGTTATCAATAAAAACAGTAAATGAGCGGTTAATTAAAAAACTATAAATATTTTTTTGTAAACAAATAGGTGAATTAAACTCATTAAGCACTGCCAGATTGAAACGAAAGCTCATCCGATATCGATGAATATGACCCCGGTACCTTTTCGATTTAATTTGTTGTTTTCTACAAAATTAATAACTCTTCTTAATGGATGTACAATCGAGTGTTTTTTACGAAAGCCAAACTGTTGCCGATTAATAATGTTGCATCCATTTGAAGAATTTAGAACTCGACTATGTATAACTTTTTCAAGCTACGAGTTCTATAGATGGAGAACTATCCTAAATTTTTCGCAATATCTTAAAATTTAGAGGTGTTTTGAAATATTTTAAAATGTTTTAAAATTGTTTTGTTATGCCCTTACATCATTTTCTTAGTGAAAATTAGAAATGTCATTTTGCAGCAGCGTGTTATGGTTAAATTTATTTCTTTTCATTTCTTATTAAATCAATTTTTTAATTTGTATTATGTATTTTTAAGTAGAAATTTGTAATCGATAATGGCAATTGGCCAGGTTACTGATATATTGAAATAAATAAATGAAACCCTACTTTTTTTAATATTTCCGGTAGACACCACCAAATTAACAGATTTTAAATAAATTTATTAATGACAGCAACCGATTTCTCCTAATTTTTCATTATAAAAGTCAGATTTGGAAGTTACAGTTTTTTAAAAAGGTTACTTCCTTAAAAAGCACATTATTAAAAGATTTTTTGAACAAAAATTGGGTAAAAATGATTTATATATTATTTCTGAGCACTTTTAACAAGTTACCGTAAATTGAAAGTTTTTCTTTTTTTTTTTTTTAATCATAAAAGGAACCTTTTGAAGCTTTGGAGATACATACATATATCTCAAAGAAAATTAACTTTCGTATATTATTTTGAAGATTTTTTAAAAACTATTTTAATTCTCCTTTTACATTTTCCTTAAAAAAATGAAACTAACTTTTATGTCCTCTTTAAACGCAATAATTAAAAAATATATATAACCTAAAAAATGCATCATAATGCAAATGCAATTTTATAATGCATTTTTGAAAATTTTCTACGCTTTGAATTTTTGTCTTCTTCTGATATTATAAAAATTATAATGTTTACTAAAAGTTGTAATACAAATTAAAAAATCAAAGCGGCGGATTGAATGTGGCGGCCAATAAGTGTAATTTTTAGGATTTAGCTATGAAGTTATTTATCTATGAATAGTTTTATACAATTTAAAGATGTTTTTATTTGAATAAAAAGTTATTTTCATATTATGGACATATTGGATTCGCCATATTATGTTAACAAGAGTAGTCGAAATGTTATAAAATTAACCATATATTAATATACAAATACAGCTTCTCCCAGTGCGCTTCGCTACCCTATTTGACGCGATAACTAATATTTACTTTATATTCAAAATTTTTTACTATATTTACTCCTAAAAATTTTTAAGACTTTTTAATACTCCTTTAGAAATGCTACCTCTCCCTCTGGACCTATCCATCTTATTTTCATTTCGTCAATGCAATATGATAAAGTAAATTTGTACACGAAGTTTGAGGGCTCTCACCATAATAGTTCCTCAAGTATACCATAACGAATACGTATTTGCTTTGTATAGGTGTGCCATTCTCCCTGCTCCGATCGAAAAATAAAATATCATATTTGAATTGAGGATAATGCTGTGAAATTTTTAAGCAAATCGCTTTAAAAAAGTGGGTGTGGCATTCGATCGAGATCCAACATAGCCCATAAAAGTAAAATTTCATGTTAATAGCTTATTTTATTTTAATACCTATTTTCACCTCTTTAACCTCAGATCATTCCTGAACCCCTTTTTGTGCATTTATGAATTATATACACTATTTACAATACATACAAAATTTCAACAAAAATATGATCAAGGTATTCACCTCAAAATTTTGCAACCTTAGAAATTTTGCATTGTTTTAACTTGACGTGAGCAACCAATTTTGAAAAAATTAGATAAAGTTTGCAAAAAATCATTCATGATTAATGATCATTCATTTCTAATATATTTTTTATTTATATAATTTAAATTAATTAGTTTATTCATTGATATTTTTCTTTTTATATGAATTAATTTTATTTTATTTTTTTATTGTTAAATTCCTAACACTATTTTTTACGTTGAATATGTTTTTCAGTGGTGTTTTTCAATTTAGAGTTGATTTTTTAGCACTATTTACAAATTTTTTTACAGCATAGATTTTCTCTCTCTACCTGAATTGGACTTTTTGCCAAAAAATCGAACTTGTGGACCAAAGTGAGGTGGCTCAAAGCGATTGAAACTGTAAAATTTATAATTTTAAAATTTAGTGCTGTTTATATAATGTTAATTAAAAAATGAATTTTAATATTTTTTTTATTGATTGTAAATATTTTTTTTTTTGTATTTTGACAATTTTTGTTAAGAAATTCTTTAGCGATCATGCAATTTTTAAAAAAAAAAAAATTAAAAATAAGTCTTGCACAACGTGGTAGAATCAAAATATTGTGGAAATAAATCTGTAATTTCCAATCAACTGGTTCGATTCGAGTTTTGAAAGAGTTGGTTGTCGAAATATTTTGGAGTGGAGTTAAAATCTTGACATTTTTATTATTTTTATCTCATTAGATACTACCCCTAGGTAGTTATTTTAAAATAATAGATCGATATTTGTCCCTATCTTCCATATGAAGTCCGAAAATTACACGTGTCGTATAATGATTAATACACACAAATATAATAACATACGATAGTTAATAGTGTAGAGTATTACATATATTTATGGTCAGAATTGATTTTAATAAAAAATAATAATTATTACATACATACTTGTTCAACTGTAGATTATTTCAGATTTATTTGATCGTACAATATGTATAGGCTGGGTTGTCCCGGTATCCATAACTAAAGAATGCATGGAGTTATATTTTCATTTAAAATATAGTTTGTAAAATGTTAATGGAAAGTTATATTCGATAAGAATTATTTGCAAGTTTAATAACATTTTGCTTGCCATTCACAAAATGTATATCGCTAATGTACATATCGCTCAATTATTTCAAGAACTTCATAATTAAAGAAAAAAACTAGTTTTGCAGAAATCGCATTCAAAATTTTCAAATGTCATATACCTAAGTAGTAAAATTAAAGTAAAATTCTCTTTTCAAACGGTGGCCATAAAAGATATGTATGTACACGATAATTTTACAGAATATAAAACTTGATATAACGAATAATAGTTGGGGTGGTTGTTCTATAGCACAGTATTTTTATTTAAAGATAATATTAATGGATATTGTTAATGCAAATATAGTCCAGTGGAAAATGGAAAACATTAAAATAAAAATATATTGAAAATAATGTTAACATATTGTTGCTTCGACTTGTGGTTCTATACGCTGGTTATTCGCGTTTAAAGTCACAAAAACCGTGATTTTCAACACATACATTTCCTAAACATTTATCCATTTTATTATATTATATTTTTTTTTTTTAACAGCTTATAAGCACATATAATGCATTATAAGTGGGATAATTTTAGAGGATATTTGGTTTTTGTTGACTTTTTGTATAGAACACTAAGAAGAAACTTTGGGTTAATTTTCATTGTCTTTTATTCCCTTTACCATTTTACAGGACTAATAATTTGCATTTATAATAAATTAAACATAAGGTGATATTACAATTACTAGGTAATTATTTGTGGCATTTATTTAAGTTTTTTTTATATAAGAAGTTTATTTATTGTTGTTTTATTTGTTTAATTATTGTTTTTTATATTAAATATTTAATGGCCTTTGAATTTATATATTTCAATACATATATATGTATGGGTATGTAACGTCTTAATTTTAATATTTAAATTGTTTTTTTTTTTTTTTTGTTAATTAAGTTGATTTTAAATTATTATTTATGTATGTATGTTGATGGTTGTTGTAGTAGTAAAAGTAGTAGAAGTAGTAGTAAGTGGTAAATGCAATTAAGTAGTATAAGAATAGAAATAGAAATATGAGCACCTTAAAACCATCATATGTCCAACTGCCTAATTTTAAGATACACGTTTGTACGTCATAGGGAAAATATTCAACATCAATTGAACATGATGATTTATAGACGGCAGGGGGTTGCCATATAACCAATCCATTACTATGGACTGTTGCTTTAGTCATTAGAGTGACTTCATAATGCCCGTCAGCACTGGAAAAATGACAATTTAACAAAGAGCTCCTCAATTAAAAAAACATATTAAGATTTTTTGTAATATTAAAAAACCAAAGAGCCAAACTAAAATTAAATAACAAAAAAAAAATCTCAATATTCATTAAATATTTTTCGCAGTATAACTACTTATGTATATGCATAGATACAAACATATGTATTTGTCCGCAGATGTTGTTATATTGTTATTATTGTTGCTTTCGTTTGTTGATTTCAGTTCACTTGATATTTTCACTTTTACATAAATATAAACAATTTACCTTTATTCATATGCACTCGCACATGTGTGTGTAACCTTTTACTTAATGCAGGATATTGAAGTGAGTACTGAGTAATTGTACCTTCGATACCATGTATAATATAAAAAATAAAAAAATTAAATATGTATGTATCGGTAACATGAAACGAATACATATACACATATACATAGACACTCTTCGGATTAAATATGTAAATATACACCCCTACTTAAAATGTTTACTCCCAAGTAGTTTTTAAGTGGCAAGTTAAGAAGCTCCACTACTCGCCCACATTAAGCGGTAAATACACGATGATGTCTACTTCAGTTACTTGTGGATGAGGCGTCGAAAATACACAGCACTCCAAAATTCATTTTGTATTACAGATGAAATGATTTTTCCAAAATTTTAATGCCATTCAATGGTAAACATATTGAGGAGGTCAAAAAATTAGATTAAAATATTGGTAATTGTGGGCGTATCATGCTGTTAAAGACAAATATTTTATATTATTTTATAAAAATGTGATTTTTGTAAATTTGATCAGAAGTAAATTAACATTACTCGCAAACTATTATCGATAATTTGCTGTATTTATACCCTACACCACCGTAGGTGGTTGAGGTATTATGTGTTTGTCCAAATATTGTAACGCAGAGAAAAATCTTCCGACCTCCACCTTAAAGTACACCGATCGACTCAGAATCACTTTCTGAGTCTATTTAACCATGTCCGTCCGTTTATCTGGTCGGATGGCTGTCCATGTAAAGCTTGTGCGCAAAGTACAGGTCGCAATTTTTAAGGTAATTTGATGGAAGAAGTCTATTGAATTTGGTCATGATCGGCCTATTATTTAACTTGGCCCCCATACAAATGTCCCCCCGTAATAGAGTTTTATCACCCATAAATACCTTAAAAATATAGGAATAAATGATATTTGGCACAAATTAGTTTTATATAAGTACACATTTGTATGTCAAATTTCGTGAATATCGGTCCACAATTGACCATAGCTCCCATATAAGACCCAATTTCAGGAATCACCCAAAAGTGCATAAAAACATGTGAATATTAGTATATATGTAATATTCTGTATTAGCATGTTTTATTTTACACTTAATACAAGTATAGGTCCACATTTGGCTCCTTCCCGAATTTTTGTAAACATAGACAATGGTATCATATGGTCGGGCTTGACCGACTATACCTTCTTCTCTCGTTTTTGTTATGTTGGTGGGATAATAGTCTTTAAGAAATGGTATGATGTGTCAAAAGGACACTTTCGCCTTTCTTCTGGTAGTACCGTTTATACAGCAGGCATAAACGGTACTACCAGAAGAAAGGCGAAAGTGTCCTCTTTAACCCCATATATACTTTTGTACCTGTTTGCACCCCTCTGTAGAACACTTTTTCCATTTGAATGAAATTACTCCCAAAATTTTTTCTATTTTTATAGACCAAGCCCTATAAGTTGTGATATGCTTCTTCAGTATATTATATAATTATTACTTTATTACTATTTTTTTTGCGTTTTTACCTATTTTAGCCCTTTTTATTGTACTTATTTATGCTACTAGGAACATAGTGTAACGTAATGTAAGAAAAGTATAAAAGGAACACATCAAGAAGGTTCTTTTCAGAACCTTTTATATAAATCTATATAAATCTTATTTCAAGATTTAAAACAATTTAAAAAAATAAAACAATTATGGAATGAACAAATTGATGCTAGAAAATTTGGTGATTATGCGAAGGAAACTGCATGAATATATACAACCAAATATCTATGCAGAAATATGTCTGCAACAGTTCACAAAATCCTTTATCATGAAGAAGATGTCATTAAACACCATTTAGTATCACTTAGAGACCTATCAGAGGAAGCCCAGGAAAAAAGGAATAAGGATTACAGTTTTTATAGAGCTCACAATACCAGAAAAATATCACGAAATCCTACAAATGAAGATTTATTTAATATATTACTGGCAACGTCAGATCCGTTCATCTCCAGTATTCGATGTCAATGGAAAGTAGAACATCAGGACTTAGATGAAGAAGCAAAAGTGCTGCTAGAGGACAGAAATAATATAGAACTAAATATGGAATATGTGAAGGCTATTTTCCAACCGAATGAATATAAATTATAATTTTATGTTTTATTTAAAAAGATACATATCTATATATCATTATAGAAAATTATTGAAAGCTATTCAGGCAAGTTTGCTTATTTATTGCACAAAGGGCCAGAAAAGTATACTTTTGGCCATAAGTCATTTTTGAGATTTAGAAAATAACGAGTATGCCAAATTATTAGGAACTTTTAAAACCATGTTTCCCGAAATTTTCTTTGTAATCCATTTACATCATTTCCTTCTGCATGCAATCAAAGTTAAAAAAGTTGTTAGAAATAAATTTTTTTGGAGGACCATTTATTTCGGTTTTCGGTACGTATTTGTTTGGCAAAAGTAGAAATTTTTTCGCATAATTTAGAAAATTATAACAAAACAACTCGAATTTAAATAAAATTATTATATTAATTTAAAATATAATAAAATAAGTAAATTTTTTTTTTGATGTTAACTTTCTTCCAAAGAAATCCTCACGAATCCTCAGTCCGATAAAAACAATTTATTTCTATTTTTAAATCTAGTAGAGTGTAAACACTTTTTCTGAAAATATATATATATATATATATATATATATATATATATATATATATATATATATATATATATATATATATATATATATATATATATATATATATATATATTATATTATATATAAAAATTTTCTATGTTAGAGGTACTCTACTTTGAGCACCCATAGCTGCGCTCCTGAGGGATATGTGGGTCCCCCTTCTAAACTTAAAATTATACACTGCTCTGCTACGCTGATGTGAAATTTTATGTAAATCCAACCACCGATTTATTTCCAAAAAATTTCGATTTTGCCCCACTGTGCACTAGTATGTATGTGCACTGAAATTCTGGGAGGGGTCTTATATTAGATCAGTGCCTAATTGTAGACCGATAATTGTATAAAACATACGAATGCAGAATATTACGTTGATACTAACATTTATATGAATTTATCCACTTTGTGGTGATTCCCGATAGAGTGCCTTATATGGGAATCACCTGTGATAAATATGGACCGATCCTCATAAAATTTGGCACAGTGTTTTCTACTTAAATAAAACTTATTTCAGTCGAATATTAACGTGATTTGTATGAAATTTATGCACGTTAAACTGATTTTCGAAGGTGGGTTTTTATGGGAGCTATGATCAATTATAGACCGATCTCTATGAAATTTGGAATAAATTTCATTAAGATATGTTTAAATTGCGATCTATATTCTGTTTACATGGACAGACAGCCAGCCGACAAGACGGACGGACATCGTTAAATCGACTCAGAAAGTGATTCTTAGTCGGATGGTATATTTTAAGGCTGGGGTGCGAAGATTTTTTTTTTATAGTAGTGTAGAGTAAAAAATCTGAGAAATCATAACCTCAAAAACCTCCAGACAAAATGAATAAACTAATTAAAACAGCATTATAAAATAGCTATTATTGAGTCCGCCATTTTGTTTTTTTTTAAATCTGCTCCTGAGTTCAGTTTTGTATGCCATATTGTTTCCATTTCAAATTTTTAATATTTATTTCGATAATTTTCTAGAATACAGACTTCAAAGTTTCTTGGATTTTATTTTTTACAAATTCATCGATGATAATAAGTTTAATTTTTGAAGAAATTAACATAAACTTAGAGAAACATGTTGAGTTGAACTGCCATTACACAAAATTTTAGCTGGATCAGAAATTTTTTAAAAAATTTTGGCAGCCATTTTGGTTCAGCCGTTTTGAATTTTTTATTTTTAGTTAATTTTTCGAATCAACAAGACCTTGGATGTACATTTTTTTTTGTCATATCCGGCAACTTATTCTCAAATAAATTTTATTTGTTTCTTTTCCCCTCAAGTCCTCTAATGCAGTGCTCCAAATTGGATATATGTATATTAAAGTGCCTTTATTTGTTTGGGGACAAAAAAAGTTACAAATGTACACCCATAAAATTAAAGATTGATATGTTTTATACTAATTCCCAAAATATTTCGGTTCAATTATTTCATTTGCGTGAGCTGGACCATTTTTAAAAAACCTCCAAAAATATGGTTTTCGATCAACACGACAAACAATTTTTAACTTTTTGTCAAAAAATTACAAGATAAGATAGAAAAACGACGTCTAATACATATTGAGCAAAAAATATTTTTAAATTAGTTTTCATTCTCGCGAAATTAAAATTTTAATAAAATTTTCAATGGTTTTATTTAAATAGTCTTTTGTTAAAGTTTGAATATTTTGGTCATTTTCCATCGTAAATTATATTTTAGGGCATCAATGGAAAGGTCTCATCAAATACTGTTGGTATGTGCATTCATTTAACCCTTTAGTTTCACAAATAAAATTTTTAGATTTCCGGTCCATAATTGATTAAGTTAATTTTAACGACAAATAAATGGTTAGTTAAGGATACAAATGTCCCCAAAAGCATAAATTGTTTAAAAAAAGCTGTAAATTCGTATAAATTAGCAGATCAATTTAAAAACTCCTTTTTATTTGATTATCATTGCTGCTTTAAATAAACTTATTATGTTTTTCATAAATTTATCAATATTTAAGTGTAATGAGTACTTCCATGCGACTTATTTGCAAAAATTGCTAATTTAACCTTTTGGGAACTAAATGCATAAAATTCCTATGGTACATTAAAACCTAATATATTTTGAAAAATGTCCGAAATATATATAATTACATGTTTGAACAATGAAAATATATTTAAATGAATATTTAATTTAATATTATATTCTTATATTTTTGGAATCATATAAGAACAATCTAATCTTCATTTCTAGAGGGGTACATTTGCAACTTCTTTTGAAAGAATAATACCCGATTTTGTTAATTTTTGGAAAAGTTAGAACATTTTAAATTTCGTTGCAATTTTTTCGTCATACGTTATTATATCTTAAATTCGTATTCTGTTAATATTGTCACAAAGAACCTTAATTTTCTTGCTTAACAATTCTGTTAAGAACAAATTATATATCGTCACCGAAAATGAAAAACGCAATATCAAAATTTTCAAATTTGTGTTTTTTATGAAATATATTTTATTTTTCCATAATACGTGTGATCACAAATTTTCACATGTAGCTTAAAAAATAGCAATTATATTAACGAAGGCAATGATTTTCTTAAGTCAAAATAACGTAACATCACATTTGTAAAAAAATTTAAAAAATTATTTTTTCAAATTATTCAAAATATAATAGCTATTAAAATTTTGGAGTAGACGTTATCAGAAATCTTTTTAATTATAATTTTAACTAAAATTTATATTGATGTTTAGACTTTTTGGCTTCAGAAAATTTAAATCTTGAAAAACGTAAACCATATAACTTAAAAAATATTTAATAAAAATAAAAATATTCATCACCCATATATTAGGCGATATTTAAGGATGTAATAACCAAAAAATCTTGTTTGTAGGACAATTTATTTTGATTTTAGAAAGTTTTTTTGTACCTTCTGTAAAGTTATGAAAAGTGATGTTACGTTGTTTTGCATTTTCGGTGACGATATACATATCGTCATTATAAATTATGACTTTTTGTTTTTGAAATTAATAAAAAATATTACAAGCAGAAAAATATAAAATATGAAGAAAAAAATAAAATATGAAGAACAATTTGTAACGCATTTTACCAGTTTACTGTAAACAAATAGACACATTTTTATAGTCACTTGTGATCGACAACGCACCATGTCTTAATTTTGGCAACAAAAATTGTATTTTGTGAACAGGAAAGTTAAAACTATAGTCACAATTTATGTATGTATATGTTGTAACTGTTTTGAAATTAAAGGAATTAAATTAGACTGAGATGACTACTTTTACATTGCACAGTGGGGCAGAATCGAAAATTTTTGGAAATAAATTTGTAACTCCTGATTGGCTGGTTGGATTTCCATTAAATTTGGTATTAGCGTAGCAGAGGAGTGTACAATGTTAAGTTTAGAAGGTGGATCCAACAGACCCCTCATATATATATATATATATATATATATATATATATATATATATATATATATATATATATATATATATATAGAATTGTACTAAATATTATATAATGAAATGCATCTTATTTTCATTTTTGTCCGTGTTTGCATTCATATTTCATCTTTATTTACATTTTTTGAAGTTAACTTAATTTTTTGCTGGTTTTGAGCAAAAACTATTTTTTTTTTTTTTTAATTTAACTTAGACTTTTTACACTTAAAAATTAAAAATTCTTCATACTAGAAAAGAGAAAATGAATCTTGATCCCTAAAAACAGATGCTATTCTTGTTATTTATGTCCTGATTTTGTCCTAATGTAGTCTTGATGAGAACACAATGGCGACAGATGCCTACAAATCTTGACAACTTTTTTGAACAAAGGGCATAGAAATTTTGTACAACAAGCAGGGCGACATTGTCATCAGTCATATAAAAAATGTAATTGGGCGCAGCTTAAGATCGAGGCCAGGCTACTAACATCATATTCCCATGTTAATCCTGTGGTTTTGAAATGGAGTTACATGCCAATGATGACTTTGTTGTCAAACTTGTCCTCAACATGCTTTTTTATTTTTAAAATTTCATGGAAAAATCGTTAGTAAAAATGCTGTTGAAAGAAGTCTGACCTTTTTTTCGCGTACGAAAAATGACTAAATTTAGAAAGTAAATTTAGGAAAATGGAATGAAAACGGAGAGAACCGAACTGTAGCCATAAATTGCATCAAATTATAATTTATTGCAAATAATGTCTTAAAGAAAAAAGAAATCACAATTTTAAATCATAAAACACCTTTCAAATAAAATGTTTCTTATATGTAACAAATTTTACGACTGTTTCGTTCATGAAGTCAAAGTTACGATTATTTGACTTTTATCAATACTGATGTTATTTTTGAAGATATGAACATGAAATTTTTTGTATAAATGTACCTTGGTAAATAAAACCAACATTTGATTTTTAAGTGCAAAAGGTCGTTCATTTTAGTTAACGATCTATATGTATAAATAAGAATATGTATATTTAAAAGTTAATTCATTACAATCAATCTTGAATGTTGGAATAAGAAGATATAGTGCGGAATTATCCCTTGTAAAAAAAATATTATGTACCCCTTGTATTCCTTGTAAAAAAATATTATGTACATCTCCCGATAACGCCTATGGAAGCTTTTTTAGCTCCCATAGGCGTTATATATATATATATATATATATATATATATATATATATATATATATATATATATATATATTAGGGTTCGTTTCGAAAAGAAAAATTTCTTTTGATATTTGGATATCATACCTTTTTAGAAGGTTTTTGCATCAGTAAAAATAATGGCGTACTTTGTTTTTTAAAATTCCAACTCCTTCCCCTGCATATCTTCGGCTAAAAGAGTGCTCAAAAAAAAAGAAGTTTTGAATTTTGCCCGTAACCACCGCCCCACCCCCTAAAATTGTTCTATGGGTTATAAAATTACGTCATGCAAAAAACTAGGACAATAGGACTACGTTAACTGGTGCCGCAACGGCTCTGAAGTTTGAAGATGCATTTACAAGGGGAAAATATGCATTTTTCAGTTTTCACAAAAATTTTGTAATTAAATAATTAGTTTTGCATTTTATTATAAAGGAATCGTAATGTACACAGAATTAGTGTTACAAAAAGATATAAAACACAAAAATTAGTTGAAAAATGTAAAAGTTATTGAAAATTCCCCAGGCCATTAACGTGTCTCAGAGCACTTGAATTCGAAATTTGACAAAAAAAAATAAACAATTGTATTACTTAAAATACATCTGTAATTACTTGAATATGAGTTTTTGTCCTTATAGAATAACGTAAACCTGTTCTCAGCTATGGTATAAAAATGTTGATATTTTTAACGGTCGTTTCAAAACTCAAATTTCAGTTTTTTTGATACTTTGTTAAACAAATTTCAATATTTTTGGGAGATCTCATAGGGATTTGTGGACAACAGATTACGGAATAAAACAGTAAAAAAATTAGGTCAATACCTCTTATAGTTTGCCTGTACCTGCGTTTTGAATTCAGCGGATTTCGAGAAAAACCCATTTTTATGTAATATTTTGGCAAATCAGTCATATTATTACATTGTTGTGTATTTTAAATGGAACTTTTTTAAAATTTTATAATTCACATAATTCTAAATATAAATCAAGAGTTTCATACAATTTATACGACATTAACCCATAAACTTTAAAGGTCAAAGGTCAAATTTTGTAATATTTGCAATTTTTGATGGAAACTAGTCGAATTTTTTTTTTATTTTTCGGTAGATTATCATAAAACTTAAGAAATTTATTTATTAACAACCGATATTTACAATGATATTGAAAAAAATTAAATTAACTCTTAAACGGCCTCGGGTTCAAAATGACCCCAATGTTTTAAAAACATGCCAATTTGAATATATTTCAATAAAACCCGTTTGCAATCCCATTAATTCAGCAAATTGATAAAAAAAATTAGGCATTAACTCTTTTTGAATATGGTGTCTCATTAATTCAGCAAATTGATAAAAAAAAAACTGGGTATTAACCCTTTTTGAAAGGTTCAGCAAATTGAAAATTGAAAGGTTTAATACCCAAATTTTTTTTTATCAATTTGCTGAACCTTTCAAAACGGGTTAATACCCAATTTTTTTATCAATTTGCTGAATTAATGAGACACCATATTCAAAAAGGGTTATATATTCAAATTGGCATGTTTTTAAAACATCGGGGTCATTTTGACCCGAAGGCCGTTTAAGGGTTAATTTCATTTTTTCACTATCATTGTAAATATCGGTTGTTAATAAATAAATTTCTTAAGTTTTATGATAATCTACCGAAAAATTAAAAAAAATTTCGACTAGTTTCCATAAAAAATTGCTAAAAAAATTTTTGTAGAATTGAGGTATAAAAGAAATTTTTGTATAAATCAATTGGATCCGTCTTTGCGCAAAATGGCGCTCAAAATGTGCGTTTTTAGCCGTTGGAATTAGTTGGAATTTTAAAAAACAAAATACGCCATTATTTTTACTGAAGCAAAAACCTTTTAAAAAGGTATATCTCAAAATTAAAATTTTGAAATTTACCCTAATATATATATATACAGTGGCGGCCATGAGGTTAGCACACTTGCTACTGCCTATCTTTAAAAGCAAATATTTCCTGTATTTCTTTATTTTTCTTGATCTTGCTAAGATCACGTCACAATATAATCATTGTCATTCCTATATATATCTTTGCTGCTTTTCTGTTCAGAATAGAATAACCGTCAAAAAACACTGGACAGTATTTTAGCACAAAATAAAAAAAATTTATTCACATTTAAAAAAAAGTAACAAAATAAAAAACTTATTTCATTATAAACTTAGTACTTAGTTGGGTATCCATTATTTTTTATTACAGCTGCCAATTTCCTTGGCATACTTTCCACAAGTCCCATACAGCGCTCCACTGAAATAGCATACCAAACTTTTTCTAATTCTGTCCATAAATCGGCCAAATTTTTAGGTTTTGCTCTCATTACGTGCTGTTCCACATCATTCCAAAGGTTCTCAATAGGATTGAGATCCGGAGATTGGGGTGGCCACGTTTAACACGTTAATATTGTTCTCTTCCAAGCAACTCCTCACTAAGCGGTCATTGTCGTGCATAAAACTCCACCTAAGTGGCATGTTGTTCTCTGCATAAGGCATCATTGTATTTAGTAGTATATTTTGGTATACATATTGGTCCATACGTGTATCAATCTTGCATATAGGACCAACGCCATGCCCAGAAAAAGCTTGTTTTAGAAGTGTACTTTGGATTGTGTTGCATGTTTGGAGGACGCCATACATACCTCTTACCATCCGATCCGAATCTACAAAACTTGGATTCACCACTCCAGAGGACATTTTTCCAAAAAACTAATGATCCCGTAGGTTCTTATTTGAAACGTGTGGCTTATGCTGAGAAATGCATCCACGTAAATTTTTTTCATTAAGTCTTCTTCTTATTGTTCTGCAGGACACGTTGATACCATATTTTCTTGAAATTTCCCTCTGGATTACGGTGGAGCTTTTAAAAGGATCTTCGACAGAGGTTCTATATATTAAAGAATCCTCTTTACGTGACGTTTTTCTTGGCCTAGTAGCCTGTGTAACATTTTTAAATGTTTCATACTTCCGAATATGGTTTAGTGCATTATAAACCATCTTTCTGAAGCATTCCAAAGTATTAGCAATCTCACTTATGCTTATTCCTCTTGAGTACATCTGTTGAATAATCTTACGTTGTTCCTCTGTACACCACTTTTTTTTTGATATGTCTAAATAATGTTTATTTATTTAATTTTTTATCATCATTGATGAAATAATATCTAAACTTACCAATTAATTATTTATATTCACAAAAAACTTATAAAAAATTTAAATATACTTGTTTGTGCTAAAATTGTGACCAGCTTATTTTGCCTATTACTGCACTTAAAAATTAAAAGGGAATTGCAATAGAACGCAAAAAAAAAAAAAGTAACGGGACTTATTACAGACACCATAAACAACACTAAAAAGCAAAAATTTTAGTAAATAATTGTAATGAAGCGAAATAATTTTCTTTTAAAAACAGTAGATATGATGTGTGCTAACCTCAAGGACACAAAAATAATAGTAGCATCGATTAAAAATACCTGTAAAAGTAAAACCACTTAATTAATTTTTTCTTTTTTTGGCATATTTTGTTTATGCGCATTAATATTTTGTGAAATAACCCTTATTGGTCATTTGAGCGGCGCAGCGGCGGGTACTGAGTCCACTAATAACCCCTGGTCATCTCAATGGGAATATTTTTCCAATCTGACTGCACTGGCGTCCACAATTCCTGCAAATATCCCGGTTTCTTTTTAAAAAGACATCTCCCCAAAGATCTTCAATGTAGATCAGATATAGAGACTAAGTCGATTACTCGAAAACATCACTTTTATTTTCGGAAAACAAGTTTTTTTTTTTTTGAAAATTTACTCGTTTCTTAAGAAAATTTTCCTGCAAAAACACCCATTTGAGTGGCATATTCTTCTCTGAATAAGACAACATGACTGTTCTTACTATTTCCACATACATTGGAGCATCCATATTACCTCTTATCCAAACTATGGACCTTGATATGAAGAACATCTCCAAATGTTGGTTTTCCCAACATAGTGCTTGACGGGCGTCCGCGGAGTTGAATATATTTTGTATCATATTATTTGTTATTTGGTCACGTCACATATTTGCTTGTCCCATTCGTCCTAAATGCACCAAAAAGAACTACTTTAGACGCATTTGTGCAGAGAATGTGCGCCATTTCGCCATTTTTAAATACTTTATTTTTTTCCATACAAAAGAGGGCTAATTAGGTGACCGATACTGTATATATATATAATATGTAATGAGGGGTGGCCCTCATTACAAAAAGTGTCCACATTTTGTTTCTCACCCCCTGGAAATTTTCGAATAGTCGAAAAACTAAGACATGCCAAGTCTCGCATTAATTGGAAAACATTTAGAGGTGGCTCAAAGCGATCAAAGTCTGAAAAATGATGATTTTTTAAAAAAAATGTTTCCTTTCATGGATTATAAAAAATTAATTTTAAACGCAATTTTCTGGGTTTATATATTGTTGAATTCCGCACATTATGAGCTTTCGGAAATTTCTAAGATCAAGAAGATTGGATAACATAATAGTTATTAAAATAAAATTATCGTAAAATACGTGATTTTCGGGCAAATAGACCCCGAAAAATAAAATTTCAACCAGAATTTGAAAGAGAGAAAGGAAACTTGGTATGTAGTTTCCTATTGACATTTCATATATCCTGTAAATAATTTTTATTATCCAAAATTGTTGTAATAGCAAAAAATACGTAGGTTAGTTATAAGCAAAACAAGAGATTTTTGTGAATTTTGATCGTGAATATCTTAGGCAGATCACAAGTGATTACCGAAAAATTTTGACAATTTATATAGTTCTGTGAATTAATTTTGCTAGGTTTAATAAATATTTCCAACTTCACTCGTTTTTTTTGCACCCTAGTCATAATTTTTATCTAAACCCGCTTTGTACGCCTCCAGTTATTAAAAAAATCATCATTTCGCCTTTATTTTTCTGCAACACACGTTGCACAGTGGGGTCAAACTCAAAAATTTTGGTAATAAATCCGTATCTCCTAAACT
This sequence comes from Protophormia terraenovae, assembly GCA_951394005.1. NCBI lineage: Eukaryota > Metazoa > Arthropoda > Insecta > Diptera > Calliphoridae > Protophormia > Protophormia terraenovae. The sequence goes on along the minus strand of OX596073.1, from coordinate 72,459,939 downwards.
ACTGCTCGGTTCAAATTAAAATGTATAGAATAGTTCAAAGTCAGCACTCTGAAATTAGTATGAAAAATAAAAATTTTTTAACAAAAATATAGTTCAATTCTTTAACTTTTTTATATATTTGCACCCTACATTCGGCGTTGGTCGATAATGGTAAATTTTTGAAATAAGTTTCATTTTTATCGATTAATAAAAAAATGTCACGCGAGTTTTTTTTTAATTTATTGACGGTATTTACTTAAGAAATTCATTGGGATCAATTTGACACTAAATTTTTTTGCGCCCCGCCTAAAACGAATTTAGGAGTGCAGATTTTATGAAAAAAGTAAATTTTTTAAACGACTTTTTTTAGTTGCATAAAAAAGCATATTAGCATAATATTTTCGCCATTATTTCTTATGTAATGATAAAATATATATCGATCTTTCACTCTTGCAAAAATCATTTAAAAAGCGTAACAAAAAAATGGTTTTAAATTTTTCAAAAATAAGCTTTATTTAATAAATATAAGCGATTATTATGAATATTATCTCCTTCAACAACCAAAGCGAGCTAATACAGTTGTGTGTTACGTATACGCACATTTGGGAATATTATAAATATAATAGTGAATTTGGTGAGAGTTGACTTAATTCGTCAGCTTTGAGATCATGATATAATGCTTTCAAAACGATCTATATATACATATTATACACCAATGAATTGGTAAATAAGTCTTTTTTCATATTCTTGTAATATTTTATAAGTTTTTGGAAAGTAAGCGTAGTTTTGCTTTACAAAAATTTTTTTTTTTTTTTTGTTTTTATATCATTTTTATATCTTTTTTATATTTTTTAATTTTGAAAAATTGCCAAAAATCGGTTTGTAAAGATTTTTTTTATGATTTTTGCAAAAATAAAATACTGATATTTATTTTATACATTACATAAGAAATAATAGCGAAAATATTATGATAACATGCTTTTCTGTGTTATTAAAAAAAGGTCGTTTAAAAAACTTACTTTTTTCATAAAATCTCCACTTCTGCATTCGTTTATGGGCGGGCGGGAAGCAGTTTAGTGTCAAAACGTTCCAAATCTATTTTTTGATAAAATATCATAAATAAATTTAAAAAAGCTGACGTGACATTTTTTATTAATTGATAAAAATTTAACTTTTTTCTAAAATTCACCATTTTCGAGCAATGCTGGATGTAGGGTGCAAACTTAAATTAATTCAAAATTTCTTTATTAACCATTTACGAAGCCTTATCTTTTGAAATATATAAGGAAAACAATTTTTTATTAACGGAACTTTGAGAAAAAGGTGAAAGATTTGTACTATATTTTTGTAAAAAATAGCCATTTTTCATACCATTTTTTTTCACGTCTTGACGAATTGAGATAATTCTAAAATTCTTTCAGCATATTATTTTGAGATATATAAAAAATTACAAAATATTTTAAAAAAAAATTTTACCTCATATATCTTAGGACTTATTCCCGAAAAACGAAAGAAAGTCGAGGCAAAAAAATCAAAAATTCAAGTGTAAATAACTTAGGTGTCTTGCCAAGCACTTTACAGAAATATAAAAATCTTTAAAATCGGACTTCATTTGTAGAAGTTACGAATTTTTTAAACTTTTACATACTCGAGATAGTCAACTTTGACTAAAGTCAACTTTATCACAGAGTGACTACAAAATTTTTTTTTTTTTTTGAAAATGTGCGTGGAGACATGTATATGACGGGGTCATAGTAGTCGTGCCAATAAAAAAAAATCGGTACGTAATAGAAAAAAGTGAAAGCAGATTCTTGTTTAGCTCGTCAAATTACATCCAATCCACCGATTTTTATTTAAGACAAAAAAAAAATAAAACACTATTTTTCCTCACCAATGTATCTGGTGTAGGCTGTAGGTATACATGTATATTTTCTCTTAACTGTGAATAAAATCAAGATTTCTGCATCAATTTTAATGATACATGCCTTATTTTATTCGAAGCATTACCAGCTTTGGGCGAAATATGTATGTGTATGTAGATCTTGAAGGATCTACATACACATACATGTAGATCTTGATAGGATATCAAGATTTCTTTTAATTCACGGAAAGTTTTGAAATCCCTGGAGTAAAGAGAACCGGTTCAAAACTAGTCACGAGACAGGTTCTCAGGGCTAGTGACCGGTCCCAGTTCTGGAACTTTATATGAGAGGCACCTGTCACTTTTACATGGGGTTGTCATTGGAGGTGGCTAATTAGCCCCTTGGGACAGGTCACAAGATAGGTCACAAGATAGGTCACAAGACAGGTTCAGTGTCTATTAATATAATAAAAATTTCATACAAATTCGATATTTGTTTTGCTTTTTTAAAATTTGTTTTATTATTATTTTTTTTAAATTGTGTTTATTTTTATTTTATAATTTTTCGTTAATGTCGATGGCGGCAACCCGACTCGAACCCATGTTCATCTAACGTATGTTATGTTTTATTGTCTTCAACGCTAACCTCTCAGCCTCTGATTGTTATTGAGCGCGAGTTGCTAATTGTGCACTTAACAAGCATGTTATAAACTGACTCCCAACTGTTATATGTTTAGTGTGTTTGTGTTAACAGGGTCTCAACTGGAACTTTGGTGACGAGTTAGGTGTCAATTAGTACTCAACTGGTAATGAGGGACCGGTCCATTACTGCAATTGCCACAAATTTCCCGCAGGGATTTTCTAGATTGATATCTCGTTCTATACTAAACAAAATGGCATTTAAAAATTTTATTTCCGACTTTAAGTCGATTTGGTTTCCGACTTTATATCGATCCTCTATTTGTATGAGATATCGGCGGAAAAATATAAACTGAAGTTACGAAGGATACCGATATTTTCTGGTTTTTGGGCCAGTAACTTTTTTGTTTATGAATCGATCTTTCTCATTTTCAATACCAAATAAACCTCATCGAATGTGAATATTTGCGACAAATTTGGCCCGTCTCCTCTAGGTGATCCGCCCGAGCCCTAGAGACGGACGAACGGATATAGCATCGAGTTTTAGTGCATATTTTTGCATATTTACTCGAAAATTGAAATTTTTCATGTTTTTCTTAATAATGGATATAAATTTTAATATTTTAAATTTATTTATTTAGCATAACAAGTGTACTATCGATTATTAACATTCATTTAACGGTTATTTTCAAACACGTTATTAAGTAGGGGAAGGACTTTGATAAAAACCATGAGTTGAATATATGCTATAGAAAATGTTAAACGAGTATTAACATCAAGAAATATTAAATCTAATCTCTCATTCTGTTCCAACTATTGATTTTCTTCTGAAATTAGAAGGATTCAATTCTTTAAGTACTCAAACAGTTCAATTAGTAGGGCTTTTGAGAAATCGAAGCTACGGAAGGCACTCTTGTTGAAAAAATTAAATTAAAATTGCAAGCTGTTACTTAAAATTATAAAGGAGTTGAGAATATGAAAAAAAATCAATCTCAATTATTTTACATTATTTTATTTTATCTCGTTTTTAGAAGAATACTTTGCATCTGAACTACATTTATTCAAATACGCTCCTATAGCATCTGTTGACATGGAGGGATTATTTTCTATGTATAAAAATGTTTTCGCCAAAATAGACAACCGTTTACGTTTGACAACTTCGTAAAAAATGTTTGCTTATAAAAATCTAATGTCACGAATATAAATTCAAATGAGAAGAAAAGGTATAGTCGGTCAAGACCGAACATATGATACCCTATATTTGACCTTTGGCCAATCGTAAACCAACACTTTTACTAAATATAAAATAAAATACACAAATACAAAATAATGCGTTGATACTGACATCTACATGATTTTATGTACTTTAGGGCGATTCTCGGAAGTGGGTTTATATGGGAGCTATGGTAAATTATAAACCGATTCTAATAAAATTTGGCAAAGTTCTTTCTACTTATATAAAACTTATTTGTGTAACTTGATACTAACATTCGTATGGGATTTATGCAAATTGAAGTGATTTTCGAAATAAGGGTTTATATGGGAGCTATGGTCAATTGTGGACCGATCTTTTTAAAATTTGGTACAAAGATTCTGAACTTCTTTACGCTGAATTTCATTAAAATATTTACATTTTTTAATCATATTCCGGGGGGACAATTGTATGGGGGTTAGGTGAAATAATGAACCGATCACAAACAATTTCAATTGGCTTCGTCCTTGTATCATAAAAGTCCTACGTCCCAAATTTCATTGAATCTTCAAAACTGCGACCTGTACTTTGTGCACAAGGTTTACGTCCAGCCAGACGGACGGACATCGTTAGATTGATTTAAAAAGTGATTCTGAGTCGATTGGTATACTTTAAGGTGAGTGTTAATTACACTACATTAAAAGAGGACATATTCATCTTCTACATGCTGTTTAAATCCTTAAAATGCGTTAACAACTTTTAGAGATACTGATGTGTAAAGTTACACTTTTTATTTTTTTTACTTTTCGGAAAATCAAAATCGTGAATAAATTCGCGAATTTTTTAAAATTAAAAAATAAAAATGGAGATATTTAAATGATAATACGCGTACCAAATATGAACAAAATTGGATGACCCTACGTAAAAAATTGCAATTTTTAATAAATCCTTCATGGAATGGATATATGTTATATATGTTTTTTTAAATTTTTAGGGTATATTTTGAATTTTTAAGTGCATTTTTAGGTGCATATTTTCAAAAAATAAATGCATAAAAATCCGCCCCTAGTTATTATTATTTTTTTTTATTAATATAATCCTTTTGATATATGGAAAAAATGTCTACTTTTTTAATAACTACTTTTAATAACAGAACGGAAAAAATTAGTTTTTACCGAAAAATGTCGCAATTTTACAAACATTCCCCCTCTGGATCCGCTATTGACGGATAAAAAAAAAATACATAATGTTAAGATAACTTAAAGATTATTAGTCGGCATCGATTGGATTTATCTAAATCTAAATTGAATAAACCGTTCTCGAGTTATACTAATGTCACCGCCTAAAAAGGGGGTATAATTAGATATGCTCATAAATAAAACAAGACCTTATATAAAAAACTGAAACCAGATTCGTGTTCAGCACTCCAAATAATATAAATTCATACTTGAAATTGAGCATATGAATTCTCATGATGAGAGACGGCAGAAATGCCTATATTTTTCTCAACGGGGAGAGTGAAAAAAATATAAGTGATCCACATCATAACAGAAATTATTTAACCGCCAAACCACTTGAGAGAGCGCGCTCTTGTTCCCCCGTGATTCAATTACATGAGAATAATAATACACAGACGATATCACATAATAAATTTTTTTTAGAAGAAAATAAGGAAAATAAAATAACAACCACTATACCAGCTTTAAAAACAACACAGGCAACTACTGTTAATACACAAGCTTGTAATTCACTAACAAATATGTCTAGTGAGAGTTTGAGTGTCGTTAACACTAATAATACCTTGTGTGGCAATGATGGTACTCAGAAAGGTGCTATTCCAAAAATGAAAAATAAGATAAGTATACCGAAATCTACAGTACCAACAGGTAGTCTCAGGTACGTTAGTATTAATAAGAAACTTAAGTCCCCAAAAAGGTGCAGCTATAGCTAAAAAACAAAAAGTTATTGATAATCCTTTGATAGGCAACCGTTTTGCTCTCTTGAGTGATGATGTGAATAATCAACACGGAAATTATTAAAAATTCATCAAAACCCCCACCACTTTACCTCGGTGAACCCAGCTCCAATAGCTTGGTAAAGTCATTTATTGATCTTATTGGTAAAAACAATGTTTACGTTGTCCCTATAAGAAAGGGTGGCGTGCAAGAGACGAAAATAGTAGTTTACACTGAGGATTGTTATAGAAAAATCTCTCATTACCTTAACGATAATAGGAAAAATGTCTATACTTATCAACTTAAAAGTAGTAAAGGATTGGTAATAGTCATTAAAGGTATTGAGTCCAGTGTGGAAACAAATGAGATCAAGGAGGCCCTGGAAGAATTGGACTATCAGTAAACATTTTTAATAGAGATAAAATTCCCCAGCCTATGTTTAGGGTTGAGTTAGAGCCGGATGAACGGAAATTGAAAAAGAATGAGACATACCCTATATACTCTCTGCGATACCTATTGAATCGGAGAGTAACTGTAGAGGAACCTCTTAAAACAAATAGACCTGTCCAATGTGGCAATTGCCAAGGACATACTAAAAATTATTGTACTTTGCGTACAGTATGTGTTGCGGTAACTGCGGTAGCGATCACTCGGCCAATTATCGTGGTTGCCCGGTATATAAAGAATTATTGAAGAGATGGAAAGAAAAGCAAAAGCAAGGAAGAGGTGGAGTTTTTGAACGATCACATGTATATAACACTTATAATCCAGCAAATCCTAAGGTTACCATTATTAATGAGGGTGCGGCTTCAGTTAAGCCGACTATGCAATTAAATAATGCAAGTTCAACTAGACCTAGCAATAACTCCTATGCCAATGTTTTAAAATCTGGTTTCCAGCAGCCTAATGTTCCCCAAAACTTGGGAGGGTTTGAAACTTTTATGAAAACACTTACACAGAATATTACATCTCTTAACCAGAATATGACTAACTTTATGTCATCCATGCAATACGCAATACAAGAGCTTTTAAGAGCGCAGAACCAGATTCCAGATCTCATTGATTTTGCCATTTTTAAAAATATTAATCGAAACTCAATAAGTACAGAAATTTCAAATGATTTATCTTCTGATCATTCTCCCATAATAGTAACTTATTATGGAAGAACTACTATATTAAAATTTCCCATGGATACTTCATATACTACAAATTGGTTGAAATATTAGAAATACATTAGTAGTCATATCCACACAGACCCTTCTTTTGAGTGTGAGGAAGATATAAATAAATCCGTCAATGACTTTACGTCATTAATTACTTCTGCTCTAGAACATTCTAAGAGTCAAATTCTTAAGAAATGCAAAACGCATATTTCAAATACGGATATCGAAAAACTTCTTCTTGAAAAAAGAAAATACAGAAGACAATGGCAATAAACTAGATCACCCGCTGCAAAGCTAAGGCTGTCTATAGAAAGTAAAAAACTGAAAAAAGCCCTTCAAGTAGAAGATGATCGCCAAAATAAAAATTATATTGAAAGTTTGACAAATAATAAGCTCACAAATTTTTCGCTATGGAGAGTAGCGAAAAATATTAATCCGCCGGTAGAGGCGCAAAATTCTTTAAGGAATGCTGACGGTACCTGGACCCGTAGTGCAGAAGAAAAAGCTAATTATTTGCATGTTATTTAAGCTCCGTCTTTCAAGAAAATCCCCAAACAAATGATTTTGTATTGGGAGAGACGCCTGGCACCCATTTAACTATGATGACATAATTGTTGTTAGCCCAGAGGACATTAATACAATCATCAAGAATATAAATGTAAAAAAATCACCTGGACATGATTTAATAACACCAGTAATGATTAAATACCTAAGGAATACCCAGAGGACAGACATCATCCTACAATTGAAATTACTATATTTATACCATCATAACGAACTTTGTCGAAGTCTACAACGGCTGAAAAAGTATTTTCATTCAAGCAATCAAACTATTATATGTTAAGTCAACTTATTAAAAACACAAACTAGCATAACATTTTTTCACATGTATCAAGTTCGTCTGATTCTCTGCTACAGATTTTTGAAGCTTTTTATGAAAAAATATTCTCTTTTATGGATCTATGTATTCCGAAAAAAATGTTTAAATCATTCTCTGGGCCATCTTGGAATAATAAACATTTGACTATGTTTAAAAATAAAAAAAAAATAAATTCTGCAAAATATTTAAACGTTCTGGTTCTCCTGTTGACTATCTAAAATATTCTGTATGCCGTGCCGAATACACTAAATTAAACAAATTTTACTACACACATTATCTAAATAAAATTAAATCTAACTTGAATCAAAATCCTAGAACATTCTATAAATTCATCAGTTCGAAGAAAAAAACTACTGGTTATCCTTCTACAATGACTTATAAATAAACTGCATGTGCAAGTGATGATGTAATTATAAGTAATATGTTTGCTGATTTTTTCGCAACCACATACTGCAGTCAACTATCCATATAAGTTGGTCGAAGGGCAATCAATATCTGTTTCATATCTTGGTTCTTTTACGGTTTCAAATGGCCTAAAGAAGTTCTTATAATTTTGGTCCTGATACAATCCCAAGTTGTATCTTAATAAATTGGGCTGAAGCTCTAGCCATTCCGTTGACACTTTTGTTTAATATATTAATTAAATATGGATATATACCGAATGACTTGCCCACCGTAATAAAGTGTTCAAACATTTTAATGTATGCAGATGATGTTAGGGTCTTTTTGAGCTTTAATCAAATTTTGGATTGGAAACTTCTTCAAAAGGACTTGGATTCTTTATATCAATGGTGTAATATCAACCAAATAGTATATTACACCATTGATATAAAGAATACAAGTCCTTTTGAAGAAGTTTCCAATCCAAAATTTGATTAAAGCTCAAAAAGACTCTAACATCATCTGCATACATTAAAATGTTTGAACCCCTTTAACCGTGAATTATTTTCTTGGTGACTACCAAGTCGAAATAGTGGAAACATTTCAGGATTCGGATATTCTCTTTGACTCTAAATTAATTTTTATATCACATATGACAACTATAATAAATAAAGCCAGGTGTACACTTGGATATATAAAACGTTGGGCAAAAGAATTTAATGACTCATATATTATGAAAATCCTTTATACATCACTTGTACGTCCAATTCTTGAATATGGATCTGTAATATGGGATCCTATTTATGAAAGTCACTCCACTGCAATTGAATCGGTGCAAAAATAATTCCTATTATTTTGTCTTTGTGGGTTACAATTTAACCCGCTTTACCTACATTTAAAAGCCGCAGGACTATGTTAAATGTATCATTTTTGTTAAATGTAATCAACATTCCTTGAAGTCCTTCCCGTAACATCATTCCCTTAATGGTGACATTTATTAAATCAAATTATGCCGATGCTGATCCAATAAGAAGAATGTGCAATACTATTAACCAACTATACAGATTTATCGATTTTTCATTAAGTCCTGATATTGTTAAATTTTATATTTATATTTAATTGTAAATTATTATACACAATTATAAAATGTCTGTAAGGATACAAATCGTGTCTATACAAATAAATAAAATATTACTTCTTCATACATATAATGAAGTTACATTAGGGTATAATATTGAGCCAACAATAAAGGGGTGGAAAAATGAAAAAATATAACAGAATAAACTACAATATTACGTCAAAAAAGTTTGATCATTATTATTAATTCTTCAACAAGATTAAACACCGTTGAACTTTTTTCTAAGTTAAATTGAAAAGTAAATAGTAATATAGTTATACCTAGGTAGTCTTTACAGAGTGCTGCAATATTTTGTATATGTATATATGTATTAGTTTTAAAGATCATATGGATGTTTGTGTTAAAATTTTTATTCACACTCTATTAAATACGTTACAAATATATTCCATGTTACCAATACTTTTACACATTTATCCATTGATCCTTCTTTTTGTAATAAATACTTATTCTTAAAAATATTTTTGATGGACGATATTGAATATGTGTACATATGTGCTTATGTATCTCTTTGTATGTATTTGAACTGTTAGAATTTTATTCAGATGAATTGATAACAAATTTTTAATATATATGTATGTGTAAATATGAGAATGGGAATGTGCTGTAAATAATTTGTTTAAAAATGGGTGCTAATAATGAAAATTATATTAAAATTACAATATATAATGCCTTAAAATCATTATTTTTCATTATAAACTACGTAGAAAAATTGTAATGTAGGTACATCTTATTACGTTTGAGTTTTCATTTACATTACTCTTTGTATAACTGCGATGATGTCGTTCTTATACTATGTATATTTTTAAATTTCTTATTATAAAAGCTATATCGCAATATTAGCTAATGTGTTGTACAGTGGGACAAAATCAAAATATGTTAAAATCAAATTTCTATCTGGGATGGTCCCATTGGCTTAAAATTGTACATAGGCATACACAAAAAAAAAAAAAAAATAATTGAGTTTAAGTTTTGAAGTCAAGGGGACACAAAGTGTATCATATACATTTTTTTAAAGCATTTTATATTTTCTCTTATAGTTAACGAGTTATTCGCATCTGATCAATTGGACTACTGAAGCATTGTCTACACTTAAATTACATATTTCAGAAAACAAATTCCCAAAGCTCACCCCCAACTGATATTCAAAGTTTAAGTCCCGTAGTTTAAAAGTAACTGATTTATTACTAGCTCCACTATGTATTATTTATTCTCCATATAATTATGATTTAAAAAAATGTTTGAGTAATAATGTAAAAACTTAAATTACATTTATTAAAATTGTCTCTCTTTTTATTATTATTTTTTATAACTTAACTTTATTGTGTTAAATGGGTCGAATTCGAAATAATAATATTTCTACTATTCAGATGTGAATAAATTACTAAATAAAAAAGATAAATAGCACATATAAGCGTGTTTGAGAAAATGTAAGCGTTTAAAAATATACAAATTCCTGCTCCTAAGGGTGTGTGAGGGTTTTTTCAAAGGTTAATAAATCGGAGCAGACATATTATAAATTCGAAAATATGTTGATTCTGCCCCACTCTGTACGTATGAATGCATTTATTGTATGTTAGTATGTATATGTAAATCTTTTAATGGGAAATAAAAAAATAATATAAAATGTATTATTAAATAACAATCATTTCTTCTTTAAAAATGAAACTACTGGTGAGTTTTGTCTTACGTATTAAAATTAAATTTTGAATGTTTTTTAGTAATATTTTTTATTGATTTATACTCGTATTTGATATAAGAAATACTATTAAGTACTTAATTCAAAATGTTCATGAAAATGAGAAATATATACGTCGTTCACTATTTACATGTATGTATGTACGTTCTTATGTATATATGATGGACGATGGGAAGATGGTTGCATGTGTTGGTGTAAAATGTAAGCATTTAGGATTAAAAATGAGATCAGAAACAATATATTAATTAATGTGTGAACTATATGTAAATATGTATAAAACTAAAGTGTAAATGATAAAATAAGATTGGAAGTATAATTTACATTCACTTAAACAAATGTTAATTGTTTTTTTTATTGATGTATGAGTGAAACAAATATATCATATATTTACAACAAACTCGTACATATACTTATTTGTTTTACATGACGACGAGGATTTCCAAATTCTCGACATTTTTTCATTTCAGGAATCGAAAAAATTGTGTTGTGTTTCCCGAACTTGGAAATAAAATAAGCAATGATTTTTCTTTCTTTAACCTTTATTCACATCTCTAATTCTTAACTGAAGGTACTATTTGCAATTCCTACAATTTATATAAAAAAATATTTAATTTCACTTTTCTGTTGATCGAAATTTAATATAATTTAAATGGAAATTTCGATCGATTTTTGTTCACTTTGCATCACAAGTCAGAAGAGACAAGTACATTTGGAGAAATTTATAAAAAATTTTCGTAGATTAATCATAATATGACTATGCCATTTTAAACGTAGTGGTTTTTATGTATTAGTAGCGGAATCTCTAACAAAACACAAAGGACTTCAATGGTGCTGTAATGGTTGCAAAAAAATTGTTGTGGACTTTTACCGCTTTTTTTTTATCAAGGCACTAAAACACATTTCCTTGAAATTCAAAACAATATTTCTGATTCATATGGAAAGTTGTTTGAAGACTTTAAATTCCTAAAATTCACCAACTCAATCTTCACCAAAACGTCGAAAATCAGAAAGAAATCTAAATTAATTTAATCACCCTGTGCCATAAGAAACCATTAATTCATGTTTAAAATTGCAACCTGTAGTTTGATTACAAGTTTGGACGGACGGACATCGTTAAATCGACTCAGAAAGTGTTTCTAAGACGATTGGTATAAATTAAGGTGGGTCTTAGAACAATTCTTTGGGTGTTACAAACATCTGCACAAACTCATAATACCCTCCCTACCTATGGTGGTGTAGGGTACAAAAATGAACCGCGGAAATAAACTTTTTTGTGCATTTTTTCAAAAACAGTTTTTTTTTTTATTTTGTACACAATGTTTTTTTTTTTTTTTTTTTTTGGTCTAAATTTTTTTGAAAAGTATTTTGGGTAATTCTACACATTACCCATCACTAGAAAATAAATTCTTTATATACCTTTCCACTAAGTTTCTAACAAAATACGCTTTTTAAATTTAAAAGACTTGTTGTATTGATTTCGTTCGATGTATTTTATAACAATAAGAACTTTTCATACTATTTCCAGGCGTATGCTGTTTTATAAGGATACGAGAAAAATAATTATTTTTTTCCTCAAAGGTAAACTATAATGAAGAGTGAAAATTTTGTAACTTCACTTATTTTAGTATATAAAAGTATATTCATTTCTTTTTTCTTCTTTCCCGATGACACATAAATTTAAAAAGCCTTAATTTTTTCTCATTTCGAAATCGAAGTTTCTGTTGCTCGACTCCAAATTTATTTTGAATTTTTGCAAAATGATAGTTAATAAATTATTGTCTTTAGAGCATTGCAATGAACAATTTAAATTATCCTTTTGTAAAAAATTTGTAATACAAAGCATTTCTGTATTGTAAAAATACAGTCACCGAAATAATGATAGGTTTACCGATAAAAATAACTTTTCTTTGTTAAAAATTGGTATATGAGTCATTTGATATTTATTTGACTTTTCCTCTCCGAATTTAGTCATATTTAGTACAATCATTATTCTTGTCAAAACTAGGACTAATTCAAAATTTCAGATAATTTCATCAAGTGGTTCGCGAAATATCGCGATTTGAAAGTGCAAAATAGCTCAAAATATGTACAAAGTTGCATACACAAAATTACAAATATCTTTCAAAGTATTTATTATATAAGATTTGTTGAGATGTCATATTAAAGGTAATTTTGATACCATTGTGGTTCCCTGGATAAAAGAAAAACCCACCATTACTGATTGCCTCGCGTAGGTGCTTCGAGTACACGATTTCTATTAAACCACTGTGTACTCTGGATAAAACCTAAAAGATTGCCTAAAGATACATCTCTCGTCAAGATTCTGAAAGGATCGCATGCCCAAATGATGGGGTCTGCGCTCCTGCAGTGCCGGACAATCACATAAAAGATGCTCTATAGTTTCTATCTCCTCCTCATCTAAACAACTTCTACAGAGATCAGTGCGGGAAAAGCCTATGTATTCGGACCTGCGTCCTATTATACAGAGTCCCGTAATGATGCCTATTAGATCATCTTTCAACTAAGAGTCAAAAGGGTCTTAGTTCTTTGTTTATCAATTGAGGGCCAAAGGGTTCTAGATATCCTGCAAGTGGTTGTGGTGGACCACATACGCTCATTGCCAAGAATGCCTTCGTGCCCTGGTACCCATACTAGTCTTACACCTTGCGTGCGCAACTGGGAAAGAGAACGATTGCATTCAAGTATACATTTCGATTTCATCACATACGAATTCAGAGCCTTAATCACGGCCTGACTATCTACAAAGAATTCAACAGTACGGGCTTCTGAAACAAGTTCTCTGATTCGTCTAGCAGCTACAGTTATAGCATATATCTCAGCCTGGAATACTGTACAAGTATCCGGTAATCTCAGAGATATTGAAAGTCCTAGGTCTTCGGAGAAAACCCCTGACCCGGTTCCGGAATCTGTTTTCGACCCGTCAGTGAAGACTGAGATTGCACCCTCCTGAAAAACAGAATTTGACGCCCAGCTTTCCCTGTCAGGGATGTTAATCCTAAAGGATTTATCGAAATCCATCCTAGGGATGATATAGTCCGTTCGGACACTCAGATTGCTCCCGCCCACCACTTGTAAGATTCTGCCATGCCCAATACGATCATGCCTAAGTTCGCCTGACTCCCTGAGCCTTAGAGCAGACTTGGCCGAGACATATTTGATATAGACATCAAGTGGAGCTAAGTCAAGCATAGTCTCTAGGCTGGCTTGCGGAGTCGAATTCATCGCTCCAGTAATTGCAAGACAAGCTAGTCTCTGTACCCTGCCCAGAATGGAGAGATAGGACCTTGCATTGACAGCACTCCACCAGACAAGTGCTCCATAGGTAAGAATTGGTCTAATTACCGCTGTGTACATCCAGTGTACGATGTAAGGCTTGAGTCCCCATCTCTTACCAAAAGTCTTCTTGCATGCATAGAAGGCACATAAAGCCTTATGCATCCTGCTCTCAACATTACGTCTCCACGAGAGCTTTGAATCCAAAATAACTCCCAGGTATTTTGCCTCTCTGGAGAGGACCAGAGAAATACCGTCCAGCCTAGGAAGCCTAAATGATGGAATCTTATACTTCCTGGTGAACAGTACCAATTCGGTCTTTGATGGGTTTACTCCCAGACCGTTCGCATTTGCCCATCTAAGTAGTTCGTTCAAGGCCGATTCCATCAGATCACTCAGTGTGGGGAGAAATTTTCCCCTGATGAGGAGCACAACATCGTCCGCATATGCAAATACTTTGATACCTTTTCTGGAGAGTTTAAAAAGGATTTCATTTACGACGAGGTTCCATGGAAGTGGAGATATTACACCGCCCTGTGGAGTGCCTCTCGTCACAACCTTCCTTGTCCTACTCAAACCCAAGCTGGAATTAATGCTGCTAAGCATGTTACCAATCCAGTTTGTTATCTGCTGATCTACCCTTAAGTTTCGAAGGGCTGATAAAATGGATGAAATTCTCACATTGTTGAAGGCACCCTCTACATCCAAAAAGGCTGCCAGTACGAATTCCTTTTTGTCAAGTGTATCCTCAATAGTCCCGACCACATCATGTAGTGCCGTTTCCACCTTTTTGGTAGGCGTGTTGTGCCATACAAAAGTTGATTGATGAGAGATTACTCCTGACATATGCATCCACAAGTCTTTCCAGAGTTTTCAGTAAAAACGATGACAGACTTATGGGTCGGTAATCTTTTGCGGTGCTATGATTTATTTTTCCCGCTTTGGGGATAAATACCACTGTCACCTCTCTCCATCCTCTTGGTATATAGCCTGTTACTAGACTACCCTTGAAGATTAAACGCAGCCACGGTAGAATGGCAGGGATCGCATGTTGCAATAAAGCGGGAAAAATGCCATCTGGCCCTGCTGACTTTTAGGATTCGAAGGACCTCACCGCCCACTTTATCTTTTCAGTGTCAACTATAAAATCTACCAGGGCACTAGGCTGAAACTCTGTTGCCGCGACGAGCTTTAGTTCAGAGTCCTCATTATCATCCCTGCAGCCCGGAATGTGCGTTTTCATGAGCAGTTCCAAAGTTTCCGTACTACTTTCGGTAAAGAGACCGTCTGGTCTCATCAGGAAGCCTGGTGCGCCCGGGTCCTTAGCCAACACCCTTATTAAACTCCGAATATTAAGAAATCGGAAGCAGTGAAAATGTCAATATTTTTCAAGAATTTAGTTTGAATATACAATCTATAATGTTAATTTTTAAGCAAATTTTATTAACTTTAATATTAAAAATGTGTAGAGAATTTTTGTAGAGAACATTTTTTGGATGATTAGGGAATAATCGGATTTTTTTCGTACCTACTTACGGCTAGGTATTTTTAAAAATATCCACTGGCAACACTGGTGTTACCACACTTATTTTTTATTTATACGCCATTGTTAATCATCTTTAAAGTATATTTTATTTTTGTAATATTTGGTGTATTGTATTAAGTTTGAAATAAAAAATTGCTTTACAAATTAAATCAGCAGTGCTGACGACATTCCATGTGTAAACATTTTTTAAATAAGAAAATTTATTTTATAAATTTTTTTCGCTGAAACTAGAGCATTCTGTGGTTATTTTCTATAATTTCAATTATTTTGATGATTTTTTTTTTAATTTTGATGATCTATAATTTCTACATAAAATAAAGATAATTATGTTTTGTTAAATTATTTATTATGATTTTCTTTTGTGTTTTATGAAATCCATACAAGTGTATCAGAAAGAATAAAGAATTAAAAAGGGATGTCAAAGGTGGCACAATTGCACATTTTGTTGTTACGGTTCGAACCTAAAAAGTGCAATGTTAAACTAATGACGAATTTAAATTTAATGTTTACTAAAATTAGTTGACGGCCACCTCCAATCTGTTGGGCTAGTAGACTCAAGAATTTCAGTGATTCTATGGGCATCAAAGGGCTTGTATCTACAGCTTTCAGAACCAATCCAAATTAATATCCGTTATGGAATCACTCCAACTAATAGTTCTTGACATCTTTCAAAATTGTGAAAATCAACAAATTTTTCCATTACGATTAATTGACCTCTAATAAGACACAGCACCAAAGGCATCTTCACTAGCTCCGACAAAAATGTGATCAAGGCGATGAAGAACCTCATTTTCAAAAAAATTTCGTGGCATTTTAACAATATTAACATTTTGGCGCCAATTATTCCACACATCGGTTATTTCACCAGGCAGTACACCATCGCATCAAATATCATTCCTCCATACCTCACGAATCAACGACCAAGGCTGCTACATTGTGTAACTTCAAATTGAACCTGAAAGTATCGTCCTTTGGTTGCCAATACATACGGAAAACCATTTCGGACTGCAGCTCATTTACATCGCTTGAGAAATTCACAGGTTTCTTTAATGTACCTTTAAAAGACACAATTACTTCGGCTGAGTTGGACGAAAAATTACGTAGTTCAAATCCAGCTGATTTATGTGTCACGTACCTGTTCGGCAAATTCAATGACCCTTGTTGGCGTTGGGAAACTATCAATAAAATCATCAACGTAATGGTGATACACAATGAATTTCACTGCATGAGAAAATCGATCACGATAGCTAAGGCGAACAAGCAGCACCAAAAGTCATCACAAGTATTTCATAAGAATCACTGCAGTTTGTTTCATTATTTAACGAGTATGTTAGTCATCCTTTGATTCTATGACCGCAATAATTTTGACAAATACGACCGATCCTAATGTGGTGCTAGCAGCGTAAGAACTATTTTCTTCCAGCGGCACAATTTCATCGGAAAGACCAAGATTGCAATTATTCAATCTAATCAAAACTTTAGGAACAGCATCATTATATAATTTTATAGGCAAATCCATGTTAAAATTCTTAGCCGGCAGATTTAGTTCGAAACACCATAAAAGTTTCTCAAGGCATATTTTCTTCGACTTCACAGTGGGGCAGAATCGAACATTTTTGGAAATAAATCTGTAACTTCTGATCGGCTAGCCCCCTTAACTCCGCCCTAAGGGGTCTGTTGAGTCCCCATTCCAAAACTTAATATTGTACACTCCTCTACTACGCCTATACCAAGTTCTCGCAAATCCAACCAGCCGATCAGAAGTTACAGATTTATTTCAAAAAATTTTCGATTCTGCCCCACTGTGGACTATCTCCTCCACTTAATCGATTGAATGTTGCCATTTCCTGCAATGCCTTACCAGTGTACCAATTCAAATTTAATTTACAAATTATTTCCAGCACTATTGACTTTCACATCATGTAATAATGTGTTATGTTTTCTTAGGCAACCATCTCCTGTACAGGGCTTTCAAAAACGACAATTTCTGCTTGAATGCCCACCACCGAGACACGAAAAATATAACCTAAATTTTTAACTCAAATAATTTATGATCAACATTGGCCCTCAGCGGCATGGATGACTTTTCATTTTGGTTCACTTTTACAATGTCCACTACAACTTTGAACCATTCTTATCAGGTTAGCAACAACTTTGAGCGATTTACTACTGCTGGGTATTATTTTATCGTTAAGGCATAGAGGGTCCATTCCACTCATTTACTCATTGGAATCTTTCCGACCAATTTTTCCATCAGCGTTGGGTTGGCAAAATGCGGATGTATATTGGCAGGTAACATTCTGCACTTTAACAGAAAAGGGCACAAGTTTATCAACAGAAAAGTTGTGTTCTGATTAAGCAGACGTGTTTTATGTTTAATCCGAGTTAAATCGTTATTCTAATGATAATATCGGTCAAAAATATAAATTACACTCGATCTATACATCATACGCTAATGGACGCGTTTATTTTTATAAAAGAATTTAAATAAAAATAATATAAAGACTTTATTTGACTGAAAAGAAATAATTTTTGTATCACAATCTGTGCCACTCAATATTTCCTTGTGTTTATTTGGTTAATCTTAATTAAAATAAAGAGCACAAGTGTTAATAAAATTATTTGCATTTACTCTTTATGAGTCTCTTAACTGCAAATACTAACGAGCGAAGGCTTAGTGTAAACGGTAGAAATGCATATGTGACAGTGAATTTTGATGACAATCTTGTAAACAAAACAAATAAAAGAATTGATGATAGCTTGTATTTAACCGCCAAGCCAGTCAATCGTGCTCCCCCGCTTTGTTGACGCTTAATGACTGTTCAACAAAAGAAAGCAAAACAGCTGTCGATAGAAAGTTACCAAATAACAAAAATCTTTTATTTTCGCCTGAAAGTATGCTAGGTAATTCAACCGCAATAAGTACAAACACAATTAACCCTTCGAAACTCGTAAGAAAAACTTGGAAGTCCTATCAGCTAAAAGGTAGCAAAGGCCTACAGATTGTTCTAAAGGGTATTGACTCTAATGTAGAACCTGCAGAAGTCAGAAAAAGCTTGGAAGACAAAGGCTTTAAGATTAAAAATGTTATAAACATTCGAAATCGGGAAAAAATTCCCAATCGCTCTTCCGTGTGGAATTAGAACCCGGTGATGTGAAACTGAGGAAAAATGAGACTCACCCAATATATAATCTAAAGTATTTATTACATCGCAAAATTACGGTAGAAGAACCACATAAACGATCGGGCCCCGTTCAATGTATAAATTGCCAAGAATAGTGTCATACCAAGGAGTGTTACATAATTCATCGCAATGTAATAAGCCTAAAGATGACTCCAAATTGAAAAAATGCAGTACCGCAAATTATAGAGGCTGCCCCGTATACTCATTCGTTAAAAAATCAATAAGCCAAAAATCGAGAATTTCCCCCGTTCAACCAATAAATATAAATTACCCCCCATTACAACCGTTATCCAGCAATTGTGCCTCGTATGCAAATGTCCTTAAGAACAACAAATCCTTACCACAGGACTTTCAATACCAACATAAATTTAATAATATTTTGAACCCAGAGGTAAAAGAACAAATACCCGCTTTCAATTTTACCCGGCTAGAAGCTACAATCGATTCTCTTGTTCAATCGGTAAATAATTTTACAAATTCAATTGGCAATATGAAGCAAGAAATCTTAAAATGCAATCAATGTTATTGCAGGCTGTGCTGAACAAACCATGAATTGTCTTAAAATAAGTTTCTGGAACGCCAACGGCATTCACCAACACAAAAATTAACTCGAATATTTTCTCAAAAGCCATTATGTATATAATGTTAGTCTCGGAAACTCATTTGACGTCAAGAAGCTTATTTAGGATAAATGGATATGCTTTTTATGACACTAAAAATCCATAATAATAACCCGTATCAAACACTACTTAATGTGTGATCTTCGTGAAGATTATCTTGAAGCTTCTACAATCTGTATTGATGATTGTTATAGAAAGTTAGTAATTTCATCGATATATTCGTTCAACCAATAAATATAAATTACCCCCCATTACAACCGTTATCCAGCAATTGTGCCTCGTATGCAAATGTCCTTAAGAACAACAAATCCTTACCACAGGACTTTCAATACCAACATAAATTTAATAATATTTTGAACCCAGAGGTAAAAGAACAAATACCCGCTTTCAATTTTACCCGGCTAGAAGCTACAATCGATTCTCTTGTTCAATCGGTAAATAATTTTACAAATTCAATGGGCAATATGAAGCAAGAAATCTTAAAATGCAATCAATGTTATTGCAGGCTGTGCTGAACAAACCATGAATTGTCTTAAAATAAGTTTCTGGAACGCCAACGGCATTCGCCAACACAAAAATTAACTCGAATATTTTCTCAAAAGCCATTATGTATATAATGTTAGTCTCGGAAACTCATTTGACGTCAAGAAGCTTATTTAGGATAAATGGATATGCTTTTTATGACACTAAAAATCCATAATAATAACCCGTATCAAACACTACTTAATGTGTGATCTTCGTGAAGATTATCTTGAAGCTTCTACAATCTGTATTGATGATTGTTATAGAAAGTTAGTAATTTCATCGATATATTCACCCCCAGGTTTTCAATTTCAAAAAATCAATATGAAAATTTCTATAAATCACTAGGACCCCATTTTCTGGCAGCTGGCTAAGCATACATTTTGGGGATCACGACTTATAACTCCTAAAGGTCGTGTTTTGTTTAATACAATTTCTAAAATGGGTCTGAATGTTATATCGAGCGGAGAATCAACATATTGGCCTACTCATCCAAATAAAATACCGAATGTCATTGATTTCACTGTTACTAGGAATTCACCACGGAATTAATCCATGTAAAATCTTCATTATAATTATCTTCAGATCATTCACCCAATTTTATTACTATATTGAACCCCCGATAAATTGTATACCACACTGGTATCTCAACGGTATCTAACACAAGAATAAACTGGTTGAAATATAAAAAATATATAAGCACACATTGCACGGAAAATATATCTCGAAGAACACCAGAAGTTATCGATCTCTCTCAAAAATTTTGAAAAAAGTTTAAAACTTGCTGCTGAACATGCTACCCTAACCTCCCGACAAAACAGATATACTAGAATTTGTTCTATGGATGTCAAACGGCTCTTGACTGAAAAAAGAAGAGTTCCAAGAGAGTGGCAACTCCACATATCCCCTCAACTCAAATCAAAACTAAGAGAATGCCAAAAACGTCTTAACAAGCTGCTAGAGTACCGAAAAACTAAATCACTAAATAAATATCTGGAAAATCTAGATGCTACCCCGCATTCGAATTACTCACTATGGCGAGCTACGAAACATCTGAAAAGACCAGTTACAAGTAGAAAATTAGCGAACAGTATAACAAATTGCATGAACAATACTTCTTTTAGATGAACAATAAATCTTAATTTTATTGAATGTAAAAACGTAAAAAATGGCTCTACTATTATATTACACACAGCTGTATATATACAGTGCTGTGCAATCCCTAGAGTAAAGAGAACAGGTTCAAAACTAGTCACGTGACAGGTTCTCAGGGCTAGTGACCGGTCCCAGTTCCGGCACCCCGGCTCGAACCCATGTTCATCTTACGTATGCTATGTTTTATAGTCTTCAACGCTTACCACTCAGCCACTGATTGTTATTGCGTGCGAGTTGCTATTTGCGCACTTAACGAGCATGTTAATAGTGAGTGTGTTTGTGTCAACTGGTTCTCAATTGGAACTTTGGTGACGAGTTAGGTGTAAATTGGTACTCAACTGGTACAGAGAAACCGGTTCATTACAGCAATTGCCACAAATTTCCCGCAGGGATATAATAGGCTATTGTATATTAAATATTTTCTCTTCGATTTAACACTATTAAAAAAACATTCTCTTAGGAATTTTTGGTACCGTTATTTTTTATATTGTCAATACTAAAAATAATGGGTATTTTTAAGAAGTTTCTTTCTTTCCTTTATGCGCTTTTGTAAACATTTCAAGAAAAGTTAAAATATAATTTGTGCAAAATAATAGACTTATTTTAAAGGATTATATTTTTTGTTTTAATTTACCTTATAATTTGGATAAATTTTCTGAAAATAATTAAATGTAAGGTAATAGTGAAATAATTACGTGACCAAGGAAAAACACTTGATTTTATTGCGGAATTGCTTTGAAGGTCTCATCATTTCGTAAGAAACGCGATCAAGTGGAAGCCATCAAAAGAAACACGTGGTAGATCTTGCAAAATAACCACGGAATCACAGATAGCTCTTCTAGTGAAGAAGCAGCCATTTCTATCTTCAAAAGCCGTTTCTGAAAAAATAGGTAACATAATTAGTGCTTCAACAGTCCGACGAAAACTTTTAGAGAAAGGTTTGCCAAGTAGAATCGCCAGGAAGTTACCATTTTTAAGCTCAAAAAACTAAGCAGTTGGAAAAAAATTTGTTACAAAAATTAAAAATAGTGAAGTTGATAATTTTAAGAACATTTTATGGAACGACGAGACTAAAATTAACTTGTTCAGGTCAGATAGTCGCAGAAATGTTAGATGACCAAATAGAAAGGAACTAGATGATCGTTATACAAAAAAGATTGTAAAACACGGCGGAGGAAGTATAATGGTGTGGGGTGAATTTTGTGGGCATGGTGTTGGCCCTCTTTATTAGATCACAAAAATAATGAACCAAGAAATGTACCGTGATATTTTGAAGGATATTATGCTACCCTATGTGGAGAACAATATGCCACCAGAATGGACTTTACAACAGGACAATGATCCTAAGCACTCCTCAAAATTTGTTAAATCTTGGCTGTGTGCTAACAATGTATCTGTTTTAGAACGGACTTCACAGTCATCGGATCTAAATACTATTGAGAACCTTTGGGTTGAACTGAAGAGAGGTCTAGATGGGAAGACATTTCGGAATAAAAATCTACTTTGGAAAGATGTTAAAAAGAAATGGGAGGCAATTTCTATAGAAAAATGCCAACAATTTATAGAATCAATGCCCAGAAGAGTTCAGTGCATTTTAAACAATAATGGCGGTCATTCAGGTTATTGAATTAACTTGGCATATTATTATAATATTCAATATTAGTAGAAAATTTAATTTGTTTTAGTCTTTAATGAAAAAAAAATATATATTTGTTTAAGAAATATTGAATAAGTCTATTATTTTGAATCATAGGAAAATGATTTTTTTTTTTTATTTAAATAAAGTCATAAAAAAACAAAAACATTTGTGGATGGTGTATCTTTTAGTATAGTTCTTAAATAAATTTAAATATCATTCATAATGGAAAATATTTACCAAATAAAAAAAAGTCTATTGTTTTGAACAGCACTGTATATATACGTTTGTCCCCAGCCTCCATTTATATTACGTATATGAGTGATTCCATGTGAAAACGGACAGCAATCGGATTTGAAATTCGCTACCAGCATTGACCATTGGAAGTGTTTCCAAAAACATGAAATTTCAGACCCATGTTTCTTTTCGGTCCGGAAATATGACGGTTTAAAAAACGAAAGAGCTAACTTTCAATAACTTAAATATACATGGTAGATCTCTAGTTGTTGCTGCATATTAAAGACAAAGATATTACCTTCATAACGAAAAATACAAAGTTTTTTACATCAAAAGTTCAAGAGTCAAAGTTGGAGATAAAAAAATCAAACTATTATATCTCAAAAACCGGTATTTTAAAAATTCTTAAAAAATTATATATTATTGAAATAAATTTTCTCCATATGGATATAAAATTTCAAGTTGGAGCCTTATCTAGTTTATTAATAACTCCTAAGCTATAGAAAATAAAAAGTTAATTTTATTATAATTTTAAAAACAAGGGCATTACCTTAAAAATGCTATATAGTGAGTTACTTTATATCGAGAGTTCAAAGGTCAAAATAAGACTTACAAAAAATAAACCATTATATCTCCGAAAACGATATTTTTAAAATGCTAAAAAATTTTATATAATAATGCAACTCTACTTCTTGCTTGTGCAGAATTTCATGTT
Source organism: Protophormia terraenovae (assembly GCA_951394005.1). NCBI lineage: Eukaryota > Metazoa > Arthropoda > Insecta > Diptera > Calliphoridae > Protophormia > Protophormia terraenovae. The sequence continues at coordinate 72,436,145 of OX596073.1, read as the reverse complement.
GGACTCTCGTTTAGTTCAGAAGTAATGAAACAAAATATAAACTAGTCAAATTTTTAATATAAAATTTAATTTTTTTTTAATACACTCCCCGAAATATCTATAAGGCCAAAATAGTTTTTTATATTGCTATGGAACTACAAGTGCAATCCCAGAAATATTTGGCATAAATATGAAGGCAATTAAAGCAGATTTTTATATGCAAAAAAGTTACTTGAGCTTCGAACGAAATAATTATAAGACCAAATATGACGAAGTATTTTAAATATTTGAAAAAATTGATGTTTTCGAAATTTTTTTTTTTTTTTTTTTTTGTTCGTAATTTTAATAAATGCTGTACTGAGTTAGATCAGAGTTAATTTTTGCTACAGTGGGACAAATATATTTTTATGATATAATCAATAAAAAGCAAAAAATAAGCCTAAAGGCTCAATTAAATTATATTTATTTTTATATATAAAAGAAAAATCTGGATAAGAAATGGTGTTTATTGTTGCTTTTGTAATTTTGGACTAGACTAAGATCAAAATATGTAAAATTAATTTAATTGTCTACTTACAAAATATATTTGTAGCCTAAAATGCTTGAGATATGGAATGTATTGTTGAGAATAAATCAGAAAATATTAATATTTCAATACGTCTTGGCCAATTTGGTAATCACAAGATACTTTATAGTTATTAATAGCTAATTTGATTCTACAAATATAGTAAACTTATTTTAGTAGGTCTGAAAACAGGCGCAATTTAATGAATTCTATAGTAGGAATTATACTTATTATTATTGGTCTTTTATCTCAATTATATTCCAATGAACACCCTTGATTATTAGTATTTACGCAAATTTCTGATACAAAAATTAAAAATTGGATGCAAATTATTTCAAAATAACCATAAATGAAGGCTAGATATTATATTGCGTATATGAAATAACTTTCGGAGCTATTAAAGAGCTATACAAAATATTTTTACAAGATATATTTACTAAATATCTTTAATATAGTTAGCAATTATAATAAATTAGCTTACAACTGATATTCTTGCCAATTTTTATTAAGACGTGATAATATTTTCTGATTTATTCTGAACAAGACACTCTATATCTCAAAAACTTAAGGCTATAAATAGATTTTTACGTAGAAAAATACATTCGTTTTACATCGATATGATACAAATATAGTCCAAAATTGCAAGAACTGTAATAAACAACACTTTTCCCATGATCTTTTTTAATATAGGGCTTATTTTTTACATTTTATTTACTATATCACAAAAATATATTTGTCCCACTGTACCAAAAATTAACCCTGATCTAACTCAGTACAGCCTTTATTAATAATACGAACAAAAAAATTAAAAATTTTGAAAACTTATTCCATTTTTTTAAATATTTAAAATACTTCGTCATATTTGGTTTTATAATTATTTCCTTCGAAGCTCAAGTAAAAGTCCCGTTATTTTTGCACAGGAGTAGCAGAACCAATTTTTTTTTCATGTATTTTGCTTCGTAACTCCTAAACCAATAAAGGTTCCAACTTGAAATTTGACACAAATATGGAAAAGGATTCCATTATCAATATATGTATTTTTTAAGAATTTTAAAATACCGTTTTTTGAGATATTAAGCTTTAATCTTTAAATTATAAATTTTGACCTTTAAACTTTAGAAATATATAAATGTTTTACATGTCGTTTTAAAGTCAATGTGTTTTTCTATTAAATGAAATGAAAATAAGAATTTTACAATATATATTTTAGAAGTTATGAGCAATAAAGTGTGATTACTTTTGAAAAAAATTCAACCGCTTTTTCATTTTTGAAACGTCATATTTTTGGAACGGGAAGAGTCTTTACTCAGAAAGTTTGTGATTTGAGCAACATATGCAATACTTAATATCTGTAGCGAATTTCATTCAAATCGGAGATATCAAATCTGAAAATGTCTGTTTTTTGTTCGTTTTGATATGGAATTACTATATATATATATACAGATTCCCCTTTTCGCTATCGTTAACCATCGAAAGAACGTGTTTACTCCTAATTTATCAGATAATATAATACAGTTGCCACCAGTTCTACCCAATTTTATTGCAGTTGAACCCCTACATTTTGAGATTCGTGAATATTATCCACCAGAATGGAAAGTCTCATTGCTCACAATGATTCTTAAGCTTGGAAAAGATCAGACTAAAGTAGAATCGTATAGGCCCATTAGCCTATTGTCGAATATATCAAAGCTATGAACAAGTTGAAACCGATAGCGAATCAATCAATTTGGTTTTAGAGAAAAACATAGCACCATAGAACAAACACACAGACTTATAAATATTATATCTAAGACGTTTGAAGAAAAGAAATATTGGTCCACTCTCTTCATTGATGTCTTTCAAGCTTTCGATAAAGTATGGAAGGATTATTATTTAAACAATATTTACCCACAAAAACGCATAAGCTGTTAGAAAGCTATTTAACTCAGTTTGTTCTTAAAGAGGGAGACTTTATAAGCTCACCGCAGTCCATTGAAGCAGGCGTACCCCAAGGAAGTATACTGGGTCCTTTTCTATACTTAATATTCACTTCTGATATGCCAACTTGTAGTCAAACCCATATATCAACATTTGCAGATGACACAGCTATTTTAGGCGTGCATAAAAACCCCCAAGAAGCATCTAAACTATTGCAAGATCATATACTCTGTCTAGAAAAATGGCTAAAGCAATGGAGAATAAAAGTGAACAAAAATGAACAAAAATGCATACATATTACCTTCACATTGCGAAGAGATTCGTGCCCCCAATCTTGATAAATAATCAGATTATACCCCAACAAACAGAAGTAAAATACCTTGGTATGCATCTAGATCGACGTCTTACTTGGAAAACACATATAGAAACAAAATTAACACAAATTAAGTTAAAATTACTCCAAATTAACTGGTTAATTGGTAGAAATTCAAAATTAAGTCTGGATTGTAAACTGTTGATCTATAACTCAATTATAAAGCCTATATGGTGCTATGGTATCCAACTATGGGGCACGGCCTCTGTTTCAAATATTGAAAAAATTCAAAGACTCCAAAATAAAATACTACGAATGATAACAGCAGCACCCTGGTATGTGAAAAATGATAACATTCACAAGGACCTCAATGTTCCTATTGTTAAAAATGAAATAAGAAAACACGCAGAATCGTATTTGAGGAAGCTTGAAATATACCCAAACCCACTTGCTCGAAAATATACCCAAACTTAATATATATTAAGATTTAGATTTAAGATTCGAGTACTTATTGTTAGTTCAATTAATATCGTGAAGATTCAATAAATAAATATAAATGTCAAAAAAAAAAAACATAAAATTCTCACTGATAAGCTAGATCTCTTTCATTTATTGTAGCTAGCAATAAATAAGCAATTCTTGGCGACCATATTGGAAATTCATTTGTTCTAAAACCATACTCACACGATATTTGTATAGATCAACAATGTCTTCACAAATTCACGTGCCTAACCCTTCAAAGCCTTTTGGAAGCCTAACAATTTTCAAAATTATTATAATTGTAAACAGCAGTTGCTTGCTCAAAGGCTGTTGAAAACATGGACTAATCTTCAGAAGCGCCATTAAATTCTGGTAAATCATTGACATTGAATCACCATTTTGAAACAAATGAAAATTAGGCGGTAACATATTTGTCAAAGACAGGTTGATTTGCTCATTAATTCAACAAATTATTAATGGCGCTGGAACTAACACTCGAAAATAGCGTACGACGCACAGTGCTTTGATCCCATACAACGATGGGACAAAAATAGAAGGAGTTGTCGTAGCAAATTGAAACTTGGTACACATATTACTTTAGGCTTAGAATGAATAAATACGAAGTTTTGAAAAAATTGGCGCAAGGACACGCCTACCTCCCATATATCCTGAAGTTAAAAAACTAATTTTTTTTCTAAAATACTGATCTGAACTTTATCAAAATTTGTGGCAGCCATTAAAAATAGATTGCTTACACGTCTTCTAATTTAAGACGTGTAAGCAATCTATAAAAAAATAAAAAATCTGTTAGCGTTAATCATTTTTATCAATGCGTGGAGGTTATCAAGTTGTGGAGGTTTGAATTTTAAACTTTAAAAAAAAATCTTAAAAATAGAGCTTTGGCTTTATCAAAAACAACACAACGCGATTTTTATGGAACTTCAAATGTATTATCTGCACGATTTCGTAAATAGAAAAAAAAAAAACAATATATAAAAGCGAAATTTGTCAGTAGCGAGTAATATAATTTTACAAACATTTACACCAATTATATGAAAGTTTGTGAAGATGCTATCCCGTGTCTGGTTTTCTGATATCAAGGAGATATACATTAAACTGTAGGTAATATTTTCGTATTTAAAATTCTGCCCTCTAAAAAAAGAAAAAAAAAATGCAAAATTTCAAAAATCGTAAATTTTTGGTTTCATCTTTTATCACCGAATAACTTTTCAACGGATAGTAAACCGGATACTTGTTATACAGCAAATAATTTTTTTAAGTCTAGTCTTTCGACTGGTTAATAGTTTGAATCAAAAAGATTTAAATTGTCAGTGCAAGACTAAAATGAATTCAAAAATCGCCGAAAGTAAACTCAGTTTTTTAAATTTTTTAGTTTTAAATGCCTGCATTTCCGTGAGATTTTACGCGAATGATTTAAAATTTAGAATTTCTTACAAAGTGCCATCAACACTTTTCCTAATTTTTAAAAAAAATTTGTATGTACACATACACAGAAAAAAAATATTACCATATATTTTTAATTAACGAAGTTGTTTAATTTTGCATCAAAATTTAATAAATATATTCAAATAAAACTAAAATAAGAATCAAATTTAGGTAAGATTTTATTTCTCATTTAAATTTTTAATTCATTCAATCATCCACTTAATTGATTTAATTAATTTTTTAATTCGAAATTTTTTTCTGTTTTTCATTTTTTACAGTTTTTAATAATTGATATAATCATTTTGGTGAGAGGTGCAATTTGATGATTGATTTTGTTTTTTGCTGTTTTCTGTGTAATTATTTCACAGGGGTACAGGTCGCAATGTCGAAAATAATTCAATGAAATTTGGCGGTCATATCTTTTATACTCAAGGGCTAGGCTTCGCTCTTGAAATTGGTTTATATTACAAGTAACCCTTGTAGAAATATCCGTCCTCCTGAATAGGGGTTAAACGATTATAAATGCGTTTAACATATGTAGTAATATTTAATTGAAATTTGGAAAATGTAAGCTACACTGTAAGTATAAATCTGTGTGACAAATTTGATGTGCATATAAAAATATTGACACAAATCTGTTTCATATTATTAAAAACTGCAGTACCAAATTTTGTGAGGATGGGTAGATAAACATAGCTTCCATATAAAACCCACTTCCAGGAATCACCCTAAAATGCATAAATACCATAATATAATGCATACGTATATTTTTAAGAAATGCACAATACTCTTAATAGAAGTATCGGTCAACAATTGGTCACAAGTCCCATAAAAGACCGCTCTCCGAATTTTGATGCACATACAGAATGGTGTACCTTTTTTTATTTTGTATTTTTGCAGTTTGAAAAAAACTTAGATTATCTTTTTTTTAAATTGTGAACCAAAATAACTAACAAAACATTCTCTTTATTAGAGTGATTCCATATCAAAACGAACAAAAAACAGACATTTTCGGATTTGGTATCTCCGATTTCAATGAAATTCGCTACAGATATTAAGTATTGCAAATGGTGCTCAAATCACAAACTCTCTGAGTAAAGACTCTTTTCGGTCCAAAAATATAACGTTTCAAAAATGAAAAAGCGGTTGAATTTTTTCCAAAAGTAATCACACTTTATTGCTCATAACTTCTAAAATATATATTGTAAAATTCTTATTTTCATTTCATTTAATAGAAAAACACATTGACTTTAAAACGACAAGTAAAACATTTATATATTTCTAAAGTTCAAAGGTCAAAATTAATAATTTAAAGATTAAAGCTTAATATCTCAAAAAACGGTATTTTAAAATTCTTAAAAAATACATATATTGATAGCGGAACCCTTATTAGAGCCAAATTTCAAGTTGGAGCCTCTATTGGTTTAGGAGTTATGAAGCAAAATACAGAAAAAAGCTTATTTTTTTATGTAAAATTTAAAATATTTACGAAAATTATTTTGAAATTATTCCTTTTATGAGCACATATTAAAAAAAAATAAAGTTTTATATTAAAATTTTGACTTTAGTTTATATTTTGTTACATAACTTCTGAACTAAATGAGAGTCCAACATGAAATTTTACACAAGCAAGAAGTAGAGTTGTATTAATATTATATAATTTTTTTAGCATTTTAAAAATATCGTTTTCAGAAATATAATGGTTTATCTTTTGCAAGTCTTATTTTGACCTTTGAACTCTCGATCTAAAGTAACTCACTATATATCATTTTAAAGGTAATATCCTTGTTTTTAAAATTATAATAAAATTAACTTTTTATTTTCTATAGCTTAGGAGTTATTAATAATTGGATTTTTTTTTTTTTTTTGTCCGTAACTTCTAAACTAGATAAGGCTCCTACTTGAAATTTTATATCCATATGGTGAAAAGTTATGTCAACAATATATAATTATTTAAGAATTTTAAAAATATCGGTTTTTGAGATATAATAGTTTGAACTTTTTTATGTCCAACTTTGACCTTTGAACTTTGAATGTAAAAAACTTTGTATTTGTCGTTATGAAGGTAATATCTTTGTCTTTAATATGCAGCAACAACTAGAGATCTACCATGTATATTTAAGAAGTTATTAAAAGTTAAATAAGTATTCATCTGTGAAGTTTTTAGCATTTTTTCGTTTTTTAAACCGTCATATTTCCGGACCAAAAAGAAACATGGGTCTGAAATTTCATGTTTTCGGAAACACTAACAAAGGTCAATGCTTGTAGCGAATTTCATTAAAATCGGAGATGTCAAATCCGATTGCTGTTCGTTTTCACATAGAATCACTCATTAAGAAAAATATACCTCTTAAAATAAAAAATATAAGAAAATAGTACATTTTGTTTTGCAAAAAGTAAATTTTTTGCAGAAAAAAACGAAACAATTATCAAAATTTTTTGCTGGTAGACTTCAACTCGTTAAATACAAAAATAACAAAAAAGTACGTTTTGTTCTGCGGCTCCTCAATTATCAAACATATAATAATTTTTGGAAATTTTGCGTACATCCCTTATATAAGAGCTCTTAAAAACGCCAGAGAATTTTTAATTAAAAAAAAATTGATTTTATAAGAACTGTAATACAATTTTCAAGTCAACTAACCCAAAAATAAACAAGTGAGAATACCCCACCATCTGCAACTTTTTAAAATTTATATAAGATGTGAGCGGTAATGTGCGCGGATCACGCCCATTTGGTTTCCGAGTTTATTACTATCTGTACAAAATTACGTTATTGTACATACTTTTGTTTAGGAGATATCTGCATAAAAATATGAACTGAATCTACAACGAACACCATGTTTATGTGGCTCATAACTTTTTTTGTTTATTAACCGATTTTGCCCATTTTCAATACCAAACCAAGGTAAATTGAGCCAAATTTCGTCCCCTAGGTTGCCCCTCCGAACCCTATCCTGCTTTCAACAGACCGACGCACATAGCTAGATCAACTCTGAATCTTACGAGGACCCAAAAACTATATATGTGCTTTATATGGTCTTAAATGAGTTTTTCGACACGTTACACACGGATTGATAAACTCAATATACTCCCATATTTTTGATGGTGAATATAAAAAAGGTGTTTAAATTCCATTCAATAAGGTAAATATAGTTTGCTGAAAAATATTAGGGTTTAGTTAATAATATGATATCTATAATTCAATTCCTGAGTTATGGGACTTAAATATTGTATGTACGAGCATGTGTGAATACGGATATGTTTGTATTTAATTGTGTGTATTTAGTTTGATTACGAGTATGGAGAAGTATAAATATGAGTGTTTTATAAGAGTGTGCAGTAAATAGTAATAGTGTGGGACATTAAGATATGGGAAATGATTACAATATTGTACAAATTGTTGAATTTTATTCGCATTCACAGGATTTTTATGAAAAAGGAAAATAAAAAATAAAATAATTAAATACAATTCGTATAACAAAACAGAAGAAAAACAGGCATGTATATATATATATTATATTTTTTAATGGGGTGATAAAAATATAGATAGACTGAGAAGACAGTACATGTCCTTTTATGGGGTTTTTATTTTTTAATTTAAAACTTTTTGTATAACAACAAAATGAAACCTACCTTGAACCCATCATATGTCCAACTTCCAAATTTTAAGACACAAGTCTGTTCGTCAAAGGGGAAGTACTCTACATCTATTTCGCAGGATGATTTGTAAATTGCCGGCGGTTTCCATTCAACTAATCCTTCAGAGTAAATTGTTGCTTTTGTCGCAAGTGTCACCTCAAAGTTACCGTCGGCACTGGACATTTAATTTTAATATGTATTACAAATAACGTTTACGATTTTGAAAATCGTCAACGCGTATAATTATGTAGGTGTGTCTGTGTGTGTGTATTCCCAGCAAACAAAAATTCTTACCCTTGAAAATGTCATAATCACTTGGGAAAATATTATATCAAACCTATTTAAACATAGAATCAGCAAATTTTTTGTACAAATAATTCTATATGGCCAAATGTCAAACTTGAGTTTGCTGAGATTTGCACGTGTAATTATATTTGTGTACATTCTTAAATTTTTATCACTATTTCACTTTGTTTAATTTTAATAAAATACATACATAATGTGAATGAGTGCAAAAAAAATGTTGCAAAATATTATTATTATTTTTTTTTTACAATAAAGTAAATTTTATACTAATTATTTTGGTATGTATATACTGTTTCTGAATATTATTGTACTTTTTTATCTTTTATGATATATGTATGTCTGTATGTATGTACCTACATGAAAAACAATATGAATATTTGAATGAAAGAATGAATGTATTCATATGTATGTGTGAGAGTTTTAAATTATAATTGAATTAATAATTTTTAACACTAAGCTGTGAGATTGATGACAATTAGCTTAGAACGAGTATAAATGGGATTGATTTGCATTAGTCACCCATTAAAAAAAATCGGCCTATTTTATACGCTAATACATTCGCAGATCTTTGCACGTGTGAAAAATATTAGTGTCCAAATAAGTATATTAAAAATGTATAAGAATGGAACGCATACTTACTTATTATAAAGTACAATGTCCGGTCGCCAAATGTGATCAGATGGCACATGAAGCATATGCACTCCTCCGTATTCCTTTGGTTCCCACCTTAGTTTGTAATCATACCAAGACTGTTCTACCCACAAGTTTGTTGTCATTATTTGATTTTTTAAATTCTAAAATTAAGATAAAAATGTATCAGTTTTTAATGTAATGAATCACTTTTTTAAAACTCTTTTAAATGCATTACAATATGCATAAAAACATATATCATGGGTAACGTGACCAGAAGGTTGTTGTCAACGACCGACAAAAAAGCGGGATTCTGAACAAAATTGGATAGAAAAAGCGGAATTTAAAAAAAGAGGGATTTTCTTTTTATATCTTATTTTTGGGTTTAAGAATTATTACATTTAATAAAGTTGAAATAAAACTTGCAATAAAGTTATGGCTACCCCAGCTCGTCATTATAATACTTGATTGCAGATTATATTTTATGGTTGTGAACCGTTTATATGGTTACAGATATTTTTTAAAGGTACAATATGAAAATATGCATGTTTGCCTTGAGATTAAAGTTCATGTTTAAACGTCATTTTGAAATGGCACATTTTGGTAAATAAAATTGGTAAAAATTATTTAAATAGCCCCCACACAAATGTTCTCATGAAATGTGTTTTTAAAATCTAAAAATCTCTCTAAAAGAACAAAATTTTTTTCTCCAAATATTTATTTATATTTTATTCTAACATTCTTAAAATAATTAAAGTTTTAAACCTATTTGGGAAAAAAATTCTGAACTTTTTTGGTCAAAATATATAAGACTTGAGATTTTTTATTAACTGGTAGAGAACTGAAGATATGTTAAAAAATGTGTAAATATATTAACAAGTTTAATTTTTCTACATCGAAGTCATCAAAAAATACACACAAAGTATATTTAATATTAGTGAGCAGAGAAGATGATCAGCGTAACAAAATATTTAAAACTTTTTATTATCAAAAACGTTTTGTAAAAAATTATCAACTTTCCAGTGTATAAATTATTTTTAGTTACACTTAAATATTGGTAAGAATGTTATAGAATACGTAAATAAGAAAATCGAATAAATAATTGTTAGAGTTAGAAAAGCGAGATTTCTTAATAAAAAGCGTGAAAAATATTTTAGGCGGGATCGAAGTTTAAAAAGTTATCCCACCAAAAGCGGGACGTCTGGTCACGTTAATCATGGGGTAACTAGAGACGAAATTAATTGTAAAAAACCTAAAGACCTAACGTACCGTCTATACTAGTCTTTTTCTTGTTCGCACAAGAACAAAACGTCGGCAGAGCAACACACGCAATTTTTTTCATTTTGTTTTCAGTGGGCAGAACATTTGTCGAACAAATCATAATTTTTTGTTTGCCGTCAGTGTCGCTTCGATACTTTTACATGCAGCGCCTCTTCTTCCGCATACAAAATGACGTTTGATGGCAGACATGGTTGCTCGAACAATTGTGCGAACAAGAACAAAACATGAACAACTTGGGTCCACACTATTCAAATGCATGTGCGCACAACATTTTGTTCAATGTGCGAACAAGAAAAAGGCTCGTGTGGACCGCAAATAATGTCCCGTTAATTTTGTGCAATTATCCAAAATTAATAACGTGACATATGTTTTTGGCATTTGCTAGAAAAAACACAGAGTTTCCATAAATTATTTAATAGAAACAAAAAAAAACTAAAAATAAAACTCTGATTGATATTAAACATGCCAAATATTTATCTATTTAATTGCTTGTGTATTTAATTATTTTTGTTAATTTATGTCTTTGTTTATTTAGTGGCTTTTCCTTTTTATTTTGTTAAATATTTGTTTAATTGTAAGAAAAAAGTGATTGTTTGGCAACACTGCTAACAAATGTCACGGAACAACGCATAGTATAATAATAAAGTACTCGCACATCTACAAAAACAACAATTGCCTGTATTTTGTTAGTGTAAAACTACTGCCCACAATGTCAAAATGCTTTGAAAGGAACAATGAGAGAATGAAGGAGAGCAAGGAGAGCAAAAACAATTTGACAGTACCGCGAGGTTTGCCAATGAAAAAATTGTAAAACAGCTGTTACGATTATACTTTATAATTATACACGTCCGCCAAGGTAGCAACGAAAAGATAGCAACGACGGAAGTGAAAAGTGGCAACACCGCAAAATTTGCAATAATTTCAAATAAAATTTGAATAAACATCTAATAAAAAACTATACAATAAAGTTTTAGATATTTAAAATATTAATTAATTAAAAAAAAATTTTTCAAAAAAGCTTTCCGTGCTAAAAATCGTCGGAACAGTTTCTGAGAAAATCCAGTTCATCCAAAATGGTCAGTAAAACTTGGAAAATGGAATATCTCAGGAACCAGGCAGTGTCAGGGCAGAAACTGTATAGGTAATGGAAGAGTACTATTTATAGATTCAAAAAAGCTTTCCGTGCTAAACATCGTCGGAACAGTTTCTGAGAAAATCCAGTTCATCCAAAATGGTCAGTAAAACTTGGAAAATGGAATATCTCAGGAACCAGGCAGTGTCAGGGCAGAAACTGTATAGGTAATGGAAGAGTACTATTTATAGATTCAAAAAAGCTTTCCGTGCTAAACATCGTCGGAACTGTTTCTGAGAAAATCCAGTTCATCCAAAATGGTCAGTAAAACTTGGAAAATGGAATATCTCAGGAACCAGGCAGTGTCAGGGCAAAAACTGTATAGGAAATGAAAGGGTACTATTTATAGATTCAAAAAAGCTTTCCGTGCTAAAAATCGTCGGAACAGTTTCTGAGAAAATCCAGTTCATCCAAAATGGTCAGTAGAATCTGGAAAATGGAATATCTCAGGAACCAGGCAGTGTTATTTTATCGACCAGTGTAATTAGTTTTATTGCCTAATACGATTCTTTGCAAATAAATTTTATTTAATTGCAAGTATTGTAACCAAAGCAGAGATTTTAACAAAATTTTTATTTCGCAGGGCAATAAAAATTCGGTGCGGCTTCAAGTATTTCTAATTGTAAAACAACAAGACATACATGCTCTGAGCTACACTTATTAAAATCATATCATGGCTTTCACTTCTAGCATACAATGAATAGAACAATGTATTGTATATTGAATTCGAACTCCCTTTCTCTTTTACTCACACAATCAATATACTACATACAAATATATGTGCGCATTTCTTAGTATTATTTAGTGCGCCAAAGAAAAAAAAAAAGAAAAAAAAACCCGCCGAATATACACCAATGCAAAAAAAAAAAAAAACCAAAAAATGCGCGCGCCCAAAAAGTATTGCTAACTTTGCTCATGATAAAATTAAATACCTAGCCAAAATCGCTGAAAATAAATAGAACAACTTGTTCCCAATATTGTTAAAAACCCATTCAATATTCTTAAGGAATAGCGGAAAATATTCTCAGAAAGCGTTCCGACGATTTTTAGCACGAAAAGCTTCTTTGGATATATGAACACTACTCTTCCATTCCCTATACAGTTTTTGCCCTGACACTGCCTAGTTCCTGAGATATTCCATTTTCCAGATACTACTGACGATTTGGATGAACTGGATTTTCTCAGAAACTGTTCCGACGATTTTTAGCACGGAAAGCTTTTTTAAATCTATAAATAGTACTCTTCTATTACCTATACAGTTTTTGCCCTGACACTGCCTGGTTCCTGAGATATTCCATTTTCCAAGTTTTACTGACCATTTTGGATGAACTGGATTTTCTCAGAAACTGTTCCGACGATTTTTAGCACGGAAAGCTTTTTTGAATCTATAAATAGTACTCTTCCATTACCTATACAGTTTTTGCCCTGACACTGCCTGGTTCCTGAGATATTCCATTTTCCAGGTTTTACTGACCATTTTGGATGAACTGGATTTTCTCAGAAACTGTTCCGACGATTTTTAGCACGGAAAGCTTTTTTGAAATTTTTTTTTTTTTTTTTTAATTAATTAATATTTTAAATATCTAAAACTTTATTGTATAGTTTTTTATTAGATGTTTATTTAAATTTTATTTGAAATTATTGCAAATTTTGCGGTGTTGCCACTTTTCACTTCCGTCGTTGCTATCTTTTAGTTGCTATCTTGGCGGACGTTTGGGCCTTTAGTGTAGGGTATGGTATATGTGTTTTGTTGTTTTAAATGTAGAAATACTTTAATCAGCACCGAACCAGTTATGCTTTTTTTAATGTCGTATGAGCTTATGTAAATATACTTTCAGAATATTACATTTATATTTTAAAATGCAATGGGCAACACAAAAAATACAGCTGATAAACCAAAACAAAAAAACAAATTTGTTCGAATTTGACAAATGGTTTTTTAATATTGGTATAACAGCTAGCAGTATAACAGTTGATCACTGTACAAACAAAATGAACAAAACGAACAAAGAAAAAACAATAACACAAGCAAATGCAACAACAAACAAGAGAGCTTTTATTCACTCCCATAGTGAGCGCAAATGCATTGTGTGTAACAACAACAACAATAATTGTAGAACAGTAGCAAACTGCCCAACATATTTGTCGATGGATCGTGGTGAAAAATGGAACATAGTAAGAACAAACAAACTATGTAAATTTTGTTTATTTAAACACGGTGGAGACTGCAATAAGAAGAAAAAGTGCGGTAAAGAGGGATGCGAGTATTTTCACCACCCTTCATTACATCGATATTCTGTACCGGTTACTCAACAACAAAGTGAAGTGTCAAATAAAAATACACAGGTTGTTGAAAAAGAAGTTGTAAATAATACACACAGTGATAAAATAAATAGTATTTTGTTTAAAATAATTCCTGTGGAAATTTATAGCAAATATAAAACAATTAAAACATTTGCCTTTATAGACGAAGGATCGTCCATCAGTTTAATGGATGAATCGTTGGCAAATGAATTAGAAATGGATGGTGTTTTAAATCCATTGTGTTTGCGGTGGACGGGAGGTATGGAAAGAAGTGAAAATAGTTCAAAGAAACTTAAAATTTTCATTTCAGGTGGAAATAAAAAGCGTGTGGCTTTGGATGTTTCTACGGTGAAATCATTAAATTTGCCGATACAGTCTTTGGACTATAAAATATTGTCGCAGCGCTATCGCCACTTGCGAAAACTTCCTGTAGAAAGTTACAGTGATGCAGTGCCACAAATATTAATTGGATTGAATCATTTCGATTTAGGAGTTTCAAGCAAGATTCGTGAAGGGTCTCCACATGAGCCCGTAGCTGTGTGTACAAAACTTGGATGGCTGATTTATGGCACTGTAACCGACAACAACAACACAAGTAAGCATTTTAAATTTCATATATGCGATTGCTCAGCCACTGCTGATAAGTTAGATGAGCTGGTTAGGAATTTTTACTCCATTGATAGTGTGGGGATTTGTGTTAAAAATCCTCTTGCAGCTGAAAGTGATAGAAGGGCGTTAGATTTGTTAAACAAATTTACAAAACAAAAGCCAAGTGGGCATTATGAAGTTCCATTGTTATGGAAATTTGATTTTATTGATTTGCCGGACAGTTACGACATGTGTTTTAAGCGTCTTATTTGCCTAGAAAGAAAATTGCTACACAATGTAGAACTTTTTAAAATTTTTAAAGAAACGATTTGCAAATATCTATCTAAAGGCTACATACGAAAATTAAATATTAATGAAATTGATCGTTCTGATAAAAAAATTTGGTATCTTCCAATTTTTGCTGTTTTTAACAAAAATAAACCCGGTAAATCGCGTGTCGTTTGGGATGCAGCTGCCAAATCGAATGGTATGTCCCTAAATTCGTATTTGCTTAAGGAACCTGATTACTTGGCCTCATTGCCATCAATTCTTTTTAAATTTCACCAAAAATCTGTGGCTATTTGTGGTGACATCGAGGAGATGTTCCATCAGGTCCACATCCGACCTGAAGATCGTGACGTTCAACGATTTCTTTGGCGTGACGGTTTACAAGATAAATCCCCAGATAT
The DNA here is from genome assembly GCA_951394005.1 of Protophormia terraenovae. Taxonomy (NCBI): domain Eukaryota; kingdom Metazoa; phylum Arthropoda; class Insecta; order Diptera; family Calliphoridae; genus Protophormia; species Protophormia terraenovae. The sequence continues at coordinate 72,420,873 of OX596073.1, read as the reverse complement.
TTACGTGATGGATGTTATGATATTTGGAGCTACGTGTGCTCCAAGCATTTCTCAGTACATAAAAAAAATTTAAATGCGAGTAAATTTGAAAAAGAGTTCCCCATAGCAGCCAGGGCTATAAAAGAAAATCATTATGTGGATGATTTCCTTGACTCAGTCGATAAGTCTGATGAGGCTATTAAACTAATTTCGGATGTTTCATACATTCATCAGCAAGCGGGTTTTAATATTCGAAATTGGATTTCAAACGACAAACTGGTATTAAAATCCATTCCTCAGACTAATTGGATAGGAGTTAAATGCCTAAATTTAAAAGAAGAAAATCAAATTGAAAAGGTTTTAGGCATTTTTTGGGAACATCAAGATGATGTTATAACGTTTAAAATTTCTGCATGGTTAATAGAAAGCGATATATTTTCTGGTGGAAAGGTACCTACAAAGAGGGAAATGTTAAGACTAGTTATGTCAATTTATGACCCCCTTGGTCTAATTGGACATATCATTATGTACGTAAAGGTCCTTATGCAAGAAGTTTGGCGTTCAAAGGTTGATTGGGATGAACAGATTCCTCCCGAACTGTATACCAAATGGATTAAATGGGTTAGTATTTTACCCTCTATTGAAAAAATAAAAATTCCTCGATGTTATTTAAAATATTTTGAAAATTACAATAACGTAGATGAGGTTCAGTTGCATACATTTGTGGATGCAAGTAAAGATGGTTATACAGCTGTGTGCTACTTCAGGATAAAGAAAAATAATGAAATAATTTGTTCTATAATTGGAGCCAAAACTAGGGTGGCTCCTATGAAAATTAATGGCTGCCCTAATAGGGGCTCGTTTTGCCAAATACGTAACAGAAAACCATGATTTAAAAATTAATAAAAAATTTTATTGGACCAATTCGAAGACGGTTCTTAGTTGGATTAATTCTGATCACCGCAAATATAACCAATTTGTAGCTTTTCGAATCACCGAGATTCTAGAATTTTCCTCAATCAAAGAGTGGAAATGGATTCCAACCAAGAAAAATGTGGCTGATGACGCTACAAAATGGTCTAAAATCCCCAAGATTTCTGATAATTGCAGATGGTTCCAAGGACCCGAATTTTTACTTCGTCCATAAAATGAATGGCCTCAAGCAGTTCTTTTCCCGGACTCAACAGAAGAGGAACGTTTACACCACTCGTTCAAAATTACAAAGTTTGAGCCGATTTTTAACGTGTTTAGATATTCAAAATGGACACGTCTTGTACGAGCTGCAGCTTATGTTCTACGATTTATAAATAATTGCCGCATGATTAAAAAACAAAAAAATTAATTTGCTCAAGAGGAGTTACAAAAAGCTGAAAATGTTTTATACATGCAGGCTCAAAATGAAAAATATTCTTATGAAATTTCACTATTAATTTCTAACCAGGCTATACCTAAATCCAGCGACATTTACAATAAAAGTCCGTATTTAGACGACGGTATTTTGCGAGTTCATGGCAGAATCGATAACGCGGATATACCAATGGACCAAAAGCGTCCGATAATATTACCACGGAAAAGTTATATTACCAAACTTATATTAATGCATTATCATATGAAATTCTATCACATGAATCATGAAACTGCCAACAATGAAATTAGACAAAAATAATCAATTTCAAGGCTACGTGCCACATACAAAACCATACTTCGCAACTGTCAAATGTGTAAAATAAAAAAAGCTATGCCTCAAAATCCACAAATGGCGAAACTGCCTCATGCTCGTGTCGCTTCATATGTTGCACCGTTCACCTTTACTGGAATCGACTTCTTCGGGCCCATTATGGTCACCATAAATCGTCATAAAGAGAAACGGTATGGATGTTTATTTACTTGTTTAACAGTCAGGGCAGTCCACATTGAGATTGCACATTCTCTGACGACCAGCTCCTGTATTTTAGCCATCCGCAATTTTATGGCACGCAGAGGAATTCCCCAAGAATTTTACAGCGACAACGGGACAAATTTTGTCGGAGCTTCGGGAGACTTTAGCAGATGTGGATAAGGATGAGTTAGTGAAAACTTTCACTACAACCACAACGAAATGGAATTTTAATCCTCCAGCCTCGCCCCACATGGGAGGAGCCTGGGAGAGACTTGTACGCTCCATAAAAACAATTTTGTACAAAATAATGCCTTCAAGGTCACCAAGCGATGAGCTTCTACAAAGTATGCTGATAGAGGTGGAAAATATCGTAAATTCAAGGCCACTCGCCTACGTTCCTGTGGATGCAGAATCAAACGAAGCATTGTCACCAAACCACTTCCTGGTAGGTAGTTCTTCTGGACTGAAGCCTATGTCAGTTTGTAGCGACAGTGCTATATTATTAAAACAAAGTTGGCTTATATCTCAACAATACGCCAATATTTTTTGGAAGAAGTGGCTTAGTGAATATTTGCCATCGTTAGCTTGTAGGTCGAAATAGCATGATCGACCAAAACCTTTATGTCAGGGGGACTTAGTTATTATTGTTGACCCTTCCCTTCCACGTAACGTCTGGCTGCGTGGTAGAGTCTTGGAGACTAGATTGGCAAAAGATGGTCAAGTACGAAGCGCAAAAGTACTTACTCAACATGGAGTTCTGGAAAGGCCTGCGGCAAAGCTGGCGATTTTAGAAGTTGCTCACCAAAAAGAGTCTGACTGCGAAGAAGCTTCTTGCCATACTGCGGGGGGAATGTTAACGCCACTACAAAAATCCCCATGATTTTTTATACCATCTGGCATCTCTTAATTTTAATTTATTGTAATTGATATTTTTGCTGATTGTCAATCATTACAATTATTGCTGATTGTCAATCATTACAATTATTGCTGATTGTCAAGCATTACAAAGTAAACGAAGGAAATGAGTTTAAGTTAAAGCCATGTTCTTAGCTCTGCCATTTTTAATTAACCACAAGTTACATTAATTGCAAGTTGGCAGAGCTCAGGACATAATTAATTAAAATTAATTAAGAATTTTAATTCAAAAATTTCCTAGTGGTTTCCATACCAAAAAGTATGTAGAATTAATTATGATTATTTTTTATTTACAAATTCCTAATTATTTGAATTTATTTAGGAATTTTAATATTTAAGTACACTTGTTGAATAAATTAAGTTTTTATAAAACTTGTGTATTTTTATTCAAAATCCCCGTGGAAGTCACTAGAAGTTATTTAGACTGGCGTGTCTCCAACAACAGGGTTAGTATATAAATTAGAAAGCATGGACGTACAGTGGAGTCAAACGCAAATTTTTTGGTAATAGATCTGTATCTCTAAAACTACTGCTTGGATTAAATTGAAATCTATAGAAGAATTGCAGCGGAGGACATAAGCTTTCAGAAAAATCATCTTGTGGTCACCCTGTGATAACAAAAAATATGCTACAGGGTGTCACATTTGACTATCTCGAGTATGTAAAAGTTTAAAAAAATCGTAACTTCTACAAATGAAGTCCGATTTTAAAGATTTATACTTCTGTAAAGTGCTTGGCAAGATAAAGAAAAAATATGCTTACTCGTCTAAGTTATCTCTTACAGTTAAAAAGATATTTACTTATGAATTTTTGATTTTTTGCCTCGACTTTCTTTTGTTTTTCAGGAATAAGTCCGGAGATATATGAGGTAAAAATTTTTTAAAAATATTTTGTAATTTTCATATATTTCAAAATAATATGCTGAAAGAATTTTTGGATTATCTCAATTCGTCTAGACGTGAAAAATATTCAAAGTCAGCACTCTGAAATTAGTATGAAATATGGCTATTTTTTACAAAAATATAGTACAAAAATCTTTCACCTTTTTCTCAAAGTTCCGTTAATAAAAAATTGTTTTCCTTATATATTTCAAAAGATAAAACTTCAAAAATGTTTAATAACGAAATTTTGAATTAATTTACGTTTGCACCCTACATCAGACATTTGTCGAAAATGGTCAATTTTGGAAAAAGGTTAAATTTTTATCGATTAATAAAAAAATTGTCACGCGAGATTTATTAACGATATTTTATCAAGAAATAGATTTAGAACGATTTGACACTAAACTGCTTCCCGCCTGGCCAAAAACGAATGCAGAAGAGCAGATTTCATGAAAAAAGTCAATATTTTAAACGACTTTTTTTTAATTGCATAAAAAAGCGTATTAGCATAATATTTTCGCCATTATTTCTTATGTAGTATATAAATTATATATTGATCTTTCAATATACGAATATTATCTTGTTCAACAACCAAACGTGCCAATACAAGTGTGCGTTACGAATGCGCACATATGGAAATATTGCAAAACAATGCATTTTGTGAGAGTTGACCTAAGTTGTCAGTTTTGCGACCATGATATAATGCTTTAGGAACGATGTATATATACATATTATATATCAATGAATTGGTAATTAAGTCTATTTTTTATATTCTTGTAATATTTTATTAGTTTTTGGAAAATAGGCGGAGTTTTGCTTTACAAAACGTAATTCTTTTTTTGGTTTTTATACCTTTTTTATATTTTTTTAATTTTGAAAAATTGCCAAAAATTTATGTGTAAAGCTTTTTTAATAAATTAATAAATTCACCATTTTCGACCAATACCTGATGTAGGGTGCAAGCCTAAATCAGTTCAAAATTTCTATATTAGCCATTTGTGAGACCTCGTCTTTTGAAATATATAAAGAAAAAATTTTTTCTTAAACGGACCTTTGAGTAAAAAGTGAAAGAATTGTACTATATTTTTGTAAAAAAATAGCCATTTTTCATACCAATTTCGGAGTGCTGACTTTGAATATTTTTCTCGTCTAGACGAATTAAGTTAATCCAAAAATACTTTCAGCATATTATTTTGATATATATAAAAAATTATCGAATATTTTTAAAAAAATTTTACCTCATATACCTCAGGACTTATTCCCGAAAAACGAAAGAAAGTCGAGACAAAAAGTCAAAAATTCAAAATTCAAGTGTAAATATCTTTTTAACTGTAAGAGATAACTTGGGTGAGTGAGCTTATTTTTTCTTTATCTTGCCAAGCACTTTACAGAAATATAAAAATCTTTAAAATTTAAATAGAAGTTACGATTTATTTAAACTTTTACATACTAAAGGTAGTAAAATTTGACACCCTGTAGCTTATCATGTGTTATCACAGGGTGACCACAAGATGATTTTTCTGAAAGCTTATGTCTTCCTCTGCAACTCTTCTATACATTTCAATTTAATCCGAGCAGTAGTTTTGAAGATACAGATTTATTACCAAAAAGTTTGCGTTTGACCCCACTGTGGGACGTTCGAATTATTAAAATACATAAATGTAAAGAAAGAAGTCGAGCAGCATAATTGAATACACCGAATTAAATGAAATACTCAAAAGCAGGAATTTGGACACTTAGGATAACGCTACACAGCCATTTACGTCGATGATCTTAGAACAAATCTTATTTTTTTTTTTTTCACCAATATTAATGATTTATACATAAAACGATAAAACTCATATTAAAACATGACGTATAAATTAAAAGTAAAACTTTACTTACAAATTTTATATAAAACGAGCTGTAAACCCGCTACTTCGTTAGCGGAATTTTTCAATAAAAACCATACTATATAATAAATTTAAACTAAGATTCTTAACTCCCTTGGGAAAATTTTTAATAATGGTGTTATGTCGGAATTTACAACAATAAACTTTTTAAATATATTACCAAAAAAAGTACCAAAAATTGCAGTAAAAAAAAAGGATTTTCGAAAAGTACAAAAGGCATGTTTGATATATTTCTGTACAAATTTTTAACATCTTTCACGTTCAAAATTTAAAAAACTATCAAAGTATTTCTATTATTATTATTATTTTTTTTTTTTTTTTTTTTGTATAAAATAATGTGACTAATAGACCTTGAGAATTTTTATCCATAAGTAACATCTCTTTAATTTCAGGTTTCTAATGTTAGAATAACGAAAAATAAATATCAGAACTACGAAAAAAAATATGAGAATAAAGAAAAAGTACCACAAAATCCATTTAAGGTTTCTGAATCACATAGGACCTTACATCTTCAATTTTATGTTTCTAAGGATGAAAATTACAGAACATTCAAGAAGTACTATTAGAAGAACGAAAAAAGATACCACAAAGTCCCTTCTTATGGATTCTCATTCATTAAGGACAAATATCTTTAATTTTATGTTTGTTATGTTTTTATGTTTAATATTTATGTTAAATATTATAGAAAATTCAAAAAGTACCATTTGAAGATCGAAAAAGTACCACAAAGTTCTCTCTTATAGATTCTCATTCATTTAGGACCACATATCCTTAATTTCATGTTTCTACGTTAAATATTTTAGAAAATTCAAAAAGTACTATCAGAAGAACAAAAAAGTACCATAAAATCCCCTCTTATGGATTCACATTCACTTAGGACCACATATCCTTAATTTCATGTTTCTAGGTTCATAATTATAGAAAATTCAAAAAGTACCACTAGAAGAACAAAAAAGTACAACAAAGTCCCCTCGAATGAATTCTCATTCATTTAGGACCAATTATCTTTAATTTTATGTTTCTAGGCTAAATATTATAGAAAATTCAAAAAGTACCATTAGAAGAACGAAAAAGTACCACAAAGTTCTCTCTTATGGATTCTCATTCACTTAGCACTTCATGTCCTTAATTTCATATTTCTAGGTTAAATATTATAGAAAATTCAAAAAGTACCATTAAAATAACAAAAAAGTACCACAACGTCCCCTCTTATGGATTCTCATTAACTAAGGACCACATATCCCTAATTTCATGTTTCTAGGTTCATAATTATAGAAAATTCAAAAAGTACCAGTAGAAGAACGAAAAAGTACCACAAAGTTCCCCCTTGTGTATTCTTTCCAACATCGGACCATACGTATTTATTTTCATGTTTCTAGGTTAAATATTACAGAAAATGCAAAAAAGTACCAATAGAAGAAGAAAAAAGTACCACAAAGTCCATCCTCTTGAATTCCTACCCACAGGACCAAGTATCTTTAAGTACCACAAATTCCACTATTGTGAATTCTTATCTATATTTTCTTAATTTCATGTTTCTATGTTTAATATAATTGAAAATTTATTATTAAGTTTGAATAAAAAAAATATTTCAATAAATATAAAATGTTTTATGAAAAAAGTACCAAAAATACGATTTTTACCCCTTAAACGTCTGAATTTCTAAAAAGTACCAAATTTGTATTTCTCATTTTTTGATAAGTTATGAATACGACATAAATTTTATCTGTATGTTGATTGGTTTCAAAGATACATATGGTGCCAAAAAAGTACCAAAATACAGTTTTTACCCGTTTTCACCCTAAAACGGCCGATTTTCAAAAAAGTACCAGATACCTGTCCAATTATTTTTTAAATGAATAACGATAACTATTCAACTTTTTTTGTATCATTATTAGTTTGCGAGTTATAAGGTTACCGATTTTACCCGTTTTTACCCTTTTTTACCCCCTAAACATTCGAATTCCCAAAAATCCCGTCTTAATGGATCTGGAGGGAGACCTACCTATGTTCCAAATTTCGTCTCTCTAGCTTTAGCCGTTTGGGCTGTGGGATGATGAATCAGTCAGCCAGTCAGTCAGTCAGTCACGTTACTCTTTTAGATATATATAGATGTCCTTTTTTCGTTCATATTAACGTTTTTCAAAAAATCACGAAATATGGGTATAATAATTTTTTATTAACTATCGTTTGATGTACATATCATTATTTTTGGTGACAAATTTATTTTTAAGATTTGTTCTGGAATCATTAACTTAAAGACCGTGTAGCATCCTGTTTCAATAACACTGGTCAACAAAAAAAATTCTCCCCCATAGACGAATAGTTGGACTTGATGTATTTTGATGTGCTAAACACGAATCTGCTTTCAGTTTTTTTCCATCAGTTCTGGATTTTTTTTATGGGCGTGTCTAATATTTCGCCCATAGTAAGGCCATTACTATAGTATATTTCCTCATAACTCAAGAACGGTGTGTACGATTGATTAAAGTGATACACCAAAAGATGCGTACTAAAAGTATCTTCAAATCCAAACTTAATTTTTTTATGTGCTCAATCGTTTCGGAGTTATTTTGAAATACGTGTTTGAAAAAAATAATTTTCATGCTAAATTTTAGATTTTTTTTTTACTAAAATTTCTTTTAATAAATAAAAACAGCTAAAATGTTACAGATTATCATCTTTACCTTAAAGGTGGTAATGCTACGAATAAAATTCACAGTTAAGTAAAAATACCCATGTTACATACAATTGAGTAGAAATACAGTGGTGGCCAAAAAAATATTTTTTTTTTTTTTTTTCTTGAAACAAAAAAAAAGATGGACTAGGTGGATTCTGATAGTGGTCATGCCCATTAAAAAAATCCATGCGTGATAGAAAAAAAGTAAAAGCTGATTCGTATTTATCACGTTGAATTCCATATAATCCACTTATTTTTTATATTTAAGACAAAAAAAATTTTTTTATAAAAAAATTTTATAAAATTTTTTTTTTTTATAAAATTTGATAATAAAGCGGCGTCAAGCCAATGTTATTCCAGATATTTTGGTGTATTGTTTATATTAATCGTGCATACCATTCTCGAGTTATAGTGAAATATACTTGAGCAATCGGCTTATTTATGACTCAATATTAGACACGCCCATAAAAAAAAATCCCAACCTGATAGAAAAAAACCGAAAGCAGATTTGAGTTTAGCATGCGCAATTACATCTAGTCTACATATTTTTTTTTTCGAAGGAGCTCAAAAAAAAATTTTTTTGTCGACCAGTGTAATCGTAGAAGGTTAAATTTTGACAAATATTTTCTAAATGATGTCTCCTTTGATAATTTTTGGTACGTTTTAATGTGCGATTCACTTTGGCTTTCTCCATACAATGTTGGAACACCCTAACCAACATTCATTGTATAGTTTTATTGGGACAAAGTATGAGTACATTAAAATCAATGTACTGCTTACTGGACTTATTTATTTTATTATACGAACGTGTTCATTGAATCAATGTACGAATAAAATGAATCATTGAACTTGTACATTGAATTTTAATATTAATATATGGAAATACGTTGTTTCAACGTACTTGTACATAGGGTCAAATTTAGTGTACAATTTCATTGAAACAATGAAATTTTTTGGTTCAGTGTGTGCTGTGATTATAATAACGTTGGCAAACGATTTTTCAAGGTGTTTCAAACATTGGCAAAACGTGAGACAACGTTATGCCAACACCCAAATGATAACATCATTCTACCATTTCCCAATCGTTTTTTGAATCGTTGGTAAAACACACTGCCAATATATGTATATGAGCAATTATCAAAAATTTTTGATTTTAGCCCTTCAAAAAAAATATTAATTTTTTTTTTTTTTTTTTTTTTGATGGCACATTAAAATCCTTTTGTATTCATATAAAGTGACTCGAATTTCATGCGAGGGGCGCGAAAGTTATGGCGGTTTAAAGTTGAACATATCAAAATTTTTATAAACTAGAAGTTTATGTAAAATTCTGGTCAAAATTACACATAATATCAAAACCTACTGAGCTATTCAAATAAAATTTATGATATTTTCAATGTTTGATGGTATTTTATTTAAAAAATTTTCTTTTCAATAAAAATCGTGATTTTTAAAAATTTTTTGAAAAATTTGGATCGAATCTAAGTTATTTCTCCATACATTGATTGAAAATATATTTTGTTAGAGTTTATTACATAGAAATGCTTTTTAATATTGTGATCCTTTTTTAACAGAAGTAAATTTTTTTTGGTCCATAAAATGTTTATCTCTCAAAATTTTTTGAAGCACCTCCGAATTTTTATTAAGCATAACCTACCAATTATGTCAATTATAGTTAATTTAATGCTGTCTACACGATGTGCCTTAGCGAAATGTGTTTTGACAAAAGTGTCCCGTTTTCAATTATCAACGACATTTGACTTAAATTTATGATCCCAATCAATTATATTTATCGCCGTTCTTATATTTATATATCCAATATTTGTTTAAATTGCAATTTTCTACATAAAAATACAAAAACAAAAAGTGCAATTTTTTCATAATTTTCAAAAAGTCCATAAAATTTTTATATTAAATTTATTTTTAATGCTCCTCCGATTTGTTATGTAAAATGACAAAAAAACTAAGTTTACGCAGTAATCCAAGCAATTCCATATGAAAATGTGAATGTGCCTCGCGAAAAACTGACTTTTTGAAAAATTTTCGCACTTGTTTTCCAAACTTTGAGACTATCTACTACGTTGACTATTTCGGGCACATCAAAAAGTTATAGCGCAAAATTAGTACAATTAAAACAAGTATCAATCCCTATCCCAAATTTTGTATTCGGTAGAGGGGCGCACAGACCGCGCCCAAAAAACTGAAAAATTTTGTCATCAAAACTTTACTACTCTGTATTTAGTTGTTGAAAGTCTGCACAACATCAAAGATGGTGCAGAATTTATGTACAAAGTCCAATTAGTTTACTTATGATAGAGTTAGATCAAAAAGTATAAACGCGCGTACAAAAATTGTAGAAGAATGGTAAAAACTTAAGTAGTTTTTATCAGTTTTTCTATATTCTTGAACTTTGAACAACAATCATGGTTAGAAAAAGAAACCTATTGTGCTAAAATTTTGCACAGTATTAGTCTTGTGAGTTCAGATCTGTAACCAGTTTGTTTAAAATATCATTACCACAAAAGTTATTAAGGATTTAAGTCAGTTTCAGCCAGGTTAAAAATTTTTGATAATTGCCCATATCTTTTTTAACAGAATTTTCCCAAATAATACGAAATTTTCCTAACATTCGAATAATAAGAAATGAAATGCTTTACCAATTAATGATCTTTCGCAGATTCTAGCCAATGACTTATTTTGGTTTAAATAGAAGACTCCGTTTCAGATTCACATTGTTTTATAAAAAATTGTGATATTAAAAAATTTTGTCATAGAAAAACCAAAATATTTACTATAAAAACAATTGAATTCAAAGTAAACTTTTCTTTTGTAAACATTTGTGGCTACAAAATTAGAGATACTCTCTCCGATAACATACACGGAAAAAAATATTTCAAATTATTTTTTAATAATATGGTTAACTACCCAACAAACCAAGAAACGATACAGTATGATTAATGATATCATAATTTTAAAATTATGTAATAAAATATCGAAATTATTTTTTTCTTAGAAAAAAAACTTCAAACATTTTCAGGAAAATAAAATTAAATTGAAAATTTTTGTATTAGAAGAATATTTTATATTATGCATTACATGAAAATTATATTTTTAAAGAAAAATTTAGTGGAATCGCAAAAAATAAAAGAGGATAGGATAAAGGAACCAATGTCAGCTCGGATTGAAAGGGTAATTGTCTTTGGATTACAAAAGTTTCGTATTACATGTAAAATAATTTGGAGCAGCATGGACTTTAGTATATTATTGATATTTTATTAATTTTTGAGAAAATATTTAGAATATAATATAATAATATAATCCAATCTTAGCATATATATGTATGTATATATTTTGCAACATATTGCTAAATTATCGCGCTGCTTAAATTTAACGATATCGTTACTAATATCGTTATTTTCAAAAATTATGATATCATTTTAGAGTGTACCTTTTAGAAAGCAACCTATATCATTTTAGAATTATAAATATCATTCTCGGGCTTCGTTACCACCGAAATGATATTGTTATGATATCATTACGATATCATTTGGTTTGTTGGGTAACTTTATATTGGAATTTAATTATATTATTTAAGGTACTTTCAGACGATAATATTTAGTATTAGGATTTTTTAACAATAGAAAATCCTAAAGTAGTTTACACGGTAAATTGTATATTATTTTTGCAAATTCTTACCTTTATGAAATTCATGACGAATATTGATTTAAAATTTCTTTAATAAATATTTTATTGTTTTTACTTTTTGTTTATGAAAAATATAAAATGAAAATCAAAAGTTTTTAAAAAATTTCAAAAATTTAAAATACCATTGGTATTTTCAAAAAAAATCATAAGTAATTTTTCATAATCAAACAATTTGTATTCAGACGATAAGTAAATATTTTATTATATAAGTATTATTTTATTTATCGTCTGAAAATACCTTTATTAATATAATTTACTTTCTAATTGATTTACATTTTTTTAATAAATTAAATATAAAAATAATTATGGTAATATCAGAATTTTTCAGAAATAACTAAAGTAATTTCAAATGTAATATTTATTTAAAAGGCATTTATAAAAAAAGTATTAAAAAAAAAAAAAAAAAAAAACAGAGTTTTTTGATTATCCACAGCCATTCAATGAAAGATTAAAGATTTAGAACAAAAATAAATTAAAATAAATATAGTAGATGTTAAGTGTATTCTTACTAAATTTCAGAATGAAACAATTGTTATTACCCTTTTGCATTAATACTTTCAATATACACGTAAAATTATACAAAATATAAAAATAAAAAAAAAAAAAAAAAAAAAAAGAATTGGCAAATCATTTTACGAGATGTAAATTCAAACGTGGGCAAACCGCTTTTTTTTATTTGTAAGAAATATTTTGCCAGTGCTTGATGTTTCGTACGGTTGGCAATTTCTGCCTGGGTGCTTATTCAATAAGTAAAGACCTAAGTAATTCAACAATAATTAATTTTTTAAACTCGTATTATTTTTGTATTTACATAATTCATAAAAAACATTATTTTTTGATAAGAACTACCCATTTGAATTAAAATATTTACGAAAATTGCAAAAATTCTAATGAAATTAATAAATAACATTAACAGTGAATGTAAAAATACGAAGAGGACTAAAAATATGATAGTTTTATGTATTGAAAACCTTTATTGATTGTAAAACTCTAAACAATATAATTGCGGTTTTTAGAAAGAGCTCCATGATTCTAATGAAATAATTCAAACAGGTAAAATAATAATTATGACTTTTTAAAGGACTCAATTAAGATTTTTTAGGCTGTAAAGTGGAATCGCACAAGCTCTACACGTAAAACGAAACATTTTTTGTAAAATATTTCTGTATTTTTTACATTCTCCTTTAATGTTTTTTTGGTTTTTTATTCATATTTTTGCAATTTTTGTAGTCAGTCTACGCCTGATATTCAAAGTGTTAAGACGTTAATTATGGATGCTCCGCCAAAAACTTTGTGCGCGAAATGTTTCAAATCGCTTAGTTCTAATTACATTGCTTGTCATATTTGTAAAGCAAAACTTCATTTCATTTGTGCAAAAATTAGTGAAAAACATATTAATTTATTAAACGAAAATATTAATATTGTTTTTAATTGCAATGATTGTCTTGGTGCTTCATCTGAAATGCTTTCTCTTATTTCATCTTTATCAGTCGAGTTAAGAGAATTGAAAAATCAAATACTCTCAACATTAAGTCAAGATGTAAATGCATTGAAATCAGAGTTCAATAAACTTTCAAAAAACCTTGAATTCGTTAATAATAAACAAAACAAGTGGACAAGTGGACCAATTGCTGTAAACAATAACAATGTTACTAATCAAACACATGCAGAAATTGTTGTTGGTGCTTCTAGTAATCATAATAAACAGTATGATGATGATGCTTCTTCTTTAACTTCTAATCCAACTGTTACTACTGATTTAAGATCAAACGTGTTTGATGCTGACAACCAACATGATGAGTGGACAAAAGTTCGTAGGCGTAGACGAAGAAATCGTGTTCTTGCAGTCGGTGAAAATATTTCAAATGATCTTGCTGTTGTTGTAAAGAAGAAATATTTACATGTATCTTCTTTCAAACCATCAGTCACAGCTGAACAAATACTCAATTTTATTGAAAAAAATACTGATATTGGTAAATATCACCTTGAATGTACGAGGTTAGTTAAAAAAGATTTAGATGAGAATACATTGAAGCATGTTAATTTTAAAATTGGGGTTTCACCGTGCTTTTACAATGAATTAATAAAACCGACTTTGTGGCCTATGGATATAAAAATTAGACCGTTTATTTTTTTTCCAAGAAAACCAGTGGAGTTACCAAATGCAATATAGATAGATTATCTCAATTAAAAATCTATTTTCAAAATGTTTCTGGGATGCGATCAAAAAGCAAAAATTTGTTTGATTTTTCATTGCAATGTTGTTATGATATTTTTGTAATTGTGGAAACTTGGCTAAATGCTGAATTCTTGGATTCAGAGTATTTTGATTTAAATTTATACAATGTTTATCGCAAGGATAGATCATTTGAAAGGACTAGCTGTGAGAGAGGTGGTGGTGTGCTGATTGCTGTCAGAAAAACTCTAAATTCGCATATCTGCTTAAATGTTGTTGTTGATGAGTTGTTGGATCAGCTGTTCGTAATAGTTCATGCAGTTGATGGTTTGATTTGCCTTTGTTGTTCGTACGTTCCTCCAGCAAGTTCTTATGAGTTATATGCTTCTCATGTAAATAATATTTTATTTCTTTATGAGAAAATTGGACTAAATACTCGTTTTTTAATTTTTGGTGATTTTAACTTAAATAATTTAGTGTGGTTAGATTCCAATAATAAATTATTACCATTCAATGTAAACAAAGATTATGAAATTAATCTAATTGATTCTTTTTTTGATATGGATCTTCTTCAAGTAAACAATATATTTAATAAATTAAATAAAATATTAGATTTAATATTTGTACAATCTAATTTTAAAACTAAAATTTATGAGTGTTTAATTCCATTTTCTCCAACTAATCTATATCATAATGCTTTAGTTTTAGAAATTGAAGATATTAAATTTCTTAAATGTTCAAATTCTTTACAATTTATTAATTTTGATTATAATAATTGTGATTTTGATGCTCTAAATTACGATTTGATTAATAATGACTGGAAAAAATTATTTTATGATAAGAATACGAAAACATCATATGATATTTTTTTAAATACATTTTTAAATGTATGTTATCGACATATTCCAATGAAAGTTAAATTCTCATCTAGTCATCCTTGGTATTCTAAAGGGTTGAAAATTTTGAAAAATAAAAGAAATAAACTACATAAACGTTACTTAAAATCTAAATCAGATGAATTACTTTGCCAATATAAATGTTGTGCTAAAGAATTTAATTTCCTTAATAAATTCTTGTATAAACAGTATATAATGAAAATGGAAAGTAATATAAAAGCCAATCCTAAATATTTTTGGACTTTCATTCGTTCTAAATCTGGTTCAACTGGTATTCCGTCTTCTATGGTTTATAAAAATATTTCTTCAGATAAACCTGAAGATATTGTAAATCTTTTCGCAATGTTTTTTAAATCTAACTTTGATTATACCTCTGGCAATACATATTTTGACAATAATATAAATACAGATCTCAATTTGGGTCAATTCATATTAAGTATTGATGATGTGTTAGATGCTATTAAATGTCTTAAAAATTCGTTTAAAATTGATGTTGATGGTTTGAGTTCATGTTTGATAAAGAAATGCTCGACATCAATAGCATCGCCGATTTTGGAAATTTTTCATAAATCCCTTTCTGAAGGAATATTTGCTGATCGTTGGAAATTTACTATTATTTCCCCTATTTTCAAATCTGGTAATCGAAATGATGTTTCTAATTACAGATCTATTTCTAAGTTGTCAACATTTTCAAAAATTTTTGAATACGCTATATATAAAATTTTATATTTTAATACTAGATCATATATAATCAGTCAACAGCATGGTTTTCGCAATAATAAATCCACAATTTCTAATCTCGCTGTTTTTACGGATTATTGTATGTCACAATTGGAAAATGGGTATCAAGTTGATGCTATATATACTGATTTTTCGAAAGCTTTTGATAAAATTTCACATTTTATATTATTGAATAAACTATTCTATTTGGGTATTCATTCCTCTTTTTATTCATGGCTGTCGTCATATTTGGATGGTAGGACTTGTGTTGTTCAAGTTGATAAATATAAATCTATTCCATATACTCAAATATCTGGTGTTCCCCAGGGTAGTGTTTTGGGACCATTATTATTTAATATTTTTATTAATGATATATTTGTATGCTTTCGATATTCTAATTTTCTATTATATGCTGATGATTTAAAGATATTCACTAAAATTAGTTGCATAAGTGATGCTAATAAATTACAATGTGACTTAGATAATTTAAATATTTGGTGTGCCAATAATCACCTAAAATTCAATTTCAATAAATGCTTTCATGTTTCGTATTCACGCTCACATAATCCTTTAAATATAATATATAAAATAGGTACTGAGAGTATTGGTAAATCAAATGAAATTAAGGATTTGGGTATCGTATTTGATTCCAAATTGAGTTTTAAATCCCACTTAGATTACTTATTACCAAAAGTTTTCTCAACATTAGCATTTTTAAAACGAAATTCATCTGAATTTTCTGATCCATATACACTGAAATTGTTATATTCTATGTTTGTGAGATCTAAACTTGAGTATGGTGCCATTATTTGGAGTCCACATTGTAGTACTCATATTGCACGAATTGAAAAGATTCAAAAACGTTTTATTCGTTATTCTTTACCGTATTTAGAAAACATTTATCCCCTACCTCCTTATGATCCCGCTGTTTACATTTGGGAATGATTTCATTGGAAAAAAGACGTAAAATTCAGTCAATGTTATTTATATATGATTCAATAAATTCAAATATCGATTCAATAGAATTATTGAATAAAATACAATTCTATGTGCCTTATAGGTTGTCTCTTCGACATAGAAACTTATTTTATGTTGGTTTATATCATAGAAATTATGTATTAAATAGTCCAATAATACGATCATTAAATTATTTGAATTCTCTAAATAATGCTCATATGTTGGAATTTACAGCATCAAAAACTGATTTTAAAAACTTTGTACTGCAAAACATGAAATAATATTGTAAATTATTACAAAATAATATGTTTATATTATTCATTAGTCTGTAAGGAATATTGTTCTATAGACTTAAATAAATAAATAAATAAATAAATAAATAAATAAATAAATAAATAAATAAATAAAAGGGCTAGTTCTTATCAAATGAAGAATTTTGATACCCATATTGACTATGTTTATGTAAAATTTTAAATCAGATTGACTGTCTGATAAACCACTCACACTAAAGATGCGATTTTAATAAAAAAATATACCATTAAAAAGATATTTTCTCATAGATGTACACAATATAAATCTGTTCAGTATTTGATAAGTTATAAGCGGTAAAAGTTACTACTAATACGTATACCAAATTCACATGTACATATATATTTGTATACACAAAACAAAGAAAAGAGCGTCTCAAATTAACCCAGTGGTAAAAAGAAGGCCTTTTTTATGTCCAGAAGACCTTCTCCCTGCATTCCATGTTAATTTCATTTTTACACGCGATGTCATTGGGAGGTAGGCCTTACACATTCGCGACCCGATACAGCCATTCTAGAAGACCTTTTTATTGAAAACTGCAAGCAGGCCTTCTGTAGAAGTACTAAAAAGAGTCCTTCTACACTATTAATAACATATTTTTCTATTTATATAAAATATATATTATTTTTATTTAAAATTATTGTAAAATGTTTAAAACTTAAAAAAACAAAATTCAATACTAAAAAAACATTTCTGTTAACTTTTGAAAAACATCTTAAGTCGATATCTTTGAGTTTACATTAGACAAATTTATCATGATAATCGTGATAAAGATTTGTCTAATGTAGACTGAATTTGTCAGTATTATTGCAGCATTAAAAGAAAATTGTCAGCGCTCGAACTCTGACAACTTTGTCTTGATAATGCTTAGTAAAAGTCGCCATCTTGATTGTTGTTGCTACTTTTTGCATGGTTTATTATGGCATACGTTTTCCCCTATAATTGATAAAGATAAAGAATTATCTGCAACTCAAACAAAAATTTGACGTTTGTCTTGATACAAATTTCTCTAATGTAGACTCAAAGTATAAGACAAATTATTTGAAAATGACATTTGTATAGAAATTGTTGATTTTTTATTTAATATTCCTGAAAAAACTTAAAATTTTTGTTAAATTATTTTGTCAAAAATATAAAGATATAATATAAACGATTAAGTTTTTAAAAAAAATACTTATAATAAAAACCATAAGTAAAAAAATATAATTAACTTTGAAAATCACATCCTATTCAAACAAAGAGTTGGAGACAACTAAATGATTTTTCATTCTTTTTTTGTTTAATTTCTGCTTTGAATTTTGAGATTGTTTTTTTTTAACGGTTTCTGCATGGTTTTGCTTTTTCAAATACTGTAGTCTTTCTTTCCTTCTAAGAGAAGGGAATTAAAACAATGTACTTTTTATAAATAGATTTGTTGTTGCTTAAAACAAAATATATTAAAAAAAATACATCTTCTTATGGTCCTTCCAAGAGAAGCAAAGTCGGAAGGTATGTCGGATCTTTTAGAAAGCAGGGATGAGGCATTCATGCAGGCCTTATTAGAGAAGGCGTGTTAGCATGAGCAACTGCATCTGAAAAAAGGCCTTCTAAGAGGCCTGCGCCGTAGAGGCCTCGCAAATTTTACCGCTGGGACACTATGCGCTAAATTGAAGACCATTGCGTGGGAGCGGAATCATTCCATTTGAAATTGAAAGGTCTTAATATGTGCAATAAACCCTTCAAATTATTTTTCGCTGGTAGGCAAGATTTTTGTTACTTTTCTATTTTTGCACAAAATTAGTTTTAGGTAAATAGTAAAAAAATAATATAAATATAGTTTGAAGCTGAAATATTTAAATATAAATGTTTAGAACATTAAATGGCAATATTTCATTAGAACCTTCTATTAATCTTTCTATGATTATATGGGGTAATTTTTAGTCCGTTTAAAAAAATACATAAAAGTCGATTAAAACTTGAGTTAATGGGTTAAAATGTTCTACAGAAATTTTTTACTTCGAATTTCGCTAGGTCTAAAGTTCATATATATATATAAAAAAAAAAAAACTAGAAAAAAAGGTATACACCATTATGTATGACCATAAAATTTCGGGAAGGGGACTTATATTAGACCAACACTTTTACTAAATGTAAAATAAAATATACAAATACAGAATAATGCCTTGATACTAACATCTACTTGATTTTATGCACTTTAGGGCGATTCTCAGAAGTGGTCTTTTATTGGAGCTATGGTAAATTATGGACCGATTCGAATAAAATTTGGCAATGTTGTTTTTATTTATATAAAATTATTTGTGTCGAATATTAACTTTATACTAATATTAGTATGGGATTTATGCACGTTAAAATTATTTTCGGAACAGAGGTTTATATGGGAGCTATGGTTAATCGTGGACCGATCTTCATAAAATTTGGTACAAAGATTGATACAAAACAAAGAAAAGAGCGTCTCAAATTAACCCAGTGGTAAAAAGAAGGCCTTTTTTATGTCCAGAAGACCTTCTCCCTGCATTCCATGTTAATTTCATTTTTACACGCGATGTCATTGGGAGGTAGGCCTTACACATTCGCGACCCGATACAGCCATTCTAGAAGACCTTTTTATTGAAAACTGCAAGCAGGCCTTCTGTAGAAGTACTAAAAAGAGTCCTTCTACACTATTAATAACATATTTTTCTATTTATATAAAATATATATTATTTTTATTTAAAATTATTGTAAAATGTTTAAAACTTAAAAAAACAAAATTCAATACTAAAAAAACATTTCTGTTAACTTTTGAAAAACATCTTAAGTCGATATCTTTGAGTTTACATTAGACAAATTTATCATGATAATCGTGATAAAGATTTGTCTAATGTAGACTGAATTTGTCAGTATTATTGCAGCATTAAAAGAAAATTGTCAGCGCTCGAACTCTGACAACTTTGTCTTGATAATGCTTAGTAAAAGTCGCCATCTTGATTGTTGTTGCTACTTTTTGCATGGTTTATTATGGCATACGTTTTCCCCTATAATTGATAAAGATAAAGAATTATCTGCAACTCAAACAAAAATTTGACGTTTGTCTTGATACAAATTTCTCTAATGTAGACTCAAAGTATAAGACAAATTATTTGAAAATGACATTTGTATAGAAATTGTTGATTTTTTATTTAATATTCCTGAAAAAACTTAAAATTTTTGTTAAATTATTTTGTCAAAAATATAAAGATATAATATAAACGATTAAGTTTTTAAAAAAAATACTTATAATAAAAACCATAAGTAAAAAAATATAATTAACTTTGAAAATCACATCCTATTCAAACAAAGAGTTGGAGACAACTAAATGATTTTTCATTCTTTTTTTGTTTAATTTCTGCTTTGAATTTTGAGATTGTTTTTTTTTAACGGTTTCTGCATGGTTTTGCTTTTTCAAATACTGTAGTCTTTCTTTCCTTCTAAGAGAAGGGAATTAAAACAATGTACTTTTTATAAATAGATTTGTTGTTGCTTAAAACAAAATATATTAAAAAAAATACATCTTCTTATGGTCCTTCCAAGAGAAGCAAAGTCGGAAGGTATGTCGGATCTTTTAGAAAGCAGGGATGAGGCATTCATGCAGGCCTTATTAGAGAAGGCGTGTTAGCATGAGCAACTGCATCTGAAAAAAGGCCTTCTAAGAGGCCTGCGCCGTAGAGGCCTCGCAAATTTTACCGCTGGGACACTATGCGCTAAATTGAAGACCATTGCGTGGGAGCGGAATCATTCCATTTGAAATTGAAAGGTCTTAATATGTGCAATAAACCCTTCAAATTATTTTTCGCTGGTAGGCAAGATTTTTGTTACTTTTCTATTTTTGCACAAAATTAGTTTTAGGTAAATAGTAAAAAAATAATATAAATATAGTTTGAAGCTGAAATATTTAAACATAAATGTTTAGAACATTAAATGGCAATATTTCATTAGAACCTTCTATTAATCTTTCTATGATTATATGGGGTAATTTTTAGTCCGTTTAAAAAAATACATAAAAGTCGATTAAAACTTGAGTTAATGGGTTAAAATGTTCTACAGAAATTTTTTACTTCGAATTTCGCTAGGTCTAAAGTTCATATATATATATAAAAAAAAAAAAAACTAGAAAAAAAGGTATACACCATTATGTATGACCATAAAATTTCGGGAAGGGGACTTATATTAGACCAACACTTTTACTAAATTTAAAATAAAATATACAAATACAGAATAATGCCTTGATACTAACATCTACTTGATTTTATGCACTTTAGGGCGATTCTCAGAAGTGGTTTTTTATTGGAGCTATGGTAAATTATGGACCGATTCGAATAAAATTTGGCAATGTTGTTTTTATTTATATAAAATTATTTGTGTCGAATATTAACTTTATACTAATATTAGTATGGGATTTATGCACGTTAAAATTATTTTCGGAACAGAGGTTTATATGGGAGCTATGGTTAATCGTGGACCGATCTTCATAAAATTTGGTACAAAGATTGATACTTTTACAAAACTTCTTTGCACCAAATTTCATTTAAATATTCTTATTTTGAAGGCATTTTTGAGTGTTGAAACTCTATTCCGCGGGGACATTTGTATGGGGGCTAGGCGATATAATGGACCCATCACAACCAATTTCAATAGGCTTCCCTGTATCATAAGAGTCCCACCTGCCAAATTTCATTTAATTATCTTCAAAATTGCGTATTGTACTTTGTGCACAAGGTTTACATGGACAGCCAGCCAGACGGACGGACGGACATCGTTAAATCGACTCAGAAAGTGATTCTGAGTCGATTGGTATACTTTAAGGTGGGTGATGGATAACGTTTTCTATGCGTTACAAACATCAGCACAAACGCATAATACCCCAACCACTTATGGTGGTGTAGGGTATAATTAAGTTAATGAAATTATTAGTAATTTTTATATTAGGGGTTTTCATACAATCATTTAATCGTATAGCTCATAAACTGTATAAATATATAAACTCGTAAACAATTTGTCAAACTTTGTTTGAAAAAATATTTACACAATTTATAAATATTTACGCCTCAATTTCAATGTGTAAACCATAGAAAACAACTAGACCCAGCGGTAAAATTTGCGAGGCCTCTACCGCGCAGGCCTCCTAGAAGGCCTTTTTTCAGATGCAGTTGCTCATGCTAACATGCCTTTTCTAATAAGGCCTTCATGAATGCCTCATCCCTGCCTTCTAAAAGATCCGACATACCTTCCGACTTCGCTTCTCTTGGAAGGACCATAAGAAGTTGTATTTTTTTAAATATATCTTGTTTCAAACAACAACAAATCTATTTATAAAAAGTACATTGTTTTAATTCCCTTCTCTTAGAAGGAAAGAAAGACTACAGTATTTGCAAAAACAAAACCGTGCAGAAACCGTTACAAAAACAATATCAAAATTCAAAGCAGAAATTCCAAAAAAAGAATGATAAATCATTTAGTTGTCTCCAAATCTTTGTTTGAATAGGATGTGATTTTCTAAGTTAATTATATTTTTTTGTTTGTGGTTTTTATTATAAGTATTTTATTAAAAACTTACGGCCGTATGCAAAAAAACTTATTTCAGCTTTACAAAGTATTGTTAAGCTAAATTGCTTAAAACTGTATGCAAAAACGTTTATTAACTTAAATATAATGAAATTGAAAAAAGATTCGGCTGTGCCGAATCTTTGATACCCTTCACCATATTACCATCTTACCATCTTATCGACATCATATTACCATATTACCGACAATTAATAAAATTTTCGCCTTAACGTATGCTTGCATATTTTCTAAATCTAAATTTTTTTCAAACTACGAAAATTTGAATATGAAAAAAAAAACAATCATAACAGGCTTTGCTTTTAAAAAAGAAACAACAACAATTCCATATATATTTATTTTTGTATGTGCAAACTGACTGAATACACAAAGAACAACAACAACACTATTATTCATTATATTACTGCTGTTGCTAACTAAACTACTTGTCTATACAAAAAACAAAAAACGTCACTAATAGTCATTACAATGCTTAATATACATGTTTGTGTGTGTATTTATATTCTTAACAGATTTGTTTTTGGTCCATAACTCTGTTGATTCTGAACGAATTTGGTTTACTAAAAAAACCGAAATTTTATAAAAATATTTATAACTGATCTATATAAAAATAAAAATCTGTAGCTTGAACAAGGGCTTCAAAAATTAAAATATCGTTTTCCCCGATATCTCAGTTATTACTGAACCGATTTATTTCATTTTTTCAGAACAAAAATTCAGAAAATAATTTCCGAGCCCCCCCTAAAAAAATCGAAGTCCCTGGTATATGCAGAGGCTTCAGAAACTGAAAAACCGGTTCCAAAAACCGGTTTTTAAAGCATATCTCCGCCATTTACAAACCGATCCTGCTGATTCAAAAAACCCAAATTTTAAAAAAATATTTGTGACCGACCTGTATAAAAATAAAAATCTATAGCTTAAACCAGGGCTTCAAAAAATAAAAAATGCGTTTTGTCCGATATCTCAGTTATTATTGAACCGATTTATTTCATTTTTTCAGAACAAAAATTCAGAAAAAAATGTCAGAGACTTCTTTGTAAAAACGAAGTCCCTAGTATATACAGAAGCTTCAGAAACTGGAAAACCGGTTCTAAAAACCGGTTTTTTTAACATATCTCCGCATTGTATGAACCGATCTTGCTGAATTCCAATAGCAAAATTCTCGAAAGCATTTCCGATCGTTTGATATATATATTATATATGTCAGTTATCGGTGGGCTTCATAAACGCCATTTCAACCGACACACGGACGGACGGACGGACGGACGGTCGGACGGACGGACATGGTCCTCTCGTCATCATTTCTTACAAGGATCCCGAAAATGTCAACTTTTTTGCTCTCCGACGAAAATTGTGGGAATTACAAACGGAATGACAAACTTATATATACCCTTTACACCTTTGGTGAAGGGTATAAAAACGTAATCTAAATATTTTAAAGTAGGTATGAACTTACATTAAACTTACTACAAGTGACATTATGATAAATTTCCTATTTCTCTTTGTGTTTTGCAAAAAATTCTCGCTTGTCCCCCCCTATTCTAGTCTTCTATACCTTTCTTCTTCTTAAGACCGATATATTTATTCATTATAGGTCCGATTTGTCTATCCCAGACAAATATTTAGAGAAAAAATCTAAAAAATTCACATAACATCAAATAAAAAATAATAAAAATGTAAAAAATGTTTTAGTGATGTACGTTCAATCAAAACAAATAAAATAAACTCGTTGTTCGAATACTTATTTTATCCGTTCCATAAAATTTGTCATATTTTTGCTTTTTAACTTCTATTATTTCTTTTATTTTTTGTATTTCTACTAAGTTATAATAAAAATGGAAACAATATTTGAAAAATAATTAATTTAATATTTGAACAATAAAAAGCTTTTTCAAAAATTTGATTAACCGAATGTATTAATATTCGGTAGTGTACAACTTTAACTATAAAGAGGGGAAATAATACAAGTGTTGCCGTTTTCAATGCTAAAAAAACTTTGTGTTTTAAAACAATGTTTTTGCATACGTTTTTTAACAAAAGTTTGTTAGCCTTTAAGTGTTGGGTAACAAAAGTGTACTTGAAAGCTAAGTTAATAATTTTTTTTGCATACGGCTGTTAATCGTTAATATTATATCTTATATTTTTGACAAAATAATTTAACACAAATTTTAAGTTTTTTCAGGAATATTAAATAAAAAATCAACAATTTCTATACAAATGTCATTTTCAAATAATTTGTCTTATATCGACTTAAGATGTTTTGTAAAAAGTTAACAGAAATGTTTTTTTAGTATTGAATTTTGTTTTTTTTTTTTTTAACATTTTACAATAATTTAAAATAAAAAAATATATATTTTATATAAATATAAAAATATTTTATTAAATAGTGTAGACCTGTAGAAGGCTTTCTGTAGAAGGACTCTTTTTAGTACTTCTACAGAAGGCCTGTTTGCAGTTTTCAATAAAAAAAGGTCTTCTAGAATTGGGCCTACCTCCCAATGACATCGCGTGTAAAAATGAAATGAACATGGAATGCAGGGAGAAGGTCTTCTGGACATAAAAAAGGCCTTCTAGAAGGGCTCTTTACCCCTTCTTTTTACCACTGGGGAACTTCAACTTGCTCACAAAAAACCTAACTCAATTGTCAAAAAAACCTAACTCTTTGTATGTGTAAAATTTTCTACAGAACAATTTTATACGTGTGAAGAGAGCAATTTTTTGTTTCTGAGCGAATGAAAAGAGTTGGACTTCTAGTTGTTTTCTATCAAAGTATATACAAGTAGTCCGACTCTCTTTTAATCAAATTTCTCTCTCACATATACGGGTACTGTGTGAATTGTGAGAGAACTAATACAAAGAAATAGAATCAGAATTTTACCACTAAATTATGAAATTGTTATGCATTTTTGCACTATATTTCACTTGCACACAGGTTTTTACAATTTTTTCTTACACTATTAGCACAAATTTATTTCTTAAAACGGTAAAATTTACGCAAATCACAAATATTTTATTTTTATAATTTTTGACAATTTGTTTTGTATTCTTTCATTATTAAATTCGTTAACAGAGTTTCAATTTTTGGTATTGAAAATTCAAACAAAATAAAATTTAAAACATTTTTATAAAACTCTGTGTGAATAAAAAAAATATAAAAGTACAAACACATAAATATTTTTGTTACTAACACATACTTACAGTTAGGTACTTTTTTACTAACACACTCTTAGAGTTAGGTTCTCCTGCCAAAGAGTCGGACTACTTGTATATACTTTGTTTTCTATGGTGTAAACTACTTCGTAAACTTTTACTTTAATAAAGTCAAATTTGAAATAAACAAATAAAATATTTTTTTAATTTTTTTCATTTCAAATGAAAAACAAATTAAATTCAAGAACAAAAAAGTTTGGAAATACATTTGATTTTGGCAAAATTTCTCAAGAAAAATAAAACGATACACAATATGTTGCAAGGGGCGTTCATGAAACATGTAAGTAAAACGTATAAATTTACTAATTGAGTAAATTTATCCGTTTGGATGAAAACCACTATATATTTCATTGCCTAGTTTAAGGAGTTTATATAAGAAATGTGGGAAATTTTTGCAATTTTCTTTTTTAATAACACATGACAAGTCGGATGAATTTTTACCTTTGGAGACCACTAGTAAAATTTGACAAAGAAAATATCTGTAGAACATTTTAACCCATTAAACACAAGTTTTAACCGACTTTCATGTCATTTCTTGAAAAAGGACTAGAAATGACCCCTTATAAAGTAACATAAATGAATTAAAATTCTAGTAATATATTCCCCGTTAAAAACACTATAAATATTTATGCAAAAATATTTAAGCGTCGAATTATATCTGAGACTACCTTGGTGAATAAATAGAAAAGTTTGTTGTTTTCCATATATTTTGAGGACACAAATGTTTCGTTCGTCTTATAAAAACAGGGGATAATACTTTGAATTGCTTTCTTTATATTTCGAGTCGAATGCATTATGAGAAACAAAAAAAAAAAAAAAATGTAAACAATTTGAGTTGTTTTTAAGGTGCTTTGTTTTTTGTTCTTTTACGGTTTCTTTTTATTTTCAGCAAATACTCATTTTTATATATTTATATTTTTTGGTATTATGAGAAACCAATTTTATTTAAAATTAATTATTTTACTTGCTATTTCTGAAAAAATATCAATATGAAAAAATCGAAAAATTATATTGGTTATTTTATTTTTACCAATTTTCGCTGTTTTTTTTTTTAGAAAAAACATAACATTTTAAAATTGGTTAATTAGTTGCAACCGTTAAATTTGTCTCCTGACAAAAGCAGGTTGTATTTTTGTAAAATATTTATAAACAATAATTCATTTTATTCACACTAAACTTTTTTATTTCAATACTATAGGGGTAGCGGAGCACCCCTGTCACCAACAACTCATATCTAAAAGCAAGTAAAATTGAAAAATTTGTATTCTCAAACAGTATTGTGAAAAAGCCTTGACAAAAACTATCAAAATCTTGAAAATGATGACTTGTTCAACGTTTTTTTCTTTCCTCGTTCATAAAAAAATTATTTTAATTGAAATTTTCTGGTTTATTTCTTGTTGACCTTTCTGAAATGTCCAGAATTGGATAACCAGTAATATAATAGTTATTTAAATAAAATTACCGTTAAAACGTAATTTTCAGCCAAATACACCCCAGTCATGTAAGACCTCAACCAGAATTAGATGACAGAAACGAAACTCGGCATATAGTTTAGTGTTAACGTTTTATAGATCCAAAATTGTTGTAATAGAATCAAAATACTTGAGTGAATTATATGTAAAACAATCGATTTTGTGACCTTTGACCGGGAATACCTCACGTATAACACGTGATTATCGAACATGACGTATAAGACGCCAAGTGGAAACTACACGCTGTTTCGTTAGAAAGGTAAGAAACAAAAATTTGACAAGAGCGAAACATTTTCATGTCAGAGGTACCTTATTTTGAGACCCCATTTGCTCCTGAAGTGTATGAGAGGCCCCCCATCCTTACATGTTTATGATAAAATCGAATACCAATCTTCCCGTACTATTGCCCATAATTCATCTTTGTTTGTGGCTTTAAGCGGTAAAATAACATCCTGGACATTTTTCCAAAATTTCTCAATTAGATTCAGTGGATAAGAGGGCAACTCCATGAAGTTAACGTTTTCAATTCTAAGCTTAGAGGTATGTTTAGTATCATTATATCTCTGATATCTTCAATTCAGACGAATTTCATATTCGGCATATGGAAGTTTTGTATTTTTAAGAATATGCGAAAAGAGATGTTAATCAATATTTTTTATATTCACAACAAAAATCACAAACATTCTGAAATCTTCGTATTTTATTTTTTATCAATAAATTTATAAGGGCTTACGAAGCGGACCTATTTATTTGCCCGTTACTGTATTTGTACAAAAATATAACGGATTAAAGAGGAACTTTTTATCTTTTGGTCCTGCTCGTACAAGGATAACATATAACGAACATTTTGAGAAATGGTATATTAGAATTAAGTAAAATATAATTTTTATTTAGAACATTTACACTACATTTGTCTCCATATAAACGTGATACCCTAAGAGCCCAAACACAACCTAGAGGATTATTTTTTTTATATGAAGATTTGACAACTAAAACAACACAGCGGATCCGTTGGAAATTAAAATCTATTTTAATTTCACAACGGATTCTCAAAAGCTCTCATTTTCTCACTCTCCCTTTCTGTCAGTGTTGCCGTTGTTGCAAAATGAATCACATAAATTTACATTAAATTTATATAAGAAAGAAAGAGATAGATAGATTTCCCTTTTATTTTTTATGTATGGAATTTAAGAGAGAAAGATAAATATTTTTTTATATATGTAGTTTTGTTGTTGCCAAACACAAAAAATATAAAGAAACAAAAACAAAATATATATGAAATCCGCTGCTGGATTCCGTCTTCATTTAATTTGCATTTCTCTCTTAAAGTGGAAAACAACGTTGAAATCCGTTTGGTTGTGTTTGGGCTCTTACTCTGTTCACACTAGTTTTGCCAGAAATTGCTAGAATCTGCTCAATTAATAATTTTTGTAGGACGGAATAAAAGGATATTCAATAAAAAAAAATTTAGGATCTGACTTTAAGCGTTTTATAGATATTCGGAACTTATTACTTTTCCATAAAGTTATTAAAGCTGGAGTTCCTTAGCGGCTTTGTTCAGAGTTTTATTTTACTCACTTAACTAGGAATCCCCAAATTATTGTTCCTAAAATAAGTTGTGGTTTCTTTGAACGGTATTTCATGGTTAGAGTGCCTAGGACATGGAATTATTTACCTCATGATCTTCGTCTTATTTCTAATTCTAATAACACATTTCGATTGAAATTACTGAGATATTTCTCCGTAAATAACTGATGTTTTACATGCTTTATGTTTTAATTTGGGCATCTTGAGGTTTTTCTTTGCTACTTTCACTTCTGGTAGCCTTTGAAAAATTTTGGTTATCTCATTTAAATTTGGATGCTTATTGTTATTTATTAGATTTCTATTTTCTTTGTGGCTGGGAAGCCAAATAGATGAATTTTGTTATATATTTGTATATAATATTTTTTTTTTTTATGAAATTTGTATATACTAATTTTTATTTAATATTTATTTAATATTACTCATGAATTTGCTTCTATAATATAAATTTATTGGCCTTTGAAGACTTGTTAATTAATTAATTAATTGCACATAGTGATTTTATTATCTACTTCTGGGATTTCAGTTATGTTTGGAATATAGGATTTTTGGTCACATGTATTTTATTTATTAATTAATTTAAAAAAAAAAAAAAAAAAAACATTATTTGAAATTTATTTATTCAAAACATTCTAAACTGTTGAAATTATGTCTTCTTTAAAATATGTATATCGTACATTCCATGAAAGAAAGCCCAAAAATTTACCAAGTGTCTTTCGATTTTTATAAAATTTCGCACGTCAAAGGTCTATAGATGTCTATATAGATTTCCATTTTCAGATTCGCTAAAAATATTTCTAGGAAGGCTTTGGGGAAATCTATGATTTAAACGGTATTTGAATTGTAATTATATCAGCTTAAACATGAATATTTTACAAATAAAAAATATTTTTTAAAAATTAATTTTTCTTTAAATATGCTATTAAAATTTTTAAAATTTTTTACATATTTGGAAAGCATGAAATCTTTACATTAAAATAAATATCTCAAATTTTTGCATAATATATGTGTGCGTCATATCCCTGCAAACATTTTCTATTGCGGAAGTGGCTAAGAAGAGTCTTCCAAAAGTTGAAACTCATCGCCACGACTGTTGCCAAAGTATCATTAAAATCATCTTCCGTCGGGAAAAACTGTTCCTCGTGGAAGTGTCTTCCAGACGACTCGAAGAAGACACTTCTGGAAGTGTCGAAGAAGACTCTTGTGGACGACACACGGAGAAGTGATCAGAGAAGTGTCGTCTTAGTCTCTTCTAGAAGATGATTTTTCAGTTTTTTATTTCTGTATTTATAATTAAAATTATTTTTTTTTTTTATATTTCATAATTATCTTTATTTCACAATTATCTATACATATAAAACTATAAAATAAATAATTCACATATAAATTAATTTTACATTTAATAATAAAATCTTCATGAGAAATTTCTGGTCAAATCCGGTACCTTTAAAAGAAGAAAAGAAAATTAATAATAATTTTTATAGTTAAATTGTATTTAGATTACCTTTTGTACAAAGAATGCGGCAAGACACTTTTACAGTCAAAGTTTTGGACTTCTTTAAATATGCAAATACTTGTTTGTTTAATGAAGTTTTTCCTAAAATTAATATAAATTGTGAGTAAAATTCGATATTATTAAATAAAAAATTAAGAAGATTCACTTACCTTTTAAAAATTTTATTTGTTAACAAGCGCGAATATATATACCCACCATCAACTTTTTCAAATTTTACGTTATATGGGAGGGGGCGGTAAAGTGGGCGGACCACGGCCATTTTTTGTTTCTGAGTTTACAATGGTCCTTGAGCAATTTTAACACAATTTCACCTTATATGGGAGGTGGGCGGTAAAGTGGGCGGACCACGCCCATTTTTGGTTTCCGAGTTTATATCGACTCCCGAACTAAACGTACAAAATTTCGTTGTCGTACATGCTTTTATTGAATAAATATTAGCAAAAAAAGTATAAAACGGACACCCTGTGTTTCTAGTTTTTAGCCCATAACTTTTTTGTTTATTAACCGATTTTGCCCATTTTCAATACCAAACAAACCTTATATAAGTCAAAATTTCGTCCTCCTACGTTGCCCCGTTCGAGCCCTATCTTGCTTTCAACAGACAGACAGACAGACATAGCTAGATCGACTCAGAATCTAACCAGGACCCAGAAAATATATACTTTGTGGGGTCTTAGATGATTCCTTCGACATGTTACACACGGAATGACAAAATCAATATACCCCCCATCTTTTTGATGGTGGGTATAATAATTTCCAAATTATAAACAATAAAAAAACACTTATGTAATTATCAGGAAAATTTTTCTTTTTATGTTTACTGTACCAAAGTTAAATTGTTACTGAAAACATGATTCTACCTGCTTCTTTATTGTGTTATTTTCTTTTCATAAAAAACTGACAATCTTCCCAACTCACGTCAAGAAGATTATTGCGCAGTAGTAATGTATTTTGTTTTTGTTAAATTCGAATTATCATCTTATTATCTTCCAGAAGTGACTTCAAAGCATACTTTTGGAAGATCAAATGACGATAGTAATGTATTTTGTTTTTGTGAATTTCGTACACACTTCTGACAATCATCTGGAAGTCACTAAGAAGTGACGTCTGGAAGATTGGCAACAAATTTATCTTCCAAATGTTTAAAGGGATACTATGTACAATTTCTTCTTTTCTTCAACTAATTTAATTTTCTTCACATAAAACTTATATTTTTCTGGTATTATGAGTAGCTTTACATATTTTGTTAAAAAATATATATATATTGTGTTACTTCTTAAAAATTCGTTAAAAATAGTAAACCTTTATCTACCAGACTAATTATTGATTCAAGTTATAATAAACAAAAATTTAATAAATTCACAATTAATAAAAATGCTTCTAAAAACTGCATTAATATTTTTAAAATATTATGGAACTTTGGAAATGCTGACTAAATTACACCAAGAAAATACATTGGCCTTTTGAATACTTTTTAAATTACAGAAATCCATCAATAACTTCAAGAGATATGAATATTTAAAATTACATACTTTTTGTATTTTGTTAACTTTTATACAAATTTTAAAGAAAATTCCAAAAACAAGAAAAAAATTTTTTATATGAACAATTGGGAATATGTTTTTATAAAAATTGGATTATGCGTCCCAAAATTTTTACACTTTTTTAATGTAAAGATTCCAAACTTTTCAATTATGTTAAACAATTAAACATTTTTAATAGCATATTTAAAGAAGAACACATTTAAAAAATGCTATGTGAAATTTAAAGGCAGTTTAAATCATTAAAATTCAGAGATTGCTATTCAAAGTTACATATTTTTGAAATTTTTTTGGTTTTTGAGAAAGTAAAAAAGCAAAATAAATTCGCGAGTTTTTGCAAATTTCACGAAACTGAAAACTGAAATTGATAAAAGGCTTAATGGAGTTTGTGGATGCAAATTATTATCGAAATTGAAAACCACCAAATAAAAAAATACCCTTTTTCGGGCGTTCTTTCATGGAATGGACGATATATTTTCTACTTTGGAACTAGTCTATAAGAACATATTTTGCAAATTTGAGTCCGAATATTTTTGAATCGAATAAGTATAAGAATAATTGTTGAACACGTTACAAAGTAATTAAAGAAGAATTCAGAAGTGCAACGTTTTGATAAATATATATAATTTTACTGTATGTTAAGGTCAAATTTGTATTGGTGAAAGAATGAGGTTTTTCAGATAATTGGGTCGTGTGACTAAATTCCTAGTGGTTTGTCACAACTTTTTGCAAAAACTTCAAAAAAATATTGTTCCATCTAATTTAATTAGAAATAGTGCCAAAACAATCAATTTTGTTTACAAATTCAAAAACTTCAAGTTTTGTTTAAAAATGTTTGACTAATGATGGATATAGTGAGTACGTTTAGCATTTCCCAAAATTGCACTTAATTAAAAAAAAATATGGAATATTTCACTATGTTTTATAAACATTTTAGAATTTTTATTTAAAAAGTTATAAGGCAAAAACGCATGAAAAGTAAAGACTAAAAATTAAACAAAAAGAAATAATATAGTACAGTAATCAAGATTTTTCTCAAACTTGCTTAGTTGAATTTATAAATGTAAAAATATTTAAATGATTTTACATTTGTTAAAGTTACAAGCTTCGACATCTTTTTCAGCTTTGACCCAATATAGCACCGTATGTGCTTCAGTTATACAGTCCAACTAAAAATATTCCGAAAGCCTAACTCTTTTGTCGGTTTCCCAAGTTTAATCGTAGTTTAAAAGATAAATTTTTTTACCATTTATTTGACAAATGGTTCATAATTTTCTCTTTGGACGAAACGTCTTTCTCTGATCTAGATTTTAACCAGAAAGTTATTGCTAAGGGAAAAATTTAAGTCATAATTTCAGTTGTCGATTATGCTAAAATCATTCAGCAGAAATTTTCATAGATTTATAAATAATAATTATAATAATAAAAATACTTACCACATCAATTAATTGTGATAATTTCAATTTTATGCAGACTTTAAGTACATCTGTTGTATTTACTACCGGTCTAACAAGTTTATTATAATTACTGAGCAGGTCGTCATATAGTCGTTTGGCATCAGGATTTCCGGCAACAGCTCCATGTACCATTAGAGCAGACAATAGCCATGCTCTAATAGTTTCACCGGTCGTTGGTTTCATTATGATAAATGCGCTTATGTTGATTTAAGATTTCGATATCGTTATACAATTAAAACTTTTGTTCTATTTTTATTACTCGGAATAATCATATTTAGACGGAACGATGATTTAATGTGCTTTATATAAGAATTTAAATTTTATGTGTAAATACATACATATGTATACGTCTATAGTGTACTATATACATACATACGTATGTATATAAGTATGTCAATATACATATCTGTATGCAACAAAGACATTTGCATACGTTTATCCTTATAAGTTATAAGCAGGGCAACCAAAAATAAGCAAAATCATATTGTTTGCATGCTTTTACATATTTTAAACTTAGAGCATAATTTTACATAAATTGCATTTTTATGCAGATTTCGCACAATTTTTTTATTTATTTTTTTTTTATTAGTCTCAAATTATTTTCGACATTTTGAAATTTTCTGATAGATTGCAAAGTGGTAATGCCCTTGCGGCATTAAATTCGTAACTGAATAATAACGATAAATAAAAGATAATATTTGATTTTAGAGACACACAGGAGCAAATCGGTACAGCAGTTTGAGAGTTTTCAAAAGTGGACTTGGCATCCGAACAAGATCCTACACAGCCTATGTAATTCTACAGTGCAAGCACTATTTGTGTGACAGATTTCATGTAAATAGCTTCATTGGTAACGTCCAAAATTTAAAAAATTAATGTAAATTTTTTAAAGTAGGCTAACAACCATTTCCGACACTAGTGTTATATGTTTGTAAAATTTAGTGGAAACCGGTACAGTACTTTAGACGTGATTGATACACGAACAAACATAAGTGTAGATATGTTTATTTTTATAAAATATATAACGATTAAACTATTTTAAAATTTACACACAATGGCAACTTTAAGACTCAAAAATAATTTTACAACTGATTTTAATCCACAAACTACAAACTAGTTTTTACAATACAACCCTGCAAACAATTTCTATTGCGGAAGACACTAAGAAAAGTCTTTCAGAAGTTGAAACTCATCGCCAAAACTATTGCCAAAGTATCATTAAAATCATCTTCCGTCGAGAAGAACTGTTCATCGTGGATATGTCTTCCAGACGACTCGAAGAAGACATTTCCAAAAGTGTTGTAAAAGAGTTTTCCAGAAGCGCCTAAAAAGATTCTTCTGTACGACACCCGGACGATGCTCGCAGAAGTGATGTCCTTGGCTCTTCTAGCAGATGATTTTGCTAGAAGAGATTTTTTTTTTTGCTATAGTAAGTAGAACTCTCTTAGATAATTAAGATAAACTACAATAAAGCTCTTTCATTTAAATTCAATTAAAGTGATGTTATAAACTGGAAACATCTAAATAAGTACGTTACAAACTAGGATACGTTACAACAAAATTGTTATTTTAAACTTATGTTTAATATTAACGAGAGAGAAACTATAGTCGGTCAAGACCAACAATATGATACCCTACACGATTGTGTATGAGCTAAAAATTAGACCTGTGGCCAATTGTAAATGTAAAATCAATTTTACAATTACAAAATAATGCATTGTACTAACATCTATGTGATTTTATGCCCTTTAGGCCGATTACCGAAAGTGGGTTTATATGGGAGCTATGGTAAATTATAGACCGATTCTCATAAATTTTGGCAATGTTGTTTCTAGTTATATAATACTTATTTGTGTCAAATATTAACTTGATATTATCATTCGTATGGGATTTATGCACGTTAAAGTGATTTTCGGAGAGGGGTTTATATAGGAGCTATGGTCAATTATAGACCGATCTTGATGAAATTTGGCACAAAGATTGATACTTATACAAAACTCTATACCGAATTTCATTGAAATATTGCTATATTTAAGGCATTTATGATTCTTTAACCCCTATTCCGGGAGGACATTTGTATAGGGTTAGGTGAAATAATAGACCGATCATAACCAATTTCAATAGGCTTCGTCTTTGTGTCAAAATAATTATTCGTGCCAAATTTCATCAAGATATCTTTAGAATTGCGACCTGTACTTTGTTCACAAGGTTTACATGGACAGACAGCCAGACGGACGGACGGACGGATATCGTTAAATCGACTCAGAAAGTGATTCTGAGTCGAACGGTATACTTTAAGGTGGGGGTCCGATAATTTTTTCTGTGCGTTACAAACATCAGCACAAACGCATAATACTCCAACCACCTATGGTGATGTAGGGTATAAAAACAAAGTTAAATGAAATTGAAAAAAGATTCGGCTGTGCCGAATCTTTGATACCCTTCACCATATTACCATATTACCATCTTACTATCTTATCGACATCATATTACCATATTACCGACAAATAATAAAATTTTCGCCTTAACGTATGCTTTCATATTTTCACATATTTAAATCTAAATTTTTTTCAAACTACGAAAATTTGAATATGAAAAAAAAAAAAAAACAATCATAGCAGGCTTTGCATTTAAAAAATAAACAACAACAATTCCATATTTATTTATTTTTTTATGTGTGTATATACAAACTGACTGCATATACAAAGAACAACAACAACACTGTTATTCATTATATTACTTCTGTTGCTAACTAAACTACTTCTCTTATAGGCAAAAACGTCACTAATAGTCATTACAATGCTTAATATACATGTTTGTGTATGTATTTATGTATATTCTTAACAGATATGTTTTAGTTTTAAAAAATAAACAACAACAATTGCATATCTATTTATTTTTGTACAGACTGCATATACAAAGAACAACAACAACACTGTTATTCATTATATGACTGCTGTTTCTAACTAAACTGCTTGTCTATACAAAAAACAAAAAACGTCACTAATAGTCATTACAATGCTTAATATAAATGTTTGTGTGTGTATTTATATTCTTAACAGATTTGTTTTTGGGCCATAACTCTGTTGATTATGAACGAAATTGGTTTATTAAAAAAAACGAAATTTTATAAAAACATTTATGACTGATCTATATAAAAAAAATAAAAATCTGTAGCTTGAACAAGGGCTTCAAAAACAAAAAATTCGTTTTCCCCGATATCTCAGTTATTACTTAACCGATTTATTTAATTTTTTCAGAACAAAAATTCAGAAAATAATTTCCGAGCCACCTAAAAATTCAAAGTCCCTGGTATATACAGAGGCTTCAGAAACTGAAAAACCGGTTCCAAAAACCGGTTTTTAAAGCATATCTCCGCCATTTATAAACCGATCCTGCTGATTCAAAAAACCGAAATTTTAAAAAAATATTTGTGACCGATCTGTATAAAAATAAAAATCTATAGCTTAAACCAGGGCTTCAAAAAATAAAAAATGCGTTTTGTCCGATATCTCAGTTATTATTGAACCGATTTATTTCATTTTTTCAGAACAAACATTTAGAAAAAAATGTCCGAGACTTCTTTGTAAAAACGAAGTCCCTAGTATATACAGAGGCTTCAGAAACTGGAAAACCGGTTCTAAAAACCGGTTTTTTTAACATATCTCCGCATTGTATGAACCGATCTTGCTGAATTCCAATAGCAAAATTCTCGAAGGCATTTCCGATCGTTTGATATATATATTTTATATGTCAGTTATCGTTGGGCTTCATAAACGCCATTTCAACCGACACACGGACGGACGGACGGACGGACATGGTCCTATCGTCATCATTTCTTACAAGGATCCCGAAAATGTAAACTTTTTTGCTCTCCGACGAAAATTGTGAGAATTACAAACGGAATGACAAACTTATACATACCCTTTACACCTTTGGTGAAGGGTATAAAAAGTCAATTTACTGAGTGAAATATTGGTAATCTGTACACCATAAAGTATTTATCGATTAAAAGATAGAAAATTAGAATTAAACAGTGTCCCATTCTAAAAATGAAATAGAAATAAATCTTCAGTTTCCGAATGGCTGGTCCGATTTTAATGAAATTTCACATAGAGATAGTAGATGTGTAGGCGAGTTTAAGCATGATCTTAGATCATATAGACCTATCGTAGGCGGGTCCACAGGGTCCCAAAGATGGACACTCGGGTAATAACATTTTTCAAAACGATCCTGATTCGTTATATCTGAAGTCGATTTTTTATTTTTTAATGTTCTTTAGTGAAGTTTTTTTGTATAGCGGGTCCAAATTAAAAAAGAAAGTCGCTTTACACTTAAGTAGATTTTTTGATGCTTAATTTTAAATGTTATTCACATTTTCAGATTTGCCGACCGAAATCTCGAAATTCCCAAATAACTTTCAAAAATTTCCCAAAATGTTGGGGAGCAAACATTTCTTTTACAAAACAATTAAAAACATATTAGAATAAGTAAAGAATATTAAAATTTTCTGATTTAAGCTTTGGGATTGGAAAAATTAAGGCGAAAATTTTAAATTTGTTGAAAAAATAGGTAAAATTTGGGAAACCCTGGTTCTCGCAGAAATACATTTTTAAACATTGTTTTTCCTTCAGAATAGTTTGTATTTTGTTATATTTAAGACAAATATAAATACTGTATGTGTTACTTAAGAAAATTTTTATATAATAGAAGAAAGGAAAAAAGATTTTTTTTTGGTCAAAGTTCAAATTAAAATGCTTGTTACTTTTGACTCTGAAAATATTTTTTTAATTCTTACTTTACACTATTTCGTTATTTGTAGATAATAAAATAAAAAAAATCGGGTGAAAGTTGGATCCACTATAACGAAGGTACGTTTTATAAAGATAGAAAGGTTATCATATCTTTTTGGAAGTAAAAATAATGGCGTATTTCGTTTTTTTAAATTCCCACTCCTTCCCCTGCATATCTGCGGCTAAAAACGCACATTTTGAGCTCCATTTTGATTTATAAAAAAATTTCTTTTATACATCAATTCTACATAAAATTTTAGTAAGACTGAGCACTATTCAACCTGCTTAAAAATTTACTTTTTTCAAAAAAGTTTTAAAAATATATTTATATATCGACCATTCCATGAAAGAACGGCTGAAAAAGGGTATTTTTTTACTTGATGGCTTTCAATTTCAATAAAACTTTTTATACATAAACTCCATTAAGCCTTTTATTAATTTCAGTTTTCAGTTTCGCGAAATTGCAAAAACTCGCGATTTTATTTCGCTTTTTTACTTTCTCAAAAACCGAAAAAAATTCAAAAGTATCTAACTTTGAATAGCAATATCTCTGAGAAGGCTTTGTGAATTTTAATGATTTAAACTGTCTTTGAATTTCACATAAGACGGCTTTACCGCGAATATTTAAAAAATAAGAAAGACTTTTAAAAATGTATTTTAATACAATTGCATTTTTCAAATGCATTTTTCTTTAAATATGCTATTAAAAATTTTTATTTTTTAACATAATTGAAAAGTTTGAATTCCTTACACTAAAATAAAAGTGTAAAATTTTTGGGACGCGAGTTATTGATTATTTCTGTAATTTATTAGTTATTGATGGATTTCTGTAATTTAAAAAGTATTTAAAAGGCCATTGCATATTTTTTGTATAATTTATTCAGCATTTCGAAAACCACCGCTTCGATCCATAATATTTTAAAAATATAAATGCAGTTTTTAGATGCATTTTTGTTAGTTGCGAATTCATTAAATTTTAATTTTTCAAAAGTGCATTTAAAAATGCTTTGTTTATTATAACTTAAAACAATAAACAATAATTTTTAAAAAATAACACAATACATTTTTTTAACAAAATACGTAAAACTACTCATAATACCAGAAAAATATAATTTTTATATGAAAAAATTTAAATTAGTTAAAGAAAAGGGGAAATTATGCACAGTAAATATGTGCGTCCCAAAAATTTTAGATTTTTATTTTAATGTAAAGTTTCCATGCTTTCCAAATACGTAAAAAAATTAAAAAAATTTATAGCATATTTAAAGAAAAATGCATTTAAAAAATGCAATTGCATTAAAATGCATTTTTAAAAAGTATTTTTTATTTGTAAAATGTTCATGTTAAAGCTGATATAATTACAATTCAAACGCCGTTTAAATCATAAATTTCCGCAAAGCCTTCCAGAAAATTTGTATTTAAAGTTATACACTTTCGAGATTTTTTAGGTTTTTTCGAAAGTGAAAAAGCGAAATAAAATCGCGAATTTTCTGAATTTAGCGAATCTGAAAACGGAATTATTTATAGACACCCATAGACTTTATACGTGTAAAATTTTATAAAAATCGGAGAACATTCGGTATATTTTTGGGCGTTCTTTCATGGAATGGACGATATATATTTAGGGTGGCCCCCATTACAAAAAGTATCCAGATTTTTGTTCTCACCCCCTGGAAACGTTTGAATAGTCCAAAAACTAAGATATGCCAAGATTTGAACTGATTGAACAAAATTTAGAGGTGGCTCAAAGCGATCAAATTCTTAAAAATGATGACTTTTGAAAAGTTATTTCCTTTCAGCGATCATAGATAATTAATTTTAAGTGCAATTTTCTGGGTTTATATCTTGTTGAATATCAGTAAGATTGGATAACTAATAACATAATAGTTATTAAAATAAAATTAACGTAAAATACGTAATTTTCAGGCAAATAGACCCCAGAATTTGAAGGAGACAAACGAAACTCGGCACGTAGTTCCCTATGGTCGTTTTTCATATCCTGCAAATAATTTTATTATCCAAAATTGTTGTAATAGCAAAATATATGAAAAACGAGATTTTTGTGAATTTTGATCGTGAATATCTTACGCTGATCACAAGTGATTACCGTAAGATAAAATTTTGACATGACGTATAAGATCCCAAAACGAATCTATGTGCCGAGTTTCGTTTCTCTCCCTAAAGTTTTGGATGAAATCTTATTTTACTGGGGTGTATTTGGTCGAGAATTACGCGTTTTACGTAAATTGATTTTAATAACTATGAAATTATTAGTTATTCAATTTTATTCATTTTGGAAAGGCAATAAACTGAAGAACTCAAAAAGATGAAAACGAGGAAAACGAGGAAAATTTAAGTTCAAATGAATTACTCATGGATGAACAAAATAAAAAACTAAAATTTTTAATACTTCAAACGCTTTGAGCCACCTCTAAGTTTATTCCAATCAATCTAAAACTTTTTATTTTATGGTTTTTGGGATATTCAATATATATACAGTGGACGTCCAATAGTACGAACGCTCTTTATTACGAATTTCCAATAATACGAATGGCAAAATTTTTGCATTGACTACTCTATAGTATGAATAGATAGGAATTTTTTCTATTCGATAGTGCGAATGGTGGTTTGTTATAAGAATTTTTGTTTTATTTACGTATAATGAAGTTTTTATCCACGTTTAGCGAAGTTATTGTGAAGTTGTTTTATTTTTAAAAAAGTGTTTTGTGTTTTTAACTGTCAAAATGTTGCAAGTAAAACGATGTAAAAAAAAGACAATTTCTTTGCAAGGTAAATTAAAAATTATAGCAGAGCACGAAAATAAAACATCGTTGTTTGAAATTTCAAATAAATATGGATTATCCAAATCCACAATATGTACAATCATTAAACAAAAAACGCAACTGCTGGATAATTCCATGAGTTTGTTAAAAAATCGGTATAGACTTACAAGTGGTGAATTTTAAAAAATGGAGGATGCACTTTGCGAGTGGTTTTTAGCACAAAGAAAATTCCATATCACAGTCGGTGTAGAACAATTAAAATGCAAAGCTGTGGAGCTGCACAAAAAATTTTAAAATGGTCAGTTTTGTGCCAGTGATGGTTGGCTAACAAAATTTAAAAAGCGTTATGGAATACGATTGTTAAAAGAGTCTGTTGAGAAATTATCTTCTTCTAAAGAACTTGTTGCGCCATTCGTTAATAAGTTAGCGTCTACCATTATGGAGCATGGGCTATCAAACGAGGCAATTTTTAATGCGGATGAATCCGATCTCTACTGGAAAATATTGCCAAACAAAACATATGTTCACAGTGGACCAGGTAGAAAATTGTCAAAGGAGAAATTAACATTTTTAATGTGTGCTAATGCTGCAGGAACTAAGAAAATTAAACTTTTTGTATAGGAGAAGCTCAAAAACCGAGATCTTTTCTGAACAAAATTCTTCCTGTTGAGTACGGAAACTCTAAATCTGCTTGGATGAATGCAGCTCTGTTCAAAAAATGTTTTTTTGATAAATTTATTCCAGAAGTAAGTTTTAGTAAATTATTTTAATGTTATTAATGATTTAAAAAAATTCTAAATATATTTACAGGTAGAGACATTTTTAAAAGAAAAAACTGCCAATTAAGGCTCATGATACTAAAGATGGACAGATTTGGGTAATGTATATGCCCCCCAATGTAACTCCACTAATACAGCCCATGGACCAGAATGCAATTAGGCTCTTAAAACTGCATTACCGTAACAGTTTACTGTCAAAAATTTTATATTCCAACGAAAATTTAGAAACGTCCCTCAAACAAACCACTTTATTTGAAGCCGTTTCATTGGTTGCCTTAGCCTGGGAAAAAGTATCCAGTGATTCTATAAAGAAATGTTGGAAGAAAATTTTGGGCAATGACAATTTTGAGGACGTGGATGATATTCCACTATCAGTAGTGCGTGACAGTGAGGAGATAAGAGCAATTTCTAAAATGCACAATTTACTACATGCAAATTTTCCAAATTCACAATTTGATTTTCTTCATTTATTTGAATGGAATCTTGATGATCCAAGTGAAGAAATTGAATTGGACGATGATGTCTATGAGGATAATATTTTATTAATTCCTGACAATAACTCTACAAAAGTAAAACATGCGGATGCAATAAACTGTTTTGACACATGTATTAAATAGGCTGTTGAGAACAACATTGAAACCTCGAAAATACTATTATTGATATATATATATATATATATATATATATATATATATATATATATATATATATATATATATATATATATATATATATATATATATATATATATATATATATATATATATATATATATATATATATATATATATTATATATATTATATATATATATATATATACAGCTGTGTATATATTTTTGATATATTTCCCAAATTTAATAAAAAAAATATATAAATCTTAAAATTAAACATCGTAATTCAGATAAAATACTCAAAAAGATTGAATGCAGAAGAAATTAGCTGTGCAAAATAATAGTAGCATCGATTAAAAATACATGTAAAAAATAAAACTGCCTGATTAAGTTTTTCTTATTTTGGCATATTTTGTTTATACACATTAATATTTTGTGGAATAACCCTTATTAGTACTTTGAGCGGCGCAGCGGCGGGCACTGAGTCCACTAATAACCCCTGATCTTCTCAATGGAAATATTTTTCCAAGCTGACTGCACTGGCATCCACAATTCCTGCAAATTTCCCGATTTCTTTTTAAAAAGAGCTTCTTTGACATCTCTCCAAAGATCTTCAATGAAGATCAGAAATGGAGACTAAGTCGATCACTCCAAAACATTACTTTTATTTTCCGAAAACAAGTTTTTTTTTGACAATTTACTCGTTTCTTAGGAAAATTTTCCTGCTAAAACACCCATTTGAGTGTCATATTCTTTTCTGAATAAGACAACATGACTGTTCTTACTATTTCCATTGGGGCATCCATGTTACCTCTTATCCTAACTATGGACCTTGATATGAAGAACATTCCCAAATGTTTATTTTCCCAACATAGTTCTTGAGGGACTTGAATATAATTTGTATCATATTATTTGTTATTTGGTCACGTCACATATTTTCTTGTCCCATGCGTCCCATATGCACCAAAAAGAACTACTTTGGACGTATTTGTGCAGAGAATGTGCGCCATTTCGTTTGCGGCCAGTCGGAGTAAAGTATGACGCAATAAGCGCGATTGTCTGTAGTTTAGTAATGGGACTTTCCTTTGGAATCTTGCTTACAGATTTTGTTTTTGGAGATGTCAAAAAGTAGTTTACGCATCAACTTTTAGCTCTAAGTCCCCTATTGCCTTAGTGGACGTCACAAATGTGTTTGGTTTAACCATTCGCTTTTTACGCATAAAGTCACTTAGACGACTTTTTTACATGCGAGTTCGTGTTTATTGGTTTGGAATATATTTTTTTAAGTTTTCAATAACTGCGGGAGAACATTCCACAAAATTTTTGGAGAAATTTGTATGTTTTACCTTCAGAAAGTATTTTTACTAGTAAGGTATCGGTGCTAGGAATACAGTGCTTGCCGCCACCAATTTTAAAGTTTTTTAAAAGCAAAATTTCACTGTATGTACAGTACACGGCTATATAATTTACTTAAAAACCAAAAGGATCCAAAATAATAAAACAATAATAATATTTACCAATGTTTATCATTTTGCTACTATTATTTTGCACAGCCAAAAACCAAGTGGCTTAAGTAAAATAACGGTAACTTCCGAAAATGCATAGAAAAATAAAAATAAATTTTTTTATAATTATTGTCCCTGGTTAAGACTTTCATATAAACAAATTGTTTTTGAATCCTTTGTCTAGTAATGGAGCAGCAACAGAAACTGCAAAGTGCTACTATTTTTTTGGACACGGCTGTATATATAAAGATTATTTTTTTAGTTTTTTGTTTTACTTAAAAGTTGTTTAAATGCTGTTTATGAAGCTTCCCAATAAAATAGATACATCGTCTAAGCTCAAATAATCCTTTTTCAGTGTGGACAAAAAAATAGAGCCAGTAGTAATTTTGTTAAACTATTTATACCCATCCTCAAAAAGATGGGGGTATATTGATTTTGTCATTCCGTGTGTAACATATTGAAGGAATCATTTAAGACCCCACAAAGTATATATTTTCTGAGTCCTGGTTAGATTATGAGTCGATCTAGCTATGTTCGTCAGTCTGTCCGTCTATCCGTCGTCTGTCTGTTGAAAGCAGGATAGGGCTCGAACGGAACAACGTAGGGGAACGATATTTGGCAGAAATATTTATCTTATATAAGGTTTGTTTGGTATTGGACAAAATCGGTTAATAAGTAAAAAAGTTATGGTCTTAAAACTAGAAACACAGGGTGTCCATTTCAAA
This sequence comes from Protophormia terraenovae, assembly GCA_951394005.1. Lineage (NCBI taxonomy): Eukaryota > Metazoa > Arthropoda > Insecta > Diptera > Calliphoridae > Protophormia > Protophormia terraenovae. The sequence continues at coordinate 72,376,333 of OX596073.1, read as the reverse complement.
CTTTTCTGCTGATATCTCTTAAACAAAAGCATGTACGACAACGAAATTTTGTATAAATAGTTTGAGGGTCGATATAAATTTGGAAACCAGAAATCGGCGTGGTCCGGCCACTTTACCGCCCACCTCCCATATGAAACTTCAGCGAAATTGTGTTCAAATAGTTCAAGGATATAACGTAAAATTTGAAAAAGTTGATGGTGGATACATAGATTCGGCCGAGCCGAAAATTTTTTGGAAACATTTTTATGAAAATTTACTTTTTTTAAATCTCGATAACGATATTTAAAATAAAAAACTGAAAAAGATGAGAATCATCGATGATCTTCAATTCCGAGAACTATTCGTATCGGAAAGGATCTATAGATTTGGCACTTTACAAAAAAATAGGTAAAATCGAAGGTTCCAAAAAGGTAAGTATCGAAATCGATCATTATAGTTAAATAATTTTATTTTCAATTCAATAATAAAATAAAACATATTCGAAATGATTTGGCATTAAAAGTTTTAATGTCTTGCATAAAATTTTGTCGAAAACTCAAAAAAAATCAAATAAATGTACTTGACCCTATTTTTTTTTTGTAAATATCAAAGGATCAAAATATTTTCCAGCATTTTCTATTAAAATTCAGAAAAAAACTTAAAAAATGAGGGATATTTTTGTAAAATCGGTTTTTTAAACCGGTTTTAAATTTTCTGAAACCCCTTTATAAGGTAGGGACTTCGTTTTTTAGAGAAAATTATTTTTTATCGATATCCAAGTTAAAAATAAGCTACGGACTTGGTATATAGATCGATCAAAAAAACTTTCTTGAATTTAGATTTTATAAACAACCAAGTAATTGGCAAATCTTTTTTACTTATTTAATGTCTGCTTCTCTTATAGTTGTTGTTTTCATGAGAACTGAAAAAATAAAATAAAACAACAATTAACTAAGCAAAGAGAACGTAAAAGTTTACTCTTCCCTTCTCTTCTATAAACTCAAAATTGCGGCAAGAAAAATTGCAGTGGGTGAACTAGGACTAAGGCGTATTAGGTATTTTCAACTTTTTAAGCTAGAGACTTCGTGTTTTCATAGAAAAATAGGAAATTTTTTTAAGAATTTTTGTGTTGAAAAAATGGGATAACTCGATTCAGTAAAAGCTATGGATCTTGTCCTTGCACAGATCTATCACAAATATTTTTTTCGAATTTAATTTTTTTTAAATCATTGAAATCGGTACATAAATTTTCCACCATACCCCTTTTTTTAAATTTAATATTGTCTAACATGTATGTATAAACGATTATATCTTTCTTAAAGATATGCGAATTTTTATAAAATTTCAAAGTATTATTTTAAAACTTGATTATGTTTCAAATTTATATGAAAATGTAAATTATATAAAGTTTTTATTGTTTACCTATTTAAAGTATAAGTAAATGTAGGTACATATTTGTAATTGAATCCAATATATTTTTTATTTATTTTACATTTACACCCTTGACATATAAAATTTTTAATCGCTTGTCAAATTTTTGTTTCTCGTCCGATTCCAAATATTTGTATATCAAAATGTTCTATGTACACTAATTTGAGTTCCAATAGCTCCGCACCTGAAGGGTATGTGGGGCCCCTTCCAAACTTAACATTTTACACTCCTATGCTTCGTCTATATCAAATTTCACGCAAATCCAACCAGCCGATTAGAAGTTACAGATTTATTTCCAAAAATTTCGGATTCTGCCCCACTGTGCACTATAGCTGGTTTACACATGGAATAGGGAATTTGGACGTTTAAATGTTAATTTGTGATGTTATATTTTAAACTATGATATCAATATTTAATATTGTTTCTTTGAAAAAAAAAATAAGGAAATAATATTAAAAGAACCCTAAATAGAGAACTATTATAGTGTTTTTCAGTTCCTCAATGGGCAAATCCATGAAAAACATTTTAAGATTTTTTTGTACACTTTTAATAAAGTAATCTTTTGTTTAAATTTAGAACATCGACGACTTTTTTCATCTACCCTAATATATATACTATACACACAAAATATAAAATAAGCAATAATGGGTACGATTTTCAAATGTTATTATTAAATAGATTTTTTAATTACATCCTTGTAAGTAAATGCTATAAACATTAAGAGTAAGAAAATAAAATATGTAACAATTACAATGTCCTTCATAGAAGAGGTTAAGTAAGTTCAATTCGGAAACACGAATTTATGTACTTTGTATGTAAGTATGTATTTATGCCTGTGTATGTACTTATCTGTGCTTTGATTATTTTTTACTTTATTTTCTGCTAAGAGATTTTTGATATACTTATATACGTACATACATACTCATATAAAATGACTGATATAAATATTCGAATATTAAAATAATTCTTTTAAATACTTTTTATAATTTGGTATATTTCATTGTACAACAAATTAATGCATATATATACATATGTATGTATTTTTATACCCTATATGTATGTATACATATTCACACATACAAACGAAGATTAACATATAAATATGTACATATATATTTATGCATGCATTTATAACCTGGCTTCACATGTATACATATGTAAGTATGTATGTATGTATGTATATTTATTTTAGTTTTTCCTATTTATGTATATATTATATGAATTGAATAATCAAATTTGCACTGAAAGGGCGTATCTTTTCAGTATTTAGTATGATTGATGTAGAATTAACATTATTATTTATAGATGTTTTATATTTCCATTTTTTTTAATAACTTATCAAGTATTTGTTATTATTTATAATCATAACTATTTCTTTCTAATATTTTTTTTTTTTTTTCAGATTTTTGTTTTGTTTTATAGATATTTTTTAAACGGGCTGAATCAATTAATTTTATTTGCGTTTTTATAAAAAAAAAAAATATGAATATTTCTCAAACATATATCTCTATTATTTTGTTTAAATTATATAATTTGCACAATTTATTTAATTTTCACATATTTTTACATATACATTGATGCATACACATAAATACATATATATTTTTTTAATCACTTTTATATAACAGTATATGAATAGGTAAAGAAAAAAATCATATTGGCTGTAGACGTAAAAATTGGTTATCCGTTTAACTACCAAACAAATCAAAATTTCTCAAGAAACTGGATGGTTGATGCTTTAAAAGTCTAAGCACTCGTCTCGTTAGTTAAGGATGCAATATGTGTATGTTTGTGTAAGCATCCTTCCAGTCAGTCGCACTCAGAGTACATACTAGTCTACTCGACACTTTCCAATGTACACTATTGGAATTTAAGAGAGTGTCATGAATGAAAATTTTGATAAGAAAAGTTTTGTAACAATAAACATTTACAAATACACACACATTTAAACAATATACATATTTCTACTACCGTAAACGTACTAACTTTAACAACCCCATTCCACCCCCATTATCATTACATACATATGTATGTGTGTATACAGTATACACATATAAGTATAGACAGAATACACCACATCCCCGCAAAGATTTTGAGTCGTTGTTTAAAATATATTTTTTTAATTTTTTAATTAATATTCTACTATTTTCGAGAAATATTTACGCTTAAATGATTAAAATACAATAGAAATGAAATTTGTTTTTTTAAATTTCGAATACTCTTCGTACTATTATTCGGAACTCACTAAGTGGTAGCAATAGTATCTTCCAAATGTTTGAAGGGATACGATAAATATTTGTATATATATATATATACATATGTATATACAAACACACGCATGTACTTATATTTAAGTATATGCATAACACGTGTATATACAACAAATGAAAAATGTTAGAACAGCTGACTTATCATTATCTTATTTTGTATGCGCGTAAGAATTCGTTGTAAATAAATAGACCTGAAATCAAAAAAAAAATACTAAGGTGAAAAAGTTCTCGAAACAAAAATATTTATAAAAGGTATTATACATTTTGGTTTTTTTGGTGTTGTCATTGGAGGTGGCTAATTAGCACCTTGGGACAGGTCATAGGACTGGTCTAAGAGGAGATGTTCAGTTTCGATTAATATTAGGGAACGTATCCGGGATATTTATTATGTCCCGAAAATTCATCCGGGATTCACGGAAATTTTAAAACCACATTAATGGAAAAAATGTCAAAACTAAAAACCAGCAAGTGAAAAATATAACTGATTTAATAAATCGTTATAAATTTGTCAGTAGTATAGACAACATGCGGAAATTGTCACATAGAAATTTGACAAAACAGAAAGTTAAGAGGAAAAGTAAGTAGAAAGTCTCACAAAACGTTAATTACACTGGCCAACAAAAAAAAAAAAACTTTTTTCGTGCTCCTTCAAAAAAAAAAAAAAGTATATATATATATATATATATATATATATATATATATATATATATATATATATATATGTATATATATATATATATATATATATATATATATATGTGGACTAGATGGAATTCCGCATGCTAAACTTGAATCTGCTTTCAGTTTTCTCCCATCAGGTCGAGATTTTTTTTATGGGCCCTAAATAAGCGCATTACTCGAGTATATTTCACTATAAGTCGAGAACTGTATGCACGATTTATATAAATAATACACCAAAATATGTGGAAAAAATTGGCTTTAAGTCGCTTTACTAGCAAATTTGTATCCGCTCAAAAGTTTTGAAGATATTTCGAAATAAGTGTACGAAAAAATTGTTTTCATGTTAAATTCAAGATTTCTTTTTTTTACTAAAACTTCTTTTTAAAAGTGAAAGCATTAAAAATATTTCAGTTTATCATCTTTATTTCAAAGCTGGCAAAACAACGAGTAAATAAAGCTACGTATCATAAAAATTGATTCACAAATCTTGATTGGATTCACAGTTAAGTTAGGATACCCATGCATAATTACAGATAAGTAGAAGTACACTAGTTTTTTTTTTTTATTTATTTATTTTTTTTTTTTTCTTAAATAAAAAAAAAGCAAAAAAATGGTAGATTAAATGGAATTTAATGTGTTAAATTAGAATCAGCTTTTACTTTTTTTCTATCACGTATTGATTTTTTTATGGGCATGACTACTATGACCCCGTCTTTAGGCAGTCACACTTGTATAACTCGAGAACGGTTTGTCCAATTAAGATAAATTAAACTCCAGTAGATAGTGATCTAAATTGTCTTTGAGCTGAATTAACATAATTCTTTTATCTAGTTAATATTTCCATAGTTATTTTGTAATTAGTAGCAAAAAATTTTGAAAAATCGTGAACATTTTGATCCATAACTCTGAAATTCTTGAGCGAATAAAAAATATTGTTTACGCACCTTGAAGATTTTCGTATGCATTATTTAATGTATCATTCATCAAAATCGTGTAAACGGTTCTTGAGTTATTGTCTAAATTTGACAAACCTTTCTCGAATTTTATAGTGTGACCGCTGAATAATGTGATGATATTATTCATGCACCTAAAAAAATCAGTATTTTTTTTTTGCCCACCACTGTATTTCTACGCATGGGTATTTTTACTTAACTGTGAATAAAATCACGATTTGTGCATCAATTTTGAAGATACATACCTTATTTGGTTCGCATCAGCTTTAAAGTAAAAATGAATTTCATAGTGTGACCGCTGAATAATGTGATGATATTATTCATGCACCTAAAAAAATCAGTATTTTTTTTGCCCACCACTGTATTTCTACATTTTTACTTAACTGTGAATAAAATCACGATTTGTGCATCAATTTTGAAGATACATACCTTATTTGGTTCGCAGCAGCTTTAAAGTAAAAATGATAAACCGTGACATTTTTGATGTTTTCATTTATTAAAATCAATTTTAGTAACAAAAAAATCTAAAATTTTGCACGAAAACGATTTTTTTTGGTCACTTATATTAGACGAAATATTAGACACGACTATAAAAAAAATCCAGACCTGATGGAAAAAAAAAACTGAAAGAAGATTCGTGTTTAGCACATCAAAATATATCAAGTCCAACTATTCTATGGGGGAGGATTTTTTTGTCTACCAATGTTATTCATATAATTTTCAAATGTTAACCTACAAAAAATATACTCTCTATCGTATGAGAAAGTCTCATCGGATTTATAATATTACAAATGGAAATTGTTGGGAAATTTATTAAAAAAATATATTGAAGTTAAGCATAGTTTAATCAAACATAAAATTACATCTTGGCCAAATTTCAATTTCCTTACAATTGGTACAAGTTACACAGCCATTTCTGTTGATAATCCTAAAATAGATCTATTTTTTTTTTTTTCTTACACAAAATATATCTAAATTTTTTTCTTATACCCAATTTACACTTACACTTGAAATCTCGTTTGAACGAGATTTTGGAAAACAAAATCTACCCTTTTACATATTTACGACAGTTTTGTAGATTTTGTTTAACAACTGCTTTTTATAGAAATTAAAAAATTCACTAAACACTTTTAAATGAGCTTCATGTTCCACAAAACTTTTTCTAATTAAATTTTTAATTTGTTTATGAAAATTTTCATACAAAATTTTATTTAATTATCAATTTTAAAAATATTTGTTCACACATATGTTATTTGTATACATTAAATTTTTTATATTTTTTAAACATAGCTAGGATAAACACGTAATTTTAATAAGAATGAAATTAAAATGAAATTGAAAACCCTTCACCATATTACCATATTACCATCTTATCGACATCATATTACCATATTACCGACAAATAATAAAGTTTTCGCCTTAACGTATGCTTTCATATTTTCACATATATAAATCTAAATTTTTTTCAAACTACGAAAATTTGAATATGAAAAAAAAAAAAACAATCATAGCAGGCTTTGCTTTTAAAAAATAAACAACAACAATTCCATATTTATTTATTTTTTTATGTGTGTATATACAAACTGACTGCATATACAAAGAACAACAACAACACTGTTATTCATTATATTACTTCTGTTGCTAACTAAACTACTTGTCTTATAGGCAAAAACGTCTCTAATAGTCATTACAATGCTTAATATACATGTTTGTGTATGTATTTATGTATATTCTTAACAGATATGTTTTAGTTTTAAAAAATAAACAACAACAATTCCATATCTATTTATTTTTGTACAGACTGCATATACAAAGAACAACAACAACAACACTGTTATTCATTATATGACTGCTGTTTCTAACTAAACTACTTGTCTATACAAAAAACAAAAAACGTCACTAATAGTCATTACAATGTTTAATATACATGTTTGTGTGTGTATTTATATTCTTAACAGATTTGTTTTTGGGCCATAACTCTGTTGATTATGAACGAATTTGGTTTATTAAAAAAAACGAAATTTTATAAAAACATTTATGACTGATCTATATAAAAATAAAAATCTGTAGCTTGAACAAGGGCTTCAAAAATAAAAAATTCGTTTTCCACGATATCTCAGTTATTACTGAACCGATTTATTTCATTTTTTCAGAACAAAAATTCAGAAAATAATTTCCGAGCCCCTTTTAAAAATTCGAAGTCCCTGGTATATACAGAAGCTTCAGAAACTGAAAAACCAGTTCCAAAAACCGGTTTTTAAAGCATATCTCCGCCATTTATAAACCGATCCTGCTGATTCAAAAAACCAAAATTAAATAAATTTAATAAAAATCTATAGCTTAAACCAGGGCTTCAAAAAATAAAAAATGCGTTTTGTCCGATATCTCAGTTATTATTGAACCGATTTATTTCATTTTTTCAGAACAAAAATTTAGAAAAAAATGTCCGAGACTTCTTTGTAAAAACGAAGTCCCTAGTATATACAGAGGCTTCAGAAACTGGAAAACCGGTTCTAAAAACCGGTTTTTTTTAACATATCTCCGCATTGTATGAACCGATCTTGCTGAATTCCAATAGCAAAATTCTCGAAAGCATTTCCGATCGTTTGATATATATATATTATATATGTCAGTTATCGGTGGGCTTCATAAACGCCATTTCAACCGACACACGGACGGAGGGACGGACATGGTCCTATCGTCATCATTTCTTACAAGGATCCCGAAAATGTAAACTTTTTTGCTCTCCGACGAAAATTGTGAGAATTACAAACGGAATGACAAACTTATATATACCCTTTACACCTTTGGTGAAGGGTATAAAAATAAACAACAACAATTCCATATCTATTTATTTTTGTACAGACTGCATATACAAAGAACAACAACAACAACACTGTTATTCATTATATGACTGCTGTTTCTAACTAAACTACTTGTCTATACAAAAAACAAAAAACGTCACTAATAGTCATTACAATGCTTAATATACATGTTTGTGTGTGTATTTATATTCTTAACATATTTATTTTTGGGCCATAACTCTGTTGATTATGAACGAATTTGGTTTATTAGAAAAAACGAAATTTTATAAAAACATTTATGACTGATCTATATAAAAATAAAAATCTGTAGCTTGAACAAGGGCTTCAAAAATAAAAAATTCGTTTTCCCCGATATCTCAGTTATTACTGAACCGATAGATATGGAATTGTTGTTGTTTATTTTTTAAAACTAAAACATATCTGTTAAGAATATACATAAATACATACACAAACATGTATATTAAGAATTGTAATGACTATTAGTGACGTTTTTGCCTATAAGACAATTAGTTTAGTTAAGGGGGTTTTACACTATACTACTTGGTATTAATACCAGAGTTTCATTTTCTATAATACATATCAAAAAATGTATTAAAGAAAGTATTATCAAATGTCATATTTTTTATTTTCTTTATTAAAATATTTTTTAAAAAATTAAAACTAAAAATGAAACAGAATAAATCATAAATCAAACTGCGAACAAAAAAGTGTGTGGATATTTGATTTAAGAGATGCAATTACGTTCCAAACATTTCAAGATTTCAACATACAAGGTATTGAAGATATTTAGACTATAATGCATTTGAAAATATTTTGGGTATTTATACAAAGTATTACAGTGTAAAACCCCCTTTAGCAACAGAAGTAATATAATGAATAACAGTGTTGTTGTTGTTCTTTGTATATGCAGTCAGTTTGTATATACACACATAAAAAAATAAATAAATATGGAATTGTTGTTGTTTATTTTTTAAAAGCAAAGCCTGCTATGATTCTTTTTTTTTTTTTTTTCATATTCAAATTTTCGTAGTTTGAAAAATATTTAGATTTATATATGTGAAAATATGAAAGCATACGTTAAGGCGAAAATTTTATTATTTGTCGGTAATATGGTAATATGATGTCGATAAGATAGTAAGATGGTAATATGGTGAAGGGTATCAAAGATTCGGCACAGCCGAATCTTTTTTCAATTTCATTTTTTATTAAAATATACTATTTACCAAACATGATATTTGAAATTTCTAAAATATTTCAATAAAATAATTTTTTGAATTTAAGTAGAAATTCAAAAAAACTTTTTTTGGATTCTATAAAATCAATTATGAAAATTTTATTTATTTGAAAATCAGTACTATATTTATTTTTTGCAATTATTCAAATACGTATGTCATATGCAATATGATATTTATATCATTGGACATTAAATAATATACAATTAACATTAATGGATATTTTAAACACATACATATGTATATTCGATATAATTCTTATTTTATTTAGGATTCCTTCAAAATGTAATTTATTTTCGTTCATACTAATTTTCGCAATTTCACAGAGACTTTCATTATAACTTTCGCGTTTAAGGAAAAATGAACCTAAAATAAATAATATTATTAAACTTCAAAAAGTTATAATTTCATCATATATGTATCTTACAATTAATTAAAGCCTATTTTTTAGGAACTTGTTATCGGGTTTTATGCTTCCTTATGTTAAGTGTCCCAAAATGGATTTCAATATTTTAAAGCGAGTTGCAATCTTTGTTTGACGGGTTTCTACTTTAACACACATCTCTAACGTCCATGATATTTTTTCATCTGGAGCTTCATTGAATCCTATCAATATCTGTCCATGTGGTGTATGTCACTGACTAAAAGTAAATAGCACACAACAGAAAATATATTAGTGCTTTATCCCTGCAGGCCTTTGTGAATGCTTCTACACCTCTCCTTAAAAACACATTCCAATTTAGCTTCTATGAAAATTTCTCAAAGAAAGTTGATTCGCATCGAATCAAAAGGAAACAAGAATTAGTATCGAATTTTTTTTAAGGAAGAGGAGGCTTCCTTTGATCAATTTTCATAGAAGGCAAAGTGAAACGTTTAAATTTTTTCAGAGAACTGTGAAGACATTAACAAAGGCTCGCAGGATTGGAACACTAAATTATTTTCTGGTTGGTTTGATAAAACTTACAAATACATACATACTTAAGCACCAGATTGTTAAATACATACAAACAAATAATCTCCAACCGATACTTTTTAGCGTTATATCTGAAATCCGTGGAAAATCAATCAATGCATTTGGAAGATCCATAAAATTTTATTACGTACCTTTAGAAATCTTCAAAACATAAGGATAATTATTGTCTTTCATTTTTTTTACAAAAAATATATATTTTATAAATAAATACAATTTTGTATTGAAGTTGTCATAATAAATACAATTGTTTTTGTTTTTATGTAAGAATTGAATTTATTTAAAGTCAATAAAATAAAATATTGAAACCAAATAAATTATTTAATAAAATTTAATTTAAAAACAAAAATTGAATTGTTCAAAAAAATTCTAGTCATAATTTTGTCTGTGTATGATTGAAATTTATGTTGTAAAAACAAGATTTTCTTCATGAAAGCATATCGAGCCCTAACCGCGAAAATGTCGTAAGTGTAGAAAACAAAACTTAAAGGAGAAGCATTATTATATGTATGAAAAATTTCACTTACGATAAAATTAGATTCGCTGTAAATCTGAAATGACACTTGATACGTCGATGAAATTTTGACAAATGATCTAAATGATTCTAAATTATAGATTTTCAAATTTTCAAAATACGAATTTCGAAAATGTTATCGTTTACGATATTTTGACGGTCAGTGATCGATATGATAACGATCAATAAAGTTTTTATGAGATACAGTTAAAAATGGGGAATCAAATTTCGACGCGGTTGATAAATTTAAGTTTTGCCTTATTTTATAACGTTGAAATATTAATAAAACCCTTTGTTTTAATGAAAAACATAATTTTGTTAAAAATTTAAGTGCATATTTTCGCGTTTTTAGAGCATATTTTTCGTTTTTTACTGCATATTTAATGCGCATAAAACACATTTTTTAGAGCATATTTTGGTTTCCCTGGTAATGACTATTAGTGACGTTTTTGTTTTTTTTTTTGTATAGGCAAATAGTTTAGTTAGGAACAACAGTAATATAATGAATAACAGTGTTGTTGTTGTTCTTTGTACATGCAGTGTTTGTATATACACACATACAAATATAAATAAATATGGAATTGTTGTTGTTTATTTTTTAAAAGCAAAGCTATCTATGATTGTTTTTTTTATTCAAATTTTCGTAGTTTGAAAAAAAATGTAGATTTATAAATGTGAAATTATGAAAGCATACGTTAAGGCGAAAATTTAATTATTTGTCGGTAAGATGGTGAAGGGTATCAAAGAACAAACCCTCTAAAGGATTTTTCGCTAAAATAATTTTCCATAAATGTTTATAGCATTTAACGGGGAATATTTCATTAGAACTTTAAATTTATTTATCTTACCTTGTAAGGGGTCATTTCTAGTCCGTTTTAAGGAAATGACATGAAAATCGATTTAAACTTGAGTTTAATGGGTTAAAATGTTCTACAGATATTTTCTTCTTCAAATTTTACTAGGGGTCTCCGAAGATAAAAAATTCATCCGACTTATCATATGTTGTTAAAATTATGAAATTTTCCCACATTTCTTATATAAACTCCTTAAACTAGGCAATGAAATATAACATAAAATTAAAAGTTTTGTACAAATCGTAAACAAAATTAATAATAATTTCATCAATTTCATTTGTTTGGATAAACGCTTCACTGTATGAACTTTTACCTTCGGTGAAACATAGTGAAATTCGACGTAGAAAATTTCTGTAGAATAATCAATCAACTCAAGTTTTAATGGACTTTTGTTTAAACGGACTAAAAAAGACCCCATATAATCAGAGATAGATGAATAAGATGAAGGTTCTAATGAAATATTGCCATTTAAATGTTCTAAACATTTAAGTTTAAATATTTTAGCTTCGAAATATATTTATATTATTATTTTTATACCCACCATCAAAAAGATGGGGGGTATATTGATTTTGTCATTCCGTGTGTAACATGTCGAAGGAATCATCTAAGACCCCACAAAGTATATATTTTCTGGGTCCCGGTTAGATTCTTCAATAAAAGCACGTACGACAACGAAATTTTGTACGTATAGTTCGGGGGTCGATATAAACTCGGAAACCAAAAATGGGCGTGGTCCGCCCACTTACCGCCCACCTCCCATATAAGGTGAAAATCAACGAAATTGTGTTCAAATAGTTCAAGGACCAATGTAAAGTCGGAAACAAAAAATTTGCGTGGTCCGCCCACTTTACCACCCCCTTCCATATAACATAAAATTTGAAAAAGTTGATGGTGGGTATATAGATTCGGCCGGGCCGAATATATTCGCGCTTGTTTTTTTATTTATCTGAAACTACTTTTGTGCAAAAATAGAAAAGTTTAAGTGGTCATAAAACAAAAATTTTCCCTACCAGCGAAAAATCCTTTGGAGGGTTTATTACACATATCAAGAGCTATCAATTGTAATCGGATATAGAAATAAATAAAAGTTATTTCTGTTAGTTTTTAAATTTTTGGAATTTTTTTGAAATGTGTAATTTTATTTATCTAAAATAAGTATTTGTATGGAAAATGTTGGTAAAATCAATGGGACCGAAGAAAAGTGTTCGCTACAGACATAGTTCGTTATAACCGGTGTTCGTTATAACCATGTTCGACTGTATATATATATATATCGTTCATACGCATATATAGTATAGTAAAAACTAAATAAATAATACAATAATAGGAAATATATATTTTTATATTTTTTTTATCTATTATCAGAAACTGTATTTCTTTATTGATCTCTATTGAACTTATTTTGAAGAATTTTCTTCAATTCTACATGTCTTTAGTTGAAGAATTTTATTCAAATTGATTAATAATATTAGTCAATTTTAAAATTTACTAAAAATATTAGTTAAATTAACATGTAATTTATTCAAATTAACTTCTTTTTGGGACGTTAAATTGAATAAAATTGTATGTTGTTTTTCTTACTGCCAATTGTTTAAGAGTTACTGCCAATTTAACTAAATATTCGTTGATTTAACAGTTTTTTACGAAAATTTATTCAAATCAAAATGTTTTACAAAAAAAATATTTTTGACAAAAATTTTTTAATAGATTTGAAGATAATTTTTTTGATTCGAAGAAAAGTTCTTTTGATTTGAAGAAAAAATTTGTTAATTTAAATTTTTTTTTTCGTTAAAATTCTACAAAAATTTTTCGTCAATATTACCTACGAAATTTGGTTCAGTGTATTTCAACATTGGTTTATTGGTGAAGTACCATATAAAACGAAGGTATAGACTGAAGGTAGCTTTGTTTGGAATGAATATCCTGGAACTATGTTAGCAGATAGATACGCCATTAAAACTTTAAACCAAAGAAAAAATAAATAAATTTTAATTTTGCATATACTATACAGTGCACAAAATAAAACTTGTGCAGCAAGCACTTCCCTCTTTAAAGCAGCACATCTCTGTAGTGATTGAAGCTTTTAAGTTAAAACCAAATCCAGTTAAAAGACAAATTAGATAGCTTTCCATCAATGATGCTGGTTCTGGTTCAAGAGAGAGACAAAATTTGACAGTTAATTGAAGGAGAAATTGATGAAAGCTGCTGGTTGTTTTTCTTCCATCAACTTCCATCAGCAGCAATTGTTGAAAAAAACATATAATCATCTGTTTACAAATGTAAACAAAGAAAATCAAAATATAAAAACTCAAATTCTACGAAAAGTTAGACAAATAAATGTAATAAAATATTACGCAAATACTTACAATTCATAGTTGTTTAGATTTATGTTAAAAAAATTGTTTTCATCAGGTCTGGATTTTTTTATGGGCGTGTCTAATATTTCGCCCATAGTAAGGCCATTTCTCTAGTATATATCACCATAACTCAAGAATGGACTAAAAATATCTTCAAGCCACCCTAACTTCATTTTTCATGCAAAATTTAAGATTTTTTTTTGCTACGAAAATTTCTTTTGATAAATGAAATCTTTATCTTAAAGCTGGTAATGTTGCTAATGAAATAAGGTATGTAGCACCAGATGCACAAATCTTGATATTATTTACAGTTAAATAAAAATACAAAATTTGGTAGGGTTAGAAAACTTGATAAAATATTACCTGTCTTAATCGAAACATGACTAATTTCATGACATCCGTGAAAAGTAGGATACAGGAACTCTTGAGAGCGCAGAACCAAATGATACAAATACTTCTAACAAAAAAATTAGTAATTTGAAATTTTTTTCTAGAATGCAAACGGCTTGAACCAACATAAATCTGTTATAGATTTTATTATACAAACCACCCAGACGGAAACGTTCCTTAATGGTGGTACTGGTATATTAGTACACAGAGAAAATAATTTCGTTTTTGCAACCGAATTTTTTGCCAATCGAATTTGGTCGGTTCTGGGTACTATCTTTACATTTCAATTGTAATTACTGTATAATTTCGGTATTAGCAACTGATTTTAAGGCAAAATAATTTTTTCTTTTATTGGAAACTTTTGTTATTATATTTGTGCTGTTTTATTTCCCTAATTTTTAAAGATATATTACATTGTAATTGATTATAAACATCACATCACTGTTCCATTATGGTCTTATATATATACTGCAACTCAGACTTTTCAAGGCTACAAGATAGATGTTTCTACCACCGATTGCGCAAACTAAATTATATTTTTAATAGGACATATTACTGATTCCAATGGATTATTGTTTAGTTAAACAAACCTATGATGATAATTCATTATTGGTGTATATGAGGAACTGGTGTATATGAGGAACTGAATTTATTTGTCCCGATAGACATACATGTGTATGTATGTAAAGGCCGGGTTAGTTGGTTGTTTATGTGATGTTGATGTTCCGATTATTTACGGGAAGCATTTTGTGCAATTATCCAAAATTAATAACGTGACATATGTTTGTGACATTTGTTAGCAAAAACACAGTTACCATAAATTATTTACTAGAAAAGCCTAAAAATGCAACTCTGTTTAAAATTAAAAATGCCAAATATTTATCTACTTAATTGTTTGAGCATTAACTTTGAGTCTACATTAGACACATTTTTTCAAGACAAACGTCAGAATTTTATCAAGATAAAGATTTGTCTAATGTAGACTGAATTTGTCAGTGTTATTGCAGCGTTAAAAGAAAATTGTAAGCGCTCGAGCTCTGACAACTTTGTCTTGATAATGCTTAGTAAAAGACGCCATCTTGATTGTTGTTGGTACTTTTTGCATGGCTTATTATGACATACGTTTTCCCCTATAATTGACAGAGATTAAAAATTATCTGCAACTCAAACAAAAATTTGACGTTTGTCTTGATAGAAATTTCTCTAATATAGACTCGACGTTAATTATTTTTGTTCATTTATTTCTTTGTTTATTTAGTGGTTTTTCCTTTTTATTTCGTTAAGCATTTGTTTATGTGTAAGAAAAAAGTTATTTTTTTTTTCAACACTGCTAACAGCTGTGACGGAACAACGCAAGAAAATTCTGTTTTCAACAGAATCAGACATCACATCAACGTGAAGTTTTAATAATTGTTAGCATTACAATACATGCAATATAAACGATCAGCTGTTTACTTTGCGGGAGGAAACGTCACATAAACAACCAACTAATTCACTAAAATAATTTTCCATAAATGTTTATAGCATTTAACGGGGAATATTTCATTAGAACTTTAAATTTATTTATCTTACCTTGTAAGGGGTCATTTCTAGTCCGTTTTAAGGAAATGACATGAAAATCGATTTAAACTTGAGTTTAATGGGTTAAAATGTTCTACAGATATTTTCTTCTTCAAATTTTACTAGGGGTCTCCGAAGATAAAAAATTCATCCGACTTATCATATGTTGTTAAAATTATGAAATTTTCCCACATTTCTTATATAAACTCCTTAAACTAGGCAATGAAATATAACATAAAATTAAAAGTTTTGTACAAATCGTAAACAAAATTAATAATAATTTCATCAATTTCATTTGTTTGGATAAACGCTTCACTGTATGAACTTTTACCTTCGGTGAAACATAGTGAAATTCGACGTAGAAAATTTCTGTAGAATAATCAATCAACTCAAGTTTTAATGGACTTTTGTTTAAACGGACTAAAAAAGACCCCATATAATCAGAGATAGATGAATAAGATGAAGGTTCTAATGAAATATTGCCATTTAAATGTTCTAAACATTTAAGTTTAAATATTTTAGCTTCGAAATATATTTATATTATTATTTTTATACCCACCATCAAAAAGATGGGGGGTATATTGATTTTGTCATTCCGTGTGTAACATGTCGAAGGAATCATCTAAGACCCCACAAAGTATATATTTTCTGGGTCCCGGTTAGATTCTTCAATAAAAGCACGTACGACAACGAAATTTTGTACGTATAGTTCGGGGGTCGATATAAACTCGGAAACCAAAAATGGGCGTGGTCCGCCCACTTACCGCCCACCTCCCATATAAGGTGAAAATCAACGAAATTGTGTTCAAATAGTTCAAGGACCAATGTAAAGTCGGAAACAAAAAATTTGCGTGGTCCGCCCACTTTACCACCCCCTTCCATATAACATAAAATTTGAAAAAGTTGATGGTGGGTATATAGATTCGGCCGGGCCGAATATATTCGCGCTTGTTTTTTTATTTATCTGAAACTACTTTTGTGCAAAAATAGAAAAGTTTAAGTGGTCATAAAACAAAAATTTTCCCTACCAGCGAAAAATCCTTTGGAGGGTTTATTACACATATCAAGAGCTATCAATTGTAATCGGATATAGAAATAAATAAAAGTTATTTCTGTTAGTTTTTAAATTTTTGGAATTTTTTTGAAATGTGTAATTTTATTTATCTAAAATAAGTATTTGTATGGAAAATGTTGGTAAAATCAATGGGACCGAAGAAAAGTGTTCGCTACAGACATAGTTCGTTATAACCGGTGTTCGTTATAACCATGTTCGACTGTATATATATATATATCGTTCATACGCATATATAGTATAGTAAAAACTAAATAAATAATACAATAATAGGAAATATATATTTTTATATTTTTTTTATCTATTATCAGAAACTGTATTTCTTTATTGATCTCTATTGAACTTATTTTGAAGAATTTTCTTCAATTCTACATGTCTTTAGTTGAAGAATTTTATTCAAATTGATTAATAATATTAGTCAATTTTAAAATTTACTAAAAATATTAGTTAAATTAACATGTAATTTATTCAAATTAACTTCTTTTTGGGACGTTAAATTGAATAAAATTGTATGTTGTTTTTCTTACTGCCAATTGTTTAAGAGTTACTGCCAATTTAACTAAATATTCGTTGATTTAACAGTTTTTTACGAAAATTTATTCAAATCAAAATGTTTTACAAAAAAAATATTTTTGACAAAAATTTTTTAATAGATTTGAAGATAATTTTTTTGATTCGAAGAAAAGTTCTTTTGATTTGAAGAAAAAATTTGTTAATTTAAATTTTTTTCGTTAAAATTCTACAAAAATTTTTCGTCAATATTACCTACGAAATTTGGTTCAGTGTATTTCAACATTGGTTTATTGGTGAAGTACCATATAAAACGAAGGTATAGACTGAAGGTAGCTTTGTTTGGAATGAATATCCTGGAACTATGTTAGCAGATAGATACGCCATTAAAACTTTAAACCAAAGAAAAAATAAATAAATTTTAATTTTGCATATACTATACAGTGCACAAAATAAAACTTGTGCAGCAAGCACTTCCCTCTTTAAAGCAGCACATCTCTGTAGTGATTGAAGCTTTTAAGTTAAAACCAAATCCAGTTAAAAGACAAATTAGATAGCTTTCCATCAATGATGCTGGTTCTGGTTCAAGAGAGAGACAAAATTTGACAGTTAATTGAAGGAGAAATTGATGAAAGCTGCTGGTTGTTTTTCTTCCATCAACTTCCATCAGCAGCAATTGTTGAAAAAAACATATAATCATCTGTTTACAAATGTAAACAAAGAAAATCAAAATATAAAAACTCAAATTCTACGAAAAGTTAGACAAATAAATGTAATAAAATATTACGCAAATACTTACAATTCATAGTTGTTTAGATTTATGTTAAAAAAATTGTTTTCATCAGGTCTGGATTTTTTTATGGGCGTGTCTAATATTTCGCCCATAGTAAGGCCATTTCTCTAGTATATATCACCATAACTCAAGAATGGACTAAAAATATCTTCAAGCCACCCTAACTTCATTTTTCATGCAAAATTTAAGATTTTTTTTTGCTACGAAAATTTCTTTTGATAAATGAAATCTTTATCTTAAAGCTGGTAATGTTGCTAATGAAATAAGGTATGTAGCACCAGATGCACAAATCTTGATATTATTTACAGTTAAATAAAAATACAAAATTTGGTAGGGTTAGAAAACTTGATAAAATATTACCTGTCTTAATCGAAACATGACTAATTTCATGACATCCGTGAAAAGTAGGATACAGGAACTCTTGAGAGCGCAGAACCAAATGATACAAATACTTCTAACAAAAAAATTAGTAATTTGAAATTTTTTTCTAGAATGCAAACGGCTTGAACCAACATAAATCTGTTATAGATTTTATTATACAAACCACCCAGACGGAAACGTTCCTTAATGGTGGTACTGGTATATTAGTACACAGAGAAAATAATTTCGTTTTTGCAACCGAATTTTTTGCCAATCGAATTTGGTCGGTTCTGGGTACTATCTTTACATTTCAATTGTAATTACTGTATAATTTCGGTATTAGCAACTGATTTTAAGGCAAAATAATTTTTTCTTTTATTGGAAACTTTTGTTATTATATTTGTGCTGTTTTATTTCCCTAAATTTTAAAGATATATTACATTGTAATTGATTATAAACATCACATCACTGTTCCATTATGGTCTTATATATATACTGCAACTCAGACTTTTCAAGGCTACAAGATAGATGTTTCTACCACCGATTGCGCAAACTAAATTATATTTTTAATAGGACATATTACTGATTCCAATGGATTATTGTTTAGTTAAACAAACCTATGATGATAATTCATTATTGGTGTATATGAGGAACTGGTGTATATGAGGAACTGAATTTATTTGTCCCGATAGACATACATGTGTATGTATGTAAAGGCCGGGTTAGTTGGTTGTTTATGTGATGTTGATGTTCCGATTATTTACGGGAAGCATTTTGTGCAATTATCCAAAATTAATAACGTGACATATGTTTGTGACATTTGTTAGCAAAAACACAGTTACCATAAATTATTTACTAGAAAAGCCTAAAAATGCAACTCTGTTTAAAATTAAAAATGCCAAATATTTATCTACTTAATTGTTTGAGCATTAACTTTGAGTCTACATTAGACACATTTTTTCAAGACAAACGTCAGAATTTTATCAAGATAAAGATTTGTCTAATGTAGACTGAATTTGTCAGTGTTATTGCAGCGTTAAAAGAAAATTGTAAGCGCTCGAGCTCTGACAACTTTGTCTTGATAATGCTTAGTAAAAGACGCCATCTTGATTGTTGTTGGTACTTTTTGCATGGCTTATTATGACATACGTTTTCCCCTATAATTGACAGAGATTAAAAATTATCTGCAACTCAAACAAAAATTTGACGTTTGTCTTGATAGAAATTTCTCTAATATAGACTCGACGTTAATTATTTTTGTTCATTTATTTCTTTGTTTATTTAGTGGTTTTTCCTTTTTATTTCGTTAAGCATTTGTTTATGTGTAAGAAAAAAGTTATTTTTTTTTTCAACACTGCTAACAGCTGTGACGGAACAACGCAAGAAAATTCTGTTTTCAACAGAATCAGACATCACATCAACGTGAAGTTTTAATAATTGTTAGCATTACAATACATGCAATATAAACGATCAGCTGTTTACTTTGCGGGAGGAAACGTCACATAAACAACCAACTAATTCACGCTTAAGTCTCTGCTTGCGTGTGACAATAACATCGTTTGACTAATCTAAAAAATACGATTACATTAGAAAAGGAAAATGTGCAGAAAATAAATACACATGAATTAATCTTACCTTCTTATACATATCGATATTTAATTAATATTTTGTCGTTTTGTTTTAAACTTCCTTTACAAAAATGTAAATTCTAAATTGTTTTATTTTATTTAATTCAAAATGTCAATTGATAAACTTAATTAAATTTTGGTAGAGAGTACCGAATTACTTTTTTTTAGTAAATCTACTATATTCTTATAAAGTAGCCGAATTGAACAAATTTTTAGAAGGATCAATTGGCTTTGTATAAGAATGCATTAAAAATGAAAATTTGGTAATTGCGGAGACCATATCAATGGTACTAACATATATATCTTAGAGTTTGTCCCAATCGATATATTCGAAATAGCTTTTGAAAATGTTTAATTTGGTTAATATGACCAATTTTAAATTATAGAAACCTACATTCCACTACAGCTGGAAATTTCAAAGCGAGGGAAGAGTAAATAAGTTATACCGATAAATACTCAATTGTAGTAATAAAAATTCGTCACGTCTTATGAAATCATGATAGACACAAACGTTTTCAACCAATCTTTTTTCTGTGTGTAACAAATAGAATAACACATTATCCCATGGAAAACTTTTCATAGAACTACTTGCAGCAACCTCAATACATACTGAATGCGGAATTGGAAAACTAATTCTAAGCTCAGTACTGTCCCCCAAGATTTTCAGTATCAAAGGAAAAGTTTGAAAAATTTTATATGCCGTTTATACTAAAACTAAAACGAGTTGGTTTTTGGAAAACTGAATTTCATAAACCAAATCGTTTACATACCTTATTTTCTCTCCATGTGGTTTTTCTTGATGTATTTACCTTTTTTTATTTTTGTATTTTGATAAAATTGAAATTACGTTTGTTGTTAGCAACGTTTTTAAGAACATTTTAAAAATAATTTATATGAAAATAGTATACAAGAAATAAAATTATTATAAGATATTTGACAATTTTATGTTTATCGTCATATTCAAAAACTGACATTTATGAAAACATCTAAACAGGTTGTATCATAAATATTTATTTTAGTAGTTTTTATTTAGTTTTTAATAAAAACTAGTTGAAAATGGTTTTTGATTTATATGGAAAAACTAAAGAAATTTAAGTAGTTTTTCAAGCCAAAAACTAATAGTTTTTGTTTGTTGTAAATGGCATATTAGATTCAAATCACTCCCAAAAAATATAAACAAATTTCAAACTCTGAAATAGAAAGACTACTCATTGAAAAAAGAAAACGATGAAGAGAATGACAAAAACACAGAATTCCTGCGGAAATGTAGAGGCTGTCTGCTTCAAGCAAAATACTCAGCAATGCCCTTCTATTAGTAGAGGATCGCAGAAATAGAAACTATATTAAAAGTCTGACAAATACCAAATATACTCACTTTTCCCTCTGGAAAGCATTTAGAAATATTAAATCACTATTAGAGGGACAAAGCGCTTTAAGAAAATCGGATGGTACCTGGGCACGGAGCTCCAAAGATAAAGCCTTAATATATATTTTGGGGAACCTTACAATCACATATTTTCAGGTAAGGAATAATTAACTATAACACAAGAGTACATACGAAAAGTCATAAATGAGAATCTTAAACTGAAGAAATCACCAGGCTATGATTTAATAACACCATCTATGATCAAAAACCTAAAACTTCTAAACAATATTAATAAATTGTTTATTACTCCATTCTATGCAAATTCTTATCATTGGAACGATAATAGTTAACGGTAATAAGTAACGAAATAAGCTGTGAGGCTATTTTTCTTTATATTGTGATTTTGTACTGAATTATTGCTATGATTGAACTATTTAATGTTGTTTTATTGTAATTGCAAAAAATATATATTTCTTTTCATTTATTTCAATAAATAAGAATATTATCAAGTAAAATTTTAATGAATACTAAAAACACGAAATAAGCTGTGAGCCACTGTAGTTTGTTATATGACAACATTCAAAACTTTGTCTCTTAAACTGTCTTATGAAGTGATGTCTGATTCTGTTGAAAACAGAATTTTCTTGCGTTGTTCCGTGACAGCTGTTAGCAGTGTTGCCAAACAATAACTTTTTTCTTACAAATAAACAAATGCTTAACGAAATAAAAAGAAAAAAACTCTAAATAAACAAAGAAATAAATGAACAAAAATAATTAAATGCTCAAACAATTAAGTAGATAAATATTTGGCATGTTTAATTTTAAACAGAGTTGCATTTTTAGGCTTTTTCTAGTAAATAATTTATGGTAACTCTGTGTTTTTGCTAACAGATGTCACAAACATATGTCACGTTATTAATTTTGGATAATTGCACAAAATTCTTCCCGTAAATAAACGGAACATCAACATCACATAAACAACCAACTAACCCTGCCTTTATACTATGGTCTGTGGTTATAACTTAAGAACTTGTAAAAATAATAGCAAAAACGTATCTTAATAAAAATTGCGCCACAAAATTACCTATGTTGATTTTCTCCAAGATACGTCAAAAATTTCATTCATTTTCATAGTACACATTAATTGTGCTACTAGGTCTAGTCATAAATGGACAAATTTGGTAAAAATTTAGCGAAGTAATGAAAAAACAGCGAAATTAAACAGTATTTTTTTGCTTTCCTGAAAAGTTATTGAAAATATGCCTTAAACCTCTATGTCTGGTATATCTTCGTACGAGAGCTTGGTGAAAATATGAACCGATCATAACAAATTTTAGTAATAGTTTTTGTGTCAAAAATGTTTAAACAGAATATACAAATGATCATTCTGATATTTAAGGTGTATGTAAATGCTATGGATAATTCTGGATATTTAAGTATGTTACTTTTTGCTTTCAAAATTTTAATACTTAAACAAAATAATAGTAATTATACTATTTTGATAAATTGTCGATTTGACTACATAGCGTCTGCATTTTTATATAAAATTTGTTACACTAATTCTTAACAAAATTTGCCATCATATATAGTAAAAACTTTTTATTTCGATTATGTTAAAGATTTTTGATATATTTCTATATGTTTCACCTTTTTCATAATGTTTGATAGTTACTCTTAGTTCTCCTATACTTATTGTGCGCCATTTGCCATCCTTTAAGTCGAAATTATGGTTAAATTAAAATTTTCTAATTTTATAAAATTTTCTAATTTAATCGAAAAAGTGATTTTTTATTTCTGTCATAATATAAAAAATAACTATTGCTGTTGTGCTAAAATGATTGTACAACCATAAACTACACTTTCTTTTAACAAAAAATTCAAGAAATTAAGCCAACGGTTGCTTGGTTACTTATTTTTGACTCGCCCGAAAACGACTTTTTATTAACTCTCTAGAAAGAAACTTAAAATAGATTAATATTTGAAAAATTTGTCATCAATGTAAGAGAAAACAACTTATTTATGACAGGCGCTGTATTCTTTTCATTATTTACTTTTTGTTTTGTTTACTTTTAGCAACCATATGATGTATTGGATTTTCAAGCAAAAATAAAACTAGTAAAATTTGTAAATACCCAGTTTATTAACATTCATATGAGAATGTTTTTTTTATTATACAATCTTTAAAATAATTTTTTTTACCAAAA
Source organism: Protophormia terraenovae (assembly GCA_951394005.1). Lineage (NCBI taxonomy): Eukaryota > Metazoa > Arthropoda > Insecta > Diptera > Calliphoridae > Protophormia > Protophormia terraenovae. The sequence continues at coordinate 72,352,384 of OX596073.1, read as the reverse complement.
AAATATTTTAAACAAATGTTAACAATTATATACATTAAAAACAAATGATTATATTTGGTTAAAATCAGATTAAAGTATGTTTTTGAGAGCATAATCTATTAAAAAACTGTTTAGAAGACATAAAAAACAACAGAGTGGAATATTGGTTAATTATTTTATTAAAATAAAGTTGAAAATAAATCTTTTAAATTAAATATTGAACATTTAAAGAATTAAATTTATTTTTTCTAAATAAATTAAATTGTAATGTTTCAAAAAATGGTAACACTGTCATGCTTAAATATAATTGAAAAAGAAAAAAATCGTATAAATGTTCAAAATTTTACGAAGGGTGCTTAAAACAAAATTTGAAAATGGCATGCCAGAAAAAGGCATCGTGTGAATTCGGTGCTACAATTAAGTGGAGATGCACTGGTGGGCAAAAACATTTTTTTCGATCCCAACTGATGAACTGGGATAACATTTTGCTCATTCAATAATGGTATTATTTTTCTGTGGAATACTTTCTCAAATAGCTTTTATAAACATGGTAGTAGACTAATTGGTCTATACGACGTTGGTATGTCAAATCTTTTCCCGGCTTGGGTATGATTATGATATGCGAAGTTTTCCATGCTTTTGGAAAAACGCCTTATTTAAGATCGCATAAAATAACGCAGTTAGAATTATTATAGCCACATGGAGTAATAAACAATTTATTAATATTGTTTAGAAGTTTTAGGTTATTAATTAGTTACATTTTAATCATGGGTCGACGAACATCTGTAGAAAAACGTGAACTTGTTATCACGCATTTTAAAAATGGAAAAACTCAAAAGCAAATTGCCAAAATCGTTAACTTGAGCTGCTCTACAGTTCAGTATATTATCCAGCGATATGTTCGAGAGGGGAGAATTGCAGATAAAAGCCGCAAAGAACCAAATAAAATATTTACTGAGGCTGACGAACGTTGGATACTAAGAAAAATTAAGCAGAATCCCAGATTGAGCGCACCAGCATTGGCAAAAGAAGCAGAAAATTTTCTAGGAAAGTCAAAATCTAAGAGGCACTGTGAAACATGGTGGTGGTCATGTAATGGTGTGGGGGTGCATGTCATCATCTGGCATTGGTAACCTCGTGTTTATTAATGACACAATGGACAAAACCGTTTATTTAAATTTATTTCAAAATAATTTTCTCCAAAGTGCAGAAAAATTGGGTATTGCAGATGATTTTTGGTTTTATCAAGATAATGACCCCAAACACAAATCGAACATTGTACAAGCATGGCTATCAAGGAACTGTCCTCACGTCGTTAAAACACCAGCCCAATCACCAGATTTAAACTTTGTGGAAAATCTGTGGAGTTTACTAGAGAAAAACATCAGAAATCACCAAATTAGTAATCACGAGGACTTAAAAATGGCTCTTCGAATAGAATGGGAAAAAATATCAACGGTATACACAATAAAACTTGTAAGTTTTATGCAATCTAGACTGAAAGATGTTTTAAAGCAAAAAGGTTACCCAACCAAATATTAGTTATTTTTTAAACCTAAAAAAAACATGTAAACTTCTTCGTTTTAATACGTACACGAAATAAGCTGTGAAGTGGTCTTTTGTTATAATGGTTTTTTCTGTTAATTTTTTATTTTTAGTTTATGTTTTTGTTCATGTTATTAATAAAAAACAATTTATATTTAACTATCTGGTGTTGTTGTTTTAATTTCATAGAAAAATAAAGTAATTATTAACAATTATGTTATTAAATTGTAAACACACGAAATAAGCTGTGAGCCACTGTATGTTTACGACAAGATAAGGGACAATTTTTAATACATTGTCTTCTATATAATTCAGGTATACAGGAATAACGGTAAATAAACGATATTAATAAATAAAATACAAGCAGACTAAAAAGAAAATATTCATTTCAGCATGACAAGTCAGAGTGTTTAAACGTGAATATATGATAATCAGGGCAAGTTTTTCAAGCTTTTCGCTTGGAAAGTAAGTATTTTCATATTTCAAAAGAATTTCACAAAAAATGCTTATATTTTAAATCTTTGCATAAATTTGCATATAATGGATACAAAAGTTAGTTTTCTTAACAAAAACACAATTTTTTTTTGTGATTTTTTGGAGTTCAATCAAATGATTTCTAAAAATTTTATTGTGAGTATTTTCAGTACATTGTAATTATTGTAAAAAAAATCGAAAGCGTCAAATATGATACTTAAAATTAAAATAGTTATATTTTTATAAACATCGAAATCTATTAGAGATTGAAAGTTAAAAAATGCATATTTGTGCATATTTTGTACAGATTAATATGTAAGAATGCATAAATTCGTTGGTTTTTATATACATATTCATGCTATTTTTGCATATTATACCATTTTTTCGTGCTTTTTCAAGCGCATATTTAAATTTTTTTTGTGCATATAAAAACTTGCCTGATGATAATAAACTGAAAAAAAAAAAATATTAAAATAATAAAATTTGGTGAGTATAAATAGTAATAAAATCAACTTAGTGAAGTATTAAGTAAAATAAATGTTAAAATAATTTTATTTTATATATACATATTTTCAGATAACGTCAATAAAACGTATACACGTTGAGCAGAAGTTTAAAAAAATGGTTATGAAACAATTCTATCGAAGTCCCCAATATTTATATAATTCTTTTTAAATTGTATTTTTAATTATTTAAATATTTTTTTTTTATTTGTCACTTATATAATCATAGACGACTATGTGGATGATATTGTCTTCCATTTGATCATTAGCGAAAATGATCAAGACACTGTCGTTTAAATAATCGTAGACGACAAAAAGGATGACATTTCCATTCATATGATCGTTAACGACAAATCTAAGGACATTGTAGACCACGTGAACGTTGACGACTTAATGTACGACATTTACGTCTATATAATCGTTGACGACAAAAGAGACGACATAGTCCCTTATGTAATCGTTATCGACAATATTGGGGAACTAATCATTTAACATGTCGTTGACGAATATATAGAGGAATATTTCGTGAATATTATTGCTATTTTACTAACGACAAGATGGGCGACATTGTCTATCTTTTAATATTTCGCGACACTTGTTTGAAAAAGTCGTTGACGATTTGCTCTAGCTGTCCTACAAATGTCGTCTAGGATTTAACATGGTTGTGCACCCATCCTCGAGGATGTCTTAAAGACATGGCCAACTGGGGATCTGCATAAATATCTATATATATAAAAGAGTAACGTGACTGACTGACTGATTCATCATCCTACAGAACAAACGGCTGAAGCTAGAGAGAAAAAATTTGGAACATAGGTAGGTGTCCCCCCATATAGATCCACTAAGACGGGATTTTTGGAAATTCGAATGTTTAGGGGGTAAAAAAGGATAAAAACGGGTAAAATCGGTAACCTTAAAACTCGCAAACTAATAATGATACAAAAAAAGTTGAATAGTTCATTCATTTAAAAAATAATTGGACAGGTGTCTGGTACTTTTTTTAAAATCGGCTGTTTTAGGGAGAAAGCGGGTAAAAACTGTATTTTGGTACTTTTTTGGCACCATATGTATCTTTGAAACCAATCAACATACAAATAAAATTTATGTCGTATTCATAACTTATCAAAAAATTAGAAACACAAATTTAATACCTTTTAGAAATTCAACGTTTAAGGGGTAAAAATCGTACCTATTTTTGGTACTTTTTTCATAAAACATTTTTTTTATATTTATTGAAATATTCATATGAGTATTTTAATATGGGATACCACTACAATTAAGAAATTTATTGGAATACAATTTTTGATACTTCAATGGGTGAAAAAAAAGTACCAAAAAAAGGGGTAAAGGCGGGAAATTATATTTTATTCAAACTTAATAATGAATTTTCAATTACATTAAACATAGAAACATGAAATTAAGAAAATATAGATAAGAATTCACAAGAGTGGAATTTGTGGTACTTAAAGAAACATGGTCCTGTGGGTAAGAATTCAAGAGGAAAGGCTTTTGTGGTACTTTTTTCTTCTTCTATTGGTACTTTTTTTGCATTTTCTATAATATTTAACCTAGAAACAGGAAATTAAATACGCATGGTCCGATGTTGAAAAGAATTCAAAAGGGGGACTTTGTGGTACTTTTTTGTTCTTCTAATGGTACTTTTTGAATTTTCTATAATTATGAATCTAGAAACATGAAATTAAAGATATACGGTCCTAAATGAATGCGAATCCATAAGAAGGGACTTCGTTCTTTTAATAGTACCTCCTGAATGTTCTGCAATTTTCATCCTTAGAAACATAAAATTGAAGATGTAAGGTCCTAAGTGATTCAGAAACCTTAAAATGGAATTTGTGGTCTTTTTCTTTATTCTAATATACTTTTTCGCAGTTCTAATATTCATTTTTCATTATTCTAAGATCAGAAACTTGAATTTAAAGAGATATTGTTATTTATGAATGACATAACACAATTATTAAAAATGTTCCCAAGGGAGTTAATAATCTTAGTTTAAATTTATTATACAGTATGGTTTTTATAAAAAAGTTCCGCTAACGAAGTAGCGGGTTTACAGCTCGTATTTGTATATGTAGAGTACACGTGTACTAGCGAAGCATGTACACTTAAGGCCGGGTTAGTTGGTTGTTTATGTGATGTTGATGTCCCGTTTATTTTCGGGAAGAATTTTGTGCAATTATCCAAAATTAATAACGTGACATATGTTTTTGACATTTGTTAGCAAAAACACAGAGTTACCATAAATTATTTACTAGAAAAGCCTAAAAATGCAAATCTGATTGAAATTAAACATGCCAAATATTTATCTATTTAATTGTTTGTGTATTTAATTATTTTTGTTTATTTATTTCTTTATTTATTTAGTGGTTTTTCCTTTTTATTTCGTTAAGCATTTGTTTATTTGTAAGAAAAAAGTCATTGTTTGGCAACACTGGTAACAACTGTCACGGAACAACGCAAGAAAATTCAGACATCACATCATATCAACGTTAAGTTTTTATAAAGGCTCCATTACTCTACCGTAAATGTAAATGTAAAAACGTAAATGTAAAAGGAAACGTAAGTGGATGATTACTCTAAAAACGTAAATGTAGCCAATACTTTGTTGTTGTTTTGTACACATGAACATCGGTGATATCAATTACACATATTTCCAGTGGATCAAATTCAAATTGAAAATCGCTAAATTTATTGGTTTGTATTTCAGCGATTTGTATACAAAACGAAGTTTGTGCTTTTATGACAAAAATTTTGAATTTTAAATTAAATATTCGACTCTACCTCTTATCCAAATCATTTCAACAATTTTTTAGTGAAGAAAACAGCAAAGCTAATTGTCCAATTGATAATCCTTTTACAGCCATTTTTTACGCAGATTTAGTATAATGAAAAGCTGTCAACACTGTTGTTACAGCTGTCACGTAAAAACGTAGAGCGACCTAATTTGATTAGGTTGCTACGTAACATTTACGTTTTTTTAGTACACATACACACATAACTCTCATAAGCAAAACATGTCAGCTGATTCGCTACATTTACATTTACGGTAGAGTAATGGAGCCTTAACTGTTAGCATTACAATACATGCAATATAAACGATCAGCTGTTTCCTTCGCAGGAGGAAACGTCACATAAACAACCAACTAATTCACGCTTTACTCGAAGCGTCGCATACAAAAGATGTACACATATTTGTGAACAACAAAACTTTTGAATAACTATTTGTTGTTATTTGACTGTGTTCGCTAATAACGAACACTGCCGACATGTTCAATTTTATTCGAACATACCAAGATAGATCATGTCGAGTATGATGCGAAAGTAAAACTGAACGTAGTACTACATGTACAACGTTCAGATTGGTAAGCAGGGTTTTCAGATTTTTTTGAGCCTCTGTCGCCAAATTGTTAATCAGAAATCGCCAAAAATCGCCAAAATTAAATATTATATATTTTTTTAAGAAAAACTTAAAACAACTAAAATATTTAGTGCTTCAAATCTTATATAATTCTAAAATGTAAATTTAGCATCAACAAAGTCAATAATAATTTCAGTAGCTAATAATAATTGAATAAAAAAAATATTAATTTCAATACACTTTTCTGACATACATAGCTCAATTTAGGTCAACAATTTTAAAAATATATTATATTTTTTAAAAGAATAATTCTAAAATTATATAATGAATATTTGTCCTATAAACATATACATTGTTTTGAAGAATTAATTTATTCATGAACGTTTCCTTTTCATTGTGGCCATTATCAATCTTAATGTTCATATTTGAAAGATGATGGAAAACAAATTGTCAAACATTTACTGAAGATATTTATAAATTAAGGATCTTTATTTTGTTAGTCGAGGTTCATAAACAGCAATTTTTCTTGCTGCAATTCTTAGTTCATAGGCGAGAGAGGTAAAGTGAATGTAAGTGTTTAGAATTCCCTTCTCTTCTCTCTCCTACGAAATCAGAATTGCAGCAGGAAAAATTGCTATGTGTGATCCAAGACTTAGATCAGGGGTTTTCACAGACTCTTGCTTCGTGCCTTTAAATTTCTGAAAATACGTAAGTTGAATTTCAAGTGAATAAAAATTAATATTCATTTGAAAAAAAGTGATACTTTCTAAATTTCATATCAAATGTTATTTCTAAATAATTCTTAATCCAAAAATAAATTAATACTTAAAGATAAAAATTAATGGCATATTCTCAATTTGAAACCAAATGCTTTTGTTAAATCAGGCTATATTTAAGAAAATAGTAAAAACATTTGATTTCAATTAATTATAGATTTAAAATAAAACCTTTGTACTTAAAAATGTATTTTAAAATTGCTAATAAATGGCTTATGCCAAGGACAATATATCATTAAATGTTTTTTCCAATTGCAAAAATTACCAAAATGATAATAAAAATCATGCAAAAACAATAGTTTTAAAATTTGTACTCTATATTTTTTGCAACTTTATTAGTATGGAGAAATTAATATAAATATGTGTGTTATCTGTTTAAAGAAATACTTTTAATTTTATGTTCAAAAGGTCTTAGCGACCACCTAACAATTTGAGAACCGACGTTTTGTATAGAACAATACTAAAAATAGACTTTGGCTAGTAAGAAAACGTAATAGCTGTTCTAGTGAATACCTATTTAATAAAATTTTGAAAATTAGCCAAATAAATCGCCACCTTGTTAAAAATCGCCAAAAAATTCGCCATGTCGCAAAACGGAAAATTCAGTCGCCAAGAGCAATTAAAAATCGCCACGTTTGGCGAAAAATCGCCACATCTGACAGCCCTGTTGGTAACTTCGAGTCTACATTAGACAAATTTTTATCAAGATAAACGTCAAAATTTTATCAAGATAAAGATTTGTCTAATGTAGACTGAATTTGTCAGTGTTATTGCAGCGTTAAAAGAAAATTGTCAGCGCTCGAGCTCTGACAACTTTGTCTTGATAATGATTAGTAAAAGTCGCCATCTTGATTGTTGTTGCTACTTTTTGCATGGTTTATTATGACATACGTTTTCCCCTATATTTGATAGAGATAAAAAATTATCTGCAACTCAAACAAAAATTTGACGTTTGTCTTGATACAAATTTCTCTAATGTAGACTCAAAGTAAGAAAAAAGTGTTTTTAGTTTAATTTGTATTATTGACATTTGGTTTTCCTGCAGTTATAAAAAAATTATTAGTTTAAAACATATTTTTTATGATTAATAAACAACAATATGGGAGTTATATGCATGAATTTTAAATAAAAACGGAATCATCATGCAAAAAATGCAACAATATTTTAAATTAAAAAAAAATATATATATATATTTAAACTTTAGTTCTCCTTTCTTTAATTTTATAAATAAAAAAGTAAATAAATTCTATAAAATCAGAATTTATTTACTTTTTTATTTAAAATTTATATATTTTGGTTCTATTTTTATTTCTGCTTTCTTAAATTTAAAAATCATTGTTATCCGATTTTTTTCCTATTGTATATCTAAATTTAAAAAAAATATATATATTATTTTTTAAAATAAAAATCATTATTAAATAACTTGTTTGTTCTAAAAAACATAAACAAAACAGTGCAAAGAAACCATAACATAAATTTTATTATAATAAAATATATCAGTTTATTTATTACTTCCCGTAATACATATTATATTTCAGCTTTGCCTATTTGTAGTACTTTTTGTTTGTTCATTACATTTGTTTGTGTTCACTTTTTTTGGAACATGTTTTTCTGTTGCTACTTACTCGTAGTTATTCGACAAACAACGGTTAACTACACTTCAGTACTTGTGCTCTGAGAGAGAGTACGATTAGTAATTATATTCGATGTCGGTCAGCGAAAACTTATTCGTTGCAGACCTCTATTTCACACTATGGGAACAAATATTAACTACACTGCTAAATTGCTTTATCGATAGATGTTCAAAAAGTCACACTAAGTGCTTTGTTAGTCGTTTCGACTAACAAGGCTCAGTGGTTCCAAAACACTTTTTTTGAAATAATTCAGTAACTACTGAACCGTTAGAGGTATCTCAATTTCACATGGTCAGAGCTGAGGTGTTTTCGAGTTGATTTGGAGGAGTACAAGTTCCTCGCGGGTCAGGAGGGAAGTGGGTGGCCCTCCATAGCCATCTCGGGTTTTTTTTATTTATTTATTTTTTTTTAATCGCCAAAAATTAATTTATGATATGACAGAAAAGAAATTTTATATATAGATAGTCCTTGTAAATCTCTACAAAAAAATATGCTTACATGTCCATATTATCTCTTTTAGTTTAAGAGATATTCGGGTAGAAATACATTTTTACCTCATTTTTAGCCTCGTTTTTCTTATTTCTTATTTTTTTTTTAACTTGGCGGTAAATATATGAATCCGTTAAAAAGTTATGTTAATCTGAAGATGGAACTTTAAAAAATTTTAAATTTTTTGGGTTTTTTCCTAAAAGGTGGCAATATTTATTCACTGATAAAATTTGTTTTTTGTTCTGGGCTTTATCATTTTTTAATATCTTCAAAAGAAATTTGAATGTAAATGCGTGTAAAGTAAATTTGGAAGAGTTTTGGGCAAAGGTCTGCCCACAAGCCCTATCCAAATTTTGTCAATTTAGTTATTTTTTTTTCTTTTTTTATGTTCTCAAATTGCGAAGCTGGGATCGACTTCTGACGGAAGCCCCTTATAACGACAGGGTGAGCATTATAATGAAAAAAGTCTACTTTTTTAACACGTTTGAAAAAACCGGTTGCACTTCTTTAAATTCAGAAAAAACCGGTTAACCGGTTTTTTTCCAGGAGTTAATATTTCTATGAAAAGACTACAATTCTAAAAAAAATCAATAAATATAATAATGTTCAAGCTAAAATGTATTAAACATAATTATTTTTGGAAATAACTATTAACCCATTAAGAACAAGAAGGAAAGATATAATCGATCAAGTCCGACAATACCCTACACCATTGTGTGCATCAAAATTCAGGGAGGGGTCATTTTTTTTTCTAGATCTGTTGAATTGTGTTCCGATACTTGTACTAAATCTATAATTAAATATACGAATATTACGTCGATACTAACATATGAATTTATATGGGAGCTAATGTCAATTATGGACCGATCTTAGAAATGAAATTCGGCACACAGATTTAAACTTATATGGAACTGATATGTGTAAAAATTATTGCTACATTTAAGGGATTTATGATCATTATCCCTTTTCCGGGAGGTTATTTGTATGGCGGCTACCTGAAATAATGGACCGATCATAACCAATTTCAACACGCTTCGTTCCTGGACTATAAGAAACCTGTGTGCCAAATTTAATTAATTTATATTAAAAATTGCGACCTGTATTTTGATTACAAGGTTTACATGGACGTACATACGGACGGACATCGTTAAATCGACTTAGAGCCGATTGGTACAAATTAAGGTGGGTCTTAGACCAATATTTTTCTCAAGCATTTTTAATCTCAATGCTTTTTTTACCTTGGTGTTTCTACCGAATAAAGTAGAAAATATGGTAACATTCAATAATTCAAATGTCATAAATTATTATTAATATTTTATTTATTAAAATAATTACACATTACAATTTTGAATTTCCTAACCATAATGAAGTGATTTCCAAATGATTCAAATTATATATTGAGTTGTCCAAATCGTTATTCCCATCACCTAAAGAAATTATTGTTGCAGCTGTTGTCTTCAAGATTAAGTCATGGTTTTTCGTATCGCTTTTGTTTCGAAGACTAATGGGTCTTAGTTTTTCTTCCGTTGGTATTTACGGTCCTCCATATTTGATCTTCGGACATTGTTTTATAAATTACCACCTCATGAGAGATTTGGGAGATACTTATGTAAATATTGTACGACCACTGTGTTAGTTTATCAACATCCCTTACAAATATCGTTCAAGAAATGCCCATGGATGCCAATAAATAACGGTCTCAATTTTACATACAAATATTTGATTTTAAAATTCGGTACAGGTACAAGTCCCGGATTTACGAAAATTCTTTTAACGCGCACAAATCGCACAGAAATATTAGTGTTTGACATATCTCCCATATACGTACTAAAATCTCTTTAAATCCTTCCATGTTAACATTAGTATCAATATACACACATAAATGCTTTTTAGATAAATCCTAATTTAAATTTTTACAAGAATTTGACCCAAATTGGCTATAAAACCCTCCAATAAAAAATTGTACATCTGATCATTTTTTCAGGACTACAAATGTTAATTGTATACCATATTTCATTCAAAAATTAATTTAATTTATTTACCTAACACATTACCTGAATAAAATCGGTAGTGTATGAAACACGATAGTTATCTATTCGGTAAGTCATACCTACAAGTTGAAATTACCAGATTTTATTTACACCATGGATATCTGAACACTGATAGATATCTATTTGTTGAAATTACAGGCATTAATAATATTTAAAAAAAATATTCATAAACTTCGATTCAAATACAGTACGGGCTCGAATTGCGCAACTACCTATAATTGCAACTACCCTATTTGCGCAACCGCTTATTTTTTTTTACATTACAGTCTTTATAAGCGCAACTTTAAAAAAAAATAGTCTCGATAAGTGCAACTTTTTATCTTCACCATAATATTTCATCAATTTCTCCTTAAGTTTTTATTCAGAAACCTTTTATTATCATTTCTTGTTTTTATTTTGTTCTACCAAAGAATATTCATATATAGAAGGCGCATCATGTAGAAGCAAAATTTCTTATGGCGGGTTCTAATTAGAGCCCTGCAAACTGTGTCTTATAAGGCTGTACAAGCCACTTGATATTTTTCAAGTGTTGTTATCAGTGTGTGTGCGGAGTAATAAATACTGTTCTGCAGGCACTTAAAACCATACAAATACTGCGTGTGTGCTTCAACTTTATGAACAAATCATGAGTGTGCTATGATAGCGACCAAACAAGCCTCTCAAAGGCTTGTATAAAAAAATACAAGCCTTTTGACCACTTGTTTGCTTCAATAAGGAAAAAAAGTGTGTTTTCTTTTTTATTAAAATTATATGTGTGTGTGTGCGTTCATGACTGTATAAAGTAATTTCGTAAGTAAAACAGTCGTTTAAAAGTATTGTTTATAAACTTATTGTTATTTACGATCAAATAAATTATTAATGTTACTAGTTATAACAATTTAAAGAAACATGCATTAAGTTTTATTAGTAAACAGATTTTATTAAATATTTAAAGTTTTTTACAAGGTTTTTTTATATTATTACTTAAAACAAATATATACTTAATTACTTATATACTACTTTCTTATACATATGTATATAAATACTTAAACTATATCACAGATAATAATGTTGTCTGTATTCATGTGAAGAAACATAATCTGTGAAAAGATGGTTGAGTTGGAGGAAAGATTCGTTCTTTTATAGCATATATGAAATATATTAGGTAATAATATTATAATTTTATTTATAAACTCATTTTTACATTAGGTAATAATATGTATAAGCCTTTTCTAAAAATAACTTTAGTCCAATAAAAACAGGTATATTTCTTAGTGTAAAAAATTTATTTAAAACAGCAAGAATTTGGCAATAAAATCTGTAGAAGCAGCTAAATAGATCAATAAGAAACAGGTACATATGTTCTGCACTGTAAAAAATGTAAATTTATTTTTTATAAAACCACGAATTGAGTTCGCTTACAATCAGGTAAAACAGCATCCTTTACTTGATTATATATTGAACATGTACATATGACGGGACACACAATTTAGGTAAACGTCTTAAAATATTTCATTTATAATTTTATTACAGTGCAGATGTTCCATCGTATTCTTAACATTTGGGAAAATTTATTAGTCAAGGAGTAAACGTATATGGAAACGAATTTGAAAAATGAAAAGACATTGTTCTATATTATTTCCTTTTAGTTTTAAAATAGAATGATTACTTAGTAAATATAAATTAAATACAATAAAATCTATCTTAATATAAATAAGTACAATTTTAAAATTTTTTATAAACATACAATTAATTATAAGACTAACTTTATTTAAAATATAAATAAATACTAAAGATAAAAATTTTCTAACTTACATATGTAACTAACAGTTTCAAATGTCAACTTTAATTTTTTTACTTTTTTAACTCTTAATAAAGAGTATTTTTTAATAACTTTATGAATTCACCCTTTTACATTTATTTAGAAAAGAAGAACCAACAATAAAATATAGACATACTGTATATATGTGTGTGTATGCAAGAATATTTATAAACAACCACTTTTTACACATTATGAAGATTTTTTGCCACACACAGCAACTACGTATTACAAAAAACAAACAAATCATTAAGCCCACTTGAAATCTTTAAATCATTTCTCAACGTCTTGTATGATTTGCTTTTTTTTGCCACACCACTTGCACCACTTGTTTACGATAAATGATTTGAACGCACGGATTTGCAGTCGCTCATACACAGTACACACTTGCTTTGCTTCGGGCAGCGAACAGTACGAACAGTATTTATTGTTGTTTTTGCACATGTTGGCTATGAAACACACACTTGAAATTCAAGTGTGTTTGCTTTTCAAATCATCTTGCGCAGGAGACTAGTTCTAATCATAGAACCTGCTCTCATGTAATTCTCGCTCTCAACGTTTTGCCATGATGAGGGGGATACGTAACAAGGGAAAACAAAATCCACCACCAAAACAGAGAGAGAGACAGAGAGTTTAAATATATGTGTTTGTACATGTGTGTATTCCTTATAAAAAAAATGCAAATAAAAAGACAGCCATATACATATATGTTTGTACATGTATAAAGATCTTTATTTCAAATTTAAAGAAACAAATATTTGTTTCTTTTATTTTGAAATAAAAAGAGGCAACAGAAATTTTAGTTCTTTATTTACTAATGGAAAAGATATGAACGTTAATATTACTGTAGGGCATAGCATACATGTTTCGTTGTTTTACAAGTAGAAATACTTTGATCTGCACCGACGTGCTTATACCTTTCTTAGTGACGTGACAAATTTTTGTATGATTTCGAAGTTGTCAATTTATATTTTATAGTTATATTTTTGATAAAGTAATAATTGTTATTTTTTACTTTTATATATTATATTTTTATATATTTCATAAAATGTGCAGATAATTTGCTTTTGGTGGTTTTTTACTATTATTTCAAAAAATTGCAATTAAAAAAATATTTTTATAGAGAATTTTTAATTTTAGAAATTTTTATTAAAAAAAAAAAAATATATAAAAAAATTTTCCATTTTTTGGATTTTTTAGAAAAAAAATAATATATAAGTTTTTCTTTTTTTTCGAAAAAAAAAAAAAATATTTTGTGATTTTTTCCAAGTTTTTGGTTTGTATCTTATTTGAAACAATAAACTGTTTTTAAAATATATTTTTTATAGAAATAAATAATATTGATAATTTTAATTTTAAAACTTATTTTTTAATTGTATATATTTTATTTAGTAAAAAAGTTGTTTGAATAAAAAAAGGATTTTATTTCTTTTATTTTTGGGCAGAAATAATATTTATTTTGAAAAATAAAGAAGTTTTTTTATTAATTTTTTCTAAGCAAAAAGTTATTATTATTTTTTATTTTTTTTTATACAAAAAGAAAAAAATATTCAAATGGCAATCTTTCAATTTATAGACTTAAATTTTTTTATAAACAAAAATAATGTGAATAAATCGTCTATGTATTTCCATTTATTCTCAGTTTGTTTATGTTGTTGAAAATTTTTTAATTTTAATATTTTTATTTTGAAGTTTTTTTTCCAAATGTTTATGTTTTTTATTTTATTAGAAACAAAATTTTGGAAATTTTGATATTACAATAATATCGTTTTCAGTAATACGATATGATATTATAATCGGCACCTAAGATTATATCGTTTTCGCTATCATATCGTTCTATGGTTTATTGGGTTATTTTGTTAGTCGGGGCTTATAAACAGTAATTTTTCTTGCTGCAATTCGTAGACGAGTGAGGTAAAGTGAATGTAAATGTTTAGTATTCCCTTCTCTTATCTCTCCTACGAACTCAGAATTGCAGCAGGAAAAATTTCTGTTTTTACAAAACTCTTGCTTCGTGCCTTTAAATTTGATAATTTAAAGGTATTTCTGAAAATACGTAACTTCAAGTTTGAATAAAAATGAATATTCATTTGAATATACAAATGTTATTCATATCAAATGTTATTCCTAAATAGTTCTTAATCAAAAAATAAATTAGTACTTAAAGATACAAATTAATGGCATATTCTCAATTTGATAACAAATGCTTTTGTTAAATCAGGCTATATTTAAGAAAATAGTAAAAAATTTGATTTCAATTAATTATAAATTTAAGATAAAACCTTTATATTTAAAAATGGATTTTAAAATTGCTAATAAACGTCTTACAATAGTTTTAGAATTTGTACTCTATATTTTTTGCAACTTTATTTTATAAGTATGAAGAAATTAATATATATATGTGTGTTATCTGTTTAAAGAAATACTTTTACTTTTATGTTCAAGCAAAAGGTCTTAGCGACCACCTAAAGATCTTTATACGGACCCCTTGTTGAGAACCGCCGTTTTGGATAGGAAAATACTAAAAATATATGTTGGCTAGTAAGAAAATGTAATAGTTTTACTTTAATTTTAAAAATTAGCCAAATAAATCGCCACCTTGTTAAAAATTGCCAAAAAATTCGCCATGTCGCAAAACGGAAAATTCAGTCGCCAAGAGTAATTAAAAATCGCCACATCTGACAGCCCTGGGGATCGCAACGATTACCATAGTAATCATAAAAATTACGATTTAATGTTTATTTTTTCTATTATTTGATTAAAAAAATATAAAGATAAATTATTAATTTAGGATTTTAATTTCTTATTAAAAAATATCGAATAATTCAGCACGAACGATTATTTCAAATTTGTGTTTTATAATAAAAAATTAATTGTAGTAAATTATTAAAAAAAAAAAACATCGTTATTTATTTAAAAAATCATATTAATTAATCCTACTTAATATTAAATATTTTTCATGAGTGTATCTCAAGCAACAAGCAGTAACACAACACTCTTGCTTGAATGCTCGTGCGAGACTGACTTTCTTGTGTGTTTTTTATTTATTTCAAGAGCATAACAAAAGAGATAAAAAACACGCAAGCTTCTTTTCCTTTTGCCTTCCCTCCCGCATCCTGAAATACATTTAAAAAATATTTCAGTTTTCATTGACATGCGCTTTCTATATGTTGTATATTCTTTGGTTCTACTTCATTAACACAGAAGCATAGACGTGAAAAACGCCAATGCATACATCTTTAAAACAAACCTAACTCTACGTCACTACTAACACTCAAATCGTTAATTTACAGTTATTTTTTGGTTTCTTCCTTTTTTTCTATAATTTTATTTATTGTTTATTAGAGTAGAGTGCAGATCATTGCGTATTAAATTTGAAATGTGGGAGTTGTGAAACAACTTTAAAATTAACAATTAAACAAAAATTAGAATCAATTTAAAAATAAAATAAATGAACTTGGGTTAGTTCCAGATCAGATTTACAATTGTGATGAATCCTGACTATTTTTTAGACTGTTGCCAAATGCAGCACTTGTGAGTTCAAAAGAAAAATCGGCTACTGGACGTAAAAGTTCAAAGGAAAGATTAATGCAAGTGAAAATCATAAGCTAAAATTGCTAGTTATTGGAAAATCACGACGTCCACGTGCACTCAAAAACTTTAATAATATTTCTATAGAAGAAAAAATGTTTTTGGATGACGTACACAATTTTTGAAGATTGGTTTAAAAATGTCTTTGTGCAAGAGGTTTGTATTGTAATACAATTTAACTGTTTGGTTTTTTTTTTTTTCTTAAAGGTGACGAATTCTCTACAAAAAAAGCATTGTTAATCATAGCGCGCCATGTCATCCAAAAGAAAAAGAGCTTACGAGTAATGATGGTAACTTTGTTATAATGTGTCTACCTCCGAATTTTACAGATATTCTTCAACCACTGGACCAAAGTGTAATAAATCTAATAATGCTGTATTATAAAAAAAAACCGTTTAACACTTTTGGTTGGTATTAGAAGTCCGGACTTGGAACAAAAGCTAAAAATTATAAGTTTGAAATTTTTTATTTAAAAATTATTGAAAAAAAAAACTTCAATATTTAATGTTCGATCATTGCAACTATTTCGGTAATTTCAACCACCCTGGTTTGATATAGGTTGCACAAATCGAGCCCGTACTGTATTAGTATTTAGTTCATGTTTTTGGAAATAAATAGCTATTTTTAAAACCGGTTTTTTGTGTTTAAAAAAACCAGTCTATTAGACATTCGAAAAATTAACATTTTAAAAAAACTGACAGCACATTGACTGAAAAAACCGGTTGGAAAACCGAGTCGATCACCCTAACAGTATGTAATAAAATATCAGCATTCGTTTAAATTTTATAAAAGTTTAAATATTAAATTTACAGTATGTCAAGAAAATGTTTTTACATTAAAAGAAAACAAGATTTTTTCAAAGTTTGACTTTAAAAAAGTATATAATTTTTAGCTAATGTAATATTTTTTAACACGAATTTGTTAGTTTATATATTTATTATTATATAACGCAGAAAAATATAATATTTAATGATTTAAATTATTAAAAAAACACAAAAATTTTCGTGTCAAGAAAGTCTTTTTACATTTATAAAACTGCTAAAGAAAATCACAAAATTTCGGAATTTAAAATTTAATATGGTAACAGCTGGTATGTATAACTTGTGGAACCTTTTTCATCAAATAAATTTGTTAATGATTATCAAAGTCAATTGGAATTTTGTATATTCCACCATATGTTCGTTTTTTAGTACATTATGGTCCTGTACTACCTCTTAGCCACATTTTTTTCACATTAGGCAAACAAAAATTACGTGGAATTAAAGTGTGGACTCTGTACTTGTATATTCAACACTTTTTGTAAATAAACATTGCCGCATTATCAGTCTTTGCTCATATGTGCTTGGGGTCATTATTTTATAAGGACTTGAATTTTGGCTTTTTGTCTTCCATAGTCATATTTATTACCACTTTCTATTAAACGAGCTTTCAAAGCCTAGAAATATTATTGCACATCTGTTATATTTTATAAAAATACCAAATACATATTCAACTATTCTGAATAAAATACATTGGTATTGATCTGCATTTAACAATATCTTTTAAATACGATATTTTTTATTTTCTAAATGCATTTTAAAAGATTTTGAGGGTTTCCGGCGTACCCTAACTGGATTCAATTATACTTCAACATAATATTAACATTCGTACACAACATGTAATCCGCTCCATAACTTTTTAAGCTTATCAACATAAAACGTTGGCAATGATGCTAATTTTTAAACATTTGGCCACGTAGCTTTCAGCCTGCATTTGTATTCGATCAGAGTTTTTTTTTATTGTTTCTTGAAAGTTAAACTTGACATACCCTTTCTAGATCCCTTTATCAGGAGCATTGGTGAATATTTTTTCCTTAACTTTTCTACATTCCACTCTGCTGTATATTTTAATTAGACGGCTGTTAATAGATGTAAGCTCCAAATTACGTATTTCTTGGAGCAATTTAATATTGTATTTGTCTAAATAAGGAACACATTTATATAATATCTCCAACACTTTTCCAGTGTTGGGGGGTTATAATAAATCCCTTACAATTTTTTCTCTATATATTATTTAATATATAATTTTTGAAGTAATCGTAATATTATGGATTTGGACACATATTTTTTTTCTACGTAATTATAATCATCACACTGAAGCCTTAGTGACAAGTAAAATATTTTATTTTCAAATTCCTATTGAATTTTAATTTGAAATGTAATAATAAACGAGAGAAGATATAGTCGGTCAAGACCGACTATATGATACCCTACACCATTGCGTATGAGCATACAAATTCGGGACCTGTAGACCAACACTTTTACTAAATCTAAAATAAAGCATGCAAGTACAGAGTAATGCGTTAATAATAACATCTTGATGATTTTATGCATTATAAGGTGATTTCCGGAAGTGGGTTTATATGGGAGCTATGGTAAATTATGGACTGATTCTCATAAATTTTGGCAATGTTGTTTCTACTTATATAAAACTTATTTGTGTCTAATATTAACTTGATACTATCTTTCGTATGGTATTTATGCACGTTAAAGTTATTTTCGAAAGGGGGGTTTATATGGGAGCTATGGTCAATCGTGGACCGATCTTCATAAAATTTGGTACAAAGATTAATACTTATACAAACTTTCTTTGCACCGAATTTCATTAAAATGTTCTTAATATTAAGCAATTTTTAAGTGTGAAACTCTATTCCGGGAGGACATTTGTATGGGGGGTAGGTGAAATAATGGACCGATCATAGCCAATTTCAATAGGCTTCGTCCTTGTATCATAAAAGTCCCACCTGCCAAATTTCATTCAATTATCTTCAAAATTGCGACATGTACTTTGTGCACAAGGTTTACATGGACAGCCAGACGGACGGACGGACATCGTTAGATCGATTTAAAAAGTGATTCTGAGTCGATTGGTATACTTTAAGGTGGGTGTTGGATAACTCATTCTATGCGTTACAAACATCAGCACAAACACATAATACCCCAACCACCTATGGTGGTGTAGGGTATAAAAATATGTTTAATTTTTTTTAACGATTTTTGTTGTAACCTGTACTTACTTTTGAATAAAGATTTGCAAATTTTGGATTTATAGTTTATACTTTTATAAAACTTACGTATACATAATTGTATTGTGATACTAATTGATGCACCTTTAAATGATCTTTGGAAAGGGCCTTGTTATGGGAGCTGTTGTTAATTATGGACTGATCCTTTAAAAAATTGGTATATTGATTTGTATTAAATAATACGTGAAAATTCGTCTACACATTGAAATTTATTTCTGATTAATGAAAGTTTAAGTAAATTAATGGAGGTCCTTGTATGGGGCTTATGGTTAATTAAATTCTAATGTTAAAAAAATTTGATTTGGTAGTTTAAGGTTACAAACGATTTTATTTGTGTTGAACTCTACCACATTTAGGAAATTTATAACGGTCAAACTCTATTCTGAAAAGACATTTGTATGGAAAATGGAATAATGGACAAATGTTGGATTATACAAGTTCTAGGACCAAATTGCGTTAAGTCATCTTCCAAATCAACTTGTAGTTTACTTGGATGGATATTAACTATTGATGAAATTCAACAAAGCTAAAAATCATACTTATCCTTAGATAAAATAAATTTTATAAGAAAATTATCCGCAGAGGAACATATGCCCGTATTTTTGAGATATTTCCAGGTTTCCATTTAATAAAAATAAAATAAAAATTTAATTTTTAATTGACACTAAAATTTATTTTACTATTTTCCGTTTTCTAACTTTTTCAAGTTTTTTTATTTATTTTATTTTATTTTTTTTTTTTTTTTAATATCTCTTTTTTTACTAGTTTTACTAAAATTTCAAACGAACAAACTATGTTTTGTTTTTAAAAATACGAATAAATTTCTTTAATTAAAATATGTATAAAAAATTTATTTTTTCCATATATTTAAAATATGTTTTCATATGAAATATCAATCCCGAAATCCCGAAAAATTCCGGGGTCCCGGGATTTGCAAAATCCAGTCCCGTTTGGCATTCCTAGTGACAATAAATACATTTCAAAATTTCAAGAATTGTTTCAAATAGCAACAAAAATGTACATGTAAAAACATTTTCTTGACAGGTAGATTACAGGGTATGTGTAGTTTTTGTTATTGTACGTTTGTAATTACAATCATAATGAATTATTTTTGGTAAAACCCATTAAAGAAATATAAATAAAATAATATATAACAATAAAAATTTGCAATATAATAAAACATTTGCGAATATTGTAAATAAATTTAAAATAATACATTTTTGCTCATTGTAAAAATATTTTCTTGACATACCGTATGTTTTAAAAAACCACAAAAATGCTAAATTTTAAGTCATTCGAGAAATTCTGCAATTAAGTTACATTGCACTAACTTTTTTTTCATAAATTACACTATGCAACAGTACTTTTGGGGGCGGAATCATTCCGATTGTAATTGATAGCTCTTGATATGTGTAATAACGGGGAATATTTCATTAGAACTTTAAATTCATTTATCTGTCCTTTTAAGGGATCATTTCAAGTCCGTTTTAAGGAAATGACATGAAAGTTGATTTTAACTTGAGTTTAATGGGTTAAAATGTTCTACAGATATTTTCTTCTTCAAATTGTACTAGGGGTCTCCAAAGATAAAAAAAAAATCATCCGACTTATCATATGTTGTTAAAAAAGAAATTTATGAAATTTTCCCTCATTTCTTATATAAACTCCTTAAACTACGCAATGAACATTAAAACAAAATTAAATGTTTTGTACAAATCGTAAACATAATTAATAATAAATTCATCAATTTCATTTCTTTGGATAAACGCTTTACCGTATAAACTTTAGACCTTCGGTGACCCCTAGTGAAATTCGACGTAGAAAATTTCTGTAGAATATTTTAACCCATTAAACTCAAGTTTTAATGGACTTTTGTTTAATTTTGTTTAAACGGACTAGAAATGACCCTTTATTGTAAGAGATAAATGAATATAAAGTTTTAATGAAATATTGCCATTTAAGTGCTCTAAACATTTATGTAAAAATATTTGAGTTTCGAACTATATTGATATTATTTTTTTATATTTATCTGAAGCTACTTTGGTGCAAAAATAGAAAAGTTTTAGTGGTCATAAAACAAAAATTTTGCCTACCACCGAAAAATCCTTTAGAGGGTTTATTACACATATCAAGAGCTATCAACTGCATTCGGAATGATTCCGCCCCCCCGCGATGATCATCAATTTGTTGCATAGTGTTATCAATCTCTATATTCTAACGTTTTCTTAGATACTAAATACTTATATAAAAAGTTTATAATTTTGCTTAAAACTTAATATAAACTTGGCCTCCTCTAGCCAAATTAAGCAATTTTTCATACATTTGTACGCAAATGAATGATACAAGCAAAAACACAAATTATTTAAACTTTCTTCTTGCATGTGTAAAAAAAAATTGTCTTAAGAAACATACATTTGTCGCACAAATGTATGAAAAATAGCATAATTTGGCTAGAGGAGGCCAAGTTTCTACTGGGTTTTAAGCAAAAGCATAAACTTTTTATACAAGTATGTATTTAGTATCTAAGAAAAGGCTAGAATATGGAGATTTATAATTTATAAAAAAAAAGTTAGTGGAATGTAGTTTGATCGCAGAAAAAAACTAAGAAAAAAACAATGCTAAAAATTAGTAACAATTTATTTCTACCCGAATATCTCTCAAACTAAAAGAAATAACCTACACATGTAAGCATATTTTTTGTAGAGATTTACAATGACTATATATATATAAAATTTCTTTTCTGTAATATCATAATTATTAAATAATTCTAAAATATTGCACTTTAAAGACAATTACGTAATTCTTAAATAATTTTATCTATTTGGAATAAAGAAATCTTACTGGATTGTGGTCGAAGAATTACTGATAATATGGCCGAATTTATCCTTATTTTTATACCCACCATCAAAAGGATGGGGGGTATATTGATTTTGTCATTCCGTGTGTAACATGTCGAAGGAATCATCTAAGACCCCACAAAGTATTTATTTTCTGGGTCCTGGTTAGATTCTGAGTCGATCTAGCTATGTCCGTCCGTCTGTTGAAAGCAGGATAGGGCTCGAACGGAGCAACGTAGGGGGACGAAATTTGGCACAAATGTTTATCTTATATAAGGTTTGTTTGGTATTCGGTTAAGAAACAAAAAAGTTATGGATTAAAAACTAGAAACACAGGGTGTCCGTTTTATACTTTTCTGCTGATATTTCTCCTTCTTCAACAATGTACGACAACGAAATTTTGTAAGTATAGTTCGGGGATCGATATAAACTCGGAAACCGAAAATAGCGTGGTCCGCCCACTTTACCGCCCACCTCCCATATAAGGTGAAAATCAACGAAATTGAGTTCAAATAGTTAAAGGACCAATGTAAACTCGGAAACAAAAAATGGGCGTGGTCCGCCCACTTTACTGCCCACTTTACCACCCCCTTCTATATAATGCAAAATTTGAAAAAGTTGATGCTGGGTATATAGATTCGGCCGGGCCGAATATAACATTCGCGCTTGTTCAAATTCAAAATTTTAATAGAATTCATGAATAAAATAATAAAATTTAGCACTTCATTTTGGCATTTTTAGAATAAATTCATCTCCGTTAGGCGGACGCTCTCTTGGGCGGACACCTATTTTTAAAGAAAACATCTCTCGTAGGCGGACAAAAATCATAAACGGTAAAAGAAATGTACCAAATATTATATAATGAAATGCTTCTTATTTTCATTTTTATTCGTGTTTGCATTCATATTAATATTTACCTACATTTTTTGAAGTTTTTTACTTAACTTTTTGCTGGTTTTGAGCAAAAACTAGGCTTTTAATTTAACTTTGACTTTTACACTTGATTAAAAATTCTTCATACTAGAAAAGAGAAAATGAAAACTTGGTCCCTAAAAACATATGCTGTCCCAGTTATCTATGTCCTGAATACAGTCTCGATGAGAACACAATGGCGACAGATTCCTACAAATCTTGAAAATTTTTTTGAACAAAGGGTATAGAAATTCTGCACCACAAGCAGAGCGACATTGTCATCAGTTATATAAAAAAAGGAATTAGGCGCTGCTTAAGATCGATACAAAGCTACTAACATCATTTTCCTAAGTTAATCCTGTCGTTCTTAGTAACATGCCAATGATTACTTTGTTGTCAAAATTGTCCTGAACATGCTTTTTATTTTTAAAATTTCATCAAAAAAATCATTAGTAAAAATGCTGTTGAAAGAAATCTGACATTTTTTACGAAAAATTACTAAATCTAGAAAGTAAATTAAGGAAAATGGAATGAAAACGGAGAGAATCGAACTGTAACCATAACCACAAAATAGCCATAAAATAAATTTCATAAAATCATAATTTATTGCAAATAATGTCTAAATGAAAATGCAAATATCACAATTCTTAGTATTTATTGCTTTAAAATTGAGCTATAAAGTAACATTTTTCAAATGTCCCTTTAATGCAAAAATATCATAAAACACCTTTCAAATAAAATTTTTCTTATATGTAACAAATTTTACAACTGTTTCGTTCATGAAGTTAATGTAACGATTTTTTTTTTTTACTTTTGTCAATATTGATGTAATTTTTTAAAATATGAAATTTGTTGTATAAATGTAGTTTGGGTCAGTATATTATAATCCAGTAAATAAAAGCAACATTTGATTTTAAGTGCATACGGCCTTTTACATTTTAGTTGACGATATATATATACATATGTATAAATAAGAATATGTATATTTAAAAGTTAATTCATTACAATCAATCTTGAATGCTCGAATAAAAAGATATAGTACGGAATTTCACCTTTGAAAAAAAATGTGTATCATATCCCATAGACGGACATCTCCCGATAACGCACAAAATCAGCGTGACGATCGCTGTCCGCCTATGGGAGCTTATATATATATATATATGGTAAAAACTTAAGTAGTTTTTATGAGTTTTTCTATATTCTCGAACTTTGAAAAAATTTTGCACTCTATTAGTTTCAAGTCACAAGTCTTGAAACTAATAGAGAGTTCAATATCATTACCACAAAACTTATTAAGGATTTAAGTCAGTTTCAGCCATGATTGTTATTCAAAGTTCAAGAATATAGAAAAACTGATAAAAACTATTTAAGTTTTTACCATTCTTCTACAATTTTTTTTCGCGCGTTTATACTTTTTGTTCTTACTCTATAAGTAAACTAATCGCACTTTGTACATAAATTTCGCACCATCTTTGATGTTGTGCAGACCATAGAAAACAACTAGAAGTTCAACTCTTTTCATTCGCTCAGAAACAAAAAATTACTCTCTTCACACGTATAAATTTGTTCTGTAGAAAATTCTACTACCACATACAAAGAGTTAGGTTTTTTTGACAATTGAGTTAGGTTTTTTGTGAGCAAGTTGGAGTTCTAGTTGTTTTCTATGGTGCAGACTAAACATCTGCATCAATTCATTTGTAACTCATTTTTAATTACTCTCTTTCTTTTCAATTGTTGACTGTTATTGCTTTTTAAACTTAAAATCAAATCTCTGTGTGTGAAAAAAATCAAAACAAAAATAAACAAAATCAATTGTGCAGAGAGTCATAAAAACACTTTAACATCAAATCATTTTCAACTGAATTGAATTGAATTAAATCTAAAAATGCAATACTGTCATTTGTTTTTTTTTTTTTTTTAATTTGATGTAAAGGAAATATTAAATTAAAAAAATTTAAATATTATAGGTATGTAATTAAAAGTAAATAAAAATATCACAAATAAAATAAATTTTATTTCATTTTAGATATAATTAAATATAATTAAAATAACAAATTATTACATTTTCTAAGCAAAAACATTGAAATCAAACGTAATTATTATCTGTTGTTTATTTAAAAATACATAATTGTTATGTTCCCTGCATTTTTTCATATTAGATGTAAGGGAATGACAGTAATTCACAGTTTTGTTTTGATGTTTTTTATTTAACATTATTGTTTTTCTAAAAATCTCTCATAAGCAGTAATTTCTCAAAGAGAACAGAACATGTTTTGTTTTTTGCTTCATCGTTTCAATTCAACTCAATTCAAATAATTTTTTTTTACAGAGTTTGTTTTGTATTGTTTTGTTTTTTATTTTCGCAGTAATGTAAGAGCATACATTAAAAAACATTACTGTGAATTGAAAAGCAAATGATTTGATGCAGATGTTTAGTGCAGACTTTCAACAACTAAATACAGGGTAGTAAAGTTTTGAAGAAAAAATTTTTTGGTTTTTTAAATTTTTCAGTTTTTTGGGCGCGGTCTGTGCGCCCCTCCACCGAATACAAAATTTGGGATAGGGATTGATACTTGTTGTAATTGTGCGTAGTTTGCGCTATATCCCGAAATAGTCAACGTAGTAGATAGTCTCAAAGTTTGGAAAACAAGTGCGAACATTTTTCAAAAAGTCAGTTTTTCGCGAGGCACATTAACATTTTCATATGGAATTGCTTGGATTACTGCGTGAACTTAGTTTTTTGTCATTTTACATAACAAAATCGGAGGAGCATTGAAAATAAATTTAAAACAAAAATATTATGCACTTTTTGAAAATTATGAAAAAATTGCACTTTTTGTTTTTGTATTTTTATGTAGAAAATTGCAATTTAAACAAATATTAAATATATAGATATAAGAGCGGCGATAAATATAATTGATTGGGATCATAAATTTAAGTCAAATGTCGTTGATAATTGAAAAGGGACACTTTTGTCAAAACACATTTCGCTAAGGCACATGTGTGGACAGCATGAAATTAACTATAATTGACATAATTGGTAGGTGTCTCTTATGCTTAATTAAAATTCGGAGGCGCTTCAAAAAATTTTGAGAGATAAACATTTTATGGACCAAAAAATATTTATTGTGTTAAAAAAGGATCACAATATTAAAAGCATTTCTATGTAATAAACTCTAACAAAATATATTTTCAATCAATGTATGGAGAAATAACTTAGATTCGATCCAAATTTTTCACAAAATGTTTAAAAATCGCTATTTTTATTGAAAAGAAAATTTTTAAAATTTTACTAGGAAACCCTAAAATATGCTGCACTAATATCATCAAACATTGAAAATATCATAAATTTTATTTGAATAACTCATTAGGTTTTGATATTATATGTAATTTTGACCAGAATTGTACATAAACTTCTAGTTTGTAAAAATTTGTATATGTTCAACTTTAAACCGCCATAACTTTCGCGCCCCTCATATGAAATGATTAACGCGAACTGATTATACATGCATTTGAGTCACTTTATATGTATACAAAAGGATTTTAATGTGCCATCAAAAAAAAGTTATTAATTTTTTGAAGGGCTAAAATCAAAAATTTTTGATAATTGCCCATATATATATACAGTTGACGTTCGCTAGTACGAATTATATATTGTCAGGCTCTTTCGTAGTACCGAAAAATTCGTATTATTGAACAACGCATTTTTATGTTCCAATATAAATAATTCACATAAAATATTTAGATTTTATTAATATATATATATATATATATATATATATTTATAAAAAACTACATAACGAAACAAGATATAATTAATTTGTATTATTTTGAATTCATTTTTTGTACTTAAACAGGTATGAAACAACATACTAATGTATGTACATATACATATAACAAAAAAACAATTTACTTATTTAAAAAATCCGTCATTAAACATTGACGTTTATTACTTTTTAAACTGATTTCTACAGCCTTTTCATGAAGTCTTCTCAATAATAGTATTTTCGAGGTTTCAATGTTGTTCTCAACAGCCCATTTAATACATGTGTCAAAGTAGTTTATTGCATCCGCATGTTTTACTTTTGTAGAGTTATTGTCAGGAACTAATAAAATACTATCCTCATCGACATCATCATCCAATTCAATTTCTTCACTTGGATCATCAAGATTCCATTCAAATAAATCAAGAAAATCAAATTGTGAATTTGGAAAATTTGCATGTAGTAAATTCTGCATTTTGGAAATTGCTCTTATCTCCTCACTGTCACGCACTACTGATAGTGGAATATCATCCTCGTCCTCAAAATTGTCATTGCCCAAAATTTTCTTCCAACATTTCTTTATGGAATCACTGCATACTTTTTCCCAGGCTAAGGCAACCAATGAAACGGCTTCAAATAAAGTGGTTTGTTTGAGGGACGTTTCTAAATTTTCGTTGGAATATAAAATTTTTGACAGTAAACTGTTACGGTAACGCAGTTTTAAGAGCCTAATTGCATTCTGGTCTATGGGCTGTATTAGTGGAGTTACATTGGGGGGCATATACATTACCTAAATCTGTCCATCTTTAGTATCATGAGCCTTAATTGGCAGTTTTTTTCTTTTAAAAATGTCTCTACCTGTAAATATATTTAGAATTTTTTTAAATCATTAATAACATTAAAATAATTT
Source organism: Protophormia terraenovae (assembly GCA_951394005.1). NCBI lineage: Eukaryota > Metazoa > Arthropoda > Insecta > Diptera > Calliphoridae > Protophormia > Protophormia terraenovae. Next base: position 72,324,681 of record OX596073.1, on the reverse strand, counting down.
ACTAAAACTTACTTCTGGAATAAATTTATCAAAAAAACATTTTTTGAACAGAGCTGCATTCATCCAAGCAGATTTAGAGTTTCCGTACTCAACAGGAAGAATTTTGTTCAGAAAATATCTCGGTTTTTGAGCTTTTCCTATTACAAAAAGTTTAATTTTCTTAGTTCCTGCAGCATTAGCACACATTAAAAATGTTAATCTCTCCTTTGACAATTTTCTACTTGGAGCAAATTTTTCTCCACTGTGAACATATGTTTTGTTTGACAACATTTTCCAGTAGAGATCGGATTCATCCGCATTAAAAATTGCCACGTTTGATAGCCCATGCTCCATAATGGTAGACGCTAACTTATTAACGAATGGCGCAACAGTTTCTTTAGAAGAAGATAATTTCTCACCAGACTCTTTTAACAATCGTATTCCATAACGCTTTTTAAATTTTGTTAGCCAACCATCACTGGCACAAAACTGACCATTTTAAAATTTTTTGTGCAGCTCCACAGCTTTGCATTTTAATTGTTCTCCACCGACTGTGATATGGAATTTTCTTTGTGCTACAAACCACTCGTAAACTGCATCCTCCATTTTTTTAAATTCACCACTTGTAAGTCTATACCGATTTTTTAACAAACTCATGGAATTATCCAGCAATTGCGTTTTTTGTTTAATGATAGTACATATTGTGGATTTGGATAATCCATATTTATTTGAAATTTCAAACAACGATGTTTTATTTTCGTGCTCTGCTATAATTTTTAATTTACCTTGCAAAGAAATTGTATTTTTTTAAATCGTTTTACTTGCAACATTTTGACAGTTAAAAACACAAAACACTTTTTTAAAAATAAAACAACTTCACAATAACTTCGCTAAACGTGGATGACCGAGAAAGAATGAAGTAAAAACATAATAAAAACTTCATTGATACGTAAATAAAACAAAAATTCTTATAACAAACCACCATTCGCACTATCGAATAGAAAAAATCCCTATCTATTCGTACTATAGATAAGTCAATGCAAAAATTTTGCCATTCGTATTATTGGAAATTCGTAATAAAGAGCGTTCGTACTACTGGACGTCCACTGTATATATATATATATATATATATATATATATATATATATATATATATATATATATATATATATATATATATATATATATATATATATATATATATATATATATATATATATATACATATATATATATATATATATATATATATATATATATATATATATATATATATATATATATTTTTTCTTTTTTTTTTGTTTTGGATTATGACAATGAAATTAATTATTTCTATATATTCAGGTATGTGATGAAATTCGATCGATTTAAAAAGTAAATCGAGTTTACAAATCGATTAGGTTGTGATGAATTTCGATCGATTTCATTTTTTAATTTTTGTTTCTGTTCTACATGTTTATTGTCAAATCAAAACAAATTTATTTTGAAATTTGTCTTTTATAAATTAAAAATACATAAATAAATAAAATTGTATTTACTTTTTAATATATTTAAATATATATTTTTTTATACATATATAAGGAGTGAGTTCGAAAAATTCTTAAAACACATTTTGCCTCATAACTTTTTTCGGAATCAATATTCAAAATTTTTTTTGATCTAGTTATCATGGAAAAATACTTCAGTTATTATTTTTAATAACAACCATGTTAATTTGTCCTTGTTTTCATCAAAATAAGTGACAAAAAAGATTTACGTCCCACAAGTTATTAAAAAATTCAAAAATTCCAAATAGGTCTTACAAATAATTGGCCACAGAATTAAATGTCGTCCGTAAAACCGTTTCTAATGTTATTAAATAGCATCAGGAGAATTTTACTATTGATGTGAAACCTAGTTCGGTAAGAAAAAAGGACCACATGATATTGGAAAGGCCAGAAAGTTGAAGGCATATTGAAAGGAACTCCAAACACATCTGGTAGAAAATCAGCTCAGTTTTCTCAGTGCTTCGACTATTTGGTGCTAATGGGAACGTTGATAACATATAAAGTTCAAAAAATTCCAAACTGTAATTCTGCAAAAAAAATTACAAGCCAAAAATAGGACTCGGAGTTTAAAACCAAATTTCATACAAAAATACTCAAGCTGTATAATTGACGAAGAAACGTAGGTGCTGACAGAATCTTCGCAGCTTGTATCTCAAAAATTTTTATTGCTAATGCTCGAAGCAATGTTGGAGATTTTTTTTTTTTTTTTCATCTAAATTTATTTATTGAATCTTCACTAAATTAAGTGAACTAACAATAAGTATACAAATCTTAACTCTAAATCTTAATTTATATTAAGTCCAACCACTGTCGGACGAAAAACTATATGTAATCAAAGAGTTTAGCTTAGGCGGAGGTCTGTTGTGTTCCTTCTTCTCAAACGGTTGTAGCCATCGCTTCTTATTATGTTTCGAGCAAGTGGGTTAGGATGTACTTCAAGCTTCCTCAAATACGATTCTGCGTGTTTTCTTATTTCATCTTTAACAATAGGAACATTGAGGTCCTTGTGAATATTATCATTTTTTATATACCAGGGTGCTGCGGTTATCATTCGAAGTATTTTATTTTGGAATCTTTGAATTTTTTCAACATTTGAAGCTGAGGCCGTGCCCCATAGTTGGATACCATATCACCATATTGGCTTTATAATTGAGTTATAGATCAACAGTTTGCAGTCCAGACTTAATTTAGAATTTCTACCAATTAGCCAGTTAATCTGAAGTGATTTCAACTTCATTTGGGTTAATTTTTTATCTATATGTGATTTCCACGTAAGACGTCGATCTAGATGCATACCAAGGTATTTTACTTCCGTTTGTTGGGGTATAATCTGATTATTTATCAGGATTGGGGGGCACGAATCTCTCCGCAATGTGAATGTAATATGTATACATTTCTGTTCATTCACTTTTATTCTCCATTGCTTCAACCATTTTTCTAAAAATAGTATATGATCCTGCAAGAGTTTAGATGCTTCTTGGGGGTTTTCATGAACGCCTAGAATTGCTGTGTCATCTGCAAATGTTGATATATGGGTACGACTATTAGTTGGCATATCAGAAGTGTATATTAAATATAAAAAGGGACCCAGTATACTGCCTTGGGGTACACCTGCTCCAATGGACTGCGGAGAGCTTATAAAGTCTCCCTCTTTAAGAACAAACTTTCGATGAGTTAAATAGCTTTCTAGCAGCTTATGCGTATTTGTGGGTAAATATTGTTTAATTTTAAATAATAATCCTTCGTGCCATACTTTATCGAAGGCTTGAGAAACGTCAATGAAGAGAGCAGAGCAATATTTCTTTTCTTCAAATGTCTTAGATATAACATTTATAAGCCTGTGAGTTTGTTCTATGGTGCTATGTTTTTCTCTAAAACCAAATTGATGTGTTGGAATACAATCGAAACGATTCACTATCGGTTTCAATTTTTTCATTAATAACTTCTCAAATAGCTTTGATATATTCGACAACAGGCTAATAGGCCTATACGATTCTACTTTAGTGTGATCTTTTCCGGGCTTAGGTATCATTGTAACCAATGAGACCTTCCATTCTGGTGGATAATATTCAAGGCGTAATATAGCATTAAAAATAAAAAGTATTATTCTTATTGCTACCCGGGGTAGCTCCAAAAGCATTTTGTTACTGATCTTGTCAATACCAGGTGCTTTTTTGGAGTTTAAGTCAACAATAGCCTTGTCGATCTCTCGAATCTCAAAACAAAGGGGTTCAACTGCTCTAAAACGGGGTACAACAAGTGGCAACTCCATTATGTCATCTGATAAATTTGGGGAAAACACGTTCTTTAGGTGACTAACAAACAGATTCCCCTTTTCGGTATCATTTCTTGCCCAGCCTCCATTTGTATTTCGTAGAGGGGGCCTACTTGTAACTGGTGTTTTTAACTTCTTCGTAGCTCGCCATAGTGAGTAATTCGAATACGGGGTGGCATCTAGGTTTTCCAAATATTCATTCAGTGATTCAGTTTTTTGATACTCTAGTAGCTTATTAAGGCGCTTTTGGCATTCTCTTAGCTTCGATTTGAGTTGAGGGGATCTGTGCAGTTGCCACTCTCTTCGAACTCTTCTTTTTTCAGTCAAGAGCCGTTCGACATCCACAGAACAAATTCTATTATATCTGTTTTGTCGGGGGGTTCGGGTAGCATGTTCAGCAGCAAGTTTTAAACTTTTTTCAAAATTATTGAGAGAGAGATCGATATCTTCTGGTGTTCTCAGCGATACATTTTCCGTGCAATGAGTGCTAATATATTTTTTATATTTCAACCAATTTATTCTTGTGTTAGATATCGCTGAGATACCAGTGGAGTTTACAATTTCTCGGGGGTTCAATATAGTAACAAAATTGGGTGAATGATCTGAAGATAATTCTAATGAAGATTTAACATGAATTAATTCCCTTGGTAAATTCCTCGTGACAGCGAAATCGATAACATCCGGTATTTTATTTGGGTCAGTAGGCCAGTATGTTGGTTCTCCGCTCGAAATAACATTCAAACCCATTTTAGAAATTGTATTAAACAATGCACGACCTTTAGGGGTTATAAGTCGTGATCCCCAGAATGTATGCTTAGCGTTATAATCACCAGCTGCCAGGAAACGGGGTCCTAGTGATTTATAAAAAATTTCATATTGATTTTCTGAAATTGAAAACCTGGGGGGTGAATATATCGATGAAATCACTAAGTTTCTATAACAATCATCAATACAGATTGTTGTAGCTTGAAGATAATCTTCACGAAGATCACACATTAAGTAGTGTTTGATTCGGGTTTTTATTAAAATGCCGGAGCCTCCACATGCTCTATCTCTTGGATCTTTAGTGTCATAAAAGGCATATCCATTTATCCTAAATAAGCTTCAGGACGTCAAATGGGTTTCCGAGACTAACATTATATCTAGGTCATGACTTCTAAGAAAATATTCGAGTTCATTTTTGTGTTGGCGTATGCCGTTGGCGTTCCAAAAACTTATTTTTAGGCAGTTCATGGTTTGTTCAGCACAGCCTGCAATAACATAGATTGCATTTTAAGCATTTCTTGCATCATATTGCTCATTGAATTTGTAAAATTATTTACCGATTGAACGAGAGAATCGATTGTAGCTTCTAGCCGGGTAAAATTGAAAGCGGGCATTTGCTCTCTTGCCTCTGGGTTCAAATTGTGATTAAATTTATTTTGGTGTTGATAGTCCTGCGGTAAAGCTTGGTTGTTCTTAAGGATGTTTGCGTACGAGGCTTTATTGTCAGAGGACTGTTGTAACGGGGGGTAATTTACTTTTAGGGTATTTAATGGTTAAACGGGGGAAATTCTCGATTTCTGGCTTAGTGATTTTTTAACGATAGAGTATACAGGACAGCCTCTGTAGTTTGCAGTATGGTTTCCTCCACAATTACTACATTTTTTCAATTTAGAATCATCTTTAGATTTATTACATTGCGATGAATTGTGTAACTCTCCACAAACAACACATACGGGTGGCAATCTGCAATAAGCCTTGGTATGACCATATTCTTGACAATTTATACATTGGACTGGGCCCGATCGTTTATGTGGTTCTTCTACAGTGATTTTGCGGTGTAATAAATATTTTATGTTATAAATAGGGTGAGTTTCATTTTTTTTCAGTTTCATATCGCCGGGTTCTAATTCCACACGAAAGAGCGGTTGAGGAATTTTCTCCCGATTTCGAATGTTTATAACATTTTTTATCTTGAAGCCTTTGTCCTCCAAGCTTTTCTTGATTTCAGCAGGTTCGACACTAGAGTCAACACCCTTTATAACAATCTGTAGACCCTTGCTACCTTTCAGTTGATAAGTATAAAAGCTTTTCTTATGGGTTTCGAAATCTGTCACAACCTTACGATAATCGTTTTCACTATTTACCTGTATTTTGGTCTCATGATTTGTACCTCTTCTAATGGGGGTGACATAAAAGGAGTTTTCACCTATCAATGAAATCAAATTTCGAACCAGTGTTCGAGTTAATTTCTCTTAAATAAATTGGTGGTGGTTTGGCTGGCCTAATTATATTAGCGGGCTCATTGCCTTCACATTGCAAAATAGAAAAACGATTTTCATTGTTCGGTCTATCAAAGTTACTATCTTTAGATAATTTTGCTAAGGGTGCTATTTTCGAGGACTTAGGGCTTCGTCCACGTTTTAAAACTATCGATCCATTCCAACTTGAATTTGGGATTTTTGGTCACTATTTAAAGGGTGCCCAATCTTGGGTATAGCACCAGCTGAAGGGTTAATTGTTTCTGTACTTACTGTGAATGATTTCTTTTCTGAAGTTGATTTACCTAGCATAACTTAAGGCGCAGATAAAATATTATTGTTTTCTGGCAACTTTCTATCAACAGCTGAGTTGCTTTCTTTTGTTGAACAATTATTAATTGTCAACAAAGCGGGGGAGCAGGAGCGAGCACGATTGACTGGCTTGGCGGTTAAATACAAGCTGTCATCAGTTCTTTTATTTGTTTTATTTATTAAATTATCATCAACATTCACAGTCACATATGCATTTCTGCCTTTTACACTAAGCCTTCGCTCATTAGCATTTGCGTTTAAGAGACTCATAAAGAGTGTATGCAAATACTTTTATTAACACTTGTGCTCTTTATTTTAATTAAGATTACACAAATAACCACACAAAGAAATATGAAATAAATGGCACAGATTATATTTAATTTCTTTTTCAATTTAAATAGGGCTTTATTCTATTTTTTATTTAAAATATTTTATAAAAATAAACGCGTCCATTCGCGTAATATGTATTGAACGGGTATAATTTATATTTTTGACCGATATTATCATTAAAATAACGATTTAATTCGGAGTAAAAATAAAACACGTCTGTTTAGCTCAAAGATTTCTGTTTAAAATGTTGGAGATAAGTTTAAGACCCAAAAGCAGCAAAAATTTCTTACAAAATTCATGGTATGACAAGCTTTTTGCAGTTGCGGCAAAACAGGAAAGTCATTTGATACATTCGGATCTATAAATACCAAATTATGCATAAAGGAATATTTGCAAAAAAAAGACTTCTTCTTTTCTTAAGAAAGCACAAGGTGTCCACATATTTTTGGATCCATTTGGTATCATGTCACTACGGTAAGAAAGCTCTGGAGTGGTACCAAATCAATAACATAGTTTTAGTACCAAGAGAGGTAAATTTTTAAAATTGTCCATAACTTAGACCAGTGGAGAGATATTGAGCTCTTGTGAAAAGTGTATTCAAGAGCACAAAAAAGGTGTCCCAAAATACCGAAGATTTTAACAGAAGATGTGCACACTGTTCCAAAAAAGTGACTGAAGCAACTATCAAATCTCCAAAGAAAGGGTTTTCAAAAATGGTCCGCAATTTTATAATTAGTAGTTAGAACCATAAAAATTATATATTTCTGTGATCTGTGCTAAGTTATCAAATGATTAAAAAAAAATAATGAAAACTCTAAGATCAACCGTTTCCAAGTTATTGAATATTAATTATGTATGTTAAGAATTTTTCGATCTCTCTCCTTATTCGTTTTTTATTGAATCTTTCTTTTTCAGAAATTTACAATAAGTATTAAAATCTTAACCTAAACTTAAATTATTGTTGATATTGCCACTGCAAAATCAAACGTAGAGTTTTTATTAATAGTGTTATCTTCCAAGATCCAGTGATTCCATTCTTCTTAGGCGTCTGTGACCCTCAAAAGTTAGCAGATCCCTAGCGAGAGGGTTTGGGTGTTCAGATAATTTTTTCATATATTTGATGCCACTGTTCTTTATCTCCTCACAAATTGTAGGAATATTGAGATCCTTGTGGATGTTGCTATTTCTGACGTACCATGGTGCACCTGTTATTATTCTTAGGAGTTTGGACTGTCTTCTCTGTAATTTTTCGATGTTTGATGAGGAGGCTGTTCCCCAGAGCTGTATGCCATATAACCATATAGGTTTTATTACTGCTTTATATAACAGTACTTTATAGTCCAAGTCTAGGGCTGACTTTGAACCAATTAGCCAATGAATTTGGGCAGATTTTAGTTTTATTTGAGTAACTTTGGACTCTATATGACGAGTCCATGTTAAACGCCGGTCTAGGTGAATACCAAGATATCTTACTTTGTCCTATTCAAGTATTTGGACTTTGCTTATTCGAGGGGGACAACTTTCCCTGCGTAAGATAAGTATTATATGGACACATTTCGAAGCATTCACATTAATCTTCCATTTATATAGCCATTTTTCAAGCTCAGTGATATGGGATTGGAGTTTTTCGGATGCAATCACAGGGTTTGTATGCATACTTACAAAAGCAGTATCATCTGCAAAAGTTGATATATGAGTCATAGGGCTCGTGGGCATATCTACGGAATATAGTATATAAAGAAGAGGCCCTAAAATACTTCCTTGAGGTACTCCTGCGGAAATTTTTCTGCGTGAAGAAATCACATCTTTCGATCTTATTTTAAAAGATCTATTAAGTATATAGTTTTTTAGTAACTTATGAACCGTCTGTGGAAGTAACGTGGTCATTTTATGTATTAGTCCGTCGTGCCAGACTTTATCGAAAGCTTGAGATATGTCAATAAATAACGCAGAGCAATACTCCTTGCTCTCGAAACCTCTTCTGTACCAAAATTCCGCAACTTTTTTCATTTACTATTTTAACGACAAATATCGATAGAAATTATAGAACGTCATTATTTGAAAAAAAAAATAAATGGATTTTTATTTAAAAACAAAACAATTGTCTTGAAAAAAATGTGAAAAAAGTGTAAATAATATATAAATGTGCGCAGATTGTCTTCCAACAATTAACCAATATGAGTAATTAATTTAATTTAATGTTAAATGTTTCTTATATTATGGAAACTATGGAAACTTATGTTTAAAAACTCCTTAATATTTTTCGTTTAAACAAATTATTCAAATATTTTGTTTCCTCTAAAAATACCAATTCCCAAAAAAATTCTGATTTTTGAAAAATTCTGATTTTTGAAAAATTCTATTTTTTTGCAAATAAATTCAAATTTTCTAAAAAGGAGAAATTTTTAATAAGAATCAAAATTTTTAAAAAATTCTTTTACTTAAAATGTAATTTTTTATTAAAAATTAAAATTTTTACCAAAATTCTGTATTTTAAGTAAAATAAATTTTTTTACTAAAAAAAAAAGTGCACTAAGAACTGAATGTAATTAAAACATAATAATAACAAATCAGTTTCAAAATTCTAAAAATTCAGTTATAAACTCTCATTTTAATCTCAACATTTTTGCTAAAATTCAGTAAAAACATTTAATATTACGAAAACTTTTACGTAAACGAACGCACTTATTATTCATTATATTTTTTCTAATTACATTATTTATAAAATAAAAAATTAAAAAAATTATATTTAATAGCCAAAATCAGCTTCTTTATCGTTATGGTTTTACGACAGCTATTTTTTTTTTATAGTTAGCTTACTGAAACTTTTCGTTAACTACCAATGCACAGAGGGCCAGGAAGATCGATTTTTGGCCAAACCCCTTTATCGTTGTCGGATATGGCAAAAAATTGATATTTCAAGGTTATTAGACTTGCTGATTCCTAAAATTTTGTGTATAGGCAGTTTTAGAGTTATTTAATTTGAAACTGAAATCAGAATTTGAAAAAACCAAAATGGCGGACTCAACATGTTTCTTTAAGTTATGTTAATTTCTTCAAAAATATAATTTGTTTTTATAATCGATAAATGTGTCAAAAACCAAATACAAGAAAACTTTGAAATCTGTATTCTATAAAATTATCGAAAATATTAAAAAAATGCAAAATGGCGGAAACAATATGGCGTCCAAAATTTTTTGTTGCTGTATCTTTCTAAAATTAAGTTTTCTGCTTGTTTTTGGTGTTACTGAATTCAAGAACAAACATTAAAAACTCAAGTAAGAAATAATGTATTAAACTTATTTGTACTGAATTTGATTGAAATAGTGATATAAATAAGGAATTTCTAAGCGTTAAAACCCTATTCGTGGGGTATTTTTATGGGAGCGAGTTAAAATAATTGACGAATCACGACCAATTTCCAATACTGTTTTTCTTCTTTTAAATAGAGATAGAAAATTAACTGCATCTATAATTATATCGAAAGTATCCATTTTTGTGTACACTGGATAATTATTTATTTGAAAAAATATCTAAATGTTTTCTTAAAATTTATGTTATTTTGATATCTAGGAACACTATTATAAATTGGTGCGATATGGTCATTTATCATTTGGAGCAAGTTTGGGCAACTTTTTTCAAAAACTAACATTCTATTAGATATAAAAATAGAAAAAAAAATTGCCTTTATCGGACTGAGGATTTGTGTGGATTTCTTTGGAAGAAGGTTAATATCAAAAAAAATTTTAACTTATTTGATTAAAATTTAAAAAAAATATACTATGTGTAAATAATTTATATTCGGGTTATTTTTGTTATAATTGCCGATTAAGATGTTAATTGATGCGAAAAAAATTTCAGCTTTTGCCATAAAAATATGTAACAAAAACCAAAAAAATGGCCCTTCAATAAAATTAATTTCTAACAACTTTTTTAACTTTGGATCGATACTGAAGGAAATGGTGTAGATGGATAACAAAAAAAATTTCGGAAAACATGCTCTTAAATGTTCCTAATAATTTGACATATTCGTTATTTTCAAATTCTTAAAAACGACTTATGGCCAAAAATCTATCTTTCTGGCCCTCTGTGCAATGTGTTTAACGACAACAATCGGTAAAATTTTACTACAGAATTTTCGATACTTAACGACAAATAACATAAAAAAAAAATATTTACTTTTTTCTTACAAAGTAAAATATCAAAGACTCTGTTAAGCACCAAGGAGTCAATAAATTGATATTTGACACTACACACGTTTAAAAAAGATGCATCAGAGCCAAATTTCGTGCCATGTATTTATTGCAGTTAGTCAAGTAACCCAACCTGTACTGCCAATGGATGAACTATTCACTTTTTTGACGTTTTTGTGACTTATAAAAAAACCAATCGCCACCCCAACGCTCACCAAAGGGTCAATAAGTATATAAATCGCCACCTCCACGCTTAAAAAAGAGTCAATAAATGGTAAATAAAAAAAAGTACACATTTGAATGAGTTTGGTGGGTAGTCACAAATGGACTTTACTGTACTAAAGCGGGTGAATTGACACCGAAAAAACTGCTGGGACTGTTTATCATTATATTACTGCTGTTTCTAACTAAACTACTTTCCTATACAAAAAACAACATCACTAATAGTCGTTACAATTAATATAAATGTTTGTGTGTATATTTATATTAACAGATTTTTTTAGTTTTTGGCCCATAACTCGATTGTTTATGAACGAATTTGGTTGATTCAAAAGAACGAAATTTTATAAAAATATTTATGACCTATCTGTAGAAAGACTTCAAAAATTCAAAAATGAGTTTTACCCGATATCTCTGTTATTATTGAACCGATTTATTTCATTTTATCATCACAAAAATTCAGAAAATAATGTCTGAGACTTCTTTGCAAAAAAAGTCGAAAATCGGGTTTTTAAGCATATCTCCGCCATTTATGAACCGATCTTGCTGAATTTGAATAGCAAAATTCTCAAAAGGATTTCCGAACGTTTGATATATAATTAAAGTGCCTCACGAAAAAAGGTTGCAAATGTACCCCTCTAGAAATGAAATTAATATGATTTCCAAAATATTACATCTCAATGTTAAAAATTACGTGAGCTGGACCGTTTTCAAAACACCTCTAAAATTACGTATTTCTTTCAATATCATTATCAAAATTTTAGTTATAAGAAAATTAACTTCAAATTATAATAGAGGCTTGAATATTCATTTAAATGACTATTATGTCTCTTTTCAGTAACGGAATATTAAGATTTTACTAAAATTCTTTATCACATTCTCATTGTTCAAATATGTAATTTTATATATTTCGGACATTTTTCAAAACATATTAGGTTTTAATGTACCATAGGAATTTTCTATCCTGCTGCTATTGAAGACAATACGTAATTAAGCCATTAAGAGCTAGAAGGTCAATTTTATGCGTTTAGTTCTTAAAAGGTTAAATTAGCAATTTTTGCAAATAAGTCGCATGGAAGTACTCATTACACTTAAATATTGATAAATTTATGAAAAACATAAGTTTATTTAAAACCGCGATAATAATAATCGAATAAAAAGGAGTTTTTTGAAATTTAGCCGCTAATTTACACGAATTTACAGCTTTTTTGATCAATTTACGCTTAGGGGACATTTATATCCTTAACTAACCATTTATTTGCCGTTAAAATTTACTTAACAAATTATGGACCAGAAATCCCAAAATTTTATTTGTGCAACTAAAGGGTTAAATGAATCCAAATATCAATAGTATTTAATGAGACCTTTCCAATTATGCCCTAAAATATAATTTACGATGGGAAATGTCCAAAATATCCAAACTTTAATAAAATACTATATAAAATAAAATCATTGAAAATTTTACTAAAATTTTAATTTCGCGCGTATGAAAATAAATTTTAAAATATTTTTTGCTCAGTATGTTTTAGACGTCGTTTTTCTATCATGTTTTAATATTTTTTTTTTTTTTTATTTTTTTTTTTTTGACAAAAAATTAAAAATTGTGTATACTGTTGATCAAAAACAATATTTTTGGAGGTTTTTTAAAAATGGTCCAGCTCACGTAAATGAAATAATTGAACCGAAATGTTTTGGAAATGGGTTAAAAACATATCAATCTTTAATTTTGATTTTTAACTCACACTGACGGACGGACATGGTCCTATCGTCATCATTTCTCACAAGGATTGTGGAAATTACAAACGAAATGACAAACTTATATATACCCTTTACACCTGTGGTAAAGGGTATAAAACCCGTTTTGGAACCACTGTGCGACAATGCTATTTTAAGTGATAGCATTAACGAAGACCTTCCAGGATTAACAGGATTTGGTTTCAACTTAAAAGCTTAAAGCGCTACAGAGATATGCTGACTTAAAGAGGCAAGTTCTTGCTATACAAGTTTTTATTTTGTTCACTGTACATATCGATTTACTTGTCCCCAATTTTTGTATGAAATTAAGATTTTTTTATTGTTTTAATTTTGTATTATTTTATTATGGTTTATTATCATTTTTATTATTATTATTTTAAATAAGCATTTTGGTTTTTCTGTGAAAAGCCAAAATAGAGGACAAAAAATGTAATAAGAAATTTATATAAAACAAAACAAAAAACTGTTTTTTTCCTTTTTGAAAATTAAATTGTACAAATTTTGAATACAAGTATTTATAATTATGTATTTCGTATGCCTTAATGTTGTTTTTATTTTATATATAACTAGAGGAGAATGAATGAAGTGGGAGTCGTGAAGGTAAAATAAGAATTACAGTTTTATATGTAAGTATTTTATGATGTAGTAGTTGTTGTATTAGTTATTGTACATACATTAGAGTGTCCCATAGACAATTTTGTAGGAAGACCCCTCAAACGATGCGTAGAAATTATCTTAATATGGAAGAAAAATAAAAAAAATAATACCAAAATTGATATTCAGTTCTAGAACATTTCATCCAAAAAAAGTATTGAGTTTTGTCTTGAAATGGGTATCAAAAAATTCGTAATTTTGAGCTAGTTAAGACAAAAATATTTTATTTTTTTCATAAACCTTCATTTTAGTACATCATCAAAATGCCATAAAGTCTTCTTGCCAAACAAAATCTCATGGGGAAATTTTTGAAAATATTTTTTTCATAACCAACCATCTCAAAATTAGGAGTTTTTTGACACTCAATTCGATAAAAACAAAATCGAAACTTTTCTTTACCAAAATGTATGGGACCCATAATTTTTCAATCGCTGGTAGCGAACTGAAGACCAAATTTTAAATATTTTTCTGTATTTAGCTCATAAATATGCATCGTTTGAGGGGTCTTCCTACAATGAAATCTCAAAAAACCTTTTCTCGGGACACTCTAATGTACATATAAGTATAAAGTATATCTTGGGTGCGCTGACGAAAAGTGCTGTGCATTTTTCCGAATTTTTTATTTTATTTTATTTTTTTTAAACTTCTTAAAGCATTATTGATCCTCCAATTTCAATATTAATTTATTTTCAAATATCTGGATTAGTTATTCGATGTTATAAAAATATTAATATTTAATTTTGTATGGCTTTCATACAAAAAATAAATTCTTTCGCTTTCCAGAAAAGTTGTTCGAAAATACATAGAACTTTTAGTTAGCACACCGACGATATGAAATAATAAATGTATGTATTTGAAAAGTTTAATTACTTTTTGTTAATGTATTTTCTAAACAAACAATATGTAATTTTGAAGACGATTACTGCGTAAATAAGAATTGTGAATAGGATGATGATACTGATTACGATCTATATTATAAATGATGATGCCGTTGTTGAGGTGGTAAAAAAGAAGATTATTGTATTTAATGAATCTACCACATCATATTAATATCCCATAATTCTATTCAATTTAAATTTATTGTTGGTTTTACATTTTTATTATTATTATTATAATTTTTTTGTTTGTATAAATGTTATCAGTTAAATGGATTTTTATTTAAACGCAGTTACTGCCCTTAATTATAATTCATTATTGGTTTGAAGCAATACACACCACCATCCTTAAATAGGTGTTGTTATAATGCGAAATTAGTTTTGTATTGCCGTTCTTTAGTGTTTTTATCGTGTTCCTATAGTATATAAATTTGAATTTAATTTTAAGATGATAAATTTTCTACAACTGTTTATCCTTTTCTGACTCTAGAATACGGCATGGTGACTGGCTGATACACTTCCACACTACATCCATCCTAGTTTCGGCTTTCTAATCCTATTGTTGGTTATTCGACTTCATCTGGCCGTTGACAATTGGTGCGAAATACGGATGCGCCATAGCCTCACGGGCAGTAAGTCGTTCGACATGATCGTAACGTAAAAGCTTGTCGAGAAAATCAAGGGCTTCGGGCGAGACAAGATGCTGGTTATCGGAGTGAACAAAACGTTCCCATCGTTTACGAGAGTGCCTCTGCAAGATGTCATGGAATCGGGGATCCAATTCGATGTTGTACTTATCGAGATAAGCGTAAAGCTCTTCAGTGCCCAGCACTTTGGCTATACGAACCAGTTGATCGTAGTTATCATGACCGTGAAAGAATGGCTCTTTGCGGAAGATCATTGAGGCCAACATGCAACCCAGCGACCACATATCTAACGAATAGTCATACATCTGGTAATCAACCAACAATTCGGGTCCCTTGAAATAGCGTGACGCAACACGGACATTATATTCCTGTCCGGGGTGATAGAATTCGGCCAGACCCCAATCGATCAGTCGCAATTTGCGATTTTCATGATCAATCATTACGTTGTGAGGTTTTACGTCACGATGCATTATGCCCATGCTGTGACAGTAATCGAGTGCTTTTAGCAATTCAAACAGGTAGTAGCGAATTTCGTAATCTGTGAGTGTTTGATACAACTGTTTAAAATCTGTATTGTTGACATGCTCAAAGATAAGGGCTGGAGTGCGAGACACAGGATCCTTGACCACAGCTAGCAACGTTATAATATTGGTGCCTCCGCGTAAATTTTCCAAAATTTTAATTTCACGCTTAATCTTCTTCTTCTTAACAGGCTTCAATATTTTTACCACACACTTTTCGTTGTTAGTAATGTTTATAGCTTCAAAAACTTCAGAATATTTTCCACGTCCCAATTTGCGCACCAATTGATAATCATCTTGATTAGCCCAATCGACAACGTAGTTCTCATAGTCCCAATATTCATCCGGTTTATGTGCATTCACATCAGTATAAACACGAGCAGCGCTCGGTAGGGTCATTGTTGCTATATTTAGTTCAACAACTGAATCTGTTGTGTACTCTTTAGATGATTCCGAAGATGAAAGTCCCCAAAAATTCGGATGCTGTTGGTAAAATGATCTGGAATGAATAAAGTAATTGATAAATTATACATAAATATGTATATGTAACGGGCATAAATCCCAATAAAATGTTAGCATCAAGTTAATATTCAACACAAATAAGTTTTATATAAATATAAATGATAATAGCGAATTTTACGAAGATCGGTCTATAATTTACCATAGCTCCCATATAAGGCCCACTTTCGGGAATCATCCAAAAGTTAATAAATTCATACACACATCAACATTTTATGAGGCTAAGTGAGAGCATTATACCTTAGATTTAAAGCCAAGAAGAAAATAATTGAAATAAAATTCGTGACCATAAGCAAAATATTTTATTTTACAGTTTCTTAAAAAAATTATATTTAAATAAAAAGTACGATAACTTCAAAAAACGGTTAAATTTATTTAGAAATGTAAAACGTACAAAAATAATGCAAAATAAACTAATGAGACTTGCTAGATCTTTTTACCTTTATTTCATAAACGACAGTTGTAACGTTTAAAGATAGTCCTGGCAAAAACAAAATTTTTATCTCTTGATTGGTATGATAAATTTAACATATTGTCTATTTTTTTCCAATTTTATCTTTTGCGCATTTAATTTTGGATAAACAAAAAAGGTCTATATGAATATTTTATAACGCACATTGAAAATGGATTAAGACAAAAAGGGATATCTACAATATAGGGTTAAAAGATTTATTTTTCATTGGAGGTTTAGTAGACTATTAAAGGTATTCACCTCAGAAATTGCAACGTTGCCAGTCCCTTGCAAAGTAAGTTGTGCAAAATTTCTTCTATGTGGTTGTTATTGTGTTTACAAAAATGGATGCAAATTTTCTACTTTGCAAGGGTCTTGTAAAGTTGCAAATATCTGAGGTGAATACCTTTATTAATAAATCGTAAAAGACCGGATTGCAAAATGTTGAAAAATGAGTAAAATAAACAGTTTTTATGCTCTCCTGAACTTTTGGGGTTTTGCATATGGCAAAATATAAGCCCTCGATATATTTAAAGCTACGTTTTTTTGCTTTCCAAATTCATTTAAAAATCTTAAATTTACTTAAAATGTATGAAGGTACGATATCTACAGTGCGGGAACTACTCTAAAAATGATATTTTTCGTAATATCTCAATTTAGAGGTTTGAATTTTTTTTTTAATTGTTTTGTGATGTCCTCAAGTAGGTCTACAGCTCAAATTAAAACATTTTCCAAGTGAAAATAAAGGTGTCATTTTGTGACAGTGTGTTATTATTGATTTGTCGAACTCAGTTCTTACTTTTTCCTTAATTTTCTTAATGTTTATGTTTTTAATGCTAATATTTTACTGAGATATTTAATTGAATTTATGCCATTGAGTCATCCATATAAATTAGCTTGCTAACGTAATTGTCGTTATTATATACAATTCTGAAAAAGTAAAATCGCTATAACTCATAAAGTAATTATAATATTAAAGAGAAAGAAAAAACTCATTAATGGGTATAATGCCCTTCGTGGCTCTTAAAAAAATTTACTCTTTTATAATATTATCTTTCGCACTATTAAAAAAATGGCAAGAACAAAACGTACTCTATTTTTTAATTACTCAGCTTTTTTGATGCAAGAAATCTTTCCTTGGAAAAATACAGTTATTTCCAAAAATGGAATGCATTTATATATTAATTTTCTTTATACTGTCATTTACTTTCAAGGTTGGTGTAATTTTTATTCTATTTTTTGGAGTCGGACAACTTTAGAATAGCGGGAGATAGTTATTCATCATTTTAAAAGTGGAAAAACGCAAAGGAAAATTGCAGAAATATTAAATTTGCCATCATCTACAGTCCAGCATATAATAGAGCGGTATTCAAAGGAGAATATAATTAAAAATAAATGCAGAAAAAAAAATACGCAGCTCCAAACAAAGAACCTTCGCGCAACAGTTAAACATGGCGGAGGAAGTGTTATGGTCTGGGCTTGCATGGTTGCAACAGGTGTCGGAAATTTAGTTTTCATCGAAGGAAACATGGACAAGACAATGTATTTAAACATTCTAAGAGAAAATTTGGTTCAGAGTGCGGAAAAATTGGGTCTGAGAAGCAACTTTCGTTTTTACCAAGATAATGACCCAAAACATAAATCCAATGTTGTTCGAAACTGGCTTATATGGAACTGTCCCCATTTAATGGAACCACCTGCACAGTCTCCCGACTTGAACGTGATTGAAAATTTATGGGAGTTATTAGAAAAAAATATCAGAAATCACCATATTTCAAGCAAAGAATCGCTGAAAAAAGCTTTAGTCGAAGAGTGGAATAAAATACCAGTAGAGACCACGCAAAAACTGGTTGCCTCAATGCCAAATAGGCTAAAAGCAGTTTTGGATCAAAAAGGCTACCACACTAAATACTAATTTTTATAAAAAATTTCATTAAAAAATAACAAAAGTACAATTTTTTTTATTTGCAAAACCTTGCAAATAAATAAGCTGCTTCCTGTGAATTTGACTTTTTTTTTTTTTTTTTTGATTTTGGTAAAAAACACTTTTTTAAATAACTGAGTTTTAAAATTTTTCAGGAATGGAAAATAATTTAAGAGTTAGAGGGATTTTAATATTTTTATTTTGCTTGCATCAAATAAGCTGACAACCACTGTGTCTTAAGAAAGTATTTAAAATACTACTAAATAAATAAATAAATACTGGTTCCCTGGCTGGATTTATAGCTTAATTGTTTTTATTTTGTTAAAATGCATACAGTTTTCTTCCATTTAAGTGCTTTTAAAATTACTGAGATTTCAGAACGAAATTGCAGAGAAAGCGGGACATGCAGAATTACTAATTGCCCGGGAATCCCGGGATGCATTCTCCAATTATGACAAAAAATAGAAAGAAGTACCTACTTCTTAGTGACAAAAGGAAGATAATTTGGAAGGTCTCGATGGAATCTAGTATTATTGGCGAGATTTACGTAAAGAAAAAATGTTGGAATGAGCAGTTGGAATAAGCAGAATTACTCTTATGATGTGGGCATCGATTTCATTCAAAGGGAAGCTTACACTCAATCGAAATAAATTCCGAAACTTATGTGGAAATACTGATAAGATTGCTTATGAAACATGGTGAAAATTTAAAGTGTTTTATCTTATTTTTTCAGCAGATTTATGTAGTCATTCGTAATGCTCGACAAACTAAGGAATGGATTTTACCTGAAAGGATTAACATTTTTGGTTGGCCACCCCGTAGTCTTCAGTTGTGAGCGATCCTTGCGCATAAAATGTATGAAAAGTATAAAAAGGTAACCAGCATGGAAGACGCTGTAAGAACGTTATAGTCGTGAATTGTCAGAAATAGCTTTCGAAGACTTTCTAATTTTATGAAATCCCATATTTTTGATGCATTAAAATGTAAAGAAGATAACATTAATAACAAATTCGAAAAAAATAAAAATTAATAAAGGTATTCACCTCAAAATTTTGCAACCCTTGCAATTTTTCACTGTTTTAACTTGACGTGAGCAACCAATGTTTCGCAATTTATATTGAAGTTTATTGGACTCACATTTAGAGATTTGATAAATTCAAGGAATTTTTTTGCTCTTTTATAAAATACATAATCAGGAGAAATTGTTCTCCACACGTTGCTAACGGTTTTGTATTTTCTAGATCCTTAAGAAATTCTCAAATAATTTTTTCCAACATTGCATCCACTATATATGAAATATCATTTCAAGTAAGAGTATCGAGAGTGCACAGTTGGGCCAAATGCAAAATAAATGGTAATAAGTCTGGATCTTTGAAATTACTGAACCGATTTAGATGAAACTTGGAATATCGATAGAGGAGGAGTTGGGCTTTCAGAATATTGTTAGTCATATTATGCATCATTTTAAAGGAAATAGTATCTTCTTTAAAACTATATATAACAAATTTTAAAATTTTTGAATTTTTAGCACACTTTTCTTTAAACAAAACAAACACATGCAATTTATGTTTAAAGGGACCTATGTATTTCAAAAATTTTAGCCTGAATATTTTCTAAATGCTTAAAGGTATCAAAATAATTATTACAAATGTTATAAAATATTTCACGAAGAATTGATAAATGTAAATATAAAAAAAATATATACAGTTTTACTATATATTTTTAGATCAAAATTTTTATTACTAAATATATGGTAATTGCCTCGTGAGACTAAATTTACCGGTAGGCTGTCAAAATTTTTTTCAAAACTTTTAGGAACATATTGAACTATCTAATGTAATTCGCAGAAGAACCGAAATCAACAATCAATTTTTTTAGACTCAAAAAGTTGAAATTTTAATCCAAAATTGACCATTTTTAAACACTGCTGGATGTACGAGGTCCATTCTTTCAGATAATGGCAAAAAATATTAATCTTTTTTAACAAATTTTTACTTTGAAATTTTTTCTTGTAATTGAGATAAATTAAAAAAATTAATTAGTATAATTTAGAAAATTATAAAGAATTTTACCATATTTTTTTTTTTTTTGTAATTTAATTTTAAAAGGTATGGGGCAAAATCGCAAAAAAGTCAAGGTCAAAAATGAGAAATTTAATTTTTGAAGTCAAATATCTTTTAAACAATAAGATATAATTGAGCACAGTAAGCATATTTTTTCTTTATCTTGCTTAGAAGAATTCATAAATGTAAAAACATTTAAAATCGGTTAATATGTGTAAAAGTTATGTAGCGCCGCTTCTGCTCCAGCTACACATTCCAGCAAAAAATATTCTAAAAGCCTAACTTCTCCTCTATCGATGTTCCAAGTTCTAAATCGGTTCAGTGGTTTCAAAGATCCAGACTTATTGCCATTTATTTTGCATTTGGCCGCATTGTGGAGTGTGGAATACTCTACCTAAGGAAATTAAAATATTTTCGTATTCAGATCAGCTATTTAAAAATAGAATTATAAATTATTTCAAAGAACATAATCCTTAACTTGTGAAATAAATTTTCTTTTTTATTCTAAATACATAAATGCTTAATAAGCACGTTGTTGCTTTAACTAGATCATAAATTAATATTAAAAGTATTCACCTCAGAAATTTGCAACTTTGCAAGACCCTCGCAAAGTAGAAAATTTGCATCGATTTCTGTAAACACAACAACAACCACATACAGTGCTGTGCAGAACAAAAGCAACAAAATTAGGGTAAACCTAAGAATAGTTTTATTTTTTAGAATATTTGGTTTACAACAAAAATAATTTTACGAAATTATATACATATTTAAGGATTACCAAAAACACAAACATTTAAAGAACTTTAACTTTGTCTATTAATAAAACTGGAATAAAACACTACAATCTTCATATAGAAGTGTGCACAACAATAGCAACATATTCATATTTTGCTTTATTTTGTTCTATATTTTAAATTTTCTGTAAAATTTAGTAGTTCTAATGCGATTAAATTGTTAATTGATATCCCTAAAATGATTTCCATTAGAATTTGTTGACTAAATTGTTAATTGATATCCCTAAAATGATTTCCATTAGAATTTGTTGACTAAACAAAACTTTGAACTGCACTAATCTTGAAGTTGCATAAAACATCTTCCACAGATCTTGCGTCTGAGTATTAGAATACATGGTTAAAAAACAAGGTTGGAAACCGAAAAGAATAACGGTATCGGTAACGGTATCGGTATTCAATTTAATTTTATTTCGGTAAGAGTATCGGTAACGGTATTTTAAATTATATCGGTATCGGTATACCGGTACCGAAACTAAAATACCGGTAAAATACCGTTATTATTAAAAAACTAAAAAAAAAATATATTAAAAAAGTTAAATTTTTAAATAATTTTTAATTAAATTTCACAAAAAACTTATTAAATTATACATTAGTATATTTTATTTAATAAATTTCTTTTGAAATTTTTTGAAATATAAATATCAATTTTTACAAATGACAACAAAGCATTTCGGAATATTAAACTCGACTTTTTAAAGATAAATTGGTATCATTTTTTTGCAGTACAATAAAGTTTAAAATGTTAACACAATTTTTATTTACCATAGTTTTTTTATACAGACAGAAAACGTTCAATTAATTTTGCAAACATTTTTCATAAAAAAATAATTTTTTTTTTACAAAACAGAAAAAAAAAAAAACATAAAAAATAAATTTTGTATTTATATAGAAAATATAATTCCCCAAAGAGTTTTTAGGTTATATAACTGTTTAGATAATAGTAAGAGCTAATGTGTCAATTACGGACGAGAAATTTTGTATAGAAGAAATAGTGTTCCAACAAGAAAATACTTATTAGGTCCCTAACTCCTCATTATCCTATTTAATTAATAATTCTTAAAGTAGTGGCTGATGAACGTCTTTTCCGCTAATTTAAATTGAGTTCAAATGTTATAAAATTTTTTGTAGCTTCATTAGGGAGGTCCATCAACATTATTGAAGATAATCAAATGTAATATTTAAACGTACCTAAATTATGAAATAATATTTTCGAAAAATTTTAAGTTCCTATGATGATTGGAACATGGTCTGACATGACTATCTTTTTCTATTAACTTTCTTAATGTTTTTTTCCAAAATTTCTAGAGATTAATTCCGGATCTTGTCCATACCAATGACAAATTTATATCGTATATTTAAGATGCTTACAAGATCTTTTCAATAAGTTTTTTTTTAATATTTAATTTTTTGTTAAAATTCATGCAGTTTACTTTCATTTAAGTGCTTTTAAAATTCCCGGGAATCACGGACAAAATTACCAGAAAGCGAGACATGAAAAATCGCAAATTTTCCGGGAAATATAGGGATGCATTGTCTAAAGATAGACCAAGTTGTAACTTTCTGAGGAAAATTTTTCGGTCTTTTGGAGAAACCAAAATTTAGGAGAGAATCTTCATAGAAGCAAATATCAAACAGTTAACTAAGAACCTATCATTAATTTCAACAGTACATTCATGGGCGTCATATGATAAATAATTGATAGCATATCTTAAGTTTAAATGTCCATATCTAAGATAATACATTCACACAAGGTTTAAGGCATTTAAACCTCTTTAAAAATATATTTATTGCAAATGATACAACAAAGAAAACAACAATAAAAGTCCTCTTTAAAACAAAATTCTATAAATATTACATTAAATAAACTCTTATTATTTAAAATAATTTTATCTCTTTTATTTCAAGTAAATTATATGAGAAATTATTATTACAACACCATATTATGTTGAAAAAAATGTATTTTTAAAATACCGGTATATACCGGTACAGAGGGAAACGGTATTTCAATACCGGTATTTTTTAACAAAATAATAATTTCGGTATCAGTTACGGTAACCAACTTTTAACGGTATTTAATCGGTATCGGTATTTATAACGGTATCGGGTTCCAACCTTGTTAAAAAATGTTCAGCAAAAATTTTAAGCAATGACGTTTAATCCAATCCTTCAAAAGTTTTAAAATATATTTCGCCTTTTTCCATGCAAAAACATAGAATTAAACTAGATATTTCTCTATGTATGACGAAATGTCTGTGCTTTTACTTACTTATCATCCTAAAAAAATCAAAATTTCATTAGATTTCTAAGAAAAGAAATCTAATGAAATATAATTCAAATACAGTCAGTCATAATTACATCTTTTCTGTACTCAAAATTATTTTTTTGATCTGTGCGGTTTAATAAATTTTGCGCAACTCACTTTGCAAAAGTCTATCAAAGTTGCAATTTCTGAGGTGAATGTCTTTATTATATTATTATCATTAAAAATTAAATAATATAATAACACTTTACTGTATTATTTTTATTGAGTAGTATATAAGCCATATTTGGCCCTTGGTTTTAATTGAAATAAATAAATAATAAAATATTAAAAATAATGTCGAAAGCGATGTTACTAAAAATTTTACTCGAACTTGTGAACAACTTTATACATTAGATTTTTAATATAGACAAAAAACGTTTAAATAAATGTTGAAAATTTGATTACTTTGGCTAAAATTATTTAAAAAAACAGTTTTTGTTTTAAAAAATTTAAAATAAGCATTAAAGCCCAAAAATCAGAAAAATGGCAGAAAAAAGCAAACACGCAACAAAAAAGCATTAAAAGGTAAAAAAAAGTAAAAAGTAAATAAATTTTTTCTTCTCTGCTAATGTCACTATAGAAGCCTATAACTCGTAAACTATGAGCGAGCAGACAAAAAGTTTACATCACAATAATCGCAAGTAAAAGTACTATAGATTCATTATCAAAATTTTTTAAAAAGCAACTGTGCTGGTAATCTTGATTTACGTCTTAGAATTTAATGTATTATTTTAAATTTCCATAAATAATACTTTGTACTTTTTTCTTATTATTTAAAATAAAAAAGCATGTTATTTCATTGCCTTTGAATTGAACAATGGTACTTAACATTTATTTCCTTACAATTATTTTTAATAATGGAAAAAAAAAAAAATTCCTTTAAAATATGGCACTCTTCACCAGAACTGGGGCACAATAAATGTTTATGTTATTTAGCACAACACAATTTAGCCGAAAACCGAATCAGATTTTTTGGCCTAATCCGAAACCGAATATTTGGACGGACTCTAAAAATCCTTATTAAAACAACATTAAACTAATGCAAAAGTATTAAAAATATACTTAAAAAAATTTTTCTTTATACAAATGTTTGTTTTTTTTTTTTTTTTTTTAGTAATTACTCTACAAACATTTGGAAGATATCTTCCTTGAAGATATTTACGCAATATCTTCTTTTTTATTATTTGGACGAAAATCTTGAAAGCAATATTATTCTAATATTGTATTTTTATCAGTTTTAAGAAAATTAGGCAATAAACAACAAAAAGATATATAAAATTGGATGAAATTATCAATGCTTTTATTTTTCAGTCACAATTTTTTCAATTGTCGAAAAATTATTCAAAAATAAAAAAAAAGAAAATTGTTTGCTTGTGATGTTAAAATTTTTATGGATGCATTACAAGACTGATTTAATGATAATTTTGCTATATATTTTCTACATCTTCCAGAAGATTATCTGGCGTTATCTTATTTTTTCACTTAGATGATTATCTAGCAATACTCCTTATTGTTCTTTCAGGCGTATTGATTTCTTCCGCAATCCAAATATGAATATTGCGGCAATAAAATTCTTCTTTATTTAACCCTATTGTCATTCCTACTACATAACATAAGTAACTCTGCTATATTAAGGTTAGGTTAGGTTGAAAAGGGTGGCGTATTCACGCCTTCACCCAGAGACCAAAAAGGTCCATTGTGATCCCTTTGAGAAATAGAGAGAAGTTGAAAACAGAATAAGAGAATAGAAAACTTAGATAAAGAAGAAGAAGAGGAGTGGAACCTAAACCCTAGCAATTAGTTCTGATTGCCCCTAAGCCATCCTATCCCCATTACAAACCCTATGAGATTAGTAAGCCCGTTGCTCGTAACCTCATCTAGTTCATGCAGTGTGTGGCTTCCAAACCACTTCAGCCTACGCCGCTGAAGTCCTACGCAATGACAGAGAATGTGCTCCACTGTCTCTAGCTCGTCTACATCATCGCACGACCTGCAAAAATCTGTCGTGCCAATGTCCCATTTACTCATCATATTCCCTAGTGAGAAGTGACCAGTAATAATTCCTACCATGATTCTTATATTACTACGACTCATACCCAGAAGTTGTTTCGAATCTGACAGTTTAAGACTAGGCCATAATGCTCTAGATATCCTGCAGTCCGTTCTGTTCCTCTAGGCACGATTCGTGTTGTCAAGAATCCATTCCCTTATGGCCCTAAAGTAGGACCCAATTGGAATTCTAACGAATGTCTCCACGAAAGACCTATCCAGTCCCGAGCCAATGCGAGCCAGCTCATCAGCTATTTCATTGCCGAGAATGTCGCAGTGACCCGGAACCCAACAGAGTCTTATCTTATAAACATTCATTAGTCTTCTCAATTCCCTCTTACACTCAAAGACCAATCTGGATCTAACATAGTGACTTTTCAGGGCCAATAATGCTGCCTGACTGTCAACGTATATAGTGACCTCAGAATTCCTTTCTACATTTTCCTCCAGCAACCCTAGGGCTTTATAGATGCCCAGAATTTCCGCTTGGAAAACGCTACAACTGTCAGACAATTTATATGACCGTCTGATATCAGTTCCCAGAAAGTAAACCCCTGCACCGGTGCCTACATCCATCTTCGAGCCGTCTGTAAAGACAGCACAACCTCCGTGGAGCTTTTCTACTCCAACCCAGAAGTCCCTTTCAGGTATTTCAATAGTGGGAGTAGCCCCGAAGTCAATTATGGTTCCGACATGATCCGTAGGTTCAGTTACGGATAGTGTCCGACCATTAAATTGAACCATATCGAGTATGCTAGCATGCCCCGCTCTGAAGTTCCTCAATAATCCTAGCTCCTTCAATCTAAAGAGACTACGAACAGCCATTCCCTTCACGAACTCCTCAATTGGAAGTAAGTGGAGAATGATGTCCAGTGCCGCCTGAGGTGTACTTCTCATAGCGCCAGAGATGCCAGTTGAAGCACACCTCTGAACTTTAGATAAAAGGTTCCTGTAGGTTATCTTACTTAACACCTTCCACCACACTGAACAGCCATAAGTAAGAATTGGTCTTACAACCGAAGTGTATATCCAAGATACCACTAACGGTCTAAGTCCCCAATTCTTACCAATAGAGTTCCTGCAGGTGTAATAGGCATTAAGTCCCCTTTTGACCCTCTCCTGAGTGTTCCTTCTCCAAGACAATTTGCTGTCCAGGTAAACACCCAGGTATTTGGCCTCACTTGACAATTCAAGCTCCAAACCATTCAATACTGGTAAGCTAAAAGGCTCAACCTTATATCTCCTGGTGAACAAGACTAACTCGGTCTTCCCTGGGTTAACTCCTAATCCTTTACTATCAGCCCAAAGAGACAAATCCCGTAGACCTGATTGCATGACCTCACTGATCGTTGGTAGAAATTTACCAGAGACCAGTATAACCACGTCATCTGCGTAGGCTACAATTTTCCGTCCCCTAGCATCGAACTGTCTCAGGATGACGTTCACGGCCAAGAGCCATAGTAACGGAGAAAGGACCCCTCCTTGCGGTGTGCCCCTTGTCACAAGCTTCCTCACACAAGTGTCTCCCATATTCGAGTTGATAACTCTAGTGCTCAGCATTATTGTTATCCACTCAATTAGGAATTCACTTGCGTTGATTGAAACCAGTGCCTCCTTGATCGCCTCAATTCTAATATTATTAAAGGCCCCCTCAATGTCGAGGAAAGCTGCCATGGTATACTCCCTATGCAACAAACCTCGCTCTATGTAACTCACTACATCATGTAAAGCACTCTCTACAGACTTACCCTTTAGGTAGGCGTGTTGAGCGTCACTGATTAAGTGAGTTCCCAATCTATTTCTAAGATGCAGATCAATCAGTCTCTCCATTGTCTTCAGTAAGAAAGACGATAGGCTGATTGGCCTGTAATCCTTGGGTTTCGAGTGAGTCGGTTTACCCGCTTTGGGTATGAAGATGACTCTAACCTCTCTCCACCCCCTGGGAATGTACTCTGCTCTGCTATATTAAACAACTATTATATTTTCATATTGTTACTTGGAGCAAATGGGTCAAAATTTGTAATGGAGTTTTGTAGACTTAAGGTAATTCTACTCTGGCGATTTTTTTTACCTTTTTGGAGAAGTAACTTAAAAACTGCCATTCAGTATTATTATTAAAAAAACTACCATTAAATGGTAATTAAATTTTTTACATTAACATTATTTTCAAATAATTGTATTTATATGGGCACCAATCCAAAATATGTAAAAATACAAAATAAAACAGATTCAAAATTTTGTGGAGACGTGGATCTCCTTTATTTGCAATCAATTGTTACCTCGTAGAAGGAACACCTTTTGAAAGATTTATTTGTATAATAATTAAGCTGCACCAAGTGCTTCAATCGAAGATAATATAAAATGTATACTTTAAAAATAAAAACTTTAGGTGGCAAACAATATTTAATAAATCTGTAAACGGTTTAGTCGCTGACATTTATGACAAAAAAAAATAAACCTAGCTTAAACAGTAATGAAAATTCAAAGCTTCATGAAAAATTCCCATGTATACAATATTTGCACAAATTTAAAAATTTTTGCCGTTCAGTATAATACTGTGTTTTAAACTCGGTCTTACACAAATGGTGAATTACATTAAATTTTAGGTAAAATTATCTAATTGTTCATTGGCTTTTAAATTATAAGCAAAAAACTGTATCTAAGAGCCTTTGCAATCGTTTAAATGGGATAGAAATAACATATTTACGATTAAATGTGTTAAAAAATTGCATAAATGCTCATAGCTAAAAAAAAATAATAATAATAATTTGTACTCGCTTTAAGATATGAGTTGCTGGTGCCAGATAAATTTCTATTTCAATATTCTGACAATTTGACGATTTATTAATCAATCTGGTTTAAAATTGTACATAATATATAGTCACTCATATTGACTGTCATCAAAATTCTTTTGATAAGAAGTAACGTTACTTCTTAAAAGGGTTAACCCTTTAAATTAAAATATTTAAGAAAATTATATAAATATTAATATAGAAGATATAAGTAATGTCATTAAAACTGTTATTTTACCTGGCATTAATTCCATTAGGATCACAGATCTATTTCAAGAGAAAAAATGAAACAGGTTCCAGCAGCTCAAAAGGGCCAACAAATGGCCATTAATAGAAGCGAAATATTTTAGAAAATTTACTTATGTATAACGTAAATATACATACACATAATTTGATAATTTAAGTTATTGCGTAAAATCTATTAAAATATTTTAATTGAACACCGTTTACAAATTTAAGGAAAGTGTTTACTTATTAAGTTAGGTCCACCAATTTTCTCCCACCCTTTCATTGTTCTTTTGCAAGTGCATAACGACACTCAAAAATAAAAAATACAAAACCTATTAGTGCAAAGAAACAAACCATTGTTGGTGGAAGATGTAATGGAAAACGTACACACATACTTACATACATATATACTTATTTCCATATATACATATATGTATATGTACGTATGTATATACATATTGATGTAAAGTACATTCTTTTATACAAACTGAAATTGTTCACATACCTTAAGTCCACTAATTTTTTTGTTTTTATCTTCTTTTCGTATCTTTTCCCCAAAAAATTCTTGGGGGCCACCGATACAGAATCACTTCTTCTTTTAGACTGCGAATAATGACACTTTGCCGATAACAAATTAGATGTTGGATATTCTGTTCCAATGTTATTACGACAGGCTGCTTTTGAATGCCTGCAGCAAGGAACAATTAGCAGACAAAAGTTATATGTTGGAGGGTACCTGGCTATAGTGACTATGATGTCCAGAGTTTTTAAACATATATAAACATCAGTGGATCACGCGTGGACTGTGGACGATGTTAAATGGCTCTACTGTGTCTGGCTTCACGGCTACACACTAAAGTCTTTTCATACAAATGCTTTTTTGCCCCTCAATAAAGTTCACAAATAAACTCCCTGTAAGAAAGTATAATAAATTAATTATAATCATATAATAAACATAGACAAATTCAATATCACAATTTCAAAATTTTATATTTCAATTACTTTTTTATATATATTTTATTTTTCTTGTGTAGCCGCACCAACTTTTTTTTTTTGCAAAATGAAAAAATAAAAGAGAAAAACCAGCGTAACTTCCTTCACTCGTTTCGCTTATTAGAAGAAAAAGCACACACACACATACTTCTTAGCTCGACCCAATGCAATATATATGACAGAGTCAACACTCAGAAACATCTAATAGATAGAATACACTACTAGCTGACCTTTTCGATGACAAAAGCACTCACTGCATAAATAAAAGAGACAACTATATGTTACAAAACGATGATAAAACGATGTTAAAAGGCACCACACCGGAGAAAATCTTTTCTTTGGGTAATTAAATTTGTAAATTTTGTAATTAAGAATAAGTAAACTTAAACAAAATGTAATTATCTACACTCAGGCTATAATTATTTCCGTGAAAAAAACTTGTAACTGATGTATTTCACTTAATTTATCTGGATTAGGCAACGTGTACGTCACTTTCAATTTCATATAATTGACCGATTTTAGGTGTAATCGATTAGAGACCAGAGAATCGAGCCGAGACAAAATTTTCGGCGGCGGCGGAGCAAATTAAACTAATTAGGCGGCAAAATTTTCGGCTGGGATTTAGTAAATATTACAATGTGCCGCCCGTGTGCTCCCATCTACAAAAAAAAACTTAATAATTATTAATTCACTTTTGTACGCTAAGTAAAATTATAATAATAGATGGAGCCACTGCATTCACTTCTTCGAATAAGATAGAAAAATATGTTGTTGAATTTTAATAAAAATTTCGGCGGCTGGTTGTGAGCCGATGATAACGGCGCCGGCGCATGCAGTAGAAAATTCCCCTGCTGCGGCGCGAAGCCGGCTTGGAGCCGATCGGCTTGTATCTCTGTTAGAGACCTGCACCGAACAATTTCCTAATTTATTTCCTTGGTTTCGCATCGTCTTAATAGAGTAATGGTTCCCCTTAGACGTAAAGGGCGACGAAGACCGTTTGTTTGAACATAACCAACAGCAATTTTTTCTCTCAATTACTGGTCATAAATGTCAATTTTTATTCATTGAAACAATAACAAAGATCATAGTAAAATAATAAAGTACTCGCACATCTACAAAAACAAAAATTGCTTGTATTTTGTTAGTGTAAAACTACTGCCCACAATGTCAAAATGCTTTGAACGAAAAAATGAGAGAACGAAAGAGAGCAAGAGAAAAAAAACTAAAAAAAAATTTACATGTGAATACAAAAACAATTTGACAGTACCGCGAGGTTTGCCAATGAAAAAATTGTAAAACAGCTGTTCTTACGAGTATACTTCATAATTATACTATGAACAAAGATGAAATAAAAAATGTAAATACCCGCTTGACCACAAACTTTGATAAAGATATCGCCTTCTAATAATTCTCGTACATTTCTCTGACAAAACCTTCGAGAACGACTATCGAAGGCGTTTCGAGAATGAACTCGTAGAGTTCACCTGTCGTTCAGTTTATAGGCAGAAGCGTGAAACATTTTGTACAACTAGTCAACAAAAGTAAACGTATCATATGTTTTTGAACATTCATTGTGTAAACAACTCTGTTTTCGGTTATTTTGTGAACAAAATAAACTACAGGGTTGTTAAAAACTTACGCAGCTACGTAAAAATCATAGTATAATTATAAAGTATACTCATAGTATAATAATAAAGTATACTCGTAAGACCAGCTGTTTTACAATTTTTTCATTGGCAAACCTCGCGGTACTGTCAAATTGTTTTTGTATTCACATGTAAAATATTTTTTGAGTTTTTTTCTCTTGCTCTCTTTCGTTCTCTCATTTTTCCGTTCAAAGCATTCTGACATTGTGGGCAGTAGTTTTACACTAACAAAATACAAGCAATTTTTGTTTTTGTAGATGTGCGAGTACTTTATTATTTTACTATGAGTATACTCGTAAGCAGAGAAACAAGTCGACGCGGCGGCGGCTCAGCGAAAAAATACCGGCGGCGGCTCAGAGCCTGCTGAAGTCGACTGAAGCCGTTTAAATGAAATACATTTTGAGAAAAATAAAATAAAAATTATTTAAGAACCGAAAAATATATTTTTTCAGCGTTAATAAAGTTTTAAGAACATTTTTGTTTTCAGTTTTTTTAAAGTAGTTCATTAGGGAGTTTTACAATATATATATTATTTTGTATAAATACATAGTAATTGGGGGATTCACAAGGTGTGCTATCATGTATTGTCATATGTCCTAAAATATTTCAATGTATAAAAAATATTGTTAATGCTTTTCCTTTGTAAAATTTTATGACATTATAACAATACGACATTATAGCACACTTTGTGAATCCCCAAAATATTAAAAAATGTGTTGTAAATACCTTGAATTATTATATTAATTTTTATCAAAATAAAGGGAATTTTTAACACGTATAAATTTATCTCGAAAAAACGACCAAAAATTTAAATAAAGCAAAAAAGGCAATATTAGAAATATAAATCTTAATTTACCGAATGGGTATTTTCATTGTTCTCGTTCTTTCTTTAAAATATTTTTTGAATACTTTTTATTGAATTACAATCAAAAACTACATTTATATAAATTTTAATGCATATTTTAATACAAATTTGTAGTTTTTGTTAAAAATAGCGATTTTAAGGAGGAGGGAAATTTTTTTCTAAAAAAAAGGTAATTTTTCAACTAAACATGGGGATTTTTCTTGAATTGTATCTGGCATCACTGGTACAAAGTATCATAGCATCAAACTCCCTTTACTTTGAGTCTATATTAGAGAAATTTGTATCAAGACAAACGTCAAATTTCTGTTTGAGTTGCAGAAAATTTTTTATCACTGTCAATTATAGGGGAAAACGTATATCATAATAAACCATGCAAAAAGTACCAACAACAATCAAGATGGCGTCTTTTATCAAGCATTATCAAGACAAAGTTGTCAGGGCTCGAGCGCTGACAATTTTCTTTTAACGCTGCAATAATACTGACAAATTCAGTCTACATTAGACAAATCTTTATCATGATAAAATTTTGACGTTTGTCTTGATAAAAATTTGTCTAATGTAGACTCAAAGTTAACATTTCAAAAATTATTATAATAAAAATAGTTAACAAATTTATAAAAAAGAGTCCAATAATTCTACTCTTCGCCTGAAAAAATAAGCATTTTAAACACTAAAATTTAAATATATTTTTCTTCTACTTGAAACCAAAGTTGCTTTACTAGTATTTCCAGAACAACAATTCTTTAAGATGTATGTATTTATTTAGAGATATTGCCATCATTATGATTTTTTTGCAAAAATTTATTGAGAGCATCCCAGTAGAATTTTAAATGCAAAATTTACACAAATTTCCAAAAATTCGACTGATATATATGAGCCGATACGAGTCGCTTAACTTGGCTGCGGCTGGACTGTTTATAAATATACGGCGGCGGCTCTTAGTCGACTTTGAGCCGATCGACTTGTTTCTCTGCTCGTAAGAACAGCTGTTTTACAATTTTTTCATTGGCAAACCTCGCGGTACTGTCAAATTGTTTTTGTATTCACATGTAAATTTTTTTTTAGTTTTTTTTCTCTTGCTCTCTTTCGTTCTCTCATTTTTCCGTTCAAAGCAGTGTTGCCAAAACTTTGATGCCATGTCCCACAAGATTGTGTTTGAAAAACCGCTAGAAACCGCCTACACTAAAAATAAAGTCGCTGAATTTTACCGTTAAAATATTTCTTCTCTTTAATCATGTAAAAATTTGATATATAATCCTTCACAATCTTAATTTTGAGTATCTGATTGCATTTCAAATCAATTTTGCAAACTTGTAATAAATGTGTATATAGATATATAGAGTATACAAAACCGGCTTGAAATTAAAAAAAAAAAAAATTGGGTTTCTGCTTTATTTTTATACTGCAAATCATTAAACCGAGGGACTCATTATACATTTCGGTTCTATTATAAATACATTGATTTTCGAAAACGTTTTCTTTCGAATCGAATTACCCAATAATATCCCAGGGTTTCAAAGTTCCTTGCGGGAAATTTGTGGCAATTGCACTAATGGACCGGTCCCTAAGTACCGGTTGAGTACCAATTGACATCTAACTCATCACCAAAATTCCAGTTGAGAGCCAGTTGACACCAATTTCTAACAGATGTTAAGTGTGAAATTATTAACTTGCGCCAAATAACAATCTGTTTGTGAGTGGTTTGCGTTAAAGACTATAAAATGTAAGATACATCAGAAGTATATGGGTTCGATTCGGCTTGCCGCCATCGACATAACGAAAAATTATATAAATATAATTTAATAAAAATAAAAAGTGACAATGACAACCAGATGTAAAAGTGAAAGGTTCCTCCCATATAAAGTTCCAGAACTTGAACCGGTCACTAGCCCTGAGAACCTGTTACGTGTCTAGTTTTGAACCGGTTCTCTTTCCTCTAGGCATATTTTCATACCCCAGCAAAAACTTTGCTTCTATTTTTAAAAGCAACAGCTTCCTGTATGCATTACAATGTAGCATTATTCGCCACTCACAGCATTACCAAATAGTACTTCAATAACTAGTATTTAGTAAATATGAAAGTAATTTGATTTTGACGTGGCTCAGCTGTCTAGCGCCTAACAAAAAAAACGTCTATTTAAATTGAAAGAGAGTTAAACTCGCACTTAAGGAAAATGTTTTTTTTTTTTATAAATTGTGTTTATTTATTTCCCTATATGAAAACCACTTTTTAGCACATAAAAGTATAAGTCGATTGTGGTGTAGCGAGTAAGATGACAGACTAACAAACACAGCCAGTATGTTAATGAATGGGTTCAAATTTCAACCGAGCCAAAATGTTTTTTCTTGTGCGTAAAAAAAATCAGCATCCAAAACCCAAATAAAAACTTGAGAAATTTTGGACATTGCGAACAAAATTCATCACTTATAGCTCTAAAAGTGGAAGCTATTTTTTTATACTGATTTCGCTTACAAATCACGTTGTTTAGTTGGCGAAGTTTTTGCTGGGTACTATAATGTTGTGGTGATTTAACATTTTGAAAAAAAAAAAAATTTCATTGACTTTTTTTTATAGAAAAACAGTTGATTTTATAAAAAATTTCCGGGTAACTACTTATTTTTTATAAATTAGTTATAGAAGTAAAATAATACCTTTAAATTTTCATATTTCTGTTTTAAACCAATAAAGAAAAGTCGCTAGAAACCGCCAGCTAGAAAAATGTTACAGTCAGAAAATCCACTTAGCGGTTTTTTACGAAAAGTACCCGCTATGTACAACAAAATATCGCCAGATCTAGCGGGAAAACCGCCGTTTTGGCAACACTGGTTCAAAGCATTTTGACATTGTGGGCAGTAGTTTTACACTAACAAAATACAAGCAATTTTTGTTTTTGTAGATGTGCGAGTACTTTATTATTTTACTATGTATTTTCTGTAGATTTCTGCGATACGCTACATGTCCGTGAACATAACAAACTTTTTCAACAAACTTTTTCTTCAGGCTCAACTACATAGAATACTTTCGCTTCAACTGCGACTGACAGCTAAGTTAAATACATGCATTTATATGGAACGAAGCCAAATCAATACGCCAAACTTCTGCGTGAAGTACTTCAAAGATGAAAAATATTCAACTTTGAAGTACCGAAGTACGTAAATACATTTTGTCGGTTGTTTTATTCTTATTTTAATATATTTTCGTTGAGTTGGAAATTTTAATTTGAAATTCATTAATTCAACTGAGAATATAATTAAATTTTTACATTTTTCTATTTTATTATATAAAATTTTAATAACAAAATAATGCGACTGGGTTAATATCATTTATGTGTTGCGTAGCTGTCAGTCGCAGTTGAAGCGAAAGTATTCTATGTAGTTGAGCCTTTCTTCTTCCTTTTTCAGAGAGTAACAAACTTCTCAACAAACTTTTTCAACAAACTCTCTTTTGCAGACCAGAAATGAGAATTTTCAACCTTGCAGACAAAAATTTAAGTGCTACCAAGTCAAATTTTATGAATTTAGTACAATATTCTATATAAAAAATGGCAATACCATTGCAAATATAAGAAATATGTAAAAGTTTGTTGAATGAATTCTAACAAACTTTTTACGAAAAATGTTTTAAAACATTGTAAATTAATATTTGTTGACAAATTTATGGATTAAATAAATTATATTTCTTTTATTTTTAATTTTTTTATTCAAATAAGTATTATTTTTAGCATTGAAATTGCTCAAAAAATCTGTCTTATTACATTGTTCGACCTATTGAGTCCAAACAGGAACATGTGACAAAAATTGGAATATACCATCTGATAGAGGAAGATCTTGGCTACATTTCCTCATACTTGGTTTTTCCCGTAGAACCCTTGTGTTCATACAAAATTTTCAAAAAACTGTTTGAAAACAAGTTACTCATACCACTATTTGACCTACAGCGTAAACACAGGGACATGTGACAAAAATCGGAATATACTATCTGATAGAGGAAGGTCTTGGCTACATTTCCTCTACTTGGTTTTTCCCGTAGAACCCTTGTGTTCATACAAAATTTTCAAAAAACTGTTTGAAAACAAGTTACTCATACCACTATTTGACCTACAGCGTAAACATAGGGACATGTGACAAAAATCGGAATATACTATCTGATAGAGGAAGATCTTGGCTACATTTCCTCATACTTGGTTTTTCCCGTAGAACCCTTGTGTTCATACAAAATTTTCAAAAAACTGTTTAAAAACAAGTTACTCATACCACTATTTGACCTACAGCGTAAACACAGGGACATGTGACAAAAATCGGAATATACCATCTGATAGAGGAAGGTCTTGGCTACATTTCCTCATACTTGGTTTTTCCCGTAGAATCCTTGTGTTCATACAAAATTTTCAAAAAACTGTTTAAAAACAAGTTACTCCTACCACTATTTGACCTACAGCGTAAACTAAAGATCTGCATCAAATCATTTGCTTTTCAATTCACAGTAATGTTTTTTAATACATGCTCTCACATTATTGCTAAAATAAAAAACAAAACAATACAAAACAAACCACGCAAAAAAATATTATTTGAATTGAGTTGAATTGAAATGATGAAACAAAAACAAATCATGTTATGTTCTCTTTGAGAAATTGTTTGTCATAAGAAATTTTTTTCAAAAACAGTAATGTTTAATAAAAAACATAAAATCAAAACTGTGAATTACTGTCATTCCCTTACTTTAATATGAAAAAATGCATGGAAAGTAACAATTATTTATTTTTAAATAAAAAAATAGATTATGATTACGTTTGCTTTAAATTTTTTTGCTAAGAAAATTTAATTATTTTTTATTTCAATTATAATTAATTATATCTTAAATGAAATAAAATTTATTTTATTTATGATATTTTTATTAACTTTTAATTACAAATCTATACTATTTAAATTTTTTTCATTTAATATTTCCTTCACTTCAAATTTTGTAAACAAAAAACAAACAAATGACAGTATTGCATTTTATATTTAATTCAATTCAATTCAGTTG
This sequence comes from Protophormia terraenovae, assembly GCA_951394005.1. Classification (NCBI taxonomy): domain Eukaryota; kingdom Metazoa; phylum Arthropoda; class Insecta; order Diptera; family Calliphoridae; genus Protophormia; species Protophormia terraenovae. The sequence continues at coordinate 72,287,479 of OX596073.1, read as the reverse complement.
CAAATGATTTGTTGCTAAATTGTTTTTATGACTCCGTGCACAAATGATTTTGTTTGTTTTTGTTTTGGTTTCTTTGTCTTTTCCATCCGTACGCACACACAGCGAATTGATTTTATGTTTAAAAAACAATAACAGTCAACAATTGAAAAGAAAGGGAATCATTAAAAATGAGTTACAAATGAATTGATGCAGATGTTTAGCGTAAACACAGGGACATGTGACAAAAATCGGAATATACTATCTGATAGAGAAAGATCTTGGCTACATTTCCTCATACTTGGTTTTTCCCGTAGAACCCTTGTGTTCATACAAAATTTTCAAAAAACTGTTTGGCCCTTTTCAGTTAAATCACGTTTTGGAGAAATTAATGACATGGATTAAGGAAAAATGAGGTCATGTTATACGTGAAAAAATCGGGACAAACAGCTATAAAATTTACAAAAATATTAAATTCGAATAAAGTACGAGTATTCCAGATAAAAATTAATAAAAAATATTGTTTGCATTCTTGATTCTGGCGGTATAGTTTTACCTAGAAAACATTTTTATATATTACAAATAACTAGAAAATAACTAGGTTTTCTTATAATGGGACTATTTCATTAATAGCATGATTCGATTATCTTAATATGTTGTGTTATGACCTTATTTAGAGAGAACCACATTTAGCATCATCTTAGAATACACCTTTTTTTAGAAATTCTAAATTATAGCAGTATTCTATAATTTGTATTATAAAACAAAGTTACTTTCCCATTTTCTTATTCCAAACAAACTAAAATTTATTGCATTAAAAAAAACTATAAGTAAAAGAAAAAATAACAAAAATATGTGTAAATAATTCTGTAATCAGATATTTTTACTATAAAATTGGCATTTACTTAAAAAAATAGTAATAAATTTTAAAATTTTGTGTAAATTTTTACAACCCAAAATTTTATTGCTTTTGATATACACACATCTATATAGAGAACATACAATATTTTTCTCGTTTTTGCGAAAAGAAAGAAAATCACATCTTCTAAGGTACAAATGTTTGATAGTACCCAAATGTGTTAACAATGTTATGAAATTAGTTTTGTTCTAAATAATACTTTAAAAAATAATTCAACATTTAATCCTAATTCAACATTATCCACTTTAATTTTGTTGCTTATATTCTGCACAGCACTGTATGTATATAAAAGACTAACGTTACTGACTGATTCAATATCCTACAGCCTAAACGCTTGAAGCTAGAGAGATGACATTTGAAACGTAGTTGGGTCTCCTCCCAAATTAATAAAGATACAAAAAAAGTTGAAAAGTTATCGTTATTCACTTAAAAAATAATAATCGGAAAATGGGCCTATCGAGGAGAAAACAAGTAAAAACTGTATTTTGGTACTTTTTTGGCACTATATGTATCTTTCGAAGCAATCAACATTCAGATAAAATTTACATCATATTTATAAGTTATCAAAAAATTACAAATACAAATTTGGTACTTTTTAGAAATTCGAACGTTTAAGGGGTAAAAATCGTTTTTGGTATTTTTTTACTAGAAATATAAAATTAAAGATATGTGGTCCTAAATAAATAAGAAACCATAAAAAGGGAATTTCTAATGGTACTTTTTGAATTTTTTATAATTATAAACATAAAAACATGAAATTAAGTGAATGAGAATCCATAAGAGGGGAATTTATAGTACTTTTTTGTTCTTCCAATGGTACTTTTTGAATTTTCTGTAATATTTAACCTAGAAACTTGAAATTAAAGATATGTGGCCCTAAGTGAGTGACAATTCACAGGTGGCACTTTGTTCTTCTAATGGTACTTTTTGAATTTACTATAATAGTTAACCTAGAAACATGAAATTAATGATATGTGGTCCTAAGAAAATGATAATCCATAAAAAGCATTGTGGTACTTTTTCGTTCTTCTAATAATACTTCTTGAAAATTCTGTAATATTCATCCTAGAAGCATTAAATTGAAGATGTAAGGTCCTAAGTGAATCAGAATCCTTAAAACGAATTTTGTGGTACTTTTTCGTTATTCTAATATACTTTTTCGTAATTGTAATATTTATTTTTCGTTATTCGTTATTTTAAATTAAAAGCTTAGAAATAAATTTAAAATATTATCTTTTTTATCAGAAATATATCAAACATGTCTTTTCAGTGTTGCCATTTTAGCACTTTCAGTGCTAGATTTGGCATTTGAAGAGGTTAAAATGCACTGGCAATTTATAAAAATATGCTAAATGCTTTTTAGCACTTCCTTACAGCAATTTTTAATTAAATACTTTTGGATTTTTTTTTAAGGAATTTCTTAGTAAAATTAATAAATTTGTTCTTCTAATGGTACTTTTTGAATTTACTATAATAGTTAACCTAGAAACATGAAATTAATGATATGTGGTCCTAAGAAAATGATAATCCATAAAAAGCATTGTGGTACTTTTTCGTTCTTCTAATAATACTTCTTGAAAATTCTGTAATATTCATCCTAGAAGCATTAAATTGAAGATGTAAGGTCCTAAGTGAATCAGAATCCTTAAAACGAATTTTGTGGTACTTTTTCGTTATTCTAATATACTTTTTCGTAATTGTAATATTTATTTTTCGTTATTCGTTATTTTAAATTAAAAGCGTAGAAATAAATTTAAAATATTATCTTTTTTATCAGAAATATGTCAAACATGTCTTTTCAGTGTTGCCATTTTAGCACTTTCAGTGCTAGATTTGGCATTTGAAGAGGTTAAAATGCACTGGCAATTTATAAAAATATGCTAAATGCTTTTTAGCACTTCCTTACAGCAATTTTTAATTAAATACTTTTGGATTTTTTTTTAAGGAATTTCTTAGTAAATTTGACGTTATTAATTGTCAGTTTTAAAATATAAGCCCTATTTTGGCTTTATTTTCCAATATTACCATTAACTCTGAAGAAAACATTTCTATAAGTTGTCATTTGAACTATATTTTACAAGAAATACGGGTCACGAAAATATTAATTTTTCTTTACAAAACAATTTAGCATTGTCATTTCCTGCTGTAGAACAATTTAGCATAATTTTTTGGACGTTATAGCACTTTTCCAATTACATCTTCTGGCAACACTGTGCCTTTTGTACTTTTCGAAAATCCTATTTTTTACTGTAATTTTTGGTAGTTTTTTAAGTAAAATATTTAAAAAGTTTATTGTTGTTAATTCCGACACAACACCATTATTAAAAATGTTCCCACGGGAGTTAAGAATCTTAGTTTAAATTTATTATATAGTATGTTTTTTTATAAAAAAAAAAGTTCCGCTAACGAAGTAACGGGTTTACAACTCGTTTTTTAATAAAGCATAAGTCTATATTAGTGGTATTATAGCATAAAGCCTAATATTTAATGATATTTTTTTACAATCTCAACAAAAATACACTTCAATTTAAATAGATCTTCATAATTAAGTAAATTTTATAGCGGTTTATTCCGATTTTTGACGTATAACATGACCTAAATTTTTATTTTTTCATTAATCTTTTAAACGCTTTCAAAACGTGATTAAAGTAAAAGGGACTCTATTATTTTGATAAGTACTCATTTCTCTTTAAACAGATGAATGGCTTTATATAATTATTTCCGGAACTTTCATTCAGCATCCTTACAAAAATTAGGGTAAGGATAAATTAATTTCTTCTTTGATTTTTTACGAAAAACATCTTGAATTATTCTTTTGCCACATGTCCCCTTTTTGACGGTATGAGTAACTATTAGGGTGATCGATGCGGTTTTCCAACCGGTTTTAAAACCGTTTTTTTTCAGTCAATGTGCTGTAGGTTTTTTCAAAATGTTCATTTTTCGAATGTCGAATAGACCGGTTTTTTAAATACAAAAAACCGGTTTTAAAAATAGCATTTTATTTCAGAAAACATGTACTAAATAGTGATAGTGATATTTGAAAATTTAGGAATAATTGTTTAAATATTCATAAAGACTGATTTCTTATGTTTTTAAAATATAGTTTAAGTTTAAATGGGAATTTATTCTGTAATATGACCCATTTTAATTTTTTTGATCCAATATTTCCTTTATTTTTTAAAGGTGTTGTGTTAAAAAAGTTTCACCTGCAGAATCGTTTCAATTGAGACAGGTTTCCATATTAAGCCATGGTTTCTGTTTATGCTAACTAAAATTTAGATGATTTTTTCTACAACTTTGAAACATAATTATCTTCTAGTCATCTAAATATATAATTTGCTTAGCATTTTTTCTCTTTCCAGAGCTTTCTAAAGCTAACAAACGACGTAGAAATTTAAAATTTAGCTTAATTTTAAAACTTTTTGTCCAACAAATCCTAATGGAGCCATATTTTGAAATGTTCATCAGGTAGCGGATATAAGAGGATTTATGTGTCTTTTTCTAAGAATTTTTTCTCTTTCCAAAGCTTTCTAAAGCTCCCAGAAGACATAGAAAATTAAAATTCAGCTTAATTATAACCCTATTCGTCCTACAAATCCTAACGCAGCCAGATTTTGAAATCTCTGTCAGGGAGCGAAAATACGTGGATCTATATATATGGACTTAAATATATCTTTCCTAAGCAATGTTTCGTTTCCAGAGCTTTCTGAAGCTCCCAGACGACGTAAGAAACTAAAAATCGGCATACTTATAAAACTATTCGTCCAACAAATTCTAACAAATTCTAGATGTTTCTATCAGGGACCAAAAAGAATGTTTTGGTATTAAGAACTTTTGAGTTGCTATACTTATTGTTTGCTCTCCAAATCCTATAAAAAACTGATTCTGTATTTCGGCCAGGGAGCGCATTTACGACGATTTTTTTATTTTGAAAGGTTTACGAATTTAAAACTTTAATCAATATTATTCCAATCGAAGTCAAATAATTGACTTCGATTAAGGAGAGGAAGGTGTCTAAATGTTGTTCATATTTTTTTCTTTTTATTTTCTGATTTGTTTGTGCATATATTCATTATTATATTATTTTTCCTGACATTGTTAGGCTTTTACGCTTGTATTTAATAAATTTTAACTTAATTATAAGAATTGATTTTTTAAATAAATGTAGTCTTGATATAAATATTAACTTCTGCAAAAAACCGGTTAACCGGTTTTTTCTGAATTTCAAAAAGTGCAACCGGTTTTTTTAAAATACCGAAAACCGGTTTCTCAAAAAAGTCGAATAATCGATCACCCTAGTAACTATAGAGTTTTTTTAAAATTTTGTTCGAACACAAGGGTTCTACGAGAAAAACCAGGTATGAGGAAATGTATCCAAGACCTTCCTCTATCAGATGGTATATTCCGATTTTTGTCACATGTCCCTGTTTTGACGCTGTAGGTCAAATAGTGGTATGAGAAACGTGTTTTTAAACAGTTTTTTGAAATTTTTGTTGGAACACAAGTGTTCTACGGGAAAAACCAAGTATAAGGAAATGTAGCCAAGATCTTCCTCTATCAGATAGTATATTCCGATTTTTGTCACATGTCCCTGTGTTTACGCTGTAGGTCAAATAGTGGTATGAGTAACTTGTTTTTAAACAGTTTTTTGAAATTTTTGTTCGAACACAAGTGTTCTACGGGAAAAACCAAGTATGAGGAAATGTAGCCAAGATCTTCCTCTATCAGATGGTATATTCCGATTTTTGTCACATGTCCCTCTTTTGACGCTGTAGGTCAAAAAGTGAGTAAATTTTTTATAAACAGATTTTTGAAAATTTTGTATGAACACAAGGGTTCTACGGGAAAAACCAAGTATGAGGAAATGTAGCCAAGAACTTCCTCTATCAGATGGTATATTCCGATTTTTGTCACATGTCCCTGTGTTTACGCTGTAGGTCAAATAATGGTATGAGTAACTTGTTTTTAAACAGTTTTTTGAAAATTTTGTTCGAACATAAGTGTTCTACGGGAAAAACCAAGTATGAGGAAATGTAGCCAAGAACTTCCTCTATCAGATGGTATATTCCGATTTTTGTCACATGTCCCTGTGTTTACGCTGTAGGTCAAATAATGGTATGAGTAACTTGTTTTTAAACAGATTTTTGAAAATTTTGTATGAACACAAGGGTTCTACGGGAAAAACCAAGTATGAGGAAATGTAGCCAAGAACTTCCTCTATCAGATGGTATATTCCGATTTTTGTCACATGTCCCTGTGTTTACGCTGTAGGTCAAAAAGTGGTATGAGTAACTTGTTTTTAAACAGTTTTTTGAAAATTTTGTTCGAACACAAGGGTTCTACGGGAAAAACCAAGTATGTGGAAATGTAGCCAAGACCTTCCTCTATCAGATGGTATATTCCGATGTTTGTCACATGTTACTGTTTGGACTCAATAGGTCGAACAATGTAATAAAACAAATTTTTTGAACAATTTCAGTGCTAAAAATAATACTTATTTGAATAAAAAAATTAAAAATAAAAGAAATATAATTTATTTATTCCATAAATTTTTCAACAAAAATTAATTTACAATGTTTTAAAACATTTTTCGTAAAAAGTTTGTTAGAATTCATCCAACAAACTTTTACATATTTGTAATATTTGCAATGGTATTGCCATTTTTTATAAAATATAGTACTAAATTCATAAAATTTGACTTGGTAGCACTTAAATTTCTGTCTGCAAAGTTGAAAATTCTCATTTTTAGTCTGCACAAGAGAGTTTGTTGAGAAATTATATTTTTTCTGTAAAGAAGAGTAAATTTCTCTCTCTCTCCCACCGAATTGTGCAGAAAGTTTGTTGGGCACGTTTGTTATTTTCTCGTGCGTAAACAAATTTATTTGTTTCTTTTTCTCAAGTATCTGTTGTACAATGAGTATTTTCAAATGTTTGTTGGTACAAGAAATCAATTCAAAACAAACTAAATTTTGTAATTTTTATGAACCACCAAAAACACAGATTTAAAAGCGAAACATGTATGTGTGTACGTATATACGTGTGTTTATAAAGAAATACCCCTGCAAACATTTTCTATTGCGGAAGTAGCTAAGAAGAGTCTTCCAGAAGTTGAAACTCATCGCCAAAACTATTGCCAAAGTATCATTAAAATTATCTTCCGCCGAGAAGAAGTGTTCCTCGTGGAAGTGTCTTCCAGACGACTCGAAGAAGACACTTCTGGAAGTGTCGAAGAAGACTCTTCTGGACGCCATCCGGAAGATGATCACAGAAGTGTCGTCTCTTTTAGAATATGATTTTGTATTTTTTTATTTATAATAAAAATTAAAAATTTTTTTATACTTCATAATTATTTTGATTTCACAATTATCTATACATAAACACTACAAAATAAATAATTCACATAAAAATTAATTTTACATTTAATAATAAAATTTTCATGAGAAACTTCTGGTAAAATCCGGTACCTTTAAAAAGAAAAGAAGATTAATAATAATTTTTATAGTTAAAATGTATTTAGATTACCTTTTTGCAAAGAATACTTTTACAGGCAAAATTTTGGACTTCTTTAAATATGCAATTACTTGTCTGTATGATGGAGTTTTTCCTAAAATAAATTTAAATTGTGAGTAAAATCCGATAAAACACTTATGTAATTATTATTCTTTTTATATTTAATATTGCAACCAAACTGTACCAAAGTTAAATTATTACTGAAATACATGATTTTACCTGTTTCTTTATTGTGTTGTTTTCTTTTCATAAAAAACTGACAATCTTCCCAACACACGCCAAGAAGATTATTGCGCAATAGTAATGTATTTCGTTTTTATTAAATCATCTTATTATCTTCCAGAAGTGACTTCAAAGTATACTATTAGAAGGTGAAAGGACGATAGTAATGTATTTTGTTTTTGTAAATTTCGTACACACTTCTGACAATCATCTGGAAGTCACTAAAAAGTGACGTCTGGACGATTTATGCACAATATCAATGTATTTTGTTTGTGTATTTTTCGGGCAATCTTCCGACAATCATCTAGAAGTCACTAAGAAGTGATGTCTGGAAGATTAGCAACAAATTTATCTTCCAAATGTTTGAAGGGCTGCATTTTAATGTGTGCTCATATATTTCTTCTCAGCATGATACAAAACGCGCCGGTCATTATTTGAAAACGCGCTAAATTATATTTGAATAAAATTTGTTTTTATTATTTAGTTAAATAAGTATTTTTTATTAAAAACAAAACAACTTATTTCATATATGTATATTTGTTATTTGAAGTTCAATGTGTTTTTATGCAATATTGAACATTAAGGTTTTATAAAAACAATTTTTAAGGTCCAAAGAAAGGTTATACATTTGATAATAACTTTCATTTTAAGGCTCTTCACTATCCTGCTAGTTTTATGTTTTAAAACTTGTTTAAAACTTAAGGGATAAGTTTTTCCTAGGTATGAACATTTTCTGACATCTTAAAAAATATATATTGAAAATAAATTGAAATACAGAATATATATTGATGGCATAAATTAGAAAAGACGTATCTCAACTTTTCGTAACTTTACAGAAGAAGGAAAAAACTTATATAAACAAAAGGCAGTTTTAATTCAAAACAAGGAGCGAATCTAGTTCTGACTTTTATTTCTGGATTTTTATAATCCTTAGGAAATTCTCTTAAATTTAATTGGAATAAATTAATGCTATAATTGGTGTTTCAAGTAACAAAAATTAATGTTTCAATAGATTACAACAAACAACTACAAGATTATGTCTTATAAAGCAAATTTTCATAAAAATATTGGCAATCTGGTTTGAGGATTGTTTTTAGACATTAAAAATCTTTAAATTTTTTAAATAAGGGTATTTTTTCTTTAAAAATACAATCAGGATAGATATACACATATTATATTAGTTTATAAATAAATTATTTCAATGTTTCAAGCGTGTTATGCAAAGGCATCTCCAGTGCTTCTTCCTGAAATTTGAGATAATGTTTTTGATGGGTGATGAACATGGCTTCCCTAGTTGCGTAGAAGACACTGATACTATCTGTGTGTCAAATTTCGTGAAAATCGGTGCAGCCGTTTAAGAGTTTTAAAAAGTGGGCGTGGCATCCAACCCAGTTCATACATAGCCTATAATGACCAGCGCACTGGTACTATCTGTGTGTCAAATTTCGTGAAAATCGGTGCAGCCGTTTAAGAGTTTTAAAAAAGTTTGCGTAAAATATGGGCGTGGCATCCAATCGAGATCTTACATAGCCTATAACCACCTCCGGCACAGGTATTATTTGTGTGTCAAATTTCGTGAAAATCGGTTTAGCCGTTTAGACGTGATTGACGCACAAACAAACAAACTTACACCTCATTTTTATAATATATATTAGGACAAGGTAGATTAAAAAGGTAACGACAACTCTACAACAACTACAACACCAAAAAAACCCCATGTATTTTGTTTTTGCATTGTCATATCTTATGTCAACTTTAATACTCATCAATACGCACTCAAACTGGCAGACAAAGAAATTGGTGTGGCTTGAGTGTAATTGTGCAAGTGTTTCGTGTAAACTAGCTAAAAGACTGTCGCTGCTTCGTGTCGCATAGTGAAAACCTGGTCTTAGCGAAATTTTTATTGATATGTACATGATAGATGATAGGTAGAATCAAGGCTTATTTACTATTAGGTTAGAGCAATTCTACAACAAATACAACAATAAAAAAAAGCTCTCTCATTTGTTTTCGTTAAATGTCAAATTTTGTACATTGAAACAATAACAAAAATGATATAAAAAATGTAAATAAAACACACATAGAAACAAACACCATATAAAAAAAGATTTGACAGTCATCACACATAATTTGCGGTCCACACGAGTCTTTTTCATGCTCGCACATTGAACAAAATGTTGTGCGCACATGCATTTGGATAGTGTGGACCCAAGTTGTTCATGTTTTGTTCTTGTTCGCACACCGTTGTTCGCACAATTGTTCGAGCAACCATGTCTGCCATCAAACGTCATTTTGCATGCGGAAGAAGAGGCGCTGCATGTAAAAGTATCGAAGCGACACTGACGGCAAACAAAAAGTTATGATTTGTTCGACAAATGTTCTGCCCACTGAAAACAAAATGAACAAAATTGTGTGTGTTGCTCTGCCGATGTTTTGTTCTTGTGCGAACAAGAAAAAAGATAGTCTGGATGTAGCGTAAGGAAAAACAAAAGTCAGCTGTGTTTTTAACTCTACCTAATAGTTAATATGCCTTGGGTAGAATCATTAGAGAGAGTGCTCTCAATTTATTTTACCCTGAATTGTCAAACAATAAAAAATGAAAACAAAATGTAAAAAAAAATAAAATAAAATATCAAACAACTAAAAAATAAAATAAAACAAAAATAATTTTTTTTCAATGAAAATTTGAAAAATTTTATTCATGGACCGATTCTATCTTAACTATCAACAACTCTGAAGACAAGTAAGTATATTTCTTGTTATTGGTAACTACTGGACAAGCCGGAACATCTATTTGCAGCTCCAGTAAACGTTCTTTTGCGACAACTCCATGGCAGGATATAGATGGCATCATTGGAAGTTGTTGGCGGTTGCATTATGTTTTATATGCATATTGTAGTCTACACAACTTTTTCCCAGATAAATTGCACAAAAAAGTTTCAATAAAAAAAAAAACGAAATTGAAATGAAACAGAAACATTTTTATATTTTTATTTTTTTTATTCTTTTTTTTGTTTTTTATTTTTCTGTTATTTGACATAACAAGAATTAAAATTGAAAACTCTCCTTAATGATTCTACCTTCTGTTATTATATTATGGATATGTATTAGTGCTGAAACCACTTTTACCACATACATATATTACGTTTATACGCACAATTTAAAACATTTAAATTGGGTGTTAATTTCAATTTAACCTTAAACTATTACCCAATTCACAACTTCGTTATTGTGTTATTTGTTAAAGTTTTATAGTAATGAAAAAACAAAAAAAAAAAAAATATATATATATTTTTATACCCTCCACCACCACTAGTGGTGAAAGAGGGTATACTAAGTTTGTCGTTCCGTGTGTAACACCTAGAAAGAATCGTTTAAGACCCCATAAAGTGTATATATTCTTGGACCATATGAAATTCTGAGTCGATTAAGCAATGTCCGTCTGTCCGTCTGTTGAAAACATTCTCACGTCCAAACTAATTGAGCTATTCCAATGAAAATCACTCAGGTTATTTGTTGTTCCTCGAAGAAGTTTGGGATTGCAAACCAGCCAAATCGGTTCAGTAGAAAAAAAGTTATATAACCAAATCTGAAAGAACCCCTAAACCAAACTTGAACTGATAATATTTCAACAAGCAATAAACGGATTTAAATAAAACTTAGCCAAAGTGTCTATCTATATTCACTTTAGATTACTGGTTCAGTAGGAGAAAAGTTATAGACAAAAATATGAACAGTTTCTATGATTTCAACACCATAAGTATTTTTAAACATCATGTTATAAATTGTATATGAGTATATGTATTTGTATGGAGTGCATATGTGTATGTTCGCCTCAATATGAATGTTCCCTGCAAACATTTTCTATTGCGGAAGTGGCTAAGAAGAGTCTTCCAGAAGTTGAAACTCATCGCCACGACTATTGCCAAAGTATCATTAAAATCATCTTCCGTCGGGAAGAACTGTTCCTCGTGGAAGTGTCTTCCAGACGACTCGAAGAAGACACTTCTGAAAGTGTCGAAGAAGACTCTTCTTGACGCCACCCGGAAGATGATCAGAGAAGTGTCGTCTTAGTCTCTTCTAGAAGATGATTTTTAGTTTTTTTATTTCTATATTTATAATTAAAATTATTTTTTTATATGTATTTCGTTATTATCTTTATTTCACAATTATTATACATATAAAACTACAAAATAAATAATTTACATATAAATTAATTTAACATTTAAAATAAAATCTCCATGGGAAACTTCTGGTCAAATCCGGTACCTTTAAAAGAAGAAAAAAAGAATAATAATAATTTTAATTGTTAAATTGTATTTAGATTACCTTTTGTATGAAGAATTCGGCAAGGCACTATTACAGGCAAAGTTTTGGACTTCTTTAAAAATGCAAATACTTGTTCGTTCGATGAAAGTTTTCCTAAAATTAATATAAATTGTGAGTAAAATCTGATATTACTAAATAAAAGTTTAAGAAGATTTACTTACCTTTTAAAAATGTCCTTTATTAATAATTTCCAAATAATTAACAAAAAAAAAAAAAAAAAAACACTTATGTAATTATCAGGAACACTTTTTTTTATATTTATTATTGCTGCCGAACTGTACCAAAGATAAATTGTTACTGAAAACATGATTCTATCTGCTTCTTTATTGTGTTATTTTTTTTCATAAATTATCCAACAATCTTCCCAACACACGTCCAGAAGATTATTGCGCAATAGTAATGTATTTTGTTTTTGTTAAATTCGAATTATCATCTTATTATCTTCCAGAAGTGACTTCAAAGTATACTTCTGGAAGATCAAAGGACGATAGTAATGTATTTTGTTTTTGTGAATTTCGTACATACTTTTCACAATCATCTGGAAGTCACTAAGAAGTGACGTCTGGACGATTAATGCGCAATAGCAATGTATTTTGTTTTTGTATTTTTCGAAAAATCTTCCGACAATTTTCTAGAAGTCACTAAGAAGTGGCGTCTGGAAGATTAGCAACAAATTTATCTTCCAAATGTTTGAAGGGTTGATAAACACAAAGGCATACAACTATGTTGAGTTTGTTGTTTGATCGTGGTCACCATCAAACACACCACGACATGGTATGTTCGCTACTTTTTAGCAACATATGTTGTTAAGTTTATTAAACTATTTAGTAGTTCGGCAATGCAAATTTATTTATCAGGTAAAGTCAGTTCTACAACAAATACAACAATACAAAAACAACAGGCAATTTTTAAATGGTTTGCTGGTTAGTTGTGTCAAAATCAACTGATTTGAAACAAAGCGAATTTGTAAACACAACAAAAAATAAAGTAAGCATCAGAGAACCAAGTCGACACAAAATTGTCGGCGGCTGCGTTTTCTATTTTGGTCGGCGGCGGCGACTTTCACAAGGTCACATCGGCGGCAGCTTATTTGTCAGCTCAAAGTGTTTTTTGTATTATATTACATAAATTAAGTACATTTCTTATGTATATTACTAAAAACTTATATTTCCGTTTAACATATGCAGTTTTAAGTAAATTTTTGTTTGTATTTTCTTCAGCCTTTCTAGCCGGTATGAGTCAGCGGCGGCGACGACTAGAAAAATTATGCAGCGACTGGCTGCCGGTCCGCTTTGTTCTCTGGTAAACGTAAACAAAGTTTGACAGATGTAATATCCAAAACAAAGTAAAAAAAAAAATCAGCTGATTAACTGACTTTACCTGATAAATAAATTTGCCTTGGTAGTTCGGTGTGTTTCAAGCTGTACACATCGGTAGAGAAGGATATGTAAATGTTTTATTAAAAGTTTGTCTGCTAACATGAAGATATAAATAAATGTTGATGGAATAAATTGCATAAATATGAAATTGTTTTGAAAATGTTTGGAGTTTTATTTAGCACATTGAAGAAAAATATTGATACATATTTATGTTACTTTATAATTTCTGGTTCATTATAGTTTTTTGTGCTTTTATAATTAATAACATGTAAATGTGGTGATATTTTTTTTAATTTTCATTGTAAAAATAAAACTGTAATATACTTAGTTATGTGAGAATTTTGTTTATTTCTTTTTAATTTATTTAAATTACTATCTTTAAAAAGCATTGCTAATTTTTATCATTTCCTTAAAAATTAGTATTTATAAAGGTTTTCAAATATATTTTTTCAAAAATTTTGAGAGCACCGTTGGGCAGAAATAATATAATTCAACAGTAAATGCTTAATTCATGACCGGTTAGGGTGATTTATATAAATGAAAATTACGAAGAGGGAAACTCTTATAGTTAGATTATACTTTGCTTTAGTTTACCTATTTAGTTTTTCCAACATCATCAGAGAAACGGCTCTCTAATCGAATCGTTAAATATAAATTTGAGGTAAGCGAAGATTTACAGAAATAATTGATCAATTTTATTATATTGATTAAAAGAATAAGTTTTAAATTCGGTAATATTAAAATGTTTCTGAATAATATTGCATAGTGAAGCACAATAGGCCTATTTGGTGTATAAATCAGTTTTTACCAATCGAGCTTCAATTTTACCGCTATATAAAATTTCAGTTTTTCGTTCTTTAAATCGACTTTGCACAGAAATATAAAAAAATTGGTGGAAAGTAGCATAAAAATAAAGAAAGTCATGTTTTTATTATTCGAGTGTGCTTAACCCATTTACAGGTTGCGTTTTCGCATCAGTAGCTTTAACATCGCCTAATTATTTAATTATGCAGTCGATGGTGAATTTTTTTCACAGCTAGGGTTTGGGGTTTCCCGTGATATTTTGTTTCCCGGGAAACGGGAATAAAAAATTTGATTTCCCGGGAATTCCCGGGAATCCCGGGAAATTTAAAGTTTAAAAAAAAAGCAATAATTTTTTATAAAGAATGTAATTTTTTCTATTCAATACTATAAAACAACATTATAAATCAAATTTATGATCAGTTAAGGTGGTTTTACACTATAATACTTTGTATTAATACCATTAAGAACGAAAAATTGAACAAAATACAAATAAAAAAATGTGCGGAAATTTGCTTTAAGAGATGCAATTACATTTCAAAAATTTAAAAACTTCAACATACAAAATATTGAAGGTATTTACAGCATAATACATTTAAAAATATTTTTGGTATTAATACAAAGTATTATAGTGTAAAACCAATTAAAAATTTAAACAATCTTAAATATTTCACAAAAAAAAAAAAAGTGCTCCAAAGGTTTAATTGTTTAATTCACTTTTGAAAATGGAACTAAATTTATTTTCCCAGTAATTTCTTTAAAGCTTTCATATTTAATTCATAGACTTAAATTATTTAACTTAACAAGAATTAATTGCTTGAAGAATCCACTACCAATATTACAATTCAAGCTTAAAAAATATTTTGAATCATTCAAATTTTCTTCTATTCAAATCTATTACGAATTAGATTTAGAAAATATTTTTTGGTTCATTCTGAAAAATATTAGCTTTGTTCCGGAACCTAAATTGTACCACGCGGGATCCCTATTTTACCGAAAAGTGTTCACGTACTCCAAAATTAGGAAATGATAGAGATTTTAAGAGAATAATGGAGCCTATTTACATTGGGGATTATCGCAGCATTTTTTAATGATATTTTGTTTTGAAGTTGCTTCCAAATCCCTTCTGCATTTACACATATAAATTTGTATTGTGAAATTTTTTCAAAAATGTTTGACAAAAAACAACACATCATAAAAATTTAAAATAAATTTGAAAAAATTTCATGAAATTTTTTGGCTTTGCGACGACATGCAATTTTTCTTACCCCGCTTGCCTCTCTACACCTCTTGCCTACAAACGTAAAAGTTGCGGCGATTTTTTCCAGGGAAAATCCCCAATGTAAATGAGCTCATGTTCTACTTCTTGCACGAAACAGCCCAGACTATATCTTTGGATAGACTTAGTAAATAGTCAAATAAACAAAAAACAAAAATATACAAATAAAAACTTTGAATGAAAATAAATAATAAATATTTAGTTTTTGGTACTAAGAAGAAAGTTTATATTAAAAAAATTAACTGCCTGTTTCTCTAAAATTTTAAAATTTATTTGTTGTTTTCAATACATTTATTCGAAACGAATTTTTCGTTCGACATAGAGAAACAGGCAGTAAGAACGTTGATATATACTAAAAAATAAAATAACATTCACACATGAATTATAAATTGTTTTTCGTGTTCCCGTAAATTGTTTTGCGTGTTCCCGTATTTTTTAGAGAAATATCAGCCTTTTCTCATTTTACTCAAAAAGTACGGGCACAAACTTATTGAAAACTAAAAAAATACATATATCTTCCATTCCATGAAATATTTATAAAAAATGCCAAACGCATATTTCCTATGGAGACATTTAAATATCCCCATTTTTATTTTTTAGAATTTTAAAAAATTCGCGTATTTATTCGCGATTTCAATTTTTCGAAAAGTCAAAATAATCGGAAAAGTGTGTAACTTTAAACATCAATAACTCTAAAAGTTGTTAACGGATTTAAATGATTTAAACTGCATGTAGAAGATGAATATGTCCTCTTTTAATGTAGTAGTTAAGAAATATTACAATTTAGAAATGCATTCATAATGCAAATGCAATTTTAGGATGCATTTTTGAAAAATTTCTACCCTTTGCACCCATTCACTTTTGTGAATGGTGTTATGGAATGAAAAATTAGTATTTAAATGAAATTTTAAAATGGTACATCATCATTAAATGTTTAAAATATTGTAGAAATATAAAGTTAAAAACTCGTGTATTCGGAATGTGATTGGACAAAATAAAACGTTTTTTTTCCTAGTGAAAAGTAGTCAAATAGGACTTTTCATCAGCGCACCGATAAAATGTTTTTCAATAATCTAAAAACATTTGTATCTAATTTTATTTATATTTCGTATTAGCATCTAAAAATTCCTTTAGTAAATGTACAATTTTCACTCAGGCGATACAAACAGTAACATTTTTTCCTATAGGATTATAAAACTACATGAATATTAAATTTCCCGTTTTTCCCGGGAAAATTAAAAAAAATTCCCGAGAATTCCCGACGAAAAATTTCCGGGAATTCCCGGGATTTCCCGCCCGGGAATTCTCGGACCCCAAACCCTATTCACAGCTATTATTAGATAATATGTTGTCTTAAAGATAAGAGAAAAAATAAATTTTTGTATAAATACTCTCCAGAATTGAGTGTTAAAGCCAGGCGTATCAGATAAATGGTTGGTGTAGCGAAAACGCGATATTTTCAGATCTGCTTTTCGAAAATATGTTTTTATGTTAAAGGTGTATTCCGAAGGTAAATAGCTTTAAATTTGAGCTAAAAATGGTACGATTTCTGAAATTCTCGAAGCATTATATTTCGGAATCAAAAATATGTAGGTGTCCAAATCTTTTTAATTTGTTATAACAGTCACAAAAAAAAAAACTTCATGCTAAATTTCGTAGTTATCTTAACGGAATCGGGTAGTGGTCGGAAATAGGTTAAATATACATTTTCTACATTTAAATTGTAATAATTGTAATTGTAACAAAACTAAAAATACAGATTCTTTACAAATACATACAAGGTATTAAAAAAACTAACAAAATAATTTATACAAATCAAACTACATAAAATCTGTAAAAAAAATCGGGTTTTTTGATAAGAACTCCAATTTTGCAATTCATTTTCGGTAAAATATTTGCGAAACATGCAAGAAATCACATATTTTCCTTTCTCTTAGCCCTTAGATTTCTTATAGAATAAAATTTTAGTTTTCACTAAAAAAAGCATTTTTTTGTGAAGATTGTACATAGTAAAAACAAATTTTCGTTCGTTTCGCTCTGCCACTACTATTTAACTTTCTTATAAAAACGAATTTTTTTTTACTAAATGAAAAATATACTTTTATTTAAAATGAATATTCTTTTTTTTACCAAGATAATCGACTTTTTGTAAAAAAAGAAATTTACACATCATTTGCATAATAGTTTGTTAAAATATCTTATATACAATACAAAATCTTTGTTAGAACAATTTCATACTATACACTATTATAGACGCCAAAAATTAATAAGTAAATTAGAAAAACATCACTTTCCGAAGAATTTTTCCTATATAAAATCAGATGAAAACACTATCTCAGTGATGGAGGGTATATAAGATTCGGCATGGCCGAATATAGCATTCTAGCTTGTTATAGATTCAATTATAAACAGAAACAAATAAAAATTGTTTTTGTGCTTGTTTAAAAAATAATACCCTTTGTAAATATAAGCATATATTTATGCTAATATAAGAGCATAAACCATAGTACCAAGGATTCATAATTTTTAAGTAATATGTTTGATTTATAGTTAAAAAAATCATTTTTAGTGGAAAATCGAATTTTTAGTGAAAAATCGGATTGCAGTAAAAATTTATATTATTGTGAACATTTGAATTTTTGATAAAAAATAATATTAATGGTGTAAATTTGGGTTTTTTGTTTAAAATTAACAAAAAAAAAAAAAAAAATTAATTATGTATTATTATTATTATTATTTTTTTTTTTTTAATCAACAAATTGTTTAAATAATTTTTAACAGAATTCATAAACTAGGTTTCACAATGTAATAATGTTATTTAAAATTTTCGTATAAATTTTCAAAAAATGTTGAAATATATGTTATTTCAAATTACACATAACACAATTACTCAAATAATATATTTTGTGAATTGGTTATATATATTTTTGTTAAAAAATGGGCAATGGGTTAAAAATTAGAAACACAGGGTGTGCGTTTCATACTTTTCTGCTGATATCTCTTAAACAAAAGCATGTACGACAACGAAATTTTGTATAAATAGTTTGAGGGTCGATATAAACTTGGAAACCAAAAATGGTCGTGGCCCGCCCGAAATTGTGTTCAAATAGTTCAAGTACCAATGTAAGCTCGGAAACAAAAAATGAGCGTGGTCCGCCCACCTCCCACATAACGTTAAATTTGAAAAAGTTGATGGTGGGTATATAGATTCGGCCCAGCCGAATATAATATTCGCGCTTGTTGAAAATAAAAAGATATTTTTAAATCCGGTTTTTGAGTAAAAAAACCGGTTCCAGAAATTGTGCATTGGAGCAGCAGATTGTAGCAATATTATTAGTTGCTTTTTCGGAGGCATTAATGAGACTTCTTAGCAATTAACGGAAGGTAATAGTTTCAGTAAAAAAAATTTGTCTTCTTCCGTCTTCTTCCGTAGGATCAGTTAAGTGGCAATTGCTTTCCATGATAGCATGATTGGTGAGCCCTTGGTCACTGAGTATTACACTTAACAAAAAGGGTAAATTACCACTTTTAGTAACCTGCTGGGAATAGTCTAATAAAAATCATAAATTTAATTGATTGGTGAGAATTATATGCTTCTTTCTAACTTAACTTTTTTAGTTTCGGTATTTATTAGGGTATTCACTCGAATATTGTTTGTTCGATTAATCTACAAATTAAAATCAAACAACTGTTCGATTAAATTAAAATCAAGTATTTCAAGTAACAATTTATTCGAGCAAATTATGCCGATTAATCGAATAATTCGAGTAAAAAATATTTTAAATATATACTTTCTTAACTAGTTTTTAGGATGTTTTAATTTTAGTTTTCTAAAAAATTTAGCTTAAAAACAATGTTTCAAAATTTTTATAGAATGTTTCGAATCTAAAAATTGTACCACAAATCGTAATTTTATTAAAAAAATGTATTTAGTAAAAAGAACCGAATATATGCTTAAATTACAATACATAGTTAAAGGTATTTTTTTAATTACAAAAATTAATAAAAATGTAAACGTCACTTTAAAAAATTATAAAGTAGAATTCAAATAATTTTAATATAAATATAATAAATAATAAGAAATAAATTGAAGGATTTTAAACTAGATTTGGAAAACATATTATTGGTTCTACGAATGAAAGTACATAGTTTATATACCAATATATGCTCAGTCTGGTGTAGAGGATATGATGGTGATGGTTTGAATGATATTTGTTATATAGAAGGAATTTGGACTTAAAAAAGTTTAGCATGTAAACTTGTTCTTTATCTAAAAAAAGGATAATCCAAAGTGTTTTTTGTCATTTTCAAAATGCAATAACTCAGAAACTAATAAATATATTTTCACAATTCTTTCACAGCCTAACGGACAAAAATCCATATAATATTTGTGTAAAATATTATATTGAGTCGGTTTTACTAGATTGTAACAAAAATAATAAGAAATGAACGATGAATTAGAAAACATTCTAAAAATAAATCTGGGCTTAGTAGATCTCCGATACTTAAAAATATTGTACAAACATTTTGAATATAACTGAAAACCTCTGTTGTACATAGGTTAGTATGTGTCCAAATTAAAAAAGTGAGGTTATGAGAAAAAATCGCACTTCGGACTACCCTTAATATAAAATTTGATTCAAATAGATAGGCCAAATTTGTTAGACCTATTTATTTAACTGTCAATGAATATATTAAATATAGAGAAACAACGACATTATCAAAGCAAAAAACAGAAATATTCATAAATATTTACGCAAATTTTAATTATATATTATTTTGGAAAGACTATTTCTTATTTTAAGCTATATTTTTGTATCCTTTTTTGATAAGCATTGAAAAATCGAGTAAAATTTTAAGGTATAAATTAATCGAATAACTCGAGTAACTTAAAAGATTTACTCGATTATTCGAGTAATTTAAAAACTGCATTTTCGAGTTATTTGATTATTCGAACAATGAAAAAGTCGAGTAAAATGAATACTCTAGTATTTATTCTTAAAATAAACTCTTAGTTTTAAAAATTCCATATACTATACGAAAAATAGTCCAAATTTGTTTATATTAATTTATATTCATATATTCCTATTGATTTCTGTTGTTAATTCTCAAATTTGACATTTGTTTTTTTTTTTATTTACTTATTCTGCTCGCTGCCGTAGCAGTGATATTATTATTATTATTATTATTTTTCCTTTCGATTTGAAATCATAAAATACAAAGAAGACATTTTAGATTTTCAGAACATAAAAAATTCATGAAACAAAATGAAATCGAATGAAACCCTATTTTCGAAATTAGTAGCACAAATTTAATGAAAATTTTCATTTTCACATGAAAATTAATTAATATTCAAACTTAAATATTTTATTTAAGTTTGAATATTTCGGAAATTTTTTATCGTAATTTAGATTTTATAGTATCATTGGTATGGCCTTTTTCAGTACTATTGATAATGTATTAATTTAACATACATTTTTAAATTATTACCGCGATTTTAAAAGAATTTATCATATTTGTTATAAATTCATTGATATTTAATTGCAATAAATGATTCCTTACATTTTTTTTGCTAAAATTGTTAATTAAACCTTTTGAAAAGCAAATTTATTAAACTTTACCCTTTCTATCAGAATAGATCTTTCCAATGATACCTTAAAACCCAACATATATTGAACATTTTTCGAAATATATACAATTTAATTTTATTTAAATAATGAAAATATGAAAAAAAAAACTGTTAATAAAATCTGAATATTTCGCAAATGAAAAAAGATGTAAGAATTATTTAAATGCATATTTCAACTGTTAATATGTCTCTATTATATTAAGAAGTTAATTTTCATATAACGGAAACTTTGATAATGCTATTGAAAGAAATCCATATTTTTAGAAGTATTTTAAAATGGCCCAGCTCACGTAAATGAATGAAATTAAAATGAACACATTCAGACGTAATATTTTGAGAATCATACAAGAACATACTAATCATCACATCTAGAGGGGAACATTTGCTACTTTTATTCGTGAGGCCATTTAATGTACATAGAAAACATTTTTACATAAATAGTATGAACGCTCTTTCATTGCATTCAAACAAATCTTCGAAAGAATGAATTCTATTTACATAGAATTAATTCACGTAAAAATTTAATTCAGCTTATAATTTAGCATTCTTTAAAATCATTCATCAGAAAATAATTCTTAGGCTTAACTTTGTATTGAATTAATTCCTTATAGAATTAGGTCCTTTGAGAATGAAAATTCAATTTAAATTATATATTTTTTTTAATTCCATTCTTTTACTGAATGAATAAAAAATTTGTAGAATTAATTCCCTATAAAATGAAATACAATTGAATGATATATATTTTTTTCATTCCCTTCTATTACAAATTAAAAGGGTAGTAAATCAGTGGTATTTAGATAAAATCAATATAAAATCAACATGTTACTGTCCAGCTGAACTCCACACAAAATAAAAGACGATTGTGTCCAAATAAACTTTGTAAAGAAGCTGCACTTCACAGTTTTAAAGACAAATAATACTCGGAATATGTTATTTGTTAGATCTGGGGATAAATCCTATGATTCAGAATAACCAAAGTGCATATCACAGATGAAATTTAGTACGCGTTTCATACAGAATTTAAAAAAAAAAAAATACAAGATATCTCATACTGAATGTTGCGCACGCCACGAAACTTGTATGTATGAACATAAATATAGCTTAATGGTTTTTAAAATCTAAAGAATTAAATAATAAAACCTTAATTCAATCTAGTATAAATTAAATGGTTGAAAATTTTTTTAATTAAATTTGTAATAGTTTGAATTTTAACAAAATTGAATGAAATCAAAAGAATTAAGCATTCCAAAAGAATTAATTCATAAGTGAATTAATTCCATTGTATCAAAAGCTTTAGGAATCAAGGTACAAAATTAATAATTCTATTTTAAAAAGTGAATTAAGGAATTAATTCTTTCGAACCTTTGGTAAAATGTGTTTTAATATCAAATATAAATCCCGGAATTTACAAAATTCAGTCCAGTTTTTTATTCTTTTTATCCACAAGTTAAAGGGTAGCCCCTAGGGTATTCTCTCGAATATTGTTTGTTCGATTAATCGACAAATGAAAATCAAATAATTGTTCGATTAAATTAAAATCAAGAATCTCGAATAACAATTTATTCGAGCAAATTATGCCGATTAATCGAATAATTCGAGTAAAAAATATTTTTAATATTTCTTTTCTTAACTAGTTTTTAGGATGTTTTAATTTTAGTTTCCTAAAAAATTTAGCTTAGAAACCATGTTTCAAAATTTGTATAGAATGTTTCGAATCTAAAAGTGGTACCATAAATTGGAATTTATTAAAAAAATTTTATTTAAGAAAAAGAAACGAATATATGCCTAAATTATAATACATAGTTAAAGGTCGTTTTTTAATTACAAAAATTAAATAAAAATTTAAACGTCACTTTAAAAAATTATAAAGTAAAATTCAAATAATAAGAAATAAATTTAAGTAATTTAAGCTTGATTTGGAAAAACATATTTTTGGTTCTACGAATGAAAGTACACATTTTATATACCAATAAATGCTCAGTCTGGTGTAGAGGATGTGATCGTTTGAATGAAATTTGTAATATAGAAGGAATTTGGACTGAACCACTTTATCTAAAAAAAGGATCCAAAGTGCTTTTTCTCATTTTCAAAATGCAATAACTCAGAATCTAATAAATATATTTTCGCATATCTTTCACAGCCTTACGGACAAATATCCAAATAATATTTATGTAAAATATTATACTGAGTCGTTTTTACTAAATTATAACAAAAATAGGAAGAAACGAGAAAAAAACTATTTTTCATTTTGGTAGAAATTGTGGTTTAATTCAAAATAGAGCCAATTATAATTCCTACGCGTACATTTAGGATAAAGAATTATTTATTTTAAATTTACAATAAATTTGTCCATTAAATGGAGAAAAGTAAGTAGTTCTAACTAAATGTATATTTGACTAATTTATTATACAATTTTATATAATTTCTTATATTTTTACACTGATATTGTTAAAAATTTTTCCACAATATGGAACTAAAACATTGTCACGAGATCACTATAATACAAATAAGAGTAAATTATCTGAAGCATTGTATACATTTGTATAATTTTAAATGATCATCTTAATGCCTTTTAAATATTGAACATAATTGAACAATGAATTATAAAACATTATAAAACCTTATACCCAAAATAAATCTGGGTTAAGTAGATCTTCGATACTTAAAAATATTGTACAAACATTTTATATATAAATGAAAACCTCTGTACATAAGTTAGTATGTGTCCAAATTAAAAAGCAAGGTTATGAGACAAAATCGTAAATTATTCCAAAATGGATAAAAACTTATCATTGGTTTTAATTTTTATCAAAGGTATTTATAATTACCTTTAAATGGGAATCATTTTTTTTTTTCACAGTGTAAAAACTAGTCATTTTATAGCGTCACAAAAGTTACAAAAAGCTCTTCGGACTACCCTTAATATAAAATTTGGTTCAAACTGATAGACCAAATTTGTTAGACCATTAATGAATATATTAAATATAGAGAAACAACGGTATTATCAAAGCAAAAGAAACAAGTATTCATAAATATTTACTTTTGTATTCTATAAATATTTTATTTTAAATTTAACAGAATAAATGTATGTTATTGACGAAAACCTGTTAGTTTCGAAAAAAATTATCATTCCATGATATAAGAACAGAAGGTAGAATCATTTGGGAGAGTTGTCATTCGTAATTCTTGAAAAGTCAGAAAATTTAAAAAATGAAAAGCAAAAAAAATAAAATTACAACTAAAAGAAATGTTAAATATTTTTGATTGCACTTGTATTTTTAAATATTTCTTGCAGATTCCAAATAACTCTTGCAAAGATCAACAGCAAAATTCCACTTTTGTAAATTTAAATTACTGCATATTTGCTTTTAAATAAAATTTACATATTTATATAAAATTTATTCACATACAATTTTATTTTTAGTTTGAAGAAATTTTTTTATTTTTGATGTTTTGTTTTGAATTTTTTACATTTTGTTTTATTTTATAAGTGACTGACTTTTAAGGGTAAATAAAATTGAGAACACAATTTCTAATGATTATACCTTCTGTAGTTATATTATGTATCATTCTATAACACATGTTAACATAACATGAACTGTCAGTTTCAACGTTAGGTTTTATGTGGTGATAGGGTAAAAAATTGCACAAATTCCTTTTTTAAAAATACCAAAATATATTTTAAGCATTTACTTACAATTAGGATTATAAAAATCAGCTAAAATATACTTTTCTTTTTGTATATTATGGTATTTATAAGAAATCCCGTCGACATTTCTTTAATTATGAGAAGAGACACTTGTTTGTTTATATTTGTATTTCATGAGCCATTTGCAATAAAGTAGTAAAATTCTTGAATAAAATAAATATTTTCGCGTATTTTCGCTATGGACTAACATATTACTTATTTATAAACGAAGTTATGAACAAATTAGAGTAATTTACACTATATACAATTCACAATTTAAATTTTTCCTAAAAAAATAATAACAAAATTAAACAAATGTATTTTATTTATTATGACAAATATTTGTTACCATTTAAAATAAATTTTTTAAAAATTATTACCAATACAAACACCATTCAAAAGTTGGAACAAATTTTTTTGAAATAAACTTTGAACATGAACAAAATTCGTACCTGGTAATTTGTAATTGTTTTTCGAATTCACAAACCAAAATGGTAAATATTATCAATCACTAGTGTTACAGAATACAACATTTTTCTGTTAACGTTGTCGTTGCTGTATATAAACAGAATGAAGGAAAAGTTACAGAATAAGGCTATATTTCTTATTTTAAGCTATATTTTTGTTTTCTTTTTTGATAAGCATTGAAAAATCGAGTAAAATTTTAAGGTATAAATTAATCGAATAACTCGAGCAACTTAAAAGATCTATTCGATTATTCGAGTAACTTAAAAACTGCATTTTCGAGTTATTTGATTATTCGAACAATGAAAAAGTCGAGTAAAATGAATACTCTAGTAGCCCCTAATGAAGACAACCCGTTAACTTGTGGATAAGATAATGCTAAAATATTCTCAAATTACAATGTTTTCATTGTGGTACATACATGCATTTATGTTAATTTCTTGTTTTCCCATTGTTTTGTTGTTGCCTTTCACGTCGAGTCTATACTGTTTTTAAAAAAGATTTTTTGTGAGGCTTGGTGTTTAAACATCTTTTTTTAAGTTTGTTTTAACAACCGGGTTTAAACATTAACAAAATTAACCTTAACATGAACGGTTTACATATACTATTAACATGATGTTAGAATAAATGTTAAATGTTTTATTTTAGGTGAGGACCACGAGTATTGGTTGTTGGATATAACTACAGGGTGGATTCGATAATGGATAAATTATGTTTATTTAGTTAAGTTACAAACTCAAAGACATCGACATAATTATTTAGTCGAAATTAATGGAAGCTGTTACCTTAATTACCAAGTTATTACTAGATGGTGCTGAAAATTAAATCTGTTACTGAACTAAAAAAATTTAATCAATAATACTATGCCGCAGCCATAGTGGCAGAGACCTGCGCCAGCTAGCTTTACAGATGGCTGAGTCAAGCCGCCGATTATTATTAAAAGCCGCCGCCACCGGCTTAACATGACTTAAATACAGCCGCTGATTTTGGTCAAACTTTTAGTAAATTCAATGTAAAACCCCATAGTATAATTATAAAGTATACTCGTAAGAACCTCTGTTTTACAATTTTTTCATTGGCATTATTTAATTTTTGACATTATGTGCAGTAGTTTTTCATTAACAAAATACAAAGGAAGAAAAAATATAATAATTTTGTGAAGTAATCTTGATTTGTTATATAGTGACTTTTAAAATAAATTTCATTAAATTTCATAAAATCATAATTTATTGCATAAAAATTAAATTACAAAACGTCGTTTGCCGCAGAAGAAACAAAAACCAATTTTTTGTTTTTTGCTTTAAAATTGAGCATAATTGGCATAATGATTGCATATATTCTGCATATCTCTGGACAAAATGTAGGGGTCTTAATAATAATTAAGTCCATCAGTTTGGTCAAATTATGGGAACTCTATTTGATTATTCAATTTCATGCAATTTCTATTGGTGATAGATCTGAACTTTGAGGAGGTCATTTTGAAGTGTTAATTATTTCATCAGCTATATATTTTGAAACAAATTTACCCTTTATACAGGTATGTTCTGGAAATCACTTTTTGTCGAAGTGATTTCAAATCACCTAAAAGTTGTTCTGTGCACAAAAAATTATGAAATCACGCGATTTCAAATCTTTTACACTTTTTACTATCAATTTCAAATCACTTGTTTATTTTTGCAAACATTGCACAATGGGGCAGAATCGAAATTTTTTCAAAATAAATCTGTAACTTCTGATCGGCTGGTTGGATTTGCATGAAATTTTATTTTAATATATTTTTGCAAAAAATTTGGCGCAGAAATGAGAAAATTTAAGATTTTGGCGGAAAAATATACAATTTGCGCCAAATTTCTGTTGCATCATTTACAAAAAGGAACATTAAAATTGTAAAATGATAAGTATGGAAGGGGGACCGAATTGGGGCGGAGCTAAAGGGGCTCAAATTTGGGTACCTCTGACATACATTTTTTATTAGTTTGCCAAATTTTTGTTTCTCTTCCGATTTCAAATATTTTTAAACATTGTTGTAGGCACTGATAAGACCTACAAAAACATGCATGTCTTATTTATCTTATAGTTTTTGAGTTATTTGCGTATGAATTTTTAAGTACCTCAATTTTGCATATTCTTCATCCAGTTTTTTCACATATATCCTAGTATTTCCGACCGATTTTGTTTTTTCTTTAGCTAAATAAAGAAAAAATTTTCTATTGAATAAAAAAATTTTAAGTCGATATCTTTACCGATTCGAAAAATTACCGATTTTGAATTTTAAAATTGCAAAAATGACGACTTTTTGGGTTTTTTGGTCGAAAAAGTATCTACACTATTTTTTCTCTAAAATAAAATTTTCTTAAACAACATATAATTTATACTTTTTGGAAAGTATCTATAAAATAAAAAACAAGCCGAATAATTCAAATAGGTAAGGTACACAGTCTCCTGAATTCGACTCATGTTATATGAAAGTTTTGACTTTAGTCTATATTTTCTCAAACCCCAAAGCACGAATCGTCAAAGTGAATGCAGCTTAAGAATCTGTAATATGTTGTTAAAAGTTTTCAATCAAAACCTACGGGACTTCGGAAAAACGTGGATTTTATAGCCGAAAATGTGAATAAACTTTTGTGGGATTCCTTTTACAAAAATTTTAGTTTTTTTATTATTATCTTTAATAATAATGATTTTATTACAGATAAAATATTTATAGTTTCTAAAAAAAAAACACAATTTTTTATAAAAATGTTATTTTAATTGCAAAACTCAGAAAAGGTATAAACTAAATTTTTTTCATTTAAATTACATTGCTTAGCTGACATAATTCTTCGTTATACAGAAAATTATTGAAATCAATATCTTTTACAGAACCGAAACTATGCCACTTTAAAGTTTATTATGCCACGGAAAATTCCATTTTCCACACACATTCGAACATTAGCTACAGGAACAAATTATTTATTTTGTTATGGCTTTTTCACATCCACAATGTTTTTGCTGCCATCATCAAGAAGGTGCACCCTTAAAATATATTAAAAAACATAAAAAAATTAATAGAAATGTAGATTTTATTTCCAGGCGATTTGGACTACTTGCCGTTGATTTAGAAAGGATTTCATCCAATTGGTTCCATAGGAGGTAGCCTGTGTCCCATACCAATTTCATACCAAATTTGGACTACTTACCGTCGATTTAGAAAGGATTATCTCCTATTGGTTCCATAGGAGTTGGTCTGTGTCCCTTACCAATTTAGTGTTTTTTTGCTGACGTCATAATAAAAGGTACACCCTTAAAATGTAAAATTTAAAAATTAAAATAATTTATATTTTCTTTTATTTCCAGTGGACTACATACTTTTGATTTCAGGAAGATTTTAAACAATGGTTTCTTTGGGATGTGATCTGTGTTCAAGACCATTTTGTACGGCAATTGGCCGTCTTCCTTAAAAAGGTGAGACTGAATATAAAACAAATGTATAATAATAAATATTTTTCCATTATTTATCATTTTATTTTTAGTTATTTTACTTACCTGTTTAAAAATTTGATGGTGGTTTCTCAATGGGTTTGCTTGCAAACAAAATTGGCTGTTCCGTCTGTCTGTAAGTAAAACAAGTAAACAAGCATAAATTTTTTATTATTTTTTTATTGCTTTATTTTTCAGGAATAACTTACCAATCTGACGGGATAACGTGCTAGCATTTTTTGAACATTTTATGTATTTTGTAAAATCTTTTAAAAAATAAAGAACATGTTTTTTTTTCAATTTGTGATAAAATTTTTTATTTGTTTTATTTTTCTTCGTGTTGTCAGCGCTCGCGCTCTGACAACGTTGTCTTGATAATGCTTGGTAAAAGACGCCATCTTGATTGTTGTTGATATTTTTTGCATGGTTTATTACGACATACGTTTTCCCCTATAATTGACAGAGATAAAAAATTATCTGCAACTCAAACAAAAATTTGACGTTTGTCTTGATACAAATTTGTCTAATGTAGACTCAAAGTTAAGAAAGTAACGACATTAAAACAGCTGAGAATTTTTTTTTCTTTTTGAAATCAATATCTTTTTTTATTACATGAAATGTCAAATGTATTTTTGTTTTTTTTTTTTTTGTTAAGAAACATGAGAAATGACAAAGTTAAAGTTGACATAAGAGATGTCAATGCAAAAACAAAATACAAGGGGTTTTTTTTTGGTGTTGTAGTGTTGTCGTTACCTTCTTACGTACCGTCTATACTAGCCTTTTTCTTGTTCGCACAAGAACAAAACGTCGGCAGAGCAACACACACAATTTTGTTCATTTTGTTTTCAGTGGGCAGAACATTTATCGAACAAATCATAGTTTTTTGTTTGTCGTCAGTGTCGCTTCGATACTTTTACATGCAGCGCCTCTTCTTCCGCATACAAAATGACGTTTGATGGCAGACATGGTTGCTCGAACAATTGTGCGAACAACGGTGTGCGAACAAGAACAAAACATGAACAACTTGGGTCCACACTATCCAAATGCATGTGCGCACAACATTTTGTTCACTGCGCGAGTAAGAAAAAGGCTCGTGTGGATCGCAAATTAATCTACCTTGGTATAGTTGTTCATATTTTCATGTTGCCACATGTATGCAGTGTTGCCAAAAATTTGAAGTCATGACCCACCAGATTGTATTTGAAAACCGCTAGAAACCGCCTACACTTAAAACAAAATCGCTGTTTTTTACCGCTAAATTATTTCTTCTCTTTAATCATGTTTAAAATTGATATATAATCCTTCACAATCCTAATTTTGAGTATCTGAATGCATTTCAAATCAAATTTGAAAACTTTTAAAAAATTTTTTGTTTAGATTTTATTAAATTTGGCTGACACAGATATATAGAGTATTTGCATGCAAAATCAGTTTAAAATTCTCTAAAAAATTGGGTTTCTTGTGTATCTTTATACTGCAAAACATCAAACCGAGAGGCTTATTGTATATTTCGATTCTATTTTAAATACATCGATTTTCGAAAACGTTTTCTTTCAAATCAAATTACCAATAATTCTGCAGGGTTTGAAAGATATTTTCATACTATAATGTTGTGATGATTTTAACCAAAAAATTAATCAAATTACCTTTTTTATAGAGAAACAGTTGATTTTATATAAAATTTCTGGGTTTCTGGTAACTGCATATTTTAGATAAATTAGTTATAGAAGTCAAATAATATCTTTGAATTTTCTTATTTATATTTTAAACCCATGTTTTTACAATAAAGAAAAGTCGCTAGAAACCGCCAGCTAGAAAAATGTTGCAGCTAGAAAATCCACTTAGCGGTTTTTTATGAAAAGTACCCGCTATGTACAACAAAATATCGCCAGATCTAGCGGGAAAACCGCCGTTTTGGCAACACTGCATGTATGTTATGTTTTTTTCTTTCTCTTTCAAATAAAGGTGGTAACCACATATGATAAGTAGACTTTGTAAACGTCACTTCTATTTAGTACAAAAATCTATTTTTAGTAAAAAAAATTAGATTTTTAGTAAAAAATTTGACGAAAGAAGTATCATCACACTTGCCTTTTAGTGAATAAATCTAATTTGCTATGAAAAATCTTTTTCATAAAAAATTGCGCAATAGTTTCATTTCTCATGTTGTTTTATATTGTGAGCCGAAAAGTAAAAATCAAAAATAATTATTTTTGAGCAAAAAAGATAAAAATTAAAAATAATCATTATAAGTTGAGCAAAAAAATAAAAATCAAAAATAATCATTAAAATAAATAAAATAAAAATCATTCCGGATTTCGATGGAACCTTTTCTGAAGATATTACATTTCTGTATTTAACACTTTTATCTGATCGTTCCTTGTATCTGATTTTTTTGTTTAAATTTTCAAGAATAATGGTTATTTTCTGTCCTTGGTATGCAGTGCTGTTTTATTTAGCTCTGATTCTAAATTCATTGCGCTGCTTTCAGATTGAGAGCGTGACAAAGAGAGTGAGCAAAGAAATGGGAGACTTAAATACACAAGTAGAATAAAGCAAGATGGTGGCTGTAAATTGTTGCTACATATGCTTAAATGTAATTATATCGGCAGCATGTTATTCTAACAGTGAACAGCCGATGATTTTTGCTGATAATGTTGCTGACAACGCGTTTCAGTGCTTTTTAAGTTTTAAGTGACACCAAATTTGAATAGCTCGTAATGATATTTCTTTAAAAAACTATATTAGACGAAAAACAACAAATTGCCTGCTTTTCTATTTTGAACTAATATTTAAGCGAAAGAAAACAAGTCAAGCGAATTCGAATCATTTTAGGTTTTTCTATTTCATAAGCTTACGTACGCATGGAGTTACGTCTTTTCACTTTGTTTTTACTCTTTCAGAGTAGTTTTTTTTATACCCTTCACCACAGGTGTAAAGGGTATATATAAGTTTGTCATTCCGTTTGTAATTCCCACAATTTTCATCGGAGAGCAAAAAAGTTTACATTTTCGGGATCCTTGTAAGAAATGATGACGATAGGACCATGTCCGTCCGTGTGTCGGTTGAAATGGCGTTTATGAAGCCCACCGATAACTGACATATATAATATATATATCAAACGATCGGAAATGCTTTCGAGAATTTTGCAGCAAGATCGGTTTATACAATGCGGAGATATATTAAAAAAACCGGTTTTTAGAACCGGTTTTCCAGTTTCTGAAGCCTCTGTATATACTAGGGACTTCGTTTTTACAAAGAAGTCTCGGACATTTTTTTCTGAATTTTTGTTCTGATAAAATAAATCGGTTCAATAATAACTGAGATATCGGACAAAACGCATTTTTTATTTTTTGAAGCCCTGGTTTAAGCTATAGATTTTTACTTTTATAAAATGACAAATCGGTCACAAATATTTTTATAAAATTTCGGTTTTTTGAATCAGCAGGATCGGTTTATAAATGGCGGAGATATGCTTTAAAAACCGGTTTTTGAAACCGGTTTTTCAGTTTCTGAAGCCTCTACATATACCAGGGACTTCGAATTTTTAAAGGGGGCTCGCAAATTATTTTCTGAATTTTTGTTCTGAAAAAATGAAACAAATCGGTTCAGTAATAACTTAGATATCGGGGAAAACGAATTTTTTATTTTTGAAGCCCTTGTTCAAGCTACAGATTTTTATTTTTATATAGATCAGTCATAAATGTTTTTATAAAATTTCGTTTTTTTTAATAAACCAAATTCGTTTATAATCAACAGAGTTATGATCCAAAAATCTGTTAAAAATATAAATACACATACAAACATGTATATTAAGTATTGTAATGACTATTAGTGACGTTTTTTGTTTTTTGTATAGACAAGTAGTTTAGTTAGAAACAGCAGTAATATAATGAATAACAGTGTTGTTGTTGTTCTTTGTATATGCAGTCTGTACAAAAATAAATAGATATGGAATTTTTGTTGTTTATTTTTAAAAACTAAAACATATATTTTAAGAATATACATAAATACATACACAAACATGTATATTAAGCATTGTAATGACTATTAGTGACGTTTTTGCCTATAAGACAAGTAGTTTAGTTAGAAACAGCAGTAATATAATGAATAACAGTGTTGTTGTTGTTCTTTGTATATGCAGCCAGTTTGTATATACACACATAAAAAAATAAATAAATATGGAATTGTTGTTGTTGTATATTTTTTAAAAGCAAAGCCTGCTATGATTGTTTTTTTTTTTCATATTCAAATTTTCGTAGTTTGAAAAAAATTTAGATTTATATATGTGAAAATATGAAAGCATACGTTAAGGCGAAAATTTTATTATTTGTCGGTAATATGGTAATATGATGTCGATAAGATAGTAAGATGGTAATATGGTAAAGGGTATCAAAGATTCGGCACCGCCGAATCTTTTTTCAATTTCATTTTTCATAAAAATATTTAAAATAATAGTAAAATGTTAAAAATGATACAACCATAGTGTAATTAGAAAGTGCTCGCACATCTACAAAAACAAGAATTGCTTGTATTTTGTTAGTGTAAAACTACTGTACATAATGTCAAAATGCTTTGAACTAAAAATGAGAGAGTGAAGGAGAGGAAGAGTAAAAAAAAACAATTTGACAGTTCCGCGAGGTATGTCAATGAAAAAATTGTAAAACAGCTGTTCTTACGAGTATACCATAGTATAATAATAAAGTATACTCGTAAGACCAGCTGTTTTACAATTTTTTCATTGGCAAACCTCGCGGTACTGTCAAATTGTTTTTGTATTCACATGTAAAATATTTTTTGAGTTTTTTTTTTCTTGCTCTCTTTCGTTCTCCCATTTTTACGTTCAAAGCATTTTGACATTGTGGGCAGTAGTTTTACACTAACAAAATACAAGCAATTTTTGTTTTTGTAGATGTGCGAGTACTTTATTATTTTACTATGCGAGTATACTTTATAATTATACTATGGTTACAACCAAGAAAATTAAATAATATAAACAAATAATAATTAAAAAGGAATAAAATAATAAAGAAAAATTTGTTTAGATGTAGCGACCCACAGTGTATGATTCAAAAAATGAAATGGAAATAATTATGGAACTTTGGAACGGCTATTCCGATTTCTATGAAATTTCACATGGTGATAGTAGAGGTGTAGGAGAGTTTAAGTTTTGAACTTGGACCATATAGACTTTCAGGGGACCGATTTGAAAGATTTTTATATAGGAGGATTCTGATAGTCGAGATTTACAAAAAGCATTGTCGCATGCATATATTATCTCTTTTAGTTTAAGAGATATTTAGCTTCAAAGATTAAACTTTTTACTTTTTATCTTGGAGAAGTTTTTTCGCTACAGTGGGTCCAACTTTCATTTGTCTACGAAAATCCCGTAATTGCCAAAATTTTTAAAATATTTCCAAAAATGTGATTTTTTACTTTTTTTTGCTATATCTTTCCAACCGATATCGGGGATAATTATTTCCAATTCATTTTTTGAATCGCACACTGTGCGACCTTTTTTATACCCTTTACCACAGGTGTAAAGGGTATATAAAGGTTTGTCATTCCGTTTGTAATTCCCACAATTTTCGTCGGAGAGCAAAAAAGTTTACATTTTCGGGATCCTTGTAAGAAATGATGACGATAGGACCATGTCTGTACGTCCTTCCGTTCGTCCGTCCGTGTGTCGGTTGAAATGGCGTTTATGAAGCCCACCGATAACTGACATATATAATATATATATCAAACGCTCGGAAATGCTTTCGAGAATTTTGCTATTGGAATTCAGCAAGATCGGTTCATACAATGCGGAGATATGTTAAAAAACCGGTTTTTAGAACCGGTTTTCCAGTTTCTGAAGCCTCTGTATATACTAGGGACTTCGTTTTTACAAAGAAGTCTCGGACATTTTTTTCTGAATTTTTGTTCTGAAAAAATGAAATAAATCGGTTCAATAATAACTGAGATATCGGACAAAACGCATTTTTTATTTTTTGAAGCTCTGGTTTAAGCTATAGATTTTTATTTTTATACAGATCGGTCACAAATATTTTTATAAAATTTCGGTTTTTTGAATCAGCAGGATCGGTTTATAAATGGCGGAGATATGCTTTAAAAACCGGTTTTTGAAACCGGTCTTTCAGTTTCTGAAGCCTCTGCATATACCAGGGACTTCGAATTTTTTAAGGGGGCTCGCAAACTATTTTCTGAATTTTTGTTCTGAAAAAATGAAATAAATCGGTTCAGTAATAAGTTAGATATCGGGGAAAACGAATTTTTTATTTTTGAAGCCCTTGTTCAAGCTACAGATTTTTATACCCTTCACCACAGGTGTAAAAGGTATATATAAGTTTGTCATTCCGTTTGTAATTCTCACAATTTTCGTCGGAGAGCAAAAAAGTTTACATTTTCGGGATCCTTGTAAGAAATGATGACGATAGGACCATGTCCGTCCGTCCGTCCGACTGTCCGTGTGTCGGTTGAAATGGCGTTTATGAATCCCACCGATAACTGTCATATATAATATATATATCAAACGATCGGAAATGCTTTCGAGAATTTTGCTATTGGAATTCAGCAAGATCGGTCCATACAATGCGGAGATATGTTAAAAAACCGGTTTTTAGAACCGGTTTTCCAGTTTCTGAAGCCTCTGTATATACTAGGGACTTCGTTTTTACAAAGAAGTCTCGGACATTTTTTTCTGAATTTTTGTTCTGAAAAAATGAAATAAATCGGTTCAATAATAACTGAGATATCGGACAAAACGCATTTTTTACTTTTTGAAGCCCTGGTTTAAGCTATAGATTTTTATTTTTATACAGATCGGCCACAAATATTTTTATAAAATTTCGGTTTTTTGAATCAGCAGGATCGGTTTATAAATGGCGGAGATATGCTTTAAAAACCGGTTTTTGAAACCGATTTTACAGTTTCTGAAGCCTCTACATATACCAGGTACTTCGAATTTTTAAAGGGGGCTCGGAAATTATTTTTTGAATTTTTGTTCTGAAAAAATGAAATAAATCGGTTCAGTAATAACTGAGATATCGGGGAAAACGAATTTTTTATTTTTGAAGCCCTGGTTTAAGCTATAGATTTTTATTTTTATACAGATCAATCATAAATGTTTTTACAAAATTTCGTTTTTTTTTAATAAACCAAATTCGTTCATAATCAACAGAGTTATGGCCCAAAAACAAATATGTTAAGAATATAAATACACACACAAACATGTATATTAAGCATTGTAATGACTATTAGTGACGTTTTTTTGTTTTTTGTATAGACAAGTAGTTTAGTTAGAAACAGCAGTAATATAATGAATAACAGTGTTGTTGTTGTTCTTTGTATATGCAGTCTGTACAAAAATAAATAGATATGGAATTGTTGTTGTTTATTTTTAAAAACTAAAACATATCTGTTAAGAATATACATAAATACATACACAAACATGTATATTAAGCATTGTAATGACTATTAGTGACGTTTTTGCCTATAAGACAAGTAGTTTAGTTAGAAACAGCAGTAATATAATGAATAACAGTGTTGTTGTTGTTCTTTGTATATGCAGTCTGTACAAAAATAAATAGATATGGAATTGTTGTTTATTTTTAAAAACTAAAACATATCTGTTAAGAATATACATAAATACATACACAAACATGTATATTAAGCATTGTAATGACCAGGGCAAGTTTTTCAAGCTTTTCGCTTGGAAAGTAAGCATTTGCATATTTCAAAAGAATTTCACAAAAAATGCTTATATTTTAAATCTTTGCATAAATTTGCATATAATGGATACAAAAGATAGTTTTCTTAACAAAAACACAATTTTTTGGTGATTTTTTGGAGTTCAATCAAATGATTTCTAAAAAGTTTTTTGTGAGTATTTTGAGTACATTGTAAATATTGTAAAGAAAAAAAATTCGGAAGCGTCAAATATGATACCTAAAATTAAAATAGTTATATTTTTATAAATATCGAAATCTATTTGAGATTGAAGTTAAAAGATGAATATTTATGCATATTTTCTACACATTAATATATAAGAATGCATAAATTCGTTGGTTTTTATAGACATATTCATGCTATTTTTGCATATTTCTGTGCATATTATACCATTTTTTCGTGCTTTTTCAAGCGCATATTTCAATTATTTTTGTGCATATAAAAACTTGCCCTGGTAATGACTATTAGTGACGTTTTTGCCTATAAGACAAGTAGTTTAGTTAGCAACAGAAGTAATATAATGAATATCAGTGTTGTTGTTGTTGTTCTTTGTATACACACACATAAAATAATAAAT
Source organism: Protophormia terraenovae (assembly GCA_951394005.1). Lineage (NCBI taxonomy): Eukaryota > Metazoa > Arthropoda > Insecta > Diptera > Calliphoridae > Protophormia > Protophormia terraenovae. The sequence goes on along the minus strand of OX596073.1, from coordinate 72,250,512 downwards.
AAATATGGAATTGTTGTTGTTTATTTTTTAAAAGCAAAGCCTGCTATGATTGTTTTTTTATATATTCAAATTTTCGTAGTTTGAAAAAAATTTAGATTTATATATGTGAAAATATGAAAGCATACGTTAAGGCGAAAATTTTATTATTTGTCGGTAATATGGTAATATGATGTCGATAAGATAGTAAGATGGTAATATGCTGAAGGGTATCAAAGATTCGGCACAGCCGAATCTTTTTTCATTATTTTTATATAGATCAGTCATAAATGTTTTTATAAAATTTCGTTTTTTTTAATAAACCAAATTCGTTTATAATCAACAGTTATGGTCCAAAAACAAATCTGTTAAAAATATAAATACACATACAAACATGTATATTAAGTATTGTAATGACTATTAGTGACGTTTTTTGTTTTTTGTATAGACAAGTAGTTTAGTTAGAAACAGCAGTAATATAATGAATAACAGAGTTGTTGTTGTTCTTTGTATATGCAGTCTGTACAAAAATAAATAGATATGGAATTGTTGTTGTTTATTTTTAAAAACTAAAACATATCTGTTAAGAATATACATAAATACTAAACATCTGCATCAAATCATTTGCTTTTCAATTCACAGTAATGTTTTTTAATACATGCTCTCACATTACTGCTAAAATAAAAAACAAAACAATACAAAACAAACCACACAAAAAAATATTATTTGAATTAAGTTGAATTGAAATGATGAAACAAAAACAAATCATGTTATGTTCTCTTTGAGAAATTGTTTGTCATAAGAAATTTTTTTCAAAAACAGTAATGTTTAATAAAAAACATAAAATCAAAACTGTGAATTACTGTCATTCCCTTACTTTAATATGAAAAAATGCATGGAAAGTAACAATTATTTATTTTTAAATAAAAAATAGATTATGATTACGTTTGCTTTAAATTTTTTTGCTAAGAAAATTTAATTATTTTTTATTTCAATTATAATTAATTATATCTTAAATGAAATAAAATTTATTTTATTTATGATATTTTTATTTACTTTTAATTACAAATCTATACTATTTAAATTTTTTTCATTTAATATTTCCTTCACTTCAAATTTTGTAAACAAAAAACAAACAAATGACAGTATTGCATTTTATATTTAATTCAATTCAATTCAGTTGCAAATGATTTGTTGCTAAATTGTTTTTATGACTCCCTGCACAAATGATTTTGTTTGTTTTTGTTTTGGTTTCTTTGTCTTTTCCATCCGTACGCACACACAGCGAATTGATTTTAAGTTTAAAAAACAATAACAGTCAACAATTGAAAAGAAAGGGAATCATTAAAAATGAGTTACAAATGAATTGATGCAGATGTTTAATAAATACATACACAAACATATATATTAAGCATTGTAATGACTATTAGTGACGTTTTTGCCTATAAGACAAGTAGTTTAGTTAGAAACAGCAGTAATATAATGAATAACAGTGTTGTTGTTGTTCTTTGTATATGCAGTCTGTACAAAAATAAATAGATATGGAATTGTTGTTTATTTTTAAAAACTAAAACATATCTGTTAAGAATATATATAAATACATACACAAACATGTATATTAAGCATTGTAATGACTATTAGTGACGTTTTTGCCTATAAGACAAGTAGTTTAGTTAGCAACAGAAGTAATATAATGAATATCAGTGTTGTTGTTGTTGTTCTTTGTATATGCAGTCAGTTTGTATATACACACATAAAATAATAAATAAATATGGAATTGTTGTTTATTTTTTAAAAGCAAAGCCTGCTATGATTGTTTTTTTTTTCTTCATATTCAAATTTTCGTAGTTTGAAAAAAATTTAGATTTATATATGTGAAAATATGAAAGCATACGTTAAGGCGAAAATTATTATTTGTCGGTAATATGGTAATAGATGTCGATAAGATAGTAAGATGGTAATATGGTAATGCGGTGAAGGGTATCAAAGATTCGGCACAGCCGAATCTTTTTTCAATTTCATTTTTTTTAAATTGAAAATATTCGAAAAGCGTTTTCTCCAAAAAGTCAGATAATCGATCACCTTAGTTCGTATCTTTCGAAATACAGAAACCCAATTTTGTATGAAAACACTTACTTTTTTGTTCGACTCATTGTTCGCATAGAAAGAATGTTTTAAAGAAACCCAAATTAGTTTTCGTTTTCTTAGAAAGCGAAAGAAAGCATTCTTTCGACATAGAGAAACCTTCTAAAAAAATTGTTTCAACAAAAATGCCTTGCAATAAAATTATATACATATACATATTTTATTATTAATTCATTTTAATTTAATTAGTTTTAATTGAATTCCCTAATTTGTGCTATCGTATTAAATTAATTTTAAAGTTATGGATGTAATAGCAATACTTTTCAGAAATAAATATTTCCTCAGAGGTATTAGTAAGATAATTTAATGCTGCGTTATTTGTTATAGCTTCAAAGTGAAATGCTGTGGTTTAGATTATCGTTATCACAGACTAATTTTTAACTACGTAAGTACAATAACTAAAAATAAATGGTGGAATGGAACCAATAGGATGAAATATGCCATAAATCATCGGTAAGTAGTAATAATTGCCTGAAACTATAAAATAAAAAAAAAAAAGTAAATTTTTATAATTTTTCAACATTTTTGAATCCATTTTATGAGTGTAACTTTTTTTTAGTAACGGCATCTAACAGAAATTGGTCTTGTACACAGACTACACTCCAGAGAACCTATTGGATGCGGTAAGTAGACCTAATCGCCTGAAAATAAAATAAAAAGTAACTTATATTAGTTATTTAAAATTTTTTATTATTTTAAGTGTTAACAAAACGGAAAAAAAACCCGTTATGTTTTCTATATAAAAGCATTCACAAACGGCAATTTATATCTGAATTAAGCGTTATTTTATTATATTTCTTTTTATTATTTTATCTTTTACTGAGAATTTTTTAATAAAAATTATGGTTTGTTATAAAATATTCCGATGCATTAAATTTTATGTTTTTTTGGAATCAAAAATAGGAATTAATCTAGTTTCATACTATAAATTTTAGATCTTTGTTTATTAATGACAATGACGAATAAAAAATTGTTTACGGCGTCTTTGATTTTCTCAGAAGCAACATCCTATTAGTAAACATTACATCTTTTCATCTTTCTTGGATGTTCTATTTGCTGGGATATTATATACCACATCATCATATCAATCGACAGCCGGTTCTACGCACCGCAATGACCCAAGATTTCTCAGCAAGAACATCTCTTGATGCTACAACAAAAACACAAATGCGTAAATAAAATACATCACATACATATCACTTGGACACAAAACAAAAAACACACACGACAAATCACTAGAACACAAATAATCCAATTGGTTATACCGTATTCATATAACATAATCAATTGGAATTTAAGCCGAAATTATAATTCAAATTATTCTAATTGGACTAAATAGTGGTTTCTACTAATAGAAGTAACAAAAGGTTTTGAAATTACAAAAACACTTGCCTGGTCGGATCTTCCCGAAATTTGTGAAGTATGTCTCCCGTTTGATAAAACAATAAAATTAAAATATAGCGCAACAGAAATGAGAAAATTTTGCGCAAAAATCTTAAATTGTAAAATTTTTATGTAAATTTTTTGCAAAAATTTATCTAAAATAAAAAAGTAAACAATAACACTTAACACCACCAAATAAAGGAGCCATATTTTTTATCGCAATTTGTTATCTCTTTTACGTTGAGTCTATACTATATATCATAGTATAATAATAAAGTCCTCGCACATCTACAAAAACATCAATTGCTTGTATTTTGTTAGTGTAAAACTACTGCCCACAATGTCAAAATGCTTTGAACGGAAAAATGAGAGAATGAAGGAGAGCAAGAGTAAAAAAAACTGAAAAAATAAAATGAAACGCTTTTTTTATTTTTTTGAAGTCCTTGTTTATTTTTATATAGATCGGTCATAAATATTTGTATAAAATTTCGGTTTTATGAATCAACCAAATTCGTTCATAAGCAACCGAGTTATGGGCCAAAAACTAAAAAATCTATTAATAATATTAATATACACACAAACATTTATATTATGCATTGTAATGACCAGGGAAACCACAATATGCTCTAAAAAGATGGGTTTTATGTACATTAAATATGCATTAACATCAATCATAATATTCAATCTTGTTGCTACAAGACAAGTATCCATTAAAGTTAATTTAAATTTAAATTTTTTTAATAAAATCAAAATTGAAAAACATTTTATAATGTCAAAATATGCTCTAAAAAGGTTAAATATTCCCTAAAACTAACAAAATATGCTATAAGTATGCACTAAAAATCGCCAAATGCAAAAATATGCCGTTAAGGGTAAATCGATGCCAAAATGATTTATTTGTTCTGAAGCAGATAAATATTTTATCGATGACTCAATTAAACGTCCAGGATAAAAAGGGTGTTTTGATGCAATTTTAATAAAAAATGTATTTTGCGCCATCTAGCGGCAATAATTTGTACTAACTATGTTCAGCAATTAGAAAGGTAATTTGAATACCTTTCCAAAAAGAGCTTTGTTTTGAAAATCAGTTTAAAAATAACTGGAAATCAGTAAAAAATGTTCTAAACAAAAACAGTGATACAAAGAAAAACAACAAAAAACAATAACATTACAAATGTAACAAGCGCGAATGTTGTTTAGGAGATGGGCTGTAAAGTGGGCGAACCACGCCTATTTTTGTTTCCGTGTTTACATTTGTCCATGAAGAATTTGTACAAAATTTCTTTGACCTTTCACCTTATATGGGAGGTGGGCGGTAAAGTGTGCGGACCACGCCAATTTTTTGTTTCCAAGTTTTTATCGACCCATGAAAATTTTGTTATAGAACATGCTTTTATTTAAGAGAGATATAGCAGAAACGTATGAAATTAAGCTACAACGGACACCTTGTGTTTTTAGTATTTTGCTCATAACTTTTTTGTTTATGTTCATTTTCAATATCAAACAAACCTTATATAAGATAAATATTTGGGCCAAATTTCGTACCCCTTCGTTGTGCCGTTCGAGCCCTATCCTGCTTTCAACAGACGGACATAGCTAGATCGACTCAGAATCTAACCAGGACCCAGAAAATATATACTTTATGGGGTCTTAAATAAAAAACAGTATCTCTGGTCTTAAATACTAATGTATTATTCATTTCAGTAGCATAAACTCCCGTTTTTTTAAATATGCACTATATTTTTTAAATGAATGAGTAAAATTTTCCGAAAATAGGCTTTATTGTTTTTTGTGCTGCACAAATTGGACTGAATGTTATGCCTTGAAAGTCAACATAGTTTTTGATGACAATAATATCTAAAATTCTGCGGTGGTGCTTGAAGATTATATTCCTACTTCAAAAGTTATATATGAATGAAGGTGAAAAAAACTATTTTTTTTTTTTCAATTTTTTTTTAACCTTTTCCAAATTTTCTCGTAAACGAAAAATGCGATCGTCAAGCACCACCCCAGAATTTTAGATATTATTGTCATCAACAACTATGCTGACTTTCAAGGCATAACATTCAGTACAATTTGTGCCGCGTTAAATGTTAGCTGTAGTATTTTCTTTTTTTCCATGTTTTGTTTTTGCCATTTTATTTTTCTCAGTGTATTATTGCAACAATATCCGAAAGTGAAAGACTACTACCCAGAGTAACTATCCAACTAATAATGAAATTGAAAAAAGATTCGGCTGTGCCGAATCTTTGATACCCTTCACCATATTACCATCTTACTATCTTATCGACATCATATTACCATATTACCGACAATTAATAAAATTTTCGCCTTAACGTATGCTTGCATATTTTCTAAATCTAAATTTTTTTCAAACTACGAAAATTTGAATATGAAAAAAAACAATCATAACAGGCTTTGCTTTTAAAAAAGAAACAACAACAATTCCATATATATTTATTTTTGTATGTACAAACTGACTGAATACACAAAGAACAACAACAACACTGTTATTCATTATATTACTGCTGTTGCTAACTAAACTACTTGTCTATACAAAAAACAAAAAACGTCACTAATAGTCATTACAATGCTTAATATACATGTTTGTGTATGTATTTATGTATATTCTTAACAGATATGTTTTAGTTTTTAAAAATAAACAACTACAATTCCATATCTATTTATTTTTGTACAGACTGCATATACAAAGAACAACAACAACAACACTGTTATTCATCATATTACTGCTGTTGATAACTAAACTACTTGTATATACAAAAAAACAAAAAACGTCACTAATAGTCATTACAATGCTTAATATACATGTTTGTTGGTGTATTTATATTCTTAACATATTTGTTTTTGGGCCATAACTCTGTTGATTATGAACGAATTTGGTTTATTAAGAAAACCGAAATTTTATAAAAATATTTATGACTGATCTATATAAAAATAAAAATCTATAGCTTGAACAAGGGCTTCAAAAATAAAAAAATCGTTTTCCTCGATATCTCAGTTATTACTGAACCGATTTATTTAATTTTTTCAGAACAAAAATTCAGAAAATAATTTTCGAGCCCCCTTTAAAGATTCGAAGTCCCTGGTATATGCAGAGGCTTCAGAAACTAAAAAACCGGTTCTAAAAACCGGTTTTTAAAGCATATCTCCACCATTTATAAACCGATCTTCCTGATTCAAAAAACTGAAATTTTATAAAAATATTTGTGACCGATCTGTATAAAAATAAAAATCTATAGCTTAAACCAAGGCTTCAAAAAATAAAAAATGCGTTTTGTCCGATATCTCAGTTATTACTGAACCGATTTATTTCATTTTTTCAGAACAAAAATTCAGAAAAAAATGTCCGAGAATTCTTTGTAAAAACGAATTCCGTAGTGTATACAGAGGCTTTAGAAACTGGAAAACCGGTTCAAAAAACCGGTTTTTTGAACATATCTCCGCATTGTATGAACCTATCTTGCTGAATTCCAATAGCAAAATTCTCGAAAGCATTTCCGATCGTTTGACATACATATTATATATGTCAGTTATCGGTGGGCTTCATAAACGCCATTTCAACCGACACACGGACGGACGGACGGACGGACATGGTCCAATCGTCATCGCTTCTTACAAGGATTCCGAAAATATAAACTTTTTTGCTCTCCGACGAAAATTGTGGAAATTACAAACGGAATGACAAACTTATATATACCCTTTACACCTGTGGTGAAGGGTATAAAAACATTGAATTTGTAGCTGTTAACATAAATAATGCGTTAAATTCATAAAAAGTAAAAAAAATCCAAGTTTTAAGGGCCACCCTATATTTCCGTTTTAGGACAAGTAAGGGGAACCCTAATTAGATATTAAGGTAGCTGACACTACCCCCGATGCATTAAAAATCATTCGGTATTCATAGATTGAAAATGAAAAAGTACTTTTTTTGGCATATTGCTAAATATCAAGGTAGATTAAGAAGATAACGACATTAAAACAGTTGAGAATTTTTTTTTCTTTTTGAAATCAATATGGCTGCCTGTGTTTTGTAATTTGAAGTGTAAAATTTTTGTTTATGTCATAGTATAATTATAAAGTATACTCGTAAGAACAGCTGTTTTACAATTTTTTCATTGTAAAATTTGTGTTCATATGTAAAATTTTTTCGAGTTTTTTTTACTCTTGCTCTCCTTCATTCTCTCATTTTTCCCTTCAAAGGATTTTGACATTGTGGGCAGTAGTTTTACACTAACAAAATACAAGCAATTGTTGTTTTTGTAGATGTGCGAGTACTTTATTATTATACTATGGTTTATGTTTACATTTTTTTTGCTTACTTTTGTCTTTCTCCTCTCTTTTTACTACATGAATTGTTTTTGTTTTTTGTAAAGAAACATGTGAAATGACAAAATTAAAGTTGACATAAGAGATGACAATGCAAAAACGAAATACATGGAGTTTTTTTTTTGGTGTTGTAGTTGTTGTAGAGTTGTCGTTACTAATCTACCTTGGCTAAATATAATGTTTAACAGAGTATGTTTTTGTTTTTTGTTTACGATGTCAGTTTGTTTTTATTCATTCATACCTACATTCATATTTATATACACATATACATACATACATTCACATATACATATATACCTACAAAAATATATAAATATACCCATAGTATAATAATAAAGTACTCGCACATCTACAAAAACAAAAATTGCTTGTATTTTGTTAGTGTAAAACTACTGCCCACAATGTCAAAATGCTTTGAACGAAAAAATGGGAGAATGAAGGAGAGCAAAAGTAAAAAAACTCGAAAAAAAATTGTACATACGAATACAAAAACAATTTGACAGTACCGCGAGGTTTGCCAATGAAAAAATTGTAAAACAGCTGTTCTTACGAGTATACTTTATTATTAACCTTATAAATTTGTTGGTAAATTTCCTTTAATAAATAGCATAATTATCAAATTCAATTCAAATTTTAAAAATATGGGTTATGAAATAAACAAGAAATAATATGAATTTAAAGCCTTTTCTCACAGCTAATGTTTGAAATTTAAACTTGATTTCAAATGAATAGATATGAATTTTCAAAGGTTTTTGCTTATTGGGTAGAGTTGTTTTTTTGTTTTAAAGAAGCAATGCTTGCTATGATTGTTTAATTTTTTTCGTATTCAAATTTTTGTAGTCTGGAAAAAAATTTTGATTTATAAATGTATGAAAGCATACTTTAAGGCGTACATAATCAGCTGATAATTTAGAATGCACAGTCTTTTATGGTGTTGATTACATTTGGTCAGTAGCAGTTTGCAGTGCTGTTTAATTTAGCCCTGTTTCTAAATTCACTGCGCTGCTTTCAGATGTTAGTGTTAACGTTAAATATTTTATGTTAGGTGAGGACCACGGGTAACTTCAAGTCTATATTAGAGAAATTTCTATCAAGACAAACGTCAAATTATTGTTTTAGTTGCAGATAATTTTTTATCTCTGACAATTATAGGGGAAAACGTATGTCAAAATAAGCCATGCAAAAAGTACCAAAAACAATCAAGATGGCGTTTTTTACTAAGCATTATCAAGACAAAGTTGTCAGAGCCCGAGCGCTGACAATTTTCTTTTAACGCTGCAATAACACTGACAAATTCAGTCTACATTAGACAAATCTTTATCTTGATAAAATTTTGACGTTTGTCTTGATAAAAATTTGTCTAATGTAGACTCAAAGTAATGAAAATATAGCAAATTGAGCAGAAAATTTTAACATGATGTTATAGCATCATCTCATGTCTAATGAAGATTACCCGTTAGTAAAAACATTGTGTGTTAGGCTTGATGCTTAAACCAGACCACTAATAACTTTTAATCGGCTGGTTAGAATTACATAAAATTTCACATATACGTAGAAGGGGAGTGTACAATGTTTGGAAATGGGGCTCTACATACCCTTCAGAGGCGGAGCTATTATGGCTTAAAGTTGGGAACCTCTGACATAAACAATTTTTCATCGCACGCAAATTTTTTTTCCGATGCTCTGAAAAAAGTACCCTATTTTGAATCCTAATAGCTCCACCTTGGGGCCCTACTTCCAAACTTTTTTAAAACGACTTACATAGCTTAAATGAAAGGTGTCGGACATATTTATGTACATGCGTTTGTGTGTTAATGAGTAATAGACATCTGCACCAAATGCTTTGTTTTTCAATTTATAGTAATATTTTTTAATGCATGCTCTCACATTACAGCGAAAATATAAAACCAAACAAAACAAAATATGTGATAAAAAGAAATAGTTGAATTGAACTGAATTGAATCGTTTCGATGAGTCCAAAACAAATCGTGACATGTTCTCTGATGGTCGTTATTGTTTATATTTTTTTACCCTTCACCACAGGTGTAAAAGTGTATATATAAGTTTGTCATTCCGTTTGTAATTTCCACAATTTTCGTCGGAGAGCAAAAAAGTTAATATTTTTGGGATCCTTGTAAGTAGCGATGACGATAGGACCATGTCCGTCCCTCCGTCCGTGTGTCGGTTGAAATGGCGTTTATGAAGTCCACCGATAACTGACATATATAATATATATATCAAACGATCGGAAATCCTTTCGAGAATTTTGCTATTGGAATTCAGCATGATCGGTTCATACAATGCGGATATATGTTAAAAAAATCGGTTTTTAGAACCGGTTTTCCAGTTTCTGAAGCCTCTGTATATACTAGGAACTTCGTTTTTACAAAGAAGTCTCGGAAATTTTTTTCTGAAATTTTGTTCTAAAAAAAATTAAATAAATCGGTTCAATAATAACTGAGATATCGGACAAAACGCAATTTTTTATTTTTTGAAGCCCTGGTTTAAGCTATAGATTTATACAGAGAGTTATGGCCCAAAAACAAATCTGTTAAGAATATGTATATTAAGCATTGTAATGACCAGGGAAAGTTTTTCAAGCATTTCGCTTGGAAAGTAAGCATTTGCATATTTCAAAAGAATTTCACAAAAAATGCTTATATTTTAAATCTTTGCATAAATTTGCATATAATGGATACAAAAGTTAGTTTTCTCAACAAAAATACAATTTTTTGTTGATTTTTTGGAGTTCAATCAAATGATTTCTAAACATTTTTTTGTGAGTATTTTGAGTACATTGTAAATATTGTAAAGAAAAAAATTCGTAAGTGTCAAATATGATACTTAAAATTAAAATAGTTATATTTTTATAAACATCGAAATTTAATTGATATTGAAAGTTAAAAAATGCATATTTGTGCATATTTTCTATACATTAATATATAAGAATGCATAAATTCGTTAGTTTTTATATACATATCCATGCTATTTTTGCATATTTCTGTGCATATTATACCATTTTTTCGTGCTTTTTCAAGCGCATATTTCAATTATTTTTGTGCATATAAAAACTTGCCCTGGTAATGACTATTAGTGACGTTTTTTGTATAGACAAGTAGTTTAGTTAGCAACAGCAGTAATATAATGAAAAACAGTGTTGCTGTTGTTCTTTGTATGTGTGTATATGCAGTCAGTTTGCATATACACACATACAAAAATAAATAAATATGGAATTGTTGTTGTTGTTTATTTTTTAAAAGCAAAGCTTGTTATGATTGTTTTTTTTTCATATTAAAATTTTCGTAGTTTGAAAAAAGTGTAGATTTATAAATGTGAAATAATTTATAAATCTACATTTACATGTAATAAAGGCGAAAATTTTATTATTTGTCGGTAAGATGGTGAAGGGTATCAAAGATTCGGCACATCCGAATCTTTTTTCAATTTCATTTTACAATAAACTGTACAAATTTTAATATAAAATCAATAAACTACGTATGTATTATGTATGTATGTATGTATGTATGTATGTATGTATGTATGTATGTATGTATGTATGTATGTAAAATAGAATAAAATAAATTTAAAACTTGAAACTAAAAATTAAATAAAGTAAATAAATAAATAAATAAAAAAAAAAAAAATAATAATAAAAATAATTTAAGTAAAAATTAAATACATTTCATTCATTCGGCTGTGCCGAATCTTTGATAACCTTCACCATCTTACCGACAAATAATAAAATTTTTGCCTTAACGTATGCTTTCATATTTTCACATTTATAAATCTACATTTTTTTCCAAACTACAAACATTTGAATACATAAAAAAATAAAAAACAATCATAGCAAGCTTTGCTTTAAAAAAATAACAACAACAATTGCATATTTATTTATTTTTGTATGTATGTACATTAGGGTGGCCCTCTTTACAAACAGTGTTCAGATTTTTATTCTCACCCCCTGGAAATATTTGAATAGTCGAGAAACTAAGACATGTAATTTTTGGGAAAATAGACCCCGAAAAATAAGATTTCAACCAAAAGTTGAAAGAGAGGAACGAAACTACATGTCCCTTATTGACGTTTTATATACACTGTAAAAAATTTTATGATCCTAAATTGTTGTAATAGCAAAAAATACTTAGGTAAGTTATATGCAAAACAAGAGATTTTTACGAATTTTGATCGTGAATATATTTTTGACATGTTGTATAAGATGCCAAGACAAAACCATATGCCGAATTTCGTTTCTCTCCCTATAGTTTTGGGTGAAATCTTATTTTAATGGGATGTTTTTGGTCGAAAATGAGGCGTTTCATGTAAATTGATTTTAATAACTATGATATTATTAGTTCTTCATTTTGGTCATTTTAGAAAGCTAATAAAATGAGGAATCAAAAAAGATGAAACCGAGGAAAATTTAAGTTCTAATGAATTATTTATGGTTGCACAGAACAAAAAAACAAAATTTTTTGATATTTCAATCGCTTTGAGCCACCTCTAAATTTGTTTCAATCAATCCAAAACTTTGTATTTTATAGTTTTTGGGCTATTCGAACATTTCTAGGGGGTGAGACTGAAAATTGAAAAACCCTTTCCTTCATATAAAAGAGAGTCACCCTAATGTACATATATACAAACTGACTGCATATACAATCTGACTGCATATATAAACAACAACAAGAACAACAATGTTAATCATTATATTACTGCTGTTGCTAACTAAACTACTTGCCTATATAAAAAACAACAACGACATCACTAATACAATGCTTAATATACATAAATAGTTGTGTGTGTATTTATATTATTAACCATTTTTTTAGTTTTTCATAGTTTTTCAATAGCGAAACCCGTAGCTAATATAGGAACTTCAAAAAGTCTAAAAATGCATTGTGGCCGATATCTCGGTACTAATGGACCGATTTTTTTCAGGAAAAAAATTTGAAGAAAGATTTTGAATTTTTCGCGCAAAAACGAAGTCGCTAGCATGTATAGGAGCCTAGAAAAGCCGACAACAAATACGATTTTTTGGGAGTATCGTCGGTTTTTTGCCGATATCTTATTATTCAACCGATTTGGGTCATTTTTATTAGCGTTTTTCTAAGGAATATTCCTTACAATTTGATATATAAAACATATATATGCGATAACTGGGGCTTTATAAAAATTGATTTCAACAGACAGACTCCTATCAATAAGGATGCAGAATATATATATACTTTTTGGGGTCAGATGAATATTGTAGAAATTAAAAACGAAAAGACAAACTTATATATACCCTTTACACCTGTGGTGAAGGGTATAAAAAAATATTTTAAATAATGTTATGTTCACATACACTAGTTTTCGACTAGTTTTTTTAAAAACACAAAGAGTTTTAACATCACTGTTCACATATTATTTTATTGTGTTTTTCCTTTTGGCCTGTTTTTTCTTTTGTCAAAATATTTTCACAAATTTTAAATTTATATAAAAATTACACACACAGACACTTTCTAATTAACAAAATAAATTTTCAAACAAATACAATTTATGAACAAATATAAATTTCATTCATAATTTTTAATTTTTTGTTTTTAAACTGTTTGACAATTTTTATTTAACAATTTTCTATGTACTAAAAATACTAAAAATGTCTTCCCTGTATGGAAATTTAGTATGTTTTTATTGTGTTAAATAATTAAACAACTCGAATCGAGATGTTTTCTGGCTTTAAAAATATATGAAAAAACAAGTCAATTTCTTTGTGTTTTTTAAGAAAACGACTGGTTTTTCAAAAAACCTTTATATGTGAACATAGTATAAAATAAATAAAATTAATTTTATTTATTAAATTAGTTTTATTTATTTCATTATTTTTTATTATTCCATTATTTTAAAACCATAACAATACGGTGTAATTTTTATATTTTACAAATAACATACACACAAATGACAATATTGCATTTGTTGCCTTTCTTCATATAATTCAATTCAAATCAATTCAAAATGTTTGTCCCTAATATGAGTTGATGATTCTCTGCACAATTGAATTTGTTTAATTTTGCTTTGTTTCGCTTGCTTTTTCTACTCATACGAACATGTATTGAATTGATTTGTAATCTAAAAAACAATAGCAGTCAACAATTGAAAAGAAAAATAATGATTTGAAATGAGTTACAAATGAATTGATGCAGATGTCTAATGAGTAAAGCCCAAATTACAATAGCGCGTAGTCAGCAACAGTATCAGCACAAATTATCAGCTGATCACTGTCAGCACAACATGTTGCTGCCGTTATAATTACAATTCAGCGTAGGCAGCCACAATTTACAACCACCATCTAGCTTTGTTCTACTTGTGTATTTTAGCCTCTCATTTATTTGCTCACTCTCTTTGTCTCGCTCTCAATCTGAATGCAGCGCAGTGAATTTAGAAACAGGGCTAAATGAAACAGCACTGCAAACTGCTGCTGACTAAATGTAATCAACACCATAACAAACAGTGCATTCCAAATAATCAGCTGATTATGGCAGCACACATTGCTGCTGACTACGTACTATTGTAATTTGCGCTTAATGTATTTATAACTTTGAGTCTACATTAGACAAATTTTTATCAAGACAAACGTCAAAATTTTATCATGATAAAGCGTATTATTGCAGCGTTAAAAAAAATTGTCAGTGCTCGAGCTCTGACAACTTTGTCCTGATAATGCTTGGTAAAAGACGCCATCTTGATTGTTGTTGGTACTTTTTGCATGGTTTATTATGACATACGTTTTTCCCTATAATTGACAGAGATAAAAAATTATCTGCAACTCAAACAAAAATTTAACGTTTGTCTTGAAAAAAATTTCTCTAATATAGACTCGAGTAAGGTTTGTTTTGCAATGATAATAAATGAAACAACAACATTAATGTTTATGGCAGTAAGAAATTTATTTGGGTGTTACTCAAGCTAAATTTTGTTTGTAATTTGCGGTCTATATGAGCCTTTTTCTTGTTCGCACATTGAACAAAATTTTGTGCACACATGCATTTGGATAGTGTGGACCAAACATGTTCATGGTTTGTTCTTGTTCGCACAATTGTTCGACAACAATGTCTGCCATCAAACATAATTTGTTATGCGGAAAAAAAAGGCGCTGCACATAAAAGTATCGAGGCGACACTGACGGCAAACAAAAATTATGATTTGTTCGACAAATGCTATGCCCACTCAAAACAAATTGAAAAAATGTGTGTGTTACTCTGCCGACGTTTTGTTCTTGTGCGATCAAGAAAAATGCTAGTATAGAAGGTACGTAATTAATTTGCGGTCCACACGAGCCTTTTTCTTGTTCGCACATTGAACAAAATATTGTGCGCACATGCATTTGGTTAGTGTGGACTTAACTTTTTTTTTACGTTTTATTAATTTATTGAATCTGCCTTTTAGTCCTTACAATAAGTATATAAATCTTAATTCTAAACCTAAATCTAATTACTCTCTAACGAGAGTGAAGATGGCATAAATTGACCCTCCTAATAGCGGGGTGGTAGATCATTTCTGCGAAGCCTTGTATGTGTTCGGGCTTCTGTAAAGGCTCCATTACTCTACCGTAAATGTAAATGTAAAAACGTAAATGTAAACGGAAACGTAAGTGGAGGATTACTCTAAAAACGTAAATAAATGGCATAAATTGACCCTCCTAATAGCGGGGTGGTAGATCATTTCTGCGAAGCCTTGTATGTGTTCGGGCTTCTGTAAAGGCTCCATTACTCTACCGTAAATGTAAATGTAAAAACGTAAATGTAAAGGGAAACGTAAGTGGAGGATTACTCTAAAAACGTAAATGTAGCCAATACTTTGTTGTTGTTTTGTACACATGAACATCGGTGATGTCAATTACACATATTTCCAGTGGATCAAATTCAAATTGAAAATCGCTAAATTTATTGGTATGTATTTCAGCGATTCGTATACAAAACGAGATTTGTGCTTTTATGACAAAAATTTTGAATTTTAAATTAAATATTCGACTCTACTTCTTATTTAAATTATTTCAACAATTTTTTAGTGAAGAAAACAGCAAAACTAATTGTCCAATTGATAAACCTTTTACAGCGATTTTTTACGCAGATTTAGTATAATGAAATAAAAAGCTGTCAACACTGTTGTTACAGCTGTCACGTAAAAGCGTAGAGCGACCTAATTTGATTAGGTTGCTACGTAACATTTACGTTTTTTAGTACACATACACACATAACACTCATAAACAAAACGTGTCAGCTGATTCGCTACATTTACATTTACGGTAGAGTAACGGAGCCTTAAGTTGTCTTGCAAGTGGGTTTGGATGACTATGCAATTTTGCTATAGATTTTGCCTTAAATTTGCTGAACTCGTCCCTGACAAGGCGTACATCTAAATCTTTATGGATGTTCTCTCTTCTTATATACCATGGTGCACCCGTCATGGTTCTAAGAAATTTTGATTGGGCTCTCTGTATAAGATCAATACTCATTGTATTTATGTTAAAATATTTGAGCTTCAAACTTTATTTGTATTATTTTTTTCGATTTATCTGTAACTACCTTGTTGCAAAAATAGAAAAGTTTAAGTGGTCATAAAACAAAAATTTTGCCTACCAGCGAAAAATCCTTTGGAGGGTTTATTACACATATCAAGAGCTATCAATTGCAATCGGAATGATTCCGCCCCCAAATACTGTTGCATAGTGTAATCAGACTGGGGAATGACAATGTTATTGAGTTTTACGGGTGGGTAGTTTCCTCTCCTCAGTGTGAAATTAACATGTTTGTTTTTTAACTCGTTCACTCTTATGCGCCAATTTTTTAACCAAATCTCCACATGTCTAAGATAAGTATCTAGTTTATTAGAAGCTGTATGTGGGTTTTCATGTGAACTCAATATTGCTGTGTCATCAGCAAACGTAGAAATTGTCAGTTCATCGCAAATATAGAATAGGCCCTAGAACACTACCCTGTGGGACACCTGCTTTTACTTCAAATTCCCCTGTCACAAAGTTATCATACTTCACTCTAAATGATCGGTCACATAGATATGACTCGAACAGTTTATGGGTATAAGGTGGAAAAGAACATCTTATTTTATATATTAAACCTTGATGCCATACTTTGTCGAAAGCTTGTGCTACATCCAAGAAGATGGCAGAGCAATATTTCTTTAAATTAAAAGATTTTCCAATCTCTCCAGTCAGATGATTAACTTGTTCAATTGTTCCATGTTTTTCACGGAAACCAAACTGATGAACTGGGATTATATTTCTATCATTTAAGATTGGCATGATTTTCATTTGGAATACTTTTTCAAATAGCTTTGACAAACAAGAAAGGAAACTAATAGGACTATAGGATGATGGTAATGTCAAATCCTTTCCTGGCTTTGGTATCATTATAATCTGAGAAGTTTTCCAAATTTTTGGAAATACTCCTTCATATTTTCTTTGACAATTGTATTTATATCTTCGGGGCTAATAGGAATCATGTCATTATCATTTAATGCAATATCATTTGTATCTCCCAAAACAAAATCATTGGTTGGGGGGTTTGGTTGAAAGACTGTACTTAGATGATGTGCAAGTAAGTTGGGCTTCTCTTCTGCACTACGAGCCCAGGTAACATCAGCTTTCCTTAAAGGACTTTGTGCCTCTACCGGCGGCTTAATACTTTTAGCTGCCCTTCATAGGGAGAAGTTAGTGAATTTATTATTCGTCAAACTTTCAATGTAACTCTTGTCTCGGCGATCCTCTTCTATTTAAAGGGCTCTTCTTAGTTTTTTTTTTGCTTGCAACGGACAGCCTCAGCTTTGCAACTGGTGATCTAGTTTGTTGCCATTCTCTTCTAAGTTTTCTCTTTTCAAAAAGCAGTTTTTCAATATCCGAATTGGAAATAGACATATAGCTTTTCTTATAAACTGGAATCTTAGAATGTTCCAAAGCTGAAAATTTGTTTATATCTTCCTCACACTCAAGATAAGGCTCAGTGTGGATAATACTGCTGACGTATTTTCTATATTTCAACCAATTCGTCCTATAAAAAGTATTTGTAGGGTATTTAGGTATATTCATCGCTCCATAATACGTAACTATTATTGGAGAGTGGTCAGAAGATAAATCATATTATACTTCAGTAGTAACACGAAATCCATGCCATTTTTGCGATTAACTAGAACCTTGTATAGCTGTCTACCTCTGGGATTCATTAACCTGGAACCCCAGTAAGTGTGCTTAGCATTTTAATCACCACATGCCAGAACTTAATGTCAAATTACCAGAAAAACATTCAAGTTGAATAGATGTTGCCTGCAAATAATCTTTTGAGAATTCATCTCAAAAGAATTCATCATCATAATGTTTTATTCGTTTTCTGATTATTATACCGATACCACCATGTGCTTTACCGTCCGGATGATTTGTGCAATGAAATGTGTAACCTGAAATATAAAAATTATATCTATTGGTGAGATGAGTCTCTGAGACCAGCATCATCAATATTTTGTTTCTGCATGAAGTGAGATATCTCAGATTTTTGTTGGTTTAGGCCATTTGCATTTCAGAAGCATATTCGCAAATAACTCATTTTCTCGTTAAGAGGATTTGAATCATTTGGTTCTACGCTCTTAAAAGTTCTTGTATTGTGTTTTGCATGGACGACATAAAATTTGTTATATTTTGATTAAGAGAGGTTATTGTCTGCGTAAGAGATTGCATAAAAGTTTCTAACCCTCCCGAATTTTGGGGTGTGTTAGGTTGTTTAAAACTTGTTTCCACATTTTCTTTTGAGACCTTTCGTTAAAATATCTAATTGTGATAAAGTATGCAGATCTCCACATGCAACACTTACAGTACGCAAAGTACAATAGTCTTGACAATTGCCACATTGGACAGGTCCTTTCCTTTTAAGAGGTTCCTCTATATTTACTATACGGTTCAATAGATATCGCAGAGAGTATATAGGATGAGTCTCATTTATTCTTAGCTTCCTTTCATCTGGTTCTAATTCAACTCTGAACATTGGCTGAGGGATCTTATCCCTATTAAAAATATTTACTACTACTCTTATTTGCCCAACTCTTCTAGGGCCTTCTTGATTTCATTTGGCTCCACACTGGACTCTATACCTTTAATTACCACTATCAACCCTTTACTACTTTTCAATTGATAAGTGTAGAAATTTTTCTTACATTCATTTAGGTAATGAGAGATTTTCCTGTAACAATCCTCAGTGTATATAAAGATTTTCGTCTCTTGCACACCGCCTTTTCTAATGGGAACAATATGAAAATTATCTTTTCCGATAAGATCAATTAATGTTTTTACTAAATTTTTGGAGCTTGGCTCGCGAAGATATATTGGCGGTGGCTTTGATGGTTTTTGAATAGTACCATCTTCTTTTCTTGATGATTGTTCACATCATCGCTAAAGAGAGCAAAACGGTTGCTAGTCAAGGTGTTATCATTTACTTTTTGTTTCTTTGCAGAAGTCACCCCCTTTTGGGGACTTAAATTTCTCTTATTAATATTTAGATACCTAAGCATACCAGTTGGAACTAATGGTTTAGATATACTTATCTTATTTCCTTGTTTTGGAATAGCTCCTTTCTGCGTACCATCTTTGCCTTTTAAGGAATTGCTAGTGTTAATGACACTTAAACTCTCACTAGACATTGTTGTTAGTGGATTACAAGTTTGTGTATTAACAGTAGAAAGCTGTGTTGTTACTAAAGCTGGTGTAGTTGTTGTTGTAATTGGATTCAACTTGTTCATGTTTTGTTCTTGTTCGCACACCGTTGTTCGTACAATTGCTCGAACAACCATGTCTGCCATCAAACGTTATTTTGTATGCGGAAGAAGAGGCGCTACATGTAAAAGTATCGAAGCGACACTAATGGCAAACAAAAAATTATGATTTGTTCGACAACTGTTCTGCCCACTCAAAACAAAAAGAAAAAATTGTGTGTGTTGCTCTGCCGAACAAGAAAAATGCTAGTATAGAAGGTACGTAATTAATGAAATAGAGAAATGGGAAAATTAGACTTTTTTATATTGTTGTTGGGTTTTATATATTTTTAATATCGTCACCTAAAACGCAAAAGGCCGTCACCACACTTTAATTTTTTTACACCAAAAACAAAAAAACAATAGAGAGTTCGATCGTGACTGTCAATGCAGACAGACGTTTAGCGGAGATCGATTTTGTTCATCGCTTATTTTTCGATGTGTTTCTATAATTTCTTATTGTTACAACAAATATTACATATTGATATTATTATTATTTTTTTTTTGTTAAAAAAAAAGTAGAAATTGCATAAGAGAAAAGACTCTTCAAAAAATATACATAAACTAGTAATGAGTGAGTTTAATACTCAAAACAATGAACCAAATAAAGACAATGAAAATCAATCATCCAACAACAAATATGAAAAAACAGAAAATTTAAGAAAAAGAAAAAACAATATGCAAAGTGAAACAAATAATAAACAACTAAAAAACAATTACTGGGCAATTCTTGACAATGATAAAAATTGTGATAAAGAATGTTTAAAAATATTTGAAAAACATGTGCAAGACCATGAATTACCAACAACATCTACACGTGATATATCAAAGAATGCTACAAATTTCTCCAATAAAGAGAATATAGAAAATAACTCCACATATAAGAGAAAACAAAATAATAATACAAAAATCCCACCTCTAAATATTTTTGGTGTGGAACCTAATGAACTGATCAAATTCATTAGAGATGGGCTAAATATAAAAGCTTTTAAAATAAAAGAATTTAATAACAAAATTTCCCTATTTATGTCATCTTTAGACGATTATACTAGAATTAAGGCTTATTTAGAAAAAAGTAAAACCAAGTTTTTTACATATACCCCAAAAGAAACAAAAACAAAGACTTATTTACTAAAGGGCCTAAGTGCCGATATTAATGTTAATGATATTTTTGATGAATTATCCAAATTCCAAAGCGAAAATTTGAAATTTATAAAGGTTACCCCCTTTACAACGAAAAAATCGATCACAGATGGATATAAACTACCGATATATTTAGTACAAATTAGTAACTAGAGTAGAGTCAATGAACTGAAAAAAATTAAAGGCCTCCTCTACCGATGCATCAATTGGGAAACTTTAAGAAAGCCAGAAATACCCCAATGTAGAAACTGTCAAAACTTCTTCCATAGTGCATCTAATTGCTTCTTACCGCATAGATGCGTTAAATGCAACGAAATCCATGATTTTGGAAAATGTTCCCTTCCAAAGGATCAATCAAACGAAAAAGAGAAACTTTTTTGTGTACTATGCAAAAAATTTGGCCATCCAGCATCGTACAAAGGGTGTGAAAAATACAAGGAGCTACAACAAAAGCTGCGTACCAAAAAGCAAAATTTATCTCAGATGCGTTTAAATGTTTCACCAATGCAAATTAATCAAAAGGCGAGCTTTGCCGATATACTAAAAAATAATAGCGTCCAAAGTACAAACAACACTAATTCCATTCAACATGCGTTGGAACAATTAAACCATTCCATGGTGAATTTGTCAAATCAAATTACAAACTTAAATAAACAATTACAAATACAAGAATCTAGAATAGATACTATTTTTTCGATTTTAGAAATCTAAGTAATCAAAATGGCACAAACAATTGTAAAAAATTTAAATATATTTGAAATTAATGTTAACTCTATAATTAAGTTAAGTAGAAGATATGATTTAAGTAATTTTATAAATCAATATAAACCAGACTTAGTGTTACTGAATGAAACGAAATTGAATTTTAGACATAAAGTAAAATTTGATAACTACTCTATTATTCGTAAGGATAGAAAAAATGCAAAAGCAGGTGGTGGTACTGCAATTTTAATAAAAGAAAATATAAAATACACCAACTACAATAATAGTATTATTGATAATTTTAAAACTTTAGAAGCTTGTGTAGTAAAAGTACCACTGCTAGCCAACCAAATGTTATATGTAATATCAGCTTACTATCCCTCGGGAAATAATTGTAATCTTTTCAAAACAGAATTGTTTCATCTTTTCCATTCGTTGAACTTACAAAACCAAAATAATTTTTATATACTCGCAGGAGATTTGAATTGTAAGCATACTGAATGGGGTAATAACTCGTGTAATTCTAAAGGAAATAAACTTAAAGAATGGCTCACAAGCAATGAAATAATGTTTAGATGTGCCCTATATGCTTCAGCTTCACCTTCATACCCACGCTGTTCTTCTTATCTAGATTTATGCATAGCTGATTCCCGTTTAAATATACAAAGAGAAAATAATTCATTAAACTGTCTTAAAACTTTTGATTATGATAGCGACCATAACGCACTACAAATTAATATTCTAAACATAGAAAATGACCATCCCTTAACGTTCTTTAAAGAAGTACATGTTAAAAAATTTAACTTTAAAAAAACTAATTGGAAAAAATTCAAAAATAATATGATCAACCAATTAAACAATAATGAACTAATTCCAAACGATAGAAATCTAACAAACTCCGAAATAGATTTTTATTTACTTAGATTAAATAATTTCATAATGAATTCAATAGAAAAATCGGTACCCAAATTTTATGACAATTGTAATTCAGTTGAAAAATTTACAAATTCAGTCATAAAAAAATTACAATCGGAAAAAAGTAAAATCGTGACCATTATCAAAAGATATAACAGACTAGAATGTTTTTTGACAAACGCAGAACTAAATTTAATAAAAGTAAAATTAAAATTAATCAAAAAACTTATAAATGACAACTTTTCTATAGCAGTTAACAATCATTTTCAAGAAAAGCTTAAAAATCTTAATTTAAAAAATTCATCAAATATGTTTAGCGAGGTTAAAAAACAGTTCAAATATTATCAGAATTATAATGCTGATATTAAAATTCCACAGGAAAATGAAGTTTTATTGAGAAACGCAGAAATCAATCCTGAAGATTTAGAAAGAGAAAATGATAGTGGTAGTTTTGTAATAAAAGATGATTTTCAAAAGTTAAATGTAATTGGCTCGTTTCTTGAATCAATTCACTCCTTTAAAGAAATTGATTATAGAAATAATATGCATGTTGAAATAGATAATTGTTTCTCCAGATTTTTAGAAAATAAATCTGAGTATGAATACAATAAATCAACTATAACGACATTTAGCACAGTAAAAAAAGCCAATAATTTTAATGAACATTTTTTTACAACTAAAGACTCACTCATTTACACTTTTGGTCATTTAAGGAAAAAATTATCGTCAGGAATAGATAAAATTCCAAACATTATTTTAAGAAATATTCCAGAAGAAATTGTTAATGAATATGTCACCCTCTTCAACAATATGCTTAACAATGCATATTTTCCTCGAGCTTGGAAAACTGCTATGGTAGTTGTTTTACCGAAAAAAGATAAAGACGTTAGTAACCCCAAAAATCTAAGAGCAATCAGCCTTCTTCCTAACATTAGCAAGGTTTTTGGAACATGTATCAACAATAACATAATAGAATTTTGTAAAGGACACAATCTGATAAACGATAAGCAATTTGGATTTAAATTTAAGCACTCTACAATACATGCAATACATTTGATACTATCAAATATCCATTGGAACTTTAATAAATCCTTATGTACTGGTGCCTGTTTAATTGATTTTGAAAAGGCTTTTGATAATATTTGGATCCCTGGTCTAATATACAAACTAATAAACTATAAATTTCCTACACATTTTATCATTCTTATTCATAATATGTTAAACAATAAATCTTTTTTTGTCAGTAACAACAATAAAGTCAGTACAAAGAAATTTATGATCGTTAATGGATTACAACAAGGTACTGTAAATTCTCCAATTCTTTTTAACTTGTTTATATTTGATTTATTAAACAAAATTGATAATTTAATCGGATTTGCGGATGATATTATAGTTTATCATCCTGATGATACAATTGAAAAAATAAATTATAATTTACAGCAGCAATTCAAAATAATAGAAAAATATGCCAATGATTGGCAAATGAGAATTAATACTAATAAATGCGAAACCATACTTTTTCGTCTTCCTGTAGGGAAATGCAACAACAATATTAAAAAGAATTGGAAATCTTTTGGTATTAAAGCTAATAACAACTTATACATTCCAAATAAAGAAGTAGTAAAATATTTAGGTGTTTATCTAGATAAATTTTTATATTTCAATAGCCACATAAACATTCAACTCCAGAAAGCCAGAAATGCATTTTTTAAATATAAAAAATTATTTTATTCAACACATATACAAACAGAGGTAAAACTAGTTATGTATCAATCTTTAATACGTCCAATTATAACATATGGCTGCCAAATATGGTACAATATCTCTCCATCATTTATGGAAAAATTAAGAATTTTTGAAAGAAAATGTCTGAGAAGTTGCACATCTCTTTATAGAACACCAAACAGTAATTACACAAAGTATATTTCTAACAAAAAATTATATAATTCAGCCAAGGTTAGCAGAATTGACAATTTTATAATTCATGTAACCAGGAACCACATATTAAAAAGCATTGAGTGCTATGATAATAACTTAATTATGGCTCCATATTATATAAATTCTGAATATATTAAAAAATGTTTACAAAGTGGCTATGTCCCACCCGAGGCTTTTTTATACCTCGATAGTAATGGTTATATACAAAACGAAGAAGGAATTCCAATACTATACCACATATACAGAAGAGCCAATATAAAAGCTATTTTTTGCAAACAACTCACAATTGACAACCTCAGATTTGACAATTGTATTTATTCAGGGGATAAAAATTTAATCCTAAACTGAAAAACTAAGAAATATTGGTGGCTTGCCAATTAATCGTTTTTATTTTATCCCTTGACAAATAATCCCTTTATAAAATAAAAGTAAGTTTTTTTTTGTTCTTTTTTGCTTACACAAATTTATCTGTAAATACAAATTTATTAGTATAATTAAGAATTGTTATTTCATATTTAAAATGATAAAATATATTTCGACAAAGACATACTTGAGAACTCGTTTATGGGACTGTGTATAATAATATTTATTTATTCTACTATTTGTTTATTTATAGTATAAGTATAATAATTTTTGTATAAATAAACAATAATAAAAAAAAAAAAAACACGAAAATGCAAAAGGCCGTAACCACAATTTTAAATGTTTTGCTTTAAAATTAAGCAATGAAGTGAAATTTGTTAATCGTTAACTTAAATCATAAATAGAGTAAGCATAAAACAATCTTCGAACCAACTTTTTTAAATGGAATAAATTTTACAACGGTTTCGTTGAAATTGATGTTACGGCCTTTTGACTTGTTAATATTGATGTAATTTTTTAAGATATAAATATGAAATTTTTTGTGTATATGTACTTTGGGACAGTGCATTATAATACAGTAAAAAACCAACATCTGATTATTCAGTGGTTACGGCCTTTTGCATTTTAGATGACGAAATTTTTATTGTTTTATGCTATTGTTTTGTGCTACTTATACATTTGTGTTAATTAATTAAAAGGCGTCAAATTTTTATTTTCAATTTTAACTTAATTAACTTAAATTTTTTCAATTACAGTGGTTTCCCAGTTTAACGAATTCGCGATATAACGTACGTCCAAATTTTTAACATTCCGAACAATCTATATATTTTAGTACTCGATATAACGAATTTTTCCAAAGAATGTGATTTGAGAGATAAGAGAATGTTAATAAAACACATTTCTCATCCTATTGAAAGAGTACTACTCTCCCCTTTTATGCAAAAGGAAGAGAATTAGAGATTTTCGTTTGGACAATATTTATATACCGTACACCACCATAGGTAGTAGGGGTATTATGCGTTTGTGCTGATATTTGTAACGCACAGAAAAAATTATTGGACCCCCACCATAAAGTATACCGTTCGACTCAGAATCACTTTCTGAGTCGATTTAACGATGTCCGTCCGTCTGGCTGTCTGTCCATGTAAACTTTGTGAACAAAGTACAGGTCGCAATTTTAAAGATATCTTGATGTCAAGGGCGAAGCCTATTGAAATTGGTTATGATCGGTCCATTATTTCACCTAGCCCCCATACAAATGTCCTCCCGGAATAGGGGTTTAACGATTATAAATGCTTAAATATAGCAACATTTCAATGAAACTCGGTACAAAAGAGTTTTGCATAAGTGCCAAATTTAATCAAGATCGGTCCATAATTGACCATAGCTTCCATATAAATCCCCTCTTCCGAAAATCACTTTAACGTGCATAAATCCCATACGAATGATAGTATCAAGTAAATACTCGACACAAATAAGTTTTATATAAGTAGAAACAACATTGCCAAAATTTATGAGAATCGGTCCATAATTTACCATATCTCCCATATAAACCCACTTCCGGGAATAGCCCTAAAGTGCATAAAATCATATAGATGTTAGTATCAATGCATTGTTCTGTATTTGTATAATTTACTAGGTTGGAAACCGAAACGAATAACGGTATCGGTAACGGTGTCGGTATTCAATTTATTTTCATTTCGGTAACGGTATCGATAACGGTATTTTACCGAAACAAAAATACCGGTAAATACCGTTATTATTAAAAAAAAACTGGAAAAATCTTAAAACAGTTAAATTTATAAATAATTTTTAATTTAATTTCGCGAAAAAATGATTAAATTACATATTTGTATATTTAATTTAATAAACTTGTATATTTATTTAATAACTTTCTTTTGAAATGTTTGAAATATGAATATTTTTCGTTAAGAACTTCATAAAATTTTTACAATTGCTTGTTTTATGGCAACAAAGCATTTAGGAATATTAAACTCGACTTCTTAAAGAAAAATTGGTATAATTCTTTGCAGTACAGTGAAGTTAAAAATTTGGACAAAATTTTTATTTACCACAGATTTTAATAAAGACAAAAATCGTTCAATTCATTTTTATTATAAAATTGCAAAATGTAAAATTGTGCAAAAGATCTGTGGAGTAGCACAAAAAAACAGAATGCCATGAAAAGGAATTTTGGACGAGAGATTTTGTAGAGGAGAAATAGTGCTCTAGCAAGAAAGTACTAATTAAGTTCCATTTACTCACTAGAAGATTTTAAAGTTGCAGGATTGAAACGACGCGCCATAACCATGATTGAATGAAAGTAAAAAATTCAAATCTAATTCAAACTCTGAAAACACTCAGGAGAAAATTTCCCGGACCTTTGATCTCCCCGGTATCGCGATGAAAAAAGAAATTTAAACAATTGTTATTGTACTGATTTTTCAAATTTAATGAATTCTGACTTATATATTGTGAAACACGTCTTTGGATATCCGCAAAACCGTTATTCATACATATATCAGACATGTATCAAAAAATGTTGTATTTGAGCCAGAAAATGAGAGACTTTCATATACTTTATTTAAATATTTTTACACAAGCTTCGAAACACGATATTAATGAATTTATTAAAAATTCACTTAAAAATGTAGAGTTTGAGGTAATTTAAATGTTTGTTCAAATGGTATAAAATTGTCTGTAGATTCAATAGGCTGTTCCATCAACATTATTGAAATCACGGAAATCACGGACAAAATTACATCAGAGAAAGACATGAAAAATCGCAAATTTCACTAGAAATCTTGGTATTCATTCTTCAAAGATAGCCCAAGTTGTAACCTTCTGAAGAACATTTGTCGATCTTTTGGAGACTCCAAAATTAAGGAAAGAATCTTCATAGAAGCAAATATCATAGTATAATAATAATGTATACTCGTAAGACCAGCTGTTTTACAATTTTTTCATTGGCAAACCTCGCGGTATTCACATGTAAAATATTTTTTGAGTTTTTTTCTCTTGCTCTCTTTCGTTCTCTCATTTTTCCGTTCAAAGCATTCTGACATTGTGGGCAGTAGTTTTACACTAACAAAATACAAGCAATTTTTGTTTTTGTAGATGTGCGAGTACTTTATTATTTTACTATGGCAAATATCAAGAACCTATCAATACTTTCAACAGTATGTTCAAAAGATAAATAATTGAGATCATATTAATAAATAACAATAAAGCATTTTTGTGTTCGCAGTAAGACTTTTTATCAAATAAAATTCGCATTAGGTTTAAGACATTGAAACCTCTTTAAAAATATATTTATTGCGATCTATATAACAAAGAAGTGAACAATAAATGTCCTCTTTAAAACAATATTCTATAAATATTACATTAAATAAACTCTTATTATTAAGAATAATATTATGTTGAAAATTTGTATTTTTAAAATACCGAAACTAAAATACCGGTATATACCGGTACAGAGGGAAACGGTATTTGAATACCGATATTTTTAACAAAATAATAATTTCGGTATCGGTATCAGTTACGGTAACCAACATTAAACGGTATTTAATCGGTATCGGTATTCATAACGGTATCGGTTTTCAACCTTGATAATTTATTTTACATTGAGTAAAAGTGTTGGTCTACAATTGGCCACAGGTCTCATTTTTAGCTCATACACAATGGTGTAGGGTCTTATATGGTCGGTCTTGACCGACTATAGTTTCTATCTCGTTTCATTTGAAAATTATTTTCTAAATAAAAAACAGTTAAAAACAAAGTAAAAATACGTTACAAAGCTGTTATTTTTTACTTTTTAAATATGCTTTGGTTTGTATTTTGTGGAACGTAATTTTATCACATACCTCCATACATATGTGATGCGTTTATGCTGAAAAATCCGCTTAAAGTATCCATTCAATTGAGAATTACTTATTAAGCAGATATAACATTATAAACAGTTGCAATTAAAGGCCTACTCTCTAGTATTTGACAACCATAGTAAATTCTTCGTAATTTGTAAAAAAAAACTGTTATTCGAAGTTTGTTTTTTAAGAATTTTAATTTTGCGAATTTTTATTTTATTTTTTACTTTTGTTTTTAGATAACTAAATTGTGTTTTAACGTTAAAAAGTAAAAATGAAGACTAAAGTATATTTTGTTAGTAAAATATATATTAAAATATATTATATAAATATAGTAAAAAGTAACGACTTTTTACAACACTTATTCACGGATATTTAATTTTATCATTTTTACCCACTAATCGCATAAGTTAATGGTTTGTTGGTTATAATTACAGGGTGGAGTCGATAATGGAAAAAAATGTTTATTTAGTTAAGTTACGTATCCAAATTTATCGACAGAATTATTTAGTGGGAATTAATGGTGTATAATACGTTAGTTATCTAGTTATCACCAGATGGTGCTGA
Organism: Protophormia terraenovae; assembly: GCA_951394005.1. Classification (NCBI taxonomy): domain Eukaryota; kingdom Metazoa; phylum Arthropoda; class Insecta; order Diptera; family Calliphoridae; genus Protophormia; species Protophormia terraenovae. The sequence goes on along the minus strand of OX596073.1, from coordinate 72,221,383 downwards.
AAATTAAATCTGTTACTGAACATAAAAAACTGGAAACAATAACTGACGTTTTCGGAGTTTTGTTTTATGACAACGTCAGGCCGACGATGAATTTTAATAGTCGCCGCCATCTTTTAACATTTTCGACTTTAAAAGTCATAAATATGAACGTCGATGTTTTAAAAACGTTTAATCAATTTATTAAATTTTAAAATTTGAAACTTCAAAACCATTATTCTTTAAAATTTCTAATAATTTTGTTCATGTCGCCTTTCTCTAAATTTGAAATCGTGAAGAAATTCCCCGTGAATAATTTCATGCTAAAATAAAATTCCCCTTATCGTGAATGATTATTTTCCCCCGAGTTTTTTCACTTTGCCTTTTAATTTGTTCACTTTATTTTTGCTGGGGAACAGAACAGAAAATGTAAGTAGTTCTTTTATAATTCGGATATTAAAGTTTACAAAATTTATTTTAAGGGCACGATCCGTTAAAATTTAGAGAAAGGGAAAACATTCCGAGGGAAATATTTCACTTTATTTTTGCTGGGGAACAGAACAGAAAATGTAAGTAGTTCTTTTATAATTCGGATATTAAAGTTTACAAAATTTATTTTAAGGGCACGATCCGTTAATAATACACAAACTGATATATTGCTCAACATAAAATAAAATTATTGTTCCAATTCTAAATATATTGTACACTTTGATTTGTTATAATTAATAATTTTTTTTTTTTGGGTTTCCAAAAATTAGCCGAATTATTTTGCTACATAAAAGTTAAATAGTACAATAAACTAATGTTGCGATCAAACTATCACCCCAATATTAATATATCTTGTTTTGTCTTTTTCCACTTTAAGATATTAGTATGTACGTGTATATTTTTGAAAAAAAATCCTTGACTTTTATTTTTTTTTTTTTTTTAATTTCTTTTTTTACATTCACTGAGAACTGATATCGGGAAAAATTTTTCACGGGAGATTCACGATAGCATTTTTCCCTTCGAGGGGAATAAAAATTTCATGGGAACAAAAATTCCACTTGTTATTCACGATAGGGGTGTATAAATTTCGTCGGCGACATGAACAAAATTATTAGAAATTTTAAAGAATAATGGTTTTGAAGTTTCAAATTTTAAAATTTAATAAATTGATTAAACGTTTTTAAAACATCGACGTTCATATTTATGACTTTTAAAGTCGAAAATGTTAAAAGATGGAGGCGACTATTAAAATTCATCGTCGGCCTGACGTTGTCATAAAACAAAACTCCGAAAACGTCAGTTATTGTTTCCAGTTTTTTATGTTCAGTAACAGATTTAATTTTCAGCACCATCTGGTGATAACTAACGTATTATACACCATTAATTCCCACTAAATAATTCTGTCGATAAATTTGGATACGTAACTTAACTAAATAAACATTTTTTTCCATTATCGACTCCACCCTGTAATTATAACCAACAAACCATTAACTTATGCGATTAGTGGGTAAAAATGATAAAATTAAATATCCGTGAATAAGTGTTGTAAAAAGTCGTTACTTTTTACTATATTTATATAATATATTTTAATATATATTTTACTAACAAAATATACTTTAGTCTTCATTTTTACTTTTTAACGTTAAAACACAATTTAGTTATCTAAAAACAAAAGTAAAAAATAAAATAAAAATTCGCAAAATTAAAATTCTTAAAAAACAAACTTCGAATAACAGTTTTTTTTTACAAATTACGAAGAATTTACTATGGTTGTCAAATACTAGAGAGTAGGCCTTTAATTGCAACTGTTTATAATGTTATATCTGCTTAATAAGTAATTCTCAATTGAATGGATACTTTAAGCGGATTTTTCAGCATAAACGCATCACATATGTATGGAGGTATGTGATAAAATTACGTTCCACAAAATACAAACCAAAGCATATTTAAAAAGTAAAAAATAACAGCTTTGTAACGTATTTTTACTTTGTTTTTAACTGTTTTTTATTTAGAAAATAATTTTCAAATGAAACGAGATAGAAACTATAGTCGGTCAAGACCGACCATATAAGACCCTACACCATTGTGTATGAGCTAAAAATGAGACCTGTGGCCAATTGTAGACCAACACTTTTACTCAATGTAAAATAAATTATCAAGGTTGAAAACCGATACCGTTATGAATACCGATACCGATTAAATACCGTTTAATGTTGGTTACCGTAACTGATACCGATACCGAAATTATTATTTTGTTAAAAATATCGGTATTCAAATACCGTTTCCCTCTGTACCGGTATATACCGGTATTTTAGTTTCGGTATTTTAAAAATACAAATTTTCAACATAATATTATTCTTAATAATAAGAGTTTATTTAATGTAATATTTATAGAATATTGTTTTAAAGAGGACATTTATTGTTCACTTCTTTGTTATATAGATCGCAATAAATATATTTTTAAAGAGGTTTCAATGTCTTAAACCTAATGCGAATTTTATTTGATAAAAAGTCTTACTGCGAACACAAAAATGCTTTATTGTTATTTATTAATATGATCTCAATTATTTATCTTTTGAACATACTGTTGAAAGTATTGATAGGTTCTTGATATTTGCCATAGTAAAATAATAAAGTACTCGCACATCTACAAAAACAAAAATTGCTTGTATTTTGTTAGTGTAAAACTACTGCCCACAATGTCAGAATGCTTTGAACGGAAAAATGAGAGAACGAAAGAGAGCAAGAGAAAAAAACTCAAAAAATATTTTACATGTGAATACCGCGAGGTTTGCCAATGAAAAAATTGTAAAACAGCTGGTCTTACGAGTATACATTATTATTATACTATGATATTTGCTTCTATGAAGATTCTTTCCTTAATTTTGGAGTCTCCAAAAGATCGACAAATGTTCTTCAGAAGGTTACAACTTGGGCTATCTTTGAAGAATGAATACCAAGATTTCTAGTGAAATTTGCGATTTTTCATGTCTTTCTCTGATGTAATTTTGTCCGTGATTTCCGTGATTTCAATAATGTTGATGGAACAGCCTATTGAATCTACAGACAATTTTATACCATTTGAACAAACATTTAAATTACCTCAAACTCTACATTTTTAAGTGAATTTTTAATAAATTCATTAATATCGTGTTTCGAAGCTTGTGTAAAAATATTTAAATAAAGTATATGAAAGTCTCTCATTTTCTGGCTCAAATACAACATTTTTTGATACATGTCTGATATATGTATGAATAACGGTTTTGCGGATATCCAAAGACGTGTTTCACAATATATAAGTCAGAATTCATTAAATTTGAAAAATCAGTACAATAACAATTGTTTAAATTTCTTTTTTCATCGCGATACCGGGGAGATCAAAGGTCCGGGAAATTTTCTCCTGAGTGTTTTCAGAGTTTGAATTAGATTTGAATTTTTTACTTTCATTCAATCATGGTTATGGCGCGTCGTTTCAATCCTGCAACTTTAAAATCTTCTAGTGAGTAAATGGAACTTAATTAGTACTTTCTTGCTAGAGCACTATTTCTCCTCTACAAAATCTCTCGTCCAAAATTCCTTTTCATGGCATTCTGTTTTTTTGTGCTACTCCACAGATCTTTTGCACAATTTTACATTTTGCAATTTTATAATAAAAATGAATTGAACGATTTTTGTCTTTATTAAAATCTGTGGTAAATAAAAATTTTGTCCAAATTTTTAACTTCACTGTACTGCAAAGAATTATACCAATTTTTCTTTAAGAAGTCGAGTTTAATATTCCTAAATGCTTTGTTGCCATAAAACAAGCAATTGTAAAAATTTTATGAAGTTCTTAACGAAAAATATTCATATTTCAAACATTTCAAAAGAAAGTTATTAAATAAATATACAAGTTTATTAAATTAAATATACAAATATGTAATTTAATCATTTTTTCGCGAAATTAAATTAAAAATTATTTATAAATTTAACTGTTTTAAGATTTTTCCAGTTTTTTTTTAATAATAACGGTATTTACCGGTATTTTTGTTTCGGTAAAATACCGTTATCGATACCGTTACCGAAATGAAAATAAATTGAATACCGACACCGTTACCGATACCGTTATTCGTTTCGGTTTCCAACCTAGTAAATTATACAAATACAGAACAATGCATTGATACTAACATCTATATGATTTTATGCACTTTAGGGCTATTCCCGGAAGTGGGTTTATATGGGAGATATGGTAAATTATGGACCGATTCTCATAAATTTTGGCAATGTTGTTTCTACTTATATAAAACTTATTTGTGTCGAGTATTTACTTGATACTATCATTCGTATGGGATTTATGCACGTTAAAGTGATTTTCGGAAGAGGGGATTTATATGGAAGCTATGGTCAATTATGGACCGATCTTGATTAAATTTGGCACTTATGCAAAACTCTTTTGTACCGAGTTTCATTGAAATGTTGCTATATTTAAGCATTTATAATCGTTAAACCCCTATTCCGGGAGGACATTTGTATGGGGGCTAGGTGAAATAATGGACCGATCATAACCAATTTCAATAGGCTTCGCCCTTGACATCAAGATATCTTTAAAATTGCGACCTGTACTTTGTTCACAAAGTTTACATGGACAGACAGCCAGACGGACGGACATCGTTAAATCGACTCAGAAAGTGATTCTGAGTCGAACGGTATACTTTATGGTGGGGGTCCAATAATTTTTTCTGTGCGTTACAAATATCAGCACAAACGCATAATACCCCTACTACCTATGGTGGTGTACGGTATATAAATATTGTCCAAACGAAAATCTCTAATTCTCTTCCTTTTGCATAAAAGGGGAGAGTAGTACTCTTTCAATAGGATGAGAAATGTGTTTTATTAACATTCTCTTATCTCTCAAATCACATTCTTTGGAAAAATTCGTTATATCGAGTACTAAAATATATAGATTGTTCGGAATGTTAAAAATTTGGACGTACGTTATATCGCGAATTCGTTAAACTGGGAAACCACTGTAATTGAAAAAATTTAAGTTAATTAAGTTAAAATTGAAAATAAAAATTTGACGCCTTTTAATTAATTAACACAAATGTATAAGTAGCACAAAACAATAGCATAAAACAATAAAAATTTCGTCATCTAAAATGCAAAAGGCCGTAACCACTGAATAATCAGATGTTGGTTTTTTACTGTATTATAATGCACTGTCCCAAAGTACATATACACAAAAAATTTCATATTTATATCTTCAAAAATTACATCAATATTAACAAGTCAAAAGGCCGTAACATCAATTTCAACGAAACCGTTGTAAAATTTATTCCATTTAAAAAAAGTTGGTTCGAAGATTGTTTTATGCTTACTCTATTTATGATTTAAGTTAACGATTAACAAATTTCACTTCATGGCTTAATTTTAAAGCAAAACATTTAAAATTGTGGTTACGGCCTTTTGCATTTTCGTGTTTTTTTGTTTTTGGTGTAAAAAATTAAAGTGTGGTGACGGCCTTTTGCGTTTTAGGTGACGATATTAAAAATATATAAAACCCAACAACAATATAAAAAAAATCTAATTTTCCCATTTCTCTATTTCATTAATTACGTACCTTCTATACTAGCATTTTTCTTGTTCGGCAGAGCAACACACACAATTTTTTCTTTTTGTTTTGAGTGGGCAGAACATTTGTCGAACAAATCATAATTTTTTGTTTGCCATTAGTGTCGCTTCGATACTTTTACATGTAGCGCCTCTTCTTCCGCATACAAAATAACGTTTGATGGCAGACATGGTTGTTCGAGCAATTGTACGAACAACGGTGTGCGAACAAGAACAAAACATGAACAAGTTGAATCCAATTACAACAACAACTACACAGCTTTCTACTGTTAATACACAAACTTCTAATCCACTAACAACAATGTCTAGTGAGAGTTTAAGTGTCATTAACACTAGCAATTCCTTAAAAGGCAAAGATGGTACGCAGAAAGGAGCTATTCCAAAACAAGGAAATAAGATAAGTATATCTAAACCATTAGTTCCAACTGGTATGCTTAGGTATCTAAATATTAATAAGAGAAATTTAAGTCCCCAAAAGGGGGTGACTTCTGCAAAGAAACAAAAATTAAATGATAACCCCTTGACTAACATTTTCTGTTCTGTTCCCCAGCAAAAATAAAGTGAACAAATTAAAAGGCAAAGTGAAAAAACTCGGGGGAAAATAATCATTCACGATAAGGGGAATTTTATTTTAGCATGAAATTATTCACGGGGAATTTTTTCACGATTGCAAATTTAGGGAAAGGGAAAACATTTCGAGGGAAATGTTTTCCCTTTCCCTAGAGTTTGCTGACGGCCTCAAATTCGCTCATCGGCGGTATTCCCGTCGCATTATTGCCGGGCGGCGAAATAAAATTTGCAAACATTTGACGGCAAATATATTTTCTATTTTTATATGAGATGTCGACAACCAAGAAAACGCTACCTGCAAGCCCATTTCAAATGTACATAAATGCCAATTTGCAGGTATTTTTAACTTATTTCGGCGATTCGCGAGACGAACAACAACAGCAAATCAATCTCACAATCAACAAAAAAGCAAACAAAAAGGAAGTGAATTTAATTTCGTTACTTTGAAAGTGTTCAAATTTTTCATTAAATTGTTAATTTATTAATATAATAAAGAAAATTTTAAAATCGTGATTGTTTAACAAGTTAATAATTATTATATATTATATATGTATATTTATACTATTTTAGTACGTTTTGCTTTAAGTCTCTTATTAACGTCTAAAAATGTGAGACATTTTGTATGATTATTTTAACTTTTAATATGTTTGTTAACGATTCTTCTGTAAAATGTTTGAATTAATTTTTTCGGGGCGGTGCACAGTGAATCGAGTCCTTACAAAAATTGAAAGAAACAGAATACGCTGCAGTAATGAAAATTAGGTACAAGGGCAAACATCGTAAAAAAAGTTACAAATTTTATAAATTTTTAATTAAATTTCGCAAAAAATTATTAAATTGTATTTTTATATATTTAGTAATTATTATGTAACTAGAAATTTTGTTGTAGTTCAGTTTTTATCCGTTCGAAGTTCACTTTTTTAAATATAAGAAAATAATAACTGAGAGCTCCCTGACACGTTATTAGGGGGCGGATTTATATGCAAATGCATGTTTTTTTTGTTGTTATCTATCCCATTCAGACATTTTACTAAAAAATGGCATCGATTTGTTAGTACATATTTTCGCATATTTTGTTGAAAATGCATATTTTTGCATATTTCACCTAATAATGCATATTTTTATTGCATATTTTTCATTTTTTTTTTAAATTTTTTTGTTACAATTCACAGTGGGACAGATTTGATTTTTTTTTGGAAATAAATCTATAACTTCTGATCGTCTGTCTGAATTTGCATGAAACTTAATATAGGCATAGCAGAGGAGTGTACAATGTTAAGTTTGGAAAGGGCACCGAACAAACGCCCCAGGGACGGAGCTAAAGCATCTCAAAGTTGGATACCTCTGATATACACATTTTTTATTTATCCTATTTATCTCTTATAGTTTTTCAGTTATTTGTATTTGAATTTTTAAGTACTTCAATTTTGCATGTTCTTGGTCCAGTTTTTGTCATATATATCCTATTGTTTCAGACCGATTTCATTTATCTTCACTATTATTTCTCTAAAATAAAATTTTCTTTAAAAACATATAACAATTTTATACTTTTCTGAAAGGTATCTTCATAAAGAAGACTCTTAAATAAAAAAACAAGCCCAATTACTTAGGTGGTCAAGGTACACACCCTCTCGAATTTTACCCATTTTATATGAAAGTTTTGAATTTAGTCTATATTTTCTCAAATCCCACGAATCGGCAAGTGGAATGCAGTTTAAGAATCTGTAATATGTTGTTAAAAGTTTTCAATCAAAAAAATGTGAAAAAACCCATTTTTCGGATTTTCGGCGTTTTTTTTGGGAATTGTGAAATTCCTTTCCCAAAAATCTTAAAGTTTTTTTTCACCTTCTTATTTTATATAAAAAAGTCTACCTCCATCGAAAATTTCGTTAAGATATCTTTAATAACAAAGATTTTATTACATATAAAATATTTAGAGTTTCTCAAAAAAAAAAAAAAAAAAAAAAAAACACTTTTACAAAAATTTTACTTTAATTTCAAAAATCAGAAAATGTATATATTCGATTTTTTTCATCTAAATTATATTGATTAGCTGACATAATTCTTCATTTCAAAAAAATTTTGTTTCAAAAATATTTTTTTATTTTTTGTTTAAAATTTTTTCATCCGATCAAAAAAGTCGAAAATAATTTTATAATTTTTATAAATTTTCTGTTTCTCATGTTAAACAGACGTGTTTTTAACTCGCTCCGCGATTTTTTAATTAATCATCGAGATTCATCGAAATTTAATTTTAAAACAATACGCGATTGGACGCTTTAAAATTTTATTAAATTACTTGTGTTTATTTTATTAAATATAAACATACAACACATAAACAAATTAAATAAAACAAAAACAACACTCATGGATATAAAAACAACTCAATCATTGTCTGTTAAAACACAAGCTTGTAAACCACTAGCAACAACAACTAGTGAGAGTTTGAATGTAATTAACCCTACTGGCAGCATAGATAGAAATGATGGTACACAAAAAGGTGCAATCCCGAAAAAGAAGATAAGTACAAAATCTCCAATTCCAACAGGTATGCTTAGATATGTAAGTATTAACAAAAGAAATTTAAGCCCACAGAAAAGTTTTACTTCTGCTAAGAAACAAAAGGTAATTGATAAACCCTTGATGAATAACCGTTTTGCCTTATTGAGTGATGATATAGAAAAAAGTCATTCAAATGATAATTCTATTAAAAAATCACTTAAACCCCCACCAATATATCTTCGCGAACCTAGTTCCAATAATTTGGTTAAGACATTTATTGAGCTTATTGGTAAAAGCAATTTTCATATTGTTCCAATAAGAAAAGGTGGCGTGCAAGAAACAAAAATTGTAGTATACACTGAGGATTGTTATAGAAAAATCTCTCTTTACCTAAATAATAGTAACAAAAATTTTTACTCATATCAACTGAAAAGTAGTAAAGGTTTGACTGTTGTAATTAAAGGAATTGAGTCCAGTGTAGAACCAACTGAAATCAAGGAGGCCCTAGAGGAGTTGGGCTATCAAATAAAAGTTGTGGTCAATATTTTTAATAAGGATAAGATTCCCCAACCAATGTTTAGAGTTGAGTTGGAGCCGAACGATGATAAGTTAAAGAAAAATAAAGCGCATCCTATATACTCTTTGCGATATCTTTTGAATCGCAGAGTCACTATAGAGGAACCTCTTAAGAGAAAAGGACCTGTCCAATGTGGCAATTGCCAAGAGTTCGGTCATACTAAAAATTATTGTACCCTACGTACAGTATGTGTAGCATGCGGAGATCTTCATTCATCATCTCAATGTGATGTTGTGAAAAACGGTCTCAAGAGAAAATGTGGTAACTGCGGTGGCGACCATTCCGCCAATTACCGTGGCTGCCCAGTATATAAGGAATTGTTGAAAAGGTTAAGAGAGAATCAAAAGCTAAAAAGAAATGGAATTGCTGAATACGCACCTGTAAATACCATTACTAACCAAATAAATTCTAGAGTAAGTGTTAGTAATGAGGGTATGGCTTCAGTTAAGCCAAGTTTAAACACTGACCAATCGAGTACAGCCAATCCTGGAAATATCTCCTATGCCAGCGTTTTAAGAACGAGTTTCCAGCAACCTAATTTCACCCGAAATTCGGGAGGGTTAGAAACTTTAATGCAAACTCTTACGCAAACCGTTACCTCTCTAAACCAAAATATGACAAACTTTATGTCATCCATGCAGAACACAATACAAGAGCTTTTAAGAGCACAGAACCAAATGATTCAAATACTCTTAACGAAAAAATGAGTTATTTGAGAGTATGTTTTTGGAATGCAAATGGTTTAAACCAACATAAATCTGAAATATCATACTTCATGAAGCAGCAAGATATTGATGTGATGTTAGTCTCAGAGACTCATCTCACAAATAGATACAATTTTTATATTACAGGTTATTCATTCTACTTTACAAATCATCTGGATGGAAAAGCACATGGTGGTACTGGTATATTAATTAGAAATCGAATACGACATTATGCCCTAAATGAATTCTCGAAAAATTACCTGCAGGTGACTTAACGCTAAGCTCGGTGTATTGTCCACCAAGATTTTCTATGACCAAGGAAAAATTTGAAGAATTCTTTGAGACACTAGGAGATCGTTTCCTGGCACGTGGCGACTATAATGCCAAACATGTTTACTGGGGTTCCAGATTGATAAATCCCAGATGTAGACAGCTCTATAAGGTACTAGTTGATCGCAAAAACGGCATGGATTTTGTGTCCCCTGGACATTCGACATATTGGCCGGCTGATCCTAGAAAAATTCCTGATCTCATAGATTTTGCCATATCTAAAAATATAAACCGAAACTCAATAACTACGGAAATTTCATATGATTTAACTTCTGACCATTCTCCGATAATAATAACTTATTACGGAAGGACTAACATACCAAATTATCCTACTAATACTTTTTATAGGACAAATTGGTTAAAATATAAAAAATACATCAGTAGTCATATCCACACAGATCCATATTTTCAGTGTGAGGAAGATATAAACAAATGCGTACAAGACTTTACGTCGTTAATTAATTTAGCTATAGATCACTCAAAAAGTGAAACTTTTAAGAACGATAATAAGCATATTTCTAATTATGAAATTCAAAAACTTCTTCTTGAAAAAAGAAAATGTAGAAGAGAATGGCAACAAACCAGATCACCAGCTGCAAAGTTGAGGCTGTCTACAGCAATTAAGAAACTAAGAAAAGCCCTTCAATTAGAAGAGGATCGCCAAAGTAGAAAATACATTGAAAGTTTAACAAATAATAAATATACAAATTTTTCCCTATGGAAGGCAACGAAAGATATTAAGCCACCGGTAGAGGCACAAAATCCTTTAAGGAAGGCTGACGGTACCTGGGCCCGTAGTTCTGAAGATAAGGCAAATTTATTTGCACACTATTTAAGCTCTGTCTTTCAACCAAATCCCCAAACAAATAATTTTGTATTGGGAGAGACACCTGACACTACTCTAAATAATGATTATATAATTGTTGTTAGCCCAGAGGATATTAATACAGTAATCAAGGAAAATATAAATATTAGAAAATCGCCTGGATATGATTCGATAACACCATCCATGATTAAAAACCTACCGAATGTGGCAATTATCGTGCTTTCAATTATTTTTAATGCGATCTTAAAACTAGGAGTTTTTCCAAAAATGTGGAAAACATCTCAGATCAAAATGATACTAAAGCCAGGAAAAGATTCTACTATACCATCATCTTATAGACCTATTAGCCTTCTATCCTGTTTGTCAAAGCTGTTCGAGAAAGTATTTCAAAAGAAAATTATGCCATTCTTGAACGATAGAAATATCGTCCCAGTTCATCAATTTGGCTTTCGTGAAAAACATGGAACCATAGAACAAGTGAATCGTCTAACTGGAGAGATAAGGAAATGTTTTGAATTAAAGAAGTATTGTTCAGCTATTTTTTTAGACATCTCGCAAGCTTTCGACAAAGTTTGGCACAAGGGCCTAATATATAAAATTAAATGTTTACTACCACCATGTACCCACAAATTGCTGGAGCCTTACTTATCTGACCGATTATTTAGAGTAAAATATAACGAATTTGTAACGGAAGAATTTGAAATAAAAGCAGGTGTACCACAGGGAAGTGTTCTTGGACCTACCTTGTACTTAATTTACACTTCTGATTTACCAGTGAGCGATGGACTGACTGTTTCCACATTTGCTGATGATACTGCAATACTCAGTTCCCACGAAAACCCACACTTAGCATCTAGACAACTTGATATTTACCTCCGACGTGTGGAGACCTGGTTGAAAAACTGGCTTATACGAGTAAATGAATTGAAAAGTAACCACGTTACATTCACCCTCAGAAGAGGAAATTGTCCTCCTGTTAAACTTAATGACATAAGTATACCCCAGTCAGACCACGTTACATACCTTGGTATACATTTAGATAGGCGACTAACGTGGTGTCGTCATATAGAAACCAAGAAACTTCATATGAAGTTAAAAGCTTCTAGCATTCACTGGTTAATAAACAGCCAATCAAAACTAAGCCTTGACAATAAAGTCATCCTGTATAAAACCGTTTTAAAACCAATTTGGACATATGGTATCCAATTATGGGGTACAGCCAGTAAAACGAGTATCGATATTATACAGAGGGCCCAATCAAAAATTCTTAGAACCATGACAGGTGCACCATGGTATATAAGAAATGAGAATATCCATAGAGATTTAGAGGTTCCATTTGTAAAAGACGAGTTTGAGAAAATCAGTGAAAAATACATTGTAAAAATGTTTCGTGTTTAGAACAATACTCTTCTTCTGAACTACAACTATTTAAATACGTTCCTATCACTCCTGTTGACGTTGAAAGATCATTTTCTGTCTATGTACGCCAAAATAGAAAATCTTTTACATTTGACAACTTAGTAAAAAAATGTTTGTGTGTATAAATACCTATCTAACTAATTAGTAAAGAAAATATGTCTCCCAAAATAGTTTTTAGGTTATATAACTGTTTAGGTAAGAGCAAGAGTTAATATGTCAATTACAGACAGTGCACAGTGTGCGATTCAAAAAATTAAATAGAAATAATTATGGAGTTTCTTAACATGGACACCTCGGGTATAAAATTTCTTTTAAAAGATCCTGATTCCTGTCCAAATTTGGGACCCTGTGGACTCGCCCCCTGTTGGTCTATATGGTCCAAACTCAAAACGTAAACTCACTTTATTTTTTTAATCGCACACTGTGAAGTGTGAACAGACGTTAAAAAGTTTTCAGCAAAATCATGTTTACAAAGAAGCTATAAAATGCTAAAAATTTATTTAAAAAAGCTTAAAAATAATGCTAAATTAATTAAACACTTTCAGGAGTATATTACACAGGTCAACAGCAAAAATGGGGGACGAAATTTGGCACAAAAATTTATTTATTTATATAAGATTTGTTTGGTATTGAAAATGGTCAAAATCGGTTAATAAATAAAAATGTTATGGGCTAAAAACTAGAAACACAGGGTGTCCGTTTTATACTTTTCTTCTGATATTTCATCAACAAAAGCATGTACGACAACGAAATTTTGTACGTATAGTTCGGGGATCGATATAAACTCGGAAACCAAAAATGGGCGTGGTCCGCCCACCTCACATATAAGGTTAAAATTAACGAAATTGTGTTCAAATAGTTCAAGGACAACAAAAAATGGACGTGGTCCGCCCACTTTACCGCCCCCTCCCATATAACGTAAAATTTGAAAAAGTTGATGACGGGTATATAGATTCGGCTGGGCCGAATATAACATTCGCGCCTGTTTTTATTAACTTTATATTTTTTGCCTAACACTTTGTTTCATAACTTTGAAACTATTGATCGCATCATAAACAATTGTAGATCTGACAATGGAATCCTATTATATGATATTTTTTAGGTCTTATTTTCTCTGCCAATTTTTTATACGAAGGTTATTTCTATATCCTAAAGTTACTTAAAAAATTGTCTTTGTTAAAACATTTAATTTTACAATAAGAAATGTTCATGCAATGATTTTTTATAACTTTCGATGTGGATTAATTGAAAAACAATAGGGGTTTTCATCCAATCATATATTTGCTTTGTAAAGCTAATAAACATAATAAAAATACGAGCTCGTAAAATATTTGTCAAACTTTGTTTGAAAAATTATTTACACAATTTATAAATGTTTACGCCATAGATTAAAAACTAGATATTTATGTGAGAGAAAAAAACCTAATTCAATTGTCAAAAACCTAATTCATAAAACAACAAAATACATGTAGTCACATATATTTTGTTTTTGTATTTTCAAAAAAATGAGTAAATTTTTTGAAAATTTAGTATAGGGTGGCTCTCACATAAACTTCTAGTTCTATTCTACGGTTTACGCTTTAATTTCAATGTGTAAATGAATTCGTATACTTGTATTTATGAATATTAAAATTTGAAAGAAGAAAACAAATTTATTTTTGAATTTATTAATTTAAAATCGAAAGAAAAACAAAATTTTAAAGTAAACGAAAGAAAAAGTTATAGTCGGTAAAGCCCGACCATATGATACCCTACACCATTGTGTACATTATAATTCAGGGAGGGGTCTTTTATTAGACTTGGAGTCAAATATGGACCGATACTCATAAGTGTAAAATAAAACATACGAATACAGAATATTACGTTGATGCTGACATTTAAATGAATTTATTCACTTTTGGGTGATTCCTGAAAGAGGGCCTTATATGGGAGCTATGGTAAATTATGGACCGATCTTTCTAAAATTTGGCACTATCATTTATGTTCATATAAAACTTATTTGTGTTGAATATTAACTTGATACTAACATTTTAATGGGATTTATGCCCCTTAAAGTGATTTTCTTGAAAGGGGTTTATATGGGAGCTATGGTTAATTATGGACCGATCTTTTTAAAAATCAGCACACTTATTTAAATTTATATGAAACTTATATGTGCCAAATTTCATTAAAATACTGCTATATTTAAGGGATTTATGATCGTTAAACCCTTTTCCGGGAGGACATTTGTATGGGGGCTAGGTGAAATAATGGACCGATCATAACCAATTTCAATAGGCTTCGTCCCTGGACTATAAGAAACCTTTGTACCAAATTTCATTAATTTAGCTTCAAAATTGTAGTTTGATTACAAGGTTTACATGGACGGACAGACGGACGGACGGACATCGATAAATCGACTCAGAAAATGATTCTAAGCCGATTGGTATAAATTAAGGTGGGTATTAGACCAATATTTTTGGGTGTTACAAACATCAGCACAAACGCATAATACCCTCCCCACCTATGGTGGTGTAGGGTATAAAAATTGGAAACATATTTTGTTTGCCAAATGATTTGAAGAAACTTAAAGGAATACACAACAATTTTCAAGGGGCGTTCATGTAACATGTGAGTATAACGTATAAATTTACGAATTATGTAAATTTATCTGTATAAATGAATACCCTTAATATATTTTTTAACTCGAATTAACTTTTAAAAATTAAGCTCCATAGGGGTCCATCTTATATCGCTGGTATGCGGAATCCAATCATGGATACTGTTAGCTCCAGAATGAATTTTGTGAAGGCCTTCTAAAAACGGTTCATTTGCGAAAATACACTGACGCTGTTCATGTACTGATTATGCAAAACCGACATATAAGACATCGTGTAATCGAGAAATTCCTGGACATTAATTCCACTAAAAAATATTCAATATTTCATAAATATTTTGGCGTCCAGAAAATTTTTTTCTGTTAACCACATATAAGTTTACAATTGATTAAAAATAAAATTAAAAAATAATTTTAATACCCTTCACCATCTTACCGACAAATAATAAATTTTTCACGTATGTTTTCATACTTTCACATTTATAAATCTAAATTTTTTTCAAACTACGAATATTTGAATACGAAGAAAAAAAAAAAAATGAACAATCATATCAAGCATTGCTTTAAAAAAAAATAAAGAACTACAACAATTCCATATTTATATATTTTTGTATGTATGTACATATATACAAACAAACTGACTGCATATACAAAAAACAACAACATCACTAATAGTCATTACAATGCTTAATGGACATGTTTGTGTGTGTAGTTATATTATTAACAGATTTTTTTAGCTTTTGGTCCATAACTCGGTTGTTTATAAACGAATTTGGTTGATTCAAAAAACCGAAATTTTGTAAAACTATTTAATTTTTTCAGCACAAAAATTTCCGAGCCTTTTTTTTCAAAAACTAAGTCCCTAATATATACCGAGGCTTCAGAAACTGGAAAACCGGTTTTTAACCATATCTCCGCCATTTATGAACCGATCTTGCTGAATTTCATCATTTCTTACAAGGATCCCGAAAATATCAAAGAAAATTGTGGAAATTACAAACGGAATGACAAACTTATATATACCCTTTCACACCTGTGGTGAATTTTTGAAAGAAAAGGGAGAAAAAATTCGTCCTATGACCTTGAAATCGTGTTTATGAGATTGTTATATGATAGAATGAAGGAGAGCAAGAGTAAAAAAACTCGAAAAAAAATTTTATATATGAATACAAAAACAATTTGATAGTACCGCGAGGTATGTCAATGAAAAATTGTAAAATAGTTGTTCTTACGAGTATACTTTACAATTATACTATGCCTTAAACTATATTTTTAAAACATATGAGATCAGAGTTTATGAATATTTAAAAAATTATTCCTAAAATTCGATTCAAATATCAATATTTAGTTCATGTTTTTTGAAAAGATAAGTTATATTCAAAGCCGGTTTTTTGCGTTTAATAAACCCAGTCTATTCGATATTCGAAAAATTAACATTTTGAAAAAACCGACAGGACATTGACTGAAAAAATCGGTTGGAAAAACGAGTCGATCACCTTAGTCCCATCCATTTTAGCAAAAAAAAAAAAACAGTTTCGAATATTTTATCGAAATATGTGTCAAAAATTCTTTATTTTGGGCCGGCTGTCCACGAATTCATGGGTCCCCATTATTAAAGTACTTATTTTAAACAATCAAATAAGTAGTCAAATGCTACAAATACTTCAAAACTACAAATTTGCTAAAAAAAAAAAAAAAATTAAAAACAAAAAATTGGCTCAACTGAGATTTGAACCTAGGCAAAAACATTCGTTCATATTTCAAAGACTACTGTCTTACTCACTACGCCATGTACACGTTAAAATTTGTGTGCGTTATTAATAGTTTAAACATACCAATAGAAATTCGAATAATTTCCTAAAAAATATATGGGTTTACCGACAACCTTCTGAGTGTTACACTGCAACTAGTTATTCCACTACTCGAAGAAATGAGAAAAATAATGACAACTCATTACCAGGTAATGAGTCTAGTAAGTAGTAGTCATTACTAAAAGCCAAAAATTTTTGCTGGGACTAGTTCTGGGAGCGAACAAAAAAGTTATGGGCTAAAAACTAGAAACACAGGATGTCCGTTTCATACTTTTCTATTGATATCTCTTAAACAAAATCATGTACGACAACGAAATTCAGACAATACAAATTCAGTTTTTGAATTTTTTCTTCTATTATTTTGTACTTCATTTGTAAAGCAAAAAGGTATCGCTTGATAAAATCGGATGAAAATTGTGGAACCTATGAATTTTTGAAAAACTTGAAAAACCCGTAAAATCTTCATGCATCATAAGTAATGGAAAAAGCCATATAAAAGTAAAATAACAATATTTTATGACTTGTACACATTTTAAACACTTCACAGGATCTTTTCATCCGATTTTATCAAGCGATAACTCTTTGTTTTACAAATGAGGTATAGAATTAGATTATGTATTAAAAAAAGTATGTCTTTTAATAAAGTGTGGGTCAAAAGTAGATATAAATTAAAAATAAAAGATGAAAAAATTCAAAAACTGAATTTGTGTCTTAAATATTCAACATAGTTTTACTGTTTATTTAAATGAATATATACTTTTTAAAAAGGATAATTTCTTGTCTTTCTAATACAGTAAAAAATTTAATTTGGTCAACTGGTATTCTAGATATAAAATTTTAAACCGCGAAGTCCGAAAAAGCGGTTCTTCGGATATAGCTCCCGATTTTAAAGGTACATTTAAAATTCTAAAACTGGTATAATATAAATGGTATACTGACCCTTATCTATAAACTACACTATGTTATATTCAAATATTTTTATTGTGTAATAAAATATTTTAAAAATCGCTCAGGTGCAAAATTGAGTACATGTGAGTTGTTTTCGTTTTGTCGGATTTTTTCGTAGAGCTTGATGCTTTTATTTTTAAATTATACATTATTTTATTAAATACTAAACATAAATTAAAGAAAATATTTTTGGATTTGCTCTACTACTTTTATTTGTATGTTTTGGAGATAAAATCGATGAAATTTGGTGAGACCACATATCATATATAATTTGCTCAAATATTTTCGGAATTGTACCTTTTTTGTAAATTTTGATCCGGATTTAAGGAGTGGAATAATGAACCTTCGTTCATTATTTTTCCATAAATTAGGAAAAAAACATTGGACTAATGAGTTATTGAACATAAATGTCAATGGTTTATATAAGTAGCAAAGCGTTTTAATAAACAGCTCGGAATTCTATCAGATCCAGCCGAATAAGATAAATTTAGATTTAAAAGGTATTTTAAAACAGTTTGTCTTCAAAAGGAGGAATAATAATGCTAGTTGATTCTTTTATGGATACTGACCAGAGTTGTCTGACCAGAGTGGAAGAATAAGTTGAAAAAAATCAAACATGTAACTAATCAAGATGTTGTCAGAGGATTCATTTCCGCCATGCTTCATGATGGTTGGCAATTCTGTAGCATTCCGCTTCGAGTTAGCGAACTTATAAAAAGATTTTGGTTCGTTCCTCAGATTAAATTTGACTTTATTTAAATAGTTACTGTATGCACTTTGGTTAGCAATTATAAATTCTGATCTTGACGCTGGATATTGCATATAATTTATAGAAGAGGAATTTAATTTATAGTGTTTATATAACGTTTTTTCTTGTTTTTTTTTTCGAAAGATTATTTGTATTCCATGGTGGTCTATTAATAGTAATCGGTAGATTTTTTGGTACAGAATCCAGAAAACAATCACTAAGGCATATGTAAAATTTGTTAATGTTAAGATTTATTTTATGCAGCATTTTTGATAAATGATTTTGTAGATCATAAGTTTTGGATAATGATTGTCGTATCCTTAGCAGTAGTATCAACAGCAAATTGGGTGGCAAAAACAGTTTTTTTTTTTTGAGGTATGATTTTTAGTTCTTTAGGATCTGGGATCGATACAGATGGATGAACTAAGTTTGAAAAGAGCAGCCTAGTTCAATTAAGCGGTCTGAATTATCCAAGTTTCGATTACAATACACAGTTGCAGGTAAATTAGTACTACTGTTATTTCTGCATTGTTCTGTACCGAATTAATCAAGACATTTGTAGAAATATTTAAGCCTAGACTTGGAAATATTCTGATTTAGGCAAGAAGCAGAATTTTCAATATTAAAATTTCGATCAGTAGCTACAGGATTTAAAGTGTTGATGCTATTTTGATTCAAACTTGAAACAGAATTTTCCTTATTGGAAATTCGTGGTGTTTTACGTCGCGAAGGTGAAGTATTCTGTGATGACTCTAGTCCATTTAATGATTTAAAATCATCAAAAAGCTTTCCAAGAATTTGTAGAAAACTAGTTTTTTACTTTGGAAAAACGATTAATAAGCACTAATTTTTTGACAACTATTAAATCGCCAGTGTAAGTTCTTATGTTTGGTGATCGATTCTGATATATAAAGCCACATAAGCCACTGCATTTAAAGTGACAATCCTTGGCATAACCAGCAAATAATCATTCTTTCATAAGCATTTTAATGGTACATCCTTTCTTTAAACAAGACATTTCTACGAATTTTAACAATTATGCTTAGTGAGTTATAACAAGCGCGAATGTTATATTCGGCCCGGCCGAATCTATATACCCACCATCAACTTTTTCAAATTTTACGTTATATGGGAGGGGCGGTAAAGTGGGCGGACCTCGCCCATTTTTTGTTTCCGAGTTTACATTGGTCCTTGAACTATTTGAACACAATTTCACCATATATGTGAGGTGGGCGGTAAAGTGTGCGGACCACGCCCATTTTTGGTTTCGGAGTTTATATCGACCCCCGAACTATACGTACAAAATTTCGTTGTCGTACATACTTTTATTGAAGAAATATCAGCAGGAAAGTACGAAACGGACACCCTGTGTTTCTAATTTGTAGCCCATAACTTTTTTGTTTATTAACCGATTTTCAATACCAAACAAACCTTATATAAGATAAATATTTGTGCCAAATTTTGTCCCCCTACGTTGCCCCGTTCGAGCCCTATCCTGCTTTCAACAGACAGACGGACATAGCTAAATCGATTCAGAGTCTAACCAGAAGTATCGTTAAAAGTGTTACAGAATAACGAAATCGACAATTTTATTGTTTACTATTTTTAACGATTCGATTATCGTTAAAACAAGTTACTGAATCGCACAACAGGTCTTAAATGATTCCTTCGACATATTACACACGGAATGACAAAATCAATATACCCCCCATCTTTTTGATGGTGGGTATAAAAATAGTTTACTAATTATACAATAGAAAGCGCGGGCCGAGGAGCTAGCAAATACACAGACCCATGATTATGAATGTTTTAAGGTATTCACAATAGATGGCGCTTATCAGAGATCGTAGCAAATACCCAAACCAATATCAGATGATAACTAAAGTATGATGAACAGTAGTGCGATTCAATAACTTTTAACGATTCGACAATCGCAAGACTTGTCAATAGCATTTGTTGTTTGTAGTAACGATTGTATGATTCACTAAGTATTCTTAAACGATTTTATATAACTATTGTTGTCATGTGGCAGCTCTCTACAAGGAAATACCGAAAAAAAGTAAAGTTCCAAACCAAATAAAAAAGAAAAACAAACAAATTGGAGACAAATCGAAACTTTTTGACAACTTTAAGACGGCGATTGATTAAATTATGTCTTTGGATTTGATTAAGATATGTTTCAGTTAATGGTTTTCTTTAAAATGGTCACTACTCCCAAAAAACGTGTAAGCACGGACTATAACCTTGGAAGTACATATTACATCCGCAAAAGAGCGACTTAGTCGTAGGGTTGACTTCTTTTTTTAATATTACAACACAAAAATTTTTCAGCCGTATTCAAAAAAATTTGTTAATTTTTGTTTTATATACATACTAGTTAATACACAATTTGGCTCTTAATGTGTTTATTAAGAAAATTGTATTCAAAAAACTATTTGCTATCTAAATTAACTAATAAACAGTTTTTTGTTTATGTAGGCAACCCTTCTCAGTTTCTCTCCCATTCTTATTGTTAGTGTCGTTAGCAGTAAGAATAAATTATTCGTTAACTGTTTTATTCTATTATTATTTTTGATGATCTAATATGTTTTTTATGATAAATAAGTTTTTTTATTTTGGAAAAAAACCTTTCTTTTGTTTGTATAAATATACTAATGTATAAAAGGAATAATTTTATTTAATTCTTGTTTGATGTGTATCCGAATAACGAATATTCTGTGATAAAATCAGCATCACTATTTCATATTTTGTTGAAATTTTGATAAAATTTTACTATTTTTATGGTTTTTTCTGTTAAAATGCATAAATTTTAACCCGGAATTGATATGATAGATTAATTACACCTTAATCTAAGACGTGTATATATTAATGTACAATTTGAATTTACGTGGAAACAACAAATAATGAAAATGTTGAACATATGCGATTGTGGCGAACATTGGGTTGACATGCCGGCAGCCGGAATTATGATATTTTAATCCAAAAGCACACAAAATATACTTTTTCTTGTCTTTTTGTTTATGATTTTAATTCAAATAGTTTAAAATATGTATATAGTTTAAAAATAATTACAGAAAATATTATTCTGTCCCGGAATTCATTTAATACGTTTTTAAATAGATATTCCGAAACATTTTTTATTTTATTTCAGATTTTAACGTTCGGACATTTTAAAATACGTCGGTTTTGTCAAAATGAATCAAAAAATTTATCATTATTTTTACTTTTCTTAAAAAATGTAACGGAAATAATCTTAAAATATGGTCTTAAAGTAGGGTCGAACCATTATTAAAATTTTTAAAGTTTACAAGGCTTTATCAAAGGTATAGTAAGCAAATCAACGTTTTTGAATACAACTTTAAGGAATTTTGTTTATAAATATGGTTAGTAAAGCTGTGTTAAGTTTTTTTTGAATACGGCTGTTTGTCTTTAAGTTAACCCAAACAAGTATCGTTAAAAGTGTTACAGAATAACGAAATCTACAATTTTGTTGTTTACTATTTTTAACGATTCGATTATCGTTAAAACAAGTTACTGAATCGCACTACAGTAGTGCGTAAAAATAGTTTTAACTCAACATTGTTTTCCCAAGTCAACTTGAACTCCGCATGTCGGTTTTGGTGCTGAGAACCTTGGGTTGGCCTCTGTTTTCCTTAAAATATATCGAAGCCACGATTATTAAAATGTTTATTCTGTGCTTCACTGCTTTTATTGTTCAACCGATTTTCATGAAAAAAAAACTCATAATTATTTCTTGTACCATAGAAGCATATATTTTAGTTATTTTTCGCTGTGAGTGACCGTTTTAAAATGGTTTATAACCTATACTCCTTTCTATAGCACTGTGCGTTGACCAATTTTATATTTACATTATAATTGATGCATTAACTAACAAAATCAAATCAAAAGAAGTACGCAGGGCGTTTCTAGAAGTGGATAGAAAAAATAAAGTCCACTGGACAACGCTACATTAAACTTACTTTCCAAAGAGAAGTTATTTAAATGCAATTTTTAGCAATAAATGAAATAGTTTTGTAAAACTTGAGTTGTTTCTCTTTCAAATTATATATATATATGCATAATTCAGGAAAAGGTGATATCAACACTTTAATAATCACATTTAATTTTTCATTTTATTAGTAAGTAAAAAATTTAATTTTTATAATTATAAGATGTTTTTTGGCTGAATGATAATGTCCGTCCGTCTATACATTTGGGTTAAATGGGACGAAAATGACGCATAATTCAGGAAAAGGTGATAACCAAATTTTTATGATCACGTTTTATTTTTCCTATTTATTAGTTAGTAAAAAAATGCATTTTTAGAACTCTAAAATATTTTTTGGCCGCATTTAGGTTAAATGGGTCGAAAATTCCACTTAAATCAGGGAAAGGTGATATCAAAATTTTAGTACCTTCATTTGGTTTCCATATTAATCGAGAAGTGGAAAAAAAAAAATTTTCCAATTTCAAGAGTTTTTTTAAGAGTTCTAATGTCCGTCCATCTGTCCGTCTGTTTGTTAATTTTTGAAATCTTTTCTATTCAAAATCGTTTAACTTTTGACTCAATAAAGATAAGGACTCAAAATTTCCTTTGTTCAATAGATAATTTTGTTTTTTAACCAACTACATAAAATATAATAAAATCGGTTGAAAATATTTGGCTATATATGGTAAAATCTTAACCAAGATCTAGTAAAATTGAGTTTATTGAAATTTCAAATGTATATGATTTCTAAAGGACATATTAAGGGCTTTAAGGATATATAAAAATTTTGGAAATCGGCTAGTGGTTAAACCTTTTCAATGACACTAGTACCCTATTTTGAACCCCCATAGTTCCGTTCCTGATGCGAATATTGGATCCTAAACTCAAAATGCTACCGTCCTTTGCTACGCCTATGTGAAATTTCATGCAAATCCATCCAGCCGATTAGAAGTACAGAATTATTTCGATTCTTCCCCATTGTTTCATGCTTGATAAAGCAAAGAAAATGTCTGCGTTTCAGCTGTTTTTTTTATGAAATCTGCTGGAGTTATTTTTGAAAAATATAGACTATTTTTCAGAAAATTTTCAGAACAAACATCCTGTAACATTTTAAGTTGCATTCCATGAAAGTTTAAAATTAGTGTATTTTAGGACAATTTTCAAAAAAATAACAAAAATATTAGCACAAAATATAATTTACAAATACTTGAAGAAAAGTACACTTAAATAGCAGGAGTTGATGGTTCTCTTTAAAATTTTTACTTTTAAAGACTTTTTATTTAAAATAGATGCACTGAAAACTGATGAAAATTGAATTTTTTACTATTTTTCAAAAATGTAACTTTGACAGCTCCTTGTAAGAAAACAACATAACCTAGCTTAAAGATTTTAATTGATATTGATACATAATTTTTATTCGGTACCCATTTTTATTACAAAATTTTAAATTTTAAAATTCAATTAAGCGCCACGAAAATATATTTTATATAAGTTTAGTAAGAGGAAATTCTATTTAATATTGTGATTATTTTTTAACCCAAGTAAATATTTTTGGTCCATAAAATTTGTAAACATTACAAACATGTTTGTGCCTACTAATTATGTAAATTATAGTTAATTTCGTGTCGTTCATGCGATGTGCTTGAACAAAATTTTGTGTTTTGCAAAAGTGTCCGTTTTTTTTTAGCTATTGATATTTGTCTTAAATGTATAGTCCCGATTAATTATATTTATCACCGAACGTTTAAGGGGTAAAAATCGTACCTATTTTTGGTACTTTTTTCATAAAACATTTTTTTATATTTATTGATATAAACATATGCGTATTTTAATATCGGATCCATCATTTAAGGATTCGGTTTAATAATATTTATAACTTTTTTTTATCATTTAATAATCTCATTTTATCATATATATTAACCAATTTTATCATTTAATAATTCCATTTTATCGTATATATAAACCGATTTTATCATATATATAATCTGATTTTATTATATATATGATCCCCGAGTTTCCAATGCTGAATATATTTAAAATAAAACACATTTTTCCGAAATTTTTATTTACATTTTATTTTTATTGCAAAATAAAATATTTCAGATATAAAAATTTATTATTATAGTAATTATTAAATTATTAGTTACGAGCTGTAAACCCTCTACTTAGCGGAAATTTTTTATAAAAACCATACTATATAATAAATTTAAACTAAGATTCTTTACTCCCTTGGGAACATTTTTAATAATGGTCCATAAATAATAATATCTCTTTAATTTCAGGTTTATAATCTTAGAATAATGAAAAATAAATATCAGAATTACGAAGAAGCATATTAGAATAAAGAAAAAGGACCACAAAATCCATTTTAAGGTTTCTGATTCACTTAGTTCCTTACATCTTCAATTTTATGTTTCTAAGGATGAAAATTGCAGAACATTTAAGAAGTACTATTAGAAGGACGAAAAATGATACCACAAAGTCCCTTCTTATGGATTCTCATTCATTTAGGGCCACATATCCTTATTTCATGTTTCTAGGTTAAATATTACCGAATGTTAAAAAAGTACCATTGGAAGAACAAAGAAGTACCACAAAGACCCCTCTTGTGAATTCTTTCTCACATATGACCATGGATATTTAATTTCATGTTTCTGCTGTAAATATTATAGAAGATTCAAAAACTACCATTAGAAGACCAAAAAAAGTACCACAAAGTCCCCTGTAATGAATTCTCATTCATTTAGGACCACATAGTCTTAATTTCATGTTTCTAGGTTCATAATTATAGAAAATTCAAAAAATACCATTAGAAGAACAAAAAAGTACCACAACGTCCCCTCTTATGGATTCTCATTAACTAAGGACCACATATCCCTAATTTTATGTTTCTATGTTAAATATTATAGAAAATTCAAAAAGTACCATTAGAAGAACAAAAAAGTACCACAAAGTCCCTCCTTGTGACGAAAAATGATACCACAAAGTCCCTTCTTATGGATTCTCATTCATTTAGGGCCACATATCCTTATTTCATGTTTCTAGGTTAAATATTACCGAATGTTAAAAAAGTACCATTGGAAGAACAAAGAAGTACCACAAAGACCCCTCTTGTGAATTCTTTCTCACATATGACCATGGATATTTAATTTCATGTTTCTGCTGTAAATATTATAGAAGATTCAAAAACTACCATTAGAAGACCAAAAAAAGTACCACAAAGTCCCCTGTAATGAATTCTCATTCATTTAGGACCACATAGTCTTAATTTCATGTTTCTAGGTTCATAATTATAGAAAATTCAAAAAATACCATTAGAAGAACAAAAAAGTACCACAACGTCCCCTCTTATGGATTCTCATTAACTAAGGACCACATATCCCTAATTTTATGTTTCTATGTTAAATATTATAGAAAATTCAAAAAGTACCATTAGAAGAACGAAAAAGTACCACAAAGTCCCCCCCTTGTGAATTCTTTCCAACATCGGACCATGCGTATTTAATTTCATGTTTCTATGTTAAATATTATAGAAAATGTAAAAAAGTACCAATAGAAGAAGAAAAAAGTACCACAAAGTCCATCCTCTTGAATTCTTACCCACAGGACCATGTATCTTTAAGTACCACAAATTCCACTCTTTTGAATTCCTATCTACATTTTCTTAATTTCATGTTTCTATGTTTAATGTAATTGAAAATTCATTATAAAGTTTGAATAAAATGTAATTTCCCGCCTTTACCCCCCTTTTTTGGTACTTTTTTTTCACCCATCGAAGTATCAAAAATTGTATTCCAATAAATTTCTTAATTGTAGTGGTAATATAAAAAAATGTTTTATGAAAAAAGTACCAAAAATAGGTACGATTTTTACCCCTTAAACGTTTGAATTTCTAAAAAGTACCAAATTTGTATTTCTCATTTTTTGATAAGTTATGAATACGACATAAATTTTATCTGTATGTTGATTGGTTTCAAAGATACATATGGTGAGAAAAAAGTAACAAAATACAGTTTTTAACCGTTTTCTCCCTAAAAGGGCCGATTTTCAAAAAAGTACCAGACACCTGTCCGATTATTTTTTAAATGAATAACGACAACTATTGAACTTTTTGTGTATCTTTATTAGTTTGGGAGTTATAGAGTTACCGATTTTACCCGTTTTTACTCTTTTTTACCTCCTAAACATTCGAATTTCCAAAAATCCCGTCTTAGTGGATCTATATGGTGGGAGAACTACCTACGTTCCAAATTTCGTTTGGGCTGTGGGATGATGAATCAGTCAGTCACGTTACTCTTTTATATATATAGATTAATTATTTGTATACATATTAATACTTTTCATATTAATTTTTAACATATATTTACATATTTATTATTTAAATAATAATTATTTACATACTATATACATTAGAGTGTCCCGAGAATAGCGTTTTTCGAGATTTCGATGTAGGAACACCACTCAAACGATGCGCAAAAATTAGCTGAATATGGGAAAAATATTAAAAATTTTTTTAAAATTGGTCTTCAGTTCCCTACCAGCGATTTTAAAATCATACAAAATTTTTATCTACGGGACACTCTAATATACATATTATATTTTATAATAGTTATTTACATAGGAACTAAATTCAGTAGTTTTATGTTTCCTTTCGAAATACAAATGTAGCCAATGAAAGGCTTGAAGATCTCATTCAAATGTGTACGTTTTTTTATACACCCTAACTTCGCATATATTGTGAGCGATAGTTAAGCTATCGTACCTTTTATTGACTCTTTTGAAAGCGTTGAGGTGGCGATTTATACTTTATTGACACTTTGGTGAGCGTGGAGGTGGCGATAGCACTATTTATTGACTCTTTTGAAAGCGCTGAGGTGGCGATAACACCATTTATTGACTCTTTTGAGAGCGTGGAAGCGGCCATTTATACTTTATTGACCCTTTGGTGAGCGTGGAGGTGGCGATTCTTTTTTCGTTAAGGTTTTCGTTTATTAAATGTTTTACTGAATTTTATCAAAAATGTAGAGATTCAAATGAGAGTTTATAACTGAGTTTTTAGAATTTTGAAACTGATTTGTTATTATTAGGTTTTAATTACATTCAGTTCTCAGTGAGTTTTTTCTTTTAGTGAAAAAATTTATTTTACTGAAAATACATAATTTTGGTAAAATTTTAAATTTTTAATAAAAAATTAAATTTTAAGAAAAATTTCAGAATTTTTTAAAAATTTTGATTCTTATTATAAATTTCTCCTTTTTAGAAAATTTTAATTTATTTGCAAAAAATTTTAATTTTTCAAATATTAAAACTTTTGTGAAATTTGGTATTTTTAGATGAAATAAAATATTGGAATAATTTGTTTAAACGAAAAATATTAACGAGTTTTTAAACATAAGTTTCCATAGTTATGTTATTTTAAAATTTAAAGCAAATTTTTAATGAACGGGCCTAATATAAGAAACATTTAACATTAAATTAATTTTAAAAATATTTCCAACAACATACCATACATATACTCATATTGGTTAATTGTTGGAAAAATCTGCACACATTTATATAATATTTACACTTTTTTCAAATTTTTTTCAAGACAATTGTTTTGGTTTTAAATAAAAATCCAATTAAAATTTAATTTTTTTTCAAATAATGACGTTCTATCATTTCTATCGATATTTGTCGTTAAAATATACTTACGAAAAAAATCGCTAACTTTAGTAGAGAATAGCAAAATCAAAAACAACTGAAAAATTTCGTTAATTAACGATATCGGTAGTAAATGAAGAAACGGAATTGCGATACTAGTCTTGCTAATTAGGATTTTATAATTAATAAAAAAATCAATTATTCTGCATTTGTGTTTTTTTTTTTTATTGACTTTTTTGTACTAGTCACAATATCGCCACTTTTTGGTCCTTTGGTGGCAATACACCTCTTCCTAGGATATTCCTATGTTAAAGTGACTAGTCAGGTGATTAGTAAAGTGACGAGTTAAAAAGATTGTCAGGTGACTGAGTCAATTTCACCAGGATCGATTTCCAAAGGGTATATAAAGTGGAAGCAACAGCCACCTCACGCTCACAAAGGGTCAATAAATCAACATGCTCATTAAAACAACAAATAGTGCAATGTATGTAAGAATGCTGTGTGGCTGAGTGGTTAGCGCGTATGGCTATAAAACATAACGATGTAAGTTCGAGCCGGGGGTGCGCGCCATAAACAAAAATGTAAAAATATTAAATTGAATTAAATTGATTAATATAAAATAATATGAAAAGAAAATGAAAAGATTTTAATAAATAATAAAATATAAATAAAAATAAAAAAGAAAAAAAAAAGAAATTTACAAAAAATAAATAAAAAAATAGAAAAAAAAAATATACGCAAAAAAAATT
The DNA here is from genome assembly GCA_951394005.1 of Protophormia terraenovae. Taxonomy (NCBI): domain Eukaryota; kingdom Metazoa; phylum Arthropoda; class Insecta; order Diptera; family Calliphoridae; genus Protophormia; species Protophormia terraenovae. The sequence continues at coordinate 72,192,395 of OX596073.1, read as the reverse complement.
TTTAATTTTTTTTTTATTCTGAAAATCATTATATCGCCACCTTTTGGTCCTTTGGTGGCAATACACTCCTTCCTAGGACACCACCATGTTAAAGTGACTAGTCAGGTGATTAGTAAAGTGACCAGTTAAAAAGATTGTCAGGTGACTGACTGAATTTAACCAGTAAAAAGACTAGTATGAATTGACTTTTTCGTACTAGTCACTATATCGCCACTTTTTAGTCTTTGGTGGCGATACACTCCTTCCTAGGACATCTCCATGTTAAAGTGACTAGTCAGGTGATAGGTAAAGTGACTAGTGGTGACCCAATTTCGTCAGTCAAGTAACCGGTTTCGGACAGTCACCTTTGACTGCAGGGTTGTAATGCCTTATAAGACACAGTTTGCAGGGCTTTAGTATGTACATCTAAAGCTGTAGAAGAAGAAGATACAGTGCAAAGTCTGTTGCGAATAGCTAATATCATCTGTAAATGAATATCCAAAATATTTCGCGAATTCAGTAAAAATAATATTTGTAAAAATTATAGATATTTCAAAGTGCATTATGTATTGTATGTGTGTCTTTATCAAATTAAATAAATTATACTTTAAAATGTATTTTTCTGTTTTTAAATGTTTAAATATAAGGGGATTTTTATTCTTTAATAATGGACATGTCCGTATTTGACGTGTACCTTTACGTACAATTATTGATTTTTAGACATAAAAAATGTAAATTTAAACAAAATGTTTATGTTGCTGAAACATTTCTACGCACATAAATGGGAATTATACACAATTTATGTTAATTTGTTTAAACATAATTGTTGTAAATAAACACGACTAGTATTTTTACCCTTACTATAGTAGGAGCCAGGTTACCTACTATAAAAACAGTAAATTAACAGGCAAATTTATAAGAGTGTAGAATGAAAAATTATTTAACATAAAATTTAAGTAAAACATAACAAGCGCGAATGTTATATTCAGCTCGGCCGAATCTATATACCCACCATCAACTTTTTCAAATTTTACGTTATATGGGAGGTGGGCGGACCACGCCCTTTTTTTGTTTACGAGTTTATATCGACCCCCGAACTATACGTACAAAATTTTACCTTATATGGAAGGTGGGCGGTAAAGTGGGCGGACCACGCCCATTTTTGGTTTCCGAGTTTATATCGACCACCCACCGTACAAAATTTCGTTGTCGTACATGCCTTTGTTGAAGAAATATCAGCAGAAAAGTATGAAACGGACACCCTGTGTTTTTAGTTTTTAGCCCATAACTTTTTTGTTTATTAACCGATTTTGCCCATTTTCAATCCCAAACAAACCTTATATAAGACAAATATTTGTGGCAAATTTCGTCCCCATACGTTGTCCCATTCGACGGGACAGACGGACATAGCTAGATCGACTCAGAATCTAACCAGGACCCAGAAAATATATACTTTGTGGGGTCTTCCTTCGACATGTTACACACGGAATGACAAAATCAATATACCCCCCATCTTTTTGATGGTGGGTTTAAGAATGAATTGTACATAAAATTTTGTATAACAAGTTGAAAAATGTTTTTATATAAAACAGTAAAAGGACGCTACATATGTTTCCCTCTCAGAAATAAAGTTATGTAATTTTATAGGTGATATTATTTTTGTATTTGATTCTTGATTTTCTGTATTTATGTATGCTGGTTTAATTAAGTCGATAGAAACTGTTCGTATGATGGTACCATGTTGAATTTTAAAAGTTTTATCATTTCTTTCTGTTACTTTAAATGGACCTTCAAAAGGTGTGGGCAGTTTTGAAGGTTGTATAATTTTTACAAAACGTATTCACAATTTTGTAGCGATTTAGGTACATATGATTTTTCATTGTTGTAATATATGATTTTTGTTCTTACTTCTGAAAAATGTTCTCTCAATTTTGAAAGCAATAGATCGCTGGAAACTTGTTCATCTGATTTAATAACGAGTTCATCAGGAATTTTAAGGCATTGTCCGTAAACTAGTTCAGCTGGTGAACATTTTAAATCACTTGTAACAGAAGTCCGCAAACCAAGTAAAATTAACGGTACACAGTGGTCCCAAAACGAAATTTTTTGGAAATAATTCTGTAACTTTAGAACTGCTGGATGTATTTAAATGAAATTTTACATGGACAACCCTGAGGTGTATGCCAATTGATTTGGAGGAGGACAGATTCTTAGCGGGTCTGGGGACCCGCTAAGAATCTGGGGGGTGGACCTCCAAAGTTGGTCACCTCGGGTATAAAAATTTAAAAAAAATCGCCAAAATTTGATTTATGATTTGACTGAAAAAAAATTTTGCACATAGATAGTCCTTATAATTCTCTACAGAAAATAACTTAACTCTTTTACTATAAGAGATATTTGGACCAAAGTAAAATTTTGACCCATTTTTGGACATGTTTTTTTAAAGTTTTTTTTAACTTTTTTGTGTCCTACAGTTTTTCTAACATATGCTCTGGATTCTGTACAAAATTCTAAACAATTTTCGTGCAAGGATCACATACCTGTGTGGTTTAGATAAAAAGTTATATTATTTTGAATTAGAAAATTTGAAATAAATTGTGATTTTTTTCAAAAAGGTGGTAACATTTTTTCACTTAGAAATCCATTATTTTCCTCTGGACTATAAATTTTTTTTCATGTTTCTAAAATAATACTTATCATAAATGCATGCAAAACAAATGCGAGGGCAGTTGGGGTAACAGTCTCCCCGCTAGCCCTATTAGAATTTTGTTAATTTTAATTTTTATGTTTTTAGTTTTTTGTATAGCACAAAAATGTCAAAGCTGATATTAAAACAAAAATACCATGGAAAGTTACCTCCATGCGTTAGCTAAACACACAAAAAATATCTATTTACTTTTTTCTTTTAACAACAAATTTTTTTTTTATATTTTACTAAAATTTCACAATGATAGTTGAATTAATGTAGATTTTATTTAAGTTCAAATATTAATTTTTTTGAAAAATAACACTAAATACAAACAATTTTCGTTTTTTGATCAATTCAATGAAAAAGTTTAGTTGGAATACTTTATCTATATATATATATATATATATATATATATATATATATATATATATATATATATATATATATATATATATATATATATATAAATTAATGTGTGTTTTTTGTTTGTATGTATGTATGTTTGTTTGAAGTCTATAGCCGCCTAAATGGCTAAACCGATTATCTTGAATTTTTCACAGTGTGTTCCTATATGCCTGGAAGGAAAAATAGGCTACTTTTTATTTTGAAATTCCATGTGGGCGAGGTGCCACGCCCACTTACTAAATAACTATTAAAAGTAGTATATCTCGGAAATTGGTAACACTAGAGTCATCAAATTTTGCACGAACAACTTCGACACCTATATGAACATTCTGGAAAAATAGGCGAACTAGCAATAGGGGGTGTGGTACATCCCACGCCTAATATTGCTTGCCAATGGCAAATGGCGTAAATTTAGGAAACTATAACAGTTACATTTCCCAAATGTTGTACAATAAACTTAAGTGTCAATGTGAACATTTTGTGCAAAAATGGGCGGAAAAGAAATAGTGGGCGTGTCATCTCTCATATGAAGTTAATATCAAAATTTGTATATCTGGGAAACTTAAAAGTTAGAGAGCTCAAATTTTGTACGACTAGCATTAGCTTCAATATGAATATTTTGGGAAAAAATTGGTACACTAGCAATAGTGGGCGTGGCACCTCCAATATAAAGAAAATATTAAATTATCATATCTGAGAAAATATAACAGTTAGAGTTCTAAAATTTTGTCGGAGCCACTTTGGTATTAATATTAATATTTAAGAAAAATATGGGCGGACTAGAAGTAGGGGGCATGGTACCTCCCATATGAATTAAATGCAAAAATTCGTACATCTGGGAAACTATTGGAGTTAGAATGCTCAAATTTTGCACAAAGAATTTTGACATCCATGAAAACATTTGTCTAATAATTTAGCGGATTATGGGGGTATGGTCCCTCCCATAAAAATTAAATACAAAAAAATAAAAAAAATGTTATATGTTAAATGCTTATATTTTATTACAATAAGGTCAAGTATGGAAACTATATATATTGTATATCAAAAGAATTTATAATAAGAACTAATTTTTAAGAAAAATGTTATATTTTAATTACTAAATAAATATATATTTTTAATCCTTTAATTACTATGTATTTCATTTCGTGGGATGGCGAAGCACACCGGGTATTAGCTAGTTATTTATATATTATTATTTTTCAAGTAATAACATTTCCAACAATATCAAATACTTGCACAAATACTTTACACAATCGTTTAAAAACTAACTGAAACTTTACCTCTTCCCCCAAATGGGTCACCTCGCATATTATATAAGAAATAATTAAAAGAGTTGACCAGTTTCGGAGGTTGTCATCCTGCTCACAGGATGCTAGTTATTTTTCAAAAAAAATTTAATATTTGAACTTAAATAAAATCTACATTAATTCAGCTATCATTGTAATATAATATAAAAACATTTGTTGTTAAAAGAAAAAAGTAAATAGATTCCCAATTTCTTACTTCGAAATACCCAAAACTCCAATTCGGGGAAAACTTGCTTCAAAAATTGACTTTTTTCAGTAAAATGGTTACCCTATCGTTATAGGAGGCGTGTGTGTTTATCTAATGCATGGAGGTAACTTTCCATGATATTTTTGTTTTAATATCAGCTTTGACATTTTTGTGCTATACAAAAAACTAAAAATACAAAAATTAAAATTAACGAAATTCTGATAGGGCTAGCGGGGAGACTGTTACCCCAACTGCCCTCGCATTTGTTTTGCATGCATTTATGATAAGTATTATTTTAGAAACATGAAAAAAATGTATGGTCCAGAGGAAAATAATGGATTTCTAAGTGAAAAAATGTTACCACCTTTTTGAAAAAAATCACAATTTATTTCAAATTTTCTAATTCAAAATAATATAACTTTTTATCTAAACCACACAGGTATATGATCCTTGCACGAAAATTGTTAAGAATTTTGTACAGAGTCCAGAGCATATTTTAGAAAAATTTTAGGACTCAAATTGTGCCCGCCAAGTTCAAAAAAACTGTAAAAAACATGTCCAAAAATGGGTCAAAATTTTACTTTGGTCCAAATATCTCTTAAAGTAAAAGAGTCAAGTTATTTTTTGTAGAGAATTATAAGGACTATCTATGTGCAAAATTTTTTTTCAGTCAAATCATAAATCAAATTTTGGAGATTTTTTTAAAAATTCAAAACCCAGGTGACCAACTTTGGAGGTCCACCCCCCGTCCCCCAGATCCGCTAAGAATCTGTCCTCCTCCAAATCAATTGGCATACACCTCAGGGTTGTCCATGTAAAATTTCATTTAAATACATCCAGCAGTTCTAAAGTTACAGAATTATTTCCAAAAAATTTCGTTTTGGGCCACTGTGCGGTAGAACTTCAGACCACTTTTCAATATTATTGCTCGTTAATATTGATGTTTTTATTTGTCGGTGGAATCTTTCAACCATTCCATTGGCTTGGGGATGATAGGCAGATGTGTGTATTTTATGTGAACCGAGTAGTGTAATTATATCACTGAAAAGTTTTAAAGTGAACTGAAAACCTCTATCAACTGTAATTTTTAATGGAACTCCAAAACGGGGAATGTAATTGTGCACAAATGTTTTAGCAATAGTAGAGGTTGTTATGTAATTTTCTTGTAGCCCTTATTCCAGGATGTGAAAGTGAATGTAGAGTTCGAAAAACTAATTTTCTAAGTGAAACTGGAACATAAGGACGATATGTGCTACTGGAAATATCACACCAAAGCTTGCAGTTTTCAGAAACAGAAATTTCTTTAAGATTATATTTGGAATTTGGCTTTGAAATTATACTTTTTAAAACAATATCTTTTTGTTGTTCTAAATATATTAGTTTTATGTTCACACTTATAGAATTTAGTGCACTAATTTCAGGTAAACGAGACGGTGAATCAGCGACAATATTGTCTTTTCCAGAAACGTGTCTTATATCATTGCTAAATTGAGCAATAAATTCTAGAAGGAAGAGATCCGTTAGTTTCTAGTTTGTGAACTGTATTATGTTTTACCACTTTTCTATAATCCGGTTCAGAAGTTATGGATGAATTATGAATATCCTAATTATACAGATGATATAACTCAATTTGCTGTGTCAATAAGTTGCTTGTTCTTAATATCCACTAAAATATAAAATTTTTCTAAAAAGTTTGCAGCTATAATTGGAGTCTCAATATCAGTTAAAATAAATGGGAATGAAAATGTTTGTCCAGAACCAAAATCTATATTAAGATTTGTGTAACCAAAAGTACATATTGAAGTTCCGTTTGCAGCAGTAAGAAAAATTTCGCTTTTTTTATACCCACCATCAAAAAGATGGTGGGTATATTGATTTTGTCATTCCGTGTGTAACATGTCGAAGGATAGGGCTCGAACCGGGCAACGTAGGGAGACGAAATTTGGCACAAATATTTATATTATATAAGGTTTGTTTGGTATTATATATTATAAAATGGGCAAAATCGGTTAATAAACAAAAAAGTTATGGGCTAAAAACTAGAAACACAGGGTGTCTTTTAAATACTTTTCTGCTGATATTTCTTTAATAAAAGCACGTACGACAACGAAATTTTGTACGTATAGTTCGGGGGTCGATATAAACTCGGAAACCAAAAATGGGCGTGGTCCACCTACTTTACTGCCCAGTTTACCGCCCCCTTCCATGTAACGTAAAATTTGAAAAAGTTGATGGTGGGTATATAGATTCGGCCGGGCCGAATATATTCGCGCTTGTTCTTTTTGCCTTTAAATTTTGTAATAGGGAATACAGAAACATCTGCTCCAGTATCTACCAGAAATTTAATGTTAGTATTTTTATCAATAATAAATAGACGACGTGAATTCGCTAAATAATCCTCATTATGTGTCGTCAGCATAATGGGGTTAGTTAGTTTAAAGGTTTTGACTGGAAGTTTTTGAAAAATTTACAAAAATTTTTCACATTTACGTGCCTTGTTGCTAAAACGAGAATGATACCAACAAATATTCTCAGTGTTTATACCCTACACCACCATAGTTGCGTTTGTGCTGTTGTTTGTAACACCCAAAAATATTGGTCTAAGACCTACCTTAATCTATACCAATCGGCTTAGAATCACTTTCTGAGTCGATTTAACAATGTTCGTCCGTCTGTCCATCCATGTAAACTTTGTAATCAAACTACAGATCGCAATTTTGAACCAAAATTAATAATTTGGCACACAGGTTTCTTACAGTCCAGGGACGAAGCCTACTGAAATTGGTTATGATCGGTCCATTATTTCACCTAGCCCCCATACAAATGTCCTTCCGGAAAAGGGTTTAACGATCATAAATCCCATAAATATAGCAATATTTTAATGAAATTTGGCACATATAAGTTTCATATAAGTCTAAATAAGTGTGCCAATTTTTAAGTTAATCGGTCCATAATTAACCATAAGCTCCCATATAAACCCCTTTTCAGAAAATCAATTTAACGTTCATAAATCCCATTAAAATGTTAGTATCACGTTAATATTCGACACAAATAAGTTTTATATGAACATTTATGTTGTGTGCCAAATTCTACAAAGATCGGTTCATAATTTACCATAGCTCCATATAAGGTCCTCTTTCGGGAATCACCCGAAGGTGAATAAATTCATATAAATGTCAGCATCGACGTAATATTCTGTATTCGTATGTTTTATTTTACACTTAATAGTATCCGTCTTCATATGGCTCCAAGTCTAATAAAAGACCTCTCCCCGAATTATAATATACACAATGGTGTAGGGTATCATATGGTCGGGCTTGACCGACTATACCTTTTTCTCTTTTTAGATTGATTTTTAAAATTTTCAGAATTATTTCTTTTGTAGTTTGTGTTAAAATTTGAATTGTTCAGTTGGGAAATATTTAATTTTAATTGGTTTATGCTTTCAGCTAAAACAGATGTTAATTTAAGAACATCTTGTATTGTATGAACTTCTAATGATTGATTTGAATTAACTACTGATATGTTGGTTTTTTGCATATGAAAAATTTTGTCGGCTAAAATTACTACTTCATTAATTGATTGTATACCTGAAGAAGTAAGATGGATTTGAATGTTTTGTGGTAATTTTCTTTGCCATAACTTAAAAATCAAATCACGAGAAACAAATGAAAGTGGTGTAGCTAAATTTGTTAACTCTCGAAAAAGTTCCGAAGGTTTTCTGTCTCCCAAAAAGGTTTTCTGTCTGAAAAAGTTTCCTCAAATCTGCTTTCTTCATCTAGAGAAAATCTTTCACAAAGTGTTTTTTTAATAGTATCATACTTGTTTACAACTGGAGGATTTTGAGCACGCCCATTTTTTGTTTCCGAGTTTACATTAGTCCTTGAACTATTTCAACACAATTTCGTTGATTTTCATCTTATATGTGAGGTAATGTGGGCGGACCACGCCCATTTTTGGTTTCCGAGTTTATATCGATCCCCGAACTATACGTACAAAATTTCCTTGTCGTACATGCTTTTGTTGAAGAAATATCAGCAGAAAAGTATAAAACGGACACCCCGTGTTTCTAGTTTTTAGCCCATAACTCATTTTCAATCCCAAACAAACCTTATATAAGACAAATATTTGTGCCAAATTTCGTACTCCATCAAAAAGATGGGGGGTATATTGATTTTGTTATTCCGTGTGTAACATGTCGAAAAAATAATTTAAGACCCCATAAAGTATATATTTTTTGAGTCCTGGTTAGATTCTGAGTCGATCTAGCTATGTCCGCTCGTCGGTCTGTCTGCTGAAAGCAGGATAGGGCTCGAACGGGACAACCTAGGGAGACGAAATTTGGCTCAAATATTTATCTTATATAAGGTCTGTTTGGGATTTAAAGTGGGTAAAATCGGTTAATAAGCAAAAAAGTTATGGGCTAAGTACTAGAAATACAGGGTGTCCGTTTTGGCTTCATCTGCTGATATCTTTTTAACAAAAGCATGTACGACAACGAAATTTTGAACAGATAGCTCGAGGGTCGATATAAACCTACCTCCTATATGAGGTGAAATGTCAACGAAATTTTGTACAAATAGTTCAAGGATCAGTGTAAACTCAGAAAAAAAATGGGCGTGGTCCGTACAGATTGTACAGATAGTTCGAGGGTCGATATAAACTTGGAAAACAAAAATTGGCGTGGTCCGCCCACTTTACCACCCACCTCCCATATGAGGTGAAATGTCAACGAAATTTTGTACAAATAGTTCAAGGATCAGTGTAAACTCAGAAACAAAAAATGGGCGAGGTCCGCCAACTTTACCGCCCACCTTCCATATAACGTAAAATTTGAATAAGTTGATGGTGGGTATATAGATTCAGCCAGGCCGAATATAACATTCTCGCTGTTCTTCTAATGGTGCTTTTTGAATTTACTATAATATTTAACCTAGAAACATGAAATTAATGATATGTGGTCCTAAGTGAATGAGAATTCATAAGAAAGGATTTTGTGATATCTTTTTTCGTTCTTCTAATAGTACTTCTTGAATGTTCTGTAATATTCATCCTTAGAAACGTAAAATTGAAGATGTAAGGTCCTAAGTGAATCAGAATCCTTGAAAGGGGTTTTGTGGTACTTTTTCTTTATTCTAATATTTATTTTTCATTATTCTAATATTAGAAACCTAAAATTAAAGAGATATTGTTATTTATGGATGAAAATTCTCAAGGTCTATTATTCACAATATTTTATACTAAAAAATAATAACAGAAATACGTTAAAAATTGGTACTTTATTGGCACCCTACGAACTTTCTAAACCAAAAGCATAAAAATAAATTTAAAATATTATCTTCTTTTATTAGAAATTTATCAAAAATGCTTTTTGTACTTTTCGAAAATCCTATTTTTTTTTTTTATTGTAACTGGTACTTTTTAAGGTAAAATATTTAAAAAATTTATTGTTGTTAATTCCGACACAACACTATTAAAAATGTTCTCACGGGAGTTAAGAACCTTAGTTTAAATTTATTATATAGTATGGTTTTTAGAAAAAATTATCGCTAACGAAGTAGCGGGTTTATAGCTCGTAGAGTATAAATGAGAAAAAGTTAAGTAACTGTAAGTCCTTTTTCTATGTTTTTGAATAACAATCATGATTTTAAAATGAAGCTTATGATACTGAAATTTTGCACTCTATTAGTTTCAAGTTCAGATCTGTAACACGTTTGTATAAAATAGTATTTCCAAAAAACTTATTCCACATATAAATTAAAAGGGAATGTTTTTTATTCGACTTTTTTAAATTTTAAATTAAAATTTTTCATAATTCTTTTTTAAATAGTCTTGCAAGTTATTTATTAAAAACTTATCTAATACTCGTAAAAAAAAATAATAATAAATAAGTTTTCTAAGCGCAATACCTCATAAATTAAAGAGATAAACTATTTTTTTTTGTAGATCTCCACTAGAAGATTCCATAAGGAATTGGAATTGTTTTAAATGTTTTTCAAACCCAGTGTCCACCATTAGGGACCTTGCTTTTCTACTATCACTATGTGAAATTTCATTGAAGTCGGACCATTTGGAAATTGCAGATTTATTCTCATAGAGTCAGCAAAATAAGAATAAAAAAACATTCCTTTTTTAAATATTTATATTTATTGTATCTTCTTAAATTAGAACTAAAAATAAGTATTCACATCATAAATCTAAATATTTCAAATTTTCTGGTCTAACCAATGTCAGATGATAAACTTATTTTCTAATGGATTTTATATACGGCTAATGTCTGGTAGATTTGTTGTTTTTAAGCGGATGTGGCCATTACTTCTTAAAATATTACGAGGGAGTAGGTTTGTGTGTATTTCAAGCTTTTTTAGGTATAATTCTGCGAACTTTCTTACTCCGTTTTTCACCAGTGATACGATGAGATCCTTATAGATAGATTGGCGCCTTCGTATTTTTTCAACATTTGAACCTCTTTTTGCACATGCAATTACCCCCACGATTTTGATGTGGCACTTTTGGGCACCCACAATCATTTTAATGATGACAATGATTTAGATAGCTTTTTATATGGTGCAAAGAAAATTTAATAGCCGTTAAAATCAAACATTGATGACATATGCACTACTCAAGAAGACCTGGTTCTTATGGATGTTTCTATCTTGGGGGATACAAATTGGAGTCGGTAATTGAGTTCCTTGACCTTGTGTGCCTTTCGATCCAAAACTCATATTTAATAAAGAGATTAAAGAAACAGTTTTCGAGAAACCGTTGTGAAAATAAAATAGATTTTAATTTGGGGGGATTTTGCTTTACCGATAGTGTTATTTGATTTTTTAATATAATTTTAAAGTAGTTTACATTTATTTTTGTAATGTGCAGAACAGTGACCATTGTTAAGTCCAAGAATAATGGCTTTTAAGCTCTTTATGACTGCGTTATCATTCCTCAATGTGGATGTTCCATTAGAGTTATAAAACTTCGTAGTCAGCCAACTTATTCCAACGCTATAAATGAAAATTGCAAATTGATTAAATTTTAAATAATTAGTTATAATATTTTAGTTAATAAAGGATTAATCATAATTGTTTTAATGTATTCATTACCTTCACCATTGATTGCTTAGTAAAAAAGTTAAAATGGTTTGATCGTTTTATTAAACAAGAAAAAATTACAATATCTAATAAAAATATGTGAATAGACTTCGTATAAGGGACTATAACTCTTAGGAATGTTAGCCTAAGAAAGGGAAAAACATAGTTTAACATATAGTCCTTCGAGGAGTCCTAGGAACTAATTTTAAATAGAGTTTGTCTCCTTGCCAAAAAACGAATTAGAATTTTTTAACAAAAATAAATAAACAAAAAAGTATGTATAGTATTTAAAAATGTTAGTGCAACTGTTTAGACATTTTTATATCTAATCAAACAAAAAACCAACATAACCTCAATAATACAAAAGAAACCCTTTGATACAACCAGCGTAAAAAAATACCCCTAGTACAAACACTGTAGTTACATACATATAACACATCACGTAATAATGTAAAAATAACCTGTGTAACGGACGATAAGTAAATTCTACTTTGGGAACACTATATTGCTATCTTTAGACCGACTGTGCTCAGGGAAAATGGTGCTGTGATCTTATTTTCCAAAAATAAAATGCACGCTACATTAAATTTAAAGATATATTTATTGATACCCGAACAAATAAAATATAAAAAGAAACAAATAAAATTAAAATTTCGCGAAGTACATTAAAGGGATTTAGATGACATTACCCCTTAGTACTCAACCATTGCTATCTTTACACAATAAAAACTTATCAGCTTACCCCAAACTTCTAGCTGTTTTCTAAATCTTTCGTGGAATTATTTAGTACAACTTTTAGTTAATCATTATTAAAGAAATAATTTTATATTTATATGGGCAGTTCTCTTTTTACGTTTGTCTTTATGAAACCGACCTTCAACCTCAATATTTTTTTAATTCTGACTTTTTTAAACAACTATTGAGCAATTATGTTAACAACACTTTTTGATGTAAAAGAAAAAAAGTTCAAGACCTGAAACGGTTCCATGTGGTGCCGGCAAGCACCCAAAGTCAAAAATTCCAAAAAAAAAAGTGTTTGAAACTAACAACTTTTCTTTATTTCTTTTTATTGCTGTAGTCGCGGATTTTCGCATAAATGTCCAATTCTTCTAATGAAGACTATCACTTGTAGAAAAGGACCAGCATGAATTTAATTAGCGTGCAATTAACAAGTGTCAAATTGTGTTGTGCAAAAGACGTGAAATCAAATTTTTAATATTTTGCAGTTTTTTCACTGGGGATTTTACGCCGTTTCGGATATTTCAAAATTAAAAACAGAGCCCAATAGCTAATGCGCCCTTTACAGAAATGCTGAAAGAGGTACCAAAACTTGGAGAGAAAAAAACGTGAATGGCTCCAAGAGGTGCCTTTTTCGCGAGGCACACTCGCAACGTTATTTCAGTGAAGCTAGAGTATAGCATTATCAAAGAAGCTTTCTAAATAACATTTAAAAATCATTGTGGCGTTTTAAAATATTAATTTGCTAAACGTGTATAGCTATTTTCAAGAATTCAGCAATTTTGCATATTTTGTTATATCGGATGTTGGCGTTATAAATCAATTTTAAACTGAAATAAATTCCTGTGTAAAGTTTTACCTACGCAGAAAATATAATTTCACTAAAAATATTCATCAACGGGTTTCATGGGTTAAGAACTAGGGTGATCGACGCGGTTTTCCAACCGGTTTTAGAACAGGTTTTTTCAGTCAATGTGCTGTCGGTTTTTTCAAAATGTTCATTTTTCGAATGTCGAATAGACCGGTTTTTTTAAACACAAAAAACCGGTTTTAAAAATAGCACTTTATTTCAGAAAAAATGTACTAAATAGTGATATTTGAAAATTTAGGAATAATTTTTTAAATATTCATAAAGACTGATTTCTTATGTTTTTAAAATATAGTTTAAGTCTTAATTGGAATTTATTCTGTAATATTAAACAAATAAATAATTAATAATTATCCTGTATGACTCAATTTAATTTTTTTGATCCAATATTTCCTTCATTTTTTAAAGGTGTTGTGTTAAAAAAGTTTCACCTGTAGAATCGTTTCAATTGAGACTAAATTAATATACTATCTCCATATTAAGCCATGGTTTCTGTTTATGCTAACTAAAATTTAGATGATTTTTTCTACAATAGTCATCTAGATATATAATTTGCTTAGCATTTTTTATCTTTCCAGAGTTTTTTTTTTTTCTTTTAATTTTCGGATTTGTTTGTGCATATTTTCATTATTATATTATTTTTCCTAACATTGTTAGGCTTTTACGCTTGTATTTAATAAATTTTAGCTTAATTATAAGAATTGATTTTTTTAAAGAAATGTAGTCTTTTGATATAAATATTAACTTCTGCAAAAAACCGGTTAACCGGTTTTTTCTGAATTTCAAAAAGTGCAACCGGTTTTTTTAAAATACCAACTATTCGAACTATTCGAAAACCGGTTTCTCAAAAAAGTCGAATAATCGATCACCCTACTAAGAACGCGATGTTTTTAGTTTAACATTAATCGTTGAGGCACACCGAAGGATCTAATCAAAATTTGCAATGATATATGTCAATCTGTAGCTGCTTTAATACCATATATCAAAATCAATATGGCGTTCGAAAAAAAAGTACGATTTTTCATTTAATGCAACTTTAGAGATTTGACTAAGTGCAATTAAAAAATGCATATAAATGACATTGTCTTATGATTTATTTAAAAAAAAAAAAATGATGAATTTTGCAATAAATGGATGAATATGAACAACACTACATCACTAAAAAGTGAATTTTGCAAATTTTATAAGAAGGTTTAATAATTATTAGATCGCTAATATATCCGTATACTTAACTTATCGCGATATTTTTAATTTGTATTTTAGATACAGCATTGTATAGTACATAAATGCAATAATTTTTGATTTAGGACTATAAATAGAATTTTGGTAATTTTTTTTTTAATTTTTATCTTAAACCTCCATAACATTGATGCCGTTCGGTAAAAGTCATTCACGCGAACAGATCTGTGTTCCACTAGAGCAGAGGTTCTCACAAGATCTTACTTCGCTACCCCCTTTAGGCATTTTAATGGAAGCGCGGCCTACTACAACTCAGACTAGTTTACAAATCGGATAAAGATAAAATAACTCAACATTGTTTTTGCTTCATACTGCATATCTATTATTATTCTCGGTGAACACAAAAGATCGATACTTTGTGAAAGATATAGTACCACATAAAAATGTATATTAATGACTTTTAGGACTTGGAAACCAACAAGCGGATATACTTTGCTATATTTCAACTAAAATGCTTTTAAAGCTGCTGGTTCAGAATACAAACAAACAATTTTTAGACATTACTTATATTTTAACTCTTTTTCAAATGATTCTGGTATTTTATCGATATTTGTTTTAAAATGAATTTTTCGTCTTTGAATTATAAAGTTATTTAAGTAAAATTTATTTTTAGAGACCGCACTTTCTGCGAAATAAAAGTTTAGTGACCTTAGCATTAAGGAGTCGCAAAATTGGAGAAAATTTTAACATTCTTATTTCACATGGATTCTACGAAAAGGGCATTAAAACGACTTTATAAAAATGTTATTGGCATAATAAATTTACAAAAAAATTATAGGGTTTCATGTAAAAGATGTATAGTTTCATCAAATTAAAGCGAAATATCTTCTTAATTTAATGTTTTCCCCGATACATTGTATTTTTTTTTAATATCTTGTCATTCGACAGCATCATTTTCTTTATTTGAATATTGTTGTCTTTATCAAACATAATTTTTTCAATTGAGACACGAGTTTCTTCAATAGGTTTTTTGCAGCTAATGCTAGTTGATTCCTAAAAGAACTTATTAAAAAAAAGTTGTTTATTTTTGTCTTTATTTAGGGATATTACTAATATTTACATTAAACAATTTTGTATTCAAGAATATTTTTCAGAATCTCTTCGAGACCCCCACGAATGTCCTTACGTTGCACTAGAGCCAAGGATATTGGTGCTAAATATCGTTGATGTGCCATTTAAAAATTTTCGACATTTTTTTTATCATCAAAAGTAAACGAGTTTGAAGAATTTCCCATATATAAAATCATAAATTTTAAAATGATGATTTATTAAAATTAATTACAATTATTAAAAAAAAAAATGGAATAATTACATTAAGCTTTGTTAGTCTTAAAATCAGGGACAGTAACAGTTATGACTAGGGGCGGATTTATATGCAAATGCATTTTTTTTGAAGCATATCCAAATCAGACATTTTACTAAAAAATGGCATCGATTTGTTAGTGCATATTTTTGCATATTTTGTTGAAAATGCATATTTTTCCACATTTTACCTAATAATGCGTATTTTTAATTTTTCCAAAAATAAATGCATAAAAATCCGCCCCCTAGTTATGACTTTTATCATAAAAGTTCGAGAATAATAGTTATTTTGTGATTTTTATTTTTTTGTGCAAAAATAACAGTTAATTTGTGATTTTTATTTTTTCAAGCAGAAATAACAGGTTTTTTGTAATTTTTATGAATTAAAAAATCAAATTTTTATGATTTTATGAATTTTTGAATTTACGAATTAATGATTTGATAAATTTACAAAAATACAAATCATAAAAATAGGATTTTTCAATTCATAAAAAACTACAAAATAACTGTTATTTCTGCTCAAAAAAATAAAAATCACTAAATAATTGTTATTTCTACTCGAAAAAATAACTGTTATTTTTACGAAAGTCAACTTCATAATGATCGCAATGGTACATTTAAATCAGTTGTGAGATATTTGATTATAACTGTATTTTTGTTTAAAATTTTAAAAATAACTGTTATTTACAGTCCCTGGTAAAAATTCAAACTTTGTTTATAAAAGACAATAAAATAGAATATTAGGTGTGTTTGCGTACTTTCCAGCTAGATTTATCCATTTAACTTTTTTGGAGAGAGTAAAAATAAATTTATTCTCAAATTGAAAAGAAATTAAAAAAAAAGTAAGCGAGTATTTTGCAAAAAACATGGTAATTTGGTTCTTTTTTGTTAACAAAATAAAAGTAAAATGTTATTTATATTAAATATTATTTGTTAAAAATATTAAATTAAAAGTTGATTCATTAAAATATAATTTTTAACCAAAAAAATAAAAAAAATTAAAATCCTTAACTTAAAACGCTAACATGGCATCTCTTAAAATGATTTTCAACAGAAAGTAAAAATTTTTATAAATGAATTTTTATCTAATCTTTTAACATAAATCTGAATAAATAAGAATTGTAAGTATTTGTGTAATATTTTATTACATTTATTTTTCTAACTTTTCGTAGAATTTGAGTTTTTATATTTTGATTTTCTTTGTTTACATTTGTAAACAAATGATCATATGTTTTTTCAACATATGTTCTGCTGATGGAAGAAAAACAGGCAGCAGCTTTCATCAATTTCCCCTTCAATGAACTGTCAAATTTTGTCTCTCTCTTGATCTCAATTGCAAGATTTTTAAAGTAAACGAATGGGATTTAGTAACTTCCAGCAACATTTTGTGATAATTATCACAAAACATCAGGTACGCGAACACAGCTATTGTAGATTTTTTTTATTTTTATGTAAATAACATAGTCATAAGCAGAATGTAATATCATATAAATTATGCCCTAATTCCGTAACTCTATCGTTCGTTCTGTTATCGTTAATAACAGCAAAAATTCGGTTTTTGTATTCTTTAAATCAGGGGTTCTCACAAGACCTCGCTTCGCGACCCCCTTTTGACATTTCAATGGAAGCGCGACCCACTACAACTTTGACTAATATAATAAAAATAATATTAATAATTTCGAAATTGTTTTCCTTGAATATTAAGAGACTTTTTGTATAATTAATCTAATATTAATCTCTGCGTCCACAAAAGATCAAATCTCTGTTTTGAAGGACAAAAGAGTGAAAAAAGATATTTTTACATAAAAATGTATGTTGAAATAAAATTTTTTAATATTTTTAGGGCTTCGGAGCCAACAAGCGGATAAACATTGCTATATTTCAACTATTTATGCTTTTAATTCTGTTGATTCAAAATTAAATTCAACGAATCTCAACTATTTTTGAAATGAACCTGGTACTTTCTTAATACTAACATTGAAAGAACTTTCTGTTTTTAAATTATAAAGTTGTTTAAGCAAATTTTCTTTATATATCCGGGAAACTTATCGATGAAATAAAAGTTTTGTGTACTGAAAACGATTTTATAAAACATTCTTGGCATAATATATTTTTATTTATATTTTAATAAAATAAAAGTCAAATTTAAGTGAACTTCATACATATTTACAGTGGTGGCCACGAATTTAAGACACGACATTTCACTTATATATTTCTGATAATTTTTACATCTTATCGAACAAATTTTAGATCCATGTTATTTTTTAAAGATCCTAGTAATGTTATGAAAAAAAATCAACAATAGTTTGTTACCTATATTTAGTTTCCAATTTTTATTTACATATTATACAGATTAATACAAGTTTAAGCCTGGTCATGAATTTAGGACATAGGCAAAATAAAAGTTAATTCACAAAAGTAAAGCTCAGCTTCATAAAACAATATTAGTATTTGGTGGGAAATCCTTTATTTTGAATCACAGCAGCGCATCTCCTGGGTAAACTTTCAACTAAGGCCATACAGCGCTCCTTTGGAATGGCATACCAAGCCTTTTGAATTTCTTCCCAT
This sequence comes from Protophormia terraenovae, assembly GCA_951394005.1. Taxonomy (NCBI): domain Eukaryota; kingdom Metazoa; phylum Arthropoda; class Insecta; order Diptera; family Calliphoridae; genus Protophormia; species Protophormia terraenovae. The sequence continues at coordinate 72,174,025 of OX596073.1, read as the reverse complement.
AAATCAGTCAAATTTTTTGGCTTTACTGCTCGTACATGCTCCTCAACATCATTCCACAAGTTCTCAATTGGATTGAGATCCGGGGATTGAGCTGGCCATTTCAGAACTGTGATATTATTTTCCTCTAAGCAACTCTTCACTAGGCGTGAAGTGTGCTTAGGGTCATTATCATGCATAAATTTCCACATTAGAGGCATGTTGTCTTCAGCGAATGGTATCATGATGCTTGTCAGTATGTTTTTGTAAATATGCTGGTCCATTTTATTGATAATCTTCTGAATGGGACCTACACCATGCCAGGAAAATGCTGCCCACACCATGACATTTCCACCACCATGCTTAACCGTTTTAAGGGTGTACTTTGGGTGATGCTCCAGGTTTGGAGGACGCCATACGTACTGTTTTCCATCAGAACCAAAGCGACAAAACTTCGACTCGTCGCTCCAAAGTATATTTTTCCAAAATGTCATCGGCTTATTGAGATTTTCTCTTGAAAACGCTAGTCGGGATTTAATATTTTTTTTTGACACAAGTGGTTTACGTTGTGCAATACACCCACGTAAGTTCTTCTCATTCAGACGTCTTCTTATTGTCCTGGACGATATATTAATACCAAAATCCGATGAAATCTCATTTTTAATTTTACTTGAGCTCTTGAAAGGATCTTTAGCAGCTGATTTATAAATTAAGCTATCCTCCCTGGGTGTAGTTTTTCGGGCTCTAGGGTGCTGTTTGACATTTTTGGTAGTGCCATGTTGCTTGATGTGTTCCAGTGCATTGTAAATCTTGGATCTGGAACATTTTAGTAGCTTGGAAATTTCCATTACTGTTTTTCCATCAGTATTCATTTGTTGGATCAATTTTCGCTCGGCATCCGAACTCCAAGTACCTCTGGCCATTTCTAACTAAATATTTTGATGTATTCTAACATTAAATGGAATAAAACATTCATTACTTACCTTTTAGCTTCAAAAAACACCAAAAAATCACTTAAAAACCAAATATTTCTTATATGTTTTAAATTCGTGACCAGCTTCAAAAGCACGTTTTTACGAAAATATAATAAAAACAGCAACAAAATGTATACACAAACAAAACCAAATAACGGTAATTGATCTTAACATTACAGGGTACACTGAAAAATTAACAAAATCTAATTTTATATTGCAGGGTTGTAATAATTATCACAACTTAGTTCGTTACATGTCGTGTCTTAAATTCGTGGCCACCACTGTATCTTTTTAATTAATTGTTTATCCTGCCATAACTTTACGATACTGTGCCATTAGACAGTAGTGTCCCGTAGACAAAAATTTTGTAGGAAGACCCCTCAAACAATACGTAAAAATTAGCTTAATATGGGAAAAATATAATTTTTTTTTTTTTAATTTACCTTCAGTTCCCTACCAGCTATTGAAATTCAGGGGTCTAGAACATTTAGTCCAAAAAAATAGAATTGAGTTTTGTCTTGAAATTGGTTAAAACAATTCGTAGTTTTAAGCCAATTATAAAAAAAAAAAAAAATATTTAAAAAAAATTTTCGAAATCACGCAGAACAAATTTCGATATTTTTCTAAAAAAATTTATAAGAATTTTATAATTTGTTGTCTTTATCAAACATAATATTTTCAATCAAAGGTTCCTTCATTAGTAGTTTCTAAAAAGAACTCATTTTATAAAAAACTTTACGCTTGTCTTTAATTTGGATTTATTTTGTAAAATGATGTATTTCCATTTTTATAGTTTCATGCTTTTATTGGATTTACATTTGAACTTCTAAATAATATTTGTATTAAAAAATTTTCTGTTTAAGAACATTTTTCAGGAAATCTTCGCGACCCCCCACGAATGTCCTTACGGACCCCTTGTGGGACGCGGACCCCCATTTGAGAACCGTTTCATTAAATATTATATTTCAAATTTAACAGACTAAATATCTGTTATTGAAGGAAAACTGTTAAAACCGTAAATAAAATCCTATTCTATAGAACATTTAACATAAAATTAACTGTCAAATTTAACGGCAGGCATTTATGAAGTGATTATGTTAAATTATGTATAAATTTTAGGGATTTTCTTAAAAAAGTCTCTACCCAAATAAAACACAGATATTTTTTTTACATAATACACAATTTTTTTTTTTTTTTAATTGCATTTATATTTCACAGTTTTTTTTTTTTAAATTTTATTTGCTACTTAACATTTTATTTCATGAAAAAGAACACTTTTTTTTTACTTTTTATTTTGTACACATAATGCTAGAAAATGCCATAATTGTGAAAAATATGCACTTTTAAAGTAAATTGCCACACTATATTTGTTGTACTCCAGTAGAATTTAAGAAATTTGAGCAGCATGTATTCAAGAAATTTAAAAAAATTTATCAAAATTTGATTTCCTTTTTTTCTCAAAAAATAAACAAAAATTTTTATTTATTTTGTCATATAATTTTGTTACCATTTTAAACTTAATTAAAAAAATATTACCAATACAAAATGAAATTACAATAAGAAGAAAAATTTTTTTTAAATTTACCTTAAATATTATATAAATTTGTGTCTGGTAATTTTTAGCTATTTTTCAAATTCATAAACCAAAATTGTAAATGCTATTAATCACGAATTATACAGAATACAAAATTTTTTTGTTAACGTTTTCGTTGCTGTACATTTACAGAGTGAACGAAAAGTTACAGAATAAGTAATGTGACCAGACATCCCGCTTTTTAAATTTCGATCATGCCAAAATATTTTCCCCGCTTTTCATAAAAAAAATCCCGCTTTTATAACTTTAACAATTTCTTATTCGATTTCGTTATTTACTTTGTGTGTATTTTTTGATGACTTCGATGTAGGAAGTCTTCCTAAAAGATACGTATTATTAAGCTTGTTAAAATATTTACAAATTTTTTAACATATCTTCAGTTCTCTACCAGTGAATGAAAAATCTCAAGTCTGATAAAGTTTACAATTTTTTTCCAGAATGTTAGAATCAAATATAAATAATTTTTGGAGGAAGAAATTTTGTTTTTTCAAAGATATTTTTAGATTTAAAACTCATTTCGTGAGAAAATTTGGTTGGGGGGCCATTTTAATAATTTTTACCAATTTTATTTACCAAAATGTGCTATTTCAAAAAGATATTAGACATGAACTTTGATCTCAAGGTATACATGGATATTTTCATATTGTATCTAGAACCATATATGTTTCGGATTGGACACTATTTTTTATCTGTGTATAAACTGAAAGTTGTAGAAATATCTGGAACAATGTTTTCGATTAAATTTACTTAAAGTTAGTGCTTACCTTGTGTTAATGATTTTATTTTAACATTTGATTTAACTCAAAAAGGTGAAAAGGTAACAGTGTATCGGATTATTTTGAACCTGTTTTTTAAAGGTAACGGTATTTTTAGTTATTTCGGTAACGGTATTTAGCTTTATCGGTATTTCGAGTTATTTCGATAATGAAATTTTAAGGGTAACTGTTGTTTCAGAAATATCAAATTTTCGGTTCCGAACCATAAAATATAATCTGTAGTCAAGTATTATAATGACGAGCTGGAGTAGCCATAACTTTATTACAAGTTTTATTTCAACTTTATTAAAAATAATATTTCTTAAACCCAAAAATAACGCTAACGGTATTTTAGCATTAACGGTATTTCGAGTTATTTCGGTAACGGTTTTTTAGCGTTATTTATTTTAGCGGTATCGAGTCATTCCATTTAAAACCAACCAGCTGATTTTCTCACCTCTTCCGAATTTAATGATATTTGGTACAATCATTATTCTTGTCAAAACTAAGACTAATTCAAAATTGTAATAACTCAGAAGCCATTGAGAGTTCCATCACGATACTTACAGAGACATTCAAAATGGATCCATCCTCTACATATATATTTTTCACGAATTTAAAAATACCATTTTTGAAAATACGCGACCGCGAAATTTAATTCGCGAATTATCCGCCAATAAAATTCAACATAAAAACATGTTTCAGGTATTATTTTAAAGGTAATTTCATTACCTTTAAATATTTGCCTTAATGAACGTTGTAACGTAAATACTTTGGAAGATATTTGTATTTTTAAAAAGACAATTTTCCTCATTTTTGAGATATTATAAATCGCGAACTATAGCAGTAATCAGACTTACTGCTTTACCAGCATCAAAATTAATATTCTTGCCGAATTGTATTATATTCGGATGATTTTTGGAAGAAATTGTCGATTTTTCTCTTTTATTATAAACAAAACAATACAAATTAAAATAAATATTTCTCATTTATTTTGACATTTGTTGTAATAACTCCTAAAATATTGCGAGTCCCAGAATGCCACTTTCCACGGTTGTAGAAAACATTTTCATCATTAACATATATTTTTTTTTTTAAAATTTTAAAAAGACCACTTTTCGAGATATTTACCGGCGAACGAAAAATCGCGAGATATGGACCATTTTGATGTTGAGAAAAAAGTCATAAAGGTAATTTTGATACCTTTAATATGACATCTCAATAAATCTTATATAATAAATACTTCGAAAGATATTTGTAATTTTGTGTATGCAACTTTGTACATATTTTGAGCTATTTTGCACTTTCAAACCGCGATTTTTGAATTAGTCTTAGTTTTGACAAGAATAATGATTGTACCAAATATCATCAAGTTCGGAGAGGAAAAGAAAAAAATTGTAATTTTTCGTGTTGGTTTTAAATGGAATGACTCTATCCGTATTTTTAATTATTTCGGTAACTGTATTTTAGGGGTACGGTAGTCAAGTTGAATGGTTTTTTTATCTGTAACGGCAACCAGTGTTGATTTTGTTGTTAACGGGTCTAAGAATTATTTAAGAAAACTATTGCTATCAAATTCAATAAATATCAAGTTTTTTTATCAATCCGTACACACAAAAAAATAATAGATGTAATATTAGCTAAGTCAACTTAGGTATTTTCTTTTTATATGAAAGTAAAATACTAAGTTTTATTATCCTAGTCAATTAGCAATATATACAATACATTTTATCTAAAATCTTTGTAAATTTTACTAAGAGAATTAGATATCTTTTTCGAAATTATTTGTTTACATTTTTATTTATTTGAATGACAATGGAAAATATTTTTTGTAAAGAAAATTAGGTAAGTAAAGAAATTGAATTTAATAAAAGAAGCTATTTATTACAAAAACTTATTTTTTTAGAAAATAACAAACAACTAAGGTGCCAATAATGGATCTATATAAAACTGGGTTTAAAATTGGTGTGTTTCTCTAAAAATAAGTTTGATATAAGTATAAATTACTTTTGTCTGTTTTATTTGTAAGGTCAATCAATACTTAAAAATTTGCATGAATATAAGACGTAAATCATGGTGAATAAGAACGATGACATATGTTATGTTGATCTATTCACACACACTTAAGGAGCACCAACATCAGAAACCGGCATCAATTTGTGCAATCTCTCGTGCATAGGCATTCTGCATTTGTTGAAACTACATCACTTCCAAATCCACTTCCAATTCGGACCAGGATAAATGGCGCTTATTGTGCAGTATGAAATTGTATAGTTGTTCATCACAATATTGTAATACTTTAACATTTTCTATTAATGTGTTTATATTTATATTTATGCGCTTAAATTCAATATTAAATGATTACAAATAAAAATATTAAATAAATGCAATAATTGGATGTGTTCTAATTGAATTAGATAATTTATACAAATAAAAATATAAATTACTTAGAAAATTTCACTTCTCTAGCTTAGGTAACTTTTCAAAATGTTGAAGTAGTTTTACCAAAAATATTAGGCAATTTTTCGAACATGGAAATTATCTAAAATTATAGTATATATTTACTAAGAAACTTTGTAACTGCCATTCTACCCCTTTGCTTAGTTAATTTTATACCAAGTTTTTAAGAATAATTACCTATGATTTTTTTTTGTGTGTATTTGAGTTCAATCTTGAAAATTAACTAGGAATATTTTGAAAACATTTCTAGATATACGTTAAAATTATAATTTTTAATGTTTCAGTTTGTTGGAATATACCTCTGTCAAATAATTATATGTGCAATATTTGTTTTCTGGTTTTTACATATTCCAAGAGTGATATACATTTCTTTGGTTTACAATTTTTTTCATTCTTACCTAATGTCCCTATTTGCAAAATTTTAGGTTCTTCTTGGCATTGTGTTTAAAGTACCGTTAAAATAAACATACCATTCTCTAAATTTTAATAGAAAATAATTATATGTGCAAATTGAAATTTTTAATCAACAGATTGACATGAAGTCCACAGTTTGAATCGTTTAACCAATTAAAGTTAAAATTAAAGTTATTTGGGGAATATTTAAAATGATTAGACCTAAAATACCAACATTTTTTTATTTATTTTTTTTAATTTATAGTCAAAATATGTCACCAGGTCATGAACTGTCAGTTGAAGTGCTGAAATTATTTAAGTAAGACGACAATTTATGTAAAATTCCAAAAAATGGTGTATACAGAAAATGTTTATCATAATACTGTTGAAAATTTTCAAAAAATCTGAGAAATTGCTATCATTTTAGGAGCGGTAACCCATAATCCATTGCTGATTAGCGGGGCTTAAGGACATTTTTCGAAGAAAAACAACATGTGTTACAAAAAAATAACGGCCAAATGAACGGGTTTTAATAATTGGACGTGAGCACAAAATAATAAAAGAGGTTTTAGATTAAAATTATGACCTTTGGGTGACAAAAACATAACTAATAGAGCGGTACAAAAATCCACACGCAGAATTTTATGATAAATATATTTTTTTTGGATAAAAACTTTAATTACACCATAAGTTCATGTGCATAAGAGATTATATATTATATTTAAATTATCCAAGTGTTTATCAAAAATATTAAATGGGTATTCGACGTCTACAAAAGACATGCTTGAAGCGTAATCATAGTGTCGAATCGCACATAATATAAGTCAATTTTAGTTCTAGATAGAAGTTGAAAATATTTATTGGACGTAGCTAAATTAATTCACAGCACAACATAAATTTACTGGACAAAAACTCCAATAGCTTCGTTGATGAATTTCCTACAAAAATCTGATTTTCCAGTAAATTAATGTGACGATGTTACTATATAGGGCCTCAAAATCGGTTTTTAAGTCACAAAATATTATATTTCTGCAGCGACCAGTAATGATCCTCAGACCTTCATGACATAAGGATTCCCAAAGAATACTGTATGCTGAGATATATTTAGATTCAGAGCTATATGATAATATCAAATGTTTCAAATTGATTTTGTATAAGTATACTACAGTTTTGACCTATTATATGTAAAGGAAAAAGGACGAATCGGTATAACGAAGGATGCATCTGGTAACGTTATATTAGGATAACACAATTCCTTAACAACTTTCATGAATATTGAAAATTAACTTTATTTAAATAAAGGATTTTTATAAAATTCTTGTCGTGCACATATAATTATTTTCTATGAACAATTTTAAAATCAATTAAATTTTGCCACAAAATACACGTAAGAAATAAATTTTTCATTTGACTTATAAAGCTCTAATAAACATTAAAAATATAAAAAAGATTTGAATTTGAAAATCCTATTTTTGAAGAAAATAAATTACTTTATAGGTATGCACATATAATTATTTGACTGGGGTATTTACTTGTTTCGATGTTCCAAAATTTTGTTGGGTTGTTCTCAATTTGTAACGTCTCAATTGAGTCGTGAACCAAGTGCTTGCGAGAGAACAGTTGATTCAGATTTTTAATTGAGATATAAAAAATCTGAATATACAAAACTTTTCAAAATCCCGCTTTCTTCATATAGTTTTGTTCAGAATCCCGCTTTTTAGTCGTTCGGGTCCCGCTTTTTGACAAAAACTCTCTGGTCACGTTAAGAATAAGGCTATTAATATTAAAAGTACAATGTTATCGACATTAATATTGAATGACTGTTAAAAAAATATGAAAAAGTTGATTGTTATTCACACAATCTATGTTAGAAGCTACAGTGATAATTTAAAAAAAATAATAATAATAATAGCCTTATTCTATAACTTTTCGTTCATTCTGTTAATATACAGTAACGAAAACGTTAACAGAAGCAATTTGGTTTGAGATTACCAGATACAACTTTTTTAAATATTCCTAGTTTATTAAATAATTTTTTGTTCAAGATATTAAAATTTTTTTTGTATTGGTTGCACATTTTTAATTTTGTTTTAAATGGTAACAAAAAATATTTGTCAAAATAAATAAAAATATTTGTTTATTTTTTCAGATATTTTGAAAACAAAAATATAAAGAAGTTAATATTTAAAAAGTTCTCTATAAAATGTGTTAATTTTAACTTAAAAAATAAAAGTGCGAATTTTCTTTAATATTCAAGAATATACACTGCCGCTAGGGTTTGGGGTCCGGGAATTCCCGGGATTTCCCGCATCGAGAATTCCCGGGAATTTTTTCAAATTTTCCCGGGAAAACGGGAAATTGAATATTTATGTAGTTTTATAATCCTATAGCAAAAAGTGTTACTGTTTGTATAGCCTCAGTGAAAATTTTACATTAATGTAAACACACTACTTACCAGTGTTGCCAGGACTTAAGAAAAAAAGAAGCTAAATTAAACTTTAAAAAAAGGCAGAAAAGGCTAAATGTCCCAAAAAAATAAAGCCAGAAAAAAAGCTAATATATCGTTTTATTTAAAAATGCATTTCTCATTAGATTTTGGTATTTCTTAAAGACATTTTAGTGAATTTGTAAATATAACATAAATAGTTTTTATAGGTACCAAAGTTTGTTAAAAAATACTTATAATATTTTCATAAAATGAAGCGCCACAGGCGAAAATTTTCTATAAATATAAATAATTTCTATTTTTTGTGCGAACTAATACACAAAAATGCTTAAATTGATGATTCTGTAGAAATAAAATGAGTAAATTTTTAGCCTTTTTAAGGCTATGTTAAGAATAAGAAAAGCTAGAAAAAAGGCTAAAACGAAAATTTTGAGGCTAAAAGTAAAATAAAAAGGCTAGACTTAGCCTTAAAAAGGCTAAACTGGCAACACTGCTACTTACTAAAGGCATTTTTAGATGTTAATACAAAATATATATAAAATTCGATACAAGTGATATTTTATATTATTGAAAAACATTTCATCGGTGCGCTGATGAAGTCCTATTTTACTACTTTTCACTAGGAAAAAAACGTTTTATTTTGTAAACTTACATTTCGAATACACGAGTTTTTAATTACATATTTCTTAAATCTTTTAAACATTTAATGATGACGTACTATTTTAAAACTTCATTTAAATCTCATCTTGGCTCTAAAAGGGTTTTTCATATTTTAAAGTTGAGTTTGTATCATATGATTTTATACTATCTTAAATAAATTATTTTGAACCACCTTTGGCAATAATAAACGTGAGTAATTAATTTTTGAGGCTGTGTAAATAATTTTGAAATATGTACAAAAATTTAATATGTAAACATTTTTTAAATGAGAAATGGATAAGAACTTTTCTTTTAAAATCAGAAATAAATACCGCTACTTTTTAAAAAATTATTACAATTCTAAAAATAGGCATCCTGCATGCTCCCAATTTAGAGTACAGGAACAAAGCTAATATTTTACAAAATGAATCAAAAAAATATTTTCTAAAACTAGTTCGTAATAGATTTGAATAGAAAAAAATTTGAATGGTTCAAAATATTTTTTAAGCTTGAATAGTATAATTGGTAGTGAATTTTTTAAGAAATTAATTCTTGTGAAGTCAAAGAATTTAAGTCTATGAATTAAAATGTTATGAATGCTTTAAAGAATTGATTGGAAAAATAAATTTAATTAGATTTTGAAGTGAATTAAAGAATTTTACCCTAGGAACCTTTACTTACAATAGGCACTTATTTTATTTGTATGAAATGTTTAAAATTGTTTAAATTTTTAATTGGAAGACATACTTCAATATTATTTTTTTTACCTCAATGGGGGTTTTACACTATAATACTTTGTATTAATACAAAAATTATTTAAAAATGTATTGTGGTGTAAATAACTTCAATACTTTGTATGTTGAAGTCTTTAAATTTTTTAAATGCATCTCATAAAGCAAATTTCTGCACATTTTTTTATTTGTAGTGAATTTCGTATAGTTATTCGTTTTTAATTTTTTAATAGTACTTTCCTTAATACATTTTTTGATTTGTATTATAGAAAATTAAACTCTGGTATTAATACAAAGTATTATAGTGTAAAATCACCTTAACTAATCGTAAATTTGATTTATAATATTGTTTTATAGTATTGAATAGAAAAATAACATTATTTATAAGAAATAATTGCTTTTTTTCTTATAATATAAGAAATCGAATTTTTTATTCCCGTTTCCCGGGAAACAAAATATCACGGGAAACCCCAAACCCTAACTGCCGCTCATCTGAATACGACATAAATGTTAATCAGATTTTCCGGTTTCCTTCTCAAAATTCATAAGAGTATTTAAAGTTTTTATAGTTTCAGTTTGATGTTAACATTAATGTCTTTCATTTAGATTAAACAAAGCATTTTTAAAGATTGCTTTTATAAATTTATTAAAGTTAATACAACTTTAAAAAAAAAATAGTGATTTTTTCAGCTCATCAGAATACGACATTTTGCTATCGATTTTATTTTGTAACAAAGTAACATCTGAAAAGTATGTTTTTATTGATTTTAATAAAAAGTAAACTAGCTTGTTTTGAATTCCTACAAAATGGGAAGAAAAATAGCGATGTTAAACGAGGAATCGAGAAAATGTGGACTAAATATTAGCCAAATAGCAAATTAAATTGGTCGAACTCGTTGTGTGGTCAGTAATTATATCCGTAATCCATCCAATTATGAAAAAAAAAAAATATGAAAGGAGGTACATATACTGTTCTTTCGGCCAGGGTTGTCAGATTTTTTTATGCCTCTGTCGCCAAATTGTTAATCAGAAATCGCCAAAAATCGCCAAAATTAAATTTTATATATATTTTTTTAAGAAAAACTAAAAACAACTAAAATATTTAGTAAATTCAGCATCAACAAATATAAATTGAATAAAATAATTATAATATTAAAATAATAATAATTTGAATAAAAAAAAAAAAAAAAAAAAAAATATTAATTTCAATACACTTTTCTGACTTTTCTGATATTATATTTTTTAACAGAATAATTTCTAAAATTGTATAATGAACATTTGTCCTATTAAACTTATAAATGGTTTTGAAGAATTAATTTATTCATGAACATTTTGTTTTCATTATGGCCCATAAAATCTTCATATTCATATTTGAATGATGATGGAAAACAAATTATCAAACATTTATTGAAGATATTTATAAATTAATGATCTTTATTTTGTTATTCGGGGTTTATAAACAGCAACTTTTTTTGCTGCAATTCTGAGTTCGTAGACGATAGAGGTAAAGTTTTCCCTTCTCTCTCCTATGAATTCAGAATCACAGCAGGAAAAATTGCTGTGTGTGATCCCCGACTTAAATCAGGGGTTTTTACAAACTCTTGCTTTTTGTCTTTAAATTTGATAATTTAAAGATATTTCTGGAAATACGTATGTTGAATTTCAAGTTTGAATAAAAATGAATATTCATTTGAAAAAAAGTGATACTTTCTCAATTTCATATCAAATGTTATTCCTAAATAATTTTTAATCCAAATTCTGAATTTGATATCAAATGCTTTTGATAAATCAGGCTATATTTAAGAAAGTAGTAAAAACATTTGATTTCAATTAATTATAAATTTAAGATAAAACCTTTGTATTTAAAAATGTCTTATTCCAAGGATGAAATATCATTAAGGCCCGTTATTATAACTTTCCAATAACTAAAGTTAGGATGTTATCGTTCACTTTAACTGTTTTTGGTTGTTATAAGTATAAGTTAAGCCAAAAGTGACCAATAAGTTAGGAAAATCTGACCATTAACTTTTATCGGAAGGTTTATGTATTCAGAGCTGCCATATTTTCTGCTTTATAAAAGAAATAAATAAAATCATATTTATTTCGTTGTAGTTTTTAGTATTTGTTTATATTTATTTTATTTGTTTATATTTCCGTTAGTGGCAGTTAAGTTCAAATAGTACATGTTGCCACTACGTTAAATGGCCAAAAGTAATCGGTTTTTGCTTTGATATTGCCGTATTATCAAAATTATAAAATTTACCTTAAAACCAAGATGTAATAACCAAAAGTAGATAAAGCTCACTTTATCGTTCACTTTAGTTTATCTTACCTTTAACTGTCTGATACCTTATATGTATGTTATAATAACGGCCCTAAATGTTTTTTACAATTTGCAAAAATTAACAGAATGATAATAAAAATCATGCACAAATAATTGTTTTAAAATTTTTACTCTGTATTTTTGCAACTTTATTTTATAAGTATGGAGAAATTAATATACACATGTGTATTATCTGTTTAAAGATATACTTTAGATTTTATGTTCAAGCAAAAGGTCTTAGCGACCACCTAACAATCTTTGTATGGACCCCTTGTTGAGAACCGCGGACCCCCATTTAAGAACCGCCGTTTTGGATAGAAAAATACTAAAAATAGACGTTGACTAGTAAGGAAACGTAATAGTTTTACTACGCGAATACCTATTTAATGAAATTTTAAAAATTAGCCAAATAAATCGCCACCTTGTTAAAAATCGCCAAAAAATTCGCCATGTTGCAAAACGGAAAATTCAGTCGCAAAGAGCAATTAAAAATCGCCACGTTTGGCGAAAAATCGCCACATATGACAGCCCTGCTTTCGGCTGCAGATAGAAGAGCAATTATCAGAAGTGCTTCAAACTCCTAAGACTCTGCTACTAAAATCAAAGAAAAAACTGGCGTTAACCCATTTCCGACTGCTGTTGCGTTTTCGCATCAATAACTTTAACAACAACTAATTCACTAATTATGGATTTAATGCTAATTTTTTTTACTGTTATTATTAGATTAATATGTTTTCTTAAAGATAAGAGAAAAGAATCGAATTTTTTGTAAATAAGCTCTTCAAAATTAGATGTTAAAGCCACACGCATCAATGGTCATTTCGGCGATATTTTTAAATCTAGTTTCCGAAAAAGTACTTTTATGCTATGGGTGTTTTCTAAATGTAAATAGCTTTAAATCTGAGCTAAAAAATTTTCAAAATGTTGTTCAGAAAAAATGGTACGATTTCTGAAATTTTCCAGGCCCTGTATTTCGGAATGGAAAAATATCTAGGCGTTCAAATCTTTTTAATTTGTTATCACAATCACAAAAACTTTGTGCTAAATTTCGTAAAGCTATCTCAACGGAATCGGGTAGTGGTCGAAAATGGGTTAAATCAAGCTTAGCAACAGTAAAGCGTGTAATAAAGAAAGCTACAAATCTTAAACGATTAAAAATTAAAAAGAAGCCACCCCATCTCGAAAAGAAAAAAGATTAGATGGTCTGGGGTTGAGTTTCCTACTATGGAACAAGCGATTTGCAATATTTTACTTCAAAAACGAATTACATTACTTAGCTGACATAATTCTTCGTTATGCAGAAAAAGATTGAAATCAATATCTTTTACAGAACCGAAACTATGGCACTTTAAAATTTATTAAGTCACGGAAAATTCCATTTTTTGCACAAACACACATTCGAACATTGGCTACGGGAACAAATTATTTATGATGTTATGGCTTTTTCACATCCACAATAGTACAATGCTTTTGGAATTTTCCATGACTGCATAACGAAGAATTATGTCAGCTATGCAATGTAATTTAGATGAAAAAAATCGAGTTTATATTTTTCCTGATTTTTGAAATTAAAGTAAAATTTTTGTAAAAAAGTGTTTTTTGAGAAACTCTAAATATTTTATCTGTAATAAAATCTTTGTTATTAAAGATATCTTAACGAAATTTTCGATGGAGGTAGACTTTATTGTACTAAACGAGAAAATGGAAAAAACCTTAAGATTTTTGGGAAAGGAATTCCACAATTCCCAAAAAAACGCCGAAAATCCCAAAAATCGTTTTTTTTTTCACATTTTGGGCCATAAAATCCACATTTTTCCGAAGTCCCGTAGATTTTGATTGAAAACTTTTAACAATATATTGCAGATTCTTAAACTGCATTCCGTTTGCCGATTCGTGCTTAGGGATTTGAGAAAATATACTCTAAATTCAAAATTTTCATATAAAATGGGTCAAATTCGGGAGGGTGGGTACCTTGACCACTTACATTATTGGGCTTGTTTTTTATTTTAAAGTCTTCTCTATGGAGATACCTTTCAGAAAAGTATAAAATTGTTATATGTTTTTAAAGAAAATTTTATTGTAGAGAAAAAAGAGTGAAAATACTTTTTCGGCCAAAGAAGCACAAAAAGTCGTCATTTTTGCAATTTTCAAATTCAGAATCGTTTATTTTTGGACTCAAATTTTTTTTATTGAATAGATAAAAAGTTACAGCGGATCAAAAGTTACAGATTTATTTCCAAAAAATTTCGATTCTGCCTCATTGTGCAGTGTGCGAATTCAATAAAATTTCACATAGTGATAGTGGAGGTATAGGGAATTTATGTTTTGACCTTGGACCATATGGACTTAACGGGGTCCGAACCACGGATTTTTGGGTATGAACATTTTTTAAAACGATCCCGATTCGTTAAATCTGAAACGATTTAAAAAACATCGTGTGTATATCTTATTTCTATTACTTTACTAGATATTAAAAAATTTACGTTTTTGGTGAAATTTTTTCATTATAGCGGGTACAACTTTCAATAAATTTTTTATTTTTATTTGTTTCATTAAAAACAAATACCAAAAAAGTGCAAAGAAAGAATTTTGAAAAAATATTTACGGAGTTAAAATTTATTAGCATTTAAATTAAAACTGAAAAAAATCCATTTTTCCCTTGTTAAAAATTATTTCTATAAAATATAGAAATAAAATAAATTTAGGTCAATTTCCAACAATTTTTGGCTCATTATATCTATTAAAAAAAAAAACAGTAATAATAAAATTAATTATTCTAGTTATTAATATTTTAATGATTAGAGAAAAATCAATTAAAAATTAATTAATATAAGCAATTTCGTAATCGAAGTACAATTTTACTTTTTACTGTGTATATGTATGTATAAAAAGTAATATTCCAAAATTCTTTAGGAATTGAGATTAAACCAGGGACAGAAAATAATCATTATTCTTGAAATTTTAAACAAAAAAATCAGATACAAGGAACAACCGGATAAAAGTGTTAAATACAGAAATGTGATCTTCAGAACAGGTTCTATCGGAATCCGGAATGATTGTTGAGAAAAGTTGAGCGAAAAAATAAAAATCAAAAAATAATGATTATTTGTTGATTTTTATTTTAAAACTCATAATCATTACGGTCCCTGGATTAAACTCATTGAAATAATTGGCAAAAATAAATCCTGATAATGTATTAACGTCAAAATAAACAGTGGCACCTTTCTTTTGTAAAAAGGTCTGTGTAAAAGTGGGGGCAGATCTTTTATTATTTTTGGTTTATATTTAGGGCAAGGATCAAATTATAATTATAAACAGTGTTGCCAATTTAGCACTTTTAGTGCTAGATCTAGCACTTTTTAAACTCGTTTAGCACCAAAAAAGTGAATCTAGCACCTGGCACTTTTTCTAGCACTTTTCGAATTATTTTTGGCATATTTTTTCACATTTTTTAAAAATTAATTTGTAGTTTTGTACTTTTAAAACACTGTCAGTTTTTTTTTTCAAAAATTAAAACTGCAACTAAAACTTTATGTTTTTAACGATGGTAACTAATGCGATCTTTAAGGAATGTGTTTACCAAAATAAATTTTGTAAAAACCAATACAATTATAAATAGTTAACCTATCAAATAACATGTTGGCAGTATAGTAAACTATAATTCTTTTGTTATAAGAAATAATTATGGTAAAATAACATCGAGTTTGAATCGACGTCATTAATCAAAATAAAACAAAGTTTTAAGAAATTTTTAATCTCCTTGAAAATTAAAATATTTATAAGTAAAAAAAGGCCAGAAAAAGTAAATATCTCTTTTTTTAATTTTAAGGCTTATTTTTTATAGTTGTCGTTATTTTTATATTTAAAATTGTAAAATTGTAATACACTTATAAACAAAATATAGAAAAACTGCCAGCAAAACGACCTAATGAAAAATCGTACAAAAAATCGAATACACAATTTGTATTTGTATTTCTTTTGAAAAAAATAATAATAATAATAATAATAATAATAATAATAATAATAATAATAATAATAATAATAATAATAATAATAATAATAATAATAATAATAATAATAATAAAATGATTTTTTGTTATTTTTTAACTATAATTCCTTTTTCATTAAGCATTTCCCAAAATTTTTATAATTATATTCATAAATAATTTTTATTAGAGAAGTCCATCAACTTTGTTAAGCTATTTAAGATTTGGAATGTGAAGGCGAACATTTTTGTTAAATATAAAAAATCTTGATTTTTTTTTTTGCTGAAATGAATGATTCTGAACAAATAAAATTAATAATAGGAAGTAAGAAATTATTGTCTTCGTTGTTGAAATATAAACATATTAGCCCTTTTAAGGCATTTTTGAAAATCCAAAAAGGTTAGGTGGTTTCATTTAAAGAGAAAATGTTTTAAGCAATTTTAATAATACACCCAGAGAAATATCAATCACATACGTGTTGAAAACGATACCATTCTGTGTCAATAGTGAATCTACACCGTATGTGTTTAAATTAAACACTGCGTGTTCAATTTTTATTGAAAATCGATATCTAATTGGCACCAAGTTGAAACCATTTCGGTATCAAATTTTTAAATTACATATGTTTTGTATTAAATTTGTTAACGAAAGGTATTAAAAAGCTGTTACCGTAAATTACCAATGTGACCACAACCGTTGTTGATTTTGAATCGAATTTTTTCCCTTAGTGTATAATAACTTAATAATCTGTATTATTCGATAATCCGGATGGCATTTTATAACATTCCATTCCATAACTCTATAATGCGAATTAAACAATAATAAGTCCTTTCTTATTAAAATTATAATATAACTTAGAAAATACAAGAAATGATATAATTTAATCAAAAAGGTAATTGAATTCCTTCATTTTCAGATAAGTTTGTTTCAAAAATGCTTCTGTAAAAAGAGTACAAATTTTTTATATAAAAAACTCTAATTATGCAATGTTAGTTGGAGTTAATTTTAATTTAATTCCCAAAATGTTTCACATATTAAATAAAAGATATATTGTGATTGATTTTTTTTTAACAAAAGTGGACTAGAAAAAAGCATTTCATCCACTCAAAAAATTTTGTTTAATTTGTAAAGAATTAATTTCAGAATGTATTTTTATTATTTTATTTAATGTTTTTTAGCTTTAACTCTGATAATTAATATATCTCTTTTTTTTAATACAAAGAGTTTTTGTTTTTAGCACTTTTTTCTATCACCTTTTTTTTATTTTTTAGCACTTTCTAGCTCTTTTCTTAGTAAGTTCTAGAACATTTTCCCACTTAGGCTTGGCAACACTGATTATAAAGGTGTTTCTTGCCAAGGTATATTAACTATTAGGTAGAGTTAAAAACACAGCTGACTTTGTTTTTTCTTTATGTGTGATGACTGTCAAATCTTTTTTTTATATGGTGTTTGTTTCTATGTGTGTTTTGTTTACATTTTTTATTGTTTCAATGTACAAAATTTTGTTATTGTTTCAATGTACAAAATTTGACATTTTACGAAAACAAATGAGAGAACTTTTTTTATTGTTGTATTTGTTGTAGAATTGCTCTAACCCAGAGTACACTGAACAGGTATAATCGTCGGCTCAGCTGATTTTGTTTTTGTGTATGAGATCTGTCAAAGTTTGTTTACGTTTTATTGTTTACATATAGTAACAAAAAAATAAGATTGTATATTTTGCAATGTATTTTAATCAGTTGTTTTTGACACATAAACTACACAAAAGAGAGGCAAAAAGTTGGGTTGTTGTATTTGTTGCCTGCTCTAACCTAATAGTAAATAAGCCTTGGTTTCTTGCTTTAAGCCCCAACCACTCAACTAAAAATCATCGTATCGCAATCAGCTGTTTCAACCTGCTTTATGCAGATGTGTGTATCTAGCTATTAACACAAAAATTCTAGGTAGCGTATCGCAGAAATCTACAAAAAATAGATTTTTACGTAGCTGCGTACGTTTTTAACAACCCTGTAGTTTATTTTGCTCACAAAATAACCGAAAAACAGGGTTGTTTACACAATGAATGTTTAAAAACATATGATACGTTTACTTTTGTTGACTGGTTGCACAAAATGTTTCACGCTACTTTTCTTCATTCTACGTTGCGATTGAAAGTTGACTGGTTGAGCCTTTACAGCAGTGTTCTCCAAAACCGTGCACGCGTGCATTTTGTCTCTTGAAAAGAATAAAAAACACACAAATCAACTCAGTCTCGCACGAGCATTCAAAGCAGAAGGTTGTGTTACCGCTTGTTGCTTGAGATACACTCATGAAAAGTGTTTAATGTAAAGTGGCAGTATGAGTTCTTGATGGATGAAAAAATAATGATTATTTTAGATTTTTATTATTTACTCAAATAAAGATTTCGATCTTTTGTCTACAAAAATATAAGTTTTACATAATTGTTATATTCTAAGTTAAAGTCACATAAAACTGTTATATTTTAATCAAATACAAAAATATAGTCATTAAATCATCATGTATAGGGTCGCTGTTTATTACAATTCAAATTATAAACTATTTAAGTTTATTTCCGTTTACAAATCTTAAATTCACGAAGAAACTTTCAAAAATAAATTACTACAAACATGAGGTTATTTTTCTGGTGTATAATTTCAAAGTGAGAGATCCAGCAGTTTTTTCGGTGTCAATTCACCCGCTTTAGCACAGTAAAGTCAATTTGTGACTACCCACCTGACTCATTCAAATGTGTACGTTTTTTTATACACCCTAACTTCGCATATATTGTGAGTGATAGTTAAGCTATCTTCCCATTTAT
Source organism: Protophormia terraenovae (assembly GCA_951394005.1). Taxonomy (NCBI): domain Eukaryota; kingdom Metazoa; phylum Arthropoda; class Insecta; order Diptera; family Calliphoridae; genus Protophormia; species Protophormia terraenovae. The sequence continues at coordinate 72,154,930 of OX596073.1, read as the reverse complement.
TGACTCTTTTGAAAGCGTTGAGGTGGCGATAGCACCATTTATTGACTCCTTTGAAAGCGCTGAGGTGGCGATAGCACCATTTATTGACCCTTTGGTGAGCGTGGAGGTGGCGATTCTTTTTTCGTTAAAGTTTTCGTTTATTAAATGTTTTTACTGAATTTTAGCAAAAATGTAGAGATTCAAATGAGAGTTTATAACTGAGTTTTTAAAATTTTCAAACTGATTTGTTATTAAGTTTTAATTACATTCAGTTCTTAGTGAGTTTTTTTTAGTGAAAAAATTTATTTTACTGAAAATACAGAATTTTGGTAGTTTTTAATTTTTAATAAAAAATTAAATTTTAAGAAAAATTTCAGAATTTTTAAAAAATTTTGATTCTTATTATACATTTCTCCTTTTTAGAAAATTTTAATTTATTTGCAAAAAAATTTAATTTTTTAAATATTAGAACTTTTGTGAGAGTTTGTATTTTTAGATGAAATAAAATATTTGAATAATTTGTTTAAACGAAAAATATTAACGAGTTTTTAAACATAAGTTTCCATAGTTATGTTATTTTAAAGTTTAAAGCAAATTTTTAATGAACGGGTCTAATATAAGAAACATTTAACATTAAATTAATTTTAAAAATATCTTTACTATAAAATACAAAAAGAACTGTTCTGGGACAATAAAGTCTACTATTTTAAATATTTTTTTCAAAAAATTTCCATAATTTTTTTTCATACAAAAATTAAATTTTTTTTATAAATTTTGGTTTTTAACTTTTTTGATTATACTTTTTTAGTAATATGTGACTTTAAATATTTATAACTCCTTAACTATACGTGGGATTTTATTGATTTAAAAACTAGTGTAAAGTTTATTACAATATATATTGTAAATTATATTGTATAAATCAAAAATAATTTTTTTGCTAAAGATGCACTCACGAAAAGAATGCAATTTTCGGATGCATTTTTAAGAAATTTTTACCCTTTTGATTTTAAATATTTTTGCTTAATATTGAAGACAAATATGTTTATTATATAAAACATCAGCACTTAATCTGGGATAAATAGGTTTTTTACCGCAAATAACAAATTATGAATTATTATGGTTAAAATTTATTTAAAAATATGCTCACAAAAATTAAAAAATACAAAAATTAAAAAAAAAATAAAAAATTTGTATGAAAAAATTAGAAGAAACATTTTGAAAAAATTTTTTAAAATAGTGAACCATTTTGTCCCAGAATAATTTATACTGCAATTTTTAGCAAACATAATAATGTTTTTTATATCGAAAGAACAAAAAAATTGAAAGGGTAGACATTTTCCAAAAATGCATTCAAAAATTGCATTTGCATTATGAATGCATTTTTAAACAATAATATTATTTTTAAATAACTACATTTATAGTGGACTTATTCTTCTTAAATATGCAATTTAAATCATTAAAATCCGTTAACGACTTTTTGAAATATTCATGTTTAAAGTTTGACACTTTTGTCATTTTTTTCACTTTTGGAAAAATTTAAATCGCGAATAAATTCGCGAATTTTTCAAAATTCAAAAAAATAAAAACGGACATATTTAAACGGAAAAATATTCTTGGGCGTTCTTTCATGGAATGGACGATATGTTATTAGGGTAAATTTCATAAATTTGATTTTGAGATATCATACCTTTTTAGAAGGTTTTTGCATCAGTAAAAATAATGGCGTATTTTGTTTTTTAAAATTCCAACTCCTTCCCCTGCATATCTTCGGCTAAAAACGCACATTTTGAGCGCCATTTTGCGCAGAGACGAATCCAATTGATTTATAAAAAAATTTCTTCTGGACATAAATTCTACATAAAATTTTAGTAAGAATGAGCACTAATCAACCCGCTTAACAAGCATCGCGTTCCAATTAGGGTATCCGAAAAATTGACTTTTTTCAAAAAAGTTTTAAAATTTTTTTTTTTTATAAACACAGTGAAAATATACTATTTGCTTTAAAAAATGGCGCAAAAATAATTAATCTACGACTTTTCGCTTTAAAGTTATAAGACATTAAAATTTTCATACAATAGCAAAAAAAAATTTATTTAAACAAAAATGAAAAATATTGAATTTTGTAACAATAAAATGCAAAGGCTACTGTGAATTATAATGAGCATGTTTTAAAATTTTGTAATAACAATTATTTTTTAAGATAATTAATTTTTAAAGCTATTATTTGAAAATTTCTTAGTCTTATAACTTTAAAGCGAAAAGTCGTAGATTAATTATTTGTGCACCATTTTTTAAAGCAAATAGTATATTTTCACTGTGTTTATAAAAAAAATATATTTTTAAAACTTTTTTGAAAAAAGTCTATTTTTCGGACACCCTAATTGGAACGCTCACCAAAGGGTCAATAAAGTATAAATCGCCACTTCCACGCTTTCAAAAGAGTCAATAAATGGTGCTATCGCCACCTCAACGCTTTCAAAAGTGTCAATAAAAGGTACGATAGCTTAACTATCGTACCCAATTTTCAAAAGTGCTTTTGCAATTTCTTGTTGTGCATTTGCCAAGCTCTAAAATTTGGAATATAGATACAAAAATAAAAAAAGAATTTACCAAAATTGAACTTATGATATATAGTTGGTAGATTTTTAAAATACAACTTTATTACTACTTACTATATCTGTATTAAAGGTGTCGGGACAATATTAATTTCCTACCATGTACGCCCATCCAACAATTCCCGCAACTCGCTCCTTTAACAGTGCGAGAGAACCCTTACTTAGGGGTTGGTTGCCCGTTAAAGTCCACATTCTTTAACGTTTTAAATTTTGTGGATGTCTTTGATTTTAAATCTCTTCACGCCTAAGTATAATTTAAATAAAAAGCTAAGTTTTGGAAAAAAATCTCAATTCCACTTACTATTTACAACTGGTCTTCACTTTTTATTGCACCTGGATTTTTTTTTTGCCGTGCAAAGCTACGAACTTTCCCTTAGCTAAACCTTTTTCCCCTTCCAAAAAACTCAGGAGGGCTGTGTGTTGAGCTGTAGTAGCTCGAGGATCTCTTACATTTTCAAATGTAAATATTTAAGTATTTATAAAGGGAATCTTAAGAATGTTATGCTTTTATAAAACTAGGGACTCCAAAGAATACAAATATGCTTATTTATTTTGATTAAAATTATCAGTCGCAAGGGGTAGTCATCCCCTGCGAGGGGTAGTTTTCCCCTGCGAGGGGTAGTCATCTTGTCGCGATGCAGGGGCTTACGTGCGAGGACTTGTGTTGGCCGGGCTGGCGAGGCAGCTATTTTGGGTTGCTGTCTCGTAGGGTTACCCATGCCAGAGGGGCTCACAAGTAGCACTAACCAAGAACTACCCACCCCCCCAATCTGATAGCGTCTGTTTTCCCCAGAGGGGCGGCTATCAGATTCCCATACGCCACTTTTCCTTTCACTGAGAAAGGGTGAAACGATGGGGAACTTGGTCCGTTTGGTCCTTTAGGGCCTTGCACCTTATGGTGCTCGTCCGTCTGAATTCCACCAGCGTCTGCTCCCATATTGGGCGGCTTGGTGGTCTGCGTCTGATCCCCAGTGGGGCGGCAGTTACAACACCTGGCAGCAGGTATAAAATGTTGTTTAAAAATGTCCGAGATGTCTGAGAAGGAAGCATGCCCCGCGTACCCGGTAAGGGGCTTCATAATCTCCGGGGACCCTACTCCCACGGCGGCGGTAACAGGCTGTGGTGAGTCGAATGCGACTGTAACCCAAACTAGTCAGGTGATAACATCGGGCTCGGCTAGTTTGCATGCTACTGATGTTGCAGTTTGTAGGCCTGGCAAACCCAAGCTTGCAGACTGTAGAACCAAAGCAACCCGACCAGAAGGCGGTTGTTCTACGAAAAGCAGTGAGGTGCCTCTGAACTTCGCACCAAGTACCTCCAAAGCTGCAAAGGTCCAAATCGACAATACGTCGGTTAAAACCCCTGATTCGGGTGTTGCCAAGGAGGGAACGACTAAGTCGTCCCACAAGGCAGCTTCCCATGTGCCAGTTGTGCAGAAGGGACCAGTGACGGAATCCTCCTGTCCCTTGCTCGCACCTCCCCCAGCCAGAGGGGCGCTCCGCCTTACGTTTTATTGAGCAATTAGGCTCTAAAAGGGTCGAAGACCTCACCAAGGAGCAAAAAGCCTCCTTGGAATGGGCTAAAGCCCACATTGCTAGCCTCAACGAGGTCCCTCCTTCTGTCTCGACTGGGGCAGTGCCTAAACGGCAACGTTCAGAGGAGGAGGCCAATGGTCAGAGTCAGCAACCAGGGACTAAACGTCCCAAGCCCGCACAAACGACGATTAACAGGTCTTTCAGCGAGGTGGCTAAAAATCGTCTCGCTAGAGCTGTTATCGATCGCAGTGTTAGTGATGGAGCCATTTCCCATCAAAGATGGGATCTGGTTAAACAAAAACTCTTGGGTGTGTTCTGGAAGATCCTCAAGGATAATCCAGGACCACCTCCTCAATGCGATGACATTGGCTGGTACCAAGGTCACGTTAAGTTAATGGCTTGCGTAGACGAACGCTCAGCGTCTCTACTAAAACTCGCTGTTAACGAAATAGGAGAGGTATGGGAAGGCGCTAGGCTGGATGTAGTACCTGTGAGCGAAATACCCCGCAGGCCTAGATCCATCGCCGTCATTCCTGCCGAACCATCGGATCCCGAGGAAATCCTCAGGATCCTTCAGTGTTGTAATCCTCACCTTCCGACACATGATTGGAAAGTTGTGAAGGTTACAGCTCCTGAAGGGTCATCGAGGAAGGCGATTGTTGTCCTAAACCAGGACTCTTTGGAGCCACTGCGAGAGAAACAGGGAAAGGTGTACTATGGCTTTAGTACTATCTTTCTCCGGGTCTACCGCAGTGACAACAAAGGCAATCCCGCTCCTACGGTTGCTGCTGCCGTACAGTCCACAGATTGTACTGTAGTTGTTGATAAGGCTAGTTCGTGCGACAAAGAGGACACAAACTCTCTCACAGAGATGGTAGGTGGACTCTCTGTTTACACGGACGAAGCTAGTGACGAGGACGTGCTTCTGGAATCTGACCAGGAGGACGTCAACGTCACCATCATCGACAACACTGAAGATGGGGAGGGTGACGCAGATCAACCTCCACCATTCTAAAGCAGCGTCCGCTGCACTGCTCCTCCGGGTTACCAACAATAAGGAGGAGCTCATAATGGTCCAGGAACCATGGATCCACCAGGACCGGGTTTGTGGACTAAAAATGAAAGGCTATAAGCTACTGTTTGCCAAAGGAACAGGTAACAATAGAATTAGATCTTGTATCCTGGCTAAAACATCTCTGAATATCTTCATCTTGTCTGATTTTAGTGATGAAGATACAGTTACCGCGGCTTGGAAAACACCAGTAGGCACTATTTGGGTGATCTCGAGCTACATGGCTCACGACCACGGCGATTCTCCGCCTAACGAGATTGTCAAGAGAGCGGTCAATATGGCGAACAGCACCAACACACCAATCATCATTTGTGCTGACGCTAATGCACACCACATTATTTGGGGTAGTACTAATACCAACCCAAGAGGTGAGTGTCTACTTGATTACATTCTGAGTAGTAATTTAGAAGTAGTTAATATTGGCTCTGAGCCTACCTTTATTGTTGCAAATAGAATGGAAGTTCTTGACTTAACGTTGATTAGTTCTAAACATTGCAGTCTTATTAGAGACACCACCCCCTATTCTTAACAGAAGGAAGACGAATTGGGAGCTCCAACATCGGGTGCTCTCATTTCATCTTACTAATCTTCCTACAGTTACTGATAGTAGGGAAATTGAGAATGCAGTGAACTTTCTGACAGAATCCATACGATCTGCTACGAATGTGGCCTGAAAACCCAGCATACGCAGGGGAAAGGATAAACCATCATGGTGGAATCCAGAGATTGCACGCACTAGAAGTGCATGTCGTAAATTGTTCAACATGGCCAAAAGATCAGGAGACTGGTCGGCCTACAAAACTTCAATTAATAGATTCAAAATTTTGATATGGAATGCGAAAAGGAAGGCGTGGAGGACTTTCTGCAATAGTGTCGAAACTTCCTCTGAAACCAACCGATTACGTAAGATTCTATCAGCCACCACGGCTGTACCCAGCTACATACAGAAACCTTGTGGTAAGTGGACGGTGGATAGTCGTGAAACCCTTGATGTTTTACTCGACGCTCACTTCCCGGATAGCCTTCCTGTTTCTCATGCTGATCAGGAGGTGGCACATACTCAATCGGAAAGCAACGTAGCGATCGACATTGATGATCACAAACTGCGCTGGGCGATTGATAGTTTCGATCCGTTCAAATCACCGGGTCTGGATGGTATTATACCCGCAGACCTACAGAGGAACATTGATCTGATGATACCTTGGCTCTATGCTATTTATAGGGCATGCTTGAAATGGTCATACATTCCGGCTTGCTGGACTTTGTGCAAGGTAGTCTTCATACCCAAGGGTGGTAAACCCTCTCACACTAAACCGAAGGATTTCAGGCCGATTAGTCTGGTCTCCTTTCTACTCAAGACTCTGGAAAGGGTCATTGATATACACTTGAGAATGACTATACCAGCTGAGCTTCTCTCTAATTCGCAACACGCCTATACGAAAGGTAGATCTGTGGAAACTGCTCTGCATTCATTGGTCGATAATATAGAAAGGTCATTAATGTTTGGTGAGTACTCACCTTCTTGGATATAGAAGGTGCTTTTAATAACGTTGAACCCGAATCAATAGTTCAGGCTATGCTGGATTTGGGTATCGACCGTGACTTGTGCAGCTTTATCGATAAACTGCTCAGGAACAGGATAATATGTTCTACCATGGGTGCCACCAGTGTAAGCCGTTTGGCTAACAGAGGCACACCTCAGGGAGGGGTTCTTTCTCCTCTTCTATGGAACCTAACCATTAATACTCTATTGCGGAAACTCGACAATATGATGATAAAATGCGTCACATATGCTGATGACGTTGCGGTTGCTGTATCTGGCAAACATGTGGCAACACTATCTCAACGCATGGAAGCTGCTCTGAGGACCTTAAGTGAATGGAGCGTCTCTTGCGGCCTCAGTGTGAATCCAGTCAAAACGGAGCTGGTGCTCTTTACTAGGAAATATAAGGTTGAGGAATTTAACCCTCCTAAACTTAACGGCACTATACTGAAATTCTCGGAGAGTGCTAAATACCTGGGGATTATTCTTGATAGGAAGCTATCTTGGAGTCTCAATATTCGGGCGAGAGCTGATAAGGCCTTAATGGCAACCTATATCTGCAAAAAGGCCATTGGTCGCAACTGGGGCCTTAAGCCCAGTGGTATCCGATGGATATATGATGCAGTGGTCAAACCAACACTCTTTTATGGTGCTGTGGTATGGTGGGAAGCGATGGAGAGGGAAACTCATCGTAATATTGTTATGAAGGTGCTCAGGTCGATAGCCATCCTTATTACGGGTGCGCTGCGCACCACGCCGACTCGGGCCCTCTTCACTATACTCAACTGGTTACCAGTTGACTTGTTGGCTAGACAAATAGCCCTTAGTGCTGCGGTTAGGCTTAATATAGGCTGTCCATGGCTTAGACGCGACTATGGTCATGCTCGCATTTTGAACTACACCGAGTGTATTCGTGATGATGTTGATTACTGTACTCCGAAACCATTCTTTGGCTGTCAGTTTTCTACTTCTCTTCTTGAAGGCGATACATGGCACCCTGAAAGCTACTCATCTGTTGTGAGAATATTCACCGATGGTTCGAAACGGATGGGTAGAGTTGGGGGTGGTTTCTATATTGAGGATTATGGTATTAGGGTACCTTTCAGACTGCCGAATGAATGCAGTATTATTCAGGCGGAGATTTCCGCTATTAAACGGGCCGCTAACTGGGTGAGGTATTATAAAATATCGAGAGATATTTGTATTTTTACTGACAGCAAGGCAGCCATAAGATCTTTAGTAAGTGTCTATACGACATCAAGGTTAACAACGGAATGCCGGGTGTCTCTTAATGAGATAGCGAGACATTCGAATGTTAGGCTAGTTTGGATCCGGGGTCACAGTAACTGTCCCGGTAATCATATTGCGGATGAGACTGCCAAGAGGGGTGCTAGTCTCGGCGATGAGATGATTGACCATCTTGTTGGCATTCCTTTGACGCAGTGTAAACTGCTAATACGGCAGGAGATTTTCGATATTGCACAGCACATGTGGGAGCGTGAATCCACATGTCGTGTAGCTAGAATTATTTGGCCCAGGTATGATGTGTCTAGGACGAATTCTATATTTGCGCTATCTCGGTCTCAGTTGAGATTAGTTACCTCTATTGTTACGGGACACTGTGTCTTGGGCACCCATGCCAGGAGACTGGGTCTTCCATTTAACGACTATTGCAGGAGTTGCAATGATGAGACGGAAGAGGAAACGGTTTTTCATCTTCTCTGTGACTGTCCAGCTTTATCGGAGCTTAGGTCGAACCTGTTAGGATCTAGCGTCCTTAATTTGGGTGACTTATCGAATATTAATCCCAGGTCACTGTACTCCTTCCTTTCAGGAACCGGATGGTTTAACGCAACAACAACACTGCAGGATTAACATTATTTTCCTGTCATAGGGTAACACAACGGGACCAGACATTGATGGACCCACGTGAGATGTCTCGGAGAGACACTGCCCATGGAACCTAACCTAACCAATCAGTCGCAGAATAAATATAAAAGTTTTAAAAATTCAGAAAAAAATTTTTGGACACGTTTTTCACTTTTTACACGTTTTTTGACACAATTTCAATGTTGGATGTAAAATTTTTTAACTGATATTGATCCTTATTAAGTTTTTATGACACCCATGCACTGTGTGTTTTACAGTATTTTATCATAACCTTTTTCTCGATTCACTTTTCGATGCCAAATCTAGCCAGAGTGTTAATCAACACATTATTTAGTATTTTAATTGATAGATTATGACATTGTCTTTTCTTTGATGTATCATTTACCGAAATTATCATTGTTAAACTTTTTGACTTAAAGTGCTCCAAACACTGCTCCAAGTGTTCAAAAAAATTTTCTCAAATTTAACTTTGTGTTATTTTCAAATTTTTATGATTATGAATTAACAGTTTGGATTTTATAAAAAAGTATTACATATTTAAAATCTTCGGACTTCGCAGATTCAGAAAAATATTTACGTTTTAAAATGTAAAAAATTTATCATTTACACATTTTTTTTAAGAAATTTGTCCAAAATTTTTTTTCTGATGTTTTGCAATTTTTAAGATATTTCGTTGACTGATATCTCGAAACTCAAAATGTAAATTTATATATATTCTAAAGACTTTACAGAATCACAAACCTTATAGATTTTTCCAATACTATATACTGTGGCTTAAATATATGTAATAGAAATTGTAAAAAATTTTTCGTTTACATGCTTTATATAAATAAAAGTATTCTAAAATATATCCCAAAAATTTACATATATGATATTTACTCAGTTTCATCCATATTTTTTCATAAACTTTAAATAAAATTTTTATTTTATTGGAAAATAATTGTATTTTATATATTGACGTTTTAATTTTATTCGTCGTTAAAATTATTAACGAAAAAAAAAATCGTTAACTTATAATAGAGAATAGCAAAATCGTTAAAGCAACCGATATTTTTCGTTACTTAACGATATCGGTAATTAACTTGAAAAAGTTACGGAATTATAGGTTCTATTTTTGAAAACTAAAATTATTAAATTTTTATTTGTGAATAGGGATTTTAGGACTTTACCAAAAAAATGGCACCGATATTTTTGCATATTTACTCGAAAATAAATATTTTTGTATGTTTTTCTTAATAATATTTTTAATTTTTATTATTATTATTTTTTTTACTCTTTGTAACTTTTTGTTAAGGTTCTATTTTTCTAACGCGCATAATAGGTGTTCTAGTGATTTTTTCTTAAACAAGTTATTAAGTAGGGAAAGGACTTAAATAAAAATCATGAGTTGAATGATAAAGACTATAAACTCTAACTCCGCGCTCCAGTTATGACTATTTATTAGTCACAATATTTTCTGTGAATAGGTACGATATGATTTTTGGCATCTGACCCATTGTATGACTTGCAAAACTAAATAGACTCATGCTTTCTAAATATTTTAGGAACGAAAATTTATCATTAGTTTCCTTTAAATTTAATCATAAATAAAACAAATTTTTCAGGAAAAAAAAAAAAATAAATAACTGTCCATTAACATATAACAAACCTTAAATAGTAGATTTGACGTTTTTTTCTCCAAATTTGACAATTTTGCATTAAATTTATCTTACAACTATGATTCCTATGTTTATACCCTACACCACCATAGGTGGGGAGGGTATTATGCGTTTGTGCTGATGTTTGTAACACCCAAAAATATTGGTCTAAGACCCACCTTAATTTATACCAATCGGCTTAGAATCACTTTCTGAGTCGATTTAACGATGTCCGTCCGTCCGTCCGTCTGTCCGTCTGTCCGTCCATGTAAACCTTGTAATCAAACTACAGGTCGCATTTTTGAATCAAAATGAATGAAATTTGGTACACAGGTTTCTTTTAGTTCAGGGACGAAGCCTATTGAAATTGGTTATGATCGGTCCATTATTTCACCTAGCCCCCATACAAATGTCCTCCCGGAAAAGGGTTTAACGATCATAAATCCCTTAAATATAGCAATATTTTAATGAAATTTGGCACATATAAGTTTCATATAAGTCTAAATATGTGTGCCGATTTTTAAAAAGGTCAGTCCATAATTAACCATAGCTCCCATATAAACCCCTTTCCGAAAATCACTTTAACGGCCATTAATTCCATTAAAATGTTAGTATCAAGCTAGTATTCGACACAAATAAGTTTTATATGAACATAAATGATAGTGCCAAATTTTACAAAGATCGGTCCATAATTTACCATAGCTCCCATATAAGGCCCTCTTTCGGGAATCACCAAAAAGTGAATAAATTCATATAAATGTCAGCATCAACGTAATATTTTGTATTAGTATGTTTTATTTTACACTTATGAGTATCGGTCCACATCTGACTCCAAGTCAAGACCCCTTCCCCGAATTATAATGTACACAATGGTGTAGGGTATCATATGGTCGGGCTTGACCGACTATATCTTTTTCTCTCGTTTTACTTATAGAAACAATCAGCTTAACCTATTACTTGCCTATACTACAATACACATGCGATGTTATTTTATATATCAAAAAATATTGTAATTTTGTGGAAACAACTTTGTAAAATTTTTACATTTTCAAACCGCTGTATTACGAAAACCATGTGATAATTATTTAAAATTTTGTGGCAGTGCACAGTGGAGCCAAAAGCAAAATAAATGGTAATAAGTCTGGAACTTTGAAACCACTGGAACATCGATAGAGGAGGAGTTAGGCTTTCAGAATATTGTTGGATAGAGTCTGTAGCTGCAGCAGGGATGCCGCTACTGTGGGCCAAAGTTGGCTACCTCGAGAATGAAAAACATATAGGGGCTTATGATTTTTATAAATATTAACCGATTTTAAATATTTTTACATTTTTGAATTCTTCTAAGCAAGGTAAGGAAAAAATTCTCTTTATAAATTTTACTATTTTAAAATTTTTAGCACACTTTTCTTTAAACAAAGCGATCAAATGCAAATTATGTTTATATGGACATATTTCAAAAATTTGAGACTGAATAATTTCTAAATGTTTATAGGTATCAACATAATTTTTTCATATGATATAAAATATTTAATGGAGAATTGATAAATGTGAAAATCAGAAAATTATATATAATTTTACTATATGTTTTTAAAGGTCGAAGTTTTTATTATTGAAAATTTGGGTATTTTCGGAAAATTGCCTCGTGTGACTAAGTTTACCGGTAGACTGTCATAATTTTTCGCAAAACCTTTAAGAACATATTGAGCTATATAGTTTAATTCACAGAAGTACCAAAATCAACAAATTAAATTTTTTTTACAGACTCAAAAATTTCAACTTCTCATCCAAAATTGATAATTTTTGAACGCTGCTGGATGTAGGGTGAACGTTCAGAACTTTTCAAAATTACGCTTACACGCTTTCTTGAGTTCTTGTCTTTCAGAAAATTTAAAAAAATACTAAACTTTTTAACTAAACTTTTTGAAAAAGTTGAATATATAAAGTTACTTTTTGGCAAAAAATTGCAATTTTTGTGACCTGTTTTGAAATTTTGAAAATTTTTTTCTTGTTATCGAATTGAGATAACAAAAATTTTTTTTATTAGCATAATTTAGAAAATTGTAGAGAATTTCAACTTATTTTTTTAAATATTTTAGAAATTTTATTTTAAAAGTTATAGGGCAAAATGCCAAAAATGAGAAATTTATTTTTTGAAGTTAAATATCTTTTAAACGATACGAGATAATTTAGCACAATACGTATGTTTTTTCCTTGTCTTGCTTAAAAGAATTCAAAAATGTTTAAAATCGGTTAATATTTGTAAAAGTTATAAGCCCCGATATGTTTTTCACCTTCGAGGTGGTCAACTTTGGCCCACTGTAGCTGCGTCCGTGCTGCAGCTACAGACTCTATCCAACAATATTCTCATAGATACAAAATGTAATAAATAAAAAAATAAATAAATAAACAAGTAATTAAATAAATAAATACCTCCACACTGGAATCCAAAGCTTTCTTGTATCTCGCAAACGTTTCGCAAATTTATTGTTTTCACATAGAGAATAGTAATGACATTCTCCATCGTCTTTTGACATAGAAGTTACAGCATTTAGCGAAAATAATGCTTTTTTTGCTAGGTCATCAATCTGTAGATCAAATAAGACATGACTTTATTTCTCTGTTGTATAAAATCCTCGTTACTCTACCATAAAGATAAATGTAAAATCGTAATCGACGTTAGAATTTCATAATTGTCATATACATTTGTATGCTAAGCGAATATAGCAGAACATTTTTAACAAATGCATATAGTACCCGTTTACACATTAAACATTAATATGAAATCAGCTAATACTTTACATTTATGTATGTTTACGGTAGAGTAGCGAAGCCTTAAATAATATGTATGATTTATAGCATTTGTAAATAACCGAAATTTCAAAAAACCGGTTTGACGGTTAAATTTAAATTAGATATAAATAAATTATTTAATTAGAATCTTAGTAAAAATAATTTAACTTAAAGACATAACAGTAGAATATAATGAAAAACATTTTTTAAAAATAGCGCACAGTGTCCGATTAAAAAAATTAAATGGAAATTAATATGCAGTTTTCGAGTGATAGTGAAGCTATAGTTAAGCTTTCACTCTAGTCCATATATAAATAGCGGGGCGGGTCCACAGAGTTCCAAAGTTTGACATTTCGAGTATGAAAAAACATTTAAAACGATCACGATTTCAATTTTATGAGTGAATACTACTGGTAGTGATCTACATACAAAAAACATCGTCTAAAACCTATATATAGATTATCGCTTTTAGTTTATGAGATGTTGGACTTCAAAGAATAATTTTTTACTTTTTGACGTACCTTGGCGAAGTTTTTCGCTATAGCGGGTTCATAATCAAATATATTGATTTTATTAACAAATCTTTATAGAATATATATAGAATATATAGAATTTAAAAAAAAATATATTTTTACCGTTTTTCCAAAGTCACATTCTTTTTTAGTTATATAAAAATTTTCCTAAGTAACATTTATATTATTTTCTTCCTGAAAGATAACAACACAAAATAGTGTGAAGGGGAAAAATATAAAAAATGTTTTTCTGCCTGGACCAGGGTCTCCCGAACTAGACCTATTTTTTCCAATAAATTTCCATTTTTTGCAATAATTTCTCAAATTATATAACTGGAATCAAAAAGTTTTAATATTTGTTATGTGTTCTAATATTTGTTATGTGTTCTAATATGTTTTTAATTTTTGGTAATAGACATTTTTGCTCCACAATTCGGTTGGGAAGATATAGCAAAAAAGGGAATAGTCTGGCAGCACTATGCCTGAGTTAACGCATAATTTGTTTGGCAGCTGATCATTTTTTTGAAAATTTACTTTTTGCATATTTTTTCCCTGCTTCTTTTGACGATTTTTTTTTTCGCCAACGAAGTGTGGCTTTCTTAAGGTAGTTGTCTGATAACTGTTCCCTTCTTGTAAGATGCCCAGCAGGAAAATATGTTAGTGCTTCCTCCTAACAGGCCTTCCTGAATGCCTCCGAACAAACTTTAAACACATTCCTTTTTGCCTTCTGTAAAAATTCCTTAAAGAATTCCTCGACTTCTTTTAAAAATAAATCCGATACTAATTCTTATTTCCATTTCATTAAATGCGAAACAGAAGGTGTCACTCACTTACTAACTTTCTCATTACAAACAGAAAAAATTGTAATTACGAGACTTACAAAACTGAAACTCATTTAGTCTTGTTTTAAGTGTCGATAAAGATGGTAGTCCGCATGACTTTTTTTAAATATATTTCAGACTCTTTTTTAATAGCATTGAAAATATAAGAGAGCATGTTTATTTATTTAAGAGTCCTTGCCTTTTCGCTTCTTTTTGGAAGGGAGAAGGGAAGGCCTTGCCTCCAATGACACGCCGTGTAAAAAAGAAATAGTGTTGCAATGCGAGTGGCAGGCCTTGTAGATCCTAAATAAGGCATTTTAGAATGTATCTTTAGCCCTTCTATTTCCGACTGGGTGACAAATTGTATACATACATACAAAATATGGCGCTTAGAATACATATATATGATATGTGTTGGGGCTTATTGGTTTTATAATTTTTCAATTCTTAATTAACATTAATATTATTTATTGTATATCATAATTATATTTACATATTGTTAGTAATTTTAATTGTGCTCTAAATTGCGACTTCACTATACTTAATTTCCAGTGTTCTTTAAATTTTGTGTCAATATTTTACATAGTTACAGTTTTAGAACTCTTCTTTTGTATAAAAAACTAAGATCTCAAATAAAGCACGTCAGTTTCGTTTATAACGTTTTATCAAAAACAAGTTTTCGTTTTTCTTTTTGTAGTGCCCGTGTGCAATTTGATTATCGTCAATAATTTAAAAATTCTTTAAAAGTCCACAGATCATACAATATGTGTGATGAATCCTTTAGAAAAAAGAATTGTATTCAATGTCATGACTGCTACTTATGGATTCAGCAATCTTGTGAGGGTTTGTCTGATGAGGACATTGATTTGCTTAGTAAAAACAAGTCTCTTAAGTTTTTATGAACAATTTGTGAAAAAGTTGCCTAAGCAAACAGGTTGGTGATGACTTTGGGGCATAGAAGTTCTAATCACCGAAGTGTTAAGTCGTGTTAATTTGTGCTCCGTAAATAAAATTATGTTTTTGTGATATTAAGCAGTTAAAAAAATTTTAAAATATTATCTAGTGTACCTTGATAAGTTACCTATAGATAAACAGAGAAAAAATTAAAATAACTAACAAAATAACAATATATTTAACAAAAAACACTTTCAAAATACAATATAAACAAAAACGATCTTAAAAAAACCAAGAGCGGACACAAAACAAAGTAAAACAAAAAAGCATAAAGCGCAAAGCACAAACCTCAAAAATAGTAAACAAGTAAAATCTAAATTCAAAACAAAATTATAAAAACAAAATATACAAAAAAAATTTAATAATAAACAAACCATAAATAAAAATTCTCTTTGTTTTATGCACCCAATAACCCGAAGCAAAACAACAACCAATATAACAACAATGTCGTCAATATCATCATCAAAGAGAGCAAGAGAATCGCAGATTTCTCCTTATAGAGATAATTACGTTTTAGCAACAACACCAAGACTATCAGGCAGTGAATCTCACTTTAAGTATATGCAAATTCTATAGTGTAAGTAGCATGATTAAAATTTTTTTCGAAATTTAGTAATGGGTTTAAAGTCTGTCATCTGAATGCTCAGTGTAAATAATAAGATTGATGGATTTCGGTATATTTTTGAAAACTTAAATATTGATGCCATATGTGTATCAGAAACATGGTTTCACCCAGCGCTAAATGATAATGTCCTCTGGATTGATGGATATCGGTTGTATCGCACTGATAGAAATAATGAAACTAGAGGAGGTGTAGTTGCCATAATGGTATTAATGGAAAAATCGCTTAAAAATCATAAATAGAACAAAATATGGAGTATTTGTTCATGGAAATAAGTTGTCATACTCACAAAATGCTGCTTGGATGCGTCTATAGGCCACATAAACGTATTGAATTTGAATTGTTTCTAAAAGAACTTGAAACAGGAAGTATAAAATATACAGATATAATAATTTCAGGAGATTTCAATAGTAATATACTCGTTAAAACAAAACTAACTGATGCAGTGAAATCAGTCGGTATAACATCTGTCAATACTCATTCACCAACATATGTATTTTACTAACACTAGTTGCACTCTTTTAGATGTTATCTTTGTCAATAAAAGAGAAAAAATTAAACATTATGATCAGCACCACCTATGTTCCCAAAGCATGACCTCCTGTTTTTATGCTATAATATTCAGCCAAATATACAGTCAGTCATTTACATATCGTGACTTTAACAATGTTGGCATGGATGCACTTCTTAATGAAGCTCAGTTAATTTCATGGGAGCAAATCTTCTATATGCCAAATATTGATGATCAAGTAACATTTTTACAACAAAATATTCTTCGACTATATAATAATCATGTTTCTATAAAAAGTAGAACAATTAAGCATAGAAATAACCCGTGGTTTTCCAATGAAATAGCGTGGCTAATATGTGTACGTGACTCTGCATATGTCAGATGGAAAATATACAAAACGTATGAGTTACAGAAACAATATTGCAAAAAAAAGAAGGGAGGTTGTATCAAGGATAAGAAATGAGAAGACTTCTTATTATGAAAATAAATTTAATTCTGCTATAAGTTGCAAAAAACTGGGATTGGTCTAATAAAATCTGTTGAAAGCATTGAGGGTCAATTTTTAACCAAAGAGGAACTCAATTAAAATTTTTTAAATATACCAATTAGAGTATCCAAAACCGGTTAACCGGTTTTTTATAAACGCTGTCGGTTTCAGTTTTTTCTTAATTTTCGGTTTTGTGCGAAACCGGCTTTTTTTTTCAGAACTGCATTTTATTTAGATTAGGTTCAATGGGCAGCTGTCTGGGTAATGCAGGAGAGCTCACTTGGGTCCAATTTGGTCCCATTGTGATATCCTAAAGGGATCATGTGATATTATATCACATATCCAAATCTACGTTCGATTCGAACCAGCCTGACGCATGTACGAAGGAGTTGATCTTCTTGATGTCAATAGCAGAGAGATCTGATAATACATGCATAAACGGACTTTCGAGTTTGGTAGTCCTTATTCCAGAAAGAGTTGGACAGTGACATAGGAAATGTTCCACTGTCTCTTCCTCTTCCGCATCATTGCAACACATATCCAAATCTACGTTCGATTCGAACCAGACTGACGCATGTATGAAGGAGTTGATCTTCCTGATGTCAATAGCAGAGAGATCTGATAATACATGCATAAACGGTCTTCCGAGTTTGGTAGTTCTTATTCCAGAAAGAGTTGGACAGTGACATAGGAAATGCACCATTGTCTCTTCCTCTTCCGCATCATTGCAACTCCTACAGAAGCCGTTGAAAGGGAGCCCTAATCTCCTAGCATGCGCACCAGCAATCCAGTGCTGCATTTTATTTAACTTTTTATGTAATTTTACTCAGAAAAAGAGTCCAGAAAAGAGGAAAAAGTAAATTAAATGACTAAAAATAGATGTTTTGCTTTTATATTGCTTATTTAACTTTTACAATTCTTTTTAAATAGTTGATGTAAATCGAACTATTGAGTGCAAGTGTTGCCATTTGAGCACTTTCAGTGTTACAGATTAAAATACACTGCCAATTTATAACAAGTATTTTTCAATTCAATTCAATTCTTTTCGTTTTTGGAAGAAATTCTTTTTAATTCTGAAGAAAAATCATTTTAAGTTGTCATCTGTGGAGCAATTCAGTAACTTTTAGCGATTCGACAAACGATAAGTATATCGATGGATTTTGTTGTTTGCAGTAACGATTATATAATTCACTATGTACATTTAAACAATAGTAGATAACTTTTATTTTCGTAAGGCAGCTCTGTCAAAATAAACAGAAGACTTAAATAGAGTAGCAATAAAAAAGAATTTGGGAATTATTTATAAACTGTGCACAAGTATACTTAATGCTTTTGTATGTTAAACATATGTTTTTGTTGATAAAATAAACAACACAAAAAATATTGTGGTTTAGTTAAAGACAAAAGTTGACAACGAATGTCGTTAAAAAGTGTTACAGAATAGAAAAATCGATAATTCGATTATCTTTAAAATAAGAATCGCACTACTGAACTATATTTTACGAGAAACAATGGCATAGAATATAAGAATTTTTCGTTACAAAAAAAATTTAGCATTGCCATTTGCTGCTAGAGAACAATTCAGCAAAAATTTTCTTTGTCAACTTAGCACTTTATTTCCGGTCTACACGAGCCTTTGAACAAAATTTTGTTCGATCATGCATTTGGATAGTCTGACGTTTGATGGTCATTTTGATAGTTTAGTTATTTTTTCTATGTAAAACTTATATTCCCTTATAAATTTAGAATTTTGTTTTAAAAAATGGCAAAAAAAAAAAAAAAAATTATATTTTATTACTAAAAAATTAAATGACTGAAAACCGGTTAACCAGTTTTTTCCAGAGTCCAAAACCGGCTAACCGGTTTTTTCTAAAATGAGATTTTTCGGTTAAACCGAAAACCGGTTTTCTGAAAAAGTTGGATTTTTGGATACTCTAATACCAATGCCTTTCGTAAATTCACTTATATATAATGATCCAATACATTCTAATGAAAACCAATTTAACTTTTAAACATTTAGTCAATTTTATGTTCTTAAGTTTTTTATTAGTAAAATGCCGTCGGATATGATGATATAAATCCAAAATTTTTAAAAATTTTACTTCCATATTTAATTACCTAAGTAACACACGTCTTTAACACCCTTGTCACAACAAGTACTTTCCCTCAGAGATGGAAATATTCTAAAATTGTACCAATTTCGAAAGCATGTAATGAATATCGTCCTATTGCCATATTACCATATCTTTCAAAAATATTAGAAAAACTCTTACATGAACAAATTTTGCATTATTTATCTGAAAGAAAATTACTAAAAATTACTGGATGCGTGACTGCTCTTTCTGTTGTCGCGAGAGTTGTTGTTCGGCCTTCGAGAATTTTGCATCTCGCTCACACCGGTGCAGTGTATTACCACGCATAACTGTAAAAGTTATGCGTCGTTTATATTGAACGCGTGCTTTTAATTGGACTTACCCTGGTGGAGACCATATAAACTCAAGACTTTACTAAATGATCCAAGCATTCCAGCTTCCTATATGAAGATATAGGTCGACTAGGAATCCACTTGGACCAAAGTGGAATACCCTGGCATTTTGGTTACGTACCTCCGCCATTTAAATTTTAAAGTTCAAAAAAAAAAAAAAAAAAAAAAAAAAATTATTTAATTTTTCGAATGCATCCACCAAACTTATATCAACTTATTTAAATGCAAGACTCACAAACACAAAATACTCCTCGTGGGCGCTAGTACCCAGAGGAGTTCCTCAAGGATTCATTCTTGATCCACGCTGATGATGTATTGCCTGTAACGTCTCATCTGTAATAAATTGTGTATCCAAAATAAATTCAGATCTGTTAAGAATAAATGAGTGGGCAACTGCAAAATGTCTAAGTCTCAATCCTAAGAAATCCAAATGTATACCAATTTCCAGGTCACGAACGGAAAGTTGGAATCAATTAAATATTGTTTTAGGATCCTCTCGCGTTGTAGTAGTATCATCAACAAAAAACTTGGGTATTACCTTTAATAAAAATTTCTTCTGGATTGACCACATAAACAAAGTAACCGGGACTTTGTGGACCACTCAATATTTTACACCATTTAAAATCAGACTTTCATTAGCTAAAACCTATTTGGTGCCAAGCGTAAATTAAAAACGACATATAATAATTTTGATTGAGATAAGCATTTAACTTAAAAAGATAAGACAGTGTATCTCAATTTGCAAAAGAAATATTTAAGGTATCCTTGACAACTTGATGAAATGCCGAAGTTTAATCCTTTTACAAAAATTAATATATACAAAAAAACTGCTCTACCTTTACAAAAAATTAACATTTGCTCGCTCTAATAGAGGGACAATATTCAGATATCACATATCGATATCAGATCGACAATTTTTTATTTGTGCGGTACTGGAACCAACTTCAGCGAAATATTCAAAATACAAGCAACGCAATATAGTTTAAAAAACTAATATTTGATTACTATGAAAATCACTCAGATAATTAAAATAACATGCCTATTCATAGAAAAAGTCTTAAAAAAGTCACAATTTTATTATGACTTGGTCATAACTTCGTATTCTGCTAACATAGTCACAAAACATGCTTAACATATAAAAATTATGACATTTTTGTCGATTGAAACTAAAAATTAAAAAATATAAAAATCTTTGAAATCGGTTCAGATATAAGGTATCAGGATCGTTTTTTAGAAATTTTATACCCGAGGTGTCCAACTTTGGGACCCTGTGGACTCGCTCCATGTAGGTCTATATGGTCCAAGCTCAAAACTTAAACTCACCTACACCTCTGGTACGACCATGAGAAATTTCATAAAAATCGGAGCAGCCGTTCCGAAGTTCCATAATTATTTCCATTTCATTTTTTGAATCGCACACTGTGTGTCGTTGATAATTGAAAACGGGACACTTTTGTCAAAACACATTCCACTAAGGCATATCGTGTGGACAGCATGAAATTAACTATAATTGGCATAATTAGCTGGTGTTTGTTATGCTTAATAAAAATTCGGAGGCGCATCAAAAAATTTCGAAAGATAAACATTTTATGGACCAAAAAATATTTACTTGTGTTAAAAAACGATAACAATATCAAATAGCATTTCTTTGTAATAAACTCTAACAAAATATATTTTCATTCAATATATGGAGAAATATCTTAGATTCGATCCAAATTTTTCAAAAAATTTAAAAGAAAATTTTTTTAATTTTACTAGGAAACCCTAAAATATGCTGCACTAATACCATCAAACATTAAAAATATCATAAATTTTATTTGAATAACTCAGTAGGTTTTGATATTACGTGTAATTTTTACAAGAATTGTACATAAACTTCTAGTTTGTAAAAATTTTTATATGTTCAACTTAAAATCGCTATAACTTTCACGCCCCTCACATGAAATAATTAACACGAACTGATTCTACATGCATTCGTGTCACTTTATATGGATTTATAGAATTTTAATGTGCCATCAAAAAAAATAAAAATAATATTTTTTTGAAGGGCTAAAATCAAAAATTTTTGATAATGGCCCATATATATTAGAGTGTCCCGAGGAACGCCTTTTTCGAGATTTCGATGTAGGAAGACCCTTTAAACGATGCGTAAAAATGTGTTTAATATGGACAAAAATTTAAATTGGTCTTCAGTTCCCTACCAGCGCACAATGTTCGATTTTCAAATTTAGGTGGCCAAAATTAATTACACAAAAACTATAAATCGTACAAAAGTGATTTTTGGCAAGTGATTACTTACATATTGAAGAATTATTGGGCAAAAATTAGACAAATCCGCCTACAGCCACGCCCACTATTAATTACCCAGTTATGAAAAATAGTCAAAATTTAAAAATAGCTTCTTTTATAATTCTTTTTCATTTGAAAATAAGTTTAATTAAAAATACAAAATAAAGATTACATAATCCATCATAATTTTTTAATGAAAGTATAAAAAAGTTTAGTAAAAAAAAAACAAAATCATGTGGAATCTGCACCAATATCACTGTCATTTTCACTATCAGACTCTTGTATATTATAACATGCGTTTTTTAGTAGTTTCAATATATCTGGCGTTAAAGTTCGTTTTTTAACTGGTGGAGTTTTCCTGAAGCTGCAAATATAAGGATCTGATGATATTAATAGCCTTTTTATTAAATCTGCATTAGTCTCGGTCCGTGAAGTTTTCCGCGTGAACTGCAGTCTATAACGTCTATTGTCTTTATCTTGAGCTTCTTCAGATAATTGACCAATAGGAAGGATGCAATGTTTAATTATAGCTTTTCCGTGCCAAAGAACTTTGTGAACACTGACAGGCATGTAATATAGTTTCAAATAAAGATTTCTTGTTTCAAATGTATAACTTTCGAATGCTTCCACGTTTATAGTATACCCAGATGCTAAGCATTCCAATATAACATGAAAACGTTTAATAAGTTCTAAACTTAACCCAGTTATTTGCACGGATATTTCCGCATTTCTAAAAAATCGCCTGGCTGTATTGCCATCGTTAGTATTTCCCGATATATGTTTAGGCATGTCTATCAATAACCCCATTTTTGATCTAAATTCGTCTTGAATAATTTTTTTTTTTGTAAAACTTTTACTTTGTTATCTTCACCTCTAACTTGCCACATTTTTATATCTATCCAGGAATGTAGAGGCGACAAGCCAAATTTCAAAACTCCAGGGTCTAAGGTTTTTTCTAACAGGGCTGAAGAGTTATTCATTTCGGAAGGCTTAGCTCCACATACATAACATATTTGTGACGAATTGTAATTCGATAAAGCAGAAAAAACTTTTCCATCAATCATGCATCAAATTAATTTCGGTTTTATATAAAAAGTATTTTGGATATTGTTCACGACAATATTAACCTCAGTAGCAACTAGTTTTGCTATTTGGTCCTTAATACCTTGTACATCTTTTTTTATCAAGTCTGTTGCCTCTTTTGCAAAGATTAATTTTAAAGGACGACAATAGCGAGAGGAGTTGGGCGTTTTGTTTTCATAAATTATAATTTCATCTTCATTTTTATTAATTAAATATATTTGTACTAGTACAAGAGAAATACTAAACAAATTTTCATCACTACTACTTTCTTGCATCCATTTTTGCTTATAAAGACTTTGATTAGATCCATAGCATCCCCATTTGAATAAAGCGAATATTTCCGTATATGTACTTATGTGATTTTTTATAAAATCACTATAACTTGAATATAGTCTTAAAATCGTGTGGTCTATTAGGGATTGTAATTTAATTTCAGCATACGATTCTGTTACTGCTATTTTTTTGGGTAGCATAGTTCTTTTGACCTCTTAACTAATTCATAAGAAGGGTATAAGGATCGATTATAACTCATTGTATGTTGTTTTAACATTCGATATTTGTTTAAGGATAAATCTAAATCCAAAATCATAGCTAAAGCTTCATCCGCTGAAAGACCATTTGTTACCTCAATTGTTGACCTTAACTTCTTTATGGCTTTACCCCTTTCTGGTGAAGACAAAGCTAACTCTTCCACCAATTCAGCTGAACAGCGTTTTCCAGAGGAATGCAGATGTGTTTTAATCGCCATCACCATTTGTTCGGCACCTACTGAATGAGTTAATTCTTTTACTTTTCTTCTCTTGCTTCTTTGGCTACAATCTTCAAACTCCTTTTTTGGCCTGCCCACCTTATGATCGTCTTTTGCAGTATTTACTGTAAAACTAAAATAATCTATTAAAACTGCTTGTCCATCTTTTCTGAAACTCGCTGCACATATTCAAACAAAAAGATTTCAATTTATCAAACTGTATTTTTGTTGTTGAGCCGCTCACCAAATTGGATGAAATAAAGTCAATTAAACGATCGAAACGTTCATTTCTAACACTAGATAGCCATACGTCAAAAAGTTCCATCCGAGAAATATTAACCGAATTCATCACAATTTAAAAAAAAAAAAATTATCAGAGGACACACTTAAATGTTTCTGTTTAAAATGCAGTTTAATTTACACAAAACAGAATAAAAAATAAAAAATATATTGCATTATTACATTTTCCAACAACAATACAGCATAAATTTATTTACCTAAACCAAAACTTCGCTTACAAAGCTAGAATTAATGATTCTATTAATAACTTACGTTGTAATTAGTAAATTCTAAAAATAAACAATAAAATAAATTTCAATAAATTTTTATTTTTAGAAAAAAAGAAAAGAAAACGGGACTTCTTTGTTAAAACCATTGATGCACTTTAAAATAACTATGCAGTACACTGTAGTGGTATAGTGGGTAGAACAATTGGCTAGCATCCGGATGTTTGTGGGTTCAACTCCTGGCTCCGACTATTTATTTTTTTTTTTTTTAATTTTTTAATTCTTGTAAATCGTTCTTTAAATAAAGAATTACTTTTGTGACATCTTAAACAAAAATAAGTTCCTTTTCTAGCAAAGAAAAGTTCCACTATATAACGGTTAATTGCTAGATGGAATTATTCACCCACGATCTTGTAAGCTCATAACTTAAACAAAGGTATTTATTTAAAACATACATTCTTTAAAAGCAACTTACAAATAAAATGGTATTAAATTTTTTGTTCCACTTAGAAGGATGGTGTATCTTTGTTTTGAATACTTTGTTCGGCAGGGGCAGTTTCGGGCAAACATTTTTTTAGTTTCTATTAAAGGAGTATTCCTAGTTCTCAAAACAATCAAAAGTTGGACCCCAGCTGCTAACAGAAAAAAGTATTCGTCTATGCATTTTTGTTTTTGACTTACAATTTTTTTTTAAGAGCTTCCCTATTATATCTTTCAATATCTAAAACTATCTTCATTCAAATATATACAAAATACCTGTTTTATATTTTAAAGGAACTATATTTTCATATACAAAAAGAATAGTCTATTTTAATACCCGAATATAATTTTTTTCCTCCTTTAAAGTTCATTTTTGGGGTTTTGGCCAGCTAAATTTGAAAATCGAGCAGCGACTGGAAAATAATGGCTCCCATACATTTTGGTAAAAAAAGTCTCTATTTTTTTAACCAAATGGGTATGAAAAAAATTTTAATTTTATGCTGGTTGAGGAAAAAAAAATACTTTAAAATTGTTTTCCATAGGATTTTGTTTCGCATTTTTTAAGGCATTTTGATGATTTTTTTTTTTTTAATTGGAAAATTATATATTATCTGCAATAATTACTACAATGCAAATTTTAAATATTTTAGCCATAAAGAGAACAAAATTATAAAACTTTTATCCATTTTTTAAGATAAATATCGACATTTTTTATACCCTACACCACCATAGGTGGGGAGGGTATTATGCGTTTGTGCTGACGTTTGTAACACCCAAAAATATTGTTCTAAGACCCACCTTAATTTATACCAATCGGCTTAGAATCACTTTCTGAGTCGATTTAACGATGTCAGTCCGTCCGTCCGTCCATGTAAACCTTGTAATCAAACTACAGGTCGCAATTTTGAACCAAAAATTTGGTACACTATTGAAATTGGTTATGATCGGTTCATTATTTCACCTAGCCCCCATACAAATGTCCTCCCGGAAAAGGTTTAACGATCAAAAATCCATTAAATATAATAATATTTTAATGAAATTTGGAATATATAAGTTTTATATAAGTCTAAATAAGTGTGCCGATTTTTAAAAAGATCGGTCCATAATTAACCATAGCTCCCATATAAACCCCTTTTCAGAAAATCACTTTAACAGGCATAAATCCCATTAAAATGTTAGTATCAAGTTAATATTCGACGCAAATAAGTTCTATATATGAACACAAATGATGGTGCCAAATTTTACAAAGATCGGTCTATAATTTACCATAGCTCCCATATAAGGCCCTCTTTCGGGAATCACCTAAAAGTGAATAAATTCATATAAATGTCAACATCAACGTAATATTCTGTATTCGTATGTTTTATTTTACACTTATGAATATCGGTCCACATTTGACTCCAAGTCTAATAAAAGACCCCTCCCCGAATTATAATGTACACAATGGTGTAGGGTATCATATGGTCGGGCTTGACCGATTATGTCTTTTTCTCTCGTTTTTTTTTTTTTGCATGATGTACTAAAATGACGGTTTATGGACCAATATTTTTGCGAAAATTTAAAATATTTTTTCATAGTTGGCTAAAAATTACGAGTTTTTTTGATACCCATTTCAAGACAAAACTCAGTACTATTTTTTGGTCGAAATGTTCTAGACCCGTAACTTTCAGTCGCTGGTAGGTAACGGAAGATCAATTTAATTTTTTTTTATATTTTTCTCGTATTAAGTTTATTTGTATGCATATTTGGGGGGTCTTCCTACAAAATTTTTGTCTAAGGGACACTCTAATATACATGCAATGTATATCCAACAATTATATATTATTATTATATAATCCAACAATTTTTGGAATAAAAATATTATATCGAACTATGTTCCAATTTATTATTTAGAAATATTCCTTCCTTTGTAAAAAAAAAATTGCTGAAATTGCTTCGGAGTACATTTTATCTGTTTTCAAATTAAATAGGTTGCTAAATATTATTTCTGCTGGTACATTAGAAAAATTTAAAATTAAAATGAGCTGTTTTTGTTTTTTTTTTTTTTTAATTTGAAATAATTTTTCTCCAATTAAATGAAAACTTTTGGCCAGTATAAATTTATATTGATATGAAATTTCTCATTACCTAAAAATGCGTTTTCTTTGGTTGAAAAGATTAGACAATTTTGAGATAAACAATATCTACAAGAGTAAAAATATCATCGGTTAAATGAAATTTAGATTTAATCTAATGTGTTTTTAAGTAAAATTTCCCACAAGATTCAAGTACAATTTTTTTCTGAAGAAGTGTACTGTTTTTCATGAAAGTGTTGTAAAAAGAAAATCTTGCAAATTTAACTAATGTTTAAGAAGGAAAAATTAACTTCATTACACTGAGACTTAAAATTACACATGGAATACACATGTAAATAAAAATTACACACGATATGTGTAATTACACATGAAGTGGCAACACTGGTCTGCTGACACGTTAAAGCACGTTACGAATCTACTAACTAAGGTTTAAATATTAGTATGATTTCAGTAAACAAGTACATAATATTACCGCTTCAATATTTCGTATCTGTGTGGACAAAATTGAACGACGTTTTCTTCTTATTTCAACAGTGTTATCATCACCTGGTATATCGCCGTTATCAGTTCCTTCCATGGGAAGCATTACCATATTACTTGTGTCATCTTTGCTCTGTAAAAAAAACATATATATATATATAATTATTTTGTGAATAAATACAAAGTGCAGTCTAGTGTATATATGTATATTACGGCGACTCATTCAAAAAAGTGACTTTGTTATCCTCTTCAAAATTTCCCTTCATTTGCTTTATGATGTTCCCCAAAATATTTCGGATCTACTGCTGACCGTTCGTGAGCTGGACCATTTAAAAAAAAAGTCTTCTTTCCATTTTTTTGAGCTTTTTTGCCTTTTCTCCCAAAGTAATATATAAAAAATGTGGTATCATTTAAAAGGTATGTGGAAGGTGCATCCATTGGTATATAAAATATATCCAAAAGTGCTCTCAATATTTTTTATTCCATGAAACATCCTATTTTTTTTTTTTTTTTTTTTTTGTTT
Source organism: Protophormia terraenovae (assembly GCA_951394005.1). Lineage (NCBI taxonomy): Eukaryota > Metazoa > Arthropoda > Insecta > Diptera > Calliphoridae > Protophormia > Protophormia terraenovae. Next base: position 72,127,293 of record OX596073.1, on the reverse strand, counting down.
TTTCACAACATCGTTTGTTATTTTTATTGAAAATTCAAATCAGCAGTAGAACCAAAATATTTTGGGGAACATCATAAAACATTTCGAGGTAAATTTTGAGGGGGTTAACAAAATCACTTTTGTTATAAATCAATTTTAAGCTGAAAAAAATATTCATCAACGGTTTTCATGGGCTAAGAATGCAATGTTTTTAGTTTAACATTAATCGTCGAGGCACACCCAAGGCGCTAATCCAAATTGGCGATGATATATGTATGTCAATCTGTAGATGCTTTAATACCATATATCAAAATCAATATGGCGTTCAAAAAAAAGTACGATTTTTCATTTAATGCAACTTTAGAGATTTGACGTTGTCTTATGACATATTTAAAAAAATGGTGAATTTTGCAATAAATGGATGAATATGAACAACACTACATCACTAAAAACTGCATTTTGCAAAATTTATAAGAAGGTTTAATAATTATTAAATCTCTAATACATCCACGCATACTTAACATATCGCGATATTTTTAATTTGTATTTTAGATATAGCATTGTAGAGTACATAAATGCAATAATTTTTGATTTAGAACTATAAATAGAATTTTGGCAATTTTTTTTTACAAATTTTTATCTTAAACCGCAATAACATTGATGCCTTTCGGTAAAAGCCAATAGAGCCAAGGAATATTGGTACTAAATATAGTTGATGTGCCATTTAAAAATTTTCGATATTTTTTTGAACATCAAAAGTAAACGAGTTCGAAGAATTTCCCATATATATTAGGGTGGGTCAATTTGTTCCAATGAGAAAAAACGTGACAGGCGTATAGCAAAATCGAAATCTACATAGAATTCTAAGGAAATTACCCAAAGAAAATATGGGTCTAAAACAGTGATGCGCACACACACTACTATACAAGCAAAAAACTCTGCTTGATTTGCATTGACATTAATGAGAGAGCAGCAGTCGAACGAAGTAATTTATAGTGTACGTGTGAAGCAACGTTGCGTAAGCAGCATTTGTAGTCTAGACTCGCGAGTCAGGAAATTTGAAAAATGCGCATCTCTGGTCTAAAATGAAAACCTAGCTTCCGCCGAGAGACATGAAGATTTTATTATAAGGTATTTCAAAAACATTTCATAGATTTAAATTAAATCTATGATTATGTAAGTATAATTTAAAAAATGTTTTAGTAAGGAGTGCGTTCGAAAAAATCTTAACATATATAATGTTCAATAACTTAGAAATGGTTGCTCTTAGAGTTTTCATTCTTATTTTATTTAATTGATAATTTATTACAGATCACAGAAAACTATAACTTTTTTAGTTCTAAGCACTACTTATGAACTTGTGGACCATTTTTGATAGTTGCTTCAGTTTCGTTTTTGGAACAGTGTTCACATCTTCTTTTAAAATCTTCAGTATTTTGGGACACCTTTTTTGTGCTCTTCAATTCTCTTTTCACAAGACCTCAATATCTCTCCACTATGGACAATTTTGAAAATTTACCTCTCTTGGTACAAAAACTATGTTATTGTTTTGGTACCACTCCAGAGTTTTCTTACCGTAGGAACATGATACCAAATGGGTCCAAAAATATGTGGACACGTTGTGCTCTCTCACGAAAGGAAAAAATCTTTTTTGCAAATATTCCTTTATGCATACATATTTTGGTATTAATAGATCCGAAGTTATCAAATGACTTTCCTGTTTTGCCGCAACTGCAAAAAGCATGCTATAAAAGGAATTTTGTAAGAAATTTTTTCTACTTTTGGGTCCTAAACTTATCTTTTACATCGCCTCGAGCATTAACAATAAAAAGTTTTGACACATAAGCTGCGAAAATATTGCCAGCACATACGTTTCTTCTTCTATTATACAACTTAGGTATTTTTGTTTGAAAATTTTATTTTAATTTCCGTGACTTATTCTTGGCTTCTAAATTTTTTGCAGCATTCCTGTTTGGAACTTTTTGGACTTCATATGTTATCAACTCTGCATTAGCTCTAAATTTTCGCACAAAATAGTCAAAGCACTGAGATAACTGGGCTGCTTTTCTACCAGATGTGTTTGGAGTTTCTTTCAATATGCTTTCAATTTTCTGGCCTTCCCAATATCATGTGGTCCTTTTTTTCTTTCCGAACCAGGTTTCATATCAATGGTCAAATTCTTCCGATACTGTCAAATAACATTAGAAATAGTTTGACGGCAGAAATTTCATTCTGTGGCCAATTATTTGTAGGACCTATTTAGATTTTTTTGAATTTTTTTAATAATTTGTAGGACGTACATTTTTTTCGTCATTCATTTTGGTAAAAATCACGACAAATCAACATGATTGTTATTAAAAATAATAACTGATGTATTTTTCCATGATAAGTAGAACAAAAAAAAAAAAAAAAAAAAAAAATTCAATATTGATTCCGAAAAAAGTTATAGGGCAAGTAATAAAATGCACTTATCTGACATAGCAACAACAAATAAACTGTTTTAGAGGTATAGCCATGTATAAGTAAAATTTACGTATCGTTAGTATTAACGTATAAAATAATATCGTTAGTATTCTAGGGTTAAAGTCATATCTGTGAAGATACCTTTAAGAAAAGTATAAAATTTATATATGTATGTTTTTGAAGAAAATTTTCATTTAGAGAAAAAAGAGTGTAGACACATTTTCGTTAAAAAAAATCACAAAAAATCATAATTTTTGCAATTTTTAAATTCAAAATTGTTTATTTTTGGACTTGGTAAAGAAATTGACTTAAAATTTTCTTTCAATTCAATAGATTTCTCTTATTCTTTAATTAGCTAAAGAAAAAACAATCAAAATCGGTCGAAAATACTGGGATATATATAAAAAAAAAATCTGGACCAAGAACTTGCAAAATTGAGGTACTTAAAATTTCAAATGCAAATAACTCGAAAACTATAAAAATAAATACATGCATGTTTTTGCACGTCTTATCAAGGCTTACATGAATATATAAAAATATTTAAAATCAAACGAAAAACAAAAATTTGGCAAGTGATTAAAAATTGTACTTTAAGACCCCTTAGCTCCTCCCTTGAGGGGTCTGTTGGTTTCCCCTTTACATTGTACACTCCTCTGCTACGCCTATACCAAATTTTACACAAATCCAACCAGCTGATGAGATGTAACAGATTTATTTCTAAAAAATTTCGACTCTGCCCCACTATGCATTGGTACTTTACAACATAGAAAACAACTAGAACTCCAACTCTTTTCATTCGCTCAGAAACAAAAAATTATTCTATTCACACATATAAATTTGTTCTGTAGAAAATTTTACTAACATATACAAAGACTTAGGTTTTTTTGACAATTGAGTTAGGTTTTTGTGAGCAAGTTGGAGTTCTAGTTGTTTTCTATGCTTTACAAATCCATTTGTTAGAGAAACAATAGTAAAAGTTACTTCTTTCCTTAACTCTCCGATTACAAAAATTAGTTTCTTTTAGCGAGAATTGCGACATTGTTACTTTGTTTTTTACACTTTTTTCGTTGTCTTACACTTTTTGTCCCACAATATCCTCTAATCTTCATTCTAATGAAATTGTTCTTTTGGACACACATTATTTACGATATTTTGCATCTTGACTTAATTTTTTTCATCTACAATCAGGAAGTCTTTCTGAATTCTGATTAAAGACTTCAGAATAATATGGCTTATTGAACAAATGTAGAAAGAAATTGAATCGAATTTTACGAGTTGGATATTGAAACACGAAATGAAAATAATTAAAAAACTTTTTTTTGTTTATAAAGTTAAATAATATAGGATGACAAAAACCGGGACAAAAATAGTGGCCAATAGTAAGTAAATAACGAAAGTAGGGAATATTTTTTTTAATTGGAACTTAAGTTTTGTAAATATTTACCATAGTTATGCACATTAGCACTTGTAGTATAAACATTCCAAATGAAAGAAACGCCAATGTAGTAAGAGCGATGTCTGTAATGTCCTTTAATCCAATTTCTTTGGTTTGCTTTGATGGAGCTGTTGCATCTAAATTAGGAATTGGATGTGCAGCAGTATAATCGTCGTAACCGCTATCATAACCTGTTGGATTTTAAATTATGTACATTAGAAAAATTTGATCTATTTGCAGATATAAAAAATTTTCTATACAAATATGATTATTAAGGAATTTGCAATGCCCACCAGTATCAATCTTGAGAACGTTCTAAAGTAAACGTTCTCCATGCAACATAATACGGCAATAAATATTTAAAAATAAACAATCGCGATTATGAGTAGTGCCTATTTATAAATAAATAAACAAATAAATAACACTGGTCGGCAAAAATAATTTTTTCGTCCTCTTTAAAAAAAGAAAAAATGTGTGGACTAGATGGAATTCTATATGCTAAACTCGAATCTGCTTTCAGCTTTTTCCCATCAGGTCGAGATTTTTTGTGGGCGTGTCTAATATTTCGCCCTAAAAAAGCCGATTACTCCAGAATATTTCACTATAACTCGAAACAGTGTGCACGATTTATATAAATGATACTCCAAAATATATGGAATAAAATTAGCTTTAAGTCGTTCTAATATCAATTTATTATCCGCTCGATAGTTGCGGAGTTACTTCGAAATAAGTGTTCTAAAAAAATTTGTTCATGCAAAAAATTAAGATTTTTTACTAAAATTTCTTTTGAAAAGTGAAAATATCAAAATGTTTCATGTTTATTTCAAAGCTCGTAAGACCACGAGTAAAATAAGCCACGTAACTTCAAAATTTATTCGGATTTTTTTCGCCTTAAATAAAAAATAGGTGGACTAGATGGAATTTAACGTGCTAAACATGAATCTGCTTTCACTTTTTGCTATCAAGTATTGATTTTTTTATGGGCATTTTTATAATAAATATTTAAAGAGTATTCTTTCGTTTTCCATATATCTAATATCTTGAAACTAGTCAGATCGCGAGATATAATGGAATGGAAAATTGTTGAAAAATATACAAAAAAGTGTTGCAATTTTCAAATTCGTTGCTAACTTGTTGCGCTCTTGGCGCACGTACCAATTTTATATAAAATGTCCTTTTTCGTTCATTTTTACTTTTTTCCAAAAATTATAAAATATGGGTTAGAGAAACTTGTTTAGCATTTGTTCTGGAATCATCAATTTAAATGGGCGTGTAGCATACATTTGCCAAAGTTGAAATTTGGCAAATGTATTCTAAATGTCGTGCCCTTTCATAATTTTAAGTATGTTTAAGAATTCTATACACTTTGGTTATCTTCTAGGGTGATCGACTCGGTTTTCCAACCCATGTTTAAACTGGTTTTTTCAGTCAATGTACTGTCGGTTTTTTCAAAATGTTCAATTTTCGAATGTCGAATTGACCGGTTTTTTTAAACACAAAAAACCGGGTTTAAAAATACCTTTTTATTTAAAAAATTATGTATTAAATATTGATATTTGAATCGAAATTTATGATTATTTTTTTAAATATTCATAAAGTATGATTTTTAATGTCTTAAAAATATAGTTTAAGATTAAATAAGTAATATTTGTCCTGAATGAAATTTATTTTATCTATTGTAACACCTGTCATATTTTTGCACCTTATTTAAATGTTTTAGTTTTTTTTATTCAACGAAGAAATTGTTTTTCAAAGATTTTGTTTTAAAAAAGTCACCTGCAGAATCGTTTTAATAAAATTGATTCTGGCCTTTTCAATATTAACCCATGGTTTCTGTTTATGCTAAGTAAATGTTAATATCATTTTTGATGATTATTTTCTTACAATTTTTATACCCTACATGGCTATTATGCGTTTGTAATGATGTTTGTAACACACAAAAATATTGGTCTAAGACCTACCTTTATTTGTTCTAATCGGCTTTACGTCGATTTAACGATGTCCGTCTGTCCGTCCATGTAAAACTTGTAATCAAAATACAGGTCGCAATTTAGTTTTCTTATATCCAAGGACGAAGCGTGTTGAAATTGGTAATAATCGGTCCATTATTTCCCCTAGCCCCCATACAAATAACCTCCAAAAATCATAAATCTCTTAAATGTAGCAGTAATTTTTGAACATATACTTTTAAATCTGTGTGCCGAATTTCATGAATATCGGTCCATAATTGACCATAGTACTGGTCCACAATTCCAAAGGTCTAGAAAAAAAAAGACCACTCCCCGAATTTTTATGTACACAATGGTGTAGGGTATTGTTGGCCTTGACCGTATATTTCTTTCTTTCTCGTTCTTAATGGGTTATAGTTATTTCCAAAAATAAAAAAGATTTATTGATTTTTCTTTAAGAAATGTAGTCTTTTGATAGAAATATTAATTACTGCAAAAAAACCGGTTAACCGGTTTTTTCTGAATTTAAAAAAATGCAACCGGTTTTTTCAAAATATCAACTATTCGAACTATTCGAAAACCGGTTTCTCCAAAAAGTCGAATAATCGATCACCCTATTATCTTCATACAATGTTGGACCACACTAATGTCTATAAAAAATAAAAAACTAAAAAAATTCCTTAAAAAATACATTGAAAATTTCAGCAAATAATAAGCACACAAATTTTTTGCTATGGAGAGCTACGAAAGATATTAAACCAAAACAAAATTGTAAAACTTGGTCAGTATGATTGCAATCATGTGTGCGATTTTTATTTCTAACCCGAGCAAAGACTATTGTAGCTCTCGTATATCCTTTTTACTAAAAACGTCGTAAAAAGTCTAAAACGCAACATAATATAAAATAACTTTTAATCAAGCTTGCAGTTGCTAACGCACTTATTCGTACCAAATTTTGTTGAGTTTGGGAAAATAACATACATATTATGGAAATATATGTACATATATTTTTAATAAAATAAATATTAGTAAGGAATTCTAGACTATACGTGTTATAAATAATATATAGTACTAGCTGTTAACCCGCTACTTCGTTAGCGGAAATTTTTCATAAAAAGCATACTATAAAATAAATTTAAAATACGATTTTCGAAAAGTTTTGCAGAAAATGCAAAAAGTACCATTAGGAAAAGAAAAAAGTACCACAAAGTTTATCCTCTTGATTTCTTACCCACAGGATGTTTCTATGTTTAATGTAATTGAAAGTTCATTTTTAAGTTTGAATAAAATGTAATTTCCAGCCTTTACCCCCTTTTTGGTACTTTTTTTTTACCCATAGAAGTATCAAAAATTGTATTGCAATGAGTTTCTAAATTATAGTGAGATCCCATATTAAAATACGCATATTGTTATGTCAATAAATATAAAAAAAAATGTTTTATGAAAAAAGTACCAAAAATAGGTAAGATTTTTACCCCTTAAACTTTCGAATTTCGAAAAAGTACCATATTTATATTTCTCTTTTTTTGATAAGTTATGAGTATGGCATAAATTTTATTTGTATGTTGATTGGTTTCAAAGATACATGTGGTGACACAAAAGTACCAAAATACATTTTTTACCCGTTTTCTCCCTAAAAAGGCCGATTTTCAAAAAAGTACCAGACACCTGTCCGAATATTTTTTAAATGAATAGCGACAACTATAAACATTTTGTATATCTTTATTAGTTTGGGAGTTAAATAGTTACCGTTTTACCCTTTTTTACCCCCTAAACATTCGAATTTCCAAGATCTATACAGAGAGAGACCAAAATACATTCCAAATTTCGACTCTCTAGCTTCAGCCGTTTGGGCTGTGAGATGATGAATCATACGGATGAATACGGTTGTACATCAAAGATATACAAATGTATCACAAAGATATATTAGAGTGTAAAATGTTTTTAAATCATTATTCCTATTTAATGAAATAAAAATAAATTAAATTTAGCTTACCTAACTACAGATAATACCATTAATTAAAAAATGTGAAGCTAAAAGTATTTAATATACTTTTTCCATTTATTTCTTTCTTAAAAAAATTTTAATTAAAACAATTATGAGTAAAATGTGGTTACGTACTTTATTGCTTCCTATTAAGGAGTAAATAGGCAATAAAATACAAGAAAAATATTTAAAAACCATGCACTAAAATTTTATGCTTTTAAGACAAAATAAAATCAAATATAAAATTAATGAATAGATTTAAATTTTAATAGAAGTGCTAACGTTTTATTATGTTCAAATTTGTGTTATGCAGTGCTTAACTACATATAAAAATGTTGAAATAAATTAAAAAATCCATTCAAAATAATTTGTTTCGATCGTGCTATTCAAAATTATTTAAATGAAAAATTTAATTTTTCCCTTTTACAAAATATTTTATTATGCAAATTATAAGCAAAAGGTGATTTCGATCTTCGCTGTTTCAAAAATTACAGACATCAGGCTATAGCATAAGCATAAAAACATTAAAATCCATGAACTAATCTTCTTTAAAAGGTTGTTAAAATTTTGTAAATTTTCAAACAAATCTTTAGTAATAATTCACGAAATAATCAAAAAGATAAAACAATACTGTTTTTAACTGAAATTATAAATTTATGTTTTCAAAAGAAATAATATAAAAATCTGTTGAAATAGATTTTTGCCAATTCTTTAAGTAAAGCCATCAATTTTTTTTTTTTTTTTTTGCAATAAACACATTTTTGCTATATATTAGCAGGTTTTGGCGCCCTATAGTGTTTTTTTGTTTTCTAAAAATATGGAATAAACATTTTTAAAAGCTTATATTATTAGCTACCACACAAATATACACTTTTTTAAAATTATAACTTTTGTATTTTTGCCAACGAAATGAATCACTGTGCAACGTGGCAATAATTGTGCTATTCAATATTTAATGCGATCTTAAAACTAGGAGTGTTTCCAAAAATTTGGAGAATCTTTCAAATTAAAATAATACCAAAATCAGGAAAAGATTTAACTATTAGACTACTTCCTTGTTTGTAGAAGGTATTCGAGAAACTATTCCAGAAGAAAATTATGACATTCATAAATGATGGAAATATCGTCCCAGTTCATTAGCAGGGCTGTCAGATGTGGCGATTTTTCGCCAACCGTGGCGATTTTTAATTGCTCTTGGCGACTGAATTTTCCGTTTTGCGACATGGCGAATTTTTTGGCGATTTTTAACAAGGTGGCGATTTATTTGGCTAATTTTTAAAACTTTATTAAATAGGTATTCGCATAGTAAAACTATTACGTTTTTTTTACTAACTAACGTATATTTTTAGTATTTTTTATCCAAAAACGGCGGTTCCAAAAACGGCGGTTCTCAAATGGGATCTTTAAACAGATAACACACATACATATGCATATTAATTTCTCCATACTTATAAAATAAAGTTGCAAAGTTATAAAAAATATAGAGTAAAAATTCCAAAACTATTGTTTGTGCATGATTTTTATTATCATTCAAATTGTAAAAAAAAACCTTAATGATATTTCGTCCTTGGCATAAGACGTTTATTAGCAATTTTAAAATTCATTTTTAAATACAAACGTTTTATCTTAAATTCATAATTAATTGAAATCAAATGTTTACTGTTTTCTTAAATATAACTCGATTTAACAAAAGTATTTGGTATCAAATTGAGAATATGCCATTAATTTTTATCTTTAAGTATTAATTTATTTTTGGATTAAGAATTATTTAGGAATAACATTTGATATGAAATTGAGAAAGTACCACTTTTTTTCAAATTTTCAGAAATACCTTTAAATTACTAAAGTTAAAGACACGAAGAAAGAGTTTGTAAAAACCCCTGATCTAAGTCGAGGATCACACACAGCAATTGTTCCTGCTGCAATTCTGAGAGAATACTAAACATTTACATTCACTTCACCTCTCTCGTCTACGAACTCAAAATTGCAGCAAGAAAAATTGCTGTTTATCAACCCCGACTAACAAAATCAAGATCCTTAATTTATAAATATCTTCAATAAATGGTGGATAATTTGTTTTCCATCATCTTTCAAATATGAATATTAATATTTTATGGGCCATAATGAAAAGAAAACGTTCATGAATAAATTAATGCTTCGAAACAATTTATAAGTTTAATAGGACAAATCTGAGGCCAAAAGGAAAAAACTACATAACTTGAGTTATGTCGTTATTGTTTTTTTTTAAATTTTATAATTTTTGTATTTCATTACATATTGAGTAAATTTTTTGCAGAAATCTGTCCATTACTTTAGGAGTTAGTAATCTGAATAACATCATAATTCACTTGATTTCCCTTTTTTTTTTTTTTGAAATGTAAAAAATGTATAAATTAACATATGCTTTTTTTCCATATTTCCTAAGTTAAAATTCATGATTGAATTTAACATACTTATTTGAAATATGTAGTTTTTTAAGACATAAATTTTATTTGTTTTAATATGGAAATGGAATAAGTACATTCAACTCAACATATTCATAATATATTTTAAAATTCCGCTTTGGAAAAAATGTATAACTTGAGATTTTATTGAAACAAAATATAAATTTTATAAAGGGAAAAACAACACCATTACTTTATTGCTGTATTATTCGATAACCAGTATATATATCGGTTCCAAAAATATACCAAATAATTTTTACACGAATTGCACATATATTTACACGGAAGGTAATTTAAAATTGTATACCAATAACCTTTAACTTAAATTTTAAACCTTAAAATCGGTCTCCTGAAAAGTAATAAAAATGAATTATGTAGTTTTTCCTTTTCGTCACAGAAATGTTCATTATATAATTTTAGAATTATTCTGTTAAAAAATATAATAAATTTCAATAAATGTTTAAAATTGTTGACCTAAAATTGAGTTATGTATGTCAGAAAAGTGTATTGAAATTAATATTTTTTTATTCAATTATTATTAGCTACTGAAATTATTATTGACTTTGTTGAAGCTGAATTTACATTTTAAAATTATATACAATTTGAAGCACTAAATATTTTAGTTGTTTTTAGTTTTTCTTAAAAAAAATATATAAAATTTAATTTTGGCGATTTCTGATTAACAATTTGGCGACAGAGGCTTAAAAAAATCTGGCAACCCTGTTCATTAGTTTTGTTTTCGTGTAAAACACGGAACCATTAAACAAGTAAACACTCTAACCCGAGAGAAAAGGAAATCTTTCGAATTGTTCAGCTATTTTTTTTAAAAAGGTCGCGCAAGCTTTCGATTTATAAATTTAAATGTTTACTACCACCATGTATCCACAAATTGCTGGAGTCTTATCTATATGACCGTCTATTTAGAATAAACTTTATGACTTTATGAGAGAAGAATTTGAATTTAGAAAACTGGCGAATACGGGTAAATGAATTAAAAGGTCACCATGCTGCGTTCAGCCTAAGAAGAGGAAAACGTCCGCTTTTAAAAAGTTATTACAACCTATATTAATAACTTTTAAAGGTAAGATAAACTAAACTAAAGTTACCAATAAAGTAAGCTTTATCTGTTTTTGGTTATTACAACTTGGTTTTAAATAAAATTTTAGAATTTTGATAATACGGCAAGGCCAAACAAAATACCGATTACTTTTAGCCACTTAACGTAGTAGCAACATGTACTATTTCAACGTAACGGCCAATAATGGCAATATGAACAAATAACAAGCGCGAATATTCGGCCCGGCCGAATCTATATACCCACCATCCACTTTTTCAAATTTTACGTTATATGGGAGGGGCGGTAAAGTGGGCATTAAAGTGGGCGGACCACGCCCATTTTTTGTTTCCGAGTTTACATTGGTTTATTAACCAATTTTGCCCATTTTCAATCCCAAACAAACCTTATATAAGAAAAATATTTGTGCCAAATTTCGTCCTCCTACGTTGTCCCGTTCGAGCCCTATCCTGCTTTCAATAGACGGACGGACATAGCTAGATCGACTCAGAATCAAACCAGGACCCAGAAAATATATACTTTGTGGGGTCTTAGATGATTCCTTCGACATGTTACACACGGAATGACAAAATCAATATACCCCCCATCTTTTTGATGGTGGGTATAAAATTAGTGAAATTTTTAAAATAAATGAGTTAAAACAAACTAAAAGACAACGCCGTTGCAAGTACAGAAAAATTACTAAAAACTACAGCGAAATAAATAAGATTTTATTTATTTGTTTTATAAGCAGAAAATATGGCAGCTCTAAATGCATAAACCTTGCTATAAAAGTTAAAGGTTAGATGTTCTTACCTTTAGTTTATCGGTCACTTTTGACTTAACTTATACTTATAATAAGCAAAAACAGTCAAAGTGACCGGTAACATCCTAAATTTATTTATTGGAGAGTTATAATAATGGGTCTTAATGGTTAAGTATACCACAGTAAGATCATGTCTAACGTTACCAGACGTCCCACTTTTGGCGGGATTATCCCGCTTTTTAAACTTCGATCCCTCCTAAAATATTTTTCCAGCTTTTTATTAAGAAATCCCGCTTTTCTAACTCTAACAATTACTTAATCAATTTCCTAATTTACGTTTTCTATAATATTCTTACCAATATTAAAGTGTAACTAAAAATAATTTTTTCCACTGCACAGTGAATAATTTTTTACAAATCGTTTTTAAAAATTAAAATTTTTAAATATTTTGTTACGCTGATCACCTTTTCCGACGACTATTCTTAAATATACTGCGTGTGTATTTTTTGATGACTTCGATGTAGGAAGACCTCCCAAAAGATACGCATGTTAAAATATTTACAATTTTTTAACATATCTTCAGTCCTCTACCAGTGAAAGAAAAGTTTCAAGTCTGATATATTTTTACCAAAAAAGATTAGGTTTAAAACTTTAATAATTTAACATAGATATTTTCATATTGTACCTTTAGTAAATATCTGGAACCTATAAACGATGTGCTTTTGTTTCGGATTGGATACTTTTTTTATTTTTGTATAAACTGAAAATTATAGAAATGTCTGGAACCAATGTTTTTGATTAAATTTAATTAAAGTTAGTGCTTACGAAAATCTTGTGTTATTGATTTCAACTTATTGATTTAACTCAAAAAGGTGAAAAGGTAACAGTATATCGAATTATTTTTATAACGGTTTTTTTAGATGTAACGGTATTTTTAGTTATTTCGGTAACGATATTTAGCCTATAGTTATTTCGATAATAGCATTTCATTTTTTGTTTCAGAAATTTTTAAGTATCGGTTCAGAACCATAATATATAATCTGTAGTCAAGTATTATAAAGACGAGTTGATGTAGCCATAACTTTATTACAGGTTCTATTTTAACTTTATTGAAAATAATATTTCTTAAACCCGAAAATAACGCTAACGGTATTTTAGCGTTATCAATATTTCGAACTATTTCGGTAAACGGGTTTTTATCGTTATATATTTTAGCGGTAAACGCATCTTCAATTATTTCGGTAACTGTATTTTAGGGGTAACAGTAGTAGTCAAGCTGAATGTTTTTCAGCAGTAACGGCAACCAACCTTGGTTTTATTTTCAATCTTGAAATTTTACTAGGAATATTTTGAAAACATTTCGAGAAACACGATAAAATTATAATTTTTAATGTTTCAGATTTACTTATGTCAATGTTCCAAAATTTTGATGGGTTGTTCTCAATTTGTAACGTCTCAATTGGGTCGTGAATGAAGTGCTTGCGAGAGAGCAGTTAACTTAGATTTTTAATTGAGATATGAAAAGAAAATTTCTCTTTTATAACAAAACTTTTCAAAAGCCCGCTTTTTCCATTAAATTTTGTTCAGAATACCGTTTTTTAGACGTTCGGGTCCCGCTTTTGACAAAAGCCCTCTGGTCACGTTAATCATGTCACATACCTTGGTATTCATTTTGATAGGCGACTTACTTGGCAATGCACAGTGTGGTGTTTTCATATAACGAGCGGGCAAAAATAGAAGGACTTGTGGTAGATGAATGAAATTTGGCACACACAATTTTTTTGATAAAATAATCTTCTGCATGAAATTTAGAAAAAATTGAACCATGGACACGCCCACCTCCCACACAAATTTCAGATTCCCAAATAGGTAAAATCGGGAATTTCTGACAAAACATTATTTCATACAGCTTGAAATATTATATATAGCAATTAGTATGATTTTTTTTTTAAATCGGATGAATGATACTATATAAATTTTTATGTATAAAAAAATGTATTTTGAGATTTTTCTGATATTTTAAATTTCAATTCTATAATTTATATAATATTAAAGATATAATATTTTTAATAAAAATACCTAATAATTCAATAATTTTAAATAAAAAGTAAATTAACTTAATATTTATTAAAACAATGGTGTAGGGTATCATATGGTCGGGCTTGACCGACTATGTCTTTTTCTCTCGTTTTTATATATTTTGTAGCTTTTTTTTTTTAGCTGTAACCTGCATATAATCTTAAACTACGGTGAAACTCGCAAATATTGAATTAAAATGCATGACGACTCGTTTTATATAAATATTTTTTGACGTACAACAAAAAACAGATTATATATTTTTATTTTGTAAAAGATATTTACAAAGAATATGCATTTCCAATACGTTGTTCCGTAATGAAAAATTTATTTAGCCGAAAATTTTTATTTTTTAAACGCATCTCTACTTCTGTATCATATATACCAAATAGTGTATTCAAAAACCGAAACCGGAAATCGATTATCCGGTTTTTTAATTTAAAAAAACCGACCGGTTTCGAATAATTTTTACTTTCGAATTATTCGACATGCATACATTTTAGGTTTTTCACTAAAACCAAGTGTTTTTCATTATAAATGAAATTTTCATAGTGTACATTATTTAATAGTATGTAAATTCACATAGATATAATTTATACCAAAAAAGCAAATTAGGGAAGAAAATGGAAACACTGAAGGTTCATCGGAAGATGAAGGAATGATTGCGATGATATCCAAAATATTGAAGCAGGTGTCAATATTGATAATATTTTAACAGTCTGTTGGGAGGTCGGAGTAGTATTTAGAAAATTACGTAAATAAAAAAAAAAAACTCTTCAAAAATACGATTGAAAAGCAAATGAACTACAAAACTTTATACAAAAGCAAGAAGTTAAAGAGCTTTGATTTATTTGCGACACAGATGGAACTCTTTGTCAAAAATGATGAAACAGTTTTTAAAAATCAACAAATGTGTTAATCATGCGTTGTTCTTAGAATAGCTATAAAAGCTTTTAAACGATTCTGCAACCCTAATAGAGGGAGAACAATTTATACGTTTTTTTTTATAACAATTTGAAAACAATACGCTCAATACGCACAAGAATTATGTGATCGATTTGTTTTTGAATACTCCACAAAAACAGAAACTAAGGAAATTGCTGTTGAATTATATAATCGCCTATTTTTTAAATGGTGTAGATGAAAATACAGATTCTGATAATGATTCAAGTTTGAATTCTGAAATTTTAACAATTTGTCCAACCTCCACTAATATTGAACGTGTATTTTTGATTTCCAGTTTAGTAAATATTTTTTTTTTTTTAATTAAAAATTTAATTGAAATCAATACTAATTCTTATTTACAAAAAATATTAACTTAAAAAATTTAATTTATATTAATTTTTTATATAAAAATTCATGTTTTTTTTATTACAACTAAGAAAAAATAGAAAATTTCAATAAATTTGTAATTATTTAAGAAAACTCGGTTAACCGATTCTTTTGTATAAAACCGTATTCGAAACCGGGTTTTTTGAAAAGCCAATTTTTCGAATAACTCGAAACCCGGTTTTCTGAAAATGTCGGTTTTTTGAATACACTAATACCAAATTTTTTTTTATTTTAGCCAAAATTAAATTTTGTTTTACGGTTGTTTGTTTGCCCAAGCTCTCTTCTGGATTTGCCTTCTAAAATTTGTCTTACTTCTTATACTCATATGTAGGCCTTATTGTAATTTCAAAGATTGAGCCAAATAACAAAAATATCTCAAATTTGCACCTGAATTTACACTGAAAATGTGATAAAACTTATAAAAAATGCAGGTCACTGCAAAATATAAAATATAAATATAAAAAATATAGTTTTTTATAGTTTTTCTTAATCTCTCTCTAAAGATATAAAATTGGTTTTAATTTCTCTTGTTTACCTTAATAGCAATGATAAAAAACCCACAACAAATAAATAATGAAAAAAATCATGTCACCATACTTTAGTAATATCATACTATGCATTTTATGTGAAATTAAATAGTTTTGCCGAAGATTTTCGTAAAATAAATCCATTTTTATATTTTCACTTTTGCATTTTACATCATTACCAAAAACTTTCAACTTTGACGGTCTATAAGTTTTGTAAAAATTGAGTATTATTGCTTAGAATGTCCTTAATAGAAATGCATTACCAATTTTTGAAAATTGTGAAAATAATTTTTTTTTTTTTTTTTGGCCGCACTCACTACACAGTGCGACGTCATATAGAAATTAAGAGACTTCATATGAAGTTGAAAGCTTCTAGCCTTCACTGGGTTATAAACAATTAATCAGGACTAAGCCTTGACAATACAGTCATCCTGTATAAAACTGTATTAAAACCAATTTGGACTTATGTCATCCAATTATGGGGTACAGCCTGTAATACCAGTATTGATCTTATACAGGGGACCCAATCGAAAATTCTTAGGACCACGACCGTTGCACCATGGTTCATAAGAAATGATAATATACATAAGGACTTAGAAATACCACTGGCAATGGAAGAATTTAGCAAATTCAATGAAAAATATATCCGGAAACTTCAAAGACATCCAAACCCTCTCGCTAGACTCCTTGCTGAAGTCCAAACTTCGTAGAGCCTACCATCCCGCTAATGAGAGGACTGTTTTACATCTTAGCTTTCCTTAGAGTGTAAATAGCTATAATTTTAGTTTTATGTATATCAGCAACGTTGTCAACTAAGTGCTTATAGCTCTTTTTTTTGTGCTTTTTAAAAATTTGGACGTGGAAAAGTATTGAGACAGTGCTCAGTGATTTTGAAAAGTCTTCTATGACACCAAATTTCAAAATTTTAACAGTAAATATGTAGATGATTTTTACTATCGAAAACTATTTATATTATGCGTAAATCAAATAAGAAAATGTTTCAACAAAAGCCTTACAACAAAATGACATATACAGTGATTTGAAAAATCAAACACAATGTAAATAAAACGAAAAAGGGGAATTCCTTCAATTGAATAAGATGTGTCAGACCAAGATGAAATCCAAGTTTATCGCATTCATGAAAAGAAGAAACAAACAACATTACATTTTAAAAAAAAAAAAAAACTATGTAAAATGAAATCCTTATGTATTGTTCAGTTTTTTCCTTATATTATTTACACATTTAAATCCTTGAATAATCGAATTATATAAATAAAGAAATTGAAAAAAGATTCAGCTGTAATGCGTTTGTGCAGATGTTTGTAACACCCAAAAATATTGGTCTAAGACCCACCTTTATTTATACCAATCGGCTTAGAATCACTTTCTGAGTCGATTTAACGATGTCCGTCCGTCCGTCCGTCTGTCCGTCCATGTAAACCTTGTAATCAAACTACAGGTCGCAATTTTGAACCAAAATTTGGTACACAGGTTTCTTCTAGTCCAGGGACGAAGCCTATTGAAATTGGTTATGATCGGTCCATTATTTCACCTAGCCCCCATACAAATGTCCTCCCGGAAAAGGGTTTAACGATCATAAATCCCTTAAATATAGCAATAGTTTAATGAAATTTGGAACATATAAGTCTTATATAAGTCTAAATAAGTGTGACGATTTTTTAAAAGATCGGTCTATAATTAACCATAGCTCCCATATAAACCCCTTTTCAAAAAATCACTTTAACGGGCATAAATCGCATTAAAATGTTAGTATCAAGTTAATATTCGACACAAATAAGTTTTATATAAACATAAATGATAGTGCCAAATTTTAAAAAGATCGGTCTATAATTTACCATAGCTCCCATATAAGGCCCTCTTTCGGGAATCACCCAAAAGTGAATAAATTCATATAAATGTCAACATCAATGTAATATTCTGTATTCGTATGTTTTATTTTACACTTACGAGTATCGGTCCACATTTGACTCCAAGTCAAGACCCCTCCCCGAATTATAATGTACACAATGGTGTAGGGTATCATATGGTCGGGCTAGACCGACTATATCTTTTTCTCTCGTTTTTGTATGTGTTCGTTCATCGTTAATTTTATATAGATGACAAATGAAACAGAGTCTGATCGATTCATATTTGAATGATGAGACAACAGATGAAAGTGAAACAATTTTTTATTTGTTTTATAGAATACTATATTAGAAAAATTAATGGATAAGAATAAATTTAAATTATTATTAACAATTATTTATGAAAGTATACTAAAAACATACCTAATTAATTAAGAAAATAAATACATAATTTAAAGTATCAAAATTGTGTGTAAAGAATATAAAAATAATATAAAAATGAAAGATATGAATCAAAAATGAAATTGAAAAAAGATTCGGCTGTGCCGAATCTTTGATACCCTTCACCATATTACCATCTTACTATCTTATCGACATCATATTACCATATTACCGACAAATAATAAAATTTTCGCCTTAACGTATGCTTTCATATTTTCACATATATAAATCTAAATTTTTTTCAAACTACGAAGATTTGAATATATAGAAAAAAACAATCATAGCATGCTTTGTTTTTAAAAAATAAACAACAACAACAATTTTTATTATTTATTTATTTTTTTATGTGTGTATATACAAACTGGCTGCATATACAAAGAACAACAACAACACTGTTATTCATTATATTACTGCTGTTTCTAACTAAACTACTTGTCTTATAGGCAAAAACGTCACTAATAGTCATTACAATGCTTAATATACATGTTTGTGTATGTATTTATGTATATTCTTAACAGATATGTTTTAGTTTTAAAAAATAAACAACAACAATTCCATATCTACTTATTTTTGTACAGACTGCATATACAAAGAACAACAACAACACTGTTATTCATTATATGACTGCTGTTTCTAACTAAACTACTTGTCTATACAAAAAACAAAAACGTCACTAATAGTCATTACAACCCAGCAGGCCACATGTCCATTAACGACACTTTCATCGATGATGTCGTCTAAATTTGTCGTCAAGAAAATGCATGTAGAGGACAAGTTTGATTAAAAGTCACTTATATTGTCATCATACCCCATTTTCGGCGACTTCAATAACAAAATATAAAAAATTGTCGTACATATTTAGTTCGGTGACAACATGAGTAAAATGTACAGCGAGAA
Source organism: Protophormia terraenovae (assembly GCA_951394005.1). NCBI lineage: Eukaryota > Metazoa > Arthropoda > Insecta > Diptera > Calliphoridae > Protophormia > Protophormia terraenovae. Next base: position 72,108,078 of record OX596073.1, on the reverse strand, counting down.
TGTCGTGAGTTAGACCAAATACACGACATGATGCATGACATTGTCATGCAGCATGTCGTGTATACCTATAAGATAAATAAAAGCATTAATAAAACCATTAAAAAGTAGAGAGTGTTGTAGCTGAAGTGGTAAGTGCGCTTGACTATTCGATAAGGAAGAGAGAAATTGGTGGCCTGGGTTCAAATCTCGGCGGAACCCTACTTTTTTTTCATTTATTTTTTTAAAATGGTTGACGAAAATATACATGACACTGTCGCTCAGGTTATCGTTGATGACTTAAGTGCCCTTTGTTCGAAAATGTCACCAATGTTTGTTCGGAGCTGTCGTACATGTGTCATCGATGACTGTGACAAATCATCAAGACATCGTCGATATTTTCTACAAGACATGGCCCGCTGGGAATACTTAATATACATGTTTGTGTGTGTATTTATATTCTTAACAGATTTGTTTTTGGGCCATAACTCTGTTGATTATGAACGAATTTGGTTTATTAAAAAAAACGAAATTTTATAAAAACATTTATGACTGATCTATATAAAAATAAAAATCTGTAGCTTGAACAAGGGCTTCAAAAATAAAAAATTCGTTTTTGCCCGATATCTCAGTTATTACTGAACCGATTTATTTAATTTTTTCAGAACAAAAATTCAGAAAATAATTTCCGAGCCCCCTTTAAAAATTCGAAGTCCCTGGTATATGCAAAGGCTTCAAAAACTGAAAAACCGGTTCAAAAACTGGGTTTTAAAGGATATCTCCGCCATTAATTAACCGATCCTGCTGATTCAAAAAACCGAAATTTTAGCTTAACCAGCTTAACCAGGGCTTCAAAAAATAAAAAATGCGTTTTGTCCGATATCTCAGTTATTATTGAACCGATTTATTTCATTTTTTCAGAACAAAAATTTAAAAAAAAATGTCCGAGACTTCTTTGTAAAAACGAAGTCCCTAGTATATACAGAGGTTTCAGAAACTGGAAAACCGGTTCTAAAAACCGGGTTTTTTAACATATCTCCGCATTGTATGAACCGATCTTGCTGAATTCCAATAGCAAAGCATTTCCGATCGTTTGATATATATATTATATATGTCAGTTATCGGTGGGCTTCATAAACGCCATTTCAACCGACACACGGACGGACGGACATGGTCCTATCGTCATCATTTCTTACAAGGATCCCGAAAATGTAAACTTTTTTGCTCTCCGACGAAAATTGTGGGAATTACAAACGGAATGACAAACTTTACACCTTTGGTGAAGGGTATAATAAATAATGATTCAACATCGTTCATTTTACTGATTCGTTCAATTGAATCGATTCGTTCGTTTATCAAAATACTTATAAAGTTTAAACATTTTGAAATTTTCATTTAATCGATTCACCATTTTAAAAATCAATTTTTTAAAATACTGCAAACAGTTCTGCTTTGAAGTTGTAATGTCTTCTTCACTTACCAATATGTGCATTTTAGCATCTCGTTTTTACATTTGGAGACAAAAATCAATTGCATCGATTGTCGTTTTAAATCTTTATTGTTTGATAATACGATCACTTTCCATATAAAACACAAGGATGTATTTTTTTGAAAAATTTGTTGAAGCAAACCTTTCAAAAATTTTAAAAAGTACAAATATATGAATAATATCATAAAATTAATGAGGTATTTATCGATGCCAGATTAAACTAATTAAAACTATTGCTAAAATTACACAGAATTTTTCCAATTCTATTAATTTATCAAAAGATGAACTATATCAAAGTTTCCCCGAAAAATTCCCCACTATAATTTTAATATCGCCAACAAATTCCCCAAACCCCAAATTTCCATCCTTTTCTGCACCAAAAATTCTCAAATTTCGGGTTAAAACCCCAAATCTGGCAGCCCTGCATAAAAAGCTTTGCTTTTAAAAAATAAACAACAACAATTCCCTATTTATTTATTTATTTTTGTATGTGTGTATATACAAACTGAGTGCATGTACAAAGAACAACAACAACACTGTTAATCATTATATTACTGCTGTTGCTAACTAAACTACTTGTCTTATAGGCAAAAACGTCACTAATAGCAAAGAATATTCATATATAGATGGCGCATCATGAAGAAGCAAAATTTCTTATGGCGGGTTCCCGCTCTCATGTAATTCTCGCTCTCAACGTTTTGACATGATGAGGGGGATAGTAACAAGGGAAAACAAAATCCACCCAGGGTTGTCAGATGTGGCGATTTTTCGCCAAACGTGGCGATTTTTAAATGCTCTTGGCGACTGAATTTTCCGTTTTGCGACATGGCGAATTTTTTGGCGATTTTTAACAAGGTGGCAATTTATTTGGCTAATTTTTAAAACTTTATTAAATAGGTATTCGCATAGTAAAACTATTACGTTTTCTTACTAGCTAACGTCTATTTTTAGTATTTTTTTATCCAAAACGGCGGTTCTCAAATGGATGTCTGCGATTCTCAACAAAGTATATTGAATCATTCAAATTTTCTTCACTTATAATCTATTACAAATTAGCTTTAGAAAATATTTTTTAATTCATTTTGTAAAATAATAAAACACAAAATATTACAAATTGAATGAAAAAAAAAAAATATTTTCATTCAATTTGGAAATGATTTGAATTAACAAAAATTGAATGAATTTTTTATGAATTAATTCAATAAAGAATTAATTCTATTCAAACAAAAGGATTTGAATTAAGCTATTGAATTATATTTTTGGGAATGGTATTATTGAATGAAAAACTATTATTTCTTAATTCAGAATTAAGATTTAAGGGAATTAAGCTAGGATTTAATTAATTTTTTCGAAGCTCTGCAAAGTTGCAAAAAATATAGAGTAAACATTTTTTTGTGTTTGTGCATGATTATTATTATCATTCTGGTAATTGTAAAAAACCATTAATGATATTTTGTCCTTGGCATAAGACGTTTATTAGCAATTTTAAAATCCATTTTTAAATACAAACGTTTTATCTTAAATTTATAATTAATTGAAGTCAAATGTTTACTATTTTCTTAAATGTAGCCTGATTTAACAAAAACAATTGGTATCAAATTGAGAATATGCCATTAATTTTTATCTTTAAGTATTCAATTATTTTTGGATTAAGAATTATTTAGGAATAACATTTGATATGAAATTGACAAAGTATCCCTTTTTTTCAAATGAATATTAATTTTTATTCAAACTTGAAATTCAACGTATTTTCAGAAATACCTTTAAATTATTAAAGTTAAAGGCACGAAGAAAGAGTTTGTAAAAACCCCTGATATAAGTCTGGGATCACACACAGCAATTTTTCCTGCTGCAATTCTGAGTTCGTAGGATAGAGAAGAGAATACTAAACATTTACATTCACTTCACCTCTCTCGTCTACGAACTCAAAATTGCAGCAAGAAAAATTGCTGTTAATGAACCCCGACTAACAAAATCAAGATCCTTAATTTATAAATGTCTTCAATAAATGTTTGATAATTTGTTTTCCATCATCTTTCAAATATGAATATTAATATTTTATGGACCATAATGAAAAGAAAACGTTCATGAATAAAATAATTCTTCGAAACAATTTATAAGTTTAATAGGACAAATGTTCATTATATAGTTTTAGAATTATTCTGTTAAAAAATATAATATATTTAAATAAATTTTTAAAATTATTGACCTAAAATTGAGTTATGTAAGTCAGAAAAGTTTATTGAAATTAATATTTTTGTTATTCAATTATTATTAGCTACTGAAGTTATTATTGACTTTGTTGAAGCTGAATTTACATTATAAATTACAGTTAGGGACAAAACTATTTGTACACCCCATGCATTTCGTATATCTTCAATAATTTATAAAGAATAAAAAATTATTATATGTAGTTTTAATTCAGGTCCATTTTTATTGAATTATTTGATAAAAAATAAATTAATATATAACACATTGTTAAAAAAAAGTACAATTTAAGTAAAAATCTTTGGGACAAAAGTATTTGTACATCAGTACTTTGTACAATTATTTGTACGTTGGACTCTTGTATGATGATTTTTTTTAAATACCGTTATATTTTCTTCGTTAATCGAGTTTTATTTTACAAAATAAGAAGTTGGTTTTAACGTTTTGAATAATAAGCACATCAAAAATGGGAAAGCGAAAAGAGTTGAGTTTGGATATTAAAAATTTAATTATTGATGAACATAAAAAAGGAAAATCTCTCCGGAATATAAGTAATTTAGTAAATTTGCAACATTCCACAGTACAATACATTGTAAACAAGTATAAAAACAGCGGATCTGTTGAAAATGGTCCAAGAACTGGACGGCCAAAAAAGGTTTCCAGACGGGAAGCGAACTTGGTGATAAAAGAAGTGGCAAGAAATCCAAAAGTAACTCGGGCAAAATTAGCGGAACAAATCGAAAATACTACCGTAACAATTGTTCGTCCAAAAACAGTAGGGAGGATCTTACATTCTGCGGGATATGCAAGTAGAATTCCCTGCAAGAAACCGCTGATTGGTAAAAAAAAACAGCATTTGCGTTTAGAGTTTGAGTGGGGTAGGGCGAATGGTATTTATAGATGGTGTAATGGACCAGCATCAATATAAACGTATATTGGAAGACAATTTGAAGGATTCCGTAGATGGTTTGGGTCTTGGCAAAAGTTGGATATTCCAACAGGACAATGACCCAAAACATACAGCGCGTTCAGTGAAGGAGTGGTTGCTTTACCATGCACCAAGACAACTTAATTCTCCTCCCCAATCACCTGACTTAAACCCCATCGAGCACTCTTGGGATATTTTGAAACGTAAAGTCGCTACAAAGCACGTCCGAAGCAGGGATGAACTTAAAATTGCTTTGGAGGAAGCCTGGAAGGAAATATCTCCAGATGAAACGAGAAATTTGGTCCAATATTGTCATCTTACCCCATTTTCGGCGACTTAAATAATAAATTATACTGAATTGTCGTACATATTTAGTTCGGTGACAACATGAGTAAAATGTCTAGCGAGAATGTCGTGAATTAAACCAAACACGCGACATGCTGCATGACAATGTCATCAATACCTATCAGATAAATAAAAGCATTAATAAAACCATTAAAAAGTAGAGAATGTTGTAGCTGAAGTGGTAAGTGCGCTTGACTATTCAATAAGAAAGAGAGAAATTGGTGGCCTGGGTTCAAATCTCGGCGGAACCCAACTTTTTTTCATTTATTTTTCTTAAAATGGTTGACGAAAATATACATGACACTGTCGCTCAGGTTATCGTTGATGACTTAAGTGCCCTTTGTTCGAAAATGTCACCAATATTTGTTCGGAGCTGTCGTACATGTGTCATCGAAGACTGTGACAAATCATCAAGACATCGTCGATATTTTCTACAAGACATGGCCTGCTGGGTGAAAATAAAAACACACACACATATGTATATAAGTTTGTACATGTTATAAAAACCTTTATTTCAAATTGAAAGAAACAAATATTTGTTTCTTTTATTTTGAAACAAAAAGTGCCAACAAAAATTTTAGTTGTTTATTAACTAATGGAACAGACATAAAAGTTCATATTACAGTAGGGCATAGCGTACATGTTTTGTTGTTTTACAAGTAGAAATTCTTCGATCTGCACCGACGTACTTATACCTTCTTAGTGACATGACAAAATTTTGTATGATTTGGAAGTTGTCAATTTATATTTTAAGTTATATTTTTGATAAATTAATAATTGTTGTTTTATACTTTTATATATGTATAATTTTATATATTTCTTAAATGTGCAGATAATTTTCTTGGTGATTTTTTTTTACTATTATTTAAAAAATTGCAATTATAAAAATGTTTTTATAGATTTATAATTTTTTTTTTTTTAATATTTAAATTTGTTAATTTTTAAAGTTTAAGTTTTTTCGGCACATAATTATTTTGTGATTTTTTCCAAGTTTTTGAGATGTATTTTAAACAAAAAAATTGCTATTAAAATATTTAAATTTTATTTCGTAAAAAATTGTTTTGAATTATTTTAGAGCAGAAATGTCATTTATTTTGAATAATAAAGAAAGTTTTTGATTTCCTTTTTGTAAGCAATAAGTTATTATAAAAAAATATTTATATAGCAATGTTTCAATTTATAGATTTAAATTTTTTTATAAACAAAAATACCGAAATGTTTTTAAATATATAAAAGTTATTTTTTTTTTAATTTATTTATTTAATTTATTTTATTAATTTATTTATTTTTGTCATAGCAATTTTTTATATAGTAGGTATATACAAAGTAATTATTATTTTTACAAAAGGTCTTTTTTCAATCAAATTTCATATTTTTTCAGAATAAAACAAATTTTTTAAGGAAAAATCTAATCTTTGTGGTGACAAATTCGATATGAAAAAAACAAATAAATAAAAATATTTTTATTATATATTTTTTTTTTCAAATGAACCCAACAAACCAAGAAACGATACAGTATCATTTATGATATCATAATATTAAAATTATATGATAAAATATCGAAATTGTATTTTCCTTAGAAAAAAACTTCAAACATTTTCAGAAAAATAAAATTAAATTGAAAATTTTTGTATTAGAAAAATATTTTATGTTATGCTTTATATGGGAATTGAATTTTTACAGCTAAATTTAGTGGAATTGCAAAAAATTAACGCGTATAACATGAAGAAACCAATATCAGCCCGGATTCAAAGGGAGACTTGTATTCGGATTGCAAAAGTTTCGTATTACATGTAAAATGATTTGGAGCTGGATGAACTTTGGATTATTATGGCTATTTTATTAACTTTTGATAACGATATCATTACGATATCATTTCGGTGATATAGAAGCCCGAGAATGATATCATTTATAATTCTAAAATGATATAGGTTGCTTTCTAAAAGGTACACTCGAAAATGATATCATAATTTTTGAAAATAACGATATTAGTAATGATATCATTTAATTTAAGCAGCGCGATAATTTAGCAATATATTGCAAAATATATACGTACATATATGCTAAGATTGGATCAATATATTATATTCTAAATATGTTATCAAAAGTTAATAAAATAGCCATAATAATCCAAAGTTCATCCAGCTCCAAATCATTTTACATGTAATACGAAACTTTTGCAATCCGAATACAAGTCTCCCTTTGAATCCGGGCTGATATTGGTTTCTTCATGTTATACGCGTTAATTTTTTGCAATTCCACTAAATTTAGCTGTAAAAATTCAATTCCCATATAAAGCATAACATAAAATATTTTTCTAATACAAAAATTTTCAATTTAATTTTATTTTTCTGAAAATGTTTGAAGTTTTTTTTTAAGGAAAATACAATTTCGATATTTTATCATATAATTTTAAAATTATGATATCATAAATGATACTGTATCGTTTCTTGGTTTGTTGGGTTCATTTGAAAAAAAAAATATATAATAAAAATATTTTTATTTATTTGTTTTTTTCATATCGAATTTGTCACCACAAAGATTAGATTTTTCCTTAAAAAATTTGTTTTATTCTGAAAAAATATGAAATTTGATTGAAAAAAGACCTTTTGTAAAAATAATATTTACTTTGTATATACCTACTATATAAAAAATTGCTATGACAAAAATAAATAAATTAATAAAATAAATTAAATAAATAAATTAAAAAAAAAAATAACTTTTATATATTTAAAAACATTTCGGTATTTTTGTTTATAAAAAAATTTAAATCTATAAATTGAAACATTGCTATATAAATATTTTTTTATAATAACTTATTGCTTACAAAAAGGAAATCAAAAACTTTCTTTATTATTCAAAATAAATGACATTTCTGCTCTAAAATAATTCAAAACAATTTTTTACGAAATAAAATTTAAATATTTTAATAGCAATTTTTTTGTTTAAAATACATCTCAAAAACTTGGAAAAAATCACAAAATAATTATGTGCCGAAAAAACTTAAACTTTAAAAATTAACAAATTTAAATATTAAAAAAAAAAAAATTATAAATCTATAAAAACATTTTTATAATTGCAATTTTTTAAATAATAGTAAAAAAAAATCACCAAGAAAATTATCTGCACATTTAAGAAATATATAAAATTATACATATATAAAAGTATAAAACAACAATTATTAATTTATCAAAAATATAACTTAAAATATAAATTGACAACTTCCAAATCATACAAAATTTTGTCATGTCACTAAGAAGGTATAAGTACGTCGGTGCAGATCGAAGAATTTCTACTTGTAAAACAACAAAACATGTACGCTATGCCCTACTGTAATATGAACTTTTATGTCTGTTCCATTAGTTAATAAACAACTAAAATTTTTGTTGGCACTTTTTGTTTCAAAATAAAAGAAACAAATATTTGTTTCTTTCAATTTGAAATAAAGGTTTTTATAACATGTACAAACTTATATACATATGTGTGTGTGTTTTTATTTTCACCCAGCAGGCCATGTCTTGTAGAAAATATCGACGATGTCTTGATGATTTGTCACAGTCTTCGATGACACATGTACGACAGCTCCGAACAAATATTGGTGACATTTTCGAACAAAGGGCACTTAAGTCATCAACGATAACCTGAGCGACAGTGTCATGTATATTTTCGTCAACCATTTTAAGAAAAATAAATGAAAAAAAGTTGGGTTCCGCCGAGATTTGAACCCAGGCCACCAATTTCTCTCTTTCTTATTGAATAGTCAAGCGCACTTACCACTTCAGCTACAACATTCTCTACTTTTTAATGGTTTTATTAATGCTTTTATTTATCTGATAGGTATTGATGACATTGTCATGCAGCATGTCGCGTGTTTGGTTTAATTCACGACATTCTCGCTAGACATTTTACTCATGTTGTCACCGAACTAAATATGTACGACAATTCAGTATAATTTATTATTTAAGTCGCCGAAAATGGGGTAAGATGACAATATTGGTGACTTTTAATAAAAATTGTCCTCTACATGCATTTTCTTGACGACAAATTTAGACGACATCATCGATGAAAGTGTCGTTAATGGACATGTGGCCTGCTGGGCATTTCTTATAAAGAATACACACATGTACAAACACATATTTTTCAAATCTTTCTCTCTCTCTCTCTGTTTTGGTGGTGTATTTTGTTTCCCTTGTTACTTATCCCCCTCATCAATGCAAAATGTTGAGAGCGAGATTTATGTGAGAGCGGGTTCTATGATTAAAACCCGCCATAAGAAATTTTACTTCTACATGATGCGCCTTCTATATACTACATGTTTGTGTGTGTATTTATATTCTTAACAGATTTGTTTTTGGGCCATAACTCTGTTGATTATGAACAAATTTGGTTTATTAAAAAAACCGAAATTTTATAAAAATATTTATGACTGATATAAAAATAATAATCTGTAACTTGAACAAAATGCGTTTTCCCCGATATCTCAGTTATTACTGAACCGATTTATTTATTTTTTTTCAGAACAAAAATTCAGAAACTAATTTCCGAGCCCCTTGGTATATGCAGATAATTCAGAAAATAATTTCCGATCCCCTGGTATACGCAGAGGCTTCAGAAACTGAAAAACCGCTTCTAAAACCGGTTTTTAAAGCATATATCCGCCATTTATAAACCGATCTTGCTGATTCAAAAAACCGAAATTTAATAAAAATATTTATGACCGATCTGTATAAAAATAAAAATCAATATCTTAAACCAGGGCTTCAAAAAATAAAAAATGCGTTTTGTCCGATATCTCAGTTATTATTGGACCGATTTATTTCATTTTTTCAGAACAAAAATTCCGAGACTCCTTTGTAAAAACGAAGTCCGTAGTATATACAGAGGCTTCAGAAACTGGAAAACCGGTTTTTTGAACATATCTCCGCATTGTATGAACCGATCTTGCTGAATTCCAATAGCAAAATTCTCGAAAGGATTTCCGATCGTTCGATATATACATTATATATGTCAGTTATCGGTGGACTTCATAAACGCTATTTCAACCGACACACGGACGGACATGATCCTATCGTCATCATTTCTTACAAGGATCCCGAAAATGTAAACTTTTTTGCTCTCCGACGAAAATTATGGGAATTACAAACGGAATGACAAACTTATATGTATATACCCATTACTTTGAGTCTACATTAGAGAAATTTGTATCAAGACAAACATCAAATTTTTGTTTGAGTTACAGATAATTTTTTATCTCTGTCAAATATAGGGGAAAACGTATATCATAGTAAACCATGCAAAAAGTACCAACAACAATCAAGATGGCGTCTTTTATCAAGCATTATCAAGACAAAGTTGTCAGAGCTCGAGCGCTGACAATTTTCTTTTAACGCTGCAATAATACTGACAAATTCAGTCTACATTAGACAAATCTTTATCATGATAAAATTTTGACGTTTGTCTTGATACAAATTTGTCTAATGTAGACTCAAAGTTACCTGTGGGGTATAAAAATAGTATGTGTGCTAAAATTAGGTCGATCGGTCGTAAACCGGCTAGTCGGCTTTGACCTTATTTACAGGTTATTGTAAGAAATATTATCTGTTTTTAATATATCTCGCCGATTTTTAAGGCAGAAGAAATAAAAAAAGTGTGTATATGTAAAAATATTAACATGTCAACTCTTATAATTTTTGGTTAATTGGCAACACCTAAATTTTGAGTGATTGTTTAATCCAATAACAATCTAAAAATACTCGTTGTAATGACTCAAAATTTCATGCTACACCCTGCATTTAATCCCAAAGATTGTATAATATGTAAAAAATCGATACCCCAAATTCAGATTATGGTCCATTTACGCTAAAATAGCAAGCATATGTGGCAAAAAAACTACAAATTTGACTCTAAAAAATAATATAAACCGTTGCTAATATATATAAATATATATTATAAAAACAAGGTACATATATAAAAAAACAAGGTAGTTCCACTGCTCTCTCACAAAAAGTTCCTTGAAGATTATTGGGATTTTTGAAGTTTTATTTTTGTAAACAGTTTAAAAAATATTGCCAGAAATATAAAATTGGAAAATAGCTTTTTGGAAATTTGATTAAAAAATGTGTGGAAAATGGCAAAATAAGAAAACCTATAGATGGAAAATTGTGTTGTATTTGAAAATAAAATACATAATTTATTTAGCAAAATAAAAATTATAACTTTTTTTTCATACTCTACATTATTAAAGGTTATGCTGATATTTGTACCGCAGAAAAAACTTTTTTTGTCCCCCACATTTAAGTATACCGTTCGACAAAGAATCACTTTCTGAGTCGGTACGAATAATATGATGAAGCGTCTTGAAATGAGTTGTGATTGTGATTGGCTCCCATATAAAAGTCTTTCTGGAATATGGGTTTAATGATAATAAATGTCTTAAATCTAGGAATATTTTAAAGTTTTATATAAGTACATAAATACTTTGTACCAAATTTCATGAAGGTTGGTCCATAATTGAGCTAGCTCACAACCTCTTCCGAAAATTACAACGTGTATAAATTCCATATAAATGAATACTATATATGACACTAACTAGTTTTAGCTGAAAGTCGGTAAATTTAATTAATACGCGAAAATTCGTAATTCGGGACTTGACAGGGTGAAGATTCAATTTATACATGGACATTAGGTCATTTCTAGTAGTTATCGCTCTTATCGTTGTTCGGGTAAACGACACACACTGCCACATTTGGCAGTTTTAGAACGACAAAAATCCATTTTTGGAGATATTGGTCTGAAATCGTATATTCTGTTAGTAGATAAGGTAGTAAACATTCTTACTAAAAATTGGCGGGTAGAATCACTGCCACTCCCATACTGAAAAAAATTACTTTATTTGTGTGAATTTCGGACATATTTCTGTAAATTTTGTTAAAGTAAAGAATATTTTAATAGTAGGCGTGGCAAGGTCTTATCATACCAATCTTAGTGTAACATTTGCATAACAAATTTTCAGCCATTACCTTAAAATGTTTAAATAATTCTTAAAAAAACACTAATATGAGGTACCGCAAATTTTTTTTAATATTTTAAAAGATCGCAAAAAGTCGCAGCCAATATTCTCAAATATAATTTTATAGATATTTTTTTATATAATAATCGAATTTTTAAACAAAATTTCTCAAAAAATATATATTTTTATATTATGATTTCTTTTAAATTGAAAACAATATTTTCAGTATTGATTTTATAACCTAACAAATTATAATAGACTAATTTGGATACATTTATTATTACATACCAAAAAAATCACATCAATATCTGCAGTACTTACTGAGATATATAAAGTTAAAGTTAATATACTTCTTTACAAAAGTTGTAAATAAAATTAAAATATTTTTAAAAGTTGCAACTTTGAAAATCCATAATTCGCACTATAAACACTTTCCAATACTTTAGGTATTTTTTCCATAATTTATGATATGTTTACCAATAAATCCAAAAATAATTACTTCAATTGATAAGCTTTTATTTTCGTATTTTTGTCGTTCTAATTTGGATAAATGTGACACTGTGCGACAGTTGGCTCCTTTCGGACGCAATGAGGATTATTCAATTCCAAAGAAATTTATCAGATACTCCTAGTTGATACTATTCATGTAACGTGGCATCTGGAGCTTGACTCAATCTAAATTTTTGTTGGTTTATTGTATTTAGAGGTCTACATAATTCGTCTGCATTTGCGTTCTTTTGCAGTTCTTGCAGTAAAAGACATAACAAACAAATTTGTCCGTGTTTAGCGAAATACCAATGTTAATTCTCAAAATTCCTTAGGTTTTCATTTGTTGGTTGTGGTAACATTAAATTATGCTTGAAACCAAGGCTCATATACAAGGTTAAGGCATTAGGGCAACAAATACAACAACCCAACTTGGAGTATTTGTGACTGTCACAAATAAATATTGTAAAGAAAATAAAATGTAGAAAAATTATAAATGTATGTGTTTGAATTTATATTTTTCGTTATATTTTTGAACCAAATTTTCTAGATGTTTTTGCTCCATGATTCAATACATAATCTTGCTATAAATTCACGTATAATATTTTATTTAAGAATTTAATCTCAAAAACTCAATATTATTATAAAAAATTTAATATTATACTTTTTCACAATTTTTTTTATTTTTTTTTTTATTTCTTTATTTTCCTACACGCACACTTAAAAAAATTGACTTCTGAAAAACCAAAACAAAAATCAACTGGGTTAACAACTTCACCTTGTAAATACGCTTTGCTTGAAACATTAAATTATGCTTTTTTCCTTTGAGTTTCAAAATGTAAAATATTTTTTATATTTTTTGTGTTGTTTAAAAATTTTTAAATAAAATATAAACAAATTTTTAAAATGAATATGGTTTGTCATAATCCCAATAAACGTCAGAATGTTAATATGGCGACAAAAAGAGAATGTGAAACTACCTTGTTTTCCACATCATGGCTTACAACAAGTCACAGTAGGCTAAAAAATTATTTATCAAAAAAATTATACTTTTTGTAAAATGTTAAATTAAAGAGTTATACCGCAATTAAGATATTAGTTACTTTTAAGCCTTTTTTTAGGGCTGGCGGGTTTACGACGATCGACCCAATTTTTGCATATATATTTCTTAAAAAAACTCGAAAAAAATTTTGCATAGGAATACAAAAACAATTTGACAGTTCCGCGAGGTATGTCAATGAAAAAATTGTGAAACAGCTGTTCTTACGAGTATACTTTATAATTATACTCATAGTAAAATAATAAAGTACTCGCACATCTACAAAAACAAAAATTGCTTGTATTTTGTTAGTGTAAAACTACTGCCCACAATGTCAGAATGCTTTGAACGGAAAAATGAGAGAACGAAAGAGAGCAAGAGAAAAAAACTCAAAAAATATTTTACATGTGAATACAAAAACAATTTGACAGTACCGCGAGGTTTGCCAATGAAAAAATTGTAAAACAGCTGGTCTTACGAGTATACTTTATTATTATACTATGAATTATACTATGGGTGTAGGTTATAAAGACTAGATCATAATGTAATTATAAAGTGATCACACATCTACAGTGTAAAACTACTGCACATAATGTCAAATTGCTATGGACAAAGAATGAGAAAATGAAGAAGAAAAGCAAATAAACGCAGCAAAAAATTTTAAATACGAATACAAAAACAAATTTCACAGTTTCACGCGGTACACACATGAAAAAAATTGTAAATCAGCTGGGCTTTCTTATTACACTATTGGCTAGATTTAGCCTTAAAAAGGCTAAACTGGCAACACTGGTAATCGTACTAAAAAAATTTCTTGCAGGTTAAAGCCCCAACCAGTCAACTTTCCTTCGCAACGTAGAATGAAAAAAAGTAGCGTGAGACATTTTGTACAACCAGTCAACAAAATTAAACGTATCATATGTTTTTGAACATTCACTGTGTAAACAACCCTGTTTTTCGTTTATTTTGTGAGCAAAATAAACCACAGGATTGTTAAAAACGCACACAGCTACGTAAAAATCTATTTTCTGTAGATTTCTGCGATACGCTACCTAGCATTTTTGTGTCAATAGCTAGATATACACATCTGCATAAAGCTGGTTGAAACAGCTGATTGCGATACGATGATTTTTAGTTGAGTGGTTGGGGCTTAAGTATCCAACTTATCACACGTAGCCACTAGAAGTCTTTAAAGTAGTAAAAATCAAGAATTTCTCAATTAAACCTCTTCTAACCGTGGAAAAATTAGGTATAAGGAGTGGGTATAGAGGGGAAATTTTTATTTGATATATGTAACTAATAAATGAACGTATATCTCAAAAATGGTAAAATTTTTAAAATCGTATTGACAGAATATGCGTAAACATTAGGCTGCACCAAAATTTACCAACTTTCGAAATTTGACCGTAAATCCCCCTGGAATTGTTGTTGGGGTTGCAAAAATGGGAAAAAGTTGGCCTCTTTACCGCTTTTAGAAAAAATTTGCTATCAAATACTTCGTTTGGCAACAAAATGTTAAAAAATCGTAATCTACACATAAATTATCTATCAAATAAGATATAAAAAGCGAAAATTAGTTAAACAATTTTAAATTTATTAAGAATTCCCCAGACCATTTATGTGTTTTAGAAAACTTGTGTAAGAAATTTTTAATTTTTTAATAAAAGTTTGAATAAAATGCTATTTTCAATTCAATTTCAAAATTCGAAATTTTAGGTAAAAAACTGGTTAAAAAAAATCGTCAAAAAATCAGTTTTGGATATTTATGTGTTTTTATTGATTAGATATATTAAAAATCCCACAAGGAACAATATATATATATTATAAATTATAAAAATTAGGTGTAAGTTTGTTTGTTTGTTTGTGTATCAATCACGCCTAAACGGCTGAACCGATGCTAATGAAATTTGATACACAGATAGTACCGGTGACGAAGCAGGTTAATGGCTATATTAAATCGCGATTGGATGTCACGCCTGTATAGAACATTATTGACCCAATCCAAAAATATATCTTTGTTGTTCGCCACACAAACGAATATAAGCCTATATTTGAGACATCATTACACCCAAACTACCAAGACTATAAACATAAAACTTGGTGTGGAGACAGTGTATCCTATTAGTAATGATGATAGGACTTCATTACATGCCACAACCACATTTTACGCCTACTTAAAAAAAAGTAATTTTCTCAATTTTCACGAAATTTGACACACAGATAGTACCAGTGCCGAAGGTGGTTATAGGCTATGTTAGAACTCGATTAGATATTACGCCCACACTTAAGCCCACTTTTTTAAAACTCTTAGGGCCGTTATTATAACCTACCTATAAGGTATCAGATAGTTAAAGGAAAGATAAACTAAAGTGAACGATAAAGTGAGCTTTATCTACTTTTGGTTATTACAACTTGGTTTTAAGCTAAATTTTATAATTTTGATAATACGGCAATATCAAAGCAAAAACCGATTACTTTTGGCCACTTAACGTAGTGGCAACATGTACTATTTTAACGTAACTGCCACTAACGGAAATATAAACAAATAAAAAACAAAGAAATTTTTAAAATAAATGAGTTTAAGCTAACTAAAAGACAACGCCAGAGCAAATATAAATATAGACAGACAAATTACTAAAAACTACACCGGAATAAATATGATTTTATTTATTTCTTTTATAAAGCAGAAAATATGGCAGCTCTGAATACATAAACCGTCCGATAAAAGTTAATGGTCAGATGTTCTTACCTTTAGCTTATTGGTCACTTTTGGCTTAACTTATACTTATAACAACCAAAAACAGTTAAAGTGAACGATAACATCCTAACTTTAGTTATTGGAAAGTTATAATAACGGACCTTAAACGGCCATACCGGGAAAAGCTAGTATTACAAATAAAAATATTTATTTCTATACTATGAAAAAAATTGTGTAAATGGAAAAGTATCTAAAATTTTTCAAAATATTGTCAACTTAATGGACCAGCAAAAAAAGGCACAATGGAAAACAACCTAAGTCTGCATGGTGTTAAGTATTTTCAAATGTTTTCTATATAAATTATATGTATGTGCTTCCTATGCCAAACTTTTAAAATTATATAGTTTTAATAATTGTCCAATTTGTTTTACAAAAAAGTAATTTTTAAAAAATTTTGTAAAAAAATGCAATATTTTTTGACATTTCCTGAATGCTTGGATCTTAAGAAAATGTGTAATTTTGGAAAATTTTAACGTTCACTCTACATACAGCAGTGGTCGAAAATTATTAATATTGGAAAAAAGTTTGAGTTTTAGAGCAAAAAAAATAGTAAAAAAGTTTGTTGATTTCGGTACTTTTTTCCATCACATTAGATAGTTCGATATGTTTTTAAAGATTTTGCAAGAAATTGTGACGGGTTACCTGTAAATATCGTCTCACGAGAAAATTTTCTGAAAAAAATTGCCAATAAATTTTTGAAACGCTATAAAATTACTAGTTTTTGTACTATGAAAAAACAAATGTGATTATCTATACTTTTGATCTAAATAAAAATTAATGTTATGTTTTTATCTACTTATAATTAGCGATTTTGTCTCATAACGTCACTTTTCAATTCGGACATATACTTTTCTATGTGCTACACAGAGGTTTTCAGTGATATTCAAAATGTTTGTACAATATTTTTAAGTATCGGAGATCTATAAAACCTAGATTTATTTTCAGCACAAAATGACTTTGAATTGCAAAAACATATCGCATCTTTAGTATCAAAACTACACTAATTGAAATTTGGGAATGTATAAACCAATACATAACTAAATAAATTAAGTACTTGACAGTCTTTACTATCATACAGTTTTAGTTAGTTTTTGCTATATTTATTAGTAGAAATTGAGGGTGATATCTCCAAATAGCATCATTAACCATAACATAGCAGCAAATAACCAACCGAAAGGATACTAGCTTTATAAGTAACTAGCTAATACCCGGTGTGCTTCGCCACCCCCCGAAATGAAATGCATAGTAATTAAAGGATTAAAAAAATATACTAATTTTTGTATTTAATTTTTATGGGAGGGACCCCTATAATCCGCTAATTTATTAGACAAATGTTTTCATGGATGTCAAAATTCTTTGTGCAAAATTTGAGCATTCCAACTCCAATAGTTTCCCAGATATACGAATTTTTGCATTTAATTCATATGGGAGGTACCATGACCCCTACTTCTAGTCCGCCCATATTTTTCTTAAATATTAATATTGATACCAAAGTGGCTCCGACAAAATTTTAGAACTCTAACTCTAATAATTTAATATTTTCTTTATATGGGAGGTGCCACGCCCACTATTGCTAGTGTACCAATTTTTGTCCAAAATATTCATATTGAAGCTAATGCTAGTCGTACAAAATTCGAGCTCTCTAACTTTTATAGTTTCCCAGATATAAACATTTTGGTATTAACTTTATATGAGAGATGACACGCCCACTATTTCTTTTCCGCCCATTTTTGCACAAAATGTTCACCTTGACACTTAAGTTTATTCTACAAAATTTGGAAATGTAACTGTTATAGTTTCCTAAATTTACGGCATTTGGTATTGGCAAGCAATATTAGGCGTGGGATGTGCAACACCCCCTATTGCTAGTTCGCCTATATTTTTTCAGAATGTTCATATAGGTGTCAAAGTTGTTCGTGCAAAATTTGAGGACTCTAGTATTACCAATTTCCGAGATATACTACTTTTAATAGTTATTTAGTAAGTGGGCGTGGCACCTCGCCCACATGGAATTTCAAAATAAAAAGTAGCCTATTTTTCCTTCCAGGCACATAGGAACACACTGTGAAAAATTCAAGAAAATCGGTTTAGCCGTTTAGGCGGCTATAGACTTCAAACAAACATACATACATACATACATACATACAAACAAACACACATTAATTTTTATATATATAGATATAAAAAAATATATCCAAATATATCTTGAAAATTGAATTTCTCTTAATAACACAAAAGCTTGTGCCGTCTTGCTCAGATGGTATTGTAAAACCTGTGTACCAGGTATTACAATACTTTATAATTGATAAATTTTGTTCAATATTTAGAAAGCATTTATTATGCAAATGTACACATTTTCTGAGATAATTTACTCTTATTTATATTATAGTGATCTGGTGATTATGTTTTAGTTAAATTTTTCGCAACTTTTAACTTTCTAACAATATCAGTGAAAAAAATACAGAAAATTCTACATAAATTCTTTAAACTTGTATAATCAATTAGTCAAATATACAATTTGATAGAACTAACTACTTTTTTTTC
Source organism: Protophormia terraenovae (assembly GCA_951394005.1). Lineage (NCBI taxonomy): Eukaryota > Metazoa > Arthropoda > Insecta > Diptera > Calliphoridae > Protophormia > Protophormia terraenovae. Next base: position 72,089,296 of record OX596073.1, on the reverse strand, counting down.
CATTTAATAGTCAAATGTATTGCAAGTTTAAAATATATAATTTTTTCACCCAAATGTACGCGTAAGAATTATCTTAAATTAAATCATAATTTTTACAGAAAATGTCCAAAATTGTTTTTCTCCTTTCTTCCTATTTTTTATAACTTAAATAATTTCATTAACGATTTTATAACATTATTATTTAAAAATTTATCAAAAAATTAAAAATTTCGTTGTACACCCCGTACACAAGTTTTCTAAAACGCATTAATCATAGTATAAGAACTAGTACGGAAAGTCTCTCTTTTGGTACATCACGCATTAATCAAAAGCACGTAACGCTAAGAATGTGTAAAATTTTATTTATATGTATTGGTGTAAAATTAACATTCACCACACTTCATATGTACACAAAGTTGCAAAAAATTGTATTAAAAAATTATTAAATTTTTCTTTTACGTGTATATTTATATTTCTCAACAAATATAAAAGATTTTAACGTCTATTGTATTTATAATGATTTAATTATTATATTTTTGTTGCTAAATATCAACAAAAAATATAAATTATTGTAAAATTTACTACATTATTAATACCAAAATTTGCAACTGTTTTTATTTAGTTTAAAATTCAACAGCAAATGAAAAAATGTCAAAAATAGTAAAAAAAAAATTATTTCTCGTTTGTAAAAAATAAAAACGTGCCGGAAATTAAAATGTGATAAAAGTGTTAAAAAAAATAATAAAATATTATATGTGTATGAAAGAATGTGCTGCAAATGTTATTTTAAAGGATAATTTGTTAATTTTTTGTGTTGTTTAGGTCTCTCTCAAGTGTGTTGAATTCACACAGCATATGTATGTGAAGAGTGTTGAATAAAAAAGAGAGTCAGTTTCTATACTAGTTACTATACTATGGCATTAATGGTCTGGGGAATTTGTAATAACTTTAAAATTTTTTAAATCGATTTTAAAATTTTTAAACATTTAGTTGAAAAACAAAGTACTTAATAGTAGCAATTTTCTAAAAAGTGCAAAAAGATCAACTTTTTTCCATATAAACGCACCCTACAAAATTCAGGTCCGATGCGGCATGGGTTAACGATATCCGATTTCACTAATATTTCACACAGTATGTTTTTGCAACCCAAAAACATACTGTGTGGGGGATTTACGGTCAAAATTCGAAAGTTGATAAATTTTGGTGCAGCCTAATGAGTTTTATATTTAACTAATCAAATATATATTTTTGTTAGAAAAACTATTATTAATCGAGTAAAAATTTTAAAATAAAACTTTTCCAAAATCTTATTTTCAGAAATTATAAAATCTTTCCAAGGTCTAACAAACTTCAAAAATAAAGATAAATCTTCAAATATGGCATCACTGGGCTTAAGTAATATTTTTATGCCATTCATTCAGCTCTTTAATAAATACTTGAATACATATTTAACACTTACCGGCTTTATTTATGGCTTGCTTGTACAAATTGTTAGATTTTCCCTCTAACGATTTTTTATGGTTTTTATATAAGTCAATTGGCTAAATATCAAGCAAAAAATAAAAATTAAGAAAATTATCATTAGTAAATATGAATGATACAACAACGCATAGTTGCGTCGTTAGCAAAATAAATAGTAATAAATATGTAGCTACTAGTCCGATCTATCTGAAAATTAGAACATCGTGGGAAGCATAAAAGATATTTGACTTCAAAAATTAAATTTCTCATTTTTGGCCTTAACTTTTTTGCGATTTTGCCCCAAAACTTTTAAAATAATATTTAAATATTTAAAAATCCGTATTAATATTATAAAATCAAGTGTGTCTTTGTTTGTTTGTTTGCTTGTGACGCAATCACGCCTAAATCGCTGAACCGATTTTAAAGAAATTTTAAATATAGATGAACTTTAGGCTGGAAGGAACTATAGGATATAAATTAAAATTAAATTGATGAAAATAGCGAAAATATTGCAGTTTTTTTATGCTTCAAACTTTTACCAATTTTTTTGAGAAGAAGCTTTACGGGAAATATTCATATTTAAAAATAAAGGGGCAAAGCTCTTTTTTAACGTATATATTATAAAAATGATGTGTAAGTTTGTTTGTGCATCAAATACGTCTAAACGGCTGAACCGAATTTCGCGAAATTTTCCACACAGATAGTACCAGTGCCGGAGGTGGTTATAGGATATCTTAGATCTCATTTGATATCACGCAAATATTTTACGCCTACTTAAAAAATTATTAATTTTGCTCGTTAAAATATTTACATGAAATCTAATAGGCAAATAGTTCTTGAACTGCAGAATTTTATAGGCTATGTTCGATCTTGATCGGATACCACGCCCACATTTTGCGTCCACTTTTTTAAAACTCTGACCTTAACCTGTATTCTTAACATACAAATATCATATTTTATTTTACCATCGGAGTAGGGGGAATAGTACCTCCATACAAAGCAAATACTCATTATGGTTCATCTAAGGAACCATTATGGTGAGAATCCTCAAACTTTGTGAACATCTGGCTTATCATATCGCATTGATAATTTCCATTTAGGGGGAAAGGTAGCCCCCATACAAAAAATACTAATTTTCGCATATCTAAAGGAGTATACAGTGAAAGTCTTAAAAAGTTATAGAAGTAATCTTCATATTAAATTTCGAACAATTCGTATAGGTCCAGGGGGAGTAGTAGCCCTTATATAAAGTAAATATTAGTCATCGCAACAAATGGGGTAGCGAAGCGCAAAGAGAAAAGCCAGTTCTCTATAATTTTCTAAATTATGCTAAATAATTTTTTTTTAGTTATCTCAATTCTATAACAAGAAAAACATTTTTATTCAAAATTTCGAAACAGATCTCAAAAATTGCAACTATTTGCCAAAAAAAGTTACTTTATTTATTATTATTATTATTATTTTTTTTAATTTTGTGAAAATGTTCAATATTATTTGTCATTTTCTGAATTGATCAAAAATGATAAATTTTTGATGAAAAGTTAAACTTGTTGAGCATGCTACTTCTGCCAATTAGATTAGGTGGTTAATTTGTTTTTAAAGGTTTTTCAAAAAATTGTGACAGCCTACCGGTAAATTTGGTCACACGAGGCAATTTAAAAAAAAAAACCCATATTTTCAATAACAAAAATTTTTACTTTTCAGAATATATAGTAAAATTATATATTTTTTTAATCTTTACATTTATCAATTCTTCATTAACTACTTTATAACATGCACAAAAATTATTAGAAAATATATAGGTTCAAATTTATTAAATATGTCCTGTATACCTAATTTGCATTTGCTTGTTTTATTTCAAGAAAAGTGTGCTAAAATGTTTAAATTTCCTTTTAAAACGACATAAAATGGACTACTTTTTATCCAGAATTGATAATTTTAACATGTGGTTTGAAAATCGCAAAATTTATTTTAGCATATACTGCAGTTAACGTATTTTACTTGTGCGGTTGCTCTCAATGGATCAAATTTTAAGTTTTCATATATATATTACTTAAAATTATTTGAAAATATTGCTAGTATTTATCTAAATGAAAAGAAAATATATTAAATTTTATTTGTACGCCGTATTATTTGTTTTTGAAACCTTGCTCATACCAAACTTCACTTTAGTATAAGAATGCGATTTGAAATTTTTAATTAAATAGAAATTTCAATTCTAAAGTAAAATGAATAATAATGTAGTCTGGTAATATGTATTTAGAAATCGAATATTATATTACAGAAAAACGGTTGTGGAACGTTTCAAAAGATCGTACATTCTTGCCAAAAATACCAATGATTGCAGAAAATTTAGAAAATTTCATTTTAACTAAGGTTTATATAATCCTTTAACTATTCCCATTCCATTTTACAAACAATAATGAGGTCTAGGATTAGTGATAAAGAAAATACTAATTATCGGATAACTTAAATACTGCTGCAGCAAAAGTCTTATCATTTTACGTGAATATCTTTCTCATCAACCACCAAGCTTTGAATGAAAATGGCATTGACAGGAATAGGGAAAATGGTACTCCATATAACGAAAATATTAAATAATTTTATATCTTAGCAAAAGTTATAACATTTAGTAGGAATAGCTTTCTCAATAACCATAAGTAAAGATGCTAATGGGATGAGTAGGACCAGGGGAAATCAGAAATAAAATTATGACACGAATGTTCGTAAATTTAATATTTTTGGAAAGCTAACATAATACTTAAGGTGGTTTTACACTATAATTCTTGGTATTAATACCAGAGTTTCATTTTCTATAATACATATCAAAAAATGTATTATGGAAAGTATTATTGAATGTCATAATTTTAATATTAAAATATTTTAAAAAATAAAACTACAAATGAAGAAGTTTGCCGAAATTTGCAATAAGGAATGCAATAACGTTTCAAAAATTTCAAGATTTCAACATACAAAGTATTGAAGGTATTTATACCATAATACATTTGAAAATATTTTTAGTATTAATACAAGGTATTATAGTGTTAAACCCCCTTTAACTAACCATGAATGAAAAGGTTTAAGTTTTCTTTAAAATTTATGCGTAATTTGCGTATATACAGTGTTGGAAAAAATAATAGGGACACTCTAATTTTTCAATATATTCTTACTTGTTTATTTACTATTCCATAAATATTAAAAAGAATATACATAAAATTAAATAACTTCAAATATTTTAACTTATAAAGTAAAAGTAATTAACTAGTTCTGCCAAAAAATATATTTTTTTAAGAAGGCCTGAAAAAAATAATAGGGACACTTAAAGTTATGGAAAAAATATTTTTTTTTTTTTTTAACATTACCATAATTTTCAAATACTTTTTCAATACTTGGTTGAATATCCTTTAATTTTTATAACATTCTGGCAACGGCGATTCATAGATCCCACAAGATTCGCACATACCGGAATCGGAATTGGGTACCAGGTTTCTTGAATTTTTTCTCACAACTCTTGTTTATTTTTTGATTTAAAGCTACCAATTCTATTTTTGAGGACTCCCCAGAGATGCTCAATGGGGTTTAAGTCCGGTGATTGGGACGGCCACTCCATTACAGGCACTTCATTCTGCTGAAACCACGTTTTGACACTTCTAGCGGATCATTATCCTCCATGAATTCCCATTTTAGTGACAGCAAATGGAAGCATTTTATTCTGGAGAATGTCTATATAGTCAGCATCATTCATTTTTTCCTGAATCCAAACTATTTGATCAACTTCAGAGGCCGAAAAACATCCCTATAGCATTATAGAACCACCACCGTGTTTGACGGTTTTTTTTTGGTATATTTTGGATCAAATTCAGCATTTGCAGGACGACGTCAGATCCAAATAAATTTACTTTTTTTTCGTCTGACCATGGTTCGTTGTTTCAGTTTTTACGGCACAGGTGTCGCCTGGCAAATTCCAACCTTTTTTGTATGTTTTTCTTGCTCAACAGTGGTACTTTTTTCAGACTGCGTCCCATTAATCCGACTTCCTCCAACGTTGGTCAAAACGCGCCGACGTTTTAGGCTTTCTACCTCTAGTTTTATGACTTTTTTCGAATGAATGGCATTGAATACTTTAGTTTTGGAACACTTCATTATCTGTGCAATTTTTCTAATTGATAACCCGCCCGAATTTAATTTAAGAATAAAATTTTTTTTCAGATTCAGTACAATGAACTCCACGACCCATTTTCGAATTTATTTACCGAAGACATAAATCATAAACACGAAACCAATATGATTAAATTAATCACATAAACCTTGCTTTACAGATTTTTAATATGTTTATGTTAAAAATAATAATTTTTATTGACTAATGGCAATTTTTTGTAGTGCGTCCCTATTATTTTTTCCAATTGAAATTACAACTTCACTGATTTTTTTTGCAAATAAATATAAAATAAAAGCGAAAAAGAGAAAAAGTAAACAAATAATGAAATTCCGTTATTTTAGGAACTGATAAATAGCGGGACCCCCAAAAAAAAACTTTATATAAAGAAACTGTTTGCATCTGTTTGCGAAAGTAGGGGTCGTCCCTATTATTTTTTCCAACACTGTAAAAAGCTTTTCTTTTATGTTTTTAGAAAAAAAAATTTTTTTATAAAATTCTATTTTTGAAGATACTGATTTAAAGTTTTGGGGTTAAAAACTAAATATTTATTTACGTCCAAGTGTAAAAATTGGTATTATAAAAAAACTACGTAAAAATAGGTCCAAAATTTTGACAGCAAATTTAAAAATCCTATGTTGATGTAAATGCCTAATTTAGCCATCTGTCAAAAATAAACATAGGCCAACATGTGTTGTATAACTAAAAATGAAATAAATAGTCCAATTAAAAAGTTCAAACCAGAATTTTATGGAAAAAAATTTTAAATTTTCAAAAATCAACAATATTTTTAAAAGTTAGTTAGTTAGTTAGTTAACTTTATTGAGACTTCATTTTTTCATAATACATTATTCAAAAACATAAATTATTAGTAAAAAAACTTAAAACTATATCGTATTATTTTAATTACATAAGTAAATATATGATTATGCGACTGGCTTATTTAAATTAAGAATTAAATTAATATTTGTAAATTAATTTACAATAACATAAAGTGAAACAGCGCTTGCTCCCGGCACTTATAAATACTAGTAGAGTTATATCTACTTTATATAAACTTAATTCTAAAATCCTAAACCTAAATCTTAATGCTAATCAAATAAAAAAATAAAAAATAACAAAAAAGAAAAATAAGAACAGTAAAAGATTATCCCCTATGTATGCCGGGAGTAGTACCTGAGTAAAAGTTTTGACCAGTATTCAAAAACTCCTGTAGTATTCCAATTATGTTAAGGTAATTAGTGTTTGACCAACTAAATGCCTGTTCGGTGGAAAAAATATCCTGTATTGCACTACCTTCAAAATACGATAGCCTATCTACAAAACGCTTTGCCAAATCCAAAGCATAATAAGATAGAGGTGAAGTTCTAGCCTCTTCATATATAATTTTATTTGAAAATCGTTTGTTAATTGATTTAAAATTTTTTTCTACACACTTCCGTAAAATATGTCGCTCGAAAATTTTCATTTTCTTCATCAATGTTTTTGAGATGGTAAACCATATTGGGAATGCATACAAAAGAATTGGCCTGATACTTGTTTTATATAAAAGCAATTTAGTCTTAATTGGCAAAAACCTGTTATTAAAAAGTCTTGAAAATGCCCTTTAATTTTGTTTGCCTTTTCCAAGTTATAAATTAGATGTCTATTAAACTTTAAGAGTTTATTAAAATTGACTCCAAGGTATTTAATGTTATCCTTAAATACGAGTTCAGAATTATTTAATACTAATTTTAAATTCTTGCTTTCCGGAACAACAGTATATTTACACTTTCCGGAAGCATTTCGTAAGCATATAGCATTACTTTTCGTGGTGTTTATTTTTATTCCCCAGTGAGAATAAAATTCATCAACATATTTAAGGTGTGATGAAACACATTGAAGTGCAGCAATAGGAGACTCATCGTGTGCGTAAAGAAGTGAGTCGTTGGCGTAAAGTATACCTTTGGAATTATTAAACTCGTGAGGAAAATCATATATAAAAATATTGTACAAATGGGGAGCCAATACCGAGCCCTGTGTAACCCCACAAAAAACTGCTGCCTGATCTGACAAGATGTTATCTATTTGGACACAAAACTTTCTGTCATCGAAAAAGCTTTTGAACAGTTTCACAACTGATGCATCAAAACCTATTCTTATCATTTTGAAAAGTATGCCGTCATGATATGCCTTGTCAAAAGCCTTTTCGATATCAAGTGATATGCGATAGTACATTTTCCCTCTTTTAAATTTTGGACAACGTCAGTTTGAAATTTTAAAAGAGCATGTACAGTAGAATTGCCTTTCTTAAAGCCAAATTGTGTTTGTGGCAGTGTTACCGTTTGGCGACTTTAGTCGCCATTTGCCCCTTTTTCAACCACGTGGCCACTTTTTTGGCCCCTTTTTAAAATGGCGACTTTTTAAGACTATGTACTAAATGACGAAAAAATAAGATGTTTGAAATATATCGACACATTATATATTAAATTCAACAAATAAATTAATAATTTTGAGGTTATTTTATAGTATAGTTATATAAAAAGTCGAGGAGTATTTATAACTGAACTTAAACTGTTAGTAACTAAACAAAATAATAAAGTTTATGAACAGCTAGTTATGTATACCATCATATGCCGAATCTTTTTGGACTGAACTAAAAAACAAACAAAAAATGATTCGGTGAATACTTATATCCTAATTTATATTTTTACATTCCTCAAAGCAATCCCTCGGGAACGTGTTTCATTTTTTTTTTTTTTTTATTAAATTATCAATAATAAAAAATAGTATGCGTTCTGTTCTAAATTTCCGTTCTAATTTGAAAAACTCATACAAAAGTACAGAAGTTTAATTAATTAAAAGAGGATTGTATGTTAACTATTTTTGTGAATAAATATTTATTTTTGAAATAATAGAAATTGTTGTAAAATGATTATAAATTATTTTGTTATTGATAAAAATTCAGTTTTTTTTAAGTTTTTCTTAAAATACAAAATTTATTGTTATTATCAAATAAACAAAATTTAAGGAGTTTTTTAGGTTTTAAAGCAGTTGGCCCCTTTTTTTCAAAAAATCCCCTTTTTTGGCGACTTTTTATTTTGAAATCCCCTTTTTTGGACACTTTTTAAAAATTCTCAACGGTAACGCTGGTTTGTGGTATATATGCCTCATTTAATCCTAAATCCATTTTTTCTCGTATAATTCTCTCAAATAACTTTCCAAGATTGGATAATAATGAAATTGACCTAAAGTTATTAACGTCAGTGTTGCCTTTTTGTTTTGGAATTGGAACAATTTTTGCAATTTTCCACGAGGAGGGAAAGTAACTGTTGTTAAGGCAATTATTGAACAATATAGTGAGGTACTCAAAAGCCTTAATAGGAAACTTTCTAATTAAATAATTCGATATTTTGTCTAAACCGTAAGATTTTTTATTATTTATCAATTTAGAAATAGCCAATAGTGAATTCAAATTAGTAAGTTTAGAGTGGCCTTGACTGTTTAATGAGGTATTAGTATTATCGAATGTTACAGAATTTATATCTTGTGAAATTATGTTACTGATTGTTTCAGTTATTTCAGAAAGATCCCTATTTGGAGGAGAGTTTTGATAAACGGTTGAAAAGTGGTTTTTAAATATTTCTAATTTTTCATTTAATTGAGAAATGTTCTCACCATTAACCGAAATATCCTTAACATAAGAACGATTTCTATTCCCAATAATTTGAAATATTTGTTTGTAGGCCCATGGGCCAGGTTTTATTTCTTTCAATCGATCATTAAAAATATTCGCTTGCTCTAGTTCGATCTGATCCTTTATAATAATCTTAATTAAATCAATTTGTTTAGATATCAGCAAATAATCGGGATGTTTCCTATTTAAGGTTCTATTAAATATTCTTTTTAAATCTTTTTGCCAATTATATTTAATTTTCAGCATCCTTTTAACTTTATCAGAAACAATATATTTTCTATTCCTATTTTCTACTCTATTAGAATGCACTTCCGTTATGAAATTTATTGATGTATTAAATTCATCTATAAAATAATCTATTTCTTCGTTAGTTAAATTCCTATTATTTGGAGGGAAGTGATTACATATTGTTTCACTTACATCAATTTTGTATTTGTTCCAATTTGTGTCTTTAAAAGAAACAAAGTGGTCTGGAGATTTAAGTATGAGGCTGAAATCATTAAAAGAAATTTGAAGTCCCAAAGGAATATGATCTGAGAAAGTGGGAAGTGTAGATGTTTTAAAATTTGGAGTTATAATGTCTATGATATTTGTACTCACTATAAAATGATCTAAATGTGATGAACCACTAGGATAAGTGGGATATACATCACAGACCCTAGTTACAGAAATTGATTCGTTTTGAACCCAATTAGAAAGAACTTCCCCATTAAAATTGTTAATAGTATCTCCCCAAGAGGAGTGTTTTGCATTTAGGTCACCTCCTAATATCATGCCATCATAGTTATTACCGAAATTTAAAATTGAAGTAAGGCCTCCACAAATAATTTGACGATTACAGTTAGATGGAAGGTAAATAGAACCACAAAGAATTTTCTTAATACATCCATTTATCGAAACATTTAATTCTAAAAATAAATTTGGAAACTGAAGATTTGGAATATTTACTCTAGAAAAAGAGATTGAATTTTTAATAGCTATACCAACACCTAATGTGCTATCATCTCTCAAAAGAATATAGTTATCAAAATAAACATTTATGTCCGAAGACAAATGTATTTCCTGTAAAAGTGCAATCTCAATATTAAATTGATTAAGTAATCTGTTAAGTTAAATTTTTCTTCCTATGTGTATAAGAGAACCAACATTAAAAGTTACTAAATTTAGTGAATTACGGACCATAGACATCTTCAATATCCTTAATTAAACTCAAGCACTCTTTTTTAGCCTGATCCCTTGTCAACGTTTTATAATTTTGCATAAAATTATAAATTTTATCTTCCAGCGTTATAGGTTCTGGAGCACATAACGTTTTTGCAAGCTTCATGAATTCCTGAATAAGAGCTGGTTTTTCTGGTCTGCTCTGTGTTCGAACATCATTCAAAACATCAAATAAACTTGCAAATGATTTCCTCTTAACAACATCATTCGACGGATGCAGAGTCCTTCAACATTTTCAGCTGCTGACATTTTCCTCTCCTTTGCCTCTAAAAACGAGTTTTTCCTAATCTTAACGTATTTCTTGTAAGGGCAACCCCTGTAATTTGAAGTATGACCATTCTCATTACAGTTTACGCAAAATGGTAGCACATTATTGTCAGGGATAAAACCGCATTCACCTGGAGCGTGTTTTTCCTGACATTTCACACAAGAAAATGGACGACTACAATTCCTAGAATAATGACCCCATTTCTGACATCTCCAACATTGTGGAATTTTGGTACTAGCTTTTGGACGTTCCCATGACACAACCTGATTAAGAATATACTTCAAGCCGAGCAACTCATTTACTTTTCGATTAGGTTTAAGTATCACCAAAAACAAACCAGTATCAATACCCTGCTTCCTAGAATATTCTGTGGAAAACTTTGAAACTGAATCTACAGTATCTGGAACAATTCTGTCAATTTCTGACTTAATATCATTAATATCTGTCTTATAATAAAGCCCCCTGCAAACAATGCTCTGACGTTTATACTCCTTAGGTGTATACGTATAAGAAGGAATTTCCCTTTCTTTCAAAAGCTGCATCATTTCTGAATGTGCAGCAGAGTCCTTAAAATACAATTTGCTTTTATATTTGGACTGGTTTTTAACTTTAAATTCAACATTTTTTGAATTTAGTTGGTCAATCAAAGATTTAACATTTACATTTTCTAGAAATATAGGAGGACAATATGAATTCCTGGTCCGTACGTGTGGTTGGGAATCATTATTGATTCTGGATTCGTTAATATTTATGTTTGTGTTATTAAATGGCCCTTCGGCTTCTACATTTAAATCTCCTAACAGTGAATATTTGTTTGTACGGTTAACATTATCAACTAACTTATCTAATTTATTAAATTGACATTTTGATACATCTATTTTTACGTCACCTTGAAATGTTCTTTTCTTATTTTTGACAGTTTTGAATTCCTCTTCTATTGAAGAAATTGATAATGACTCATGATCCATAAAGGTTTCAATTTCAGCCATTTGCAAATTTGGAATTTGTATATTTTCCAAAATATTAACATTATTTTTTGGGGGTTCAAAAGATTCATGAATTCTTGTTTCTTGAATATTGACACTTGACTGAGTTGGTGGTAATTGATTTGCAAAAACTGCATCAAATAATTCTTTACCAAGTTGAGAATTCTTAACATCAATATTTTTGGCCTCTTGACTTGACTGATAAGGAACTTGTATCTTCGGTTGGGAACCAGATGAATTTATATTTAATTGGTTTGTAAAAATTTCATTGACTTTAGCTGCGTTCTTGTTTTCTTGTCTTGGTTGAGATGGGACTTGTAATGTTGCCTGTGAAGAAGATGGATGTGTATCCAATTGGATATTTGCTTCGTTTTTAACAGCAGATTTCCCTTCTTTAGAATTTCCTAATTTCTTCTTAGAATTGTTGGGAGGTCTTCCTCCGGATTGGGATAGCAATGGATTTCTCTCCATTGTAATGGTTTTGTTGAAATAATTTTAAAAAAATTTTTTCCAAAAACAATTATTTGAAAAACAAAAAAAATTTTTTTTTTTTTAATTTTTGTTTGAAAAAATAAAATTTATTTTAAAATATTTTTCAGAGCTTTCTAAAAAAACGTCCGATACGTTTCGCAGTTGACAAGAAAAACCAACATTTTTAAAAATGTACGCTTAATGTAAGAAATTTCAGAACATTTAAATTGTTTTTTTGTAATATTTACTGAAAAAAAAAACAACGTATTTTTTTGACTAATTAAAAAAAAAATAAAAAAAATATTTATATAAGTAGAATTCTAGTAGAATAAAAAATTGTTGATAGCAAATTTGAAATTTATGATTTTTTCTTGCAACCTAGATTTCGTCTTTTTTTACTACATTGCTTGTATGATAAGAACTTAATTGTATACAGCAAATATAAATTGTAAAATTTTTACAATTTCCGCATAAAATATGTGAAATTGTAGAACTAAAAACAAAGAAATAAAAATTTAAGCAATATTCATTCTACAGAATGAAAATAAAATCAATAAATTAAAAAAATTTACATTTTATTAAAAAAAAAAAAAAATAATGTAACAAACTTTGAAAAATGTTGATAAAAATTAAAGATGTTGTGTTTTCTGTTAAAAAAAAAACAAGTAAGAAGGTTATACTCGGTCAAGCCCCTGCATATAAAAATTCATATACATATGCGTAAATTTTCGGAGAGGATCTTATATGGAAACTAAGGTAAATTGTGGGCTATTCTTTTTAAGTTTGGGTGGTTGATTTGTCAATTTATATATTGAATTTCACTAAAATTGTAATAGTATATTTACTACTTTTATAAATGTTGAAACCCTATTCCGGAAAGACATTTGTATGGGGGCTAGGTGAAATAATGGACCGATAATAACAAATTTCAATAAACTTAGTTATTGTATCAAAATAATCATATTTATTAAATTTCTTAAAATTTGCTTTTAATTTTCATCAATATATCTTTAAAAAAAAGTGCAGTTCCTTGGGCACATGATTTACATGAGAAGTGGGAGTTAGTGTTTATAAAAAACCGACTTTTCAAAAAACCGGTTTGACGGTTAACCGTAATTTGGGTAAAATTTAAAAACCGGTTTGTCGGTTAACCGTTTACTTAAAAACCGGTTAATAGACATTTTAATAATTGCTCTAATTTGAAGCTTAATAAAAATATTTTTGGTTAAAAAAATGCTTTAAGCTATAGATTTAACCATGCACCAAATAATAAACACTGTTCTTTATAAATAGTGTCTGATTTACATTGAAAATTTATAATACGTTTTTTTAGACTTTGGACTAGTTTTAATATAATTTATAATAACAATTGTTTTGGAATCTTTTCGCACAGCTTTTGAAGCTTTATAACGATTTAAAATTGTTCTTAAAGTGTTTTTTTTTAACATTTCTTTTTTTTTTAATTTTTTCTAATTTAAAGATAAAATTAAATTATCGAAATTTTAAAGCATCTCAAAAAAAAAAAAAGGAAACTTCAGACATAGAGTAATGTACTTTATGTTATGATTTATATTCACTGCTTTTGAAGTTTTTCTCTTAAAGAAATGTTTATATAATTTTCATAAAAAATATCTGTATAAAACTGGAAAAATAATAACCTTTTTTCTGCTAAAGAGAGATTTGCTTTTAGTTTTTAGAAGAGTTATTAATCATTTAAAAGTACATTTTCCGCAGTTATTTAGTATTACTTTTGAAGTCTTCTTTTTTCCTATTATCCTATATAAATGGAATGCTTAATTATCTATCTTTTTATTTTTATTATGCATACAGTTTTAAAATATATTGAACTTCCAACAAGTAACCTGACTACTTGTTAACTCAAAAAGCAAACATTTTTTGTTGTTTCAAAAAATTTTCTTATATTTTGAATTTAGAAAAAAATAACAAAGGATGAAATTTTGTGATATTTTGAAAAAAATTTTAGAACCAGTTAACCGACACAAAATAACCGGATAAACCGGTTAACCGAAATTGAATATTTCAAATTAACTGGTTGTAAAAAAACCGAAATTCGGAGAAAAACCCGGTTTTTCGGTTAACCGGTTTATAAACACTAGTAGGAGTGTTCTTAAACCGATTTAGCTAAAATTTGACACAGATGAAGATAACAACGACAGACACTTATAAATTCTGATTGCAATTTGATTATAACTGCAGACAAAATATCATTTTAAAAATTCTGCGTGTATTGATTATACTTTGCAACAGTATTTTGGGGGCGGAATCATTCCAATTACAATTGATAGCTCTTGATATGTGTAATAAACCCTCCAAAGGATTTTTCGCTGGTAGGCAAAATTTTTGTTTTATGACCACTTAAACTTTTCTATTTTTGCACAAAGGTAGTTACAAATAAATCGAAAAAAATAATATCAATATAGTTCGAAGCTAAAATTATTATCCATAAATATTTAGAGCATTTAACGAGGAATATTTCATTAGAACTTTAAATTCATTTATCTTACCTTATAAGGGGTCATATCTAGTCCGCTTTAAGGAAATGACATGAAAGTCGACTTAAACTTAAGTTTAATGGGTTAATATGTTCTACAGATATTTTCTTCTTCAAATTTTACTTGGGGTCTCCGAAGATATAAAATTCATCCGACTTATATGTTGTTAAAAAACAAAATTATGAAATTTTCCCACATTTCTTATATAAGCTCCTTAAACTAGGCAATGAAATATAAAATTAAAAGTTTTGTACAAATCTTAAACAAAAATGAAATTGAAAAAAGATTCGGCTGTGCCGAATCTTTGATACCCTTCACCATATTATCATATTACCATCTTACTATCTTACTATCTTATCGACATCATATTACCATATTACCGACAATTAATTTTCGCCTTAACGTATGCTTTCATATTTTCACATATATAAATCTAAATTTTTTTCAAACTACGAAAATTTGAATATATAAAAAAAACAATCATAGCAGGCTTTGCTTTTAAAAAATAAACAACAACAATTCCATATTTATTTATTTTTTTATGTGTGTATATACAAACTGACTGCATATACAAAGAACAACAACAACACTGTTATTCATTATATTACTTCTGTTGCTAACTAAACTACTTGTCTTATAGGCAAAAACGTCACTAATAGTCATTACAATGCTTAATATACATGTTTGTGTATGTATTTATGTATATTCTTAACAGATATGTTTTAGTTTTAAAAAATAAACAACAACAATTCCATATCTATTTATTTTTGTACAGACTGCATATACAAAGAACAACAACACTGTTATTCATTATATGACTGCTGTTTCTAACTAAACTACTTGTCTATACAAAAAAACAAAAAACGTCACTATTAGTCATTACAATGCTTAATATACATGTTTGTGTGTGTATTTATATTCTTAACAGATTTGTTTTTGGGCCATAACTCTGTTGATTATGAACGAATTTGGTTTATTAAAAAAAACGAAATTTTATAAAAACATTTATGACTGATCTATATAAAAATAAAAATCTGTAGCTTGAACAAGGGCTTCAAAAATAAAAAATTCGTTTTCCCCGATATCTCAGTTATTACTGAACCGATTTATTTAATTTTTTCAGAACAAAAATTCAGAAAATAATTTCCGAGCCCCCTTTAAAAATTCGAAGTCCCTGGTATATACAGAGGCTTCAGAAACTGAAAAACCGGTTCCAAAAACCGGTTTTTAAAGCATATCTCCGCCATTTATAAACCGATCCTGCTGATTCTAAAAACTGAAATTTTATAAAAATATTTGTGACCGATCTGTATAAAAATTAAAATCTATAGCTTAAACCAGGGCTTCAAAAAATAAAAAATGCGTTTTGTCCGATATCTCAGTTATTATTGAACCGATTTATTTCATTTTTTCAGAACAAACATTTAGAAAAAAATGTCCGAGACTTCTTTGTAAAAACGAAGTGCCTAGTATATACAGAGGCTTCAGAAATTGGAAAACCGGTTCTAAAAACCGGTTTTTTTAACATATCTCCGCATTGTATGAACCGATCTTGCTGAATTCTAATAGCAAAATTCTCGAAAGCATTTCCGATCGTTTGATATATATATTATATATGTCAGTTATCGGTGGGCTTCATAAACGCCATTTCAACCGACACACGGACGGACGGACGGACGGACGGAGGGACGGACGGACGGACGGACGGACATGGTCCTATCGTCATCATTTCTTACAAAGATCCCGAAAATGTAAACCTTTTTGCTCTCCGACGAAAATTGTGAGAATTACAAACGGAATGACAAACTTATATATACCCTTTACACCTTTGGTGAAGGGTATAATAATAATATTTTCATCAATTTCATTTCTTTGGATAAACGCTTCACCATATGAACTTTGGATCTTCGGTGATCCCTAGTGAAATTCGACGTAGAAAATTTCTGTAGAATATTTTAACCCATTAAACTCAAGTTTTAATGGACTTTTGTTTAAAGAACTAGAAATGACCCCTTATTATTAGAGATAAATGAATATAAAGTTCCAATGAAATATTGCTATATAAGTGCTCTAAACATTTATGTAAAAATATTTGAGGTTCGAACTATATATTATTTTTTTTTATTTATCTGAAACTACTTTGATGCAAAAATAGAAAAGTTTAAGTGGTCATAAAACAAAAATTTTGCCCACCAGCGAAAAATCCCTTGGAGGGTTTATCACACATATCAAGAGCTATCAATTGCAGTTGGAATGATTCCGCCCCCACGCAATGATTATCAATTTGTTGCATAGTGTTATTAATAGGAAAATATCATTTTTAAATAAAGTCCACGTAAGAGGTGAGCGTGTCCTTGATCCGATTTGGTTGAAAATTAAAATTTTTCTTATTTTTGACACAAGACACTACTGTACCAGCTTTAATGTTTCTGCGATAATTTCTCTATTTTTTCTGATTCGTTACATTGGAACAAAGCACTGTGCCCCCATACAAAGCAAATGTTCTTAATGGCATATTTATTATACATATGTAGTTAGAACTCTCAAACCAGACGGACGGACGGACATCGTTAAATCGACTCAGGAAGTGAATCTGTGTCGATTTACCCTACAACCACCTATGGTGGTGTAGGATATAAAAATTATTATTTCATGACATTATTTTTCATTTGTTAAAACAGTATCTATATATTTTTTATATTTGATGCTGTTTGCATTACTTCTTAACCAGTAATGCCAGATAAAATTTAAGAAAAATCCCTCTATTTAGTTGAAAAATTCCCTTGTTTTCTCTTTTTTTAGAAACATTTTTCCCTCCTCCTTATATTATCGATATTTTTTTATCAAAAACTACACATTTTTTTTGTAAAAATGCATTGAAATTTACATAAATATAATATTTTTTGTAATTCTGTAAAAAATTTACAAACAAATTGTAAAGAAAGAACAAGAACACTGAAAATATCCATTCGGCAAATTAAGATTTCTATTTTTAAATGAGTGTATGATAATATTGCATTTTTTGCTTATTTATTTAAAATTGTTGTGGTTTTTTTTTTGATAAATTTATACATATTAAAAATTCCCTTTATGTTGACAAAAATTTAAATTGCCTTAAAAATTCCCTCAAAAAGGGAAAATTCCCTCCATCTGACATCACTGTTCTTAACCCATTTCCGACCGCTGTTGCGTTTTCGCGTCAGTAACTTTAACATCGCCGAATTAACTAATTATGAAGATATTTTACAATTATTATTAGATTAATATGTTGTCTTAAAGATAAGAGAAAAAAATCGAATCGAATAAAACGTTAATGTTTGCGAAAACGCATCAATGGTCATTTCGGCGATATTTTCTGCTTTCCGAAAAAGTGTTTTTATACTATGGGTGTATTCTAAAGGTAAATATCTAAAAAGTCAGAAAAGGCTAAATATTGTTTTATTTAAAAACACATTTATTTATTTTTTTCATTAGATTTTGGTATTTCTTAAAGATATTTTAGTGAATTTGTAAATATATCATATAATTAGAGTTTTCTCTCGTGTATAGACGTGTTTTTACATTGCTCTACTAAAAATAATAATTTCTTAGTGAAGTGCTGTGAAAATAATAGTGTATATAGTTGAAACAAAAGATAAGTAAAAAAATCGAATGGACGCTTAACAAATCTAAAGCATTTATACATAAATTAATTATAAAATATTTATATTTTGTTACATTGTTAACTTAATATCTGCATATTAAAATTTAAGAAAGAATACAAAACAAAGTACAACACAAAAAAATATATACAAATATACATTTGTGCTTGTGTGTTAATGAGTTGCTCTAACTCTCTATTAAGTGAGAGGAGACTCACTACAAATGGTAAAAACGCATACATTGTATTGAGCCCCTTAAACAATAATAATAATTTATATGATACACAAAAGAACAGGAATTATTTAACCGCAAAAACAACAAATGAGAGATCTCCTCTCTCTAGTGCAATTACTAGTGCGCCAAATTGTGTAGAATATAGCACAAAAGAAAATCAGAAATATAAACATACAACTAGTTTAATGGTTGATGAAAAAAGTAGTACACAATTGAATGACAATTCAAACAATAATTATTATAATATTAACACTGTTAATACCATTAGCGGTAACAAAAGTGATCTGGCAAAAGATAATAGTGAAATAATTTCTCCATCACGGCAATCAATGAAAAATACTGGTGCCATACCAAAGAATAATAATAATTTAGTGAACTCAGGACATAACAAAATTCCAACAGGGATGGACCGTTATATTACCATCACTAAACGTAAGTCCAGCCCTAGGACATTAAAACTTGAACCAAATCCAAAACAACAGAAAAAAATGAGGTAAGTCAAAATCGGTTCTCGATACTGGATAACCAAGAAAGTGAAGTTGAATCTGCAAAGAGTACCAAAAATTATAAGCCTCCTCCACTCTACTTGCGCGAGCCTACTACTAACGCTCTAGTAAAAAAGTTGTCCCAACTTGTAGGCAAAGAAAATTTCTACGTAGTTTCTCTACGAAAAGGGAATGTTTCTGAAACTAAAATTCAGACATTCACAGAAAAAAACTATAGAATTATAGTTGGCTGTTTTGATAGTGAAAAAAGAAACTACTATACATATCAACTAAAGAGCGCAAAAGGCTTACTGGTTGTCATTAAAGGTATTGACAGTTCTGTACCGGCTGATGAGATTAAAGAAGCTCTTGAATCTGAAGGCTATGAAGTGAAGTCCGTTCACAATATAATTAATAAAAATAAGGTACCTCAACCAATTTTTAGAGTTGAAATATCTTATAATTCTTCCCGATTGAAGAAAAAGAGTGATACACATCCCATATACGGTTTAAGATACCTTCTAAATCGCAAGATAGTTGTGGAAGAACCAATTAAACGCAAAGGTCTCCCACAGTGCTTAAATTGTCAGGAATATGGACACACTAAGTCCTTCTGCAAATTGCCATCAGTTTGTGTTAGATGTGGAGATATCCATAAAAGTCTGGAATGTCCCCATTCAAAAACAGACATCAGTGCAAGAAAGTGTAGCAATTGTGGTCAGAATCACACTGCAAACTACCGTGGTTGCCCTGTGTATATTCAAATTAAAGGGACTTCAAAGGCAAGAAGACCTGTATATGCTCAATATCAGGATTCTAATTTTCCAAGCCTCCCTAATGGACCTACTTCTAGTGCACAACATAGAAGTAACCTGAACACGAATCGGCAATTGTCGTATGCTCATACGGTAAAAGAAGGTTCTACTACACAAATGAAATTAAACGTAGAAGGAAATGCTCAATTTCCAAATACTTTCAATAAGGGTTCAGTAATTCCCAACCAAACTCATAAAAATAATGAAAATAATGCTTTAAAAGAGGGTTCAGTAATTCCCAACATAAATTCTCAAAGCTCTATTGAGAAACTAATTGAAACCATGAACAGTTTTATGTCAAATATGCAAAATATGTTACAGCAATTAATGCAAAATCAAAGCATGCTAATGCAGATTTTGCTAAGTAAAAAATGAATTCCTTAAGAATATGTTACTGGAATGCTAACGGCCTTAGCCAACATAAACACGAAGTCCAACAATTTTTAACGTTGCAAGATATTGATCTGCTACTGGTATCTGAAACTCACTTTACTCAAAAGAACTGTTTCAGAATAAATGGCTACTATACCTATGACACAAAGCAGCCTAACGGTAGGGCATGCGGAGGGACAGCAATATTAGTTCGTAAAGATATAAAGCATTTTCCAATGCCAGAATACAGAACGGATCATATTCAGGCCACTTCAATAAATATTCCCGATAACAATATAACAATATCCTCTATATATTGTCCTCCAAGATATTCTATTAATCGTAATCAATTTCTTGATTATTTTGCAACTTTAGGCCCAAGATTTATAGCAGCAGGAGACTATAACGCAAAACATACCTTTTGGGGCTCTCGTCTAACAACTCCCAGAGGTAGGCAGTTATTTGAAGCAATATCATCCAGCAAACTAGATTCCATATCTTGTGGCCAACCTACTTACTGGCCTACAGACCTCAATAAGGTTCCCGATCTTATCGACTTTGCTGTAATTAGAAATGTAAAACGTGAATGTATATCAGTGATTCCTTCACTTGATCTTTCGTCAGACCATACACCAACGATCCTGACACTGATTAATAGTCCAAGTCACTTTGAAACTCAAAGCTCTTGTTTCCCAAACAAGAAAACAAACTGGTTAAAATACAAAATGTACATAAGCTCCCACTTACCACAAAATATTCCACTGAAAAGCGAAAACGAAATACAATCTGCAGTTAATATCTTCACGGATATCCTGACTAATGCAGCTATATTATCCACACCTTCGCGTTTCTCACGAAGGCCAAAATATATTAAATGTTGCTCAAATGTTGAATCTCTTATTAGGGAAAAAAGGCAACTAAGACGTCAATGGCAAGATTCTCGATCACCAGCCGTCAAACCTAGACTTAATCAATGTATCAAAAGATTACGCTTCGCTCTGAAGAATCAAAAAGAATCCAAATTGAAAACATATCTGCAAAACTTAGACTCTACTAAGGAAACTGATTATAGTCTATGGAAGGCGGTGAAAAATATGCAATGCCCTATTGCATATGAGTCTCCCATACGCCTCCAAAATGGCCAATGGGCAAAAAGTTCTAATGAAAAAGTTGAAGCATTCGCTAGTCATTTAGAACACGTTTTCACTCCAAATAATACAGGTTCAACTCTAAGACCTGTTGTAGTTAGCGACCATATTCACTCTCCATTAAAATTCCGGCTCTCTGCCGTGAAATTATCAGTAAAAGGTCTGAAGGCAGGAAAATCTCCTGGAACGGACAAAATTACCAGCACAATGATTTGTTTCTTGCCAAACTCGGCTCTAAAATTTATTTTATTCATTTTCAATGCCATTTTACGTACTGGCTACTTTCCAAGTACTTGGAAGTTGTCAGAGATAGTAATGATACCCAAACCTGGAAAAGACGTCACTCAAGTAACATCTTACCGTCCAATAAGCTTGTTATCAATTTCTTCGAAATTGTTTGAGAAATTGCTCCTTGAGAGCCTATTATTACATCTTAATAATAACAGTATACCTAACCATCAGTTTGGTTTTAGGAGAAAACATGGTACTATTGAACAAGTGCATCGAATTACAACTCTCATCAGAAGAGGTTTCGAGAGCAAGCAGTATTGCTCTGCGTTATTTATTGACATATCTCAAGCTTTCGATAAAGTCTGGCATGACGGACTAATACATAAAATGACCACGTTACTTCCACAGAACGTTCATAAGTTACTAAAAAACTATATAATAAATAGATCTTTTCAAATAAGATCGAAAGATGTGATTTCTTCACGCAGAAAAATTTCCGCAGGAGTACCTCAAGGAAGTATTTTAGGGCCTCTTCTTTATATACTATATACGGCAGATATGCCCACGAGCCCTATGACTCATACATCAACTTTTGCAGATGATACTGCTTTTGTAAGTATGCATACAAATCCGGTGATTGCATCCGAAAAACTCCAATCCCATATCACTGAGCTGGAAAAATGGCTATATAAATGGAAGATCAATGTGAATGCTTCGAAATGTGTCCATATAACATTTACCTTACGCAGGGAAAGTTGTCCCCCCATTCGAATAAACAATGTCCAAATACCTGAACAGGATAAAGTAAGGTATCTTGGTATTCACCTAGACCGGCGTTTAACATGGACTTGTCATATAGAATCCAAAGTTACTCAAATAAAACTAAAATCTGCCCAAATTCATTGGTTAATTGGTCCAAAGTCAGCCCTAGACTTGGACTATAAAGTACTGTTATATAAAGCAGTAATAAAACCTATATGGTTATATGGCATACAGCTCTGGGGAACAGCCTCTTCATCAAACATTGAAAAATTACAGAGAAGACAGTCCAAACTCCTAAGAATAATAACAGGTGCACCATGGTACGTCAGAAATAGCAACATCCACAAGGATCTCAATATTCCTACAATTCGTGTGGAGATAAAGAACAGTAGCATCAAATATATGAAAAAATTATCTGAACACCCAAACCCTCTCGCTAGGGTCTCGCTTTTGAGGGTCACAGACGCCTAAGAAGAATGGAAACACTGGATCTTGGAAGATAATACTACTAATGAAAACTCTACGTTGGATTTTGCAGTGGCAATATCAACAATAATTTAAGTTTAGGTTAAGATTTTAATACTTATTGTAAATTTCTGAAAAAGAAAGATTCAATAAAAACTAATATAAAAAAAAAAAAAAAAAAAAAAAATATATCATAAATAGTTTTTATAGGTAACAAAGTTTGTTAAAAAATACTTATAATATTTTCGTAGAATGAAGCGCCGCAGGCGAAAATTTTCGTTAAATATAAATAATTTCGATTTTTTGTGCGAACTAATACAAAAAAATTATTAAATTGATTATTCTGTAGAAATAAAATGAGTAAATTTTTAGCCTTTTTAAAGCTATTTTAAAATTAAAAAAAGCTAGAAAAAAGGCTAGAAGCTAAAACGAAAATTTTGAGGCTAAAAGCAAAATAAAAAGGTTAGATTTAGCCTTAAAAAGGCTAAACTGGCAACAGTGGTCGCAATTGTGGGTAAAATGAACGCAAATACGGTGGTAGTACGTTCCTACGACTCAAATCTCTACCTAGCATTAATCGTATTTATTAATTTAATAAATCGTCCTTTTGTATGAAAATTGGGGATCTTTGAAACTGTTTTTTATTCCAAATCGATGAAAATGGGTTAATTTAATAAAAAAAACGTATTTTGAGAAATTAGGTTTATATGCCCATATTCGAGTTCAATATTCATACGTATGGGGAATAGTTTAAATAGTGGACTGATAATAATCAATATCTTCAAAATTTCAAAGTCAGTTAGCTAGCCTTCTAAACGGACAGTTTTCCTTATATGTTACAAACAATTAGCACAAAAGCGGAATGTACGCGGAAATTTGTTGAGGGACATAATTTTTGTATAGGTATTTTAAACGTTTAAGAAAGTCTGTGTCCAAATAATATAAACAGTAGCATAATTTAAAAATTGTAAATTAAAAGGAAGAATATTAGAAAATTAAATTAGATAGATCGGATTTATATGCTAAATATGGTGCTGTATCATGAATAAAATGTAACACTTACAGTGATATGTTCAGTTGGGCTATTACTAAAAGCATATCCAGTAATATCTCCATCATCTAAATAATCTAATCCATCATCGGTATCACTCCCTCCGTATGTTGGTTCCAAGTTGATATTCAGTGATTGCCGACGATTTGTCAAAATTTTCCTCTTCTGGTCATTATGTTGTGCTCTTTTATTGAGTAATTGTTTTTGAATGTCTTCGAATGTGCTCATCCTAAATATTCAAATTATATTATTTTACTTATTTTAAACTAATTTTCAGGATTTTACATGCTATTTCTTAAAAAAAAAAAATCTTAAAAATCCAAACTGACGAAAAATTTTTCTTCCACGATGTCGAACGAAAGTGGCTCAAATCAAATTTGTGAAATAAATTAAGATCTAAGATGCTTTCGAATTGATTTGAAGGAGTATAGGCTCCTAGCGGGTCACGCAGGTAGAGGAAACACCTCAGCTCTGAACATGCGAAATTTTATTTAGATATCTCAACGGTTCACTACTTACAGAATTATTTAAAATGAAATTGATACCCTTCACCATCTTACCGACAAATAATTAAATTTTCGCCTTAACGTATGCTTTCATTATTTCACATTTGTAAATCTATATTTTTTTCAAACTACGAAAATTTGAACACGAAAAAAAAAATTAAGTTGAAAAAGATTTGGCAGTGCCGAATCTTTGAAGGGTATCAAAGATTCAAAGACCATCTTCCAGACAAATAATTAAATTTTCGCCTTAGCGTATGCTTTCATTAGTTCATATTTATAAATCTAAATTTTTCAAACTACGAAAGTTTGAATACGAAAAGAAAACAATCATAGTAACCTTTGCTTTTAAAAAATAACAACAATTCCATATTTATTTTTGTATGTGTGTATATACAAACTGACTGCGTATACAAAGAACAACAACAACACTGATATTCATTAAATTACTGCTGTTGCTAACTAAACTACTTGCCTATACAAAAAACAAAAACGTCACTAATAGTCATTACAATGCTTAATATATATGTTTGTGTGTGTATTTATATTTGTTTTAGTTTTTGGCCCATAACTCCATTGATTATGAACGAATTTGGTTTATTAAAAAAAACCGAAATTTTATAAAAATATTTATGACCGATCTGTATAATAATAAAAACCTATAGCTTAAACAAGGGCTTCAAAAAACAAAAAATGCGTTTTGCCAGATATTTCAGTTATTATGAACGAAGTATATTCAGAGGCTTCAGAAACAGGAAAACCGTTTCTAAAAACCGGTTTTTAAGCATGTCTCCGCAATGAACCAATCTTGCTGAATTTCAATAGAAAAATTCTCGAAAGCATTTCCGATCGTTTGATATATATATATTATATATGCCAGTTATCGGTGGGCTTCATAAACGCCATTTCAACCGATACATGGACGGACATGGTCCTATCGTCATCGCTTCTTACAAGGATACCGAAAATATAAATTTTTTTGCTCTCCGACGAAAGTTGTGGAAATTACAAACGGAATGACAAACTTATATATACCCTTTACACCTGTGGTGAAATCACCAATGGCTATTTTTTACAAAAATATAGTTAGCAATATGCCAAAAAAAATTTACTTTTTCATTTTCAAGCTATGAATGCCGAATGATTTTTAATGCATCGGGTTTAGAGTCAGCTACCTTAATATCTAATTAGGGTGTCCCTCACTTGTCCTAAAACGGAAATATAGGGTGATCTTTAAAACTTGGATTTTTTTTACTTTTTGTGAATTTAACGCATTATTTATGTTAACCGCTACAAATTCAATGTCTTTATTAGTTAGATAGTTAGTCTGGATAGTAGTCTTTCACTTTCGGATATTGTTTCAATAATACACTGAGAAAAACAAAATGGCAACAACAAAACATGGAAGTAAGAAAATACTATTGCTAACATTTAACGCGGCACAAATTGGACTAAATGTTATGCCTTGAAAGTCAACATAGTTGTTGATGACAATAATATCTAAAATGCGGTGGTGCTTGACGATCGCATTTTTCGTTTACGAGGAAATTTGGAAAATGTTGAAAAAAAAAATCGAAAAAATTTAAAAAAATCGTTTTTTTCACCTTCATTCATATATAACTTTTGAAGTAGGAATGTAATCTTTAAGCACCACCGCAGAATTTTAGATATTATTGTCATTAAAAACTATGATTACTTTCAAGGCATAATATTCAGTCCAATTTGTGCCGTACAAAAAACAATAAAGCCTATTTTTGGAAAATTTTACTCATTCATTTAAAAAATATAGAGCATATTTTAAAAAACGGGAGTTTATGTTACTGAAATGAATTATACAGTAGTAATTAAGAACATACACACTATTTTTAATTTAAAACCCCATAAAGTATATATTTTCTTGGTCCTGGTTAGATTCTGAGTCGATCTAGCTATGTCCGTCTGTTGGGGGATGGGGGGCAAAATTTGGCACAAATATTTATCTTATACAAGGTTTGTTTGATATTGAAAATGAGTAAAATCTGTAAATAAACAAAAAAGTTATGAGCAAAATACTAAAAACACAGGGTGTCCGTTGTAGCTTAATTTCATAATTTTCTGCTATATCTCACTTAAATAAAAGCATGTACTATAACAAAATTTTCATGGGTCGATATAAACTTGGAAACAAAAAATGGGCATGGTCCGCCCACCTCCCATATAAGGTGAAAGGTCAAAGAAATTTTGTACAAATACTTCATGGACAAATGTAAACACGGAAACAAAAATAGGCGTGGTTCGCCCACTTTATCGCACACCTCCTAAACAACATTCGCGCTTGTTTACATTTGTAATGTTATTGTTTTTTGTTATTTTTCTTTGTATCACCCCAGCAAAAACTTGGTAATGGTATGTAGTTACGGATGTAGTTACTTTTCATTCATAACAACATACTTTCTGCAGTACATGAAAGTAGATTAGTAACTACTTACTTTTAACTTGATATGTAATCAGTTACATAAGATCAGATTTTTGGAAATGTTACTTTTTATCCATCTCTTCATTTATATTATAATGAAATTGAAAAAAGATTCGGCTGTGCCGAATCTTTGATACCCTTCACCATATTACCATCTTACTATCTTATCGACATCATATTATCATATTACCGACAAATAATAAAATTTTCGCCTTAACGTATGCTTTCATATTTTCACATATTTAAATCTAAATTTTTTTCAAACTACGAAAATTTGAATATGAAAAAAAACAATCATAGCAGGCTTTGCTTTTAAAAAATAAACAACAACAATTCCATATTTATTTACTTTTTTTATGTGTATATACAAATTGACTGCATATACAAAGAACAACAACAACACTGTTATTCGTTATATTACTTCTGTTGCTAACTAAACTACTTGTCTTATAGGCAAAAACGTCACTAATAGTCATTACAATGCTTAATATACATGTTTGTGTATGTATTTATGTATATTCTTAACAGATATGTTTTAGTTTTAAAAAATAAACAACAACAATTCCATATCTATTTATTTTTGTACAGACTGCATATACAAAGAACAACAACAACACTGTTATTCATTATATGACTGCTGTTTATAACTAAACTACTTGTCTATACAAAAAACAAAAAACGTCACTAATAGTCATTACAATGCTTAATATACATGTTTGTGTGTGTATTTATATTCTTAACAGATTTGTTTTTGGTCCATAACTCTGTTGATTATGAACGAATTTGGTTTATTAAAAAAAACGAAATTTTATAAAAACATTTATGACTGACCTATATAAAAATAAAAATCTGTAGCTTGAACAAGGGCTTCAAAAATAAAAAATTAGTTTTCCCCGATATCTCAGTTATTACTGAACCGATTTATTTCATTTTTTCAGAACAAAAATTCAGAAAATAATATCCGAGACCCCTTTAAAAATTCGAAGTCCCTGGTATATACAGAGGCTTCAGAAACTGAAAAACCGGTTCCAAAAACCGGTTTTTAAAGCATATCTCCGCCATTTATAAACCGATCCTGCTGATTCAAAAAACCGAAATTTTATAAAAATATTTGTGACCGATCTGTATAAAAATAAAAATCTATAGCTTAAACCAGGGCTTCAAAAAATAAAAAATGCGTTTTGTCCGATATCTCAGTTATTATTAAACCGATTTATTTAATTTTTTCAGAACAAAAATTCAGAAAAAAATGTCCGAGACTTCTTTGTAAAAACGAAGTCCCTAGTATATACAGAGGCTTCAGAAACTGGAAAACCGGTTCCAAAAACCGGTTTTTTTAACATATCTCCGCATTGTATGAACCGATCTTGCTGAATTCCAATAGCAAAATTCTCGAAAGCATTTCCGATCGTTTGATATATATATTATATATGTCAGTTATCGGTGGGCTTCATAAACGCCATTTCAACCGACACACGGACGGACGGACGGACGGTCGGACGGACGGACGGACGGACATGGTCCTATCGTCATCACTTCTTACAAGGATCCCGAAAATGTCAACTTTTTTGCTCTCCGACGAAAATTGTGGGAATTACAAACGGAATGACAAACTTATATATACCCTTTACACCTTTGGTGAAGGGTATAAAAATTATATATTTTAAAAGTGGGTAAAATATGAAAATACATTAATTATTTGTTAAAGTCAAGAAGACTTAAACAAGTAATTAATCGTAAACACACCAGTCTCCGGTGAATTCGAAACCACGACGTAAGCAGACAGAATAGCTTATTGTTAACAAATCCATTAGGCCACTTTATACGTACATGAATTTATTCATGAACTCTGTAATTTGAGTTTATGTAAAATACTACATCAAACATAAAATACGGTATAACTCTTAAACCAATAAAGGGGTATAAAAAAGTACTAGAGGAAATTTGTAGGAAATTTTATTATCTATAAATGTTGCATACGTACTATGCTCAATAAGCTAGTTATATGCAAAAAGAGTTATTGTTCATTTAATTTTACTGTCTTGTGTACTAAATAAATGTCAGAAAAAATGTCAGATTTTTCAAAATTAAAAATTCTTGACATAAAAAAATGAAATCTAGAAAACACAATTTTTTTGTTAATGTTTTCAAAAATCAATTTCTTATTTCAAAAGGCTATTCGTAAATTATTAGTGTTTAAAAGTGGTATCTGAATATTTCTAAAAAATATCCACTAATTTGTATTGTTTCTCTTACGCACATTGGCACAAATTTATAATACAGTCGAACACGGTTATAAAGAACACCGGATATAACGAACTATGGCTATAGCGAACATTTTCTTCGGTCCCATTGATTTTACCAACATTTTCCATACAAATAAATACGTTTATAACGAACACGGTTATAGCGAACTTTTTTTATAACGAACACATTTTTATGGTCCCAACAAGAATTTTTCATACAAAAAACTACTTTTATAACGAACTCCCAAAAATAAATAAAATTACAAATTTCAAAAAAGTTCAAAAATTAAAAAACCATGATATAATAGAAGGTAGAATCATTAGGGAGAGTTGTCAATTTTAATTCTTGTAATGTCAAATAGTAGAAAAATAAAAAACAAAAAAATCAAAAACAAAAAAGTACAAAACAAAATTACTATTTGATATATAAAAAACACAATTAAAAAAGACAAATGAAAATCATTCAAATACTTTTCCTTATATTTGAATTCCTTTTGTTATGAATATGTTTTTGCAAATTTTTTGAAAAAAATTATTATTGTGTAGATTACAACAAAGACCAACTGATTTTCGGGATTCCGAATATATCTTGCATTCGCTTTTGAGTAATGTTTCCGAAACAAACACAACAATAATGCCTGCAAGCATTGCTTACGTTAAATACCCCTTCCAAAACTGTTAATGGGCCAGACACTAACGGCAATTATCATGTTGCACTACGCGTGGTCGCAAGAATTTGAACTTGTACTGTTGTGGCTGGTCCAGTAGTTGAATCCTAATGTAAAGGACTATACATTGTTGTCAGACTTGGTGGCAGTGGGCGTAGAATAGTAGAATATGTATGTGAACAAACATTTTTAAATTGTTTTATTTACTTTTTTTAAATTTTTTATATTTTATTTTGATTATTTTTTTTAATATTTTCTTGTTTGACATTACAGGGTAAAATAAATTGAGGGCACTCTCTCCAATGATTCTATCTTCTGTAGTTATATTATGTTAAAAAACTAATAGAAATAACTTTTATTTATTTCTATTTATATTATTGGATAAATGGTAATAATTTTCATTAATTTCTATTTAAATTATCAGCAAATAAGAGATGAATTTTACATTTGTAGTTGTTGGCCTTTTTAACTCAACATACATTTATCGAAAATAGCTAATAATAAAACTGAAATTATCTGAGAATTAAGCACTAAATATTAGAAAATTGCTAAGCATATTAAAACATACCAATATAAAACATCGGTTATAAAAGAAAACATTGAAGTAGTATATTAAATATAATTAATCTCAATTTGAATGATGAATATAAAAATATTATTCCTGATATATTAATTATATATACCCAGCTGAAAATGATCATATATTTTTATATATGACTCATGTATGATGATGTATTGTTATATATGGGTTATATATGAAAGTGTGTGGACTCATACGGAATATTTTGCAATATATGGAAACATATATAGTAAAATATATGAACTATTTTGTCATATATGGAAACAAGCTTATAAAATGTTAACCATATATCCATATATCAATATTAAATCAAACATAAAATGCAATATAACCCTTAAATTAATGAAGTTAGATAAAAATTTACTTCAGGAAATTTGTAGGAAATTTTGTTATCTTTAAATGTTGTTATAACATCAAAACACGTACAAAGCATTATAAGCGAGTAATATGCAAAAAATGTTTTTTTTAAATTAATTTTATTCTGAGCAAGAATATTCTGAGCGAGAATAGTCATTTCTTGACATTTTAAAATAAATTGAAATATAAAAATTCTAACAAAATATTAAATTGTATAAAAAATGTAATAATTAAGAAATTTTCTGAAATTAAGAAGTCATTTTGTCAACAAACAGCATCAAAAAAGGTAAGTTTGCGAATATTATTGATAAACATGATAAACCCACTTTTAATTTTCATATATTTCAGCAGATTTTGTTAAATTAATTCAAGGAATTTAATTAATGCAACATTCTAAATGGCACACCTTATCAAGGACATTTTCATTGCTGTTTCGTCGAAAATGTAAGTTGTTTTTATTTAATAATTATGTTAAAAAATGTATTTTATATGTATTACGATTTAATTTTTGTGCTTTCAATAAAATTAATAAAAAAAAAAAAAATAATAATAAACCAAAAAATTTGTTTTATTATGATTCACAATAGGGTTTTTACATATGTATGAATATATATGGTTATATATGGCCATATACCCTCAATTTTCGGATCCAAATATATATGGAACATAATATATGTTGAGTATATGATATATACATAATTTTTTTAAATATTTAATTATATAATTTTTACAGGAAAGAAATAAGTTTTAATTCCAATTATTAATATTGCAATGAAATACGTGTATTTTATTAACAAATAATTTTTTGGGAATTTTACGAATACAACGATTGCAATTTAGGAAATAAAATTACATAAAGGTAAGAAAAATTTATTGGCTATCTTAAAACAATTTGTTAAACGTATTAAACTCATCAATTTTCAGACGGGGGCAGGTCAGTAAGGTCCGGTAATTTATTCAATTTATGCACAGGTTCTGTGTGTGACCTGCGCTTCAAGAATTAACTTCCAAGTCTATGGTATGAAATAGTATGTCAAATCCTGATTTCCGCATATTTTCAAATAAATAAATTTCAAAAAAAAAAAAAAAAAAAAATATCTGCTTTTTATTTTTAATACTTCAGTACTTACTTGTAACCGATAATGTAACTAGTTACTATTCATTTTGCTAATAATGACTTCTGTAATACTTTGAAACTAATGAGTGATTGAATAGCTACAAAGTAATTAGTTCTTGTAACGACATCTAAGTAATGACTTTTTGAAATGCCTACCTGTAATAATATAGAGTAAATAGTGGCCTCTAATGACATCACCGTGTTAAAATAATGAGTTATTCATCTAATGTGAAAGTAGTGTAGAGCCATTATATTAGCTTCTTATCTCATAACATGGCAAGCAAAGTTTTTGCTGGAACTGTTTTTGTTTAGAGCATTTTTTACTGATTTCCGTTTATTTTCCAATCGATTTTCAAAACAAAGCTCTTTTTGGAAAGGTATTCAAATTACCTTTCTAATTGTTGAACAAAGTTGGTACAAATTATTGCCGCTAGATGGCGCAATATTAATTTTTTATTAAAATTGCATCAAAACACCCTGTATTTACGAATATTATGAGTACATATGTTCAGCAAAAATACTCGCCAAAGGATTTTGTACAAAGTTGCCAAACATAATTTGGTAGAATTCTGGAAATTTAAAGGTCAAAATTGTGATTTTCTTCAATAACCTTAAAATAACGGTAATTTTGTAAATAACGGAATTATGAAAAAATAGCAGAACAAAAGTTGCTACTGAAGCCCTAAGGAGCCATTTCCAATAATAAAAAAGTTATTTTTCTCAAAAAGCCGTTTTTGGCATATTGCTAAATATAGTACAATTCTTTCACTTTTTTCTCAAAGCTCCGTTAAAGAAAAACATTCTTTATTTATACATTTCAAAAGATAAGGCTTCATAAATGATTAATACAGAAATTTTTAATTGATTTATGTTTACACCCTACATAAGGTATTGGTCGAAAATGGTGAATTTTGGAAAAAGGTAATAAAAAAAATGTCACGCCAGCTTTTTTAAATTTATTGACAATATTCAAATATCAAAAAATATATTTAGAACGATTTGACACTAAACTGCTTCCCGCCCGGCCAAAAACGAATGCGGGAGAGCAGATTTCATGAAAAAAGTAAATTTTTTATAGGTCTTTTTTTTATTGCATAAAAAAGCATATTAGCATATATTTTCGCAAATAAGATAAGGGTAATCATTTATGAAGCATTATCTTTTGAAATGTATAAATAAAGAATGTTTTTCTTTAACGGAACTTTGAGAAAAAAGTTAAAGAATTGTACAATATTTTTGTAAAAAATAGCCATTTTTCATACCAATTTCAGAGAGCTGACTTTGAATATTTTTCACGTCTAGACGCATTGAGATAATCCAAAAATTCTTTCAGCATATCATTTTGAAATATATACTAAATTACAAAATATTTTTAAAAAATTTTTACCTCATATACCTCAGGACTTATTCTCGAAAAACGAAAGAAAGTCGAGGCAAAAAATCAAAAATTCAAGAGTAAATATCTTTTTAACTGTAAGAGATAACTTAGGTGAGTAAGCTTATTTTTTCTTTACCTTGCTAAGCTCTTTACACAAATATAAAAATCTTTAAAATCGGACTTCATTTGTAGAAGTTAAAATTTTTTTTTAAACTTTTACATACTCGAGGTTGTCATATTTGACACCCTGTAGATTGTCTTGTGTTATCACAGGGTGACTACAATATGATTTTTCTCAAAGCTTAGGTCTTCCTCTGCATTTCTTTCATACATTTCAATTTAATCCGAGCAGTAGCTTTGGAGATACAGATTTATTACCAAAAAATTTGCGTTTGACCCCACTGTGTGTTGCTAACTATTTGTCTTATAGGCAAAAAAACGTCACTAATAGTCATTACAATGCTTAATATACGTGTTTGTGTGTGTATTTATATTCTTAACAGATTTGTTTTTGGGCCATAACTCTGTTGATTATGAACGAATTTTTTTGATTAAAAAAAACGAAATTTTATAAAAATATTTATGACTTATCTGTATAAAAATAAAAATCTGTAGCTTGAACAAGGGCTTCAAAATTTTTTTCGTTTCGTTTTCCCCGATATCTCAGTTATTACCGAACCGATTTATTTTATTTCTTCAGAACAAAAATTCAGAAAATATTTTCCGAGCGCCCTTTAGTCCCTGGTATATGCAGAGGCTTTAGAAACTGGAAAACCGGTTCTAAAAACCGGTTTTTAAAGCATATCTCCGGCATTTATAAGCTGATCTTGCTGATTCAAAAAACCGAAACTTTATGAAAATATTTGTGCATAAAAATAAAAATCTGTAGCTTAAACAAGGGCTTAAAAAAATCAAAAATGCGTTTTGCCCGATATCTCTGTTATTATTAAACCGATTTATTTAATTTTTTCAGAACAAAAATTCAGAAAAAAATTTCCGAGCTTTCTTTGCAAGGGCGAAGTCCGTAGTATATACAGAGGCTTCAGAAACTAGAAAACCGGTTCTAAAAACCGGTTTTTAAGCATATCTCCGCAATGTATGAACCGATCTTGCTGAATTTCAATAGAAAAATTCTCTAAAGGATTTCCAATCGTTTGATATATATAATATATGACTGTTATCGGCGGGCTTCATAAATGCAATTTCAACTGACACACGGACGGACGGACGGACATGGTCCTATCATCATCGCTTCTTACAAGGATCCCGAAAATATAAACTTTTTTGCTCTCCGACGTGGAAATTACAAACGGAATGACAAACTTATAGGGTATATATAAGTTACACCTGTGGTGAAGGGTATAAAAATCGATTTGGGAGCACTGTGCACTAGTGTTTATGTTCGTCAAAGCGATTGACAATATTTTGGGAAGTGGGCCTTAATGGAGCTAGAATTCTAAAAGCTGTATCGAAAAAGTAGAAACATACAATATGTCATGTATGTTTTTACAATGAACAAAAATTTATAATTTTTACTTTATTTTGCAATATTCGAAAATTGGAAATTTTTATTGTTACATTTTATTTTTTGTATATTTCTTTAACGGGTTTTACTAAAAAATCATTAGGATTGTAATTACGAAAGCACAACAACAAAAACTACACAACACCTTCTAATCTCCCTGTCAAGAAAATTTTTTATACCCTAAACCACCATAGGTGGTTGTTATACCCTACACCACCATAAGTGGTTTGGGTATTATGCGTTTGTGATTATGTTTGTAACGCACAGAAAAAATTATCGGACCCCCACCTAAATGTATACCGTTCGACTCAGAATCACTATATGTGTCAATTTAACGATGTCCGTCCGTCTGGCTGGCTGGCTGTCCATGTAAACCTTGTGAACAAAGAACAGGTCGCAATTTTAAAGATATCTTGATTAAATTTGGCATTAATTATTATTTTGACACAAGGACAAAGCCTATTGAAATTGGTTATGATCGGTTCATTATTTCACCTAGCCCCCATACAAATGTCCTCCCGGAATAGGGGTTTAACGATCATAGCAATATTTCAATGAAACTCGGTACAAAGGTGTTTTGTATAGGTATCAATCTTTATGCCAAATAAGTTCGACACAAATAAGTTTTATATAAGTAGAAACAACATTGCCAAAATTTTTGAGAATCGGTCCATTATTTACCGTGGCTCCCATATAAACCCACTTCCGAGAAACGCCCTAAAAGGCATAAAATCATATAGATGTTAGTATCAATGCATTGTTCTGTATTTGTATAATTTATTTTACATTTAGTATTGGTCTACAATTGTCCACAAATCTAACTTTAAGCTCATGCACAATGGTGTAGGGTATCATATGGTCGGTCCTGACCGAATATAGTTTCTCCCTCGTTTACATATGTGTTTTTGTTGCTATTTGATTCTTGGAACTTTGGAATTTATTTATTGACAATAAGGCTTCAACATGATGATTATAATCACGTAGTACAAGAGTACACTGAACCAAAAATTAGCAGTAAATACGGTAAAATGAGGTGTAGAATTGAAGAAAAGTAGGTTAAATATCAACCAACAAAATTCAATTCAACAGAATTTTTTGTTTACTATTCGTAAGTTAGTTAAATCGACGAAAATTCGTCAATATGACTAATTCAATAAGTTAACTAAAAGGTAGTTAATTTGACGAATTTTTAGTCAAATTGAAGAAAATATTATTCAAATTGACTAAAAAATTTATTCATATTGAAGAATTTTTATTCAATTTAACTAAATTATTTTAACTAAATTATTTTATTTAATTCTACTAAATTTTAGTTAAATTGAATAAAAAATTTATTCAAATTAACTAATTTTTTTCTTCAAATTGAAGAATGTTTATTCAATTTAAAATCTGAATTTTCCAAAGTACTGTTTAATCCCTGTAGGAAAATTTACTATAAATTAAAATCATCAAAATAAAACAAACAAGAAATTTTAAACACTCTAATAATATTTATTGTATAAAAAAAATATAATTCATGTTATAAATAAGCATTTTAAAATATATAAAGAAAATTATTTAATTAAATTTAATATAAACTTACGTTTTACGCAAAAGTTTTAATTAAAGTAATTTTATGATTATTTTATTTGAGAAATAAGAAATTCTGTTATTTTATAATTAAATTGTAATATATTACCTTCAGGTATATTATCTATTTGTTTCATATTTTATTACAAATGTTTGTTTGTTGGATCCTTGATATGATCGCTATATAAGATGATGTTTTATGAAAATTCTTTATAATTCAAATGAAAACAACCCACATTTTAGTACAAGTGTTTAATCGAAATCGACCTGAGAATATAAAAAAATAAACATTTATTAAAAATTTTATTTAACATAACAAACTATTTTTGTACCATTTATAAAGTACATTAGATGTGCACTCAATCAGTAATTAACAACCAGTGCACTGCATTCAATTTCAGTCCATACAGATTTATAACTTAATATTTTTAAAGTTTATTTCAGGATTATCTATAGCAACATATGTATAAAAAATGTAAAGAAAACGAAAATATGAATAAAAAAGTTTATATACAAAGTACAAAAAATATTTACCTACATTTGGAAATCATTTGTGCTTAGGTTTTCCAAGGAAATTTTTGTCGTGCAGTTCTCCATAATCCAACAGCTCCTTGAGATAATGATGACCGTGGTCTGGCAGTTGATAAAATAAATAAAGTAATATAAAATAAGTAAATATACCTAAAATATTAAAAATTTTAAATGTTTAACATTACCGTGAAAAGTATAAAAATGTCCTCCAAATGTCCTTACGCTTAACAGTGCTTTAGTTTGTTGCATTTTGTGCCATCCATGAGTTTGCACATGTGTAAATTAACATATTTTGCAGGAGAATAATATATATATTGATCGAAACTTGTTTGTTCTTGAAGTATATCTGATTTAACACAAATTCACACTTATTTTTCACTATGTTTTATTTATTCGAGAATTTTTGTATTTGTATAAAAAGAATTTAAACAAAATTTAAATCTATTGACACTAGTGTTTATAAACCGGTTAACCGGTTAACCGAAAA
Organism: Protophormia terraenovae; assembly: GCA_951394005.1. Taxonomy (NCBI): domain Eukaryota; kingdom Metazoa; phylum Arthropoda; class Insecta; order Diptera; family Calliphoridae; genus Protophormia; species Protophormia terraenovae. The sequence goes on along the minus strand of OX596073.1, from coordinate 72,051,944 downwards.
ACCGGTTTTTTCTTCAAATTTCGGTTATTTGCGAACCGGTTAATTTGAAATATTCAATTTCGGTTAACCGGTTTACCCGGTTTTTTTATGTCAGTTAACCGGTTTCAAAATTTGCTAAAAATATCACTAAATTTCGTCTTTTTTATTTTTTTCTGAATTTAAAATATAAGAAAATATTTTGAAACTTCCAAAAAAAGCTTGCTATTTGAGTTAACAAGTAGTCAGTTGATAGATATACTTCTGTGAAGTTAAATATATTTTAAAACTGTATGTATAATAAATCAGATAGATAATTAAGCATTCCATTTACAAAAACTTTAATTTCATGCGAAAGAAATTTTCCAAAAGAAGAAAATAACTTTATACCTAATGTATAGCTTATGAGAAAATAAGATTTTATATAGGATAATAGGAAAAAATAAAGACTTCAAAAGTAGAACTAAATAAGTGCAGAAAATTTATTTTTAAATAATCAATAATTCTTCTAAAAATTAAAAACAAATCCGTTTTTAGCAGAAAAAATATTAATTATTTTTCCAATTTTATGCAGGTATTTTTATCACATTTTTTTATAAGAATTATATAAACTTTTCCTTGAGAGAAAAACTTTAAAAGAGGTGAATATAAATCATAATATAAAGTACATTATCCTAGGTCTAAAGCTTCCTTTTTATAAAATTTTGATAATTTAATTTTATTTTTAAGCTAGAAAAATTAAAAAAAAAAAAAAAATGAAAAAAATCTTTATAGAATAATTTTAGATCATTATAAAGCTTCAAAAGCTGTGCTATAAGATGCCAAAAAAAATGTTTTTATAAATTATATTAAAACTAGTCTAAAGGCTGAAAAAAAAAAATATTATACATTTTCTATGTAAATCAATCGCAATTTATAAAGAACACTGCAGTGCACTGTTTATTATATGGTGCATGGTTAAACCAATAAGTTGAAAAACACTTTTTTCAACCAAAAATATTTTTATTAAGCTTCAAATTAGAGCAATTATTAAAATGTCGGTTAACCGGTTTAACCGGTTTTTAAGTAGACGGTTAACCGAAAAACCGGTTTTTTAATTTTACTCAATTTTCGGTTAACCGTCAAACCGGTTTTTTGAAAAGTCGGTTTTTTATAAACACTAATTGACACAAAAACACGTGCACAAACTTTATTGTTTGTCGTTCAACTGATCTTCTTCACTATGCGTTTTCTGTATTGAAGAAATTTCTTCAGTTCTACACATGTTTCTTCAATTTGACTAAAATAAATTATTTAAATTAACGAAGTTTATTCAATTCTACATGTCTTTAGTAAATTTTAAGAAACTGACGAATGAAGAATATTATTCAATTTGACTAAAATAAAATTGTTTATTTTAATAAAATTTCTTCAATTTTATATGTCTTCAGTAAAATTTGCTAAATTTTTTAATCATATTGATCATATTATTTAATTTTAGTAAATGTAAATTAGTTTATTTATTAGTATATTTTATATATATATTTTTTTAAATATCGTTCATATACATATATAGTACAGTCAATAATTTCTAGTAAAAACTAAATAAATAATACAATTATAAGATATATATATTTTTATATTTTTTACATATTATCAAAAACTGTAATTGTATGTAAAGACGTTCAAACTTATTTTGAAGAATTTTCTTCAATTCTACATGTCTTTAGTTAATTTGAAGAAATTTCTTCAATTTGAAGAATTTTATTCAATTTGAATAAAATAAATTATTTAGTTTCGTAAAATGTGTATGCTTTTAGTCGATTTACAAACTTTTAGTCAAGATGAAGAATTTTATTATTTTATTTTATTTTAATAAATTTACGAAAAATATTAGTTTATTTAACAGATAATTTATTCAAATTAACTTCTTTTTGGGGTGTTAAATTGAATAAAATTGTGTGTTGTTTTCCTTACTGCCAATTGTTTAATAGTCGCTGCCAATTTAACTAAATTTTCGTCGATTTAACAGATTTTTCGTAAATTTTTTAACGAAATTTTATTCAAATCAACATATTTTACAAACAAATATTTTTGACAAACATTTTTTAGTAGATTTGAAGAAAATTTGTTGATTTGAAGAAAAATTCTATTGATTTGAAGAAAAAATCTGTTAATTTAAATATTTTTTTTCGTTAAAATTCTACGAAAAATGTTCGTCAATATTACCTACGAGATTTGGTTTAGTGTATGCAATGAAGTCCATAATTTATATTACGGGTGATTCATAAATTATATATTAAGTATGTTGAAAGAAAAATTTCAAGGGATAAACCTGTTTTAGGTTTATTATTACCTCCAATTCGGGAAAAGTGTTAGAGATATTGCATAAATGTATTCCTTATTAAGGCAGTACTTAATAGCGTATTAAATCGCTACAAAAATATAGTAACTTTGGAGCTTATATCTATTAATATCCGTCTAGTCATAATATTCGCAGAGTGAAACGTAGAAGAAGTTAAGGAAACTTGGAAAATATCCACCAGGGCTCCTAATAAAGTGTTCTAGAAAGAGTATGTCAATTTTGTCCTTCAAGAAAAAATAAAAAGAACACTAATCGAATACAAATACAAGTTGAAAGCTACGGAGAAGGAAACACTCTTATGGTGGCAAAAAGTTGAAAAGTTATCATTATTCCCTATGTTTTTGTTTGTTAGATAGTGAAAATATGAAAATATGTAAAGTTTAAGATAATAAACAATATGATCTGGAATCTCCTTCCTAAGAATAGTATTAAGAAAGAAATGTAAATAACAAAGAAAAATGAAATAATGAAATAAACCAGTTAAGTTTTGAACTCACATGAATACACAACATAAATGGCGACGAGCCCGGTGACTTTTTTTAAATTTTCTGGAATTCCATAATGTAATTCAAATTTAAGTTGGAAAATTTGGAAGGAGCAACTTGAAATTCATTTTTGCGAAATAAAATGTACCGAAGAAAATATTAAAAAGGCTACGCTTTAGTGTTGCCAAAACCTAAGTGGGAAAAAGTGCTTGAATGTACTAAGAAAAGTGCTACAAATTAAAAAAAAGGTGCTAGAAAAAAGTGCTAAAAACAAAAACTCTTTGTATTTGTTTAAAATAAGAGATATATTAATTATTTTCAGAGTTAAAGCTAAAAGAACATTAAATAAAATAATAACAAGGAGAATGTTATATTCAGCCTGGCTGAATCTATATACACACCATCAACATTTTTAAATTTAACGTTATATGGTAAAGTGGGCGGACCACGCCCATTTTTTGTTTCCAAGTTTACATTGATCTTTGACCTATTTGTACAAAATTTTGTTGACATTTCACCTCATATGGGAGGTGGGCGTTAAAGTAGGCGGACCACGCCCATCTTCTGTACAAAAATTCGTTGTTGTACATACTTTTGTTCAAGAGATATCAGCAGATTAAGCTACAACAGACACGCAGTCCATGACATTTTTGTTTATTAACCGATTTTGCCCATTTTCAATCTCAAACAAACCTTATATAACATAAATATTTGAGCCAAATTTCGTCGCCCTACGTTATCCTATCCTGCTTTCAACAGACGGACGGACAAGTTAAACAAAATTATTTAAAATGAAATTAAAAAACCCTTCACCATATTACCGACAAATAGTTTCAGTTAGTATTTAAACGATTGTGTAAAGTATTTATGCAGGTATTTGGTCTTATTGGAAAGGCAATTACTTGAAAAATAATAATATGTATATAACTAATAAAGTATTCGCACTAAATTTTTCATTAAATTGATAAAAAAACGAAAAATTTTTGTATTTAGTGTTATTTTTCGAAAAAAAGTTAATATTTTAACTTAAATAAAATCTACATTAATTAAGCTATTATTATGAAATTTTAGTACAATATAAAAAAATTTTTTCTTGAAATACCCAAAATTCCAGTTCAGGAAAAACTGACTTTTTTCAGTAAAATGGTCACTCTGTCCTTACACTGAACCAAATCTCGTAGGTAATATTGACGAAAATTTTTCGTAGAATTTTAACGAAAAAAATATTTAAATTTACAGATTTTTTCTTCAAATCAATAGAATTTTTCTTCGAATCAACAAATTTTCTTCAAATCTACAAAAAAATTTTTTGTTAAAAATATTTTTTTGTAAAATATGTTAACTTGAATAAAATTTCGTTAAAAAATTGACGAAAAATCTGTTAAATCGATGAAAGTTTAGTTAAAGAAAAACCACACACAATTTTAATCAATTTAACATTCCAAAAAGATGTTAATTTGAATAAATTATCTGTTAAATTAACTAATATTTTTCGTAAATTTTAAAATTGACTAATATTTTTTAGTCAATTTGAATAAAATTCTTCAACTTGACTAAAAATTTGTAAATCGACTAAAATCATACACATTTTAAGAAACTAAATAATTTATTTTAGTAAAACTGAATAAAATTCTTCAAATTGACGAAATTTCTTAAATTTACTAAAGGCATGTAGAATTGAATAAATTTCGTTAATTTAAATAACAAGCCAGTTTCGATCAATAAATATATAATTCTCCTGCAAAAAATGTTAATTTATGTGCAAACTCATGGATAGCACAAAATGCAACAAACTAAAGCACTGTTAAGCGTAAGGACATCTGGAAGACTTTTTCATACTTTTCAAGGTAATGTTAAACATTTTAAGTTTTTAATATTTTAGGTATATTTACTTATTTTATAAACCATTTCGATAGCAAATATAAACAAATTAAATTAATCAACTGCCAGACCACGGTCATCATTATCTCAAGGAGCCTTTTTGGATTATGGAGAACTGCACGACAAAAATTTCCTTGGAAAACCTAAAAACAAACCTACTACAAGTGACCACAAATGATTTACAAATGTAGGTAAATATTTCTTGTACTTTCTTGTATATAAACTTTTTTATTTATATTTTCATTTTCTTTACATTTATTATATGTTGTTATAGATCATCTAGAAATAAACTTTAACTTTGTTATGTTAAATAATGTTTTTAATAAATGTATATTTTTTTATTTTCTCGATTAAACACTTGTATATTAAATCTGGGTTGTTTTCATTCGAATTATAAAGAATTTTCATAGAACATCATCTTATATAACGATCATATCAAGGATACAGCAAATAAACTTTTGTAACAAAATATGAAACAAATAGATAAACAAATAATATATATATATATATATATATATATATATATATATATATATATATATATATATATATATATATATATATATATATATATATATATATATATATTACAATTTAATTATAAAACAACAGAATTTCTTATTTCTTAATTTATATTTCAGACGGTAGTTTATTTGGTTTATTTTACATTTTTGAAAGGGTGTAACCTTTATCATAAAATTACTTTAATTAAAACTTTTCTTACGAAAGTTTATATTAAATTTAATTAAATAATTTCAATTTGAAGAAAAAAATTAGTTAATTTGATAAATTTTTTATTCAATTTAACTAAAATTTAGTAGAATTAAATAAAATAATTTAGTTAAATTGAATAAAAATTCTTCAATATGAATAAAATTTTTAGTTAATTTGAATAATATTTTCTTCATTTTGACTAAAAATTCGTCAAATTAACTACCTTTTAATTAACTAATTGAATTAGTCATTTTGAAGAATTTTCGTCTATTTAACTAACTTACGAAAAATTAACGAAAAATTCTGTTGAATTGAATAACGATTTTGTTGGTTGATATTTAACCTACTTTTCTTCAATTCTACACCCCATTTTACCGTATTTACTGCTCATTTTTGGTTCAGTGTATAAGAGAAGCCACGCCTCCTAATAGTTTTTGTGTGTTTAGCTAACAGTTTTGACATTTTTGAGCTGCTCGAAAAACTAAAAACTCATAAATTAAAATTAACGAAATTCTGATAGGGCTAGCGGGGAGACTGTTATCCCATCTGCCCATATATATATATATATATATATATATATATATATATATATATATATATATATATATATATATATATATATTACAATTTAATTATAAAACAACAGAATTTCTTATTTCTTAATTTATATTTCAGACGGTAGTTTATTTGGTTTATTTTACATTTTTGAAAGGGTGTAACCTTTATCATAAAATTACTTTAATTAAAACTTTTCTTACGAAAGTTTATATTAAATTTAATTAAATAATTTCAATTTGAAGAAAAAAATTAGTTAATTTGATAAATTTTTTATTCAATTTAACTAAAATTTAGTAGAATTAAATAAAATAATTTAGTTAAATTGAATAAAAATTCTTCAATATGAATAAAATTTTTAGTTAATTTGAATAATATTTTCTTCATTTTGACTAAAAATTCGTCAAATTAACTACCTTTTAATTAACTAATTGAATTAGTCATTTTGAAGAATTTTCGTCTATTTAACTAACTTACGAAAAATTAACGAAAAATTCTGTTGAATTGAATAACGATTTTGTTGGTTGATATTTAACCTACTTTTCTTCAATTCTACACCCCATTTTACCGTATTTACTGCTCATTTTTGGTTCAGTGTATAAGAGAAGCCACGCCTCCTAATAGTTTTTGTGTGTTTAGCTAACAGTTTTGACATTTTTGAGCTGCTCGAAAAACTAAAAACTCATAAATTAAAATTAACGAAATTCTGATAGGGCTAGCGGGGAGACTGTTATCCCATCTGCCCACGGATTTATTTTACATGCGTTTATGTTAAGCATTATTTTAGATACATGGAAAAATTTTATGGTCCAGAGGAAAATAATGGATTTTAAAGTGAAAAAACCTTTTGAAAATTAAAATTAAAATCACAATTTTTTTTAAATTTTCTACTTCAAAATAATATAACTTTTTATCCAAACCACATAGGTATATGATTCTTGCACAAAAATTGTTTAGAATTTTGTAGAAAATCTAAAGAATATTTTAAAAAAATTTTAGAGCTCAAATTGAGCCCGCCAAGTCCAAAATACTAAAAAAACATGTCTGAAAATGGGTCAAAATTTTACTTTGGTCCAAATATCTCTTAAAGTAAAAGAGACGATCCACGTATGTAAGCGTATTTTTTGTAGAGAATTATAAGGACTACCTACGTGCGAGATTACCAACTTTGGAGGTCCACCCCCGTCCCCCAGACCCCCTAAGGCCCTGTGCCTTCAAATTAATTGGAACACACCTCAGGATTGTCCATGCGAAATTTCATTCAAATTTATCCAGCAGTTCTAAAGTTGCAGAATTATTTTCAAAAAAACCCGTTTTGGGACCACTGTGAGCGCTTCACACTCAAAATCTTGAATAACTTAAAAAATTTTATGGACTTACTTCTAACAGAAATTATTTATAATTATAATTATAAAAATATTTGGAAATGCTTAATGAAAAAGGAATTATAGTTCAAAATAAAAAAAAAAAAAAAAATAATAAAAAATCATTTTAAAGCATTGGATTATTTTTCAAATGAAATATAATACACATTTGTATGGGATTTTTTTACGATTTTTCATTAGGTCGTTTTGCTGGCAGGCGTTCTATATTTTGTTTATTAATATTACATTTTTTTACAAAACATAAGAAAATAACGACAACTAGAAAAAATACCCAGCAAAAACTTTGGTTGCCATGTAATGAGTTAAGAAGCTAATATAATGGCTCTCCAATACTTACACATTAACTGAATAACTCATTATTTTAACACGGTGATGACATTAGAGGCAACTACTTACCCTATACATTACTTAGATGTCATAACAATAACTAATTACTTCCAAGCTGTTAAATAGGGCATTGATTTTAAAGCATTACTGAAGTCATTATTAGTAATAACAATAGGAACTAGCTACATTTTAGGTTATAAATAAGTAATGAAATGTCAGGATATAAAATATTTTTCTTTTAATTAAATTAAAATTTAAAAAACTTAACAACAACCAAAAATGTAATTAAAATAAATTTAATAAAAATAAACTATTTTAGATTACAAATTAATTCATACGAAAATTTTCAATTATGTATCCCTTCTTCAAATATATGAATTGGTAACTGCATTATAAAAATCAATAAAAATTATTATTTTAAAAAATCTGATCATAAATAATTACCCAGCAAAAACTTCGCTTACCAAATAACGTGATTTGTAAGCGAAGTCGGTATGAAAAACTGCTTCCATTTTTGGTGCTATAACTGATGAATTTTGTTCGAGATGTCCAAAATTAAATAAGTTTTTTTTTTTTGGGTTCCAAAAGACCTGTTTTGGATGCTGTTTTTTTTACGCACAAAAAAAAAAAAAAAAAAAAAAAAAAAAAAAAAAAAAAAAAAAAAAAAAAACATTTGGCTCGGTTGAGATTTGAACCCATGCATCAACATACTGGCTGTGTTCGTTAGTCTGCAGTCTTACTCGCTACACCACAATCGCCTTATAATTTTGTGCGCTAAAAAGTAGTTTTTATATATTTATAAAAAAATGCTTTTACCTCGAGTGGGAGTTGAACTCTCTTTAATTTTAAAAACACATTTTTTTAGTTAGGCGCTCTAGACAACTGATCCACTTAAAAATCAAATTACTTTTATATTTACTAAATACCAGTTTTTGAAGTAGTATTAAGTAATGCTGCGAGTGGCGAATAAGGCTACAATGTAATGTATACAGGAAGCTGTTGATTTTAAAAATAGAAGCTAAGTTTTTGCTGGGTATTTACATTCGGGTCATAAATAATTAGTTACTAAACAACTTTTGTAATGTAGACCCAGCAAAAATTTCGCTTACCAAATAACGTGATTTGTAAGCGAAATCGTTATGAAAAACTGCTTCCATTTTTGGTGCTATAACTGATGAATTTTGTTCGAGATGTCCAAAATTAAATAGTTTTTTTTTTTTGGGTTCCAAAAGAGCTGTTTTGGATGCTGTTTTTTTTACGCACAAAAAAAAAAAAAAAAAAAACATTTGGCTCGGTTGAGATTTGAACCCACGAATCAATATACTGGTTTTGTTTGTTAGTCTGCGGTCTTACTCACTACACCACAATCGCCTTATATTTTTGTGCGCTAAAGAGTAGTTATCATATAGGGAAATTAATAAACACAATTTATAAAAAAAATGCGTTTACCTTGAGTGGGAGTTGAACTCTCTTTAATTTTAAAAACACGTTTTATTAGTTATGCGCTCTAGACAATTGATCCACTTAAAAATCAAATTACTTTCATATTTACTAAATACCAGTTTTTGAAGTAGTATTAAGTAATGCTGCGAGTGGCGAATAAGGCTACAATGTAATGCATACAGGAAGCTGTTGATTTTAAAAATAGAAGCTAAGTTTTTGCTGGGTATTTACATTCGGGTCATAAATAATTAGTTACTAAACAACTTTTGTAATGTAGACCCAGCAAAAATTTCGCTTACCAAATAACGTGATTTGTAAGCGAAATCGTTATGAAAAACTGCTTCCATTTTTGGTGCTATAACTGATGAATTTTGTTCGAGATGTCCAAAATTAAATAGTTTTTTTTTTTGGGTTCCAAAAGAGCTGTTTTGGATGCTGTTTTTTTTACGCACAAAAAAAAAAAAAAAAAAAACATTTGGCTCGGTTGAGATTTGAACCCACGAATCAATATACTGGTTTTGTTTGTTAGTCTGCGGTCTTACTCACTACACCACAATCGCCTTATATTTTTGTGCGCTAAAGAGTAGTTTTCATATAGGGAAATTAATAAACACAATTTATAAAAAAAATGCGTTTACCTTGAGTGGGAGTTGAACTCTCTTTAATTTTAAAAACACGTTTTATTAGTTATGTGCTCTAGACAATTGATCCACTTAAAAATCAAATTACTTTCATATTTACTAAATACCAGTTATTGAAGTAGTATTAAGTAATGCTGCGAGTGGCGAATAAGGCTACAATGTAGTGCATACACGAAGCTGTTGATTTTAAAAATAGAAGCTAAGTTTTTGCTGGGGACAGTATGTTGTTGTCATTACAAAGTAACTACATTCGTAACTACATGTCATTACCAAGTTTTTGCTGGGTAAATATTAAAAAAAGAAATATTAGCTTTTTTTTACTTATTTTTTAGGTAATTTTTTAACCTTTTTTTAGCTTCTTTTTTATGCAGTGTTACACAGTTTGTGAGATCCAAATTCTCCATCAACTAAGAGCTTTAAAGAGTTGTGTGAAATCCTAGAAACCCACTTTACTCCCCCAACAATAATATTTAGTGAAAGAAAAAAGTTCCATACAGCTCAAAGAGAGGAGCTGTATTCTGTAAGTGAATGGTATACAAGAGTAAAGAAAATGGCATTAAACTGCAAATTTGCAGAACACGTTATGATACTGGATCATTTTATTATTGGGCTCCCACCTTAAATTTTTGAAAAACTTTGCGAGGAGGATGAAACTCTTACATTAGATCATGATACTGGAAAAGCCATGATACTGGAAACAAAACTAGACACCAAAATCACGTGTGATAATATCAATGTAAATTACCTTAACAACAAAATCTACAGCCGGAAAAGGCAGAACTATAACGGTTAAAACAACAACACCCATCATGGTAGACGAAGACGAAGCAGCAGCAACGAAAATTCCAACAACGGCGGTGGAAGAAACAGAGAAAAATGTTCTCATTGCGGATGGAAAAACCATGAGTTAAATTAAAAGTTGCGTGGGATACAGGAGCACCTTGTACGTTAGTATCATCGCAGTTTTACGAAAAGAATCGCATAAAACAACCTCTTCGAGAGTGCACAGTGGGGCCAAAAGCAAAATAAATTGTAATAAGTCTTGATCTTTCAAATCACTGAACCGATTTAAATGAAACTTGGAACATCAATAGAGAAGGAGCTTTCAAAATATTGTTGGACAAAGTTTGTTGACCACCTCGAGGATGAAAAACATATCGGGACTTATAACTTTTACAAATATTAACCGATTTTAAATATTTTTACATTTTTGAATTTTCCTATGCAAGATAAAATAATAAATGTATATTGTGCTAAATTATCTCGTATAGTTTAAAAGATATTTAACTTCAAAAAATAAATTTCTCATTTTTGTCCTTGACTTTTTTTGCGATTTTGGCCTATAACTTTTAAAATAAAATTTCCAAAATTTTTTTAAAAATATGTTCAAATTCTCTATAATTTTCTAAATTATGCTAATAAATTATTATTATTTTTTTTTTTTTTGTTATCTCAATTCGATAACAAGAAAAAAACTTTCAAAGTCAAAATTTCAAAACAGGTCTCAAAAATTGCAATTTTTTGCCAAAAAAGTAACTTTATATATTCAACTTTTTTAAAAAATTTTGATAAAAACGTTTAATATTTCTTGACATTTTCTGAAAGACAGGACCCCAAGAAAACTTGTAAGTGTAATTTTGAAAAGTTCCTTCATTCAGCAGTGGTCAAAAATGATAAATTTTGGATGTGAAGTTGAACTTTTTGAGTCTGTAAAAAAAATTGATTGTTGATTTCGGCACTTCTGTGAATTAAACTATATAGCTCAATATGTTCTTAAAGGTTTTGCAAAAAATTATGACAGCCTACCGGTAAACTTAGTCACAGGTGGCAATTTTCCGAAAATACCCATATTTTCAATAATAAAAACTTCGACCTTTAAAAATATATAGTAAAATTATATATTTTTTTCTGATTTTCACATTTATCAATTCTCCATGAAATATTTTATATTACGTGCAAAACTTATGTTGATACCTATAATCATTTAGAAATTATTCAGTCTAAAATTTTTGAAATATGTCCATATAAACATAACTTGCATTTGTTCGCTTTGTTTCAAGAAAAATGTGCTAAAAATTTTAAAAAAGTGAAATTTATTATACTTAGTTTTAAAGAAGACACAATTTCCTTTAAAATGATATATAATATGACTAATATGAGAGTTGCAAATTGTAAAACCTTTCGTTTTTTCATGTTGTTTAGATACGGCCTCACCGCACTGTCTTATACCACTGCATTACCAAAAATAGAAGGAAACGTGAAGAGTTCAGAATTTTTTTCGTTTTGCTTGTTTGAAATTGATTTACTTTAAACGTAATAAACTCAAAATAGTCACAAAAATTTTTATGAAAAAATTTGAAGAAATATTTATTTTTTTTTTAATAGTGAACCATTTTGTCCCAGAACAAATTATATTGCAATTTTTTCAAACATATTAATTTTTTCTATATCAGAAGAAGAGAAAAATCGAAAAATGGATTTGCAATATGAATGCATTTTTAAATGATAATATTATTTTTAAATTGCTACATTTATAGTGGACATATTCTTCTTAAATATGCAATTTAAATCATTAAAATCCGTTAACAACTTTTAGAGACATTGGAGTTTAATTCGCGAATTTGTCAAAATTCAAAAAAATAAAAATGGAGATATTTAAATGGCTCCATAGGGTATGCGTATGCCAAATATTATTAAAATTGGAAGACATACAAAATATTCTTGGGCGTTCTTTCGTGTAAGAAATATAAATAACAAAGAAAAACGAGAGAAGAAGATATAGTCGGTCAAGCCCGACTATATGATACCCTACACCATTTCGATCCACATAATTTTGTTTTTACGTATATACAACTTATTAACATAATACTAACATTTGTATGGGACTAATGCACGTTAGTGATTTTCGGAAGAGTAGTTTATATGGGAGCTATGATCAGTTATGAACCGATCTTCATGAAATTTGGCGGACAGATTTTTGCTGATATAAAACTTATTTGTACTAAATTTCATTAAAATATTGCTATTTTTAAGGCATCTATAAGTGTTAAAACTAAATTCCGGGAGGACATTTGTATGGGGGCTAGGTGTAATAATGGGCCAATCATAACCAAATTCAATAGGCTTCGTCCTTGTGTTGAAAAAAGCATATGTACCAAATTTCATCAAATTATCTTCAAAATTGAGACCTGTACTTTGCGCACAAGCTTTACATGGACAGCCAGCCAGCCGTCCAGCCAGCCGACCAGACGGACGGACGGACATCGTTAAATCGACTCAGAAAGTGATTCTGAGTCGAACGGTATACTTTAAGGTGGGGGTCCGAAGATTTTTTCTCTGCGTTACAACTTCTGCACAAACACATAATACCCCAACCACCTTTGGTGGTGTAGGGTATAATTAAATAAACCAGTGAAGTTCTGAACTCACATGAATACACAACTATGTTTATAAGCTTTAAAAGTTATAGGGCGGATTACATGTTGCGTAGAAACAATAGTAATATGTTGAAGTATAATTGAATTCAGTCAGAGTTCGCCGGAAAACTTCAAAAGCCTTTAGAAAGCATTTACAAAATAAAAAATGTATGTATTCATACTTTCTTATTTAAAAGATATTGTTAAATACAGATCAATACAAATGTATTTTATTCAGAATAGTTGGAAACTAGATATTTTTATGAAATATAATAGATGTGCAACAACATTTCTATGCTTTGAAAGCTCGTTTAATAAAAAGAGGTAATAAATATGAGTTTATGAAGGACAAAAAGTAAAGAATCAAGTCATTATAAAAAAATTTCTCTAAGCACATATAAGCAAAAACTGATAATGCGGAATTGTTTATTTGCAAAAAGTGTTGAATATACCAACACTGAGTCCACACTTTAATGCCACATACAGTATAAACTCGATAATCCGGATAATTGATTGCAGACCCCTATCCGGATTATCGAATTATCCGGACTATCGAGGTCATTTTCTGTCACTCATTGTAGAAAAAAGTATTAAAATAAATTATATATTTAATATATGAATGAGTTAAAATATCAAATCCAAATTTTTCGTCTAAAAACATTCTATATTTAAACTATTTCCAAACATTTTTATTTATCCCAAAAAATACAAACTTCTATGTACTCAATTTACTAAAAAAAAATTGGGACAAATAATTAACTGAAAATGACGGAATTAAATTGTAATCAACTCTTACATCATAATTGTTATCATATTTTCTAAACTTAACTAAATTTTAAATAGGAAATGGACTTTTTATATTAAATCCGGATTATAGAGTATATAATGTGCTGGGAAAGGCCGTTCGGATTAACGAATAATCCGGATTATAGACGTCCGGATTATCGAGTTTATACTGTATTTTTTCTCCCTTATGTGAAAAAGTGGCTAAGAGATATAACAGGACCATAATGAACTAAAAATTATACTAATGGTGGAATATACAAAATTCCAATTGACTATGACATTCATTAATAAATTTATTTGATGAAAATGGTTCCACAAGCAGTTATACATACCAACTGTTACCATATTAAATTTAAAATTGAGAAATTTTGTGATTTTCTTTAACAGTTTTATAAATGTAAAAAGACCTTCTTGACACTATAATTTTATTGTTTTTATATCCACCATCAAAAGGAAGATTGTTTTAGTTTTTACACAATTTTTAGTCGTTTAAATCATTAAACATTATGTTTCTTTGAGTTATATGTATATTAATTAATATATTAATTATCAAATTCGTATTAAAAATATTACACTAGCTAAAAATTATACATATATGTATATAAAAATGGTGTATAATGTAAATTAGAGCCTAGGAGATGTTTTTTAAGACCTTAATTTTAAATTATATATACAGTGGCCAAAATAAGTATTCGACATACCATTTCATTTCTTATAATTTCGTTATAATTTATATATTTATTGAATTATTTAGATCAAAATGAGAAATATTTATTTCAAATATGTATTTCCTTCTATTTTTAGTAATATTTGTTCTCAAATGCACATAACTTTAATGAGTGCTGCCATTTTTTGAACAGTATACGAATTCAAAAGCAAAAAAAGTATTCGACATGTTGCTTATTTATCCATTTTCTATAATTATATTCATTTTCTTATGTATTTTTGTTATTAGTTTTAGATCTAGGATAACAATTACATGTGTTTTAAATAATTTTACATCATTTTATTGTGATTTTGTGTAAATAAATTACTTAAAAAAAGGAAACTTGAGTTCAAACCAAAAACTTCATAATTAATAATTTTTAGCAAAGATAATAGGAAAATTAAATTGAAGAAAAGGCGTAGAAACTGTGAAAAACGTTCCACAATATTATAAAAAATAAAAAAAGTGAAATTCACTTATAAATAATTCTGAATCAGCAGGATATTAAGGTTTGCAAAAGCTATAACGTAAAATTTTACTTTAAGTGAAACAAAATTACAAAATAAATTCATCGAACATGGCTAAACATAGTGAAAAATACTTAGAAACACTCTATGCATTCCAAAAATTTCAAAATATTGAAGAAATACATGATTTTAGAGTCAGGTCTGGTATAAAGAAGCCCCCACATCTCAAAAGGGTTATATAATTGAGATTAGATTTTGCAAGAGGATATAGCAGGAAGTCAAAAAAATTCTGAAAGGATGAAATTTTTGCAATTGACATCAAGCTAAATCATTTCGAATGCAATATGAATGTTCTAGTCTATCGAAAGCCATATACCGAGCTAGAAGAGAGAAATAAGGCAGCTACTGTAAAAATCGGTGATTGAAGTGTTATGGTTAGGGGGTATGTGATGGGGTCTGGAGTAGATATTTTAGTATATATAGAAGGAATAATAGACTATCGGTATTATATAATTATTTTTAAATAAAATTCACATAAAAGTGCTGAGAAATTAGGAATATCTAACAGACTTATGTTTACCAGGATAATAACCCAAAGTATTCTGCCTTCAATATAAAGCTTAAATTTGTCTGTAACTGCACGAATATAATAACAAAACGCATTGTAACCACCATATATCAATCTAAATGAACATTTGTGAAGTTTTTATTATAAAAAATTTTAATTTTTAAACTTCGTGAATAAAAATGGTATTTAATTTATATTGTAAATGCAATGAAACAAAATTGATCCTGAATATAACAAAATTCTTATCAAACCTATATCAAAATGCTTAAAAGAGGTTATAAAGTGAAAATAAAAAGCAACATGTTAATAAAAAATTTAATTATTTTATTTTTCGAAGCATAAAGTATAATGTCGAATACTTTTTTTGCATTGAATTTCAATGTCATTATATAAATGGCTTTCTAAATTATCTTTTATTTGTATTAACTTTCAAATATATACAGATTTGAAATCTTTATGCTCTACCAAACTTTATTCCATTTTTTACTTAAAAATTCGGAGAAAATTTTATTATTTAAAAAAAAATTAAAATAGCACCGCTTATGTCGAATAGTTTTTTTTGGCAACTGTAAGTCGCATATTTTCAAATGCGAAAAGTTATGAATTTGCGCGAATGCAGAAACGTGAAAGTGTTAGCCAAAGTGGCTATTTATTTATATAGCGCCAGCATTTTTCGGTAAACTCTTGCAACGGTCAATTTTCTTTTAGTTGAATTTGAAAACCAAGGCAAAGAGTCTTTGGTTTAGGTTTTCACAAAAAAGTAGGAGAAAATTTAAACTATAGCTTAGTTTCACTAATCAACAAAAATCTAAAAATTTACAAAATAATTAAAATAAATCCAAAAGCAAACAAGTAAATGTCATATTTGAAAAATATGTCTACTGTAGGAAAATTATGTATTATCGAGTTTTAAGCAAAAATAACAAAAATTATTGTTAATTTTAGATAAAATTACTTCGATACAACTTAAATTTTTTTTAAATTTATTTGAACAATGTGTTGTGGTAAAGGTTATGAATATGTTTTACGATAAATACACCCATCGAAATATTTATAAGACCAAAATAGTTTTTGATATTTTTATGAAACTACAAGTGCAATCCAAGAAAGTTTGGTATAATTTTTGGTACAGATTTTTTTTCGATATAATCAATTAAAAGCTAAAAAAGGCTCAATTAAGTTATTTTTTGTATGTATATTAAAAAAATCTTGGGGAAAATGTTGTCCTTGTAATTTTGAACTACATTTAGAACATATCTACGTAAAAAAATTATTTTTAACCTTAAATTTTTGAGATATGGAATGTATTCATCGGAATAAATCAGAAAATATTTACCATATATTAATAGAAATTGGCGGGAATATAAAATACTCTTTTTATTGCTTAAATTGCATCGGAAGTATTTGTGTATATGCAATACATTATCTACCCTTAACTTATACACAAAGAAAACAGATTTGTTGCTACAACCGAATTTTTACCCAATCGAATTTTGTCAAAAAAGGTAAAAATGGATGCCATAGACCACTCATCAGTATTGTTGGCAGCATAATCTTGATTTAAAGAATAAAGAATATATTTGAATATTAACATACATACAATAAAAATTAAATATAGTTTACCATTTTGTGTCCGTTAGAGAACTATCGCGAATTACTAGGTTTGTAGAATAATTTGATTTTCTCGGCTGAAATAATGTTGTAAAGTTGGGAAGCTCCTTATTATTATTTTTTTTAATTTTTTCACAAAAATTATATAGTCAAATAACTTCCACAAGGTTTTCATATACATATATATATATATGAATGATGTAAACAACATAAATTTTCTCACATAGACAGCATAAACCAAAAAAATATATATATTTTTTTGACACTATTCACCTAAATATATATAAAAAGTAAATACATACATATTTTATTACAAGTAAAAATTTTCTTCGTGTATATAGGAGACAAAAATTCTTCTGTATTGAAAGCATAAACAATGTTTGGTTATCATTTCCATATAAATTTCAGGAATATTTTATTTAATTATATACAAAGAATTGTTATATAATTATTTTTGTAGTTACTTATTGATAGTTTAGTTTTTATTATCTATAATTTACCCTTTATTTTTTCAATTTCTTTTCCATATATGTTAGGCTTAACCGAATACATTTTAGGTATTAAACCAATGAATTCCTTTATTATTTTACCATTGCATTCATCTTTTATTATTCCTAGTACTTTTTTTTTAGAAGAGGATATTGAAAGCGTTTTCTTATGAATATGTAGTCGTGTAGAAATATCGGATTATATAGATTTTTATATCCCTTGAATATAAATTCTAAGATATAATCTCAAATATTAATAACATTTAACAGGCCATTTTTAAATACTAAAAATTTACAAGATGATGATAAATATCAATCTGGCATGTGTCACGAAAAATATTTTGTTAATATTATAGTTCAATTCAGTTTAATCATATTAAACGTAAAAAAGAGAAATATGTGCATTTATTATTACAATATTAAATACTCCAATACATTTCCAATTAACCATACCTATCAAAATCAAACAATATATTTTTTATTATTTAAGTCAAAACAAAACAATTCTTATTATCATTAGCGGTGTTGCCAGTAGATTTAAATGGGAAAATGCTATATCGTTCAAAATATTATGCTAGATTGTTCTACAGCATCAAATAACAAATTGTTTGTAAAATTGAGTTCAAATGACAACTTAGCAATATTTCTTCAGACTTATTTTTAATGTTGGAAATTACAGTAAAAATAGTGCTAATATCCTAAAAATTACAACTGAAACCGTTATACTTACTATGGAATTCTTTAAAAATTTAAATTAATTTTAATCTTTTCATATGTTAAATCTACCACTGAAAGTTAGGAAATGACAACACTATACGTATACAGATATATTGTATTATTCAAAATACAATATATCTGTATACGTATATTATTCAAAAAAGTATATATATATATATATATATATATATATATATATATATATATATAAAATATGATATCTTATTACCAGGCTAAACTCAAATACACAAAAAAAAAAAAATTAAAATACATGTTTAAAAAAGTGCGAAAAAATTGGATATTTTTCATCTAAACCAATTTAGATGTACGGAAAATTGATATACATTTGTAATCTAGACACTTTTGATTTTATATATAAACTTGTATATTAATAATAAGAGATCAAAGTCAAAATATATTTTTGTTGAAATGTTTTATTTATTATTAATGGGGTATATAATTGCAAAATACATAGAAAGTGTTCTAAATGGTCTCAGGTTATTAAATATATAACTAAAATAAAAAATCGTGATATTATAAAGCTACTATGTAAATATATCACTTTTCCCTCAAAAATTTTGTTTTAAATGGGATATTTTCATATTATTCATAGACTATAACCCCTTAAACAAAACCCCTACGAACCTTATTAATATACTGTAAAAAATTTTAACATTTTCTTGATAAAAATTATGAAAAAAATAGCTGCTAGACATTTTTTCATTATTTATACAAAATTGATAAAAAACAATTCATACTAACCAGTATTAACATAAGGAAAATTAAAAAAAGTTTGTTTAAAATGTAATTAAAATAAATTCATTGTAATATTAAATATACCAATACTATTCAAATTAACCATGACTATGTCAATCAAAATCAACTAATATTTTTTATTATTATTAAAGTTAAAAAAAAATCATATGACATTTTCCTTCTTGTTAATATACATACATACAAAAACCAAAAAGTTTTAATTAAAGTTGAAATTTTATTAATCGAATTATATATTAAAAATTATATAAACAATTAAAATTTAACATGTAATAATGCACATAAACTACAACTCCAACAAAATTGTAAACAAAAATATCAAATTTCATTCGAAATTTTTCGCTGACACAGCGTTCGATATTAATTACTATTTTCATATGTCAAATTATAATAAACGAAATTATAAATCTAATCATGTTGAATATAAAATAAAAAACACAATTTTTTTATTTTTAATATAGCTTTTATTACTTTTTTTTAAATTTGCTAAAAAATTAATAACTATACATGTTTTATTTTACTATTTTTCCAACTGAATAATGATTGAAAATTTGGAATGAAAAACTCTCTCACTTCGTCTTCTACTGCAGAGTTATCACCGGCTGCTTCTTCCAATTCCAAAACATGTAAGCCATTTTCTAACTTTCTTCTTAATATAAATATATAAAATAATATAATATAAACTCCTTCTATTATATTACCTTCCAAATTATTATATCGTTTGGGAAGATATAACATTCCCTCCTCAAGCTCTGCAATTACCACATTTGTTCTTATGACGGAACATAGTTAAAACCTTATATGGCTTTGATGGAAGTAAACCCTTTATTGCCAGATATGACCTTGTTTTTAATTTATTGAAAGCCGCAACAATATCGGCATTTGTAATATTATTCGAATTCATTTTTTGTTCCTCCTTTTAATAAGTTTAACAACTGATTAAAAAATTTGCTTCAGAGATTTATATTTATATCTTTTCCACTTTACTTGTTTATTAAAAATAATTAATTTTTTTTACTCCAAAAAGTTTTTACATAAATTGAGTGTTTTGTTATGTACTTTAGAACATTTATAATTCAAATTTACTCTATATTTTTATATTAAATGTATTTTATTGCATGAAATTGTAGTTCATTTAACAATTTTTATTATAATTTAATTCAAACATTGCAAGGCCGTTTGACTGCCGACCCTTGTACACAATTGTGTAATTTTGAACATTCATTTTAGTCAAGTATGGATCTTCAATATTTAAAAATTTTGTAAGTCTCTGCGGAAGATAAAACCATTTATTATTATCTAAATATGCTATGACTTTTGATCCATGTTGTGTTTCTTTCCAATCAAAATTTAAAATTTTGTATGGTTGATATAGATGAATGTCGTTAATTTTTATATATTCTGGCTTAATACCCTGAACCAATTTAATAATTTGTTCATACATCTAAAAACGAAACATTTAAAATAAAAAAATAATAATCAAAAGTGTTATCCAAAAGCGATAACTCACCATTTTGTTAAGTATACTTTGAAGTAACTTTTAGAGCAATAATTAAAAAATATATTCTGATATGTCTTTATAGCAATTAAAGGAATATTATCTCCTCTTGAAAAAAATCATAAAACAGATTCACTAGTTTTTAATCCAAAAAGTTTTATAAAAATTGAGTGTTTTTTATATAATTCAAATTTACTTCATTTTATTATTATTTTACTCTCGTCATATTAACATAAATTTCACAATGGTGTTAACATAAATTTCATAATTCTCTTAACATGAATTTCAACAATAATTTCCTAATATAACATTAGAACAAATTATACATAATCTTATCCCAATAAAATAAAACATATTTTTCATCAAAGTCAAAAACCTTTTACAAAGTTATTTTATGTATATGAAAAAACAAACAAAAAAAATTCTCAAGCTTATTTTTATAGTCATAACTTTTTAATTTCACCACAATTAAAAGCATAAAAATTACTCTCTACTATTTTATTTCATACATATTATTTATTTTACAATTATACAAATAAATACATTGGTTTCCAATTTCATAAAATGCATTTGACCGTGTTACAAAAATATTGTAGAATTTAATAAAAAGTACACTTGTCCCCACTTTATGTAACTGTCATCAAATGTAAAAAACTCAAGCAATTTATGATATATTCTTAAAGAATAGAATTATCAATTTTTCCTACATATCTTGTACATATAAACGCCTTAAACTAGGCAATGAAATGTAACATGAATTCAAACATTCGATTTTTATACTTCTTTTTAAAATATTTGTAAAGATGTTGGTTTTCAACTTCATAAAAATATAAAAATATTCCACTGAACATTTGCTTTCAAAAAGTTAATTAAACAATTAATTCTTTCAAACCCCAATGTCTATAACACTTTCCTCTAATATAACATTAAGAACAAATTATGCGTGACCTTACCCAACAAAATCAAACATATTTTTCATCAAAGTCAAAAACCTTTTACAAGGTCATTTTATGCATATGAAAAAAAACAAAAACAATTCTCAAGTTAAATTTTACACTTTACAAAAACAAAAATAATCATATGAATAAACCAAACATACTCAAACACTATTTATCCAAGTCATCAGTTTTTAATTTCATCACAATTAAAAGTGTAAAAAATAAAAATTGTCTCCTTATTAATTTGTTTGTATGTACTTGAACATAATTACATACATATTATTATACAAAAGTAAAAAAAAAAAATGTTGACAAAAATAAATTCATTGGTCTCCAATTTCATAAAATGCATTTGGCCGTTTACACAAACAAATATTGTAGCATTTATTAAAAAAGCACACAATAAACACATACATATATTATTACAATATATAAAACACACACTTCCCTCACTTTATCTACCTATACCTTGTTTCTGATTGGTTAATAATAAAATTTTGCAATTTCCGAACCCTGACTTTAGTATGAAAAAGTTTGCAGTTTTCGAACCCTGATAGAGCATTGTTTTGTATGGAAAAAGTGATCCAGAACATACACAAACATACTACTGCTAATATGATTTAGATTTACATAATACACGTTCATACCGAAGTTCATCACGATACCGATGTTTTTAAGCCATTTATAAGCGTAAACGTGAATTTTTTAAAGGGGACTTTATATGGGGACTAGGGTCAAATGTTATACGATTTTCACCAAACTTTACACCATGATTTCTTAGTACACAGAACTGATCCATGCTAAATTTTATCATGATTGTTGCATAATTACCATAATTATGTGTAAATAAGTGCAATTTCGAGGGGAATTTGTATGGGGGCTAGGCGAAATCACGGACCGATTTAAACCAAAATCACTTGGGTTCATCCTTGGGCATAATTAACACTAACACTATCAAAAAATTCCAGCCATTAACTCAAAAAACACTTCTAATATTTTTGGCCAAATTTTCAGCCAAAATGCTTGTCTGTGCGATGTACCATTTTAAACCTTCATTTAAATGTCATCGTGGCTTTTGCCACTATTTTTAAATTTTTGCAACTTATTAACCCTTAAATGCTCCTGGTATCTTTAAAGATACAACCATTATATCGTTTAAAACATAACATGTCTTTGTAAAAAAATATTTTTTATTTCTAAATTACGCCGTTTTGGAAATATTTCAAAATGAAGTCAAAAAATATTTTTTATTAAAATTAAATAAACGACCTTTTTCAAAGGTGACGATAGTATTTAGGATATCTATAATGAAAGTGGTGATATAAAGTGGTGATTTAAACTTTGCTCATCGATATAAAACGTCAGGTCAAATGCAGGTGATAAGTAGCAGGCAATGATGAAAAAATATGAATCAGAATTATATTTACATAAACGTGTCCGTTCAGAACTATTTGATAATACTAGGGGGATTTAATCGATGCAGAATCTCAATATATTTAGCACAATTCGAACCAAGGTCGAAACCACATTTTTTATTTGGACAACTTTTTTACATTTGTAGAGTACGCTGAAATTCGAACTGGGACCAGTTAAGAATATATTGCGTATATAATTGGAATATATTAAACTTCGCTGTCTTGGAAAAATAATATAGTGGTGAATTTAGTGTCAACTTATATCGGAGCAAAACATGTACTCTGTGAAAACGTTTGACAAAATGAATAAAACCGTTTTTATTTTGGGAGGCTTTGAAACTAAAATTCTAACTATTATGATATATTGCCAGTTTATGACACAATAGAACGCTCCTTCGAAAACTATTGCCAATCTATACCTTCGTATAGAAAGTAAGAATTCCCGAATTCAGTTCTTGAGTTTTATGGTCTTCACCAATATCAATTCTGAGTTTTATATAATCCGAATGTATATGACAAAAGAAAAGTCTCGAAAGCTGTAAATGTATATTCACTCGACGACAAACCCTAGCCAATGCGAAAGTCAGATGCAAGGTCAAACAAAAAACATCCGCCTGGCTGCACTTAAGATACGAGAGTTGTTTCTCAACCAAGAGTTACTTAATGACTCAATAAAACCGTTAAAGTTAGTCTGTTTTCTCAAACTATAAAGGACTACAATTGTCACATGGGTGGACTTGAATTAATAAATAGTTCAAAGAGTCTTCATAAAATTCTAATGAAAAGACGAAATTAGACATATAAAGTATATTTAGGATATAACAATTTTTAATAACTGACAATTGTACAAAAGGTTACATCAACATGAACCTGGATTTAAGCCCATGCGTCTGATTGAATTTAAGTTAGAAAATGCTAATAAATTATTATCCTGCGATGCACAATATTCTCTCCAAAAAGAGTGCACATCTTGAAGCATAAATAAGAAAAAATCGTCAAAAACCGAATGTATATTTTGTACGTCCGACTGATGCCAGATTTGACAGAATTTAATTCAAAATAAAGTAATTTTTAAATTAAAAAAGTATATTAATGCTTCATAAATATCATACTTATTAAATTTTTGTTAATCATTGGATTAATATATCTTATTTCTGATAATTTTATTACATTTTATACTTCAATTTATGAAGTTACTTCCTCTGTTTACCAAATTTTCTTAATAATTTTTGTTAGGGGTGAATGCCCAGTGTACTTTAAAGATACAACCACTTTTTTTAAAATAACTTAATTATTAATTATTTTTTCGATATTTTACATATAATATATTTTTTTCATAAAAATCTTGGGCATTTAAGGGTTAAATTAGTTAAGGTATAAACCCATTATATCATCTATTTTTATACACACCATCAAAAAGATGGGGGGTATATCGATTTTGTCATTCCGTGTGTAACATGTCGAAGCAATCATTTAATACCCCATAAAGTATATATTTTCTAGGTTCTGGTTAGAATCTGAGTCGATCTAGCTATGTCCGTCCGTCTGTCCATCTGTCTGTTGAAAGCAGAATAGGGCTCTTATATAAGGTTTGTTTGGTATTGAAAATGAGCAAAATCGGTTCATAAACAAAAAAGTTATGGGCAAAATACTGGAAACACAGTGTGTCCGTTGTAGCTCAATTTCATACTTTTCTGAAGATATCTCTTAAACAAAAGCATGTACGATAACGAAATTTTGTACAGATAGTTCAGGGTTTGATATAAACTTTGAAACCAAAAATGGGCGTGGTCCGCCCACTTTACCGCACACCTCCCATATAAGGAAACGAAATTTTGTAGCTTAAGGACCAATGTAAACTCGGAAACAAAAAATGGGCGTGGTCCGCCCATTTTACCACCCACCTCTCATATGGCGTAAAATTTGAAAAAGTTGATGGTGGGTATATAGATTCGGCCGAGCCAAATATAACATTCGCGCTTGTTTCAGTTGCAAGTTGTTAATTATTCAAACAACAAATATTTCAGTAATTTTATCTTTTTGTTCTGATTTAAATTCGGTTGCAGGTTTTAATTGCTTAAAATTGCAAAACTGAATTAACTATGATGTGTATTATATTTTCATCACAATAATATTTTAATATTATAGAAATTTAAAATCTTCAGTATGTATTTACAAATTAATGACAACAGTAATCGAATCTTTGTCACCACTAGCAAATTTTGTTTATTGCAACAGTTTTCCAAGCAATATTTTTCTGTGTGTAGTTATTTTGAAATAAATTATATCCAATTTTCAATTTTTGTATCAGAAATTGTCTAAATATTAATAATCCAGGGTATTCATTGAAATATAATTGAGATTTTTATCTCCAATAACAATAAGTACAATTCATATCGAATTCATTAAAATGCGCTGATTTTCAAACCTGCTAAAATCAGTTTACTAGATTTGTTGTAACAAATTATCTTTTAATAACTCGCTGTTACAAAATGACTTCTTGAAGACATCCCAAACAATTTAAACAAACTTCGAAACATCCCCTAAATTTCGAGATGTGGTGAAAAAAAATATATATATTTTTAGAGTAGTTCTAGTACTATAGATCTCGTCGCTTCATAAACTTTAAGTCAATTCAAGATTTTTAAATTTATTTCGAAAGCAAAAGAACGTAACTTTCTTAATATATAACAATCTTTAATATACGATGAAATTACTTAATGGTAATTCACCATTTCTAAATTTATTTCCCTTATATTTTTCGAATTTTTGAGTTTGATCAATTTTTTTTATTTTTTTCTGCATGACCACATATTTTTGTTTAAAATGCTGTTGTGTTTGGAATAAAATAAAGCTAAAAAATCGCTTAATAACTCAGAAACTTATTAAGCATTTTCTAAACTTTATTAAAATTTTTTCATATATTATAAACGCCATCAAAAAGATGATTTTGTCACTATTTAAGACCCCATAAAGTATATATTTTCTGGGTCCTGTAGATCTAGCTATGTCCATCTGTCTGTTGAAAGCAGGATAGGGCTCGATCGGGACAACCTAGGGAGACGAAATTTGGCTCAAAGATTTATCTTATATAAATCGGTTAATAAACAAAAAACGTTATGGGCAAAATACTAAAAACACAGGGTGTCAGTTGTAGCTTCATTTCATATTTTTCTGCTGATATCTCTTAAACAAAAACATGTACGATAACAAAATTTTATTCAGATAGTTCGAGGGTCGATATAAACTTGGAAAACAAAAATTGGCGTGGTCCGCCCACTTTACCGCGCACCTCTCATAATATGTGAAACGTCAACGAAATTTTGTACAAAAATGGCTTAAGGATCAATGTAATCTCGGAAACAAAAAATGGACGTGTTCCGCAAAACTTACCGCCAACCTCTCATATAATGTAAAATTTGAAAAAGTTGATGGTCGGTATGTAGATTCGGCCGAGCCGACTATAATATTCGCGCTTGTTTAATATTTTATTTTTTTACTTGTTTGTTACTTTTGGAGAAAAAATTAAAAATGTATGGATTTGATGCGATTAAATGTCATGCCTACATTTTAAGCTCACTTTTTAAGAAAGTAAATTTCTCTATTTATTACGTTACTACTGAAGCGATTTCCATGAAATTTTGCCCATGTATAGAACTTTATTGGCCCTATCCAAAAGTATGTCTTTGTTGTTCGCCACGCCCACACCACGCTCACTTTGGACATGAATAAGAGCCTATATTTGAGACATAATTACATCCAAAATACCAAGCCTATAAATATAAAACTTGGTGTGGAGACAGTGTATTTTATTAGTAATGATATGAGTTATGATAGAACTTCATCATATGCCACACCCATATTTTACGCCTACTTTTTACAAAAGTAATTTTTTCAATTTATCACGTTACTTCTGAAGAAATTTTCATGAAGTTTGGTACATATGTAGAACGTCATTGATTCTATGCAAAAATATATATATATATATTAGTTTTTTATTGAATCTTTCTTTTTCAGAAATTTAAAATAAGTATTAAAATCTTAACCTAAACTTAAATTATTGTTGATATTGCCACTGCAAAATCCAACGTTGAGTTTTCATTAGTAGTGTTATCTTCCAAGATTCAGTGTTTCCATTATTCTTAGGCGTCTGTGATTCTCAAAAGTTAGCAGGTCCCTAGCGAGAGGGTTTGGGTGTTCAGATAGTTTTTTCATATATTTGATGCTACTGTTCTTTATTTCCTCACGAATTGTAGGAATATTGAGATCCTTGTGGATGTTGCTATTTCTGACGTACCATGGTGCACCTGTTATTATTCTTAGGAGTTTGGACTGTCTTCTCTGTAATTTTTCAATGTTTGATGTTCCCCAGAGTTATATGCCATATAACCATGTAGGTTTTATTACTGCTTTATATAACAGTCCAGGGCTGACTTTGGACCAATTAACCAATGAATTTGGGCAGATTTTAGTTTTATTTGAGTAACTTTGGATTCTATATGACGAGTCCATGTTAAACGCCGGTCTAGGTGAATACCAAGATACCTTACTTTGTCCTGTTCAGGTATTTGGACATTGTTTATTCGAATGGGAGGACAACTTTCCCTGCGTAAGGTAAATGTTACATGGACACATTTCGAAGCATTCACATTGATCTTCCATTTATATAACCATTTTTCCAGCTCAGTGATATGGGATTGGAGTTTTTCGGATGCAACCACAGGATTTGTATGCATACTTACAAAAGCAGTATCATCTGCAAAAGTTGATGTATGAGTCATAGGGCTCGTGGGCATATCTGCCGTATATAGTATATAAAGAAGTGGCCCTAAAATACTTCCTTGAGGTACACCTGCGGAAATTTTTCTGCGTGAAGAAATCACATCTTTCGATCTTATTTGAAAAGATCTATTTAGTATATAGTTTTTTAGTAACTTATGAACGTTCTGTGGACGTAACGTGGTCATTTTATGTATTAGTCCGTCGTGCCAGACTTTATCGAAAGCTTGGGATATGTCAATAAATAACGCAGAGCAATACTGCTTGCTCTCGAAACCTCTTCTGATGAGAGTTGTAATTCGATGCACTTGTTCAATAGTGCCATGTTTTCTTCTAAAACCAAACTGATGGTTAGGTATACTGTTATTATTATTAAGATGTAATAATAGGCTCTCAAGGAGCAATTTCTCAAACAATTTCGAAAAAATTGATAATAAGCTTATTGGACGGTAAGATGTTACTTGAGTGACGTCTTTTCCAGGTTTGGGTATCATTACTATCTCTGACAACTTCCAAGTACTTGGAAAGTAGCCAGTACGTAAAATGGCATTGAAAATTAATAAAATAAATTTCAGAGCCGAGTTTGCAAAGAAACAAATCATTGTTCTGGTAATTTTGTCCGTTCCAGGAGATTTTCCTGCCTTCAGACCTTTTACTGCTAATTTCACGGCAGAGAGCCGGAACTTTAATGGAATGGGAATATGGTCGCTAACCCATTGGCCATTTTGCCCATTGGCCATTTTGGAGGCGTATGGGAGACTCATATGCAATAGGGCATTGCATATTTTTCACCGCCTTCCATAGAATATAATCAGTTTTCTTAGTAGGGTCTAAGTTTTGTAGATATGTTTTCAATTTGGATTCTTTTTGATTCTTCAGAGCGAAGCGTAATCTTCTGATACACTGATTAAGTTTAGTTTTGACGGCTGGTGATCGAGAATCTTGCCATTGACGTCTTAGTTGCCTTTTTTTCCTAATAAGAGATTCAACATTTGAGCAACATTTAATATATTTTGGCCTTCGTGAGAAACTAGAAGGTGTGGATACTATAGCTGCATTAGTCAGGATATCTGTGAAAATATTAACTGCAGATTGTATTTCGTTTTCGCTTTTCAGTGGAATATTTTGTGGTAAGTGGGAGCTTATGTACATTTTGTATTTTAACCAGTTTGTTTTCTTGTTTGGGAAACAAGAGCTTTGCGTTTCAAAGTGGCTTGGACTTTTAATCAGTGTCAGGATCGTTGGTGAATGATCTGACGAAAGATCTAGTGAAGGAATCACTGATATACAATCGCGTTTTATATTTCGGATTATGGCAAAGTCAATAAGATCAGGAATCTTATTGATGTCTGCAGGCCAGTAAGTGGGTTGACCACTAGATATGGAATCTAGTTTGTTAAGCGACATTGCCTCGAATAGTTGCCTACCCCTAGGTGTTATAAGGCGAGAGCCCCAAAATGTGTGTTTAGCATTATAATCTCCCGCTGCTATAAATTTTGGGCCTAAGGTGGAAAAATAATCAAGAAACTGGTCTTTTTTAATAATATATTTTTGAGGACAATATACTGAGGAAATTGTTGTTTTATTATCATGTATATTTATTGAAGTAGCTTGGATGTGTTCCGTTTTGTATTCCGGCATTGGGAAGTGCTTTATATCATTACGGATTAAAGTTGCAGTACCACCACATGCCCTACCACTTGGATTTTTTGTGTAAAGACATATTTGATGCAAAAATATGTCTTTATTATTCGCCACGCCCACTCTACGCCCACTTTTGACTATAAGACTACATTTGAGTCGTCATTACACCCAAACTACCAAACCTATAAACATAAAATTTGGTATGGAGAAAGAGTATCTTATTCGTAATGATATGAGCTACATAAGCATTTCATAATGTGCCACACCTACACTTTACGACTATTTTTTCTCAATTTATCACATTAATAATTATGATATTTACATGAAGTTTGGCACATGTATAGAACGTCATTGGCTCTTTGCAAAAATATGTTCTCATTGTTCGCCACGCTCACGCAATGCTCACTTTCGACAACAATCCTTATATACTATAAAAATTAAGTGTAAGTTTGTTTGTTTGTGCGTCAATCACGTCTAAACGGATAAACCGATCTTCACGAAATTTAACACATAGATAGCACAAGTGCCGAATGTGGTTATGTAAGATCTTGGTTTGATGTCACGCCTAAATTTTACGCCCACTTTTTTAAAACTCAAACGGCTGAACCGTTAGTAAATATTCATTATGGTATATTTAATGAACTACTTAATATAGTGAAAGTTCTCAAACTTCGTATTAACATCACGCTTA
Source organism: Protophormia terraenovae (assembly GCA_951394005.1). Classification (NCBI taxonomy): domain Eukaryota; kingdom Metazoa; phylum Arthropoda; class Insecta; order Diptera; family Calliphoridae; genus Protophormia; species Protophormia terraenovae. The sequence goes on along the minus strand of OX596073.1, from coordinate 72,021,695 downwards.
TCACATTGCATTGATAAAATTGAAATAGTATGGATAGGTCCAAGGCGAGATATAGCCCCTATACAAAGAAAATATTAATTTTCTCATATCTAAAGGACTATTACAGTGAAAGCCTTAAAAAGTTCTAGTAGTAATTTTCACATCAAATTTCGAGGGTGAGTCGTAAATATTTTTTATCGCGATGCGATGCGCGCCGGGAAAAGCTAGTTTTTAATAAAAAAGAGTATTTTTTGTACAAAGAGGTGAATTTAAAATACTTATATAGATTCTATTTTGATTTTCTAATTAAAAACAGAGAATTTAATAAGAAAATCAATGAAACAATAAAGTTTCTGCATACTGTTAATAAAATTACTTTAACTTTTAAAACAGTAATTTATTGTATATATCGACGCAAATCTAAATTATAGCGACACAAACCGATATCACAACGACGCAATCCGAAATATTGAAATTTCAAACAGCGACACAAAGGACTCAAATCGAGGCCTGAGTGTATTAGAAAAACTTTATTTTACACAAGTATAAAAGGTTTTGCTTTCACGTTTTAGAGTCCAACAATAGGAATCATCATGCCCTAAGAGAAGTAAATTCTGGGATTCACATGGCAGTTCCAACATGTTTCCAACCGAAACTTCAGATTGAATTATTATCATCGCAGATTTAGAAATATAGCCGTCCTTCCTGATCGTTTGTCTACAATACTTCGGAAAACTTACAAACCCGGTCACTAGATCCAAATATTTACCAAGAAATTGCAGCCAACCGCTTTTCGATAATCTGTAAAAATTTCCATCCACAACGAAAGCAATCTCTAATCTAAAATTTGAGATTTTTTTTTGTTAAATTATTTTTTTTAGTATTAAAAAAGTTTATGTTTTTCAGATTGGTAATAAAAATTGGCACTTAATTATAACCTTAATAATCACTATAAAATAAAATGGTAAAGTCATACTGGTGACATTTTTTCAGCTTTTAGTTAACTTAGAAAATGTTTGAAAATCAGCATTTTTAATCGTGTAACTTTTTTCAGAAAAAGTATCGATAAGTGTAACTTTCTATTGATATTTGCAATATTGCATAAATTTGTTCGTAAGAGTTTTTATTGTTCAAATACAATGAATTACTGTATTATTTTTTTCAGTTTAAAAATATTGACTTCAATTGCAAATTTTGAAATAAAGCATTTTTAATTAAACTGAATTATAAAAATATAATGAAGCCCTTTAATATTCAGTGTTCGCTTATCGCAACTTTTTCGGCAACTGCAATAACCTGGTTTGATATCGGCTGCGTAAATCGAACTGTATACATATATTTGAAACTTAACATACCTTTTTAACCATGAGAAATATTGGGAAGAACCTTCATCCTCTATGAGTTTGTGATTCGTAGGCAATGCATTTGTGTCGCTGCTAACATTAAAATTGTCTAGGTATGTGTTATTTTTTGCCTTTCCAAAGCGTTTTTCTATTGATGGCTCATACAATTTTGCTGGGTTCTTTATGGAACCTGTTATTTCTTTTAGTAAATAGCCAGACAGTAAATACTCGTTCATCTTTTGCCTGAAAAAGTAAAAACATGCATTTTACCCAAAATTATTCTTGGTACCCATTTATTGTATTTGCTCCAATAGTCATTTTTTAACAGCAGTTAAACAGACTTTCGATTTTCTACCGAAACTCCCCTGGGATTATTCTTTGACATGTCAAAATATAGTGTGCAAAATATTAGATGCGACACGTTAGTAGATGTAGAAAAAAATAGATGGGAAAATTTAACTTTTTTACAGACTTTTTTTTAACAAAATTCTGTTATTATGTACACCTTTTTGAAATATAATGTAAAGAAATCGTAATATAGACACAATTAACAAACAAGATAAAAAGAGTTAAAATATAGTTATTTTTTTATATTTTCTATTCCAGTTATTATATAAGCATTTCTTCCATTTGGTATGACTAATGATCGAGCAAACAAGTTGTTGCAACTAATACCAACTAATACCAAAATATCACGGCTCTCCGCATCGCTTTTCTTAAAAACAAAATAATAAAGTAAAACTTCTAAATTAGTATTTTATTCCTAGGGAAACACTCACGAGTACTAGACAATATACCCAAGAACTAAGTGACTTTATAAGATATTATAATACTTCAATCGGTTAATCGGCTTCGATCTCTTATTATCCCTCTTTTCCGACGAAATATATACTCTATTGTAAACCCTTTCGCGGACCCCCTATAAGTTGCTCTGGTGGCTGTTGCAAACTAGTTACTTAACCGAATACATTAGGGCTACGAGGTGGCTCTTTTTTGACACACACAATCACTTTACTTGTTACAATGAGACACCAATGAACCTTACTGTCTAAAAGCAGGTAATTGCCACCAAATAAACTGCTGTGTAATTTTCTACTTTCAATTTAAAAGATTTTAAAATAAAGAAATTTGGGATATTTTATTAATCTAAAAAAAAATTAAGCATAATAAAGTATATAAAATGTAAACATTTTCTTGGTTCTAAATTCTCGTGTTTGTTTCATCAATTAATTTCCTCCGGGAAATTTGTAATGGAACGGTCCTTCAGTACCGGTTGAGTACCAATTGACACCTAACTCGCTACAAAAGTTACAGTTGAGAACCAGTTGACACCACTCACTAAATATCAGTTCAGAGTCAAATTCTAACAGGCATGATAAGTGCGCAATTAGCAACTCGCACAAATAACATTATATGGCTGAGTGGTTAGAGTTGAAGACTATAAAACGTAAGATACGTCAGAAGAACGTGGGTTCGATTCAGGGTGCCGCCATTGACATTAACGAAAAATTATAAAATAAAAATAAATACAATTTAATAAAAATATATTTAAAAAATAAAAACATGTCCCCTTGGCTCAGTCCTGTGAACTGTCCTACGACCTGGAATCGGAAATGGAATCGGTCACTAGCCCTGAGAACCTGTCACGTGACTAGTTTTGAACCGGTTCTCTTTCCTCTAGAGTAGACACATATTAGGTTTATACGCACGATTATTGCAAATAAAAATAACTTACTGTTTATACGCAAATTGCACAAATAAATATACATATTTCCTTATTTGTCGAGCCAGATAGGAAAAATACAACTATTATCATCGAAAATTCTATGAACCTCTATGAACCTGGCAACGCCGTACGCTTTATTTGTGATTAGTTTCACTAATCACGATTAGTTATCGTGAGTTACTAACTCGCAAATACAAAATTTTGAAAAAAAAATATCCTTTATCCTAGGATATCCTGAAAAAGGATTTTTAATTTTCATTATTTTCTTATACGATATTTACAATAGATTTATCATTGTAGTGTAAAAAAAATCAAAACATAGAGGAGTAGATTGTATGTGATGAATTTCATCAAAATCAGAGATAAATCGGAGGTAAAAATCCGAGCTGGGTAGAAAATTTTCGGAATTACCCTACTAAAGAACTTTAAACAAAAAAGTGACAAATGCTTCCACCTCTACTCTACTACATTTCGGATATACTTTTATATAAGAAACTACACAGTTTATTTAGATAAACTATATAGTAGTACTAATTAACAAAAGTCAAAAAAATTGTTCTGGGGATTTTTAAGAAAGATTTTTCTTACCTAACTCTACCTATGTATCTATTTAATGAAATTCACCTTGCATTGGATGTGTGAACGTTTTTCTGTGAAAAACGTGGGTATTATTACACAATTTTTTGAATTTTAAATATAAAGTAGAAGGGGGAACATATGCCACATTAATCTTGAAAACGATGTAATAAATTTTATGACAATGATTGATTTTTTCTTTGTCGCAGATCTTCCATCCATCAATTTTTTATATTATCAATTTACATTTGATTGTAGGTAGACATGATCTCAAATATGTTCTTGGCTGTGGAAATTTTCTGTGATATCTTTCTTTTTATGAGATTTAATAACATTTTTTCCGTGTTATAAACTTGATAGCTAAAAACAAGAATTGCCAACAGGTGAGTTAATAAATTTATTTAAATTTAGAACAAATAATCATTGATGCATAAAATTCCTCCTGCGGACTATTCGCCAGATTGCTGGTAGACTAGAACCAAATTATCCCACGTCGCACAGTGGTCCCAAATTGTTTTTTTTTTTTTTTTTTTTTTTGGAAATGATTCTCCTTGCGAACCGTTGGAGTTATCTAAATAAAACTTCACCTGGTCAGAGGTGAGGTGTTTTCGAGTTGATTTAGAAGAATACAGGGCCTTAGTTAGTCTGAACAAAATTGTATGAAAAAAGCGGGATTTCAAAAGTTTTGTAAAAAAGAGGGATTTTCTTTTTATACCTCAATTAAAAATCTGAATCAGATGTTCTCTTGCAAGTAATTGATTCACGACCCAATTGAGACGTTACAAATTGATAACGACCCATACAAACTGAAACGTTAAAAATTATTCAATTTATTAAATTAAATTTCAAGATTAAATTCAAATACGGATTGATAAAAAAGTTATAGCTACCCCAGCTCGTCATTATTATGCTTGACTACAGATTATATATATGGTTCTGAACCGATACTTTAAAAATTCTGAAACAACAGTTACCCATAATATCTCATTACCGAAATTATTCGAAATATCGAACACGCTAAATACCATCATCGAAATAACTAAAAATACCATTACCTCTAAAAAACCGTTATCTAAATAATTCGATATACTCGTACTGTTACTTTTCACTTTTTTGCATCGGCTGCCAACAAGTTAAACGCTGATATTCAGTAGAAACAAAAAGTTAAAATAAAATCATTAACACAAGAAAAAACATCATTTCAAATATTTCTATAACTTTCAGTTTACACAAAAATAGTATCCAATTAGAAACAAACGCACGTCGCTTATATGGTTTCAGATATTTATTAAATGTACAGTATGAAAATATCCATGTTAACCTCGATATCAAAGTCCATTTCAAAACATCTTTTTGAAATGGCACATTTTGGTAAATAAAATGAGTAAAAATTTAAATTATCCCAAACAAATTTTCTTACGAAATGAGTTTTTAAAATGTAAAAATCTCTCTGAAAGAACAAAATTTCTTCCTCCAAAAATTTATTTATATTTTATTCTAACATTCTTAAAACAATTAAAATTTTAAACCTATTTCTGGAAAAAAAATTCTAAACTTTTTTAGTCAAAATATATTAGACTTGACATTTTTCATTCACTGGTAGAGAACAGAAAATATTTTAAAAAATTTGTAAATATTTCAACAACAACATACATTACACCGAAGTCATCAAAAAATACACACAAAATACATTTAAGATTAATCAGTAGAGAAGATGATCAGCGTAACAAAATATTTAAAACTTTTAATTATCAAAAACGATTTGTTAAAAATTATCAACTTTCCAGTGAAAAAAATTATTTTTAGTTACACTTAAATATTGATTACAATGTTATAGAAAAAGCAAATAAGGAAATCGAATAAGTAATTGTTCGAGTTAGAAAAGCGGGAAAAATATTTTAGGCGGGATCAAATCTTAAAAAGCGGGATAATCCCGCCAAAAGCGGGATGTCTGGTCACGTTAGGTATACAGTACATAATTTACCTAAAATTCAATTAACAATAATAATTTATGTTTGTTTTTATATAGTCAAGCGATTCTGGCCCCATCACTTGTCGTATTTATCCCATGATTATTTACATTTGTATGTATATACAATGAAGCTTAAAAAAAATAAAAATCGAAAAAGAACACGTACTACAATTGTTTTTGTATTCAATGAAATCTTTTACTTACACATTCTTAGACTTTTTTTGACAACCGACTTATGTTTTTGACAACGGAGCTTTTTCATCTTTTCGCACTTTTGGGTCACGTAACGGACAGATAATCGGGTTCAAAAAGACTTATATATATTAAAGCCACCATAACTAAGTCTTTAGTATAAAAGAAATGGTATATTACGGTTATGAGAAGTGAGTACTTTAAACGAAAATGTGGCGAATGCTCCCCATTCTACTTTACCACCAAAATCGCCAAATTAAAAAAAAAACGATTTTACGGACTTCACAGTCACGGGGATAGAGGTTAGACCTCCAAAGTTGGTCACCTCGGGAATGTATTTTTATACCCTTCACCAAAGGTGTAAAGGGTATATATAAGTTTGTCATTCCGTTTGTAATTCCCACATTTTTCGTCGGAGAGCAAAAAAGTTGACATTTTCGGGATCCTTGTAAGAAATGATGATGATAGGACCATGTCCGTCCGTCCGTCCGTCCGTCCGACCGTCCGTCCGTGTGTCGGTTGAAATGGCGTTTATGAAGCCCACCGATAACTGACATATATAATATATATATCAAACGATCGGAAATGCTTTCGAGAATTTTGCTATTGGAATTCAGCAAGATCGGTTCATACAATGCGGAGATATGTTAAAAAAACCGGTTTTTAGAACCGGTTTTCCAGTTTCTGAAGCCTCTGTATATACTAGGGACTTCGCTTTTACAAAGAAGTCTCGGACATTTTTTTCTGAATTTTTGTTCTGAAAAAAAAAATGAAATAAATCGGTTCAATAATAACTGAGATATCGGACAAAACGCATTTTTTATTTTTTGAAGCCCTGGTTTAAGCTATAGATTTTTATTTTTATACAGATCGGTCACAAATATTTTTTTAAAATTTCGGTTTTTTGAATCAGCAGGATCGGTTTGTAAATGGCGGAGATATGCTTTAAAACCCGGTTTTTGGAACCGGTTTTTCAGTTTCTAAAGCCTCTGCATATACCAGGGACTTCGAATTTTTAAAGGGGGCTCGGAAATTATTTTCTGAATTTTTGTTCTGAAAAAATGAAATAAATCGGTTCAGTAATAACTGAGATATCGGGGAAAACGAATTTTTTATTTTTGAAGCCCTTGTTCAAGCTACAGATTTTTATTTTTATATAGATCAGTCATAAATGTTTTTATAAAATTTCGTTTTTTTTTAATAAATCAAATTCGTTTATAATCAACAGAGTTATGGTCCAAAAACAAATCTGTTAAGAATATAAATACACATACAAACATGTATATTAAGTATTGTAATGACTATTAGTGACGTTTTTTGTTTTTTGTATAGACAAGTAGTTTAGTTAGAAACAGCAGTAATATAATGAATAACAGTGTTGTTGTTGTTCTTTGTATATGCAGTCTGTACAAAAATAAATAGATATGGAATTGTTGTTGTTTATTTTTTAAAACTAAAACATATCTGTTAAGAATATACATAAATACATACACAAACATGTATATTAAGCATTGTAATGACTATTAGTGACGTTTTTGCCTATAAGACAAGTAGTTTAGTTAGCAACAGAAGTAATATAATGAATAACAGTGTTGTTGTTGTTCTTTGTATATGCAGTCAGTTTGTATATACACACATAAAAAAATAAATAAATATGAAATTGTTGTTGTTTATTTTTTAAAAACAAAGCCTGCTATGATTGTATTTTTTTATATATTAAAATTTTCGTAGTTTGAAAAAAATTTAGATTTAAATATGTGAAAATATGAAAGCATACGTTAAGGCGAAAATTTTATTATTTGTCGGTAATATGGTAATATGATGTCGATAAGATAGTAAGATGGTAATATGGTGAAGGGTATCAAAGATTCGGCACAGCCGAATCTTTTTTCAATTTCATTTTTTTTTAATTCGCCAAAAATTCATTTATAACCTGAATGTAAAACTAATTTGCATATGGGTAGTCCTTGTAAATCTCTACAAAAAATACTGCATGAATCATATCAATATATCTATCCAATAAAAAGTTATAATAATCTGAAGTTGAATCTTTTAAAAAAATTTACATTTTTAGGGTTATTTTACAAAAAGGTGGTAATATTCTTTCACCTCTAAAATATATTTCTTGTTCCGGACTGCAAAATTTGTGTAATGTTTTTAAAAGTAATCTTAACGCAAATGCGTGTAAAACAAAATCGAAGGCTCTCTGGGGAACGATTTCTCCTCAATTGACTTTGTCAATTTTAAAAAAGTTTTTTAATTTGTTTTCTTAAATTCAAAAGTGTCGAAGCCGAGATCAAGAAAAAACGACAGAAAAATATATATGTAGTTGGTCAAGCCCGACCATATGATACCCTACACCATTGTGTACAGTATAATTCGGGGAGGGGTCTTTTATTAGACATGGAGTCAAATGTGGACCGATACTCATAAGTGTAAAATAAAACATACAAATGCAGAATATTACGTTGATGTTGACATTAATATGGATTTATTCATATTTGGGTGATACCCGAAAGGGGGCCTTATATTATAGGGGCTAGGTGAAATAATGGACCGATCATAACCAATTTCAATAGGCTTCGTCCTTGGACCAAAAGAAACCTGTGTACCAAATTTCATAAATATTGGTTCAAAATTGCAACCTGTAGTTTGATTAAAAGGTTAACATGGACGGACAAACGGACGGACATCATTAAATCGACTCAGAAAGTTATTCTAAGCCGATTGGTATAAATTAAGGTTGGTCTTACCAATATTTTTGGGTGTTACAAACATCAGCACAAACGCATAATACCCTTCCCACCTATGGTGGTGTAGGGTATAAATATATTGGCAATATAGCCCCATATGTTGGTTAAACACACAAATAATATCTAATGAGCCACGCATTTTACAACGGCGGTATGATCATTTTAATGAAAAGTCAATTATTGAAACAATTTTTCCCCGGATAAAATAAGTCTAAATATATTGTGACAAAATTTCATTAAAATACACCTACTTGTTTAAACTTTATTTAGCTGCAAATATTAACATTGTTTCTCAAAAATATGCTTAAACTTCTAATTTTAAGTTCTTCTGGTCATGGTGAAGAGAAGTTTCACCGGATTTTATTTATTTTCATTAATTATGATTCTTCATGTTCTATCGATACCAAATACTTTTATAAAATACTCATATTTTTGTAGGAAAACTATCAAAAAATTTATCTTCCTAAGCACTTTTTCCATGTACATATTTTATGAAAAATGTAAACACAGCACGAGCAGCAATGCAATGTTAACTTCTTCTGTTACCTTGACATTGCGCTTGTGCTTGTAACATTAGAGTGCTCCAAGCTTGTATGAAGGAAAAAAAATGTTATCCTACAGGCTGTAAATAATTTTGTAATAATTATTGTAGGTACCGATAAGGCCTATAAAAAACATGCTTGCATGTCCTTGTTTCTTATAGTTTTTGAGTTATTTGCGTTTGAATTTTGAAGTACCTCAATTTTACATGTTCTTGGTCCAGTTTTTTCTTTAGCTAATTAAAGAACAAACTTATCTATTGAATAAAAAAATTGAAGTCGATATCTTTACCGAGTTCAAAAATAAACGATTTTGAATTTGAAAATTGCAAAAATGACGACTTTTTGTGTTTTTTTTTTTTTTTGAACAAAAAAAAATATTTTAGAAGTAAAAGAATATTACCAAGTTTTTGGAAAATAATCCCAAAAATATCAATTTTGTTTTAAAGTTTCAATTTCAGATTAATATAACGTTTTATTGGATAGATATATTGATATAATTTTTGCAGTAATATTATTTAGAATTTTGAAACACCTTAGGGTCCAAATTAATGGTTCACAAGTTACAGAACTATTTCCAAAAAAAATCGATTTGGGTCCACTGTGTGTCATGACTAATTATCGTTATTCCGATTAATAAGCAACAGGAGTTTCCTAGGGCTTTAGCTATTATACTCAGTTGAAGTGTATATGAAGTACTGTGGCATTCTGAAGCTAGATCGGAATAGTACTCTAGACATTTTTGTTAGTGTTAAGAGGTATTTGATATTTAAAACTTTCTTTTAACGAACCCAAGATTAAAAGTTAAAATATTGTAACATTTTTGAAGGGAAAAGTCCATAAAATGTGAAATTTATAAAATATTCCAAATATTTTTTAACCTTCACTGTGTTTATTGAAATAACCCAATATTATGCTGCTTAAAAGTCAGGTGTACAACAACATGAATTATAAAACCACTTTCAAACGAGTAGAATATATCGAGTTTTTAGAAATTTGGAATATTTCAAAAAGATTTCAGTTCAATATGATTTCATTTGTATTATTTTTCGATTTAAACTTCTTAATTGGATTTTGAGAAAAGGTTTAAATCATTTTCTGATTTTATTATATCATTTGGTGGTGCTTTTGTGGCGCAAATTTTTGATGCTTTGTAATATAAATGGCTATAAAATCTAACGGAGACGAAGAAATGTACTATTTTTTTCCATTGTTGTAAATGCATCGATGTATGTATTAAAGTGAAAAAAGTAAAAAAAAAAAATTAGGTTCGTGGCCTAACGTGCAGAGCTTTATTTTCATACAACGATGGGACTAAAATACGCATACAAATTCGGACTTAAAATGATTTATTCATGCCTATCTCCCATATATACTGAAATTGAAAAAATCCGTGTCATTTTCTAATATTTTAATTTCTGCACCAACAAATTCTATTCAGTAATTAGTTAATTTGCTTAAATTTGGCCGATTTGCGGTTTATTTATTTTTTTCTTATTTTTTAGAGTTTTTAATATTGTATTAAGTTTTAAAGTTACATCGATTTAACATCACAAAGTGGTCCCGAAACGAATTTTTATAGAAACAATTCTGTAACTTTAGAACTGTTGGATGAATTTGAATGAAATTTCGCATGGACAGTCCTGAGGTGTATTGTTTTGGAGCAGCACAGATCCTTAGAGGGTCTAGGGGACGGGGGTAAACCTCCAAAGTTGAAAATTTTTTAAAAAATTTCATTTATGATTTGATTGGAAAACAAGTTAGAATGCTATATTCGGCCATGCCGAATCTTATATACCCTCCACCACTGAGCTAGTGTTTTCATCAGTTTTTATGTAGGAAAAGCTCTTCGGAAAGTTATGTTTTTCTAATTTACTTATTAATTTTTGGCGTCCATAATAGTGTAGTAGTATAAACTTGTTCTAATAAAGATTTTGTATTGTATATAAGATATTTTAACAAACTATTATGCAAATGATGTGTAAAAAGTAAAAAAAGGAGGAAAATCTTGATAACTTATTTTTCTTACAAAAAGTCGATTATTTTGGTAAAAAAAATAGAATATTTCATTTTAAATAAAAGTATATTTTTCATTTAGTAAAAAAATTGCATTTTGTAAGAAAGTTAAATAGTAGTGGCAGAGCGAAACGAACGAAAATTTGTTTTTATTATATACTATCTTCACAAAAAAATGCCTTTTTTAGTGAAAACTAATTTATTCTATAAGAAATCTAAGGGCTAGGAGAAATGAAATTATGTGATTTCTTGCATATTTCGCAAAAATTGGAGTTCTTATCAAAAAACCCGATTTTTACAGATTTTTTTGTAGTTTGATTTGTATAAATTATTTTGTTAGTTTTTTTTAATACCTTGTATGTGTTTGTAAAGAATCTGTATTTTTAGTTTTGTTACAATTACAATTATTACCATTTAAATGTAGAAAATGTGTATTTAACCTATTTCCGACCACTACCCGATTCCGTTAAGATAACTACGAAATTTAGCATGAAGTTTTTTTTTTTGCGACTTATTATTAAAAAGATTTGGACACCTACATATTTTTGATTCCGAAATATAATGCTTCGAGAATTTCAGAAATCGTACCATTTTTAGCTTAAATTTAAAGCTATTTACCTTTGGAATACACCCATAATATAAAAACATATTTTCGAAAAGCAGATCTGAAAATATCGCCTTTTCACTACACCAACCATTTATTTGATACACCTGGCTTTAACACTCAATTCTGGACAGAGTATTTATATAAAAATTGATTTTTTCTCTTATCTTTTAGACAACATATTATCTTATAATAGTTGTGAAAAAATTCATCATCGACTGCATAATTAAATAATTAGGCGATGTTAAAGCTACTGATGCGAAAACGCAGCAGCAGTCGTAAATGGGTTAAGCACACTCGAATAATAAAAACATGACTTTCTTTATTTTTATGCAACTTTCCACCAATTTTTTTGTATTTCTGTGCAAAGACGATTTAAAGAACGAAAAACTGAAATTTTATTTTGCGTTAAAATTGAAGCTCGATTGGTAAAAACAGATTTATACACCAAATAGGCCATAATTATTCAGAAACATTTTAATATTACCGAATTTAAAACTTATTCTTTTAATCAATATAATAAACTTGATCAATTATTTCTGTAAATCTTCGCTTACCTCAAATTTATATTTAACGATTCGATTAGAGAGCCGTTTCTCTGATGATGTTGGAAAAACTAAATAAGTAAACTAAAGCAAATATAAACTAACTATAAGAGTTTCCCTCTTCGTAATTTGCATTTATATAAATCACCCTAACTGGTCATGAATTAAGAATTTACTGTTGAATTATATTATTTCTGCCCAACGGCGCTCTCAAAATTTTTGAAAAATTATATTTGAAAACTTTTATAAATACTAATCTTTAAGAAAATTATAAAAATTAGCAATGCTTTTTAAAGATAGTTATTTAAATAAATTAAAAAGAGATAAACAAAATTCTAACATAACTAAGTATATTACAGTTTTATTTTTACAATGAAAATTAAAAAAATATCACCACATTTACAAGTTATTAATTATAAACGCACAAAAAACTATAATGAATAAGAAATTATAAAGTAACATAATTATGTATCAGTACTTTTTCTTCAATGTGCTAAATAAAAATCAAAACATTTTCATATTTATGCAATTTATTCCATCAACATTATTTATATCTTTATGTTAGCAGACAAACTTTTAATAAAACCATTACGTATCCTTCTCTACCGATGTGTACAGCTTGAAACACACCGAACTACTAACTAGTTTAATAAACTTATCAACATATGTTGCTAAAAAGTAGCGAACGTACCATATCGTGGTGTGTTCGATGGTGACCACGATCAAACATCAAACTCAACATAGTTGTATGCCTTTGTGTTTATCAACATTCATATTGAGGCGAACATACACATATGCACTCCATATACAAATTATAACATGATGTTTAAGAAACACTTATGACGTTGGAATCATAGAAACTGTTCATATTTTTGCCTATAACTTTTCTCCGACTGAACCGATTTACCCAATTTTTGGCAGTTATCTAAAGTGAATATAGGTAGACATTTTGGCTAAGTTTTATTTAAATCTGTTAATTGCTTGTTGAAATATTATCAGTTCAAGTGTGGTTTGGGGATTCTTTCAGATTTGGATATATAACTTTTTTTCTACTGAACCGATTTGGCTGGTTTGCAATCCCAAACAGCGTCTGGGAACAACAAATAACCTGAGTAATTTTCATTGGAATAGCTCAATCAGTTTAGACGTGAGAATGTTTTCAACAGACGGACAGACGGACAGACGGACATTGCTTAATCGACTCAGAATTTCATATGGTCCAAGAATATATATACTTTATGGGGTCTTAAACGATTCTTTCTAGGTGTTACACACGGAACGACAAACTTAGTATACCCTCTTTCACCACTAGTGGTGGTGGAGGGTATAAAAATGCACATAGATAGTCCTTATAATTCTCTACAAAAAATACGCTTACATGTGTTCAATATCTTTTTTACTTTAAGAGATATTTGGACCGACAAATTGTGACCCATTTGGCTCAATTTGAGTCCTAGAACTTTTCTAAAATATTCTATGGATTCTGTACAAAATTCTAAATAATTTTTGTGAAAGAATAGAAAATTTGGAAAAAATTTTGATTTTTTCAAAAAGGTGGTAACAGAGAGGAGGTCCTCATCTCTGCCCCGAGACCAGCTAGAAACTTGTGCTCCTGCAAAACATTTGGAAAATACCTCAGTAATAACTATGAGCCTATTTACATTGGGGATTATCGCAGCAATTTTTAATTATATTTTCTTTTGAAGTTGTTTCCAAATCCCTTCTGCATTTACACATATAAATTTGTATTGTGAAATTTTTTCAAAAATGTTTGACAAAAAACAACAAATCATAAAAATTTAAAATAAATTTGAAAAAATTTCATGAAATTTTTTTGCTTTGCAACTTTTCTTACCCCGCTTGCTTCTCTATACCTCTTGCCTACAAACGTAGAAGTTGCAGCGATTTTTTCCAGGGAAAATCCCCAATGTAAATGAGCTCTATTTGAAATCTTATTGAAATATATTTAACGGTTCAAAAGTTATATAAAATTATTTAAAAAACACGTTGAAACTACTTATTTATATAGAATTAGTGTTTATAAACCGGTTAACCGGTTAATCGAAAAACCGGTTTTTTCTTCAAATTTCGGTTTTTTGCGAACCGGTTAATTTGAAATATTCAATTTCGGTTAACCGGTTTATTCTGTTTTTTTGTGTCGGTTAACCGGTTTTAAAAAATTGCAAAAAATATCACTAAATTTCCTCCTTTTGTTACTTTTTCTGAATTTAAGATATAAGAAAATTTTTGGAAACAACTGAAAATGCTGTTTGAGTTAACAAGTAGTAAGGAAATATATTTACTTGTAGGAAGTTTAATATATTTTAAAACTGTATGTATAATAAAATCATATCTATAATATGGCATTCTATTTACAAAAACTTTAATTCATGCGAATGAAATTTTCCAAAAGAAGAAAATGACATTACACCTACAAATGTATAGCTTAAGAGAAAAAAAGATTTTATATAGGATAATAGGAATAAAAGAAGGACTTCAAAAGTAGAAATAAATAAGTGCAAAAAATGTACTTTTAAATGATTAATAATTCTTCTAAAAATTAAAAACAAATCTCTCTTTAGCAGAAAAAAGGTTAATTATTTTTCCAATTTTATACAGATATTTATTAATTACATTTTTTATAAAAATTATATAAACATTTCTTTAAGAGAAAAACTTCAAAAGCGGTGAATATAAATCATAATATAAAGTATATTTTCCTAAGCCTGAAGTTTCCTTTTCGTTGAGGTGCTTTAAAATTTCTATAATTTAATATTATTTTTAAATTAAAAAAATTGAAAAAAGCTAATATTAAAAAAATATTATAGAACAATTTTAAATCATTATAAAGCTTCAAAAGCTGTGCTAAAAGATGCCAGAAAAATCGTTTTTGTAAATTATATTAACACTAGTCTAAAGGTTGAAAAAACCGATATTATAAACTTTCGATGTAAATCAGTCGCTATTTATAAAGAACAGTGTTTATATTTGGTACATGGTTAAACCTATAAGCTAAAATACACTTATTTTAGCCAAAAATATTTTTATTAATCTTTATCTTAGAGCAATTATTAAAATGTCGGTTAACCGGTTTAACCGGTTCTTAAGTAGACGGTTAACCGAAAAACCGGTTTTTAAATTTTACCCAATTTTCGGTTAACCGTCAAACCGGTTTTTTGAAAAGTCGGTTTTTTATAAACACTATAATAGAATGCTGCAGCACCCATTTACCATACAAATGAAGGAAAATTTTCAAATTTTTCTGAAGGGGGTCAAGTTTCAGTTAGTTTTTAAACGATTGTGTGAAGTATTTATGCAAGTATTTGGTATCATTGGAAAGGTTGTTGCATGAAAAATAACAATATATAAATAATAAAGTATTAGAACTAAAATTTTTCATTAAATTGATAAAAAAAAAAAAATTTTGTGTTAAGTGTTATTTTGTAAAAAAGAATTTAATATTTGTACTTAAATAAATCTTTATTAATTTGGCTATCATTATGAAATTTTAGTATAATATAAAAAAGTTGTCTTTAAAATAAAAATTTAAATAGATTCCCACTTTTTTATTCCGAAATACCCAAAATTCCAGTTTGGGGAAAGCTTGCTTCAAAAATTTACTTTTTTCAGTCAGCCTGTCGTTATAAGAGGCGTGGCTTATTAAATATTTTTAAAATTAACGAAATTCTGATAGGGCTTGCGGGGAGTCTGTTACCCCAACTGAACTCGGATTTGTTTACATGCATTTATGTTAAGTATTCTTTTAGAAACATGAAAAAAATGTATGATCCAGAGGAAAATAATGGATTTTAAAGTGAAAAAATGTTACCACCTTTTCGTTAAAATCACCAAAAATCGCAATTTTTTTCAAATTTTCTATTTCAAAATAATATAACTTTTTATCTAAACCACATAAGTATATAATTCTTGCACGAAAATTATTTAAAATTTTAGAAAAATTCTGGGACTCGAATTTTTTTCAATCAAATTATAAATGAAATTTTGGCGATTTTTTAAAAAATGTTCATACCAGAGGTGACCAACTTTGGAGGACCACCCCCCGTCCCCCAGACCCCTAAGGACCTGTGCTCCTCCAAATCAATACACCTCAGGATTGTCCATGCGAAATTTCATTCAAATTCCTCCATTAGTTCTAAAGTTACAGAATTATTTCCATAAAAATTCGTTTTGGGAAAACTCTGAATCAGAAAATATTTTAAGATAAAATAATCTTAGAATTTTTGTAAGAAAAAGACATTTAGAAATTTTCAAAAAAAAAATTTTTTAATTGTGGCTAAAAATAGAAAATAATTTGTCTTTTACAAATTGAAAAACAATAGAAAATTACGGAATCAAGAAATTAAAAATGCTTTATAATTAGCGCTATCTTGGGGATTTTTAATGTAACGCATTGAGTAAAAAAAAATATATTTTTTGCCTTTCATAGCTGTTTTTATACCCTTTATGCCCTTAATGCGATTGTGCTGATGTTTGTAACACCCAAAAATATTGGTCTAAGACTCACCTTAATTTTACTAATCAGCTTATAATCATTTTCTGAGTCGATTTAACAATGCACAGTGGGGCCAAAAGTAAAATAAATGGTAATAAGTCTGTAACTTTGAAATCACAGAACCGATTTATATGAAACTCGGAACATCAATAGAGGATGAGTTAGGCTTTCAGAATATTGTTAGATGGAGTCTGTAGCTGCAGTATGGGTGCCGCTACAGTGGGCCAAAGTTGACTACCTCAAGAGTGAAAAACATATCGGGGCTTATAACTTTTACAAATATTAACCGATTTGAAATATTTTTACATTTTAAAGGAAATTGTGTCTTCTTTAAAACCATGTATAATAAATTTTACTATTTTAAAGCACACTTTTCTTGAAACAATACGAACAAATGCAAATTATGTTCATATGGACATATTTCAAAAATTTGAGACTGAATAATTTCTAAATGCTTATAGGTATCAACATAATTTTTTCACATGCTATTAAATACTTAATGGAGAATAGATAAATGTGAAAACAAGAAAAATATATATAATTTTATTATATATTTTTAAGAGTCGAAGTTGTTATTATTGAAAATATGGGTATTTTCGGAAAATTGCCTTGTGTGACTAAGTTTACCGGCAGGCTGTAATATTTTTTTGCAGAACCTTTAAGAATATATTGATTTATATAGTTTAATTCACAGAATTACCAAAATCTACAATCAATTTTTTTTACAGACTCAAAAAGTTCTACTTCTCATCCAAAATTGATCATTTTTGCCCACTGCTGGATGTAGAGTGAACGTTCAGAACTTTTCAAAACTGCATTTACACCTTTTCTTGCGGTCCCGTCTTTCAAAAAATGTCAAAAAATATTAAACTTTTTGAACAAATTTTTTTAAAAAAGTTAAATATATAAAGTTACTTTTTTAGCAAAAAATTTCAATTTTTGAGACCAGTTTTGAAATTTTGACTTTGAAAATTTTTTTCTTGTTATCGAATTGAGATAACAAAAAAAAAAAAAAAAAAATATTTATTAGCATAACTTAGAAAATTGTAGAGAATTTGAACGTATTTTTAGAAAAATTTTAGCGATTTTATTTTAAAAGTTATAGGGCAAAATCACCAAAAAGTGAAGGCCTAAAATGAGAAATTAATTTTTTGAAGTTGAATATCTTTTAAACCATACGAGATGATTTAGCACAATATGTATGTTTTTTGCTTGTCTTGCTTAGGAGAATAGAAAAATGTAAAAATATTTCAAATCAGTTAATATTTGCAGGAGTAATAAGCCTCGATATGTTTTTCACCCTCGAGGTAGTCAACTTTTTGAAAGCCTAGTTCCTCTTCTATGGTTCGATTTCATCTAAATCGCGGTTCTGTGGTTTCAAAGTTCCAGACTTATAACCATTTATTTTGCTTTTGACCCCACTGTGCGATGTCCATCCGTCCGCCCGTCCGTCTAGCTGTCCATGTAAAAGTTGTGCGCAAAGTGTACAAGATATTTTGATGAAATTTTGCACGAATAGTTATTTTGGCACAAGGACGGAACCTATCATCGGTTCATTATTTCACCTAGCCCCCATACAAATGTCCTCTCGAAATAGGGCTTAACGCTAGTAAATGCCATTATTACAGCGCATAATTTAATGAAATTTAACACAGAGAAGCATTATAACATAATATAATTATAAATCTGTATACCAAATTTCATAAATATCGGTCCATAATCGATCATAGCTTTCATAAATCTCTCTTCCGAAAAATTACTTTAACGGATATAAATCTAATTCAAACGTCAAGTATAAAGTTAATATTCGACGGAAATGAGTTTTATATAAGTATAAATGATAGTGCCAAATTTAATGAAGATCAGTCCATAATTTACCATAGAGCCCGTATTTACAAGTTTTAATGATTATGTACCATTATTAAAGTTGATTTTATATCACAAAATTTCATCTTAAAGCCAGGATATGATCCAAAATCCTGGCTTTTGCGATTTTAATCTTTAGTATTAGACTTTTGAAGCTGTGTAAATAATGTTAAAATATAAAAAATGTGCGTAAATACTTTTGAAAATAAAGATGCCTACGATTTTTTCTTCAACTATTTAAATACCGCGACTTTTTCAGAAATTACCACACATTTCAGGCATGACAACAACAAAACAATTATTTCAAAATATATTAAACCAACAACAATATTTGAATTGTTTTTCAAGTTTTCCAAAAATGTATAAAAGTGTAATAGAATTGTGGTATAAAAGAGCTTGATTTGAAAAATGTTAACATCGATTTTCGCAAAAAAATTTTTTGTTTTTAATTTGAAACATACGGAGGTAACTATAGCTTTTAAAATTTTTTGTGAAAATAAGAGTTTACATGGCATATCCGTATAGGCCATGAAAAATATTAAGATATGCAATATTAGATTATTCCATTTGTTATTTTAAAAAATAAATAGAACTTATGGCACGGGTTGTTCTTATTGACTCAATACAAATGTTTTGAACATTTATTCACAGCATTAAAAAATACTTTATCGTATAAACAAATGTGTTTTGTAAGTTTGCAAAACAGTAATACTTAGATGTATACCATGTCATAATCAATTTGTTCTGAAAAGTATTTAAGTGTAAAATAGTCCTCCTTTGTAAAACGATTTCAATATCTCATATCTTATTTAATTTATTTAAAGTTCAGTAATTATGCTGTGCAGTTCCACAATTGTACAAGTACAAGAAGGCATTAATTCTGCAATATATAAATATGATATAAACATTCAATCACCGCTTCTCATTTCATTAAACTTTTGTTTTCAGCTTGACAGAATTACACTCATCATGTAAATTGAACAAAATATCTTGACAATCAAACTCATTCAAGCCTAATATAAAACCACATTTTTTGTTCATTAATATTTGCACGAAATTCTCTGATTTTAGCGACCTAACGTAGCCACCAAAATACTTATTCCTAAAAAAAATCCTTAAAATTATATAAGTTATATTGTAATTTTTCTAAAAATGTATTTACAGAAAAAAGTCACCAATTAACAAATATATATGAAAATAATTCATTCAATTATAAACTTGTTTAAATTTGCACCTCTCACCAAAGTGATTATATCAATTACTAAAAACTGTAAAAAATACAAAACAGAAAAAAAAATCCCAATTAATAAATTAATTAAATCAATCAAGTAGTTGATTGGATGAATTAAAAATGTATATATGATATAAAAGTATAGTTAAATTTTATTTTTATTTCATTTTTGCAAAATGCAAAATGAAACAACAATGTTAATTGAAAAAAAAAGACCTTAATAATTTTTTCTGTGTATTTCAACACAATTTGAAAAATGTTTTTATTTAGATTTCTCTTAATTTGGCGCACTTTGATTTTACAACCCAAAGAACAATCCTGGTGGATTTACTGTCAAAATTCGAAAGTCTGTTTTTTTCCAGTAATCTAATGTACACCTTTGAAATACTCACCTGTGATATCGCATGGCATTTACTGCTGTACTCAAGTCGGAAGAGTTGGAACACATCCACCTTTTAGAGTGTATCGGCATTTGTTCATTATAGGTATAATTGTTGCTAAAAAGGTAATCTAATTGATCTGTAACTATTTGTACAGGTATTATATTTCCAAAAATGTCATTCACATTAAAATCAACAACACTGACATCGGCTGCATGTAAAGATTTAGATTGATGCCGTACACATATTTGGAAATTTAACAATAAAAATAAAGCAAATTTATAATACATTTTCTTAGCGATCTATATTGTAGTGTATTGTAATAAAGACAAAATTAAACTGGACGAGATTTTTGTGATAACTATTCTTGTAATAACATGAATTAATTGTTGTCACAGTAGATGATTTTGTTTCGCACCATATATTTTTTAATTCAGCTATAGGGTTGCAGTTTTTAGATAAAATTCCCAGGAATTTTTTTATTATTCCCGATAAGAACGGGAAACAAGAAGATTTTAAAATTACTACTTAAATATTCGAAAAATTGGAGTATTATTATTTTTTTAACGAAAATCATAAAAATATTTCAGCAACACAATTCTTATACATATGTATATTAAAGTGCCTCACGAAAAAAAGTTGCAAATGTACCCCTCTAGAAATGAAGATTAGTATGTTTTTATGTGATTCCCAAAATATTACATCTCAATGTTAAGATTTACGTGAGCTGGACCATTTTCAAAACACCTCTGAAATTACGTATTTATTTCAATATTATTATAAAAATTTTAGCTATAAGAAAATTAACTTCAAATTATAATAGAGGCATATTACAACCTTCAATATTCATTTAAATAATTATGTCTCTTTTCAGTCGCGAAATATTAAGATTTTACTAACATTTTTTATCATATTTTCTTTTTTTAAACATGTAATTTTATATATTTTGGAAATTTTTCAAAATATATTAGGTTTTAATGTACTATAGAAATGGTATATCCTGTTACTATTGAAGATAACACGCAATTAACCCATTGTGAGCCAGAGGGTCAATTTTATGCATTTAGGTCCCAAAAGTTTAAATTTGCAAATAAATCGCATGGAAGTACTTATTATTCTTAAATATTGATAAATTTATGAAAAGCATAATAAGTTCATTTAAAACCACGACAATAATCGAATAAAAAGGAGTTTTTTAAATTTAACCGCCATTTTACACCAATTCGCCGCTCTTTTAATAAATTTATGCTTTTGGGGACATGTATGTCCTTAACTAACCATTTATTTGGTAGAAAAATTAGCTTAACCAATTATGGACCGGAAATCCCAAAATATTATTTGTGCAACTAAAGGGTTAAATGAATGCACATATCAATAGTATTTAATGAAAGCTTTCCAATGATGTGCTAAAATATAATTTACGATGAAAAATTTCGAAAATAATCAAACTTTAATAAAATACTATTTAAAATAAAATCATTGAAAATGTTACTAAAATTTTAATTTCGCGAGAAAGAAAACAAATTTTAAATTAATTTTTGTTAAATATGTAGTAGACATCGTTTTTCTATCATATATTGTAATTTTTTTGACAAAAAGTTAAAACTATGTATACTGTCGATCGAAAACCATATTTTTGAAGGTATTTTAAAAATGGTACAGC
The DNA here is from genome assembly GCA_951394005.1 of Protophormia terraenovae. Taxonomy (NCBI): domain Eukaryota; kingdom Metazoa; phylum Arthropoda; class Insecta; order Diptera; family Calliphoridae; genus Protophormia; species Protophormia terraenovae. The sequence continues at coordinate 71,999,797 of OX596073.1, read as the reverse complement.
TCACGTAAATTAAATAATTGAACCGAAATATTTTGGGAATAAGCTTAAAACATATCAAACTTTAATTTTAGGGGGGTACATTTGCAACTTTTTTTTGTCCCCATACAAATCGAGGCACTGTAATGTATATATGATAATAATTAAGTATAAGTTTGTTTATTTTTGCGTCAATCACGTCTAAACGGCTAAGCCAATTTTCACGAAATTTGACATACAGATAGACCAGTTCCGGAAGTGGTTATAGGCTATGTTAGATGTCGATTGTATTTACGTTACGCCCACTTTTTAAAGAATCTCAAACGGATGAACCGATTTTCACGAAATTCGACATACAGATATTACCAGTGCCAGAGGTGATTATATTTTATGTTAGATCTGGATTGGATATGTCGCCCTCACTTTACGCCCACTTTAAAAAATTTCCATTTTGCACATTATCAACGTAGCTATTTACGTGAAATTTGACACACAGTAGTGCTTGGACTTTATAGGACAGTTCTAATATAATTCCCCTTCCCGAATTTTTATGCTTATACACAATGGTGTAGGGTATCACATATTCGTTCTTGACCGACTATATTTTTTTCTCGTTTTCATATCGAGGGCTTATATTCAAAACGAGCCACAGGCAGAACCCCAATTGTTCAGGAAAACATAAAAACTGTTTATTTCACTCATTTTTCAACATTTTCTAACCCCATTATTCGCGAAGTTATGATAGATAGCCCGTTTTGTCTTAATTTTTTTTTAATATGTGGTATAAATGTTCATATAGCCCATTTTCATTATCGGAAATTGAAGAAGTAAAAGATAATATTTTTGGGAAAAAAATTTACAATATTTTAAATTTATAATATCAAAACAATCAGGAGATAAAAAAAACGAAATTTTGTGGTTGGCAGGACCATTTTTAAACGTTAGAACTGTCAAATAACAGGTGTATTTACTAAAAAAACGGAAATGTATTCAAGATTAAAATAATAAATTAAATTTTGGAAAAAAAAAAAAAAAAAAATTAGCAAAAAAAATGTTGAACCAATTTGTATATCAACAACTCAAAAGTGATTAAAATCTTTAAAGACGATGTTTATTGCACTTTTTATTCTATGAGCATTAGGGTTTGGGGTTTCCCGTGATATTTTGTTTCCCGAGAAACGGGAATAAAAAATTCAATTTGCCGGGAATCCCGGCAAATTGAATTTTAAAAGAGAAGCAATGATTTCTTATAAAGAATGTAATTTTTTGTATTCAATACTATAAAACAACATTATAAATTAAATGTATGATAATTTAAGGTGGTTTTACACTATAATACTATATATTCATACCAGATTTTCATTTTCTATAATAAATATCAAAAAATGAATTATGGAAAGTATTATTAAATGTCATATTTTTAATTTTCTTTATTATAATATTAAAAAAAAAATTAAAAACAAACACAACAGAATTGACTACAAATAAAACTATAAATAAAAAATGTGCAGAAATTGGCTTTAAGAGATGCGATTACATTTCAAAATTTTAAAGACTTCAACATACAAAGTATTGAAAGTGTTTACAGCATAAGACATTTTAAAATATTTTTGGTATTAATACAAAATATTTTAGAGTAAAACCAATTAAAAATTTAAACAATTTTAAATATTTCATACAAATAAAATAAGTGCATATTGTAAGCAAGGATCCAAAGGTTTAATTCTTTAATTCACTTTTCAAAATCGAATTAAACTTATTTTCCCTGTCATTTCATTAAAGCTTTCATAAGAATTCAAAAAATAAAACGAGAAAAGTACGGTCGATCAAGACCGACCATATGATAACTTTGTTTTTACTTATATAAACCTTATTTGTGTTATGTATTAACAAATACTAACATTTCTGTCGGATTATGAACGTTAAAGAATTTTGCGGAAGAGGGGGTTTATATGGGAGCTATGGTCCGATATTCACAAAATTTGGCAGATGGGTTTTTGTTTATATAAGACATATTTATGCAAAAATTCATTAAAATATTCCTATTTTTAAGGCATTTTTAAGTGTTAAAACTAAATTCCTATATTTTGTTTTTGTTACTAAGAAGAAAGTTTCAATTAAAAAAAAATTAAGAACTTTGATATATGCTAAAAAAAATAACATTCACATATGAATTTCCAAATAGTTTGATGTTTTATTTCTGGCTAAAAATTGTTTTTTTGAACATTTTTGAGATAAACCTCAGCCTTTTCTCATTTTACTCAAAAAGTACAGGAACAAACCTATTAAAAAACATAATACAGTGGAACACGGTTATAACGAACACCGGATATAACGAACTATGGTTATAGCGAACACTTTTCTTCGGTCCCATTGATTTTACCAACATTTTCCATACAAATAACTACGCTTATTACGAACACGGTTATAGCGAACTTTTTTTATAACGAACACATTTTTATGGTCCCAACAAGAATTTTTCATACAAAAAAACTACGTTTATAACGAACTCCCACAAATACTTGTTTTAGATAAATAAAATTACACATTTCAAAAAAGTCCCACATATTTAAAAACTAACAGAAATAAGTTTTATTTATTTCTATTTAAATTACTGGATAAATGGAAATAATATTCATTAATTTCAATTTAAATTAAAGATGAATTTTACATTTATATAACTTTGCTTTTTAACATAACATACATTTATCGAAAATAGCTAATAATAAAACAGAAATTATTTGAGGATTAAACACTAAATATTAGAAAATCGCTATTCCTCAAAAAGTAAGTATCTCAAAACATTGAATTATAAAAAAATATAATTACATCAATTTGAATGATGAATGTAAAAAATATTTTTCCTGATATATTAATTATAAATATTTAAATATTTAAAAATATTTAAAATTATATAATTTAAAAATCATAAATATCGCCCATTTTTAAAGGAAAGAAACATGCTTTAATTCTAAATATTAGTATTGTAATGAAATACGTGTATTTTATTAACAAATATTTTTTTGGGGGATTTTAGGGATATAACGAACTACGTTTATAACGAACTAAATCTGTCGGCCCCTTCGAGTTCGTTATAACCGTGTTCGACTGTATAATGAATTCAATGAAAGAAAAAATATATGTAAAATATTTAAAAAATATAAATATAAAGATTTGAATTAACAAAAATTCAGTAATTCCTTTATAAATTGATTCAATAGAAGTATGATTTTGTGAATGGTGTTATGGAATGAAAAATTAGTATTTAAATGAAGTTTTAAAATGGTACATCATCATTAAATGTTTAACAAATTATAGAAATATGTAGTAAAAAAAAACTCGTGTATTCGAACTGTGAATAGACAAAATAAAACGTTTTTTTCCTAGTGAAAAGTAGTCAAATAGAAATTTTCATCAGCGCACCGATGATATACATTTTTGAAAATTAACAAAATTTTGTATAGAAATATTTTCGAAGCGAGATGAAATAACGATTTAAAAATTTTCTAAAAACTATCTGAATATTTGAAACACATTAAAAATAAATTAAGAAAAATAGGGTTATCTACTACTACTTTACGAATAATAGAGTTAAAAGATTTTTTTTTTAAGTGTGAGGCTTAGTAGAAGTAATCCGTTTGTTTAAAATATTAATACCACTAAACTTATAAGGATTAAAGTCAGTTGAAGCCAGGTCAAAAATTGTTGATTATGGCCCATATGTGAACGTAAAATTTAAAATTTCGCCGTGTTTGTAACTTGAACTTTTTTTGAACTATCACGAACAATTTCCATACTCTACAAGATCTTGCTATGGTATTTTAGATATTTGCAAAAATTGCAAAAAGTTATTACCCTAATATACAGATTTAGACGTAAAATACACAAATATAGCTACATAATTATATATATGCATTTTAACGGATGGATGACCAAGAATTTAAAATTTTGTATAGGTTTCCTAATAACCAGACTCTTTCTGTTCTTGGGAAATAGAATATAAATTTCGTGGCTCCAGGGAATTTTATTAAAATAATATAATAGAAGCTAAGCGAACTAAAACTAAATTAACGCAGCTTTGCGGTTAAAGTTATTTTACAGAAATGCTTTAAACATAATTTGGTTGAAAGATTCTGTATATTATAGCGTTTAAATTTTTTTATTATGAAAAATTCGCGATTTTAATTGCTAAAACTTTATGTTGATTTAGTTAATAGAATACTTTTAAAGAATAGATTTTTAGACGAATTATTGAACTGTGAAATTTCTATATTTCTGTCGCACAAAAAACTCGACATTTTACATCAATTTTCTATATTTTAAAATCGACTGGTCCGATTTACATAAAAATTTATACAATCGCTGCAAATATTTTTCGAATTTTATGTGTAATGACTTTTTTCTGTTTATGTTTGCACTCTGAATAGTTAATGACGTGAGGTTTTTTCCTACAAAATTTGGGGGAAATCGAATTGGATCCAGAAATTGTGTTTCACATAAAAATGTGTTTCACATAAAAATTTACGGAAAATACGTTTATCAACGATATATATATTTAGTCCAGTTCCCACAGTTTCTAAGTTCAAAACAGTTTTCATGAGATCCTGCCTAAAATTAAGCTTTAGCTTATTTTTATTGTAGTTATACTTAAGGATTTAAAACGTATATCTTTTTATTTCACCGATGTCTTTAAAGTTAAATGGAAATTTTGTAAAAAAAAAAAAAATTAAAAGCATCAGAAATGGATTGAACCAACAACCTTCTGGTTGTTAATACAGCGCTCTAGCTAACTGATCCACGTGATTGCAATATTACTGTGCAATTATAATCTTAAGTACTTATTTATATAATGTAGAAAAGGCAAATAATAATCACGCCTCATTACCAAGATACTACTTTAATAATTATTAGCCATTACCGAAAACATGGGATATTATATTTTTTACCTTCCCATTTGAAAATTTGTTAAACCTTTTTAATTTTTTTAGTTGAGAAAAATAAAAAGGGGATCCACGCCTGCATCAAATGAAGTATATGGTTTTTAACTAATTGAACTTTTAAGATTTCGTTAATTTTCACAGTACAGAGATTGTCGTATTTTATGTTTTTGTTCATAATTGATCATATCCGTAAGATTATGTAAATGTTTAATAATAAAAGAAAGTTCATACAATGTTATGTTCCAAATATTTATTTAGTGATACATATGTATGTATATCGGTTGCAACAAAAATACACTAGCATTTTATATATATTAGAGTCTTATGGTAAACAGTAAATAACATGTTAAGCAACTTAAAATTTAGCACTTTTGCGTTTTTTTTTAATAAAGTTAATATTTAAAATTTTAATAAAATTTAAACGAATGTCGTAATAAGGGGCGTCCGTCTTAAATACTTTTTTGGTGTTTACCTTACATATAAATATATATAATTTGAGAAATTTTTTTTTTTTTTTTTTTTTTTAAATTTGACAAAGTTTGGATAGGGCTTGTGGGCAGACCTTTACCCCAAACTCCTCCAGATTTACTCTACACGCATTTGCATTAAGATTTCTTTTGAAAACATAAAAAAATGATAAAGACCACCTTTTTGAAAAAAACCCAAAAAATGTGAATTGTTATTAAAGTTCCAACTTCAGATTAATATAACCTTTTAACAGATTTATATAATTATATGATTCTTGCAGGAATTTTATTTATAATTTTTTAAGTAAATCTGGAGGACATTTTAAAAAATTTAAGGGGTAATATTAAACCCGCCAAAAAAAATACTTAGAAAAAACGAGGCTAAAAATTGGGTAAAAACTTATTTCGACTTAAATATCTCTTAAACTAAAAGAGATAATAAAAAAATAAAAAAAAAAGATATATAAAAATTCTTTTTTGTCATATTATAAATGAATTTTAGGCGATGCTAGCCCCCTAATATGCTAGGAACCTGTACTCCTCCATTTTACTGAGATATCTCCAACGGTTCAAAAGTTATAGTATTATTTATAAAAATGCGTTTTGGAACCACTGTGCAACCGTAATTATATTGATTAAAATGTTCAGTGTTTATATATTCAAAGGTAAAACTTGTTTTTACTTAACTTATTCAGCTCTTTGTCGTATTCAAGTTTTTATATAAATTCTATTAGCTGAAGAAATGTCCATTTCATTTCCTTTGATGTAGATATATCAAAAAACATGACGTTGGTGTATTGCCTAAGAGTCCTATGTTTAATTTTTTATCATTTTAAAATTACATAAAAATTTTAAATATTTTACCGGAAAAGGTTGCGAATTGACAAAATTTTCGTCAGCGCAACGTATAAGTATTATGAGTAATTTTGAAAAACTTTAAAATATAGCTCATTTTATTTTTCTCTACAGCGAAAAACACGTTAGTTTTTCTTTTCTATAGTGATTACTAGCTAATACCCGGTGTGCTTCGCCACCCCCCGAAATGAAATACATAGTAATTAAAGGATTAAAAAAATATACTAATTTTTGTATTTAATTTTTATGGGAGGGACCATACCCTCATCCGCTAATTTATGAGACAAATGTTTTCATGGATGTCAAAATTCTTTGTACAAAATTTGAGCATTCCAACTCCAACAGTTTCCCAGATATACGAATTTTTGCATTTAATTCATATGGGAGGTACCATGCCCCCTACTTCTAATCCGCCCATATTTTTCTTAAATATTAATATTGATACCAAAGTGGCTCCGACAAAATTTTAGAACTCTAACTGTTATATTTTATCAGATATGATATGATAATTTAATATTTTCTTTATATGGGAGGTGCCACGCCCACTATTGCTAGTGTACCAATTTTTGTCCAAAATATTCATATTGAATTTTTGTCCAAAATATTCATATTCATCAGAACCAAAAATATGTTTTTCCAAATCAAGCTTAAATTCCTTCAAATTATTTCTTATTATAAAATTATATAATAAATTTATATTAAAATTATTTGAATTTTACTCTATAATTTTTTAAAGTGACTTTTATATTTTTATTTAATTTTTGTAATTAAAAAACGACCTATAACTACGTATTGTAATTTAGGCATGTATTCGGCTCTTTTTAATTGTTTTAATGAAATAAACTTATCAAAAAAAGCTGTGAATTGGTGTAAAATGGCAGTTAAATTTAAAAAAACTCTTTTTTATTCGATTGTCGTGGTTTTAAATTAACTTATTATGTTTTTCATAAATTTATCAATATTTAAGTGTAATAAGTACTTGCATTCGACTTATTTGCAAAAATTGCAAATTTAACCTTTTGGGAACTAATTGCATAAAATTGACCCTCTAGCTCTTAATGGGTTAATTACGTGTTATCTTTAATAGTAACAGGATAGACCAATCCTATGGTACATTATAACCTAATATATTTTGAAAAATGTCCGAAATATTTAAAATTACGTGTTTGAAAAAAGAAAATATGAAAAAATGTTAGTAAAATCTTAATTTGTACGACTGAAAAGTGACATAATAATTATTTAAATGAATATTGATGGTCGTAGTATGCCTCTATTATAATTTGAAGTTAATTTTCTTATAACAAAAATTTTGATAATAATATTGAAATAAATATATGGTTTATTCGATTAATCGACAAATCAAATTAAATAATTGTTCGATTAAATTTAAATGAAGAGTTGCGAGTAACAATTTATTCGAGCAAATTATGCCGATTAATCGAATAATTTGAGTAAAAAAATATTTTAAATATTTCCTTTCTTAACTAGTTTTTAGTATGTTTCAATTTTAGTTTTCTAAAAAATTTAGCTTAAAAACAACGTTTCAAAATTTGTATAGAATGTTTCGAATTTAAAAGTGGTACCATAAAATGGAATTTCATTAAAACAATTAAAAAAGAACCGAATACATGCCTAAATTACAATACGTAGTTATAGGTCGTTTTTTAATTACAAAAATTAAATAAAAATATAAAAGTCACTTTAAAAAATTATAAAGTAAAATTCAAATAATTTTAATATAAATTTATTATATAATTTTATAATAAGAAAGAATTTGAAGGAATTTAAGCTTGATTTGGGAAAACATATTTTTGGTTCTGAGGACGGAAATACATAGTTTATATACCAATAAATGCTCAGTCTGGTGTAGAGGATGTGATGGTTTGAATGAAGTTTATATTATAGAAGGAATTTGGACTTAAAATTAAGTTTAGCATGTAAACTAGTTCTTTAGCTGAACCACTTTATCTAAAAAAAGGATGGTCCTAAGTGCTTTCTCTCATTTTCCAAATGCAATAACTCAGAAACTAATAAATATATTTTCGCAATTCTTTCACATCCTAACGGAAAAAAATCCAAATAATATTTGTGTAAAATATTATACTGAGTCGTTTTTACTAAATTATAGCAAAAATAGGAAGAAAGGAGAAATAAAATATTTTACATTTTGGTAGAAATTGTCGTTTAATTCAAAAAAGAACCAATTATAATTCCTACGCCTTCCTTTGGGAGAAAGAATTATTTATTTTAAATTTACAATAAATTTGTCCATTAAATGGAGAAAAGTAAGTAGTTCTAACCAATTGTATATTTGACTAATTTATTATACAAGTTTATATAATTTATTTTTTATATAACTTTATATTTATAATATTATATTGTTAAATATTTTTCCACAAAATAGAACTAAAACATAATCACGAGATCACTATAAAACAAATAGGAGTAAATTATCTTAAAAACTGTATACATTTGTATAATTTTAAATGGCCCACAGTGGGGTCAAACGCAAATTTTTTGGTAATAAATCTGAATCTCCTAAACTACTGGGCGGATCAAATTGAAATGTATGGAAGAGTTATAGAGGAGGACCTAAGCTTTCAGAAAAATCACCCTGTGATAACACGACATAAGCTACAGGGTGTCAAAGTTAACTACCTCGAGTATGTAAAAGTTAAAAAAAATCGTAACTTGTACAAATGAAGTCCGATTTTAAAGATTTTTATATTTCTGGAAAGTGTTTGGCAAGATAAGCTTACTCATCTAAGTTATCTCTTACAGTTAAAAAGATATTTATGCTTGAATTTTGAATTTTCTGTAATTTGCTACATATTTCAAAATAATACGCTGAAAGAATTTTTGGATTATCTCAATTCGTCTAGACGTGAAAAATATTCAAAGTCAGCACTCTGAAATTGGCATGAAAATTGGCTATTTTTTTACAAAAATATAGTACAATTCATTCACTTTTTTCTCAAAGTTCCGTTAATAAAAAAATGCTTTCCTTATTAATTTCAAAATATAAGGCTTCATAAATGGTTAATAAAGAAATTTTGAATTGATTTAAGTTTGCACCCTACATCCAGCATTGGCCGAAAATTGTCAATTTTAAAAAATAGTTTCATTTTTATCGATTAATAAAAAAAAATGTCACGCGAGCTTTTTTAAATTTGGTACCCATATTTTTTATAGAAATAGATTTAGAATGATTTAACACTAAACTGCTTCCCGCCCGGCCTAAAACGAATGCAGGAGTGGAGATTTTATGTTAAAAGTCAGTTTTTTTAACTACTATTTTTAAAAGCATATTAGCATAATATTTTTAATATTATTTCTTATGTAATGTATAAAACACAAATCAAGCTTTCATTGCTAAAAAAAATCAATAAAATAGCTCCAATAACCTATTTTTGGTAATTTTTCAAAAATACATTTTTTTTTAAATAGCTGAAAATCCAAAAAATTTAATTTTTTTAATACAACTCCACTAATTTTGCAAATACTTTAAAAATGTTAAAAGAATATAAAAATAGACTTATTTACCAATTCAACGATATATAAAATCTTGATATAGGTCATTTAATAATAGTAATATAATGGCCTCAAAACTACCAAGTCACGTCAAAAGTTGCAAAATTCACTATTTTGTTCCGTATTTCCATATGTGTGTAGGTATATATTTGTTATTATAAAGTAGTAAATTCCTTATTTGAGTAATGTTTATTTAATGTGTTCTACATATTTACATACTTATTATACATATATCCCGTATATTTATTTTATTAAGAATATATTATCGAAGATATTATTAGAGATTTTCTTAAAAATAATCAGAAACATCAAACGTTAGCAAATTTTTAACTTCCTTAGCTTCGGAATCCTCTTTTTATACCATTCACCACAGGTGTAAAGGGTATATATAAGTTTGTCATTCCGTTTGTAATTCCCACAATTTTCGTCGGAGAGCAAAAAAGTTTACATTTTCGGGATCCTTGTAAGAAATGATGACGATAGGACCATGTCCGTCCGTCCGTTCGTCCGTCCGTGTGTCGGTTGAAATGGCGTTTATGAAGCCCACCGATAACTGACATATATAATATATATGCCAAACGATCGGAAATGCTTTCGAGAATTTTGCTATTGGAATTCAGCAAGATCGGTTCATACAATGCGGAGATATGTTAAAAAAAACCGGTTTTTAGAACCGTTTTTCTAGTTTCTGAAGCCTCTGTGTATACTAGAGACTTCGTTTTTACAAAGAAGTCTCGGATATTTTTTTTTCTGAATTTTTGTTCTGAAAAAATTAAATAAATCGGTTCAATAATAACTGAGATATCGGACAAATTGCATTTTTTATTTTTTGAAACCCTGGTTTAAGCTATAGATTTTTATTTTTTTACAGATCGGTCACAAATATTTTTATAAAATTTCGGTTTTTTGAATCAGCAGGATCGGTTTATAAATGGCGGAGATATGCTTTAAAAACCGGTTTTTGGAACCGGTTTTTCAGTTTCTGAAGCCTCTACATATACTAGGTACTTCGAATTTTTAAAGGGGGCTCGGAAATTATTTTCTGAATTTTTGTTCTGAAAAAATGAAATAAATCGGTTCAGTAATAACTGAGATATCAGGGAAAACGAATTTTTTATTTTTGAAGCCCTTGTTCAAGCTACAGATTTTTATTTTTATATAGATCAGTCATAAATATTTTTACAAAATTTCGTTTTTTTTAATAAACCAAATTCGTTCATAATCAACAGAGTTATGGCCCAAAAACAAATCTGTTAAGAATATAAATACACACACAAACATGTATATTAAGCATTGTAATGACTATTAGTGACGTTTTTTTGTTTTTTGTATAGACAAGTAGTTTAGTTAGATATGGAATTGTTGTTGTTTATTTTTAAAAACTAAAACATATCTGTTAAGAATATACATAAATACATACACAAACATGTATATTAAGCATTGTAATGACTATTAGTGACGTTTTGCCTATAAGACAAGTAGTTTAGTTAGCAACAGAAGTAATCACCCTTATTCTATTTGGCGACGGCAATAACAACGGCAATTTTAAGGCAACAGCAATTCCAATCCATAGTATAATAATAAAGTATACTCGTAAACCCAGCTGTTTTACAATTTTTTCATTGGCAAACCTCGCGGTACTGTCAAATTGTTTTTGTATTCACATGTAAAATTTTTTTTGAGTTTTTTTCTCTTGCTCTCTTTCGTTCTCTCATTTTTTCGTTCAAAGCATTTTGACATTGTGGGCAGTAGTTTTACACTAACAAAATACAAGCAATTTTTGTTTTTGTAGATATGCGAGTACTTTATTATTATACTATGTTCCAATCAAAGACAACATCAATTCTATGTTAATTTGGTATTTTGTAAGAGTATTACGTCGCCGTTGACTGTTTATCGGTAATGTTAATAAAATACAGCACACATCTCTAATATTAGAGTCAGCTGATTCATTTTGTTTACTGTTTTTGATAAAAAAATAAAGTTCTGTGCTGTTTCTGCAAAATTAAAAGTTAAATAAAAATTTATTTGCAAAAAAAAAAAGCTGAAATAAAAATGTTTTTTATTTCTGATTCGGACTCGTCCAGTGACAAAAAAAAAAAACAAAAAAAAAAAATAATGGAAAGAAGACTGCTAAAATCTTTTGCCATCCATCACCAGTTCTAATTTGTGGACCAAGAGAATATATCACAGTGGCAACAGTCTTCCACTGTTCCTTAAAATTATTAGGAATGTGATGGTTCTTTTCAAGCTCTTCCACTAGCTTCTTCAACTGGTACTTAGTTGTTATTTTAATTTTTTTGATTATTTCCACAAAAATATATAAAAACCACAACACACATGTAGAAAAACGACACACAAGCAACACAAGACAATACTTAAAATGCCGACGACAAAATCAAAGGCAATTAAAGACTATAGCAACGCCGATGTTTCTTACAAAATAACGAACGTATGTTAACAGTCATCGAAATATGACATTATTGCCAACGGGAATACGAAATTATAACAAAACGTAAAAAATGACGTTGTTTTCTGTTGACGACGCCAAATAGAATAAGGGTGAATATAATGAATAACAGTGTTGTTGTTGTTCTTTGTATATGCAGCCAGTTTGTATATACATACATAAAAAATAAATAAATATGGAATTGTTGTTGTTTATTTTTTAAAAGCAAAGCCTGCTATGATTGTTTTTTTTTTTATATATTCAAATTTTCGTAGTTTGAAAAAAAATTTAGATTTATATATGTGAAAATATGAAAGCATACGTTAAGGCGAAAATTTTATTATTTGTCGGTAATATAGTAATATGATGTCGATAAGATAGTAAGGTGGTAATATGGTAATATGCTGTAGCCATCGTGTTCTTATAGAATATATAACTGGATCTGATGACATTAATAAATATTCCATTAAGTCCATATTTTGCGCTATTTTCGAACATTTTCGGGTATTGAAGAGTTGGAAATGTTTAACATCTTTGTTTCGGGCTTCCTGTGCTTCCTCTGTTAGCTCTCCCAATGGCAAAATACTATTTTCTATTATTTCTTTATCATGAGCCAATACTTTGTGAATTGTTAGAGTCATTGATTTCCAGGGGTATGTAATGTTAAGTAGTTCTTTAGTTTCGTAAGCAAAAATTTTAAATTTGTCCGCATTAATTTGTTTTTTGCTATTAATGGCTGCCAATATAATCTTAAAACGCTTCAAAATATTTAAGTCAATGCCTGTGATTGAAGATGTGAGTTCCGGATTTTCAAGGAAACGTCTTGCTGTATTTCCATCATTTGAGCTTCCATAGCCATGTAGAGGTTTATCAATTATTAATCCGAGTTGTACTTTGAATTCTAATTGAATTCTTTTCTTCTCCTCTTTTCGTAATTCGTGAAGTTCCAAATTGTTTTTTACTGTAGCATTTTCCTGCCCGGGAATATTTCTGTATTTCATATCATATGCAAGATGTAAGCAGAACTCCAAAAATCTTATCCTTGCGTGGAGTGGTGATATTCCAAATTTTAAAGAATTTTTATTAACAAGGACTTCAGAATTATCCTAAAATTGTTATTTCTTTTGTGTAATCAAAAAGGATTGGACGGCACAAAAATTTGGAACCTGGAGTTAAATTTATCCATATATAATCAAAAAGCGAGTCATTTCTTGTCGATGAGAAAGGCTTATTTAAGCGCATTCGAAGTGGTACCAGAGACGCTATAAACAGCGAGGAATAATTATTTCCAGAATTACTTCCATCCAGTTGTTTGTATTTCGAAAATCCTGATGTTCCATCGCAGCCCCATTTGAATATTAAGATAAGTTCAGAGTCTTTGCATTTTTCAATGTTATCATTGCTGAAGGTAGATATAATTCTAGAGGCAGTATTTTCAAGTAATTGCAATATATTAACTTTAGCACTTTTAACAGAAGCATTAACCGGGTGCTCCATAGGCTGTAAAATATTACTTTTCGCTCAAAATCTCGTATTGGTTTCTTGATAATCCTAAATTTAATATTAGAGCTAAAGTATCTTCAGAGGTAAAGGACGATGTTGATTTCGGTGTCACTATGCTTTGGATCAACGGTTCTCAAATGGGGGTCCGCGACCCACAAGGGGTCCGTAAGGACATTCATGGGGGGTCGCGAAGAGTTCCTGAAAAATATTCTTAAACACACACTTTTTTAATATAAATATTATTTAGAAGTTCAAATTAAAATTCCAACTATTTAAAAATGGAAATACATCTTTTTACAAACTATATCCAAATTAAAGACAAGCGTAAAGTTTTTTTCTAAAATGAGTTCTTTTTAGAAACTACTAATGAAGGATCCTTTGATTGAAAATAATATACTTGATAAATGATCAAACGAAGAAAGTAATGCTCTCCAATAGAGTGTCCCGAGGAAAGCATTTTTCGAGATTTCGATGTACCCCTCAAACGATGCGTAAAAATTTGCTTGGGTCATGGGTCCCATACATTTTAGTCAAACAAAGTTTATATTTTTTAATCGAAATGGGTATCAAAAAATTCGTAATTTTATGCTGGTTATGGAAAAAATATTTTAAAAAAGTTTTTCCGTGGGATTTTGTTTCGCTAGAAGACTTTTTAAGGCATTTTGATGAACAATTTTTTGGACAAATTTAGAAAATCATATATTATCAACAGTGCTTATTACTACAATGCAAATTTTTAATATTTTAGCCATAAAGGGAACCAAAATTACGGTTTATGGACCAAAATTTCTGCAAAAAATTTTTAATATGTATATATTTTGTTTTTATAATTGCCTAAAAATTACGAATTTTTTGATACCAATTTCAAGACAAAACTCAATACTACTTTTTGGGAGAAATGTTCAAGATCCGTGACTTTCAATCGCTGGTAGGGAACTGAATATCAATTTTAAATATTTTTCCCATATTAAGCTAATTTTTATGCTCGTTTGAGGGATCTTCCTACAAAAACTTTTATTTCATCTATAAGTTTCCCGGCTATATAAAGAAAATTTACTTAAGCAACTTAATTAATTTAAAGACAGAAAATCCTTTAAATGTTAATATTAAGAAAGTACGAGGTTCATTTCAAAAAGAGTTGAAATTCGTTGAATTTAATTTTGAATCAACAGATTTAAAAGCATTTTTAATAGTTGAAATATAGCAAAGTTTATCCGCTTGTTGGCTCCGAAGCCCTTAAAATATTAAAACATTTTTCTTCAACATTTTTATGTAAAAATATCCTTTTTCACTCTTTTGTCCCTCAAAACTGAGATTCGATCTTTTGTGGATGCAGATCATACGAAAAAGTCTCTATTAATATTATTTTTTAAAATTACTTTATCTTTTTTTTTTTTTTTTTTTTGGATTTTTAAATAAGTCAAAGTTGTAGTGGGTCGCTCTTCCATTGCAATGTCAAAAGGGGGTTGCGAAGCCAGGTCTTGTGAGAACCCCTGCTTTGGATTATCCGATGTAATCGATTGGGAGAAGCTGTTGGTAACACATCTATAACTTTTTCTACTTCCTTTGGTTGCGTACGTGTTACTAAAGCTTTAAATGTATCTTTTATTTTGGCATTCGTATGTGAATTTAGAATAGATTCCTGTTTGGTCCACTTTGTTCTTAGCTGAACTTCATCGTAACTTTTTTTTGGTCGACCCTTTTTCTGCTTTCCGATGAAAATTGGTATTTCTCCCTCCAACCACTCTTCATTTTTCTTCTTGAACTTTGGTATTGACCAATCTGAAGCTTGCATCCTTTTTTCGTATGATTTATAAAAATTTTCGAGCTTTAAACTGTCTTCTGCAGTAAGAGTTAAACCAAAAGATACTACTGTATCAATGAGTTTTCTTATTTTTTCTGGACGATTGATAATATTAGATAGATTATCCCAGATTACTTTGCAAATAGAACAGTGTTTTAATGTAATCTCCATAATGGCAAATTCACTAATAAATCTGCATATTTATAAGGATACTTATATATAGAAAAAGAATATTTATATCAGGTAAATGAATTAAAAAATTTTAATTTTTGCTCAAAACCCCCAATTTCATTCAGTTTATTTTTATGACCTGTAGTGTTAAACAGTTACGTCAAAAAATGTATCTATGCGATTGTAAAAAAATAATTTTTGTTATAATACATTAATTAAGTAGCTAACTAAATCATTTAAAAACTTAAAAAAATGTAATAAAAAACGAAGGAAAATATACTTATTTATGTATTTAGGTAATTTTAAAACCCTTTTCAGTAGAAAAAAATGATGAACACTTTAAATAAATTCATTAATAAATATTATTATCTCGTAACAACAATAAGCAATGCAGTTGAGTGTTACGTATACACACATATGGAAATACGGAACAAAATAGTGAATTTTGCAACTTTTGACGTGACTTGGTAGTTTTGAGGCCATTATATTACTATTATTAAATGACCTATATCAAGATTTTATATATCGTTGAATTGGTAAATAAGTCTATTTTTATATTCTTTTAACATTTTTAAAGTATTTGCAAAATTAGTGGAGTTGTATTAAAAAAATTATTTTTTTTTTGGATTTTCAGCTATTTAAAAAAAAATGTATTTTTGAAAAATTACCAAAAATAGGTTATTGGAGCTATTTTATTGATTTTTTTAGGAATGAAAGCTTGATTTGTGTTTTATACATTACATAAGAAATAATATTAAAAATATTATGTTAAAAATAGTCGTTAAAAAAACTGACTTTTAACATAAAATCTCCACTCCTGCATTCGTTTTAGGCCGGGCGGGAAGCAGTTTAGTGTTAAATCATTCTAAATCTATTTCTATAAAAAATATGGGTACCAAATTTAAAAAAGCTCGCGTGACATTTTTTTTATTAATCGATAAAAATGAAACTATTTTTTAAAATTGACAATTTTCGGCCAATGCTGGATGTAGGGTGCAAACTTAAATCAATTCAAAATTTCTTTATTAAACATTTATGAAGCATTATCTTTTGAAATTAATAAGGAAAACATTTTTTTTATTAACGGAACTTTGAGAAAAAAGTGAATGAATTGTACTATATTTTTGTAAAAAAATAGCCAATTTTCATGCCAATTTCAGAGTGCTGACTTTGAATATTTTTCACGTCTAGACGAATTGAGATAATCCAAAAATTCTTTCAGCGTATTATTTTGAAATATGTAGCAAATTACAGAATATTTTTAAAAAATTTTAGCCAAAAAATCAAAAATTCAAGCATAAATATCTTTTTAACTGTAAGAGATAACTTAGATGAGTAAGCTTATTTTTTCTTTATCTTGCCAAGCACTTTCCAGAAATATAAAAATCTTTAAAATCGGACTTCATTTGTACAAGTTACGATTTTTTTTAACTTTTACATACTCGAGGTAGTCAACTTTGACACCCTGTAGCTTATCTCGTGTTATCACAGGGTGATTTTTCTGAAAGCATAGGTCCTCCTCTACAACTCTTCCATACATTTCAATTTGATCCTACCAGTAGTTTAGGAGATTCAGATTTATTACCAAAAAATTTGCGTTTGACCCCACTGTGTGGCCGTCTTAATGCCTTCTAAATATTGAACATAATTGAACATAAAAAAAAAATGAATTATAAAATATTATAAAACCTTATACTCAAATTAATCTGGGTTTAGTAGATCTTCGATACTTAAAAATATTGTACAAACATTTTGTATATAAATGAAAACCTCTGTTGTACATAGGTTAGTATGTGTCCAAATTAAAAAGTGAGGTTACAAAATCGCAAATTATTTCAAATGGATAAAAACTCATCATTAATTTAAATTTTTATCAAAAGTATTGATAATCACCTTTAAATGAGTATCATTTTTTTCACAGTGTAAATACTGGTCATTTTATAGCGTGACAAAAAGTACAAAAAGCACTTCGGACTACCCTTAATATAAAATTTGGTTCAAATTGATAGACCAAATTTGTTAGACCTTTTTATTTCAAAATCAATGAATATATTAAATATGAAGAAACAACGACATTATCAAAACAAAACAAACAAATATTCACAAATATTTACGCAAATTTTAATTTTATATTATTTTAGAAAGACTATTTTTAATTTTAAGCTATACTTTTGTTTTCTTATTTGATAAGCATTGAAATATCGAGTAAAATTTTAAGGTATAAATTAATCGAATAACTCGAGTAACTTCAAATATTTATTCGATAATTCGAGTAACTTCAAAACTGCATTTTCGAGTTATTTGATTATTCGAACAATGAAAAAGTCGAGTAAAATGAATGCTCTAATAAATACGTAATTTCGGAGGTGTTTTAAAAATGGTCCAGCTCACGTAAATGTAAACATTGAGATGTAATATTTTGGGAATGATATAAGAACATACTAATCTTCATTTCTAGAGGGGTACATTTGCAACTTTTTTCGTGAGGCACTTTAATATATATATTAGGGTACATTTGAAAATTTTGATTTTGATATATCATACCTTTTTGGAAGTTTTTTGCAGCAGATGTGTTACAGATTAACGTGGGTACCTGCCTTACGGCCTTACCCCACGGTGGTCTTAACACCGGGTGAGTACAATGCGCCTACAAACGCCCCCAAATATGACAGACTGTCACATTTGAGTACCAATTTGAAAACATGTATTTGGACATGCCTTCCGCCTTGGTTAGGGGCGGAGCCTATCTAAAACTCCTACCGTTCTATGGGTCACGGCACCCGGTTGGCAAATGCAACACCACACCGGACTTAAACTTAAGTCCTCCCCGCGATTTGGGTATAACGGTTTTTGCAGCAGTAAAAATAATTGCGTATTTTTTTTTTAATTTTCGAACTCCTTCCCCTGCATATCTGCGGCTAAAAGCGCAAATTTTGACCGCCATTTTGCGCAGAGACAAATCGTGTTGATGCATACAAAATTTTATTTTATACATCGATTTAACATAATATTTTAGTAAGAATGAGCATTATTCGACCCGTTTAAAATAAAGTGTGTTGTAATTAGGGTGTCCGAAATATTGAATTTTTTCAAAAAAGGTTTAAAAATGTTTTTTTTTTTTTTTTTATAAATACAATGAAAATATACTATTTGCTTAGAAATATAACGCAAAAATATTTACTTTACCACTTTTCGCTTTAAAGTTATAAGGCATTAAAATTTTCATATAATAACAAAAAAAAAAAAAAAGTATTTATACCAAAATTAAAAATATTGAATATATATATGTATATGGGAAATTCTTCAAAAACGTTTACTTTTGATGTTTAAAAAAAATGTCGAAAATTTTTAAATGGCACATTAACGATATTTAGTACCAATATTGCTTGGTCCTAGTGGAACACAGATCTGTTCGCGTGAATGACTTTTACCGAACGGCATCAATGTTATGGCGGATTAAGATAAAAATTTCTAAAAACATTGCCAAAATTCTATTTATAGTCCTACGTACTCTACAATGTTGTATCTAAAATACAAATTAAAAATATTCCGATAAGTTAAGTATGCGTGGATATATTAGCGATTTAATAACTATTATACCTTCTTATAAAATTTGCAAAATTCAGTTTTTAGTGATGTAGTCTTGTTCATATTCATCCATTTATTGCAAAATTCATAATTTTGTTTAAATATTCATAAGACAATGTCATTTATATGCATTTTTGAATTGCACTTTCTCGAATCTCTAAAGTTGCATTTAATGAAAAATCTTACTTTTTTTCGAACGCCATATTGATTTTGATATTGGGTATTAAAGTAGCTACAGATTGACATATATCTTCGGCAATTTTGATTAGCGCCTTGGGTGTGCCCCGACGATTAATGTTGAACAAAAAACATCGCGTTCTTAGCCCATGAAAGCCGTTGATGAATATTTTTAGTGAAACTGTATTTTCTGCGTAAGTAAAACTTTACACATGAACTTATTTCAGTTTAAAATTGATTTACAACGCCAAAATCCGCTATAACGAAATATGCAAAATTGCTGAATTCTTTAAAATTCCTGTACACATTTAGCAAATTAATATTTTAAAACGCCATAATGATTTTTATACCCTTCACCACAGGTGTAAAGGGTATATATAAGTTTGTCATTCCGTTTGTAATTCCCACAATTTTCGTCGGAGAGCAAAAAAGTTTACATTTTCGGGATCCTTGTAAGAAATGATGACGATAGGACCATGTCCGTCCGTGTGTCGGTTGAAATGGCGTTTATGAAGCCCACCGATAACTGACATATATAATATATATATCAAACGATCGGAAATGCTTTCGAGAATTTTGCTATTGGAATTCAGCAAGATCGGTTCATACAATGCGGAGATATGTTAAGAAAACCAGTTTTTAGAACCGGTTTTCCAGTTTCTGAAGCCTCTGTATATACAAGGGACTTCGTTTTTACAAAGAAGTCTCGGACATTTTTTTCTGAATTTTTGTTCTGAAAAAATGAAATAAATCGGTTCAATAATAACTGAGATATCGGACAAAACTCATTTTTTATTTTTTAAAGCCCTGGTTTAAGCTATAGATTTTTATTTTTATACAGATCGGTCACAAATATTTTTATAAAATTTCGGTTTTTTGAATCAGCAGGATCGGTTTATAAATAGTGGAGATATGCTTTAAAAACCGGTTTTTGAAACCGGTTTTTCAGTACCTCTGCATATACCAGGAACTTCGAATTTTCAAAGGAGGCTCGGAAATTATTTTCTGAATTTTTGTTCTGAAAAAATTAAATAAATCGGTTCAGTAATAACTGAGATATCGGGGAAAACGATTTTTTTATTTTTGAAGCCCTTGTTCAAGCTACAGATTTTTATTTTTATATAGATCAGTTATAAATGTTTTTATAAAATTTCGTTTTTTTTAATAAACCAAATTCGTTTATAATCAACAGAGTTATAGCCCAAAAACAAATCTGTTAAGAATATAAATACACACACAAACGTGTATATTAAGCATTGTAATGACTATTAGTGACGTTTTTTGTTTTTTGTATAGACAAGTAGTTTAGTTAGAAACAGTAGTAATATAATGAATAACAGTGTTGTTGTTGTTCTTTGTATATGCAGTCTGTACAAAAATAAATAGATATGGAATTGTTGTTGTTTATTTTTAAAAACTAAAGCATATCTGTTAAAAATATACATAAATACATACACAAACATGTATATTAAGCATTGTAATGACTATTAGTGACGTTTTTATACCCTCCACCACCACTAGTGGTGAAAGAGGGTATACTAAGTTTGTCGTTCCGTGTGTAACACCTAGAAAGAATCGTTTAAGACCCCATAAAGTATATATATTCTTGGACCATATGAAATTCTGAGTCGATTAAGCAATGTCCGTCTGTCCGTCTGTCCGTCTGTCCGTCTGTTGAAAACATTCTCACGTCTAAACTGATTGAGCTATTCCAATGAAAATTACTCAGGTTATTTGTTGTTCCCAGACGCTGTTTGGGATTGCAAACCAGCCAAATCGGTTCAGTAGAAAAAAAGTTATATATCCAAATCTGAAAGAATCCCCAAACCACACTTGAACTGATAATATTTCAACAAGCAATTAACAGATTTAAATAAAACTTAGCCAAAATGTCTACCTATATTCACTTTAGATAACTGCCAAAAATTGGCTAAATCGGTTCAGTCGGAGAAAAGTTATAGGCAAAAATATGAACAGTTTCTATGATTCCAACGTCATAAGTGTTTCTTAAACATCATGTTATAATTTTTATATGGAGTGCATATGTGTATGTTCGCCTCAATATGAATGTTGATAAACACAAAGGCATACAACTATGTTGAGTTTGATGTTTGATCGTGGTCACCATCGAACACACCACGATATGGTACGTTCGCTACTTTTTAGCAACATATGTTGATAAGTTTATTAAACTAGTTAGTAGTTCGGTGTGTTTCAAGCTGTACACATCGGTAGAGAAGGATACGTAATGGTTTTACTAAAAGTTTGTCTGCTAACATAAAGATATAAATAATGTTGATGGAATAAATTGCATAAATATGAAATTGTTTTGAAAATGTTTTGATTTTTATTTAGCACATTGAAGAAAAAGTACTGATACATAATTATGTTACTTTATAATTTCTTATTCATTATAGTTTTTTGTGCGTTTATAATTAATAACTTGTAAATGTGGTGATATTTTTTTAATTTTCATTGTAAATATAAAACTGTAATATACTTAGTTATGTTAGAATTTTGTTTATCTCTTTTCAATTTATTTAAATAACTATCTTTAAAAGGCATTGCTAATTTTTATCATTTTCTTAAAGATTAGTATTTATAAAAGTTTTCAAATATAATTTTTCAAAAATTTTGAGAGCGCCGTTGGGCAGAAATAATATAATTCAACAGTAAATTCTTAATTCATGACCAGTTAGGGTGATTTATATAAATGCAAATTACGAAGAGGGAAACTCTTATAGTTAGTTTATATTTGCTTTAGTTTACTTATTTAGTTTTTCCAACATCATCAGAGAAACGGCTCTCTAATCGAATCGTTAAATATAAATTTGAGGTAAGCGAAGATTTACAGAAATAATTGATCAATTTTATTATATTGATTAAAAGAATAAGTTTTAAATTCGGTAATATTAAAATGTTTCTGAATAATTATGGCCTATTTGGTGTATAAATCTGTTTTTACCAATCGAGCTTCAATTTTAACGCAAAATAAAATTTCAGTTTTTCGTTCTTTAAATCGACTTTGCACAGAAATACAAAAAAATTGGTGGAAAGTTGCATAAAAATAAAGAAAGTCATGTTTTTATTATTCGAGTGTGCTTAACCCATTTACGACTGCTGCTGCGTTTTCGCATCAGTAGCTTTAACATCGCCTAATTATTTAATTATGCAGTCGATGATGAATTTTTTCACAACTATTATAAGATAATATGTTGTCTAAAAGATAAGAGAAAAAATCAATTTTTATATAAATACTCTGTCCAGAATTGAGTGTTAAAGCCAGGTGTATCAAATAAATGGTTGGTGTAGTGAAAAGGCGATATTTTCAGATCTGCTTTTCGAAAATATGTTTTTATATTATGGGTGTATTCCAAAGGTAAATAGCTTTAAATTTAAGCTAAAAATGGTACGATTTCTGAAATTCTCGAAGCATTATATTTCGGAATCAAAAATATGTAGGTGTCCAAATCTTTTTAATAATAAGTCGCAAAAAAAAAAACTTCATGCTAAATTTCGTAGTTATCTTAACGGAATCGGGTAGTGGTCGGAAATAGGTTAAATACACATTTTCTACATTTAAATGGTAATAATTGTAATTGTAACAAAACTAAAAATACAGATTCTTTACAAACACATACAAGGTATTAAAAAAAACTAACAAAATAATTTATACAAATCAAACTACAAAAAAATCTGTAAAAATCGGGTTTTTTGATAAGAACTCCAATTTTTGCGAAATATGCAAGAAATCACATAATTTCATTTCTCCTAGCCCTTAGATTTCTTATAGAATAAATTAGTTTTCACTAAAAAAGGCATTTTTTTGTGAAGATAGTATATAGTAAAAACAAATTTTCGTTCGTTTCGCTCTGCCACTACTATTTAACTTTCTTACAAAATGCAATTTTTTTACTAAATGAAAAATATACTTTTATTTAAAATGAAATATTCTATTTTTTTTTACCAAAATAATCGACTTTTTGTAAGAAAAATAAGTTATCAAGATTTTCCTCCTTTTTTTACTTTTTACACATCATTTGCATAATAGTTTGTTAAAATATCTTATATACAATACAAAATCTTTACTAGAACAAGTTCATACTACTACACTATTATGGACGCCAAAAATTAATAAGTAAATTAGAAAAACATCACTTTCCGAAGAGCTTTTCCTACATAAAAACTGATGAAAACACTAGCTCAGTGGTGGAGGGTATATAAGATTCGGCATGGCCGAATATAGCATTCTAACTTGTTTGTTTTTTGTATAGACAAGTAGTTTAGTTAGCAACAGAAGTAATATAATGAATAACAGTGTTGTTGTTCTTTGTATATGCAGTCAGTTTGTATATACACATATAAAAAAATAAAAAAATATGGAATTATTGTTGTTTATTTTTTAAAAGCAAAGCCTGCTATGATTGTTTTTTTTTATATATTCAAATTTTCGTAGTTTGAAAAAAATTTAGATTTATATATGTGAAAATATGAAAGCATACGTTAAGGCGAAAATTTTATTATTTGTCAGCACAGCACAGCCGAATCTTTTTTCAATTTCATTAAATGTCATTTGGAAACCTTCTTTGATAATGCTATACTCTAGCACAGGGGTTCTCACAAGATTTTGCTTTTGAAATTGTAATGGAAGCGCGACCCACTACAACTTTGACTAGTTTAAAAATTAGATAAAATGTTATATAAAGATAAAATAATATTAATAATTGCGACATTGTTTTTGCTTCATGAGATCTTTAATCGTAAGAGACTTTGTCTTATAATGCGAACACAAAAAATCGATACTTTAGTTTTGATGGACAAAAGAGCGAATACGTCAGTTCCACATACAAATGTATGTTGATGAAAATTGTTCTAATACTTTTAGAACTTCGGAGCCAACAAGCTGATAAACTTTGCTATATTTTAAATCTACATTTTAACTATTTTTGAATTGAATCTAGTATTTTATCAATATTCATATTGTAAGCATTTTTACGCCTTTGAATTATAAAGTCGTTTAAGCAAAATTAATTTTTACAGCCTGCAACTTTCTCTGCGAAATAAATGTTTTGTGTACTAGCATAGAGAAGTCACATCTTTCGAGCAAATTTTAATAATCTTATTACACAGAATGTTATTCCATGGTTAAATTTCGAAGTTATTGGCATAATAAACAAAAAATAAAAGTGAAAAATTTATAGTTTCATCAAGTTAAAGTAAACTATTTATCTTTTTAATTAAAACAATGATGCGGCAGGGAAAGCATCATTGTTTTCTATATATTGTGTCATTCGACAGCATCAATTTCTTTATTTGATCATTGTATTCTTTAACAAACAGAATATTTTCAATCGAAGCTCGAGTTTCAATATTGGTTTTCTTGCATCTAATGCTAGTTGATTCCTAAAAGAA
Source organism: Protophormia terraenovae (assembly GCA_951394005.1). Taxonomy (NCBI): domain Eukaryota; kingdom Metazoa; phylum Arthropoda; class Insecta; order Diptera; family Calliphoridae; genus Protophormia; species Protophormia terraenovae. Next base: position 71,974,924 of record OX596073.1, on the reverse strand, counting down.
CCCATTAAAAAATCTTAACTTTTGTCTTTAATTTGGAGATTTTTTGTATAAAGATATCTTATCATTTCTAAATACTTAGTTTCTTACTTTCATTGGAATTTTTATTTAAACTTCTACATACTATTTACATAAAATAATTGTGTGTTCAACAAAATTTTTCAGAATCTCTTCGCGACCCCCCACGAATATCTGTACGGACCCCTTATGGGTCGCGGACCCCCATTTGAAAACCGTTGCTCTAGCATAACTGAACTAAAGTTGCGAGTGTACCTCGCGAAAAAGGCGACTCTTGGAGCCGTTCACGTTTTTTCTCTCCAAGTTTGGATACCTCTTACTGCATTTCTGTTAAGGGCACATTATCGAGGTATATGTCAAATGATGTATAATTTCAAGAGCTTTTAGTTTTGAATTTTGAAATACCTGAAACGGCGTTAAATCCCCGGCGAAAAAACTGCAAAATTTTAAAAAAAAAATTTTAAAATTTGGTTTCACGACTTTTGCACAACACAATTTGACATAGGTTAATGGCACGCTAATTTAATCCATGCTTGTCCTTTTCTACAAGTGTTTACAGTGTACATTAGAAGAATTGGACATTTATGCTAAAATTTGCGACTACAGCAAGAAAAAGAATTAAAAGAAACTTGTTAGTTTCAAACACTTATTTTGGAATTTTTGACTTTGGGTGCTTGTCGGCACCACATGGAACCGTATCAGGTCTTGAATTTTTTTGCGTCACAGAAAAAAGTGTTGTTAACATAATTGCACCAAAAGTTGTTCAAAAAAGTTAGAATTTAAAAAAATATTTGAGGTTGAAGGTCGGTTTCATAAAGGCAAACGTAAAAAGAGAATTGCCCATATATATATATATATATATATATATATATATATATATATATATATATATATATATATATATATATATATATATATATATATATATATATATATATATATATATATATATATATATATATATATATATATATATATATATATATATATATATATATATATATATATATATATATATATATATATATATATATATATATATATATATATATTCATATATATATGTATTCATATATTATAAGTATAAAAAGTGTTCAGATTTTTATTCTCACCCTCTGGAAATTTTTGAATAGTCGAAAAACTAAAACATGCCAAGTTTTTCACTAGTTGATGAACATTTAGAGGTGACTCAAAGCTATCAAATTCTTGAAAATGATGACTTCTTAAAAATAATTTCCATTCACCTATCATAAATCATTTTTCTTAAATGCAATTTTATGGGTTTATGTCTTGTTGAATTACACAGATTATGAGCTTTCTGAAACGCCTAAAATCAATAAAATTGGATAACTAGTAACATAATAGTTATTAAAATAAAATTAGCGTAAAACACGCAGTTTTTGGGAAAGTAGACCCCGAAAAATAAGATTTCAACCAAAATTTTTCGGAGAGAAACGAAACTTAGGATGTAGTTCCCTATTGACGTTTGATCCTAAATTGTTGTAATACCAAAAAATACGTAAGTGAGTTATATGCAAAACGAGGGATTTTTGTGGACTCTGACCGTGAATATTTCACGTAGATTACGCGTTTTACGTAATTTTATTTTAATAAGTATGATAATATTGGTTACTCAATTTTCTTAATTTTGGGCATTTTAGGAAGATAATAAACTGAGGAACTCAAAAAGATGAAAACGAGTAAAATTTAAGTTTTAATGAATTATTTATGGGTGAATAGAATAAAAAACTAAAATCTTAAACATTTCGATCGTTTTGATCCACTTCTAATATATATATATATTAGAGGTGGATATATATATTAAAAAATATTAAAAAAAATAAAAAAAATACCATTTGAAGAGCCAAAAAGTACCACAAAGTTCCCTCTTTCGAAATATTTACCACATAGGATTATATAGTATTGTAGCAAATTTAAAAAGTACCATTATTTTTTTTTTTTTAATTCTTAACCACGTAAGATTATGTGTCTTTAATTTTATATTTCTAGGTTCAATATAGTAGAGAATTCAAAAAGTACCATTAGAAGAACGAAAAAGTACCACAAATCCCCTTTTATGGATTCTCATTCACTAAGGACTACATTTACTTAATTTCATGTTTCTAGGTTTAATATAATAGAAATTCATTATTGAATTTGAATAAAATGTATTTTACCGATTTTTTGTAATTTTTCCCACATGAATATAACAAAATATGTCTAAATTATAGTGGGATCCCATATTAAACTACGCATATGTTCATGTCAATAAATAGGGTACCAATATGATGTAAATTTTATTTTTAAGTTTACTGGTTCAAAACATATATAGGGTGTCAACAAAGTACCAAAATACTGTTTTTACCCGTTTTCTCCCTAAAAAAGCCGATTTTCAAAAAAGTACCGGACAACTGTCCGATTATTTTTGAAATAAATAACGACAACTATTCAACTTTTTTTATATATCTTTTAGTTTAGTACATAAGGTTACAGATTTTACCCGTTTTTACCCTTTCTTACCCCCCTACACATTCGAATTTCCAAAAATCCCGTCATAGTCTCTATATCTCTATATCTCTATATATATAGAAACACAGGATGTCCGTATTAACTTCAATTCATACTTTTCTGCAGATATCTCTTAAAGAAAAGCATGTACGATAACGAAATTTTGTACAGATAGTTCGAGGATCGATATAAACTCTGAAGCCAAAAATGGGCGTGATCCGCCCACTTTACCGCCTCCTAAAAAGTCTCAGATGGTGGGTATAAAGATTCAGCCAATTCAGTTGAATGTTTCATGTCAGCATTCTGAAATTAAAATGAAAAATTGCTATTTTTTTACAAATGTATAATACAATTCTTTCACTTTTTTCTCAGTTTTGTTAATAAAATTATTTGTTTCTAAAATATTTCTGACGATTTGTCTGATTTGGCTTTAAATACAAGTCATACGATCTGCAAATCAAAATACTGAATTAATAATATTTTATTTTTCAATAAACACAATGTTTTAAGTTTTCATAAAAAAAATTTAAAAACTGCATTAATTTCTACAAGAAAATTAAAGGAATAAATGTGAAAGTGACATAAAACATTCGTAAAGTCATCGGACATATCTGAATTTGTATTTGAAAGTAATTTTTATTTGTCAAACTCATCGCCATATATATTCGAACGTCCACTTTAGACGACCAGCAATGATGAAATGAAATTCACGATAGCTTTTTTAAATTTATTTAGATCGATTTGGCACTAAACTTCTTTCCGCACCTCGTGTCAAAATTTGCAAAATCCACTATTTTATAGGGTTATCAATTATTCAACTTTTTGAGAAATAGTTGCAATTTTTAAAAAAATTCCAAAACAAGGCCGGTTAACCGGTTTTTTCTAGAAGTTAATTTTTCCATCAAAAAACTATATTTTTTAACAAAAACTCAACATTCAAGTGAAAATTTATTAAATAACTTGTTTTTCCTGGCGCGCTTCGCTACCTCTTGTAATGCAATAACTAATATTTACTTTATATCCAAAGAAGTAATACAGAAAAAGTCTTTAAAAGTTGTAGAAATAATTTTCATATGAAATTTCAAATAGAACGGATAGGACCAGAGGTAATAGAATTCCCCATATAAAGTAAATATTAGGTATCGCATCAGAAGGGTTAGCTAATTTTGATATATTTTATTGTGTATAAAAATAAATTTATATCTTAAAAGTTAGCACCAAAAAAGTAGTCGGACACTTAGAATAAAATTATCTTAAGTAAATATTACTAATATTTAGTACTTTATAGGAAGTCCTTTGCTTTTGATAACTGCTTCTAATTTTCTCGGCATTGATTCCACCAGGTTTCTGCAAAATCAATTTTCACCCATTCGTCCTTTAGTGCCTTTATAAGATCATTTTTGTTGGAAATTGTATATTTTTTAAGCTAATTTTCCAAATGTGCCCATAAATGTTCGATTACGTTAATATCTGGGGACTGTGGTGGTATCTCGAGTACGTGTGGGCAATTATATAGTAGCCACATACGAACAGCATGTGCTTTATGTTTAGGATCGTTATCCTGGTAGAATTGGAATGTGTTTTTTATATCAAACTTTTCTACACTTGGCACCAAATTTTGTTTTAAAATAGTTAAATATTTAGTTTGGTCCATAATACCATCTATTATACATAACTCTACAACTCCAGAGGACGACATGCAACCCCAAACTTAAATAGAACCACCTCCATGCCTTACGGTAGCTTCCAAGTTTTTATACCCACCATCAAAAAGATGGGGGGTATATTGATTTTGTCATTCCGTGTGTAACATGTCGAAGGAATCATCTAAGACCCCACAAAGTATATATTTTCTGGGTCCTGGTTAGATTCTAGGGCGATCTAGCTATGTCCGTCCGTCTGTCTGTCTGTTGAAAGCAGGATAGGGCTCGAACGGGGCAATGTAGGGGGACGAAATTTGGCACAAATATTTATCTTATATAAGGTTTGTTTGGTATTGAAAATGGGCAAAATCTGTTAAAAAGTTATGGGCTAAAAACTAGAAACACAGGGTGTCCGTTTTATACTGTTTTGCTGATATTTCTTCAATAAGAGCATGTACGACAACGAAATTTTGTACGTATAGTTCGGTGGTCGATATAAACTCGAAAACCAAAAATGGGCGTGGTCCGCCCACTTTACCGCCCACCTCCCATATAAGGTGAAATTGTGTTCAAATAGCTCAAGGACCAATGTAAACTCGCAAACAAAAAGTGGGCGTGGTCCGCCCACTTTACCGCCCCCTCCCATATAACGTAAAATTTTAAAAAGTTGATGGTGGGTATATAGATTCGGCCGGTCCGAATATAACATTCGTGCTTGTTTTCTTTGAGTTCTTCGTTTGGTTTTCGCCAAGTGTAGGACTGTCAGTCTGATCTGAACAAATTAAATTTACTTTCGTCTGTATATAATACTTTATTCCAGAAAGAAATATCCATATTTTTGTACATTTTTACAAAATTTATGCGTTTAGTTCTATTAACTTTATTAATATAAGGTTTCTTACGGGCAACTCTACCATTATATTCATTTTTCCGGAGCACTAATCTTACTGTTTCTGGGTTGCAATCTTTATTTATGCGTTGAGAAATTTCCTTAGTTAATTTTGGAGCTCTAACTTTAGGATTTTTTTTAACCTGTTGGATAATCCATCGTTTGTTAGAGCTGGTAAATAGTTTTTGTCTTCCTGATTTTGGCTAATTTTCCACGGATTTTCTATCCCTATACTTTTTAATTATGTCATGAACAGTTGATTTTGGTTTTCCAGTTAAACCACTAATTTCTCGAACAGTTTTTCCTTCCTCAAAGTTTTTTATAAAAAATTTTCGGATTTCTTCAGTTGTGTATGACTTTGGTTTTGACATTTTCAAAAATTTTTGGTACAATGATGAAATTTCTTACACATTTTTGATTAATACAGCTTTAAGAGATGTCAATAAATAAAAACTGCATAAAAAACGGGGTTTCCCCAGGTATGTTTAAAAATAAACTCAAGCGTTGCCATATGTCCGACTTCTTTTTTGATGCCTTATTTTACATTGAGAATATTTTTTACTAATATTTAAATAAAGAAACAAACTATTTTACTAAAATCTTTTTGGTTTTTAGAAGGCAATAGAAAAACATAGAAAATAATAAAAAAAGCATCATTATGTTAATTTTAATGTTTGTCCGACTACATTATATAGCCACTGTAACTTGAAATACCGATAACGCTTAAATATCGTTACCGAAATAACTGAAAATACTTTTACCGCTAAAATACCCTTACCGAAATACCAATACCCTTACTTTTTTACCTTTTTGTATCGGTTGCCAACCTTGGTTCTGGAGAAATGAAAGATTATATTTTATGTAAGATATAATAGTAAAAATATAATGTACAATCGAACACGGTTATAATGAACACCGGTTATAACGAACTATGGCTATAGCGAACACTTTCTTCGGTCCCATTGATTTTACCTCCATTTTGCATATAAATAACTACGTTTATAACGGACACTTTTTTTATAACGAACACATTTTTATGGTCCCAAAAAGAATATTTCATACAAAAATCTACGTTTATAACGAACTCCCACAAATACAAATTTTAGATAAATAAAATTGCACATTTCAAAATGTTTTAAAAATGTAAAAACTAATTGATTTCAATTTAAATTACTCGACATATAGAAATAATTTTCGTTAATTTCGATTTTAATTATCGGACAAATAATGGAAATTTACTTTTATAGTTGTTTAACATAACGCATGTATATTAATGAAAATAGCTTAAAATAAAACTGAAATTATAAGAGGATTACAAATTAATATATTTTAAAATCGTTCATCCTCAAAGAGTAAAGATCTCAAAACATGACAATTTCAAAACCTTGGTAATAAAAGAAAACATTGAATGAGTATAAATAAATATAATTAAACTCAGTTTTCTTTTGGACAATGACCAGTGTTGCTAGGACTTGAGAAAAAAAGAAGCTAAATTAGACTTTAAAAAAAGTCATAAAAGGTTAAATGTCCCAAAAAATAAAGCCAGAAAAAAGCTAATATATTGTTTTATTTAAAAACGCATTTATTTATCTTTTCTCATTAGATTTTGGTATTTCTTAAAGATAATTTAGTGAATTTGTAAATATAACATAAATAGTTTTTATAGGTAACAAAGTTTGTTAAAAAATACTTATAATATTTTTGTAGAATGAAGCGCCACTGGCGAAAATTTTCGTTAAATATAAATAATTTCGATTTTTTGTGCGAACTAATACACAAAAATGCTTAAATTGATAATTCTGTAGAAATAAAATTAGTAAATTTTTAGCCTTTTTAAGGCTATTTTAAAATTAAAAAAAGCTAGAAAAAAGGCTGGAAGCTAAAACGAAAATTTTGAGGCTAAAAGCAAAATAAAAAGGCTAGATTTAGCCTTAAAAAGGCTAAACTGGCAACACTGACAATGACTGATGAATGCAAAAAAAATATTCTTCCTGATATATATATTACAAACATTTATATTTAAAACATAAATACAGCCCATTTTAAAAGGAAAGAAATACGCTTTAATTACTAATATTAGTATCGTAATCAAATACCTATATTTTGTTAACAAATATTTTATATGAAATTTTACGGATACAACAAACAACGTTTACAACGAACTAAATTTGTTGGTCCCTTCGAGTTCGTTATAACCGTGTTCGACTGTATATATATTTAAAATGTGTAGAAATTTCCTTTAATGTTTTATCGAAACTTCGTTCACTTTCACTTTCGATTTTTTTTTTTTTTTTTGGAAAGACGAATAAATTTTAAATAACATACATAAATGATTTTTATTGTTATTATGTTATTCGTGTTTGACAAGTATTATAATTTAGTACTACTGTCTGATAATACCTTTAACAATTTGAATTAAGAAATTTGTTTTGCCGCTCTGACAGAATATTCATTAATCAAAACTATTTTCTTTAAAGGGACGAAAGATGATAACCTTAAATATATTTCTTCAGTATACATACAAATGTATGAACATTGTGTATGCATTCTTATATCCAGCTGGTACAACGTTCATAAAATTCCTTACAAATAACAACAAGTAAGAATGTTATGTTCGGCTTGGTCGAATTTTCAATACCCACCTTCAGTACGGATATTAATAATTCGAGATGAACATATGAAACATTTATTTGAAATATTAGTTAGGTTAATTTACTACAAAAATTTTAGTTTAGTACTTTTTATGTCAATTTAACTTTTTCTTTGTGTGTGAAGAGAATTATCAAAATGTTTTGTTTATAATTACAATGGTACATAACTATGGTAAGTTAGGCATTTTTTTTAATTTTAACAAGCGCGAATGTTATATTTGGCCGAATCAATGTACCACCATCAACTTTTTCAAATTTTACGTTATATGAGAGGTGGGCGGACCGAGTTTACATTGGTCCTTAAACTATTTGTATAAAATTTCGTTAACGTTTCACCTTATATGGGAGGTGGGCGCCCATTTTTGGTTTTATGAGTACAAAATTTCGTTATCGTATATACTTTTGTTTAAGAGATATCAGCAGAGAAGTATGAAATGAAGCTACAACGGACACCCTGTGTTTCTAGTATTTTTTGTTTATTATAAGATAATATTTGAGACAAATTTCGTTCTCCTAGGTTGTCCCGTTCGAGCCCTATCCTGCTTTCAACAGACAGACGGACGGACATAGTTAGATAGACTCAGAAACTAACCAGGACCCAGAAAATATATACTTTATGGAGTCTTCAATGATTCCTTCGACATGTTACACACGGAATGACAAAATCAATATACCCCCATCTTTTTGATGGTGGGTATAAAAATATATAATTTTTCGACTTTTTTTCAAGATTTGAATAGTTGGCATTCGACTATTTTCGATATTGTTCGAAAGTCGACTTAGAGAAACCTTGAATGATTTAAAAAAAAAATGTCATATATAATTGTAAAAAAACACAGAAAAAATTAAAAATGGATTTCAATTACGAAATTTCTTATATTAATTTATTTTTAATTGATTTTGCTCCAATCATCAAAATGATAAAATTAATAATTAGAATAATTGATTTTATTATTACAGCTTTTTCTTAAATAGATATAATTAGCTGAAAATTGTTGGAAATTGACTTAAATTTATTTTATTTCTATTTATTTATAGACTCATTTTTAATTTTTCGTCATATTTTATTAAGAGCTATCAATTTATTTCAAAACAAATTGTAAACCAATTAGGAAATTAATTATATTAATAAATAATATAATTAAATTCCAATATAAATTTAGTTAGGTTAGGTTAAAAGGATGTCAACAACTAATTGTAGCCGTTGCCCATAGAGACCAAATTGGTCCATTATAATTCATTGTCCTTCACAGAAAAAAATAAAAATGGACTTCAATTACGAAATTTGTAATATTAATTAATTTTTAATTAATTCTTTTTGCTCCAATCATCAAAATGATAATATTAATAACTAGAATAATTGATATTATTATTACTTCTTTTCCTTAAATAGATGCAATGAGCTGGAAATTTTTGAAGATTTACTTAAATTTATTTTATTTCTGTACTTTTATAGATAAATATTTAATTTTTCTTTATATTTTATTAACAGCTTTCAATTTATTAAAAAACAAAACTGTAAACCAATTAGAAAATTAATTATATTAATAAATCATATAATTAAATTCCAATATAAAGTTAATTAATACTTTTATTAAAAAATTACTTGGAATATTTTTTCTGTGTTGCATTTCTCCTCTTCTTCGTATCCTAATTGTATTCTAGCTTATCCATTTCGTTGATTTTATATATTCTATTAATTTCCAAGGATTTATTCCACTTATATCAGACAAGTTCTGAAAAAAAAAGTGCCAAGTATATTAAATCGTCTATTGGATAGCGCAGGGCATTCACATAAAAAGTGATAACTGTCTTCAAGAGTTTCCTTGCACCACCTACATGTATCATCATCTAAAAATCTTAGTTATCAAGAGTATTGTGACCAGTAATTAAATTAGTTACCATTCTCAATTGCCTTTTATTCATTCCGAGAAGTACATTACTAAATTTAATATTTGTTTCATCCCATAGTAGCTTCGTTTGTATACATCCATCAGTTTCATGCCATCTGATTTACCACTCGCGTCTAGATATTTGCTTTATTTCCTGAATTAACGCCTCACCTCTTTTCGCCAATTTGTCTGCTTTCTCATTACCTGGAACATTTTTGTGGCCTGGTACCCACCAAAGATTAATGTTCAATATAATTTCTAAAGCTGTAGTGCTATCCTATTGAGTCTGTTAAATGTGTTAGTATGTACCTTTTTTTGTAATAATTGACCACCAGACATGACAGGCGTAAGTTGCAACAATTGCAATATATAACCAATAGTATAGTTTAGGTTTAATCCCTCCTTTCGTGCCAATAATATTCTGACATGAATACAGTGAAGCATACGCTTTTTTGATCCGTCGAAGCTAGGTATTTTCCTTTTTTGTGTAAAATGTACTAGTTCAGTTTTCAAAGGATTTACATTGATGCCACTTCTTCTTGCCCACATTGAAATCATATGTAGAGAATTACTTAGAATATCAGATACAGTATCTAGAAATTTACCCGTTCATAGTATTATTAGGTCATCAGCATATGCTACTACCTTTATGCCAGTAGCATCCAGAGAGCTTAAGATTTCATTCACCACAAGTAACCAAAGTAATGGAGAGATAACCCCACCCTGAGGAGTGCCCCCCGTTGCGTTTGCATGTATAATAGATCCTCCTAATTCAGATGTAATTAGTCTCTGCATTAGCAATAGCAGGATCCAGTCAATTACTTCCACTTCAATACAAGTCCAAGAAAGTGCATATTGAAAAGCAGAATATTCAACATTGTTGAAAGCACCTTCAATATCTAAAAAGGCTCCTAATGTGAATTCTTTCATTGAAAGGGGTTTCTCAATATGATGTACCACAGAATGTAGAGCAGAGTCTACAGATTCTTTCTAAGGTCTTCAGAATAAAGGAAGTTAGACTAATTGGTCGATAGTCCTTTGGCGTAAAATGCTGAATTTTACCAAACTTTGGTATAAAGACGACTTTAGCTTTACGCCAAGGTGTGGGTACATACACAGAAAAAAATATTTCAAATAATTTTTTAGTAAAATTATTAATTAACTTTATATTGGAATTTAGTTATATGATTTATTAATATAATTAATTTTCGAATTGGTTTTCAGTTTTGTTTTTTAATAAACTGACAGCTGTTAATAAAATATAAAGAAAAATTAAATATTTCTCTATAAAAGTACAGAAATAAAATAAATTTAAGTAAATTTCTAACAATTTTCAGCTCATTGAATCTATTTAAGTAAAAGAGGTAATAATAATATCAATTATTCTAGTTATTAATATTATTATTTTGATGATTGGAGCAAAATCAATTAAAAATTAATTAATATTACAAATTTCGTAATTGAAGTCCATTTTTACTTTTTCCTGTGTACGTCTTTTCAATACAATAGGTATGTATTTTAATAAGAGCATCCCCAATAACATCTATTGTTTCCTGTAACATTTTTGGATAAATTCCATCAAGTCCCGGTGATTTAAAAGGTCCGAAAGTGTTTAACGCCCATTTAATACTATATGGTGTTATTATTTTCTTTATATATAGACAATTTCCACGATCATGGAAATTGTCATGGACATGTTCATGTCCATCAAAGGAGCAACCTGGAAAATGTGTTTGAAATAACGTCTTTAGTGATTCTTCTGATGTATTAGTCCAAAGGCCTTGAGAGGTCCGAAGGTTATCAATTGAGTATTCTTGCTTTGAAAGAACTTTTCTTAACCTTGACGTATCCTTTATATTCATAAGTTCCTCTATAGTCTTTTCATAATTTTCCTTTTTCGCTTTCCTTATTTCTTTTTTAAAAGTTCTTAATTTATCTCTGTACTCAGCCCATAAATCATCTTTACCATCTCAGATTGCTTTGTTAAATGATTTTCTTACATCCTTTCTAAGAGCGTGGAGGAGTTTGGATAAATATAGTTAATATTTTTATTAAAAAATAATTTTAAATATTTTTGTCTGTGAATATAAGATACCAAGCAAAAATACAATGATTTAATGGATTTAAATTTTATTCCACCTGTACACCATCATTATTTTAAATCTCTCCGTCATGACGGACATATAGACGTATGATAACAGGTTAACAAAATCGAAAAAAGTTTATATCGCCAATAATTCTGCGAAATTTTTATTAATTAGAATAGATATAGTTTAGAATGTTAAAAGAAAATTGTCCATCACGTCACAATTTTAACCCATTGACAACCAAAGAAAATATGCTTATCTAAGGGATTTGTAGGATATATAATTTTCTAGGTAAAAGGTAGAGCAAATTATTCACTCATGTTTGGTAGACGAGAATAGTGGTACAAAAATGTAGTATAAGTCAAGTCTCTAACACACCAAAGATTGCCCCTAGAAATCCTTAAACTTGCAAAAATAAGGTATAAGGAGTGATCATCAATGGGTTAAAAGTGTGACGCGATGGAATTATTTCTTTTAACTCTCTGTACTAAGTATATTAAGTAAGGAGTATGAATCGGAATTATTCGTGATTTAAATTTTGAATTGAATTTTGATTTTTATGGTTTTTGTGATCTAAAGTTATTTGTTTGTTATATCAAATACAAAATTTGTACTACATTTTTGTAGCACCATTTCATATTTAGTATACATGAATGACTAATTTGCTATACCTATTACCTATAAAATTATATAACCTAAAAAAAGGGAGAGTTTATTTTCTTTGGTCGCGAATGGATTAAAAATGTAACGTGATTTAGAATGACTATATCTGCAACATATTTTTCACGATACATGTTTTTAGTTTTAGGGAAAATGTGTTTAATAATGAATAATAATTGAATATGGTTTTAGTTTTATAAAATAAAAATGTATAAATTATCAAAATTTTTTGATTTTAGGCCTTCAAGATTTTTTTTTTTCTATGGCACATTAAAATCTATTTATAAAAATATAAAGTGACTCGAATGCGTATAGAATCAATTCACGTTAATCATTTTGTGTTGAACGTATACATTTTTACACATTTTTACAAACTAGAAGTTTATATATAATTCTTATCTGTAAGCCGTTTCTTTAAAATAGTATTACCACAAAACTTATTAAGGATTGAAGTCAGTCTCAGTCAAGTTAAAAATTTTTTATAATGGCTTATGCACTTAGGCTTAGGTGCACTTACCCTGCACCTAAGTTCGGCATGTACCAGTAGTCGGCAGTTTTTAATTTAAACATAAATAAATAAGAATAGCGATTGTCAAATATTACTATAAGATCAATTTTACATTGTTAATATATTCTTATTTTTAGTTCTAATGATTAAATTATGCTAAGATGAGTACTTCTGTAGCATTTTTCCTCGATCTTTATCAACACGTTTTGGATAGCTTTTTTTAGATAAAAATTTGTGTATAGACAAATTTTGAAAAGGCAATTATTCATAATAATTTACTTTATATTTTATAAAAAATTTATCCTGAGAGTAGATATCTATTCAAATAATGTTTTGAATGTGTAGATCGTAGTGAAAAATGATTGCATTTTATATTTTAGTGGTTGCCGACTTTAGGAACAAACATTTTTCATATATTCCTATAGTCGGCATAGACTGTCGACTACAGGCGAATTCGACATTTCCCATGAATTCTAAAGTCGGCATCAGCTTCTAGGTTTTATTTTATTAAAACTAATAGACCAAGAGGTCTCAAAATAGCATGACAATATTTATATCAAAGCTCATGGTTTTCATTTTATTTAAATTCGAATGCCATAAGTACTACAAAAGTATTCCGTTGTAAAAATAGGTATGCTGCCTACTGAAAATTACTAAATTTATATGAAATGAATGAAATTCACGAGTCTTGTATATTTGGCAAAAATGCTTCACATTTTATTTATCAAGAAGGAATTCAAACATTCGTAATATTTAACTTGTTATAAAAAAATATTAATCATTTCGGTCTTCTAGTAGAAAAATATAGTAGAAGGGTGCGTCTTTCAGTAATAATTTGTTCAGTGGCGGAAAATATGCATTCACAGGGTACCAAAGTAGCTACAATATAAAGTCTTTTTAAAACGTATGAGTAAACTCTCGGATACAGATTTTTACGCTCTTTCCACCATTTTAGAGGATCTTTCTTTCTGTCCAAATATTCCTCACTTAGAAATTTATCAAACACCCTAATGCCAGCAGCAATGTTTTTTTCGGGCCTTACAGTTGGCACAAAGTCTTGATCGTAGTCTTTCCAAATACTGTCCTCTACGATCTCTGTATTTTCATGCAATGACACCTTTTGTGAGCATTCTCCATTGGTTTCGGAAGTGTTTGGCAATCTGATGAAACTTATCTTTCCTCTAAGTGTCCTCAGGGCACATTCGTATGAAGACTCGTTTTTAAATCCCTTTCTTTTGAACCTAGGGTCCAGAATTGTACTGTCCAACTATAAAATATTTCTCTCCAATTCTCCAAAGCGCGAGTTTAATTCTCTTTTGAATATATTAATTATAGCATTTATTTTATCATTGCTATAACTGACGTTAAAAGATTGCATAAAACAGTAACCTTTGAAAGTGTTACGTTTTTTTCCGCCGATACTTCTACCGTAACTTCATAAAAGGGCTATAAAATTGGAACAATTTCTTTTATGATTTCCCATTCCTCCAACGGTAGAGATATGTCAGGTCGAGTTAGCGAGAGAGTACTAATTACAGCCTCTTTTAACGTCATTATTCTCTGCAGCATTTCGTATGTTGAGTTCCAACGAGTAACGACATCTTGTTTCAGTTTTGACTCGGAAAGTTGCATTTGCTTCTGAGTTTCTTGTAACTTTTTCAACTCTTGCGAACTCTCATGGAAATATTCAACGATTATTTTAATTTCTAAAACTGAGTCATTCACCTCCACTAAAGCAGTTTGGACAATAAAATTCAACACATCCAACTCCCCTCCATTGACCTTGTCGTATTGCTGCTGTGATATTTGCTGCATTGTCACTCACAATAGCAGTAATTATGTTGGTTACACCACTTTTTTCAAAAAAAATTTGACAAATTTTCAGCAGTATGCCTTTCACTGTACTCCTCGCACGCAATTAGATGGGACATCAACTCTGTATTTTCGTCAATGTAATGGGCTGTAACTGCCAAATAGCTATCATTGGTTTTAGATGTCCACCCATCCGTTGAAAGCAAACTGCTGTTGCTGATTGGAGTTTCATTTTTATTGAGTTTAAAATTTCCAAATGAACGCTCGGAAAAATGTTATTGGATTATGTCTTTCTTGTTGGTAATGTGTATCTAGTACAATTAGATACTATCTCAATAAGTTTCTTGCTACCATTTTTAACACTTGTTTGTCAATTTGCTCCACATTGCGCACTGTTGGTGGTCTTCGGTAGAATTGTGCAATATTTTGCTGTGGTTGCGTCCGGATTTGTGAGCTGGTACAAGGTTCTTCGACATTGGGCTCCAAAATGTTGTCAGTTAAATTAATATTTGGTGACTGCCTTTCCAAAACATATCGGTTAATAGGATGTTTCGCCTTTAAGTGCCGAGCTAAATTACCGTGAGATCTTCCTGCAACACTCAAACTGGGTCACTATGCTTTCTTTTTCCAGACATTTTAAATAAACTAAAAAAATAATAATAAAAAAAAAAACAGCTACACTTTTCAAAATTGAACGAAATAATAAAAGAAAGACATTGCGTCGGTTTTAATTCTAACAGAAAGTACGGGAACAAAAAAAATGTGTCTGGCAATACTAAAATTTAAGTTTGTTGGCATAATTTTAAAATGATTTTTTTTTATTTAAAATTATACATCTTTAATAAAACAATAACTTTATTAATAAATTGTGTTTTATTATATAATTTGTTACTTAAAGCAAATAAATATTTATTAAATCGTCTGCACAAAATTAATCAATCAACACTGGTAAGCATTACATCTGGCAACAATAGAAAAAGAAATTGTCAAAACTGCTCATTAAATAAATGACATTCATGACACAAAAGAGCAGTTAAGTATATGTGAAAGAAATGAAATGAAACGTGTACTACAGAAACAGCTCAGTACTGTTCAACTTTGCAACGCAACGTAGAATAAAGAAAGGTAGCGTGAAACATTTTGTACAACCAGTCAACAAAAGTAAACGTATCATATGTTTTTGAACATTCATTGTGTAAACAACTCTGTTTTTCGGTTATTTTGTGAACAAAATAAACTACAGGGCTGTTAAAAACTATTACTGTTAAACTCTATTTTCTTTAGATTTCTGCGAAACGCTACCTAGAATTTTTGTGTCATAGCTACATACACACATTTGCATAAAGCAGGTTGAAACAGCTGATTGCTATACGATGATTTTTAGTTGAGTGGTTGGGGCTTGAGCTAGAAACGCTCAAAAAAGTGAGCTACTCATTTAGTTCAATTGAGTGAATCGTTCTATTGAACTAGATCGTTCAAGAACTACACAAGTCTAAATATTAACTTAATTTGTTCAACAAACGATCCCAAAATATGTCTTCTTTTATTACACATAATTTTGCGAAATTTTAAACAAATATTGTTTTTTTTTTTTTTTTTTTGCTATTTACGAAATTGTGCAAAATATAAAATTAAAATTATTTATTTTCAGTGTATTTCGATAAATATTAAAGATTCTGTCTACATGAGACAAATTTTTATCAAGACAAACGTCAAAATAAACTCGAATTTATGGAAGGTGGCAACAGTTGCCCGAAAACAACAATATGACGAATTCATTAATGTTTTTTATATATGCAGTTTGACAGCAGTAACAACCAAAAATAATAATCAGCTCTTTAACTGAGGTTACCTTGTAAAGATTCGCATTGATTTTGACGTTTGTCTTGATAAAAATTTGCCTAATGTAGACACTATGTAATAATTTTGACAGCTGTTAGTCTTAAGAAGTTCTATAAAATCGCGTTGCTTTATTTTTAAAGGCCGAGTTAGTTGGTTGTTTATGTGATGTTGATGTCCCGTTTATTTACGGGAAAAATTTTGTGCAATTATCCAAAATTAATAACGTGACATATGTTTTTGACATTTGTTAGCAAAAACACAGAGTTACCATAAATTATTTACTAGAAGAAGCCTAAAAATGCAACTCTGATTGAAATTAAACATGCCAAATATTTATCTATTTAATTGTTTGTGTATTTAATTATTTTTGTTTATTTATTTCTTTATTTATTTAGTGGTTTTTCCTTTTTATTTCGTTAAGCATTTGTTTATT
Source organism: Protophormia terraenovae (assembly GCA_951394005.1). Classification (NCBI taxonomy): domain Eukaryota; kingdom Metazoa; phylum Arthropoda; class Insecta; order Diptera; family Calliphoridae; genus Protophormia; species Protophormia terraenovae. The sequence continues at coordinate 71,957,984 of OX596073.1, read as the reverse complement.
TGTAGGAAAAAAGTTATTGTTTGGCAACACTGCTAACAACTGTCACTTTGAGTCTATATTAGACAAATTTTTATCAAGACAAACGTCAAAATTTTATCAAGATAAAGATTTGTCTAATGTAGACTGAATTTGTCAGTATTTTTGCAGCGTTAAAAGAAAATTGTCAGCGCTCGAGCTCTGACAACGTTGTCTTGATAATGCTTGGTAAAAGACGCCATCTTGATTGTTGTTGGTACTTTTTGCATGGTTTATTATGCATGCGTTTTCCCCTATAATTGATAGAGATAAAAAATTATCTGCAACTCAAACAAAAATTTGACGTTTGTCTTGATACAAATTTCTCTAATGTAGACTCAAAGTCACGGAACAACGCAAGAAAATTCTGTTTTCAACAGAATCAGACAGCACATCACATCAACGTCAAGTTTTTATAATTGTTAGCATTATAATACATGTAATATAAACGATCAGCAGTTACCTTCGTGGGAGGAAACGTCACATAAACAACCAACTAATTCACGCTTAAGGTTTTTTTGAAAGTTTCAAATTCAAACCTCCACAACTTTAGCGCGCATTGATAAAAATGATTAACGAAAACATATTTTGTATGCATAGTCATTAATAAAACCACAAATCGACGTTAGTATCAGAAGAAAACAAATTTTGAAAATATTTTTACTTAAGATTTTCAAAATGTTTGATTTTTCTCATATACCTTTTGGGGTCTTAGGTGAATATTTTGATATGCTACAAATTTAATGATAAGCTAAATATACCACCATCTTTTTGGATGGTGAGTATAAAACTGAATAAACCATTTCTTAAATTTTCAATGATTAAAATAACATAATTTTATGTTACGCACGTTATATTATTTATTAAATGGTTACAGATGTTGTCGTATCTATAAATGTAAATACAATAATGAACATATGTATGTATATAAAAGTACTATTATTTATAAATATATTCTCTGATGTTGCTGTATCATCACCTCCAATAATGGTTATTTTTTAAAAGCTACTTGAAATTTAACACTTGGTCTTCCTCACGCGATTATTGCACGCAAATTTTGTACGCACGCAATATTCACTGCTCACTTCTGACAAACATTGATATGTAATTTAATTTGGAATTTAAAAAGTTTCGTTTAGAGTTTTCTACGAATGTTAAAGTTTTTTCGCAATCGTATTTATCATCAAACATCACAAATATTAGCTGTGTTTCATTCGAAATTTCTATAAACTATCAGTACAAATTTAAGTAGATATAAATTTCATAAGTATTTATAGTCATATATGTAGCTGCTAATATAAGTATTAAGTAGGGATAAAAATGTTACCAACTCTAAAAAATGCATGATGGCTCGTGAATTTGATGATTATGTAATATATAATTACTAGATTTTCAATTTTAAAAATATATATTATGTATGAAAAACGAAAAATGTTTTGGATTGTATTAAAAAAAAAAATTATTCCCTTATTTTATTAATCACTACACCTCCTTTTTGATCACTTTTATGAATTTCGTATTTTATAAATATATTCTCTGATGTTGAAGTGTTTGCTGATGATAGAAACAACCGACATTACGTTATTTTAAATAAAAATGTATTGAAACAGATTTTATAAATTACCGCGACAGAAAATGTATTACTTTAAATTTTATATTCAACACCTACAATTTTTAGGTGTTGACGCAAAAAATTACATGAATTGTAGTTGAAACACATTACAATGTGTATAAAAATTCATTATTTGATTCTTGAATTCACTTAAAACATAAACACAAACTATTTTAATTCATAATTTAATGCCGGCAATTTGTAAAATACAGAATTAAAAAACACTTAAAGCTGAGTAAAATCAATAATGTTGTACTTTTATAAAACTAGGAACTCCAAAGAATACAAATATGCTTATTTCTTTTGTTTAAAATTATCAGTCGCAGAATAAATATAAAAATTTTAAAAATTCAGAAAAAAAATTTTGGACACGTTTTTCACACCATTTTTTTAAACATATAATAAACGGCCACAATTTTCTTACATTTTACACGTTTTTTTGACACAATTTCTATCTTGGATGTAAAATTTTTTAACTGGTTTTGATCTTTATTAATTTTTTTATGACACCCATACACTGTGTGTTTTACAGTATTTTATCATAACCTTTTCCCCGATTTACTTTTCGATGCCTAATCCAACCGGAGTGCTAATCAACACATTATTTAGTATTTTAATTGATAGATTATGACATTGTCTTTTCTTTGATATATCATTTACCGAAATTATCATTGTTAAACTAAATTTTTTTTTTTACTTAAAGTTGGTTGATGCAGTGTTAAAAAAATGTTCTCAAATTTAATTTTTTGTTATTTTCCAATTTTTATGATTATGAATTAACAGTTTGGATTTTATAAAAAAGTATAACATACTTAAAATCTTCGGATTTCGCAGATTCAGAAAAGTATCCGATCTATATCATATTGCTTACACCGACTGAAATATTTGCGTTTTAAAATGTAAAAAATTTTTCGTTTACACAATTTTTTATGAAATTTGTCCAACATTTTTTTTCTGATGTTTAGCAATTTTTAAGATACTTAGTTGACTGATATCTTGAAACTCAATATATATTCTAAAGACTTTACAGAATCACAAACCTTTTAGATTTTTCAAATACTATATACTGTGGCTTAAATATATGCAATTGAAAATGTAAAAATTTTCGTTTACATGCTTTAGGTATCAAAACCATTTTTGTACATATAAAATATTTAATGAAGAACTGATAAATGTAAATATCAGACAAATATATATAATTTTACTATACATTTTTAAAGGTTACAATTTTTGTTATTGAAAATATGGATATTTTCGGAAAATTGCCTCGTGTGACTAAATATACCATAATTTTTTGCAAAACCTTTAAGAAAATATTGAACTACCAATTTTTTACCAATTTTACCACTGCTGGATGTAGGGTGCACTTTCAGAACTTTTCAAAATTACACTTAGACGTTTTCTTGAGGTCCAGTCTTTCCGGAAATGTCGAAAAAGTATTAAACTTTTTTAACAAAATTAAAAAAAATTAAATATATTAAGTTATTTTTATTTGGAAAAAATTGCAATTTTTGAGACCTGTTTTGAAAGTTTGAACATTTAGTCTTGTTATCGAATTGAGATTAAAAATTGTCTTTTAACATAATTTAGAAAATTATGGAGAATTTCAACGTATTTAAAACAAAAAAATAGAAATTTTATTCTAAAAGTTATGGGGCAAAATCGCAAAAAAGTCATGGCCAAAAATGAGAAATTTAATTTGTGAAATCAAATGTCTTGTAAATTATAAGAGATAACTTAGCACAGTCTTGCTTGGGAGAATTCAAAAATGTTAAAATATTTAAAATCGGTTCATATTTGTAAAAGTTGTAAGCCCCGATATGTTTTTCACCCTCTAGGTGGTCACCCTCTAGGCCCACGCCCGTGATCCATCCAACAATATTCTGGAACATCGATATCCTCCTCTATCGATGTTCCAAGTTTCATCTAAATCGGTTCAGTGATTTCAAAGATCCATACTTATTACCATTTATTTTGCATTTGGAACCACTGTGCGGTCTTTAACAGAACAAAATTTCATTTTAATCAGTTTATTAATTTTAATTATTTTTAATTTTTTCGTGACGGTCCTTATTTTATTTTGTTATGTTATAATTTTCAATAATCTGTATACTCCCAGCAAAAAACGACGAAGTTCTTCCAAAAAAAGAACATTTCCACAACTTCAAAAGTGGAACAAAGTGCATATTTTAAACTTTTTTGAAAGTTCTTCAAAATTACTTCCAAAAAAAGTGAAAATAAATGAATTTTTAGCGGGAAAAAATGGTAATAATTTCTAACAAAATTTAAATTTTAAAGCATTTTTATAATTATTTAATAGGGAAAAACAGAATTTTTATAAAGAAATTGTATAAATATTGTTTTAAAGGAAGTACTTCAAAAGAAATAAATAAGAAGCATAAAAGAAGAACATCCTACCAATGACAACCATGGGTTAAAAAAAGAACTTCTGCAGCTCTTTTTTACCACTAAGTACTTACTTACATCATTCCAATGACAACACAATGTTAAAATCATGACTTTTTCAGTTCTTTTTTTGCTGGAACTATGTAGTAAAAAAAATTGCTTCAAAACAAAAAAAAAAAAAAAAAAAAAATCGCAAAAAAAACGCCTTTTTAACAAAATTCGTAAAATTGAAATCTAAGGTTCGGGAAATTTATGAGATATATCGACGTAATTCTTTTATATTTTTACTTTCTGTTGCGTTTTTTATAAAACAGCATAGTTTTTTTTAAATTTGTTTAACAAAATTTTGAAAAAATTTAAATGTGTGATTTGATACACCCATAATAGAAATCAAGATTTTTTTAAAAAGTTTGAAATGGGAATTATGCTATCTTACAGGAGTCAAAGCTTATTTTTCAGTAATTATGGTTAAACATTGGACAAAAGTAGCATTTTATTTCAAAGTTTCTTATAAAATTAAAAATTTGCCTATACGTTGTTTACACAAATGTCCGAAAACACGTAAATGGTTCCGGGAATTTCTAACAATACAGAAAACTGTAAAAAGTAAAAATTTTCTATATAAATACACTTTACAAACTACAGGGTCGGCTCGTGTTAACGACATCCGATAGCTCTAATATGTTGCACGCTAAATTCTTAAGTAGAAATGAACATCGTGGGATGGGAAGTTACGATCGAAATTCGAAAGTATGTTTTTTTTAAGCAGTCTAATATAGATATTTTGAAAAGAATCTAGCTAATTTTAATTTTATTTATTAATCTGAGACGGGGTAGTTAAGACTTTAATTGCTCATAAAATGTAGAAAAATATCATCACCACCTTTTACGTGCAACTAAAGTCTTAACCACCCCCTCTCGTAATCAAAAATAAAATTATTTACCTATGTCAAATAATTATACATGTGTGCACACTAGGGTGGTCGACTCGGTTTTCCAACCGGTTTTAAAACTGGATTTAAATTGAAATTAATTCTATAAGTTTAACTAAATATTAAACTAATAATTATCTTGAATGAAATATGCTTATCAATGAAATTAGTTTTTTTGTCTTGTAATACCTGTAACGTTCTTACAAAAAAATTAAATATTTTAGGTTTTTTCTTTTTTTTTTAATTCGATATTCCATCATCGAAAATGCAAAACAATTTCGATAATAATTTGTATACACAAACTCCATTAAGCCTTTTATCAATTTCAGTTTTCAGTTTCATGAAATTGCAAAAACTCGCGAATTTATTTCGCTTTTTTACTTTCTCAAAAACAAAAAAATTTAAAAAGTATGTAACTTTGAATAGCAATATCTCTGAGAAGGCTTTATGAATTTTAATGATTTAAACTGCCTTTAAATTTCGCATATGGCGGCTTTGCGAACATTTTAAAAATAAGAAAGATTTTTTTAAAAATGCATTTTAATGCAATTGCATTTTTTAAATGCATTTTTCTTTAAATATGCTATTTAAAATTTTTAATTTTTTAATATAATTAAAAAGTTTGGAATCTTTACATTAAAATAAATGTTTCAAATTTTTGGGACGCGAAAATCTTACATGTATAATCCAATTTTTATAAAAACATGTTCCCAATTTTTCATATAGAAATGATTTTTTTTCTTGTTTTTTTTTTTTTGAATTTTCATTAAAATTTGTATAAAAGTTAACAAAATAGTAAAAGTATGCAATTTTAAATATTCATATCTCTAGAAGTCATTGATGGATTTCTGTAATTTAAAAACTATTCAAAAGTCCACTATATTTATTTTGTGTAGTTCAATCAGCATTTCCAAAATCTCTTTTTCGTTCCAAAATATTTTCAAAATATATTCCCAAAAATTTGAGATTTTTATTTTAATGTAAAGGTTTCATGCTTTCCAAAAACGTAAAAAAAATAAAAAAATTTAATAGCATATTTAAAGAAAAATGCATTTAAAAAATGCAATTGCATTAAAATGCATTTTTAAAAAATATTTTTTATTTGTAAAATATTCATGTAGAAGCTGATATAATTACAATTCAAAAGCCGTTTAAATCATTGATTTCCCTAAAGCCTTCCCAGTATTATAGTTTTTTAAAGTTGTATGCTTTCGAGATTTTTTAGGTTTTTTCGAAAGTGAAAAAGCGAAATAAAATCGCGAATTTTTTGAATTTCGCGAATCTGAAAACAGAAATCTATATAGACATCCATAGACCTTTTACGTGCAAAATTTTATAAAAATCGAAAGACACTTGGTAAAATTTTGGACGTTTTTTTCATGGAATGGTCGATATATGTATATATGGGGAATTATGAAAAATTTTTGATTTTAGTCCTTCAAAAAAATATTAATTTTGTTTGATGGCACATTAAAATCCTTTTGTATACATATACATAATATGACTCGAATGCATGAAGAATCAGTTCGCGTTAATCATTTCATGTGAGGGGCGCGAAAGTTATGGCGGTTTTAAGTTGAACATATAAAAATATTTATAAACTGGAAGTTTATGTACAATCTGGTCAAAATTACACATAATATCTATAAAATGTTTATCTTTCGAAATTTTTTGATGCGCCTCCGAATTTTTATTAAGCAGTACAAACACCTACTAATTCTAGTTATATTTCATGCCGTCCACATAAAGTCCATAAAATACTTGTATTAAATTTATTTTTAATGCTTCTCAGATTTTGTTATGTAAAATTGCATACGAAAATGTGAATGTGCCTCGCGAAAAACTGACTTTTTGAAAAATTTTCGCACTTGTTTTCCAAAGTTTAAGACTATCTACTACGCTGACTATTTCGGGCACATCAACGGGATATAGGGCAAAATACGCATAATTACAACAAGTATCAATCTCGCATAGACCGCGCCCAAAAAAAATGAAAAATTTAAAAAACTAAAAAATTTTGTCATCAAAACGTGACTACCCTGTATTTAATTGTTGAAAGTCTGCACAACAACAAATATGGTGCAGAATTTACCTATCAAGTCCGATTAGTTTACTTATGAGAGAATGAGATCAAAAAGTATAAACGCGCGAATAAAAATTATGGAAGAATGAGAAAAACTTAAGTTATTTTTAGCCGTTTTTCTATGTTCTTGAACTTTGAACAACAATCATGGTTATAAAAAGAAACTTATTGTGCTAAAATTTTTCACTCTATTAGTTTCAAGTCTTGTGAGTTCAGATCTGTAACCAATACCACAAAACTTATTAAGGATTTAAGTCAGTTTCAGCCAGGTTAAAAATTTTTGCTAATGACCCATATATATGGGAAATTTTTCATACTCGTTTACTTTTGGTGTTCAAAAAAATTTTAAAAATTTTTTAATGGCACATCAACGATATTTAGTACCGAAATTCCTTGGCTCTAGTGGAACACAAATCTGTTCGAGTGAATGACTTTTACCGAATGGCGTCAATGTTATGGAGGTTTAAAATAAAAATTTATAAAAAATTATTAAAATTCTATTTACAGTCCTAAGTCAAAAATTATTGCATTTATGTACTCTACAATGGTGTGTCTTAAATACAAATTAAAACGAGAGAAGAAGATATAGTCGGTCAAGCCCGACTATATGATACCCTACACCATTTCGATCCACATAGTTTTGTTTTTACTTACATACAACTTTCTTGTGTTAAATATTAACATAATACTAACGTTTGTACGGGATTTATGCACGTTAGTGATTTTCGGGAGAGGAGTTTATATAGGATCTATGGTCAGTTATGGACCGATCTTCATGAAATTTGGCAGACGGATTCTTGCTGATATAAAACTTATTTGCACTAAATTTCATTAAAATATTCCTATTTTTAAGGCATCTATATTGTTAAAACTCTATTCCGGGAGGACATTTGTATGGGGGCTAGGTGAAATAATGGGCCGATCATAACCAAATTCAATAGTCGTCCTTGTGTTAAAAAAAACATATGTACCAAATTTCATCAAATTTTCTTCAAAATTGCGACCTGTACTTTACGCACAAGCTTTACATGGACAGCCAGCCAGCCGCCCAGCCATCCAGCCGACCAGACGGACGGACGGACATCGTTAAATCGACTCAGAAAGTGAATCGACTCAGAAAGTGAAGGGTCCGAAGATTTTTTCTCTGCGTTACCACCTTTGGTGGTGTAGGGTATAAATATCGCGATATGTTAAGAATGCGAGGATATGTTAGCGATTCAATAATTATTAAACCTTCTTATAAAATTTGCAAAGTTCAGTTCAGTTTTTAGTGACGTAGACTTGTTCATATTCATCCATTTGTTGCAAGATATTATAATTTATATACATTTTTTAATTGCACTTACTCAAGTCTCTAAAGTTGCATTAAATGCAAAATGGTACTTTTTTTCGAATGCCATATTGATTTTGATATTGGGTATTAAAGCAGCTACAGATTGACATATATCATCGCAAATTTTAATTAGCGTCTTGGGTGTGCCTCGACTATTAATGTTAAACTAAAAACATCGCGTTCTTTGCCCATGAAAACCGTTGTTGAATATTTTTAGTGAAATTATATTTTCTGCGTAAGTAAAACTTAACACAAGAAATTAAAATCAGGTTAAAATTGACTTATAACGCCAAAATCCGCTATAATAAAATATAACCATACACTTTTAGCAAATTATTATTATGCCACAATGATTTAAGAATAATAAGAATAAAATGTTCATTTTTCGAATGTCGAATAGACCGGTTTTTTTAAACACGAAAAACCGGTTTTAAAAATAGCATTTTATTTCAGAAAACATGTACTAAATAGTGATATTTGATTCGAAATTTAGGAATAATTTTTTAAATATTCATAAAGACTGATTTCTTATGTTTTAAAAATATAGTTTAAATCTAAATTGGAATTTATTCTGTAAAATTAAACAAATAAATAATTAATAATTATCCTGTATAAATTTTTTTAACTATTGTAATATCTGTAATATTTTTACACCAAATTTAATTTTTTTAATCCAATATTTCCTTTATTTTTTAAAGGTGTTGTGTTAAAAAAGTCACCTGCAGAATCGTTTCAATTGAGACAGGCTTCCATATTAAGCCATGGTTTCTGTTTATGCTGACTAAAATTTAGATGATTTTTTTCTACAATTTTGAAACATAATTATCTTCTAGTCATCTAGATATATAATTTGCTTAGCATTTTTTCTCTTTCCAGAGCTTTCTAAAGCTCCCAAACGACGCACAGTGTGCGATTCAAAAAATGAAATGGAAATAATTATTTAACTTTGGAACGGCTGTTCCGATTTCCGTGAGAGTAGAGGTGTAGGCAAGTTTAAGTTTTGAACTTGGACCATATAGACCTACAGGGGGCGAGTCCACAGGGTCCCAAAATTGGCCACCTCGGGTGTAAAATTTGTTAAAAACGATCCTGATTGCAATGTTCCATAATTATTTCCATTTAATTTTTTGAATCGCACACTGTGCGACGTATAAAATTAAAATTTGGCTTAATTATAAAACTTTTCGTCCAACAAATCCTAATGGAGCCATATTTTGAAATTTGTATCAGGGATCGAAAATACGTGGATCTATATATATAGATTTATATATATCTTTCTTAAGCATTGTTTCCTCTCCAAAGCTTTCTGAAGCTCCCAGACGACGTAAGAAACTAAAAATCGGCTTACTTATAAAACAATTCGTTCTACAAATTCTAACAGAGCCAGATATTTCTATCAGGGACCGAAAAGTCTGTTTTTGATATTAAGAACTTTTGAATTGCTATACTTATTGTTTGCTTTCCAAATCCTATCAAAAACTGATTCTGTATTTCAGCCAGGGAGCTCATTTACGACGATTTTTTTATTTTGAAAGGTTTACGAATTTAAACGAATTCGATTAGGGAGAGGAAGGTGTCTAAATGTTGTTCATATTTTTTTCTTTTAATTTTCGGATTTGTTTGTGCATATTTTCATTATTATATTACTTTTCCTGACATTGTCAGGCTTTTACGCTAGTATTTAATAAATTTTAAATTGATTATAAGAATTATTGATTTTTTTAAAAGACTACATTTTGATATAAATATTAACTTCTGCAAAAAACCGGTTAACCGTTTTTTTCTAAATTTCAAAAAGTGCAACCGGTTTTTTTTAAAATACCAACTATTCGAACTATTCGAAAACCGGTTTCTCAAAAAAGCCGAATAATCGATCACCCTAATATACAGTGAAATTTTGCTTTTAAAAAATTGTAAAATAGATGGCGGCAAGCACTTATTGATAAAAATACTTTCTGAAGGTAAAACATACAACATTTCTCCAAAAATTTTGTGGAATGTTCTCCCGCAGTTATTGAAAATTTCAAAAAATATAATCCACAAACCAAGAAACACGAACTCGCATGTAAAAAAGTCTTCCAAGTGACTCTACGTGTGAAAAGAGAATGGTTAACTCAAACACATTTGTGAAGTCCACTAAGGCAAAAGAGGACTTAGAACTGAAAGTTGATGCGTCAACTATTACCTGACATCTCCAAAAACAAAATCTCTAAGAAAAATTTCAAAGAAAGGTCCCATTACTTAACTACAGGCAGTCAAGCAATCTTCCTTATTTCGCGATACTTTACTCCGACTGGCCCCAAACGAAATGACACATATTCTCTGCACAAATGAGTCCAAAGTAGTTCTTTTTGGTTCATATGGGACGCATGGGACAAGAATATATATTAGGTGACCAAATAACAAATAATATAACCCAAAATTTGTTCAAGTCCGTCAAGCACTGTGGTGGGAAAATCAACATTTGGGGATGTTTTTGATATCATGGTCCGTATTTTGGATAAGAGGTAACATGGATGACCCAAGGTGGAAATAGTAAGAACAGTTATGTTGTCTTATTCAAAGAAGAATATGCCACTCAAATGGGTGTAGTAGCAGGAAAAGTTTCCTAAGAAACGAGTAAATTTTCAAGAAAAATGGTTTTCCGAAAATTAAAAGAGATGTTTTGGAGTGATCGACTCAGTCACCATATCTGATCTACATTGAAAATCTTTGGAGAGATGTCAAAGATGCTCTTTTTAAAAAGAAACCGAGAAATTTGCAGGAATTGTGGACGCCAGTGCAGTAAGCTTTGAAAAACATTTCCATTGAGAGGATCAGCGGTTATTAGTGGACTCAGTGCCCGCCGCTCAAAGGACTAATAAGCGCTATTCCACTAAATATTAATGTGTATAAACAAAATATGCAAAAGAAAACTTTATCACGTAGTTTTGTCTGCACAGGAGTTTTTTATATCGATGCTACTATTATTTTGCACAGCTAATTTCTTGTGTGTTCAATCTCTTTAAGTATTTTATCTGAATAACGTTGTTTAATTTTAAGATTTACTTATTTTTTATAAAATTTGGGAAATATATATATATATATATATATATATATATATATATTTCCCATATATATATATATATATATATATATATATATATATATATATATATATATATATATATATATATATATATATATATATATATATATATATATATATCTTAGGGTTCGTTTCGAAAAGAAAAATTTCTTTTGATATTTGGATATCATACCTTTTTAGAAGGTTTTTGCATCAGTAAAAATAATGACGTATTTTGTTTTTTAAAATTCCAACTCCTTCCCCTGCATATCTTCGGCTAAAAACGCACATTTTGAGCGCCATTTTGCGCAGAGACGAATCCAATGAATTTTTTAAAAATTTCTTTTATACATCAATTCTACATAAAATTTTATTAAGAATGAGCTCTATTCAACCTGCATCGTGTTCCAATTAGGGTGTCCGAAAAATTGACTTTTTTCAAAAAAGTTTTAAAAATATATTTTTTTTTATAGTCACAGCGAAAATATACTATTTTCTTTTCAGAATGGCATAAAAATAATTAATTTACGACTTTTCGCTTTAGAGTTATAAGACTAAGAAATTTTCAAATAATAGCTTTAAAAATTAAATATCTTAAAAAATAATTGTTATTACAAAATTTTAAAACATGCGCATTATAATTCACAGTAGCCTTTGCATTTTATTGTTACAATATTCAATATTTTTAGTTTTGGTTTAAATAAAATTTTTTTTTTGTGCTATTATATGAAAATTTTAATGTCTTATAACTTTAAAGCAAAAAGTGGTAAAGTAAATATTTTTGCGTTATATTTCTAAGCAAATAGTATGTTTTCATTGTATTTATAAAAAAATATATTTTTAAAACTCTTTTTAAAAAAGTCAATTTTTCGGACACACTTAATATTTTCGGACCAGTTAATATTTCCTTAGTTATTCGGTAATTAGTATCGAAAATTTTTAAATTTTTTTTATTTGAAAAGTGGTGAAAATTTTGCTAAATAACTCTCAAACTCTTAAGCGAATGAAAAATATTGTTGACATACCTTAAAGACAATTTTCGTATGCATCTTTAGATGTATCACTTATCAAAATCGTGTAAAGGCTTCTTGAGTTATAGCCTAAGTTCGACAAACCATTCTCGAATTTTATAGTGTATCCGCTGAATAAAGTGATGATATTGGTCATGCACATAAAAAAAAATCAGTACCCGATAGAAAAAAAGTGAATACATATTCTTGTTTAGCTAGTCAGAATCCACCTAGTCCACCTATTTTTGTTTCAAGAAAAAATAAAAAAAATTTTTTTTGGCCACCACTGTATTTCTACTCAATTGTATGTAACATGGGTATTTTTACTTAACTGTGAATAAAATTTAGATTTCTGCATCAATTTTGAAGATACATGCCTTAAAGATGATAAACTGTAACATTTTAGATGTTTTCATTTATTAAAAGAAGTTTTAGTAACAAAAAAATCTCAAATTTAGCATGAAAAATATTTTTTTCGGACACTTATTTCAAAATAACTCCGAAACTATTGAGCATATAAAAAAATTAAGTTTGAGGAATTTGAAGATATTTTTAGTCCGCATTTGGTGTATCACGTTGATCAATCGAACACACCGTTCTTGAGTTATGAGGAAATATACTAGAGTAATGGCCTTAATATGGGCGAAATATTAGACCTGATGGAAAGAAACTGAAAGCAGATTCGTGTTTAGCACATCAAAATACATCAAGTCCAACTATTCGTCTATGGGGGAGGATTTTTTTGTTGACCAGTGTATTTAAAAATAATTTCTTAAATATTAAAACGTTTTTCTATATGAATCAAAAGTCAAGGAGACTTAAACAAATTGTTTAATTTTTATTTAATATTTTCATTTATAAAGAAATGCTTAAAACTTTCCTTGCAAAATTTTTAGTTTTTAATTATTTTTAGCTACTTATTGGGATTATTCAACAGAACAGAAGCGCTTTTTAATAAAATGTATACATATGTATGTGCTCCAGAATGGCATCAAATTTGTGCAAATTTCTAAACATTTTTTTACTTTTTCTTGGAAAATTGCCATTTATTGCTAATATTTTCTATTTTAATTATTTTTATTTAGCATTTGCACTAGAATCTTATAAAAATAAGTTAAAATTTAAGGTGTTTCACGAAGTGTAAAATTTTAAATGAGGCTACAAACGAAGACAAACATTTTAGAAAATAATAATAACTTCACTTATGTGAACATTTTGGAAATTTATTTCCACATATCGGAAAAAATTTAAATAATTTTCAGATTTTAGATTTGAAATTAGCGGACAAATTTACAAGTATAAATTTTCATAACTGTAGGACATATTCTAATTTTTCCATTTTTTTTTTTTTTTTGGGCTCAATTCACTGTTGGACACTATTTTGGAAACTTTATATAAATAATGTGACATACTTTATTTGTTCCCCAAATCTTGCGAAAGTTCAGTGCCTGATGACATATTTTGGTTATAAATTTAACTATAAAATAATAAAATTTTCTTTTTTAAGATCCATACGTCTTAAATACTTTCCAGTTAATTTTTACTTCAATTGGTTAAACAGTTAAAACTGTGGATTATATACTTAGCAGTCCGTTTTTTTTTTTAACTTTTCATTTATTTATTGAATCTGCATTTTATAGGCCCCAAAATTAGTAATTAAATCTTAAAACTAAAACTAAAGCTAGTTTCTAGATTATTTGTGTAAACAGATTGAAATTGCAATGAATGAATAATATAAAATATTGAAAACTAATATGATTAACAAATTTAATAATGATGAAAACGAAAACTAATGCCCTTATTTTATAAATCACTAAACCTCACTTTTGATCACTTTTACGAATTCCGTCCGTATTTTATAAATTATCAGAATAGAATGTTGAAGTATATAATCGTGATAGAAACACCCAACGCACAATGTTCCATTTAAAAAACGAAATGGAAATAAATCTGAAATTTCTGAAAGGATAATTAGTTATTTTCTGGAACGGCTAATTATGATTCTGGAAAGATTTTTATAAACATAACATAATTTTTATACCCACGACATGGGGACATGTCGATGGAATCATTTAAGGTCCCATAAAGTATATATTTTCTGGGTCCTGGTTAGATTCGGAGTCGATCTAGCTATGTCCGTCCGTCTGTCCGTCTATCCTTTATCTTATATAAGGTTTGGTATTGAAAATGGGCAAAATCGGTTAATAAACAAAAAAGTTATAGCAAAATACTGGAAACACAAGGTGTCCGTTGTAGCTTCATTTAAACAAAAGCATGTACAATAACGAAATTTTTTACAGATAGTTCGAGGGTCGATATAAACTTGGAAACCAAAAATAGGCGTGGTCCGCCCACTTTACTGCACACCTCGCACATAAGGTGAAACGTCAGCGAAATTTTGTACAAATAGTTCATATCCGAGGTGTCCAACTTTGGGACCGAAACTCGAAATTTAATCTCCCGTACACCTCTATAATCACTATATGATAGTATAGCCGTTTAGAAATTCCAGATTTATTATACCCACCATCAAAAAGATGGTGGGTATAATAAATCAATCAAGGCGTCAATTTGATTTTTTGAATGGGACGCTGTGCAACGTTATGTATTTTCAAATGTATTGAAACAAAATTTTACAAATCACCGCGCCAGAAAACTTATCAAAAATAAAAACAAAAATAAAAATACATTTTTGTATTGTACATTTTTATTTTCCTATTTCTTTTTCAAATTTTATCAGGATTTGCCAAGTATATAATTTAGGTCTAACAAGAATATTAATTTTTATCATTTCATATAGTGTTGAAGTAGAATTATTTTTATTTCTCATATGCATTAATTTATAAAATTAAATTTTTTGGGTCAAGCGTTGCACAGTGTGGCAGAATCGAAATTTGTTGGAAATAAATCTGTAACTTCTAAACGGCTGGTAGGATTTGCATGAAATTTGGTACAATGTTAAGTTTGGGGGATCGAACAGACCCCTTAGGTACGGAGCTAAAGGGGCTCAAAATTAGGTACTTCTGATATACTAGATATATATGTAGACTTTATCGTATAAAATCAAAAAGTGAAAAAGCTTTAAGATTTTTGGGAAAGGAATCCCACAATTCCGAAAAAAAACTCCGAAAATCCCAAATATGGGTTCTTTCACATTTTGGGCTATAAAATCCACATTTTTCCGAAGTCCCGTAGATTTTGACTGAAAACTTTCAACAACGGCAGCGTGTGTACCTTGAACACTTAAGTCATTGGGCTTGTTTTTTATTTTAAAGTCTTCTCTATGAAGACACCTTTCAGAAAAGTATAAAATTTGTTTATACTTTTATTTTTCGGCCTTTTTAATTAGCTAAAGAAAAAATAAATGAAATCGGTCGGTAAAAATAGGATATATATGACAAAAACTGGACCAAGAACATGCAAAATTGAGGTACTTAAAAATTCAAATGCAAATAACTCAAAAACTATAAAAGATAAATAGGACATGCAAGCATGTTTTTTGTAGGTCTTATCAGTGCCTACAATTATGTATAAAAATATTTGAAATTGGACGAGAAAAAAATTTTGCAAGCGATTAAAGAATTTGTATATCAGAGGTCCCAACTTTGAGCCCTTTTAGCTCCGCCCCTGAGGGGTCTGTTCGATCCCCCTTCCAAACTTAACATTATACACTCCTCTGCTATACCTATACTAAATTTCATGCAAATCCTTCCAGCCGATCAGAAGTTACAGATTTATTTTCGGTATGGCTGTTCCGATTTCTATGAAATTTCACTTGGTGAAAGTAGAGGTGTATGCGAGTTTAAGTTTTGAGCTTGGACTATATAAACCTTCAGGGGGCGAGCCCACAGAGTCCCAAAGTTAGATATCTCAGGTATACAATTTTTTAAAACCGATCCTAATTCATATATCTGAACCGATTTATATATGAGGATTCTACTAGTTGAGATATACAAAAGCATCATCGTATGAATATATTATTTCTTTAAGTTTAAGAGATATTAGGCTTCAAAGATATAAATTTTTACTTTTTGGTCTGACTTGATGAACTTTTTCGCTATAGCGGATATAATTTTCACCCGATTTTTTTAAATTTTAACAACAAATAGCAAAATTGTGTAAAGAAAGAATTTACGGATTCAAAAGCTACAGACATTTAAATTTGAACTTTGGAAAAAAGTATATTTCTTCCCTTTTTTTTCCAAAAAAGTGGTAACATTCTTTTTCTGTTATATACAAATTTTCTTTAGTAACATACCCAGCAAAAACTTGGTAATGGTATGTAGTTACCGATGTAGTCACTTTTCTATGATAATAACATACTTTCTTCATTACAAGAAAGTAGATTAGTAACTACTTACTTTTAACTTGATATGTAATCAATTACTTAAGATCAGATTTTTGGAAATGTTACTTTTTATTTTAAGAGTGGATAAAACATGAAAATACATTAATTACTTGTTAGAGTCACAAAGAATATCACACGTAATCGTACAAACACCAATCTCCGGTGGAGTCGAACCCAAGACGTAAGCAAGCAGAATAGCTTATTGTCAACAAATCTATTGGGCCACTTTATACGTACATTAATTCATTCATGAACTCTGTAATTTGAGTTTATGTAAAATGCTAAATCAAACATAAAATACGGTATAACTCTTAAACCAATAAAAGGGCATAAAAATGTACTAGAGGAAATTTGTAGGAAATTTTAATATCTATAAATGTTGTATTAACATCAATATACGCACGATGTACAATAAGCTAGTTATATGCAGTTATATGTTTACAAAAATCAATTTCCTATAATTAACAAGACAATTGATCAATTATTAGTGTTCAAAAGTGGTTAGTGTCTGAATATTATTAAAAAATATCCACTAATTTGTATTGTTATTTTTGTATTAGGCACAAATTTATAATATCTAGACGGAGAAAGTTAGAAATTCAATAGACAACAAATTTTAAGAGACTGCAATTTAGGAAATACAATTACATAAAGGTAAGAAAAATGTATTGTTAAATGTTTTAAACTCTTAACAATTTTCAGCCGAGGGCTTCTACAGGGATTTGGGCGAACTTCTAAAACTTTTATGGTTGTGATTGCAGTGAGCAATCACAACTTCCGCACGGGCCACAAGAATTAACCCAAGTCTATGGTATGAAAAAGCATGTCAAATCCTGATTTCCGCATATTTTTAAATAAATAAATTTAAAAAAAAAATATATCAGCTTTTTATTTTCCATATTTCAGTACTTATTTGTAACCGATAATGTAACTAGTTACTATTCATTTTGCTAATAATGACTTCTGTAATAATTAATGAGTGATTGAATAGCTACAAGGTAATTAGTTCTTGTAACGACATCTAAGTAATGACTTTTTGAAATGCCTACCTGTAATAATATAGAGTAAATAGTGGCCTCTAATGACATCACCGTGTTAAAATAATGAGTTATTCATCTAATGTGAAAGTAGTGAAGAGCCATTATATTAGCTTCTTATCTAATTACATGGCAAGCAAAGTTTTTGCTGGGTATATATAATATTTATATTTTTCTGAAAGATAACTAAACACAAAATTTTTTAAAGGAAACAAATTTTTTAATAATTGATTTCTGCGAGAACAAAGATTTTTCAAATTTAACCTATTTTTCCAACTTTTTCGAAATTTCGCCTTAATTTCTCACATCGCAAAGCTGGAATCATAAAAAGTCGAATGTGTTTTTAATTATTTTCTAATAGAAATTTTTGCTCCCCGATATCGTTTGGAAAGATATAGTAAAAAAAGTAAAAAATCCCATTTTTGGAAATTTTTTAAAGTTTTTTGGGAGTTTCACAATTTTCGACAATAAATCTCAAAAAGTCTACAAAAAGATCTACTCAGGTGTAAAATCACATTCGAAAATATTCGCCAACAAGAATTTTATTGCATAATTAAAAATTAAGAATATACACAAAATCACAAATTCATCCTTTCCCAGTGTTTTTTTTTTGTAAAGTATTTTCTTTAAGAGTGCTTAAGCCAGCTCATCAGGAAACCTTCCTCAATTTCTTTAGAATAACTTAAGATACATATATTAAAGTGTAAACTTTTTAAACTCATTGAGATTTAAAAGTTCTACTCTAAAATATGAAATTTTAAACAAAGCCAAACAAACAATGATCTAATTATTTTCTTACTTTCACTTCTACATTAGTCGGTTTCTTTCCGACTCTAAATGAAGAAAGGAAGTAGAAAACCTAACAAAAATTTTTGAAAATAATCACTAGATTTTGTACAAAATTCTATATTACTACAAGAATCATTATATATATATATATATATATATATATATATATATATATATATATATATATATATAAATATATCCAATAAAAAGTTATATTAATCTGAAGTTGAAATTCTAAATTACATTATTGGGATTATTTTCCAAATTGGTGGTAATATTCTTTCCGTCCGTCTGTCCGTCTGTTGAAAGCAGGATAGGGCTCGAACGGGGCAATGTAGGGGGACGAAATTTGGCACAAATATTTGTCTTATATAAGGTTTGTTTGGGATTGAAAATGGGCAAAATCGGTTAATAAACAAAAAAGTTATGGGCTAAAAACTAGAAGCACAGGGTGTCCGTTTTATACTTTTCTGCTGATATTTCTTCAACAAAAGCATGTACGACAACGAAATTTTGTACGTATAGTTCGGGGATCAATATAAACTCGAAAACGAAAAATGGGCGTGGTCCTCCCACTTTACGGCCCACCTCCCATATAAGGTGAAAATCAACGAAATTGTGTTCAAATAGTTCAAGGACCAATGTAAACTCGGAAACAAGAAATGGACGTGGTCCGTCCCACTTTCCCGCCCCCTCTCATATAACGTAAAATTTGAAAATTTGATGGTGGGTATATAGATTTGGCCGGGCCGAATATAACATTCGCACTTATTTAAATTCAAAAATGTCAAAGCCGAGATAAAAAAATAATATGTTGACAATATAACCCTATTCCTTGGTTAAATACATAAAAAACATTTAATGAGCCACGCCTTTTACAACAGCAGGGTGACCATTTTAATAAAAAAAAGTCAATTATTGAAACAAGTTGTCCCCGGACTGGGATATTGGCTATTTTGGTACAAAAAAAGTGGGAGTTTTCCCTGATTTTAGAACAAGTCTATCTATATTGTGCCAAAAATTCATTGGAATACCTTTACTTGTTTAAATTTTGGCTAAATTCAAATATTAACATTATTTCCGAAGATTTTTTCTCTGGGTTACAACTTCTGCAACTATGTTGATGTAGGGTATAATTAAACTCTGAAAGTATTAAGTAACTACTTTACAGTATTGAGTACCTAAAGAAAAAGAGCAAATACTGAACACTTAAAACTCATTACATGTACAGCACTATATCAGAAACAAATACAGTGAACTCGCGGTAATGTGAACATCCAATATAATGAACTATCCACTAACGTGAACACTCAGTTTTTTATATGGGCGCTCTAAATAGTGAACAATTTTTTTTTTTTTTTTAATTTTTGGGGATTTTTTAATTTGTAGAAGCATTTATTTTTAATGTTGGGAATCCCCGAATTAATAAATACCATAGTATTGCATTATTTTAAAGGTATTTAATGCTAGTCGCTTTATGTAGTAATGTCTAAAAACAGTCGAAAGTTTTTATCCTTAAATGAAAAATGCGAAATTTTGGAATATTTAAAAAAAGCATCGAGTGTTACAGTGTTAAGTAAAAAGTATAAAGTTGCAAAATCAACGATATGTTCAATAAAAAATAAAAAAGACAATATTTTAAAATGTGTGAACAATACGTTTTATGGACCCGGAAAACACAAAACATTACGATCTTCAGAAAAATCGCTCTATAAGTGGTTTATTTGCATGCGGAATAAAAACCTCCCTGTAAGTGGGTTGATGTTGAAAGAGAAAGCCAAACAAATTCACAAAAACATAAGTGAAAACGGAAATGACTTCAATGCTAGCGATGGGTGGCTACAAAAATTTAAAAAGAGATACGGAATTCGGCTCCTTCAGATAAGCGGTGAAAAACTTTCTGCGCAATCTCAGTTCGTAAATCCTTTTTAAATTAAATTGAAAGCAAAGATAGAAGATTTGGGTTTATCCAATGATCAGTTGCCGATGAGTCTGGTCTATATTGGAAACTTCTCCCACAAAAGACATATGTAACGTCATTGGAAAAGCAAAGGATAACATTTTTATGCTGTGCAAATGCGTCAGGATCTCATAAAATAAAACTTTTAGTAATAGGAAAATCGAAAAATCCTCACAGTTTAAAAAATTTTATCTGTCGCGTAAACTACAGAAATTCAAAGTCTGCTTGGATGACTTCTTCCATTTTTAAAGAATGGTTTCACAACTGTTTTGCGCCAGAGGTAAGTAAACATGTTAAAATAGTTCAATTGGGATTCTTACTGTTTTATTTTTCATTAAGGTGACAGATTTTTTAACGAAGAAAGGATTACCAGTAAATGCTTTACTCCTAATAGGTAATGCCCCATCCCATCCACCAGAATCCGACCTTAAATCCGAGGATGGTTCCATAGAACCTTTGTTTATGCCTCCAAATGTAACGGCTCTGATCCAGCCAATGGATCAAAATGCAATTAGAATCACCAAACTTCATTATAGGAACAGTCATCTGGCAACAATTATTGCAAAAGAGGGGGATTTGCTTGAATCGATGAAAAAAATCACACTTAAAGAAGGAGTTTCTATTCTAGAGGCATCCTGGAACCGAGTTGGTAAAGAAACTTTATCTAACTGTTGGAAAAATATTTTGAATATGGTAAATGATGAAGACGATCCTGAATTTAATGTTCCTTTGAGCGTTTTAAAAGAAAAGTGGCAATCAGAGGTTAGATCTTTAGAAAATACTGCTGCAGATCTTCTACAGACATTGTGCCCTCAGGAAGTATTTACTGCTGTAAACATTAGAGATTAAATCAATAATCCTTGTGAGGACGTCACACCATTTGATGAAAATTATTTAATTGAAGAGTCCGACGATGATGACGACTGTTTTATTGAAGCGCCTGAAAACAACATTAAAGCCAAAGAAGCTGTCGAAATTTTAAACAAAGCTGTCCAATGGACTGAATTTCAAATGGTCGATCAAACTGACATTAAAGTATTGAAAAAAATCAGGGAATTGGCGGTAAATAAGCTGGTCGAACAAAAGAAAAAACAGAAAATAATAACCGATTATTTCCATATTTAATTATATATGTATGTACCTATCTTTTTTCATTGTAAATTTTATTTATTTTTTTGTCGTAATATTTTCTTTGTTTTTATGTACATACTACGTATGTACTCTTTATAAAATGGATTTTTAAAAACTTTTTATGTTCCAAATAAATTACAAAAAGTTTTTTTAGTAATCTTTGCATTTTCATTCCTTGCAGAAATGATTTTTAGAAAGAATAACTTAGTAATATATATAAAAATGAAATTGAAAAAAGATTCGGCTGTGCCGAATCTTTGATACCCTTCACCATATTACCATCTTACCATCTTATCGACATCATATTACCATATTACCGACAATTAATAAAATTTTCGCCTTAAGGTATGTTTGCATATTTTCACATATATAAATCTAAATTTTTTTCAAACTACGAAAATTTGAATATGAAAAAAAAAAAAAAAAAACAATCATAACAGGCTTTGCTTTTAAAAAAGAAACAACAACAACAATTCCATATATATTTATTTTTGAATGTGTTTATATACAAACTGACTGAATATACAAAGAACAACAACACTGTTATTCATTATATTACTGCTGTTGCTAACTAAATTACTTGTCTTATAGGCAAAAACGTCACTAATAGTCATTACAATGCTTAATATACATGTTTGTGTATGTATTTATGTATATTCTTAACAGATATGTTTTAGTTTTTAAAAATTAACAACAACAATTCCATATCTATTTATTTTTGTACAGACTGCATATACAAAGAACAACATCAACACTGTTATTGATATTGATAACTAAACTACTTGTCTATACAACTAAACTACTTGTCTATACAAAAAACCAAAAACGTCACTAATAGTCATTACAGTGCTTAATATACATGTTTGTGTGTGTATTTATATTCTTAACAGATTTGTTTTTAGGTCATAACTCTGTTGATTATGAACGAATTTGGTTTATTAAAAAAACCGATATTTTATAAAAATATTTATGACTGATGAGGCTTCAGAAACTGGTAAACCGGTTCTAAAAAATTTTTTGAACATATCTCCGCATTGTATGAACCGATCTTGCTGAATTCCAATAGCAAAATTCTCGAAAGCATTTCCGATCGTTTGATATATATATTATATATGTCAGTTATCGGTGGGCTTCATAAACGCCATTTCAACCGACACACGGACGGATGGACGGACATGGTCCTATCGTCATCATTTCTTACAAGGATCCCGAAAATGTAAACTTTTTTGCTCTCTGACGAAAATTGTGGGAATTACAAACGGAATGACAAACTTATATATACCCTTTACACCTGTGGTGAAGGGTATAAAAATCACAATCGAAAATGTGAACAAATTCGAAAATATGAACTACCCCGACATTAATTAGTTCACATTATCGAGAGTTCACTGTATAGATATTTTTTCTGAAGTTACCATAATATACTAGACACATTTCCGACATTACAATAACAAAAAAATTATTTAAAAATATTTTATAACAACAATATTCGAATTATTTTTCAAAATTTAAAAAATTGTATAATGTTTAAATAAATATGACTGCATGTACCTATAAATTTCTATAAATTAAGTGTAAAATATATTCTTGTTTAATAGAACATGTATCCGAAACAAAACACAGTAGAAAAAATGGGTATGATGCTTTAAAGATTATTTTAATATCTCAATTACGCTCGTCAATATTTAATGATGATGACCATGATGATTTTTTAAATAAACATATCGTAGAAATTGTTCATATTAATGTTTAACTATCTAACTAACATTACCAATATTTGTGTATCTTTTCCCTGAACAATTTAAATATTTTCAACATTTTAACTCTCTTAACCATTAAACGAAAAATAATTTGTACAAATAGATTTAACCCTTATTAAAGGGAAATACATACATACATACATACATACATACATACATACATACATACATACATACATACATACATACATACATACATACACATATACATACATACATACATACATACATACATACATACATACATACATACATACATACATACATACATACATACATACATACATACATACATACATACATACATACATACATACATACATACATACATACATACATACATACATACATACAATAGATGGCACAAGTGATAATTTGATATTTAAAACAAATTCGAAATACATACATATGTATGTTATGAAACAACTTAATCTTGGAACTAATTAGAAAACTAGCTGTGTTTTGTTGCTAATGTTCATAAAAAATTTCGTATACATTTTAAATTAATATAGTACGTTAGAATTTAATGTGTAGAATTAAGCCTAGGTTACTCCACCGTTTGTGTACCGCTTTCTAATTGCAGATTTTGTTGTGTGTATTGTAATAATAACAGCCATTGAATCGTGCTGAACACGAGTCAGTTTTCAGTTATTATACCCTACACCACCAAAGGTGGTTGGGGTATTATGTGTTTGTGCAAAAGTTGTAACGCAGAGAAAAAATTGTCGGACCCCCACCTTAAAGTATACCGTTCGACTCAGAATCATTTTCTGAGTCGATTTAACGATGTCCGTCCGTCCGTCCGTCTGGTCGGCAGGCTGGCTGGCTGTCCATGTAAAGCTTGTGCGCAAAGTACAGGTCGCAATTTTGAAGATAATTTTATGAAATTTGGTACATATGCTTTTTTCAGCACAAGGACGAAGCCTATTGAATTTGGTTATGATCGGCCCATTATTTCACCTAGCCCCCATACAAATGTCCTCCCGGAATAGAGTTTTAACACTTATAGATGCCTTAAAAATAGGAATATTTTAATGAAATTTAGTACATATAAGTTTTATATCAGCAAAAATCTGTCTGCCAAATTTCATGAAGATCGGTCCATAACTGACCATAGCTCCCATATAAACTCATCTCCCGAAAATCACTAACGTGCATAAATCCTATACAAATGTTAGCATTATGTTAATATTTAACACAAGTAAGTTGTATATGCGTAAAAACAAAATTATGTGGATCGAAATGGTGTAGGGTATCATATAGTCGGGCTTGACCGACTATATCTTCTTCTCTCGTTTTTCTATTATGATCATGTAAAATATTTATTTCCCCCCTTTATAAGCCGATTACACGAGTATATATAATATATATAAACACCAAAAGATTGTCTTCATGTCGTTTTACATTATTGTTATATCTAAACGGCATTTGAATTGTAATTACATCATCTGCAAAGCAAATATTTAATAAATAAAAAGATTTTTAAAAAATACAATTTAATGTAACTGCATTTTTAAATGCGTTTTTCGTTGAATATGCTATTTCAAATTGTAGATGTTTTAGTATGTTCAGAAATTACGGAGTCCTTACATTAACATAGAACTCCCAAATTTTTGAGACGGACACATCTACTACGCATAATTTAATTATGGCAAAAACCCATTTAAAATTGTTTATAAAAAAAAATTCAAACTTTTGATATTGTTTTCAAAATACGTATAAGTTCACATATTTCAACTAAAACATTAATAAGGGTAACTTAAAAAAAACATGTCAGAAAATATAGTGGGTCAAGCCCGACCACACGTTCAGAAAAAACATGGTTACAGCATGATCACTACAACTATTCAATGTTTATATAGCCGTTTTTCATTAATTTGAATAATACCATGTTCATGATAGAAACGTTTATGATTCTGTTTGATAATTTAATGTTTACCCACAATCAAAATTTTAATATGGTTGACTGAATTATAATATGTATTTAATTATTTTTATATGAAATCATATTTATGATAAATCCAATCATTTAGTCAATTTTATTTAGTTAATTCTACAACCATTCAGTTAATTTTACAAATTTGGTTAATTCTACTTTTAATGACTTTTGAATACACATTTTTGTGTATCAGTCCAGTAGTTTGTTAGTATATCTTAATCTTAGTTTAAATTTGTTATACAGTATGGTTTTTATAAAAAAGTTCCGCTAACGAAGTAGCGGGTTTACAGCTCGTATATGATGAAATTAGTTTATATATATGATAACATGGGATTATTAAATGGTAAAAACGTGATGGAATGAAAGCAATACTTAAGAAAAGGTTATAAAACTCACTAAAAGTTATTAATAAGGTTATGAACCTTACTAATAAATTATAAATTTGAATAGTAATTTTTTCTTTGCGTGCATATGATACTCTACACCATTGTATATGTCCATCGAAATTTGGGGAGGGATCTTGTATTAAGTGTAATATATATTTCTATAAAACATACAAGTACAAGCTTCACATTGACAGCCAGCTGACCAGACGGACGGACATAGTTAAATCGATTTAGAAAACAATTATGAGCCGAACGGTGTACTTACTGTTTCCGCAACACATAATACTCCAACCACCTATGGTGGTGTAGGGTATAAAAGAATATTAAAAATAGTAAATGTATATGTAATAGACTAATTAATATTCCAATTTATAGTATAAAAAAATAAATAAATAAATTGAATGACATCAAGCAAAAAAATGTTCTTTTTCGGGCGTTCTTTTATGGAATTGTCAATTAAAATTTTTAACCTGGCCGAAACTAATTTAAATAAGTTTTATGGTAATGATATTTTAAACAAGCTGCTTACAGATCTGAACTCACAATTCTTGGAACTAAAACAGTGCAAAATTTTAGCACCACAAGTTTCTTTTTATAATCATGATTGTTGTTCAAAGTTTAAAAACTTAGAATAACGGTTAAAAATTACTTAAATTTTTCCCATTCACACTTGTGAGAGAGAAAAACAGCACAAAATAAAAAATGTTCCCTCAAATTTAAGGAAAATTACACACGCGACACATTTTTTCACTAGCACACGATATTTCTACTATTTTTTTTTTTTTTTTTCACGCACATTTATTATACTCTGAAAAAAATATTTTTTTATTTTATTTTTGACATTCCTTTCTTTTTTTTTTTTTTTTTGTATGTTGAAATTTAAATTGAACGAACAAAGTCGCTAATTTTGGTATTAAAAATAAAACAGAATTGATGTGTGGTGAAATTGGTTTCAGCACTAATACATGTAAATAAAATTTGACTAATCTTAAAGTTAGGTTTTTTTTTTGACAACAGATTTATGTTTTTTTTGACAAGCCTTCAATTCTTAGTATTCTTTGGTAGGTAGTCTCAAAGTAATAATAATAAAATCGCATTAAAAATAAATTTAATACAAACAGAAATTAATTTCATTGGCCAAAAGTCAAATTTTTTGTTAACATCGATTTTAATGCCATTCAATAAAAAACGTATTGAAACTATGTATGTATTTATGTCATTTTACAAATTTATATACATATGTATTTAAATTAATCAATTAACCTATTAATTCTCCGTATATAGAGAATACAAAGATGTTTGAACACCCGACAAACTCTTCCATCTCCGATTTCTATGAAATTCTCATTACATCAATAAAAAATTTGAAGTTCTTTAAAATTTTCAAATTCATCGTAGTTTAGTTTTTATCGCGGTTTAAAATTCACTTTTTTCAGATTTTTTCTCAAATACATGAAATTTAAATCCATATATCTTCGAATTTTAAAAATACAACAACAACGTATAAAAAATTGACAACAACGTTTAAAAAAATTAGAGTGGGACCATGAGCTGATGATGAGAAAATTAACATTTAGTAAGAAAACTCATTTATTTCAGTAATAATATCTGTGACAAAAAGGAAAAACTACATAATTCATTTTTATTACTTTTCAGGAGAGCGTTTTTAAGGTTTCAAATTGAAATTAAAGGTTATAGGTATACTATTTTAAATTACCTTCCGCGTAAATATATCCGCAATTCGTATGAAAAATATTTGATATATTTTTGGACCCGATGTGAATACTGGTTATCGAATAATATATCAATAAAGTAATGGTGTTGTTTTTCCTTTTATAAAATTTATGTTTTGTTTAAATAATATCTCAAGTTATACATTTTTTCCAAAATGGAATTTTAAAATATATTATGAATATGTTGAATTATGTACTTATTCCATTTTCAAAATATTAAAAAAATAAAATTTTTGCCATGAAATGTATATTTCAAATAAGTATATTAAATTCCATCATGAATTTTAATTTATTAAATATGGAAAAATAGCATATGTTAATTTATACATTTTGAAAAAATGAAAATCAATCGAATTATGTAGTTTTTCAGGCTACTATCTCCTAAAGTAATGGACAGATTTCTCTAAAAAATTTACACAATATGTAATGGAATACAACAATTCTAATAAATTATAAAAATTAAAAAATAAATAAATAAAAAAGAATAAAAACAACATAACTCAAGTTATGTAGTTTTTCCTTTTGGCCACAGATACGGTCTTTTTTTAATGAATTTTTGTTTTGTATATGAAAATATGTGAATATTTTTTTCTAAAATCAATTTCGCATATAATTAATGAGCTAGTATCAAAAAGTTTGGATTTCCATCGTAATGAATAAATTTCATATTTTCTAAAAATGCTATCTAAAAAATGGCATAAAATAATGCAACTGCATTAAAATGCATTCAAACGCAGTTGGAAATGTCTCAATTTGTTAAGCAGTCTCCGAGATATTGTTGTTTAAAGTAACATACTTTTATGATTTTTTTTAATTTTCAGAAATATCAATGGGTTAAGAAAAATCGCGGAATTTTATGATTTCGCGAAACTAAAACAAAAATTAATAAATAGGTTCCTCTTAGATATTCCAGCTTAGATATTCGTCATTTTAAGTTATCTGTAATGCGAGAGGTGCTATTTCTGTTTTGCGAAATGGCATCATAAAATATGATGCCCTTAAGGTCTTACATTATCAGAAAATTTTTTTATACGAGGGCTATATATCTTTCCTAAAGTCACTTAAAAAATCGTCTTCGTCAAAAAAATAAATTTTATAATAAAATATTTCCATGAAAAAATTTTATAAACTTTTCGATGTGGATTAATTGAAAAATAATATAATTTTAAATTTTAATCAGACTTTAGAAATGAAGCTCCATATGGATCTATCTGGTACACAGAATCCAATCTTTGACAGAGTAGGCTCCTGAATGAATTTTGTGAAGGTCTTCTAAAAACGGTTGTTATGCTAAAAAAAAAAAAAAAACGCTGGCATATCGTTAGATCAAAAAGTCTTGGGCATTAATTCCAGAACGGTGTATGCGATTGACATAAGTGATGCATAACATGTCCAGACGATTTTTATCAAAAAGCGGGACCCGAACGACTAAAACGCGGGATTGTGAACAAAATTGCATGGAATAAGCGGGATTTTAAAAATTTTTTAAAAAAAGAGGGATTTTTTTTCTATATCTCAATTATAAATCCAAGTTCTAAAATTCGGATTGATAAAAAAAGTGATACTTTTTCAATTTGACAACAAGAGTTTTTCTTAATAATTCTTAAGCCCGTTAGCAATAAAAAAAAAATAACTACAACTTAAACACTAACATTCAGTTAAAACAAAAAGTTAAAATAAATGAGTGTTTATATCCAAAAATCTCTCTGAAAGAACAAAATTTCTTCTTCCAAAAATTTATTTATTTATTTTTTTAATATTCTTAAAATAATGAGTGTTAAACCTATTTCTGGGAAAAATTCTAAAATTTATTGGTCAAAATATATCAGACTTGAAGTTTTTCAATCACTGATAGATATGTTAAAAACATTTTAAATATTTTGTACATATTCAGCTTAACAATACTCATCGTTTGGGAAGTCTTCCTACATCGAAGTCATCAAAAACGAGAGAAGAAGATATAGTCGGTCAAGCCCGACTATATGATACCCTACACCATTTCGATCCACATAATTTTGTTTTTACATATATGTATACAACATACTTGTGTAAAATATTAACATAATAATAACATTTGTATGGGATTTATGCATGTTAGTGATTTTCGGGAGAGGAGTTTGTATATGAGCTATGGTCAGTTATGGACCGATCTTCATGAAATTTGGCAGACGGATTTTTGCTGATATAAAACTTATTTGTACTAAATTTCATTAAAATATTCCTATTTTTAAGGCATCTGTAAGTGTTATAACTCTATTCCGGGAGGACATTTGTATGGGGGCTAGGTGAAATAATGGGCCGATCATAACCAAATTCAATAGGCTTCGTCCTTGTGTTGAAAAAGCATATGTACAGAATTTCATCAAATTATCTTCAAAATTGCGACCTGTACTTTGCGCACAAGCTTTACATGGACAGCCAGCCAGCCAGCCGACCAGACGGACGGACGGACGGACATCGTTAAATCGACTCAGAAAATGATTCTGAGTCGAACGGTATACTTTAAGGTGGGGGTCGGAAGATTTTTTCTCTGCGTTACAACTTCTGCACAAACACATAATACCCCAACCACCTTTGGTGGTGTAGGGTATAAATACAGACAAAGTACATTTATGAACAGTCGGTTTGTAAAAAGTTATAAGCTTTCCAGTGGGAAAATATAATTATTCTTAGTTGGTAAGAATGTTATAGAAAACGTAAGTAAGGAATTGAAATAAGTGATTGTTATAGTTAAAAAAAGCGGAATTTCTTTATAAAAAGCTGAAAAATATTTTAGGCGGGTTCGAAGTTTAAAAAGCGGAATAATCCCGACAAAAGCGGGACGTCTGGTCACGTTAGTGATACACTAAAAGATGCGGACTGAAATAATCTTCAAGCCACCCTAACTTTTATTTTTTTATGTGCTCAATAGTTTCCGAGTTATTTCGAAATTAGTGTCCGAAAAAAAAAATTGCAAAATTTAAAGTTATTTTTTTACTAAAATTTCTTTTGATAAATGAGAACATCACAAATGTTTCACTTTATCATATTTATCTTAAAGCTGGTAATGCTGCGAATAAAGCATGTATCATCAAAATTTATGCACAAATTTTTTTTTTGTCATTTATACCTACAATTAATACAGTGGTGGGCAAACAATTTTTTTCTTTCTTCTTTAAACAAAAATAGGTGGACTAGATGGAACTTGACGAGCTAAACAAAAAGAGTCTTTCACTTTTTTCTATAACGTACTGATTTTGTTTTATGGGCATGACTAATATCATTACCTTATTCAGCGGTCACACTAGTAAAACTCAAGAATCGTTTCTCCAATTAAAAAACTATAACTCAAGAGCATTTTGTACTGTTTCAATAAATGGGACACTAAAAAATACAGATGAAAATTGGATTCAAGTCACGTCAACTTTATTTTTTTTTTTTTTCGCTCAATAATTTCAGAGCTAAGGATCAAAATATTTCCGATTTTTCACAACTTTTTTATTTTAAATTTTTCGGTATTATTTTATTTTAAACTACGAAAATATTAACTGAACAAAAAATTATGTGATTGTAATTCAAATATAATTTGAATAGCTATCTATTGGAATTTAATTTATCTAAATTGGATAAACTGTTCTCAAGTTATACAACGAGGGGTCACAGTAGTCATACCCATAAGAGAAAATCAATACGTGATTAAATTCCATCTAATCCACTTATTTTTTATTAAATACGAAAGATTTTTTTTGCCCAACAGTGTATCTCCACTAGGGATTGCAATTTCCCGGACTTTTTGATTTCCTGGGATAATGGGAAACATTTTTGGAAACTCATAAGTTGAACAACTGAGACCCAAATAGGATATGAATCTTTTCATTAGCAAATGTACTGAGACAGCGAAATTTTATCAATTGGTTTATTTAAATTTGTTTGTGCCCACCGGGGTATTTCCACTTAATTGTGGGTATACATGGATATTTTCACTTAACTGTGAATGAATTCATAATTTATACATCAATTTTGAAGATATATGAACTTTTAAGTAGACAGTTTCATACATCAATTTTGAAGATATATGAACTTTTAAGTAGACAGTTTCTTAGAAGTAACCCGGGCCGCGTCGGAGATACTCATGGTTGACATGTAGTTTTTCGTTAATATTTTGGAATGTACAACACATGTGTTATTATTATAATTTTCAGAAAATTATTAAACATTCTGTTAATTAATGAATTTAATAATATAAAAATAATGAAATATATATTAAAAAACGTCTAATCAGAAAAGTAAACCCTAATTGGAGTAAATCATTATCGAAATAGTATATTAACACCTTTTCCTGTCCTAATTGAATTTGAAAACATCCATAACAACTTAATTTGTACATTTGTAAACATTTAATCGAACAATACTGGTGGTCACCTGGTATTTCAATACATGGAACTAATGCGTGTGAAAGTATCACATGTACATAGGTATACGAACATCATTTATACTCACTAGCATTATATGAATGTGTAAATTCAAAAAAAAAATAAAAAATTCAATTGGTAAATTCACAGCATCCCTGCTGGACTATTGTTTTCTCTTTTACTCTCAAGTTGTTCGAATACTTAGGTGGAGATGGATAAATATGTATTATCAAAATAAATGTGTTAATTTTGTCAATATATATTATTTTCTTCCTCATGTTTTGGGCGGAGTCTGGAAAAGTAAAATGTGACTATATTAGTATGTATGTATTGCTAACATTTTCATTCATATAAACACATACACAAACATAACAAATAAGAAATAATGCCATGTTCTAAAAAAAAAATTAAGTGGTTCAATGTAACAACTTAATCTTAACTGCTTCAGTAGTATTTAACAAGTGATTAAGAACCGATTAGTTAGCTAACTTATAAAATTTAAACTTAAAAGATAAAAATAATTACAATCAGATAATCATGAGTCGTGACCATTCAGCCGGTGAAGAAACGGATCTCGTAACATCCGACGATGAAGTAGAAAGTTTTTGTGATTCAGAATTAAATTGCAGTGATGTTAGTGAGACAACTTGTAATAAAACAAAAATAATATCAAAGTCTGATAGAAATTGCACTTTTAGCATAGACAGCATATTGGGTCGATCGAACAAGTTACATAAATATCAATCAGATACGACGTCGACTAACAGCAACGACACAGCATCAATTGAAAAATCACAAACAAATCAATTATCATCTGCTGATGTTTGTAAGTGTACTTATGATGTAACATACATACATATATAAGGTTTATCGTCATTTTAAAGATATTTATTTCAAGAGTAAAAAATTGTCCGATTTTAGTCTTAAAAAATATGAATGTCAAATTTGAGTTAAAATCCATGTTAAAAAATGAAATAAAAAAGTAAATTTCACAATTTTTTTTTTTGTGACGCAACAGTTGTTTTTGACTCCGAAGAATTTTTTTCATTAGGTTGTGAAAAGGTGTAAAATTGGTAAAATTTTGTATTTGTAAAAGTTTCAATTAAAAAGAAATACTTACTAGAAGTAATTTTGTTCTTAAAAAAAGATAAAAATGGTAAAAAGAAAAAACAATCAAGTAAATTTGCATGAAAGTTGCTTATCGTTGGTGGACTAACGAAAACTCCTATGTGCAATTTTTGGAAAATTTTTTATTCAACCATCGGAAACATTTTTTGATCATATATTTTAAATTTTAATATATATATACTATAAATACCTGGATTAGTTCCGAAGTCAACAAAGGGATTAACGCGTATTTTTGTATGGCTTTCATTCTAAAAATTATTTGTTTTTTCGCTATTCTGAAAAGTTGTTCAAAAACACATAGGACTTTTTTCAGCTCACCGACGATACGTATGTGTATTGCAAAGATTTGTAGACTCAAAATCTTAAGATATGTAACCAACGACAAAGCGTACCATTACGGTTTTTAAAAAAAACGAATCGAGATTTTTCTATTTTTTGAATTTCTATCATAACTAAATTTGTTTCAGTTCATTAAAAAACTATTACATTTTTTATTTCAAAGACTATTTAATATTGAACAATTGTTGTGAATCTCTGCATATATAATAAAATTATTATACATTCTTTTAATTGCTTATTTTCTTTTTCACTACTATTTTGAAATTGCATCTATAAGATAATTTCGGTGGTATTTATTTTTTTTTTTTTTTTTAATAATTTTACTCTATACGAAACTACCGTGTTTCTTTATTGTTTTAAAAATTATTCATACTTCATGCAATAGTCGTTTAGAATTCTATAAAAAACAAATTAAGAAATACCGATACATTTTTATATAATTATGTTCTAAGTTATCC
This sequence comes from Protophormia terraenovae, assembly GCA_951394005.1. NCBI lineage: Eukaryota > Metazoa > Arthropoda > Insecta > Diptera > Calliphoridae > Protophormia > Protophormia terraenovae. The sequence continues at coordinate 71,924,127 of OX596073.1, read as the reverse complement.
CGGTGTGCTTCGCTATTCCTTTTTATTCGGCAATCAAGATTTACCCTTTGTGAGAGCTTCTAATCTCAATGAACCTACCCGTCCTATTCTCATTACAACTGCTGTGAACATTTCAAGAAAATCGGTGCGGCGGTTTAACTTTCTGTAAAAAGTAAAACACAGATTAATATTTATGTATGTTTGTAAATATAGATTTAATTTTTGAGAGACATAATCTCCCCAAATTTCTTGTGTTACTGTAAGATAATTTATACTTAACGTGATCTGACATACACATTTTTAACTCTAAACATTATTTATTAAATTATCTTATTTAGGTTTTATAATAAAAATATCACCAATATTTATATAAAATTTATATGTATTTAAAGTTCGTGTATTAAGGTTATTTTCAGAGCAACCAAAAATATGCTCTAAAAGAAGTGTTTTATGCACATAAAAATGCTCTTAAAACCGGAAAATATGTCTTTAAAATAAAATAAAAAAATGCTCTTAAAATATTATTATCTGCTATTTGTGATAAAAATAACTTAATTTTTATTAGATATTACTAAAACTATTTTCCTTTTGCACTTAAAAACATCTAACGCTAGTACAGAGTAACAGGAAATTACAAACTTTATATGATGAAAATTATTAGGGAGTCTTTTTTGAATGAAGTATGTGACAGTAAGAAGTAATATATGTCAAAATTTCTATTAAGTGCGAAATATACACAAAATTTTCTCTTAAGGTATACAAAATTATGCTCTTTAGTATAAAATACGCAAAAATATACCATTTGAATAACTAAAATATGCTCTAAAATTAGGATTTTCTATGAAAATATGCTGCTGTGCCCAAAATATGCTATTAGGAGCAAAATATGCAAAAATAAGCTGTAACAAATAGATGCCAAAATTATTAAAATTGTCTGAAACGGATAGATAATTTAAAGTTTGATTCGTTTGAAGCATAGGAAAAATATCATTTCGCTTATTTTTTTTTTTTTTTTCTTTGGTTGCCTTGGTTATTATTAATTTTATATTAAAAATGTGATCGGTGAAACTATCAAGGCCCTACTTTAATGAAATGTTAATTTCTTGATAAGAACATTACTTAAAAAGAAAAAGATTTTGTATGGCTAAACATAATCTTGAAAAAGTTACAGATTTTTTCAACGAGATTGGCAAGTCTCGGCGAATAATACGTAATAACAAAAACCTTAACCTTTTAATTTGAAACTAATTTAAAGCTGGACCGTGATGAACCCAAAAAAGCTTTAGCAATTTACCAAAAAAAGTTATAATTTTATTCATATCTTTGAAAAATAATTTTTTTATATGAAATTATGACTTTTATGGAAATTAAAATACTTATTTTTTACATTTTTTAAAATATAATACATAAAATTAAAAATAAAAATTAGTTAACCTATACTCACAGAAAAAAGTTTGTACATAAATATAAAAATTTAGTTTCATTGCTTTTAGCTCATAATATTTAAGAATAATTTTTTAATATTAAAACTTTTTTCTTTATGAATCAAAAGTCAAGAAGACAAACAAATTGTTTAAATTTTATTTAATATTTTCATTTTGAAGAGATGTTTGAAATTTTCTTTAGAAAATTTTTATTTTTTAAATATTTTTAGCTACATACTGGGTTTATTCAACAGAAGGATCGCTGTTTAATAAAATTATGTACATATATGCTATAGAATGGAATCAAATTTGTGCAAATTAGTGCAAATTTCTAATAATTATTTTTTAACAACTTTTTCTTAGAATATTGCCATTTATTGCTAATATTTTATATTTTAACTATTTTTATTTAGCATTTATATTAGATTCTTATAAAAATAAATCAAAATTTAAGCAAAATTCCTAAATTTTTCATAAAAAACAATTTAATAATATTTATGAACCAAATTTTATTTTTTATGAAAAAAGTTTGGGAAAAAAAGTCATGTTCGATTCATAATATTTATGTAAAAATTTTTTAAATATATGTACTTTTTTTCTGTGTGCTTAAAAACCTATATAAAAAAATGAAACCATGTGTTAAAAAATCAATTCGAAAAATAATAGTTCGACATGGTAAAAAAAAGACAGTAAAAAAAGTGTTTTGGTTTAGGAAAACATGATGAAAATAACAATTTCATCTCATAGTATTACAGACTGTTTTTATAAAACGTAAGGAAAATTCGTTTCGACTATTTATTGTTTTCATAGCAAATAATCTTAGTACTTGTATCTAGGAAATAGATCACTACTAAGTATATGTAATATACTTAGTTAAAATTTTTTGTATTTACGTTTTCTTTAACATTATTTAATAACCCAGGGGTTCACCGAACTAGTGGCGGTAGCCACTAAGAACTACTACTAATTAATCTTTAACCATATCGCAATATTTTTAACTGGCGAATTTAACATCTGTATGTCATTGGAGATACATACCTAATTGGCACCATCTACATAACTGTAAAAATGTGCATATGTTAAACAAAAAAAAAATAAAAAAGAAATACTCAGAGATTTAATTTTTTATACGTTTGGAGAGAGAATCGTATTTTAGAATTGAGTTTATAAACGATTTGTTTATAAATGCAAATTGATGATGCTTGCTACCAGCCAGACTCGAACTCTAAACTCTTTATAACCACTAGTAGCATATATAGTAGCCTAATTGTTAATAAAAGATTTAAGTATATTTCTTCACATGAATTTAGCAAAATAATAACAATTCATACTATTTTCAAAAAAGTTCAAAAGAAAATTTAAGTAAATTTCTAGACTTGAATTTAGAAAAAAAAAAATATATATATAATATTTTCAAAAAACTTCTAGAGAAAATATGCTTGTTTTCAAAATAAAATAAAAATAAACATATGTATTATGGTTATAACGATTTCTAAAATATTTTAAAAAATTTTTTTAATATTATATCTTCTGCACACACAAAAAAATAGTCATGGTATTATTGCCAAAATCTACTTAGGTAATTTCTTTTCATATGAAAATATATTAATAAGTTTTATTACCTAATCCATTTGGTAATTCATACAAATCATTTTACTTAAAATCTAGGGTAATATTTCGAATACAGGTGTCTACTTCGAAATAATTTTCAGAAAATTTTTTTTGTTTTAATGTCAACTCAAAAATTTTATGTAAAAAGGAATGTGTTGAAATTCTTTAAACATAACTCCAAAAATTTTAATAATTTTATTTTCAAATGTTAAGCAATAATAAGGCTAAAGAAGACAACATTAGCTGCATAAATCGTGAATCCAATTGGTTGGGGTGAGTTTTAAAATAGGATAATAATATATATCGTCCATTCCACGAAAGAACGCCCAAGAATATTTTGTATGTCTTCCGATTTTAATAATATTTGGCATACACATACCTTATGGATCCATTTAAATATCTCCATTTTTATTTTTTTAAATTTTGAAAAATTCGCGGATTTATTCGCGATTTTAGTTTTTCAAAAAGTGAAAAAAATGACAAAAGTGTCTAACTTTAAACACTAATAAATCTAAAAGCTTTTAACGGATTTTAATGATTTAAATTGCATATTTAAGAAGAATAAGTCCACTATAAATGTAGTAGTTTAAAAATAATATTATCATTTAAAAATGCATTCATAATGCAAATGCAATTTTTGTATGCATTTTTGAAAAATTTCTACCCTTTAAATTTTTTTCTTCTTCCTATATAAAAAACATTATTATATTTGCTACAAATTGCAATATAAATTGTTCTGGGACAAATAGGTTCACTATTTTAAAATTTTTTTTTAAATATTTCTTAAAATTTTTTCATACAAAATTTTTTATTTTTTTTTAGTTTTTGTATTTTTTAATTTTTGTGAGCTTATTTTAAAATTAATTTTAATCATAATATTTCATAATTTGTTATTTGTGATAGAAAACCTATTTGTCCCAAATTAAGTGCTAATGTTTTATATAATAAACATATTTGTCTTCAATATTAAGCAAAAATATTTAAAATCAAAAGGGTAGAAATTTCTTAAAAATGCATCCGAAAATTGCATTATTTTCTTGAGTGCATCTTTAGCAAACAAATTAGTTTTGATTTATACAATATAATTTACAATATTTGTTGTAATAAGCTTTACACTAATTCTTAAATCAATAAAATCTCACGTATACTTAAGGAGTTATAAATATTTAAAGTTACATATTACTAAAAAAGTATAACCAAAAAAATTAAAAATCTAAATTTTTTAAAAAATTTAAATTTTCGTATGAAAAATATGATTGAAATTTTTTGAAAAAAATATTAAAAATAGTAGATTTTATTGTCCCAGAACAGTTATTTTTGCATTTTATAGTAAAGATATTGCTTTTTAACATATTAAAAGAAAATTAAAATCAATAGGGTAGAAATTTTTCAAAAATGCATCCTAAAATTGCATTTGCATTATGAATGCATTTTTAAATGAAAATACATATTATTTTTAAATTACTACATTTACAGTGGACTTATTCTTCTTAAATTTAAATTATTAAAATCCGTTAACAACTTTTTGAGATATTGGTGTTTAAAGTTAGACACTTTTGTCATTTTTTTCACTTTTTGAAAAATTAAAATCGCAAATAAATCCGCGGATTTTTCAAATTTCAAAAAAATAAAAATGGAGATATTTAAATGGCTCCATAGGGTATGCGTATGACAAATATGAACAAAATCGAATGACCCTCCGTAAAAAAATTGGTATTTTTTATAAATCTTTCGTGGAATTGACGATATATATATATATATATATATATATATATATATATATATATATATATATATATATATATATATATATATATATATATATATATATAGATGTAGGTAATAACGATTTTTTGTTTTATTTACAACATATGTGTATAAATTTGCATATCAGGCCAAACTTGAGAAATGGTATGAAATATGGTACTTTACAAGGTGTTTGGAATATTTTTGCAAATTGAAAAAGAGTTTAACAACGGCAAACCATACGATATCTTTGACCTCTATAGTCCTTTACATCAGAAACCCATACACTTAAATTGTTAATGTCGAATGACTATTGTGGCGCCAGGTAATTCAAACGATGCCTTATTTTTTGAAACATCCCATCATCCAATATTGATATTTTATATGTATATTTAAAAAATTGTTGTCTAATAATGTACATGGTTTATCTCGTGTTTGTATAAATTGATGGATCTGTCCATTATTTGAATTATGTATTTATTTACTCACTTTATTAATAAAATAATATTAAATAAAAATATCAATATATGTTACCTAATTAATTTAGATAATACGTCCAAAAAAAATTAATGTGTGAAAACAGTTAATTAAACCAAAATAAATATATAAAACTAATAATTTTATTAGGAGATTTTTAAAAACATTTTAGTAGTTTTACCAAAAGTTTTAGGTAATTTTTCGAACACAGAAATTACTTAAAATTTATTCTACCCTTGTAATTAGTTATTTTTTTTAGTTATTAGGAAATATTAGGTCTGTTCGTTTACATACTATTTTTACAAGTTTTACCATTTTTGCAAGTATTTTACTCGAAAAGCGTTTCTGTGAACATAAAAATAGTAAAAGTAGTAAACATTTCAAGAGAAAATATTTTTCTCTTTTGTTATATTTTACTTGAATATTTTGTACGAGCAAAAGTAGTAAGAAATTTTTATTTTAAAATTTCTATTAAATTTTATTTGAAAGCAGAACAATTAGAAAATATGTTTTATTTTTAAAACGTTTTTTATTGAAACCAGAGGTCAATTTTGAATGAAGTATTGCAAATTTTGGATTTACGATTAATAATTTTATAAAGCTTACGTGAACAAAATTGTAATGTGATAATTATTTATGCACATTTAAGGGGTTTTCGGAAAATGTTATGGTCAAGTATGGACTGATCCTTTTAAAATTTGGTACATTGACATGTATTTAAATAAAATGTGCGAATTCGTGTACGTTTTGACATCTTTGACATATTTATCATGTTTAAGTAATTTAGGGAAGGTATGAAGCTTATGGTCAATTAAAATCCAATGTTAAAAAATTTGATGTGGTGGTTTAAGGTTACATTTTATTTTATTTGTGTTGTATTTACTACATTTATGAGATTTATATGGGTCAAACTCAATTTTAGGCAGACGTTTGTCATTTGAAATAATGGACACGTTTTGAACAAAAGACTTCGTTCCGGGATTTCACAAGTTCTGTCTACCAAATTGCATTAAGTTATCTTCCAAATCAACCTGTAGTTTATATGGGTGGACGTGAACTATTGATGATATTCAACAAGGTAATGTAATAAATCATCTGCAAAGGAACATATGCCAGTATTTTTGAGCTGTTTCCAAGATTCCATTTAACAAAAATAAAAAATTATATAAAAAATTTATTTGTTTTACTATTTTCCGTTTTCTTACTTTTTCAAGTAAAATTTTATTTTTGAACATTATTTTTAAATTTCTCTTTTTTTACTATTTACTATTACCTATACAGGTATACAGTTCAAAATAATTAAATGGTATAAGTTAGGAACAACGTATGGATTACTATTTCTTTACTTTATGTTTCTTCCGCTTAAATAAGAACAGCATTGTGATATTGACAAATTGCTTCGAAATGATTTTTCATTAAAACTTGCGTCATAAAATTTCGAAACATTAAATATTTATTTTTTAACGTTATTTTCCACCGTAAAAAAAATTTATTAATTAGCTTATAAATTTTATATTTACGTCGCGGCTTAACAGAAATTGCACCAACAAACGATTTTATATTAATGACGATACAGCAAAGTAGCCAAAACGTGTATAGTTTGGTGGAAATTATGATATTTTTTATCCCAAAACAATATTATCAATATGAAAATTTCACTGCTTTGGTGCGTGAACTTTTTTACCGATCGCGAAAAATTAATATTATATTTCTTTATATCTTTCAATGCTCTGCAAGGCCTTGCTATGGTATTTTAGATATTTTCAAAAAGTTATGACCCTAATAAGTATTATGTAAATTTAAAATTAAAGTTGATTTAACTCATTTATTTGCTTTACTAAAGAGATCTATGCATATAGAACTCATGAAAATTGTTTCCATATGAAACCAGTTAATTAGTCTGATGATGATTCGTACATATTTCCTGAGCTATTCAAAGTAATGCGGCTAAGATTAAGCAAGAACCATTTAAATCACCATTGCTTTTGTGCATTAAAACGATTTCCGAAGTTTTTAAAAGCTAAAGTGATTTTTGAAAGTGGACTTTATATGGAAAATTTTGCACTCCGATTCAACCTTGTATACAACGTTTTCGAACTGAATTTGATTAAAGTGACATAAATATGGCATTTGTAAACGTTGAAACCCTATTCCGGTGAGTATTTGTATGGGGACTAGGTGAAATAATGGACCGATCAGAAAATGATTCTGGGATTTCTGGGATTTTTGGTATTTTCATGTAAAAAAGTTTTAATTTTTTTAATTAATTAAGATAAGTTTATATATATTATACTGAAATTTCAATAAAATATCACTGTTCGTTTAAATTTTATTAACAAAGATACTAAATTTTAAGTCCTTCGAGAAATTCTGCAATGAAGTTACATTCCAATAGCTTTTTTATTATAAATTATTAATCTCCATATTCTAACTTTTTCTTAGAGGTGGGTTCTTTATAATTTTTAGTCTTCTTAGGTGCACTGAGTTTCGAATAACACGCTTTACGGTAAAACACTTGCTTTAATATCTGACTTTTGATTAATTTTTGGTGGATTATTAAAAGAATTGGAGGCATCTCGAATGGTGAATCTTCTGTCAGCGTTCGTTGTTAGTACCTCGTTTTATATTTTTTCCATAGCGAGACTGATTTCTTAAAAAGTTACTCACAATATTTTCACGTCGCCCAATTTTTCTTCGTCATATTTCATAGGTTAAGTCCAAATTATCCATACGCTATAATTTTGCTTTTTTCTTTATCGGAAAATTTGTTTACGCTAAGATTTTTAATTGTAGAAAAGTATGTTTTGTTAAAAAGATTTCGAAAAAGTACGTTTTGGTATGCGTATTTTTTTACGTTTATATTATTGCAGAATATTTTAAATCTTCCAGAAATACTAATTTTTGTTTAAGATAAAATATACTTAGTGTAATTTCATACTAAATCGAACAGAAATAAGATTTTCAAACTATTTTACATGGTTTGTTGGTCATAGTAAAATTCTAATTATACATTAATTTTTTTAATTTTATATCGAAAGCTCCAAGGTTAAAGTTGTTGGCATAAAATTCAGTGCTTTACATTTTAAAGTTTTTATTCAAGTTGAAAACTTATTGAATCTGGAACATAGAATATGGAAAAAGCTATATTTGCTTCATATGTGCCAAACAATTAAAGTCCATTTTTATTTATAAAAGTATGATATCAAAAAGCTATGACTTGGATTTAATTTCCGTTCATTTATTCTAATCTTAATAAGTGTTTACTTTCAAAAATGGTTTAAATATCGAAAACGATTTCATAATCAATATATCCTTTTGGAAGTTTTTTAAAAAATTCTTCATTTTGAAATATATGTATTTGAACTTTGAATTTATTTAATATAAAATAAATCAAAAAGAAATGTTTTGTTATACATCGATTTTTTTATGAGTAAATTTTTTCGTGGAAAAGATGGAAAAATTATCATTACTAAAAGGTTTATATTTGACTTCAACCTATATAATAAAAAAATAGCAAAAAATAAATTTTTCAAAAAGTACGTTTTGTTCTGCGACTCTTCATTTACAATATATCAGCCGGTAGTCTGTGGTTTCATCATGCTTATTCATGTTAATTTGTTTCTTAAAAATACTTTTATTTTATTTCTTCAAATTAAATATGATACATTTTTCCATACAATTGTTTCCGAGCACAGATTCAGATAAAATACTTTCATTTTTGTAGGACTTTTAAAAATTCAATAAAAATAAATTAGATAATTTTTTCAAAGATAAAAAGTCCAAGTTGAATTTATTTGTGAAACATGTATGGTTCACAACGATTATGAAGTATTTCGATTGAAAATATTTATATTTTTGTTATTTATGTACTTACTGATGAACAAGTGCTATTTTCATAATTTACTTTGTAATGGTAACAATAATTTTTTTATCTTGTTTTGTAATTAAATTTGTTTTCAAACTGACGTTGTCTTAAATAACCACGGTACTAGTTTTCCTTCTTATCACCAAACTAACATATATGAATATGTACGCAATTTGAAAATTAAAAGAAAAAAAAAAAAAATAAATAAACAAAACAATATTTTTAAGGGATCATTTGGAACGGTACGCATGTTCTAGTTAACTAGCTAGTTCGGCAGTGAAGGCAGGGATCTTGTTCCTGTGTGCGACCCTATATTATATTACAAATCAAAAATTTAACATGCGATTAGATTGCCCTATAAATATATATTTATTTAAAATACTTCCTCAATTATCATAAAATAAGAACCTGTGTATAGCCTAGATGTTATGCTATGGGCCTCAATACCCTCCCATCCATGGTTTTTCATGGGCCTAATAAAAGTGGTTATAGAAAAACCCCTAACACACCCTTACTTTACCAAAGACCTTAAAAGTTTTACATTAGAAGATAACTAATTCATATTTGAATACATTCAGTTTTATTTTATAACGAATTCAAAGCATTTAAATCTATTTAACAATATATATAAATGTTCTACAACTAAATTATCATGTTTTTATAAGAAAATAATTTTTATAAAATAATAAGCAATAGAACATAAAGGGTTAATTAGTTCTTACAAAGAGAAAAAATATATACAGTTAGGGACAAAACTATTTGTACACCTCATATATTTCGTATACCTTCACGCACATTTTCAACAGATCCGCTGTTTTTATACTTGCTTACAATGTATTGTACTGTGGAATGTTGCAAATTTACTAAATTACTTATATTCCGGAGAGATTTTCCTTTTTTATGTTCATCAATAATTAAATTTTTAATATCCAAACTCAACTCTTTTCGCTTTCCCATTTTTGATGTGCTTATTATTCAAAACGTTAAAACCAACTTCTTATTTTGTAAAATAAAACTCGATTAACGAAAAAAATATAACGGTATTTAAAAAAAATCATCATACAAGAGTCCAACATACAAATAATTGTACAAAGTACTGATGTACAAATACTTTTGTCCCAAAGATTTTTACTTAAATTGTACTTTTTTTTAACAATGTATTATATATTAATTTATTTTTTATCAAATAATTCAATAAAAATGGACCTGAATTAAAACTACATATAATAATTTTTTATTCTTTATAAATTATTGAAGATATACGAAATGCATGGGTGTACAAATAGTTTTGTCCCTAACTGTATATATATAAACCAAAAATAATAAATCAGAAACAAAAAAAATATCAGAGACTTTGTTTTGATTTTTAACAATGATATTCTCTTTAATTAATGGCAGAGTAAAAAAAAAATCGTGTAATGAACTCTCGAATAATTTCTTTGTTTATGATTATTATTAGTAAAAAAATATGAATGAAAAAGATCAAAAGAGACTTACAAAAACAATTGTCCAACGCTGCATGAAGGCCTTCTGCATCTTGATGACATTTGCTGATTGATTTTGTTGTAATTGATTTGGTAATTTTAGTATAGGGTTAGCAGGTAATAGTGTAATTTAGAGAAATTTTTTTCTTAGTGATCATTAAGTTAATTTAATGTTAGTTTAAGATAAACATAATTATTAGTTTCATAATAATGTTTATTGTTGTAACATAAAATTCATAGCTTTGGTATTAATTACTTGTTAATATAATTTGTAAATATGTTTAAGTTTTATAGAATATTTTTGTAGTTTAAGAATAAGTTTTGATAATAAATATTTTAATTATTAGATTTTTTTTTATAGTGTTGTTTCGTACAAAACAAAAATAAATTTGTTAGGAAATTTATATTGAAAATTGTTAGAAATATATGTATATAGTTTTATAAAATTTGTTAAATAGTTGTTATAGCATAAATATGACGATAGAATTTAAAGAGTTAATAAGGTGTTAATTATAAGTTTAATTATTCTCTAAAGCTTAGGATAGTGAATTTAGGTGTATATGATTAGATATATTTAGCAAGCAGATATGATATAGGTCTTGTTTTTTAATATGATTATGAATTTTGATGTAATTAGGATTAAGTTTTATGAAAATATTAGAGATAAGTATAAGTACAATTGACTGGTGAAAACTTGGTAGATTAGAATGGAATCACGATCTTAATTTGTGTGAGCTTGAAAATTTGTTCCTGTTATACAGATGATTACGAATTATTCGTTGTAGTATATATAAGCTGAAAACTGGTGCTTTCCTGGTGACGACTTCCGAATAATGTAATGCACACTTACAGCGTACATGTGGTCGTACTTGACCAGTTTCGAAATAAGGCACACAGAAGTTTTGGTGAAGCAAAATCGGTGAAAACTTCTAATACGTTTTATGTTTTCCTAGTAAATTTTTAAAAACTTATTACTCCGAAATTAAATTATTAGGGATAATAAAAATAATTACCTTTTTCTTCTTTAAGATTCGATATAGGAATCTATATGGATATACCAGAGGAATAATTCCTCGGAGTGGTAGGTTTTCTTCTCGAGTATGAGGATTTTATTTCGTAAAAATCACAAAATAAATAGTCAAAATCTTATTACCACTTGAATTAACCAACTTTTAATATTTATATAAATTTAATTTAATTTTATTTTTCTTTATTACATTGTTAAATTATAAAAAACTGTAATTTTCCATAATCTGAAATATTACACCTCCGCTTAAATTTTTATTTTCTTATTCCCTCATATTCCCTTTTATTCACTCAATTCAAAGCTGAGCTTACAATTAAGCTTTAATTCGAAATTCATGCTCTCCTTTTCATATTATCTGTATGCAAAACAGATGATCTATGAACACATACATGGTAAATATCAGCGAGAATAAGTGAAAGAAAAAAGTACTTTTTGTGGTTAAACATCTTTACCAGTGATGTACTTTCCAAAGACAGGGAAGTTCCTTCATTACAAAAAAACAAAAAAAAAAATATAGTAATAAAAAAAATTTTACTACAAACATAACATTCATTAATGATATTTTCATGAATGAATATGATATTGTTATAATATTATAACCAAAGAATACTAAGAAGGGAAAATAGTACTCTTTCCTACAACAACAACATTTCTCTCTCTTAACATACTAGTTCTGTGTGAATTCAACACACTTGTGAGAGAGAGAAACAACACAAAATAAACAAATATATTCCTTAAAATTTAAGGAAAATTACACACGCGACACATTTTTCAACAAACACACGATATTTTTATTATTTTTTCACACGCGTTTATAGTATTTTAACTCCCGTTAAACGAATATTTTCCACAAACTGAAAAAATATTTTTTTATTTTATTTTTGACATTCCTTTTTTGTATGTTGAAATTTAAATTGAACGAACAATGATGCTACTTTTGGTATTAAAAATAAAACAGATTTTAAAATAAATTATTTTCATATTCATCAACAAAACGCAAAGAAATGTAATTATATTACTATTTGTGGTTGTAACCCGCATCAAAAGACAAAAATCTGCGAATATAATTTTGATGAATTATATTTAATAATTTGTTAATACTCTTTTGTGCAACTATGTATGATTATGATGTGTGGTGAAAGTGGTTTCAGCACTAATACATATAAATAAAATTTGACTAACACAATCTTAAAGTTAGGTTTTTTTGACAACAGAGTTAGGTTTTTTTGACAAGCCTTCTTTGATTATAACAAACATTCTCTTTAATATTTTCTTCTCTTAATCTCCTATGGAAATACAAAAATTTAATTAATAATTCGAAGAGAGTGACAAAACAAAAGTATAATAAAAAAACATATATGATTAAAATTAACCCTATAGCTACCTACAAAGAAAAATGTATCAACAGTATAGAATTGAGAATTGAAATATTACAACTTTTTGTATTGCAAATATTTATTTAACCCTTCATCTTACAAACTGGTCTGGCCAGACCAATTGCAGATTTAAATGTTGTTTTCATATATTTATAATTAAGCTAGAGACTTGAAATTTCAGGTACCCTCCTTCAATTTTGTTTTCTAACGATCTGTGAAAAAACCAGAACGATAAACCTAACACAAGGATAGTTATGAGAATAAATTAGTGTACATGTCACATTCGTACCAAATATGGTCTGGCTGGACCAGTTATATTTTGTGTGGAAAATTATGTGGCTTGACGATGTTATTCGTTCTTTTTTATTGTATTTTAATTTTTTAAACATTTAAACTGAGCTCTCATCGGTTTACACAAGTTATTTTATGATTTTCCACCTTTTCGTTCATATTTTGTGTTATGAGTTTAATACCGATAAAACCTCAAATATTTGAAAAGAAAAATTGTTTGCGTTTGTAGGCTCAAAACAATGAGAATAACGTGAAGTTTATCGATGGAAAAATGTAATATTTTGCAAAACTATGTAATATAAAATTACAGAGCTGGTCTTTGATGTTCTTACATTCTGCATTTTAGTCTAAAGAATATTTTTTCAATATACTTTTCTTAATAATTTAATGTTATATTCTTATCTAATTTCACTAAGTAAAAACTTTGATAAAAAACCAGTACTAAATACTAAAAAAAAAATTATAGCAACTTATCTTGGTAAAATGTTCGTTTACATTTTAAATAACGTTTGTTCAACTGGTATAGAGTTCAAAGTTCATACAAAACGTTTTTAAACCAAAAAGTAAAAAATAAAAATTTTAAAAATATGTAAAATAATATTCAATATTTAAAAAATTAAGACAAAATATGAATTTTCTATAAAATACGATCTAACAAATGGATGCCATTTTTCATTAAAATTTGTCAGTCGAATATTTAACTACATAAGGTAGTAAACATGCATTTGCATTACTTATGACATTTCAACCTACACAGAAAAAAATAAAAATGAACTTTATTTTTGTTTGATTTTGCTCTAATTACAAAAATTATAATATTAATTAACTGGATTTAATTGATTTTTGTTAAAATTTCAATTAAATTTTATAATCAAATTAATTGGAAATATAATTGAAATTTTGCTTAAATCAAGTAAAATATTTATTGTCACAATTCGAAAGATAATTATATTTATACCTTTGCAAAAATATGCTTCTTTTAATAAAGTACACTAATTTCAACAAAATTAATTATTTCACAATTACCATATTTATTTGTATAACACATAGGACATTTTACAATAATGTTGATAATGTTTGTAAAAAATAAAATGTGTATAAACGTATTTTACATATTATATTCTATGGAATTTGCTTTAAATATTGTCAAAAGAAACTATGTTCGTGCTTTCACTAAAGTGCTTCTGGAACATAGGTATAATACATCTGTAGATATTCGATTCTTCACATGATTTCAACTTCAGGCGTCAACGGCAGGGACATCTGCAATAACACCACAACAAAAAAGAGACTTGACTAACTTGGATAAAATCCTATGAAAAAACAAGCGTTGAATAATAATATGGAAATGAAACTGTAGTGCATAGCTTTGATACTTACAAACTCGATCCAGAATATAATTTTTTTTCGTAAGATACACCATTCATCTAAAAATTATTAGAACAATTAAAATGACGGCATTGCATAATAAATTTATTCGCATATACATATGTATGTACTTACCGATAAAAACATTTTCAAGCCTATGCTGTTCTAATGTGGAAGAAATTTGATGATCGATTCTGCACAGGCAAACTCGGGAACGATACCTGCACAGAGAAAAGAGATTCGTTATTACAACCGAATTTATTGCCAATCGAATTCAGGCGGTTGCAACTACTGTAACACAAATCCATTGCAATAATCGAATATTTCATTTACTATCGGCGAATTGTAGATAAACGGAAAAAATATATTAGTTACGTAAACCAAATTTGTGGAAACTAATTAGCTACGCTAACCAATTAGTTCTACAAATTTGGTTACCATAACCAACTAACAATTGAAATTACCGAATTTTATTTCTAACAAATATTACAACAAAATTGTCCTGAATTCGTAAAATTTTATTTTGTTTTCAATTATAAGCTACAATTTAATAAATTCAATTTCAATGCATATTTATTTGATCGACGAAAACAGAATTTGATTGATGCAAACGTCAGTCGCCAAAAATACTCTAGAGAAGGTGGGATCATTTGCTTAGGTTTTATTATTTTAAAAATATGCATTGTGCACTTTTGTACAATTTTCCTGAGTAAAATCTTCTTAACGATTTACATAAGATAATTCGACCATACGCATCCTCTTTTTAGATACAGGTTCCCTTTAAACTTGTAATGCACACCTAATCATAACAAGAAACAACTAATAAATTCACATTTAATCAATATTGTTAAACAAATTTATTCTTACCTTTTTATGCAATAGTTCAATATAAGCTAATTCTGAATTGTCTTCTTTTTTGCGTGAATATTTATTTCCAATTTTGTATGTATTTTATTTTTTAGTTATTTAGATTTGTGTAAAATTGTATTTCAATAATTTAAAATGTCAAAATAAATTTATTAACTGTTTGATCAATGCACCTAATTTTTTCAATTTCGAACACCGAATCAGTGTTCTGTATAACTGCAGTAACAAAAAACTTTTTACAAATGAAATAATTAATATACCAGCAAATTTTTAATAGCACCCACTAATAAATTTCACAGAAACGGATTTTTATTTACTTTACCACAATCGAATTTGCAGAATTTATTTTATTCAAATACATATTGGTCGGATTTACCATTTTAACAATAACGGAATTCTATTACACTTGCTATTGTGTTTTTTCATATATAATTATAGAAAATCTGTTGAAGTATAAACATATTAATAATAAAAATTAAATGTTTGTAATGGTAATCGTTTCCCAACTAATGTTTTTTCTGTGTGTGACAACTTACACATTAAAGCAAACCAAAGATATTTACATGTACGTGGTTATAAATTAGAGTATTCATTTTACTCGACTTTTTCATTGTTCGAATAATCAAATAACTCGAAAATGGAGTTTTCAAATTACTCGAATAATCGATTAAATCTTTTAAGTTACTCGAGTTATTCGATTAATTTATACCTTAAAATTTTGCTCGATTTTTCAATGCTTATCAAAAAAGGATACAAAAATATAGCTAAAAATAAGAAATAGTCTTTCCAAAATAATATATAATTAAAATTTGCGTAAATATTTATGAATATTAGTCTTTTTTGCTTTGACAATACGTCTGTTTCTCTATATTTAATATATTCATTGATAGTTAAATAAATAGGTCTAACAAATTTGGTCTATCTATTTGAACCAAATTGTATATTAAGGGTAGTCCGAAGTGTAATTTTGTCCCATTACTTCACTTTTTAATTTGGACAGATACTAACCTTTGCACAACAGAGGTTTTCAGTTATATTCAAAATGTTTGTACAATATTTTTAAGTGTATCGGAGATCTACTAAACCCAGATTTATTTTTAGAATGTTTTATAATTCATTGTTCATTTATAAATTATACAAATGTATACAGTTTTTAAGATAATTTACTCTTATTTGTATTATAGTGATCTCGTGATTATGTTTTAGTTCAATTTTATGGAAAAATGTTTCACAACTTTTAATTTTCTATCAATATCAGTGTACAAATATAAGAAATTCTATAAAATTGTATAATAAATTAGTAAAATATACAATTAGTTAGAACTACTTTCTTTTCTCCATTTAATGGACACATTTACTGTAAATTTAAAATAAATAATTCTTTCTCCCAAATGTACGCGTAAGAATTATAATTGGCTCTATTTTGAATTAAACCACAATTTCTATCAAAATGTAAAATATTTTAATTCACATTTCTTCCTATTTTTGTTATAATTTAGTAATATTTTACACAAATATTATATGGATTTTTGTCCGTTAGGCTGTGAAAGAATTGTGAAAATATATTTTATTAGTTTCTGAGTTATTGCATTTTGAAAATGACAAAAAACCCTTTGGACTATCCTTTTTTTTTAGATAAAGTAGTTCAGCGATTCTTAACATAAAGAACAAGTATACATGCTAAACTTAATTTTAAGTCCAAATTCCTTCTATATAAAAAATTTCATTCGAACTATCACCATTATATCCTCTACAGCAGATTGAGAATTTATTGGTATATCAACTATGTACCTTTAATCGTTTTTCCAAATCAAGTTTAAAATCCTTCAATTTATTTCTTATTATATTTATATTAAAATTATTTGAATTTTACTTTATAATTTCTTAAATGTTTTTCCAAATCAAGTTTAAAATTCTTCAATTTATTTCTTATTATATTTATATTAAAATTATTTGAATTTTACTTTATAATTTTTTAAAGTGGCGTTTATAAAAACCACCTTTTTTAACTATGTATTGTAATTTAGGCATATATTTGGTTCTTTTTACTAAATACATTTTTTTTGTATAAAATTATAATTTGTGGCACCACTTTTATATTCGAAACATTCTATACAAAACTTGAAACATTGTTTTTAAGCTAAATTTTTTAGAAAACTAAAATCAAAACATCATAAAACTAATTAAAAAAGAAAATATTCTAATATTTTTTACTCAAATTATTCGATTAATCGGCATAAATTGCTCGAATAAATTGTTACTCGAAATTCTTGATTTTAATTTAATCGAACAGTTGTTGATTTTAAATTGTCGATTAATCGAACAAACAATATTCGAGTGAATACCCTATTATAAATGTTTACAAATAAAAACTTATGTATGAAGGTTTAAAATATTTTTCTTTTCAAATTTTGAGAATTGTCACATTTTTTATTTTTTTTTTTTTTTAGTTTATTTCAAATACTAAAAAGAGTAAAAAAAAATAAAAAATTAAATTAAATAGATTAAAATTTTAATTACATTTTGAAACAATCTTAACCATGAAAGTAATTAAAAAAATTTTAACAAAAATATTTTTTGTGTATGTTTAGTGCTCAGTGTTTTTCATATGAATGAAAACGACCGATGTTTATTATAGTCAGTTACCAAAAGTTCACATCTCCTACATGTATATACAACTAAAAATAGGTTGTGAATTATATATATTTTTTAAATAGATCGAACTTCAGCTGAAAGGTATTTTATATACACATGGAATTTTCGTAAAAAGGAAGAGTTAATAAAGTCGCTAAATAATAAAACTTATATCAAATTGACCTCTCTCTCTTCTCCCATCACTTTGGTGGAATACGCACCTGTATATTTATTTTTAATTTTCACACGTTTAAAAATGTTCAGTTTTAGTTTTGTTATTGTTTCACAAGTGTAAACATTTTAATCCGATGTGTACAATGTTAATTGAGACAAACCCAAACTTATTGTCTTTAGTGTTAAGTGTTAAATGCAATCAGATCGATGTATGTGCCTAGCTAGTTGGTAAATTACTTATTTGTACATTTGACGTGTTATTTAATGTAAATTAGTAAAATTTTACACCAAACTGTTTAAGACAAATATACAAACCCTATTTATAAACGTAATGTAATTGATACTAAATAAGTATTAATATACATATATATATATATATATTTTTTTTACTAAAATCAAAACAACCGGTATAGCTAAAAAATTACATACATAATAAGATTCGTTGGCATTTGTGACATTTATTTTTATAAATTTTTCTTGAAAATTATTGAGTATTAATTTTTCTTGAACTTGTTGTACGTTCATAAGTGTGTCCGGCAGACAAAAAAATTTTAGGAAGACCCCTCAAACGATGCATAAAAACTAGGTATGTATTAAGAAAATTTTTAAAATTGATCTTCAGTACCCTACCAGTGATTGACTATCACGGGTCTAGAACATTTCGTCAAAAAAAAGTGTTGAGTTTTGCCTTGAAACGTTTTAAAAATTGTTCGCAAAAATGTTGGTCCATAAACCGTCATTTTAGTACATCATGCAAAAAAAATTCGATATTTTTTCCTGCATAATGGATAACAATTTTATTATTTGTTCCTTTTATGGCTAAAATATTAAAACTTTGCATTGTAGAAAGTACAGCTGATCAGAGCTTCAAAAGAATTAATTAAATGTTAGCTTAATTCCCTTAAATCTTAATTCTGAATTCAGATATACAAATTCCTTCCATAATACCATGCACAAAAATATAATTTAATAGCTTAATTCAAAGCTACTGTTTGAATAGAATTATTTCCTTATTGAATTAATTCATAAAGAATTCATTCAAATTTTGTCAAATCAAATTTTATCGAGTCAAATCTCATCCAAATTGAATGAAAATATTTTTCTTTCATTCAAATTGTAATGTTTTGGTTTTTAATCTTTTACAAAATGAATTAAAAAATATTTTCTAAAGCTAATTTGTAATAGATTTTAATTGGAAAAAATTTAAATAATCCAATATATTTTTTAAGCTTGAATTGTATAATTTATGAATGAATTCTTTAAGGAATTAATTCATTACAGAATTAATTCAATTCATATTAAGTACAAAGAATTTTATTCTATGAATTAAAGTAATTTGAATGCTTTAGAAGAATGACTAAGATAATAAATTTAATTCGATTTAAAAAAATTAATTAAAGAATTAAGCTTTTCGAACCTTTGCTGCTGATAATAGATAATTTTCAAAAAATTTGTTGATCAAAATACCCTAAAATGGGGAACATTTTTTAAATATTTTTTCCACAATGAAAATTACGATTTTTTGACAGCCATTTCGATAAAAAAATACCAATTTTTTTTGACATAATATATTGGACCTATGATTTTTCAATTGCTGGTAGGGAACTAAAGTCCAATTTTTAATTAATTGATAGAGTTATGATATTAAAGGACTAAAATTGCAAAAAGTTAGATGGAAATTAGTTGTCGTCATCATACAATAAGCATCTACAGAGTGATTAGCTGTGTTCGCGTACCTGATATTTTGTGATATTTATCACAAAATGTTGCTGGAAGTTGCTAAATTGCGTTCGTTTACTTTAAAAATCTTGCACTTGAGAGCAAGAGAGAGGCAAAATTTGACAGTTCATTGATAGAGAATTTTATGAAAGCTGCTGGCTGTTTTTCTTCCATCAACTTCCATCAGCAAAACATATGTTAAAAAAAAATATGAGAATTTGTTTACAAATGTAAACAAAGAAAATCAAAATATAAAAACCTAAATTCAGTGATAATTTAGAACAACGGTTCTCAAATGGGGGTCCGCGACCCACAAGAAGTCCGTAAGGACATTCAATAAAAGCATGAAACTATAAAAATTGAAATATTTATTATTATTTAATTTTTTATTTATTTAATAGATTCATTAAAAATGGAAATACATCTTTTTACAAAATATATCCAAATTAAATACAAGCGTAAAGTTTTTTTCCTAAAATGAGTTCTTTTTAGAAACTACTAATGAAGGAACATTTGATTGAAAATATTATGTTTGATAAAGACAACAATGATCAAACGGAGAAAGTAATGCTGTCCAATAGAGTTTCCCGAGGAAAGCCTTTTTCGAAATTTCTATGTAGGAAGACCTCTTAAACGATGCGTAAAAATTTGTTTGGGTCATGGGTCCCATACATTTCGGTCAAAAAAGTTTAGCTTAGATTTAATCGAAGTGGGTATAAAAAAAATCATAATTTTATGATGGTTATGGAAAAAATATTTTAAAATTTTATTCCATGGAATTTTGTTTCGCTAGAAGACTTTTTAAGAAAATCATATATTATCAACAGTAATTATTACTACAATGGATTTTTTTTTAATATTTTAGCCATAAAGGAAACAAAATAAAATTTGTTAAGAAAAATGTAGATTTTTTTTGTATGTTGTACTAAAATTACGGTTTATGGACCAAACATTTTTAAATAATTATTTTTTTTTTTAATTGGCTAAAAATTACAAATTGTTTGATACCCATTTCAAGACACAACTCAATGCTATTTTTGGACGAAATGTTCTAGATCCGTGACTTTCAATCGCTGGTAGAGAACTGAAGATCAATTTTAAAAATGTTTTTAATATTTTTCCCATATTAAGCTAATTTTTACGCATCGTTTGAGGGGTCTACTGTCCACAGTATGAAGAAAACTTTACGATATGGCAGGGTAAACAATTAATTAAAAAGATAAATATGTACTTCACTTAAATTTGATGAAACTATAGTTTTTTTCACATGAAATTCTACTTTTATTTTAGAAAAATATAAAAATATGTCACACACACACAGTAATATGCCAAGAACTTTTAATAACATCGTTTTCAGTATACAAATCTTTTAATTTATCGATAAATTTCCCGGATTTATAAAGAAAATTTATTTAAACAACTTTGTAATTTAAAAACAAAAATTCCTTTCAATGTACATAAGTATTAAGAAAGTTAATTTCAATGAAATTGAAAAAAAGATTCGGCTGTGCCGAATCTTTGATACCCTTCACCATATTACCATATTACCATCTTACTATCTTATCGACATCATATTACCGTATTACCGACAAATAATAAAATGTTCGCCTTAACGTATGCTTTCATATTTTCACATATATAAATCAACATTTTTTTCAAACTACGAAAATTTGAATATATAAAAAAAAAAAAAACAATCATAGCAGGCTTTGCTTTTAAAAAATAAACAACAACAACAATTCCATATTTACTTATTTTTTTATGTGTGTATATACAAACTGGCTGCATATACAAAGAACAACAACAACACTGTTATTGATTATATTACTTCTGTTGCTAACTAAACTACTTGTCTTACAAGCAAAAACGTCACTAATAGTCATTACAATTCTTAATATACAAGTTTGTGTATGTATTTATGTATATTCTTAACAGATATGTTTTAGTTTTTAAAAATAAACAACAACAATTCCATATCTATTTATCTTTGTACAGACTGCATATACAAAGAACAACAACAACACTGTTATTCATTATATTACTGCTGTTTCTAACTAAACTACTTGTCTATACAAAAAACAAAAAACGTCACTAATAGTCATTACAATGCTTAATATACATGTTTGTATGTGTATTTATATTCCTAACAGATTTGTTTTTGGGCCATAACTCTGTTGATTATGAACGAATTTGGTTTATTAAAAAAATCAAATTTTGTAAAAACATTTATGACTGATCTATATAAAAATAAAAATCTGTAGCTTGAACAAGGGCTTCAAAAATAAAAAAATCGTTTTCCCCGATATCTCAGTTATTACTGAACCGATTTATTTCATTTTTTCAGAACAAAAATTCAGAAAATAATTTCCGAGCCCCCTTCAAAAATTCGAAGTACCTGGTATATGTAGAGGCTTCAGAAACTGAAAAACCGGTTCAAAAAACCGGTTTTTAAAGCATATCTCCGCCATTTATAAACCGATCCTGCGGATTCAAAAAACCGAAATTTTATTAAAATATTTGTGACCGATCTGTATAAAAATAAAAATCTATAGCTTAAACCAGGGCTTCAAAAAATGAAAAATGCGTTTTGTCCGATATCTCAGTTATTATTGAACCGATTTATTTCATTTTTTCAGAACAAAAATTCAGAAAAAAATATCCGAGACTTCTTCGTAAAAACGAAGTCCCTAGTATATACAGGGGCTTCATAAACTGGAAAACCGGTTCTAAAAACCGGTTTTTTTAACATATCTCCGCATTGTATGAACCGATCTTGCTGAATTCCAATAGCAAAATTCTCGAAAGCATTTCCGATCGTTTGACATATATATTATATATGTCAGTTATCGGTGGGCTTCATAAACGCCATTTCAACCGACACACGGACGGACGGACGGTCGGACGGACGGACGGACATGGTCCTATCGTCATCATTTCTTACAAGGATCCCGAAAATGTAAACTTTTTTGCTCTCCGACGAAAATTGTGGGAATTACAAACGGAATGACAAACTTATATATACCCTTTACACCTGTGGTGAAGGGTATAAAAAGAGATGAAAAGATTTAAAAGCATTTTGTAGTTGAAATATAGGAAAGCTTATCCGCTTGTTGGCTCCTAAGCCCTAAAAATATTAAACAATTTCTCTTCAACATACATTTTTATGTAAAAATATATTTTTTCACTCTTTTGTCCCTCAAAACAGAGATTCGATCTTTTGTGGACGCAGAGAATAATATTAGATTAATTATACGAAAAAGTCTCTTAATGTTCAAGGAAAACAATGTCGAAATTATTAATATTATTTTTTAAAATTACTTTATCTTACATTTTTTCTGATTTTTAAATTAGTCAAAATTGTAGTGGGTCGCGCTTCCATTGCAATGTCATAAGGGGGTCGCGAAGCGAGGTCTTGTGAGAACCCCTGATTTAGAAGAATAAATGTAACAAAAACCTGCAAATTTTTGCAAAATGTTGTTCGCGTACTTTTTTTAATATATTTTCAATTTGAGAGTGAAGTGATTTTTACTCTCTCAAAAAAGAAAGTACGCAAACACACCTATTCTAAAACACTTTTTTTGGAAATAATTCATTTACTTGTAATCAAAGATATATGAACAAAATTTCAAATGGGCAGAGCTGAGGTGTTTTCGAGTTGATTTGGAAAAGCACATATCCAAAAGTTGGTCGCTTCAGACATGTAGTCAAAAAAAAATCTAAAAAAATAATCTATGCCTTGATTGTAAACACAGATAGTCCTTGTAAATCTCTACAAAATATACGATGTTTTAGTTTAAGAGATATTTGTGTCGAAACAAATTTTCTTGGCGGGCCTTATTTGGGTCCTGAACTGTTTTCAAATAGTAGTAGATATTTAAAAATATGATTGCAAAGATCATTTACCTAAATATCGATCCGATGAAATCTTATATTAATCTGAAAGTAAAACATTCGGCATACGCACACCCTATGAATCCATTGGAACATCTCCATTCTAATTATTTTTTGAATTTTGAAAAACCCGCGATTTTATTTACGATCTTCATTTTTTTAAAGTCTAAAAAAAAATATAGAAAATATACGTAACTTTAAACACCAATATCACAATAAGTTATAAACGGATTTTAATGATTTAAATAGAAGATGAATATGTTGCTCTTTAAACACAATCATTCAAAAATAACATTACCAGTTAAAATTCCGATTTTAAGCATATTTTTGAGAAATAATGTTAACATTTGGAGTAAAATAAAATTTAAACAAGTAAAGATATTTCATTGAAATTTTGGCACAATACAAATAAACTTGTTTTAAAGTCAGGGAGTTTAAAAACTCCCACTTTTTTGTACCAAAATACACGAAATCCCAGTCCGCGGAAATCTTGTTTCAAAAATTGACTTCTTTCATTAAAATGGTCTCCCAGCCATTGTTAAAGGCGTGGCTTCATAAATATTGTATATAGCCAATATGTTTTTTTGTTGATCTCGGTTTTGACATTTTTTAATTTAAGAAAACAAATTAAAAAACTTTTTCCAAACTGACAAAGTTTGGATAGGACTTGGAGAGAAACAGTTGCCCAAATCGCGTCCGATTTTATTTTACAGGCATTAACGTAAAGATTTGAAACCATTACAAAAATTATATAGTTCGGAACAAAAACAAAAGTATTTTGAAAGTGAAGGAATATTTTTGGAAAATTTTGGGGGAAAAATTAAGGCCAAAATTGAGGTAAAATTAGCATCGACACAAATATCTCTTAAACTGAAGCAGATAATCTTCACATGTAAGCATGGTTTTTATATTGATTTACCTGGCTGAAACTGACTTAAATCCTTAATAAGTTTTGTGGTAATTATATTTTAAACAAATTGGTTACAGATCTGAACTCACAAGACTTGAAACTAATAGAGTGCAAAATTTTAGCACAATAGGTTTCTTTTTCTAACCATGATTGTTGTTCAAAGTTGAAGAATATAGAAAAACTGATAAAAACTACTTAAGTTTTTACCATTCTTGTAAAATTTTTGTTCGCGCGTTTATATTTTTTGATCTTACTCTATCACAAGTAAACTAATTGAGCTTTGTACATAAATTCTGCACCATCTCTGTTGTTGTGCAGACTTTCAACAACTAAATACAGGATAGTAAAGTTTTGATGACAAAATTTTTTGGTTTTTAAAATTTTTCAGTTTTTTGGCGCGGTCTGTACGCCCCTCAACCGAATACAAAAATTGGGATAGGGATTGATACGCTATATCCTGTTGATGTGCCCGAAATGGTCAACGTAGTAGATAGTCTCAAAGTTTGGAAAACAAGAACGAAAATTTTTGAAAAAGTCAGTTTTTCGCGAGGCACATTCACATTTTCATATGGAATTGCTTGGATTACTGGGTGAACTTAGTTTTTTGTCATTTTACATAATAAAATCGGAGGAGCATTAAAAATAAATTTAATACAAGAATTTTATTGCCTTTTTGAAAATTATGCAAAAATTTTTGTTTTTGTATTTTTATATAGAAAATTGTAATTTAGACAAATATTAGATACATGGATATAAGAGTGACGACAAATATAATTGATCGGGATCATAAATTTAAGTCAAATGTCGTTGATAATTTGTCAAAACACATTTCGCTAAGGCTCATCGTGTGGACAGCATGAAATTAAGTATAATTGATATAATTAGAAAAATTTTGAGAGATAAACATTTTATGGACCAAAAAATATTTACTTGTGTTAAAAAAGGATCACAATATTAAAAAGCATTTCTATGTAATAGACTGTAACAAAATATATTTGCAATCAATATATGGAGAAATAACTTAGATTCTATCAAAATTTTTCGCAAAATTTTTAAAAATCGCGAATTTTATTGAAAAGAAAATTGTTTAAATTTTACTAGGAACCCTAAAATATGCTGCACTAATACCAGCAAACATTGAAAATACCATAAATTTTTATTTGAATAATTAGTAGGTTTCGATATTACTTGTAATTTTGACCAGAATTGTACATAAACTTCTAGTTTGTAAAAATGTTTATATGTTCAACTTTCGCGCCCCTCAAATGAAATGATTAACGCTAACTGATTCTACATACATTCGTGTCATATTATGTAAAGGATTTTAATGTGCCATCGAAAAAAAATTAATATTTTTTTGAAGGGCTAAAATCAAACATTTTTGGTAATTACCCATATATATATATATATATATATATATATATATATATATATATATATATATATATATATATATATATATATATATATATATATATATATAATATGCCAAGAACTTTTAATAACATCGTTTTCAGTATACAAATCTTTTAATTTATCGATAAATTTCCCGGATTTATAAAGAAAATTTATTTAAACAACTTTGTAATTTAAAAACAAAAATTCCTTTCAATGTACATAAGTATTAAGAAAGTTAATTTCAATGAAATTGAAAAAAAGATTCGGCTGTGCCGAATCTTTGATACCCTTCACCATATTACCATATTACCATCTTACTATCTTATCGACATCATATTACCGTATTACCGACAAATAATAAAATGTTCGCCTTAACGTATGCTTTCATATTTTCACATATATAAATCAACATTTTTTTCAAACTACGAAAATTTGAATATATAAAAAAAAAAAACAATCATAGCAGGCTTTGCTTTTAAAAAATAAACAACAACAACAATTCCATATTTACTTATTTTTTTATGTGTGTATATACAAACTGGCTGCATATACAAAGAACAACAACAACACTGTTATTGATTATATTACTTCTGTTGCTAACTAAACTACTTGTCTTACAAGCAAAAACGTCACTAATAGTCATTACAATTCTTAATATACAAGTTTGTGTATGTATTTATGTATATTCTTAACAGATATGTTTTAGTTTTTAAAAATAAACAACAACAATTCCATATCTATTTATCTTTGTACAGACTGCATATACAAAGAACAACAACAACACTGTTATTCATTATATTACTGCTGTTTCTAACTAAACTACTTGTCTATACAAAAAACAAAAAACGTCACTAATAGTCATTACAATGCTTAATATACATGTTTGTATGTGTATTTATATTCCTAACAGATTTGTTTTTGGGCCATAACTCTGTTGATTATGAACGAATTTGGTTTATTAAAAAAATCAAATTTTGTAAAAACATTTATGACTGATCTATATAAAAATAAAAATCTGTAGCTTGAACAAGGGCTTCAAAAATAAAAAAATCGTTTTCCCCGATATCTCAGTTATTACTGAACCGATTTATTTCATTTTTTCAGAACAAAAATTCAGAAAATAATTTCCGAGCCCCCTTCAAAAATTCGAAGTACCTGGTATATGTAGAGGCTTCAGAAACTGAAAAACCGGTTCAAAAAACCGGTTTTTAAAGCATATCTCCGCCATTTATAAACCGATCCTGCGGATTCAAAAAACCGAAATTTTATTAAAATATTTGTGACCGATCTGTATAAAAATAAAAATCTATAGCTTAAACCAGGGCTTCAAAAAATGAAAAATGCGTTTTGTCCGATATCTCAGTTATTATTGAACCGATTTATTTCATTTTTTCAGAACAAAAATTCAGAAAAAAATATCCGAGACTTCTTCGTAAAAACGAAGTCCCTAGTATATACAGGGGCTTCATAAACTGGAAAACCGGTTCTAAAAACCGGTTTTTTTAACATATCTCCGCATTGTATGAACCGATCTTGCTGAATTCCAATAGCAAAATTCTCGAAAGCATTTCCGATCGTTTGACATATATATTATATATGTCAGTTATCGGTGGGCTTCATAAACGCCATTTCAACCGACACACGGACGGACGGACGGTCGGACGGACGGACGGACATGGTCCTATCGTCATCATTTCTTACAAGGATCCCGAAAATGTAAACTTTTTTGCTCTCCGACGAAAATTGTGGGAATTACAAACGGAATGACAAACTTATATATACCCTTTACACCTGTGGTGAAGGGTATAAAAAGAGATGAAAAGATTTAAAAGCATTTTGTAGTTGAAATATAGGAAAGCTTATCCGCTTGTTGGCTCCTAAGCCCTAAAAATATTAAACAATTTCTCTTCAACATACATTTTTATGTAAAAATATATTTTTTCACTCTTTTGTCCCTCAAAACAGAGATTCGATCTTTTGTGGACGCAGAGAATAATATTAGATTAATTATACGAAAAAGTCTCTTAATGTTCAAGGAAAACAATGTCGAAATTATTAATATTATTTTTTAAAATTACTTTATCTTACATTTTTTCTGATTTTTAAATTAGTCAAAATTGTAGTGGGTCGCGCTTCCATTGTACATGTCACATTCGTACCAAATATGGTCTGGCTGGACCAGTTATATTTTGTGTGGAAAATTATGTGGCTTGACGATGTTATTCG
This sequence comes from Protophormia terraenovae, assembly GCA_951394005.1. Lineage (NCBI taxonomy): Eukaryota > Metazoa > Arthropoda > Insecta > Diptera > Calliphoridae > Protophormia > Protophormia terraenovae. The sequence goes on along the minus strand of OX596073.1, from coordinate 71,895,660 downwards.
TTCTTTTTTATTGTATTTTAATTTTTTAAACATTTAAACTGAGCTCTCATCGGTTTACACAAGTTATTTTATGATTTTCCACCTTTTCGTTCATATTTTGTGTTATGAGTTTAATACCGATAAAACCTCAAATATTTGAAAAGAAAAATTGTTTGCGTTTGTAGGCTCAAAACAATGAGAATAACGTGAAGTTTATCGATGGAAAAATGTAATATTTTGCAAAACTATGTAATATAAAATTACAGAGCTGGTCTTTGATGTTCTTACATTCTGCATTTTAGTCTAAAGAATATTTTTTCAATATACTTTTCTTAATAATTTAATGTTATATTCTTATCTAATTTCACTAAGTAAAAACTTTGATAAAAAACCAGTACTAAATACTAAAAAAAAAATTATAGCAACTTATCTTGGTAAAATGTTCGTTTACATTTTAAATAACGTTTGTTCAACTGGTATAGAGTTCAAAGTTCATACAAAACGTTTTTAAACCAAAAAGTAAAAAATAAAAATTTTAAAAATATGTAAAATAATATTCAATATTTAAAAAATTAAGACAAAATATGAATTTTCTATAAAATACGATCTAACAAATGGATGCCATTTTTCATTAAAATTTGTCAGTCGAATATTTAACTACATAAGGTAGTAAACATGCATTTGCATTACTTATGACATTTCAACCTACACAGAAAAAAATAAAAATGAACTTTATTTTTGTTTGATTTTGCTCTAATTACAAAAATTATAATATTAATTAACTGGATTTAATTGATTTTTGTTAAAATTTCAATTAAATTTTATAATCAAATTAATTGGAAATATAATTGAAATTTTGCTTAAATCAAGTAAAATATTTATTGTCACAATTCGAAAGATAATTATATTTATACCTTTGCAAAAATATGCTTCTTTTAATAAAGTACACTAATTTCAACAAAATTAATTATTTCACAATTACCATATTTATTTGTATAACACATAGGACATTTTACAATAATGTTGATAATGTTTGTAAAAAATAAAATGTGTATAAACGTATTTTACATATTATATTCTATGGAATTTGCTTTAAATATTGTCAAAAGAAACTATGTTCGTGCTTTCACTAAAGTGCTTCTGGAACATAGGTATAATACATCTGTAGATATTCGATTCTTCACATGATTTCAACTTCAGGCGTCAACGGCAGGGACATCTGCAATAACACCACAACAAAAAAGAGACTTGACTAACTTGGATAAAATCCTATGAAAAAACAAGCGTTGAATAATAATATGGAAATGAAACTGTAGTGCATAGCTTTGATACTTACAAACTCGATCCAGAATATAATTTTTTTTCGTAAGATACACCATTCATCTAAAAATTATTAGAACAATTAAAATGACGGCATTGCATAATAAATTTATTCGCATATACATATGTATGTACTTACCGATAAAAACATTTTCAAGCCTATGCTGTTCTAATGTGGAAGAAATTTGATGATCGATTCTGCACAGGCAAACTCGGGAACGATACCTGCACAGAGAAAAGAGATTCGTTATTACAACCGAATTTATTGCCAATCGAATTCAGGCGGTTGCAACTACTGTAACACAAATCCATTGCAATAATCGAATATTTCATTTACTATCGGCGAATTGTAGATAAACGGAAAAAATATATTAGTTACGTAAACCAAATTTGTGGAAACTAATTAGCTACGCTAACCAATTAGTTCTACAAATTTGGTTACCATAACCAACTAACAATTGAAATTACCGAATTTTATTTCTAACAAATATTACAACAAAATTGTCCTGAATTCGTAAAATTTTATTTTGTTTTCAATTATAAGCTACAATTTAATAAATTCAATTTCAATGCATATTTATTTGATCGACGAAAACAGAATTTGATTGATGCAAACGTCAGTCGCCAAAAATACTCTAGAGAAGGTGGGATCATTTGCTTAGGTTTTATTATTTTAAAAATATGCATTGTGCACTTTTGTACAATTTTCCTGAGTAAAATCTTCTTAACGATTTACATAAGATAATTCGACCATACGCATCCTCTTTTTAGATACAGGTTCCCTTTAAACTTGTAATGCACACCTAATCATAACAAGAAACAACTAATAAATTCACATTTAATCAATATTGTTAAACAAATTTATTCTTACCTTTTTATGCAATAGTTCAATATAAGCTAATTCTGAATTGTCTTCTTTTTTGCGTGAATATTTATTTCCAATTTTGTATGTATTTTATTTTTTAGTTATTTAGATTTGTGTAAAATTGTATTTCAATAATTTAAAATGTCAAAATAAATTTATTAACTGTTTGATCAATGCACCTAATTTTTTCAATTTCGAACACCGAATCAGTGTTCTGTATAACTGCAGTAACAAAAAACTTTTTACAAATGAAATAATTAATATACCAGCAAATTTTTAATAGCACCCACTAATAAATTTCACAGAAACGGATTTTTATTTACTTTACCACAATCGAATTTGCAGAATTTATTTTATTCAAATACATATTGGTCGGATTTACCATTTTAACAATAACGGAATTCTATTACACTTGCTATTGTGTTTTTTCATATATAATTATAGAAAATCTGTTGAAGTATAAACATATTAATAATAAAAATTAAATGTTTGTAATGGTAATCGTTTCCCAACTAATGTTTTTTCTGTGTGTGACAACTTACACATTAAAGCAAACCAAAGATATTTACATGTACGTGGTTATAAATTAGAGTATTCATTTTACTCGACTTTTTCATTGTTCGAATAATCAAATAACTCGAAAATGGAGTTTTCAAATTACTCGAATAATCGATTAAATCTTTTAAGTTACTCGAGTTATTCGATTAATTTATACCTTAAAATTTTGCTCGATTTTTCAATGCTTATCAAAAAAGGATACAAAAATATAGCTAAAAATAAGAAATAGTCTTTCCAAAATAATATATAATTAAAATTTGCGTAAATATTTATGAATATTAGTCTTTTTTGCTTTGACAATACGTCTGTTTCTCTATATTTAATATATTCATTGATAGTTAAATAAATAGGTCTAACAAATTTGGTCTATCTATTTGAACCAAATTGTATATTAAGGGTAGTCCGAAGTGTAATTTTGTCCCATTACTTCACTTTTTAATTTGGACAGATACTAACCTTTGCACAACAGAGGTTTTCAGTTATATTCAAAATGTTTGTACAATATTTTTAAGTGTATCGGAGATCTACTAAACCCAGATTTATTTTTAGAATGTTTTATAATTCATTGTTCATTTATAAATTATACAAATGTATACAGTTTTTAAGATAATTTACTCTTATTTGTATTATAGTGATCTCGTGATTATGTTTTAGTTCAATTTTATGGAAAAATGTTTCACAACTTTTAATTTTCTATCAATATCAGTGTACAAATATAAGAAATTCTATAAAATTGTATAATAAATTAGTAAAATATACAATTAGTTAGAACTACTTTCTTTTCTCCATTTAATGGACACATTTACTGTAAATTTAAAATAAATAATTCTTTCTCCCAAATGTACGCGTAAGAATTATAATTGGCTCTATTTTGAATTAAACCACAATTTCTATCAAAATGTAAAATATTTTAATTCACATTTCTTCCTATTTTTGTTATAATTTAGTAATATTTTACACAAATATTATATGGATTTTTGTCCGTTAGGCTGTGAAAGAATTGTGAAAATATATTTTATTAGTTTCTGAGTTATTGCATTTTGAAAATGACAAAAAACCCTTTGGACTATCCTTTTTTTTTAGATAAAGTAGTTCAGCGATTCTTAACATAAAGAACAAGTATACATGCTAAACTTAATTTTAAGTCCAAATTCCTTCTATATAAAAAATTTCATTCGAACTATCACCATTATATCCTCTACAGCAGATTGAGAATTTATTGGTATATCAACTATGTACCTTTAATCGTTTTTCCAAATCAAGTTTAAAATCCTTCAATTTATTTCTTATTATATTTATATTAAAATTATTTGAATTTTACTTTATAATTTCTTAAATGTTTTTCCAAATCAAGTTTAAAATTCTTCAATTTATTTCTTATTATATTTATATTAAAATTATTTGAATTTTACTTTATAATTTTTTAAAGTGGCGTTTATAAAAACCACCTTTTTTAACTATGTATTGTAATTTAGGCATATATTTGGTTCTTTTTACTAAATACATTTTTTTTGTATAAAATTATAATTTGTGGCACCACTTTTATATTCGAAACATTCTATACAAAACTTGAAACATTGTTTTTAAGCTAAATTTTTTAGAAAACTAAAATCAAAACATCATAAAACTAATTAAAAAAGAAAATATTCTAATATTTTTTACTCAAATTATTCGATTAATCGGCATAAATTGCTCGAATAAATTGTTACTCGAAATTCTTGATTTTAATTTAATCGAACAGTTGTTGATTTTAAATTGTCGATTAATCGAACAAACAATATTCGAGTGAATACCCTATTATAAATGTTTACAAATAAAAACTTATGTATGAAGGTTTAAAATATTTTTCTTTTCAAATTTTGAGAATTGTCACATTTTTTATTTTTTTTTTTTTTTAGTTTATTTCAAATACTAAAAAGAGTAAAAAAAAATAAAAAATTAAATTAAATAGATTAAAATTTTAATTACATTTTGAAACAATCTTAACCATGAAAGTAATTAAAAAAATTTTAACAAAAATATTTTTTGTGTATGTTTAGTGCTCAGTGTTTTTCATATGAATGAAAACGACCGATGTTTATTATAGTCAGTTACCAAAAGTTCACATCTCCTACATGTATATACAACTAAAAATAGGTTGTGAATTATATATATTTTTTAAATAGATCGAACTTCAGCTGAAAGGTATTTTATATACACATGGAATTTTCGTAAAAAGGAAGAGTTAATAAAGTCGCTAAATAATAAAACTTATATCAAATTGACCTCTCTCTCTTCTCCCATCACTTTGGTGGAATACGCACCTGTATATTTATTTTTAATTTTCACACGTTTAAAAATGTTCAGTTTTAGTTTTGTTATTGTTTCACAAGTGTAAACATTTTAATCCGATGTGTACAATGTTAATTGAGACAAACCCAAACTTATTGTCTTGGAAGTGTTAAATGCAATCAGATCGATGTATGTGCCTAGCTAGTTGGTAAATTACTTATTTGTACATTTGACGTGTTATTTAATGTAAATTAGTAAAATTTTACACCAAACTGTTTAAGACAAATATACAAACCCTATTTATAAACGTAATGTAATTGATACTAAATAAGTATTAATATACATATATATATATATATTTTTTTTACTAAAATCAAAACAACCGGTATAGCTAAAAAATTACATACATAATAAGATTCGTTGGCATTTGTGACATTTATTTTTATAAATTTTTCTTGAAAATTATTGAGTATTAATTTTTCTTGAACTTGTTGTACGTTCATAAGTGTGTCCGGCAGACAAAAAAATTTTAGGAAGACCCCTCAAACGATGCATAAAAACTAGGTATGTATTAAGAAAATTTTTAAAATTGATCTTCAGTACCCTACCAGTGATTGACTATCACGGGTCTAGAACATTTCGTCAAAAAAAAGTGTTGAGTTTTGCCTTGAAACGTTTTAAAAATTGTTCGCAAAAATGTTGGTCCATAAACCGTCATTTTAGTACATCATGCAAAAAAAATTCGATATTTTTTCCTGCATAATGGATAACAATTTTATTATTTGTTCCTTTTATGGCTAAAATATTAAAACTTTGCATTGTAGAAAGTACAGCTGATCAGAGCTTCAAAAGAATTAATTAAATGTTAGCTTAATTCCCTTAAATCTTAATTCTGAATTCAGATATACAAATTCCTTCCATAATACCATGCACAAAAATATAATTTAATAGCTTAATTCAAAGCTACTGTTTGAATAGAATTATTTCCTTATTGAATTAATTCATAAAGAATTCATTCAAATTTTGTCAAATCAAATTTTATCGAGTCAAATCTCATCCAAATTGTAATGTTTTGGTTTTTAATCTTTTACAAAATGAATTAAAAAATATTTTCTAAAGCTAATTTGTAATAGATTTTAATTGGAAAAAATTTAAATAATCCAATATATTTTTTAAGCTTGAATTGTATAATTTATGAATGAATTCTTTAAGGAATTAATTCATTACAGAATTAATTCAATTCATATTAAGTACAAAGAATTTTATTCTATGAATTAAAGTAATTTGAATGCTTTAGAAGAATGACTAAGATAATAAATTTAATTCGATTTAAAAAAATTAATTAAAGAATTAAGCTTTTCGAACCTTTGCTGCTGATAATAGATAATTTTCAAAAAATTTGTTGATCAAAATACCCTAAAATGGGGAACATTTTTTAAATATTTTTTCCACAATGAAAATTACGATTTTTTGACAGCCATTTCGATAAAAAAATACCAATTTTTTTTGACATAATATATTGGACCTATGATTTTTCAATTGCTGGTAGGGAACTAAAGTCCAATTTTTAATTAATTGATAGAGTTATGATATTAAAGGACTAAAATTGCAAAAAGTTAGATGGAAATTAGTTGTCGTCATCATACAATAAGCATCTACAGAGTGATTAGCTGTGTTCGCGTACCTGATATTTTGTGATATTTATCACAAAATGTTGCTGGAAGTTGCTAAATTGCGTTCGTTTACTTTAAAAATCTTGCACTTGAGAGCAAGAGAGAGGCAAAATTTGACAGTTCATTGATAGAGAATTTTATGAAAGCTGCTGGCTGTTTTTCTTCCATCAACTTCCATCAGCAAAACATATGTTAAAAAAAAATATGAGAATTTGTTTACAAATGTAAACAAAGAAAATCAAAATATAAAAACCTAAATTCAGTGATAATTTAGAACAACGGTTCTCAAATGGGGGTCCGCGACCCACAAGAAGTCCGTAAGGACATTCAATAAAAGCATGAAACTATAAAAATTGAAATATTTATTATTATTTAATTTTTTATTTATTTAATAGATTCATTAAAAATGGAAATACATCTTTTTACAAAATATATCCAAATTAAATACAAGCGTAAAGTTTTTTTCCTAAAATGAGTTCTTTTTAGAAACTACTAATGAAGGAACATTTGATTGAAAATATTATGTTTGATAAAGACAACAATGATCAAACGGAGAAAGTAATGCTGTCCAATAGAGTTTCCCGAGGAAAGCCTTTTTCGAAATTTCTATGTAGGAAGACCTCTTAAACGATGCGTAAAAATTTGTTTGGGTCATGGGTCCCATACATTTCGGTCAAAAAAGTTTAGCTTAGATTTAATCGAAGTGGGTATAAAAAAAATCATAATTTTATGATGGTTATGGAAAAAATATTTTAAAATTTTATTCCATGGAATTTTGTTTCGCTAGAAGACTTTTTAAGAAAATCATATATTATCAACAGTAATTATTACTACAATGGATTTTTTTTTAATATTTTAGCCATAAAGGAAACAAAATAAAATTTGTTAAGAAAAATGTAGATTTTTTTTGTATGTTGTACTAAAATTACGGTTTATGGACCAAACATTTTTAAATAATTATTTTTTTTTTTAATTGGCTAAAAATTACAAATTGTTTGATACCCATTTCAAGACACAACTCAATGCTATTTTTGGACGAAATGTTCTAGATCCGTGACTTTCAATCGCTGGTAGAGAACTGAAGATCAATTTTAAAAATGTTTTTAATATTTTTCCCATATTAAGCTAATTTTTACGCATCGTTTGAGGGGTCTACTGTCCACAGTATGAAGAAAACTTTACGATATGGCAGGGTAAACAATTAATTAAAAAGATAAATATGTACTTCACTTAAATTTGATGAAACTATAGTTTTTTTCACATGAAATTCTACTTTTATTTTAGAAAAATATAAAAATATGTCACACACACACAGTAATATGCCAAGAACTTTTAATAACATCGTTTTCAGTATACAAATCTTTTAATTTATCGATAAATTTCCCGGATTTATAAAGAAAATTTATTTAAACAACTTTGTAATTTAAAAACAAAAATTCCTTTCAATGTACATAAGTATTAAGAAAGTTAATTTCAATGAAATTGAAAAAAAGATTCGGCTGTGCCGAATCTTTGATACCCTTCACCATATTACCATATTACCATCTTACTATCTTATCGACATCATATTACCGTATTACCGACAAATAATAAAATGTTCGCCTTAACGTATGCTTTCATATTTTCACATATATAAATCAACATTTTTTTCAAACTACGAAAATTTGAATATATAAAAAAAAAAAAACAATCATAGCAGGCTTTGCTTTTAAAAAATAAACAACAACAACAATTCCATATTTACTTATTTTTTTATGTGTGTATATACAAACTGGCTGCATATACAAAGAACAACAACAACACTGTTATTGATTATATTACTTCTGTTGCTAACTAAACTACTTGTCTTACAAGCAAAAACGTCACTAATAGTCATTACAATTCTTAATATACAAGTTTGTGTATGTATTTATGTATATTCTTAACAGATATGTTTTAGTTTTTAAAAATAAACAACAACAATTCCATATCTATTTATCTTTGTACAGACTGCATATACAAAGAACAACAACAACACTGTTATTCATTATATTACTGCTGTTTCTAACTAAACTACTTGTCTATACAAAAAACAAAAAACGTCACTAATAGTCATTACAATGCTTAATATACATGTTTGTATGTGTATTTATATTCCTAACAGATTTGTTTTTGGGCCATAACTCTGTTGATTATGAACGAATTTGGTTTATTAAAAAAATCAAATTTTGTAAAAACATTTATGACTGATCTATATAAAAATAAAAATCTGTAGCTTGAACAAGGGCTTCAAAAATAAAAAAATCGTTTTCCCCGATATCTCAGTTATTACTGAACCGATTTATTTCATTTTTTCAGAACAAAAATTCAGAAAATAATTTCCGAGCCCCCTTCAAAAATTCGAAGTACCTGGTATATGTAGAGGCTTCAGAAACTGAAAAACCGGTTCAAAAAACCGGTTTTTAAAGCATATCTCCGCCATTTATAAACCGATCCTGCGGATTCAAAAAACCGAAATTTTATTAAAATATTTGTGACCGATCTGTATAAAAATAAAAATCTATAGCTTAAACCAGGGCTTCAAAAAATGAAAAATGCGTTTTGTCCGATATCTCAGTTATTATTGAACCGATTTATTTCATTTTTTCAGAACAAAAATTCAGAAAAAAATATCCGAGACTTCTTCGTAAAAACGAAGTCCCTAGTATATACAGGGGCTTCATAAACTGGAAAACCGGTTCTAAAAACCGGTTTTTTTAACATATCTCCGCATTGTATGAACCGATCTTGCTGAATTCCAATAGCAAAATTCTCGAAAGCATTTCCGATCGTTTGACATATATATTATATATGTCAGTTATCGGTGGGCTTCATAAACGCCATTTCAACCGACACACGGACGGACGGACGGTCGGACGGACGGACGGACATGGTCCTATCGTCATCATTTCTTACAAGGATCCCGAAAATGTAAACTTTTTTGCTCTCCGACGAAAATTGTGGGAATTACAAACGGAATGACAAACTTATATATACCCTTTACACCTGTGGTGAAGGGTATAAAAAGAGATGAAAAGATTTAAAAGCATTTTGTAGTTGAAATATAGGAAAGCTTATCCGCTTGTTGGCTCCTAAGCCCTAAAAATATTAAACAATTTCTCTTCAACATACATTTTTATGTAAAAATATATTTTTTCACTCTTTTGTCCCTCAAAACAGAGATTCGATCTTTTGTGGACGCAGAGAATAATATTAGATTAATTATACGAAAAAGTCTCTTAATGTTCAAGGAAAACAATGTCGAAATTATTAATATTATTTTTTAAAATTACTTTATCTTACATTTTTTCTGATTTTTAAATTAGTCAAAATTGTAGTGGGTCGCGCTTCCATTGCAATGTCATAAGGGGGTCGCGAAGCGAGGTCTTGTGAGAACCCCTGATTTAGAAGAATAAATGTAACAAAAACCTGCAAATTTTTGCAAAATGTTGTTCGCGTACTTTTTTTAATATATTTTCAATTTGAGAGTGAAGTGATTTTTACTCTCTCAAAAAAGAAAGTACGCAAACACACCTATTCTAAAACACTTTTTTTGGAAATAATTCATTTACTTGTAATCAAAGATATATGAACAAAATTTCAAATGGGCAGAGCTGAGGTGTTTTCGAGTTGATTTGGAAAAGCACATATCCAAAAGTTGGTCGCTTCAGACATGTAGTCAAAAAAAAATCTAAAAAAATAATCTATGCCTTGATTGTAAACACAGATAGTCCTTGTAAATCTCTACAAAATATACGATGTTTTAGTTTAAGAGATATTTGTGTCGAAACAAATTTTCTTGGCGGGCCTTATTTGGGTCCTGAACTGTTTTCAAATAGTAGTAGATATTTAAAAATATGATTGCAAAGATCATTTACCTAAATATCGATCCGATGAAATCTTATATTAATCTGAAAGTAAAACATTCGGCATACGCACACCCTATGAATCCATTGGAACATCTCCATTCTAATTATTTTTTGAATTTTGAAAAACCCGCGATTTTATTTACGATCTTCATTTTTTTAAAGTCTAAAAAAAAATATAGAAAATATACGTAACTTTAAACACCAATATCACAATAAGTTATAAACGGATTTTAATGATTTAAATAGAAGATGAATATGTTGCTCTTTAAACACAATCATTCAAAAATAACATTACCAGTTAAAATTCCGATTTTAAGCATATTTTTGAGAAATAATGTTAACATTTGGAGTAAAATAAAATTTAAACAAGTAAAGATATTTCATTGAAATTTTGGCACAATACAAATAAACTTGTTTTAAAGTCAGGGAGTTTAAAAACTCCCACTTTTTTGTACCAAAATACACGAAATCCCAGTCCGCGGAAATCTTGTTTCAAAAATTGACTTCTTTCATTAAAATGGTCTCCCAGCCATTGTTAAAGGCGTGGCTTCATAAATATTGTATATAGCCAATATGTTTTTTTGTTGATCTCGGTTTTGACATTTTTTAATTTAAGAAAACAAATTAAAAAACTTTTTCCAAACTGACAAAGTTTGGATAGGACTTGGAGAGAAACAGTTGCCCAAATCGCGTCCGATTTTATTTTACAGGCATTAACGTAAAGATTTGAAACCATTACAAAAATTATATAGTTCGGAACAAAAACAAAAGTATTTTGAAAGTGAAGGAATATTTTTGGAAAATTTTGGGGGAAAAATTAAGGCCAAAATTGAGGTAAAATTAGCATCGACACAAATATCTCTTAAACTGAAGCAGATAATCTTCACATGTAAGCATGGTTTTTATATTGATTTACCTGGCTGAAACTGACTTAAATCCTTAATAAGTTTTGTGGTAATTATATTTTAAACAAATTGGTTACAGATCTGAACTCACAAGACTTGAAACTAATAGAGTGCAAAATTTTAGCACAATAGGTTTCTTTTTCTAACCATGATTGTTGTTCAAAGTTGAAGAATATAGAAAAACTGATAAAAACTACTTAAGTTTTTACCATTCTTGTAAAATTTTTGTTCGCGCGTTTATATTTTTTGATCTTACTCTATCACAAGTAAACTAATTGAGCTTTGTACATAAATTCTGCACCATCTCTGTTGTTGTGCAGACTTTCAACAACTAAATACAGGATAGTAAAGTTTTGATGACAAAATTTTTTGGTTTTTAAAATTTTTCAGTTTTTTGGCGCGGTCTGTACGCCCCTCAACCGAATACAAAAATTGGGATAGGGATTGATACGCTATATCCTGTTGATGTGCCCGAAATGGTCAACGTAGTAGATAGTCTCAAAGTTTGGAAAACAAGAACGAAAATTTTTGAAAAAGTCAGTTTTTCGCGAGGCACATTCACATTTTCATATGGAATTGCTTGGATTACTGGGTGAACTTAGTTTTTTGTCATTTTACATAATAAAATCGGAGGAGCATTAAAAATAAATTTAATACAAGAATTTTATTGCCTTTTTGAAAATTATGCAAAAATTTTTGTTTTTGTATTTTTATATAGAAAATTGTAATTTAGACAAATATTAGATACATGGATATAAGAGTGACGACAAATATAATTGATCGGGATCATAAATTTAAGTCAAATGTCGTTGATAATTTGTCAAAACACATTTCGCTAAGGCTCATCGTGTGGACAGCATGAAATTAAGTATAATTGATATAATTAGAAAAATTTTGAGAGATAAACATTTTATGGACCAAAAAATATTTACTTGTGTTAAAAAAGGATCACAATATTAAAAAGCATTTCTATGTAATAGACTGTAACAAAATATATTTGCAATCAATATATGGAGAAATAACTTAGATTCTATCAAAATTTTTCGCAAAATTTTTAAAAATCGCGAATTTTATTGAAAAGAAAATTGTTTAAATTTTACTAGGAACCCTAAAATATGCTGCACTAATACCAGCAAACATTGAAAATACCATAAATTTTTATTTGAATAATTAGTAGGTTTCGATATTACTTGTAATTTTGACCAGAATTGTACATAAACTTCTAGTTTGTAAAAATGTTTATATGTTCAACTTTCGCGCCCCTCAAATGAAATGATTAACGCTAACTGATTCTACATACATTCGTGTCATATTATGTAAAGGATTTTAATGTGCCATCGAAAAAAAATTAATATTTTTTTGAAGGGCTAAAATCAAACATTTTTGGTAATTACCCATATATATATATATATATATATATATATATATATATATATATATATATATATATATATATATATATATATATATATATATATATATATATATATATATATATATATATATATATATATATATATATATATATATATATATATATATATATATATATATATATATATATATATATATATATATATATATATATATATATATATATATATATATATATATATATATATATATATATATATAATATGCCAAGAACTTTTAATAACATCGTTTTCAGTATACAAATCTTTTAATTTATCGATAAATTTCCCGGATTTATAAAGAAAATTTATTTAAACAACTTTGTAATTTAAAAACAAAAATTCCTTTCAATGTACATAAGTATTAAGAAAGTTAATTTCAATGAAATTGAAAAAAAGATTCGGCTGTGCCGAATCTTTGATACCCTTCACCATATTACCATATTACCATCTTACTATCTTATCGACATCATATTACCGTATTACCGACAAATAATAAAATGTTCGCCTTAACGTATGCTTTCATATTTTCACATATATAAATCAACATTTTTTTCAAACTACGAAAATTTGAATATATAAAAAAAAAAAAACAATCATAGCAGGCTTTGCTTTTAAAAAATAAACAACAACAACAATTCCATATTTACTTATTTTTTTATGTGTGTATATACAAACTGGCTGCATATACAAAGAACAACAACAACACTGTTATTGATTATATTACTTCTGTTGCTAACTAAACTACTTGTCTTACAAGCAAAAACGTCACTAATAGTCATTACAATTCTTAATATACAAGTTTGTGTATGTATTTATGTATATTCTTAACAGATATGTTTTAGTTTTTAAAAATAAACAACAACAATTCCATATCTATTTATCTTTGTACAGACTGCATATACAAAGAACAACAACAACACTGTTATTCATTATATTACTGCTGTTTCTAACTAAACTACTTGTCTATACAAAAAACAAAAAACGTCACTAATAGTCATTACAATGCTTAATATACATGTTTGTATGTGTATTTATATTCCTAACAGATTTGTTTTTGGGCCATAACTCTGTTGATTATGAACGAATTTGGTTTATTAAAAAAATCAAATTTTGTAAAAACATTTATGACTGATCTATATAAAAATAAAAATCTGTAGCTTGAACAAGGGCTTCAAAAATAAAAAAATCGTTTTCCCCGATATCTCAGTTATTACTGAACCGATTTATTTCATTTTTTCAGAACAAAAATTCAGAAAATAATTTCCGAGCCCCCTTCAAAAATTCGAAGTACCTGGTATATGTAGAGGCTTCAGAAACTGAAAAACCGGTTCAAAAAACCGGTTTTTAAAGCATATCTCCGCCATTTATAAACCGATCCTGCGGATTCAAAAAACCGAAATTTTATTAAAATATTTGTGACCGATCTGTATAAAAATAAAAATCTATAGCTTAAACCAGGGCTTCAAAAAATGAAAAATGCGTTTTGTCCGATATCTCAGTTATTATTGAACCGATTTATTTCATTTTTTCAGAACAAAAATTCAGAAAAAAATATCCGAGACTTCTTCGTAAAAACGAAGTCCCTAGTATATACAGGGGCTTCATAAACTGGAAAACCGGTTCTAAAAACCGGTTTTTTTAACATATCTCCGCATTGTATGAACCGATCTTGCTGAATTCCAATAGCAAAATTCTCGAAAGCATTTCCGATCGTTTGACATATATATTATATATGTCAGTTATCGGTGGGCTTCATAAACGCCATTTCAACCGACACACGGACGGACGGACGGACATGGTCCTATCGTCATCATTTCTTACAAGGATCCCGAAAATGTAAACTTTTTTGCTCTCCGACGAAAATTGTGGGAATTACAAACGGAATGACAAACTTATATATACCCTTTACACCTGTGGTGAAGGGTATAAAAAGAGATGAAAAGATTTAAAAGCATTTTGTAGTTGAAATATAGGAAAGCTTATCCGCTTGTTGGCTCCTAAGCCCTAAAAATATTAAACAATTTCTCTTCAACATACATTTTTATGTAAAAATATATTTTTTCACTCTTTTGTCCCTCAAAACAGAGATTCGATCTTTTGTGGACGCAGAGAATAATATTAGATTAATTATACGAAAAAGTCTCTTAATGTTCAAGGAAAACAATGTCGAAATTATTAATATTATTTTTTAAAATTACTTTATCTTACATTTTTTCTGATTTTTAAATTAGTCAAAATTGTAGTGGGTCGCGCTTCCATTGCAATGTCATAAGGGGGTCGCGAAGCGAGGTCTTGTGAGAACCCCTGATTTAGAAGAATAAATGTAACAAAAACCTGCAAATTTTTGCAAAATGTTGTTCGCGTACTTTTTTTAATATATTTTCAATTTGAGAGTGAAGTGATTTTTACTCTCTCAAAAAAGAAAGTACGCAAACACACCTATTCTAAAACACTTTTTTTGGAAATAATTCATTTACTTGTAATCAAAGATATATGAACAAAATTTCAAATGGGCAGAGCTGAGGTGTTTTCGAGTTGATTTGGAAAAGCACATATCCAAAAGTTGGTCGCTTCAGACATGTAGTCAAAAAAAAATCTAAAAAAATAATCTATGCCTTGATTGTAAACACAGATAGTCCTTGTAAATCTCTACAAAATATACGATGTTTTAGTTTAAGAGATATTTGTGTCGAAACAAATTTTCTTGGCGGGCCTTATTTGGGTCCTGAACTGTTTTCAAATAGTAGTAGATATTTAAAAATATGATTGCAAAGATCATTTACCTAAATATCGATCCGATGAAATCTTATATTAATCTGAAAGTAAAACATTCGGCATACGCACACCCTATGAATCCATTGGAACATCTCCATTCTAATTATTTTTTGAATTTTGAAAAACCCGCGATTTTATTTACGATCTTCATTTTTTTAAAGTCTAAAAAAAAATATAGAAAATATACGTAACTTTAAACACCAATATCACAATAAGTTATAAACGGATTTTAATGATTTAAATAGAAGATGAATATGTTGCTCTTTAAACACAATCATTCAAAAATAACATTACCAGTTAAAATTCCGATTTTAAGCATATTTTTGAGAAATAATGTTAACATTTGGAGTAAAATAAAATTTAAACAAGTAAAGATATTTCATTGAAATTTTGGCACAATACAAATAAACTTGTTTTAAAGTCAGGGAGTTTAAAAACTCCCACTTTTTTGTACCAAAATACACGAAATCCCAGTCCGCGGAAATCTTGTTTCAAAAATTGACTTCTTTCATTAAAATGGTCTCCCAGCCATTGTTAAAGGCGTGGCTTCATAAATATTGTATATAGCCAATATGTTTTTTTGTTGATCTCGGTTTTGACATTTTTTAATTTAAGAAAACAAATTAAAAAACTTTTTCCAAACTGACAAAGTTTGGATAGGACTTGGAGAGAAACAGTTGCCCAAATCGCGTCCGATTTTATTTTACAGGCATTAACGTAAAGATTTGAAACCATTACAAAAATTATATAGTTCGGAACAAAAACAAAAGTATTTTGAAAGTGAAGGAATATTTTTGGAAAATTTTGGGGGAAAAATTAAGGCCAAAATTGAGGTAAAATTAGCATCGACACAAATATCTCTTAAACTGAAGCAGATAATCTTCACATGTAAGCATGGTTTTTATATTGATTTACCTGGCTGAAACTGACTTAAATCCTTAATAAGTTTTGTGGTAATTATATTTTAAACAAATTGGTTACAGATCTGAACTCACAAGACTTGAAACTAATAGAGTGCAAAATTTTAGCACAATAGGTTTCTTTTTCTAACCATGATTGTTGTTCAAAGTTGAAGAATATAGAAAAACTGATAAAAACTACTTAAGTTTTTACCATTCTTGTAAAATTTTTGTTCGCGCGTTTATATTTTTTGATCTTACTCTATCACAAGTAAACTAATTGAGCTTTGTACATAAATTCTGCACCATCTCTGTTGTTGTGCAGACTTTCAACAACTAAATACAGGATAGTAAAGTTTTGATGACAAAATTTTTTGGTTTTTAAAATTTTTCAGTTTTTTGGCGCGGTCTGTACGCCCCTCAACCGAATACAAAAATTGGGATAGGGATTGATACGCTATATCCTGTTGATGTGCCCGAAATGGTCAACGTAGTAGATAGTCTCAAAGTTTGGAAAACAAGAACGAAAATTTTTGAAAAAGTCAGTTTTTCGCGAGGCACATTCACATTTTCATATGGAATTGCTTGGATTACTGGGTGAACTTAGTTTTTTGTCATTTTACATAATAAAATCGGAGGAGCATTAAAAATAAATTTAATACAAGAATTTTATTGCCTTTTTGAAAATTATGCAAAAATTTTTGTTTTTGTATTTTTATATAGAAAATTGTAATTTAGACAAATATTAGATACATGGATATAAGAGTGACGACAAATATAATTGATCGGGATCATAAATTTAAGTCAAATGTCGTTGATAATTTGTCAAAACACATTTCGCTAAGGCTCATCGTGTGGACAGCATGAAATTAAGTATAATTGATATAATTAGAAAAATTTTGAGAGATAAACATTTTATGGACCAAAAAATATTTACTTGTGTTAAAAAAGGATCACAATATTAAAAAGCATTTCTATGTAATAGACTGTAACAAAATATATTTGCAATCAATATATGGAGAAATAACTTAGATTCTATCAAAATTTTTCGCAAAATTTTTAAAAATCGCGAATTTTATTGAAAAGAAAATTGTTTAAATTTTACTAGGAACCCTAAAATATGCTGCACTAATACCAGCAAACATTGAAAATACCATAAATTTTTATTTGAATAATTAGTAGGTTTCGATATTACTTGTAATTTTGACCAGAATTGTACATAAACTTCTAGTTTGTAAAAATGTTTATATGTTCAACTTTCGCGCCCCTCAAATGAAATGATTAACGCTAACTGATTCTACATACATTCGTGTCATATTATGTAAAGGATTTTAATGTGCCATCGAAAAAAAATTAATATTTTTTTGAAGGGCTAAAATCAAACATTTTTGGTAATTACCCATATATATATATATATATATATATATATATATATATATATATATATATATATATATATATATATATATATATATATATATATATATATATATATATATATATATATATATATATATATATATATATATATATATATATATATATATATAGATATATATTTTTTTTTTTTTCAATTCAAGTCATAAATGGTCTCAAAAATACACATACATACATACTTACACACATACATACGTACATACATACATACTCTTAGTTCTATGTTTGAAATGTAGAAAAAGTTTCTTTTTTTTTTGGTGTATTTAAGTAATACTGGATTATTCCGATACGCTTCGTTCCCCCTTTTGAACCAACATTTACTTTATATGGGGGCTACTACTTCCCATCGAATTGTCCGTCCTATTCAAAATTTTATATGAATATTATTTCTACAACTTTTTAAAGCATTCACTAAGTTGCTCCTTCAGATAACCGAAAATTAATATTTTCTTTGTTTGGGGGCTACCACTCCCCCTGGTCCTATCCGTCCTATTTTCAATTCTTCAATGCAGAATGATAAAAAAGTACTTCCCAGAAAATTTGAGGGCTTTCACTATAATATTTCTTTAGATATGCCATTACAAATATTTGCTTTGTATGGGAGGTACCACCCCCCCTGGTCCTATCCGTCCTATTTTCATTTTAGTTAGGGAGGTTGTTGAAAAAATTATTCATAAAAAATTTTAAGACTTTTGCTGTAACGGTATTTATGTTTATTTGTAATGTCTACTACGATCCTGGTCCTACCCGTTCCAATTTTATCCTAAATTATGGAGATTGATGAGAAAGTTATCTCCACAAAATTTTAAGACTTTTGCTGTAAATGTTCTTAAGATATATGATGTTTAATTATATCGTTGTACGGAGAGTATCATTCCCCCTGCTCTTGCCTGTTCCATTTTCATCTTAAATTATTAAGGATGATGAGAAAGTTATTCCTACAAAATGATAAGACTTTTGCTGCAATATTTATTAAGATATACGTTATTTTATATTTTCGTTGTATGGGTGGTACCATTTCACCCGGTCCTATCCATCCCATTTTCAATATAAATTTAGAGGTATTTCTGGAAGGGAATCCTGTATAATCTTAATACTTTTGCTGTAACAATATTTAAGTTATTTGATAAATAGTATTTTCTTTGTGTAGAGGGATACCGTTGGTCCTACTCTTTCCACTTTCATCTCAGTTATAAAGGATGATAAGGAAGTAGAGATTGCAACTTTGGATTTCCTGTCCCGATATTTTCGGGGAATTTGCTATAAGAAAACATCATGAATTTTAACAAGAACTTATATATTTGAGTAATGTTTTTAAAAAGATTAAGCTAAAAGTCCAGGTGGGAACTATATCTAAATCACAATGTCATTAACAAGGTTTTATATACAATTCATTATATGATTTATGTGGAATGACTCTATAACGTGAATTGAATTTAGTATCTTAATAAAATATCAGCACTAAAACCCAACAAATAAAAAAGTATATCTGTAAACATCTTAAACATATATTATAAATTAAACTATGCAACAGTATTTTGGGGGCATAGTTCATGGGAATGATTCCGCCCTACGCAATGATCATCAATTTGTTGCATAGTGTTAGTCAGTATAAACAAAAATATAAACAACATGAGGAACTTATGTCATAAAAATTTTACAAAATATTAAGAAAGTTAATATAAAAAGTATGTAATGAGTCCGAAGTGCTTTTTGTCATTTCTGAAACGCTATAAAGTGACACGTTTTTGCACTAAGAAAACTCTAATGATACCTAATTAAAGGCGATTATCTTTACTTTTGACCTAAATAAAAATGAATGTTTAGTTCTTATCCACTTTGGAATAATTTTCGGTTTTGTCTCATAACCTCACAGTTAGTTATAGCGAAAACATATCTCAACATATTTAGTATCAAATTTTAATTCACTGTTTAATAATGTTTAATATTTGATGATCATTTATTATTATAAAAATGTATACAGTTTTTAATACTATTTACTCTTATTTGCATTATAATGATCTTGTGATTATATTTTAGTTAAATTTTGTGCGAAAATATTTCTCAACTCTTACATTCATAACAATATCGGCGAAAAAATAAAAGAAATTCTACATAAATTCTATAAATTTGTGAAAGAACTGTGAAAATATGTTTATTAATTTCTGAGTTATTGCATTTTGAAAATAACAAAAAGCACTTCGGATTACTTGTTAACAAAAAGAAAAAAACAAATCGTATGAAATTTAATTTTATATCGATGACCATGTAGGAAATTGAAATTGGTTCTAGATATTACATATGATGTTCAAAACTTTATGAAGGTACGTTGAAATTTGCGATATATTTTTGATATTTTCACATAATGTTGGATCACCCATTGAATCTACTAACAATTTAATATAGTTTTTAACGGGTTTCGTAAAAGAAAAGATTTGCTTAATATTGTGTCGATATCCACAAAGCTCTTTCACGACGGTATTCACTCGAGTTAATTAATCAGTAGATTAAGCAATAGTATATTTACAATTCTTTTTAAAATCTGTTAGTGCAAAAACACGTATCCCCATAAGGAAGTTATTTCATCAAAATTCAAAGATTTTTGCGGAAAAAATGTTTAAGATATGCGATAATTAATATTTTCTTTGTATGGCAATTGCCACTCTCCATTCTCCTATCAAAAAATAATTCTGGGGTTCACAGGATGATACTGTGAAAATTTCAGGAAAACCGGTTCAGCGTTTTAGCTGTCTATAAGTTAAAAAAAAAAACTACCAATCAAATACAGATTCATTGTTATGTATATAGATTCGAGCAAAATAGACCTAATTTTAAAAATATTTAAAAAAAAAAAAAAAAAAAAAAAAACATACATAACTGGCGTTGTTTTAAATGTTATTCTCTTTTTAGCAAATTTTGATTTTGGAAATATTTTAAACAATGGTGTCACATCAATACCGTCTTACGATAAAAATATAAAGCGTTTACATCCGTTAATCAATTATGGAGGGCTAAATTCTGCTCCTGTTATTTATAGCAATTGGATTGGTGTACCTACAAAACCAATTATTGGAACACATTACAATCACCTGCATCATCATCATTTAATGGGACTCCATGGTAAATTTTACATATTTTTTTATTTATAAGCAGTAGAAATTTAGGTAAAAATAAAAAATTTTTAATTTTTTAGCAAAACGATTCCGAAAGCAAGGAATAGATCGTAAGCCGCGACAGGCCTACAGTGCAAAGCAACTAGAAAGACTGGAAAATGAATTTAAACAGGACAAATATTTGAGTGTCAGCAAACGAATGGAACTTTCAAAATCATTAAACTTAACGGAGGTACAAATAAAGACATGGTTTCAAAATAGGCGAACCAAATGGAAAAAGCAATTAACATCCCGTTTAAAAATAGCTCAACGACAAGGAGTATATGAAAATAATGTTTATTTGACAAATGTTGTAAGTGGTGCTAACTTGGGACTACAGGCCAATGTAACTCCGTCACCTACTGCCACCATTCCAGCAATATTTCCTCCCTACTATGCATCAGCTTTTTGTTTTGCTAACAATTTGTTATTCCCAAAAAGCTTACCTCCCACCAACAATTATTTTTCAGTAAATTCTCAATGCGAAAATACATCAAATCCTCCAATAAACTCTACAAACAATGTCCAGTCACCTGCTATTATTACAAACCCGAGTCCTTCGTAGTGTTAATTTACACAATATCATTTTTAATGAATTAATTTTAATGGTTATTACTTAATTAGTGATTACGAGAAACATGTAAATATTTATATTTAGAATAAACTTTAAAATTTGATATACATATGTACATATGTAAACTCAAGTTAATTTTTATGGGACTTAAAAGGGTCTTAAAGGACAAACATAAAAGTAAACAAAACAAAAATGTATGAATGTGTTGAGGAGGATAGTCAAAGATGTAGAGTGAATTTTATTCATTTTAATTTTGATAACTGTGGTAACTCTACGGCTTTAAATGTGGTTAAAAATTATGTTAAAATGTCCATAACTTTTGTTGTTAATATAAGAAATATCAACAAAAATTATGCATTGGATTTGGGCTTGTAGGTATTTTTAGAATTATTTTAAATACGGAATAAATATTTTTTGAAATATATTTTTGTAAGCTATCAGGCCTGTTCTGGAATCACGGAGATTTCAAATCATGAACGATTTTGAAATCACGCAACTGATTTTCTGCTGTTCTGGAAATCACTTGATTTAAAATTTTTCAGATTGATTTTAATTTTGTTTACAATTAAATAAAATATTTAGCCTTTTGAAATATAAAATATTTAGCCTTTTATTAAAATATCAGGAGCAACGTTGTTGGCAATAATTGCTTTAAAAAGGAAGAAAATAAATAATGAGCGAATTAAAAAACGTTATTTGCGGAATCTATCAAATCCTATGGAAACAGAAGAAAAGTTGTAGGTAAACAGCCGACAGCAGAGAAAAAATGAAATCACGAATTTCATAATTTTTTGTGCACAGAACACATTTTAGGTGATTTGGAACCACTTCGATAAAAAGTGATTTCTAGATCATACCTGTATATAAAAAATAAATCCACTTTAATTTTGTTTTGTAAACATAAAACCCAATAGGTATTCTAAATACTGAAAACTAGTTTCTGAGATTATAATCAAATTCAGGAAGGTTCGTCCTTGTGTCAAAAAACCACGTTTCAAAAACTATACTTCAATAGTAGAAAAATACCGAAAATTGCATTTAAACAAATTTTTGAAAAACTTGAAGCTTTCCGTTTGCTTCTACTACTGCTACCTTCAAAAGTTATTCAACACCCACCGTAAAGTATACCAATCGACTCAGAATCACTTTTTAAATCGATATAACGATGTCCGTCCGTCCGTCTTGCTGAATATCCATGTAAATCTTGTGCACAAAGAACAGGCCGCAATTTTTAAGATATTTTAATGAAATTTGGTACGTGAAACTTTTATAATACAAGGACAAAGCCTATTGAAATTGGTTATTATCGGTCCATTATTTAATCAACACTCAAAAATGCCTTAAAAGAATATTTTAATGAAACTCGGTATATAGGCATCAATTATTGTACCAAATTTCATTTTCTTCCGAAAATCACTTTAATGTGCATAAATCCAATAAAAATGTTAGTATAAAGTTAATATTCTACATAAATAAGTTATATATAAGTATAAATCTTTGTACCATCTTTTATAAAGATCGGTTCATAATTTACCATAGCTCCCATATAAGGCCCAATTCGGAAATCGCCCAAAAGTGCATAAAATTATATAAATGTTAGTATCAACGTAATATTATGTATTGGCCCACAATTGTCCGATGGCTTGACTGACTATATCTTTTTTTTTCTGTTTTTTTTTTTTTTTTTGTCTTTCTTAAAAAAGATAATACTTAATTTTGACTTTAAAGCGTATGCATATCTAAAATATTGCTGGTTCTATCCTGATGACACGAAGTGTGGTTTGCATTCTTAAAATTCAAACTGTTGCATTAGAAAATTTTACCAAGTTTAATTAATATTTATCAGTATTATATTACATGTTTTAAACATTAATCATATTATGAATAAAAATAGGGATTTCTTAAATTTTTTTTACTTTGGTGATTTTTGAAAATTTTTTTAGTTGCACATGAACACCATTTTGTAGCAATATTAACTGACTTTAATAAAACACAATTCTGCTCGTGAACGGCGTCAGTGTTATAGAGGTTTAAGATAAAATATTTAAAAAAATTGCAAAATTTTATTTTCAACAAAATTTTAAAAATTATTACATGTACCTTATCGATGTTCTCAGCTCAAATGAAAATTTACTTTATTCTAAGATACCGTTTTTCAACAATTTCGTCCTGACATTATCATTTTGTGAACTACATCAATGTGAAAAAGGTCCTTTTTTCGGGTTTTTCGGATTTTTTTTTTCATATTTCAGTCAAAGGAACAATATGGAAATTTGGTATCGCATGAAAGGCCTTTGTGCCTCTTATTTAGTGTTTATAAACCGGTTAACCGAAAAACCGTTTTTTTCTTAAAATTTCGGTTATTTGCGAACCGGTTAATTTGAAATATTAAATTTCGGTTAACCGGTTTACCCGATTTTTTTGTGTCGGTTAACCGGTTTGAAAAATTTTATAAAAATATCACTAAATTTTATCCTTTAGTTGCTTTTTTCTGAATTCAAAATATAAGAAAATATTTTGAAACTACTAAAAATACTTGCTGTTTGAGTTAATAAGTAGTCTGGTGATTAGGGTTTGGGGTCCGGGAATTCCCGTGCGGGAATTCCCGTAAATTTTTCATCGGGAATTCCCGGGAATTTTTTTCAATTTTCCCGGGAAAACGGGAAATTTAATATTCACGTAGTTTTATAATCCTATAGCAAAAAGTGTTACTGTTATTATCGCCTCAGTGAAAATTTTACATTAATATAAAGTTTATATTATAAGCACATTATTTACTAAAGCAATTTTTGATGTTAATACAAAATATACATACATGAAATTCGATACAACTGATATTTTATATCATTCGAAAACATTTCATCGCTGCGCTGATGAAAATTAATATTTGACAACTTTTCATTAGGAAAAAACTATTTATTTTGTCAATTCACATTTCAAGTACACGAGTTTTTAACTACATATTGCTATAATCTTTTGAACATTTTAATAATGATGTACCATTTTCAAACTTCATTTAAATCTCTTGGTTCTGAAAGGTTTTTCATAATTTTTTTGACAATATCTTTAGATTTTTTCGACATATTAAAGTCCAATTTGTATCATATGATTTTATACTATCTTAAAGGCACGATTTTGGACTATATTTAGCAATAATAAACATAAATTATTAATTTTGAATTATTTAAAAATTTTCAAATGAAAAATCGACAACAACATTTCTTTTAACATCAGGAATACATTCCGCTACTTTTTCAAATTTTAAATTTAAAATGTGTAAATATATTAAAATACGAATGTACTTTATTTTTAAAAAATATTCGTCTTGAAATGATTAACAATATCTTTCAAATGTTAAATGAAAACTAATTTTTATCAGATTTTTATCCGATAACAATATCTATTGACCACAAAAAATTGTTGTGAAACAACTTTAAAAGTTTTTAGATTCATGTTTTAGAACGAATTAAAACGATAAGAAAAACTATTTATACTGAAATTTATGCAACAGATGAGGATTTATCTTTTTTTTAATTTTTAGCATGAAAATCTATTTAAGTTAAAAATCTAAAGTATACAGTTTTTAATTAAATATTAGAAACATTAGTTTTTTATTCCATAAAGCTATTCTAAAAATCATAGTTCTTACTAAATCATTTTATAAAGAAATCATTGAATTTTTGTTAAATCTAATCTGTTGCAAATTTAATAGAAATATTTATATTTTTAAATATTTTTTTTTTAATTCGTACAAGATTTAAATAAAAGAAAATTTTAATGATTCAAAATATTTTTTAAGCTTGAATTGTATAATTGGTAGTGCATTCTTTAAAAAATTAATTATTGCGAAGTCAAAGAATTTAAGTCTATGAATTGAATTATTATAAATGCTTTAAGAAGAAATGACTGGGATAATAAATTTAATTCGATTTTGAAAAGTGAATTAAAGAATTAAATCTTTGGAACCTTTGCTTACAATAGGCACTTATTTTATTTGCTTGAAATATTTAAAAAATTTTTAATTTTAAATTGGAAGTCATATTCAATATTGTTTTATTTTCTGTTAATTAATCATAAATGTGATTTATAATGTTGTATTATAGAATTGAATAGAAAAAATAACATTCTTTATAAAAAACATTGCTTTTTTCTTATATTTTAAGTTTCCCGGGATTCCTGGGAATTCCCGGGAAATCGAATTTTTCATTCCCGTTTCCCGGGAAATAAAATATCACGGGAAACCCAAAACCCTACTGGTGATAGATATAATTACTTGTGGGAAGTTAAATATATTTAATGTATATCTTAAGAGAAAAATAAGATTTTATATAGGATAATAGGAATAAAGACTTCACATAGTAGAACTAAATAAGTACAGAAAATGTACTTTTATATAATAAATAATCTTCTAAAAATTAAAAACAATTCTCTTTTTAGCAGAAAAAATGTTATTTATTTTTCCAATTTTATGCAGATATTTTTATTACATTTTATTACATATATAAAAATTATATAAACTTGAGAGAAAAAGCGGTGAATATAAATCATAATATAAAGTACATTATCTTAGGTTTAAAGCTTCCTTTTTATAAAATTTTGATTATTTTATTTTTAAGCTAGAAAAATGAAAAAAAAAAAAACTGATAAAATACTTTATAGAATTTTAGATCATTATAAAGCTTCAAAAGCTGTGCTAAAAGATGCCAAAAAGTTGTTTCTATAAATTATATTAAAAAAAGGATTATAAATTTTCGATGGAAATCAATCGGAATTTATATTATTTGGTGCATGATTAAACCAATAAGTTGAAAAACACTTTTTAACCAAAAATATTTTTATTAAGCTTCAAATTAGAGCAATTATTAAAATATCGGTTAACCGGTTTTTTAGTAGACGGTTAACCGAAAAACCTGTTTTTTAATTTTACCTAATTTTCGGTTAACCGTCAAACCGGTTTTTTGAAGAGTCGGTTTTTTATAAACACTACTCTTATTACATATTACAATATAATTCTCTAGCAGTTAAACCTAACGTTTTTCTTTTTTCAGTTTTTTATAATTCCAACTTTTTTTCGCTCAGAGCGATTTTTTCTTGTGATTTACAATAACAAACCGATCTCTGTATGTAACAAATAGTAAACAAAGACACTTCTTATCACAATTTTTGTGGGAAAATCAACATTTTTTTATTTTATTTTGTATACCCACCATCAAAAAGATGGGGGGTATATTGATTTTGTCATTCCGTGTGTAACATGTCGAAGAAATCATCTAAGACCCCACAAAGTATATATATTCTGGGTCCTGGTAAGATTCTAAATCGATCTAGCTATGTCCGTCCGTCTGTCAGTCTGTTGAAAGCAGGATAGGGGGACGAAATTTGGCAGACATGTTTGTCTTATATAAGGTTTGTTTGGGATTGAAAATGGGCAAAATCGGTTAATAAACAAAAAAGTTATGGGCTAAAAACTAGAAACACAGGGTGTCCGTTATATACTTTTCTCTCGATATTTCTGCAACAAAATCATGTACGACAGCGAAATTTTGTATGTATAGTTCGGGGATCGATATAAATTCGGAAACCAAAAATGGGCGTGGTCCGCCCACTTTACCGCCCACCTCCCATATAAGGTGAAAATCAACGAAATTGCGTTCAAATAGTTCAAGGACCAATTTAAACTCGGAAACAAAAAATAGGCGTGGTCCGCCCACTCTACCGCCCCTTCCATATAACGCAAAATTTGAAAAAGTTGATGGTGGGTATTTGCGCTTGTTTTTTTTTTTTTT
Source organism: Protophormia terraenovae (assembly GCA_951394005.1). Taxonomy (NCBI): domain Eukaryota; kingdom Metazoa; phylum Arthropoda; class Insecta; order Diptera; family Calliphoridae; genus Protophormia; species Protophormia terraenovae. The sequence continues at coordinate 71,868,164 of OX596073.1, read as the reverse complement.
GAATTTTATATTAATGAACAAGAAATGCTTTTATTATAACCTACACCTCCATAGGTGGTTGGGGAATTATGCGTTCGTGCTGATGTTTGTAACGCACAGAAAAAATTATCGGAACCCCACCTTAAAGTATAGTTGGAATCAGAATCACTTTCTGAGTCCATTTAACGATGTCCGTCTGGTCGGCTGGCTGACTGTCTGTCCATGTAAACCTTGTGAACAAAGTACAGGTCGCAATTTTAAAGATATGTTGATGAAATGTGGCACAAATAATTATTTTTACACAAGGACGGATCCTGTTGAAATTGGTTATGATCGGTCCATTATTTCATCTAGTCCCCATACAAATGTCCTCCCGGAATAGGGGTTTAACGATCATAAATGCTTTAAATATGGGCTAAAAACAACACTATGCCTGTGTAGAAGTGATTTTTGTTGTGCAGCTGATCATTTTTTATTTTTGTTTACTTAACATTTTCCTAACAATAAATTAAATAAGTTTTTGTTTTAAAGTACAATTTTGGAAGTGTACTCTTCGAAAATACTGAAATAATTGTGTACCAAGGAGAATAAACAAAATTTCTACTAATTTTAATTTTGTGCTGCTGTTGTTGTTGTTGCTGCCGCTTAATTTTTATTATCGCCATATTGCCGCCATTGTATGTACATATAAATATGCCATCAGCCAAGGTATATAAATGTGGAAGTTGCAATGAGAATATTGGTAAGACACAGGCCAGTATTCAATGTTGTCATTGCACGTTATGGCTTCATGCGTCTTGTTGTGGTATTACTGAAAGGGACCTAACTATTCTTAAAGCCAACAAACAATTTAACTATTCATGTACCACCTGCAGTAAGAATCCCAGGGCTGGCGTTGACAGTACTATCAAGAAAGATATAAGTGCGCTTACGAGTGTTATTGATAATTTCATTAACAAAGTTGAGAATGATCAGGCTTCTGTAAAGAATGATTTAAGCAATCTGGATAAGAAAATTGATGATTTTATTGCTAAAGCCGATAGTGAGCAGCGTTCTATGAGACAAGCTTTGGAGGATTCTGTTTCAAGCTTCAGGACGGATATGGCTTTTTATCTTAAAGAACTGAAGAATGATATAGTTGACTGTAATAAGCTTATTAGGCGCGTAGATGATTTCGCTACTGCTAAAATTTCAGCTTTAGAAAATGAGAACTATATTTTGCATAGACGTTTGAATCGTGCAGATATTGTGATTAGTGGCCTGCCTATTGGTATTGAGAACTTGTTTGAACCTATAATTAAACTTGGATCCCACTACAACATTGCAATATCATCTGGTGATATACAACATGTATGCTACATAAATAAGCGAAAATCTCTACTAGTTAAATTCAACAGTGTTTTTATACGTGATAGTATTATGGGTGCCTATTTCAAAACACGTTCTCTAAAAGTAAAAGATATTATTGAGGGGAACATTGACTTAAGAGTTTATTTAAACGACCACTATTCGCCTTCTGCTGGAAAATTGAATGTAATTTGTAGGAAGCTTCTTCAAAAGAAAATTATAAGCAAATTCCGAATTTTAAATGGTGATTCATTAAGAGTTAAACTCACGATGACTGATGGGACTGATGGTATTTATAATACTGCTGAATGTGCTTCGATGCTTGGTAGTAGTGCATAGTTGTATTTGATATATTTTTTCTTTAATTTTAAATAATTTAACTATTGTAAGTGCTTACATTTTCTATTTTTGTTTTTATATTTATACTTATTTCTTTTTTTATGGTTAATTTATTACAAGAATTAGTTTTCCATGTAGTGAATTAATACCTTTTATTTAATTTTGTAATTTAACTTATTTAATTTTTGTTGATCTCATATTCTTATGATTAGCTGTTTGCAATATGTAAAAATGTTCCTTATTAAAAAGTTTTTGATAAAGTATTCAGGTTCTTTATTTTATCTTCTTTGGTTCCCCAGTTTAGTTTTTTACTTTTTCTATGATGGCTAGTGGCCTGCATGACAGTCCTAATTTCAGTAGTGATTCTTATTTACGAAATTATTTGCAACCACATTCACATAATTTGAATGCTGCTCATCTTAACTGTCAAAGCATTAAACCATCTGGTAATTATTCTAAAATTGATGAGATAAGATCTATTGTTAATAATACTTTTTTGGATGTTTTTGCAGTTACTGAGACCTGGCTAAAACCATACATTTCTAGTCGATCTGTTGAGATTCCTGGTTATAGGTTTTGTAGGAATGATCGCATTGGTTCAAGAGGCGGTGGTGTTGGTATTTACGTTTCAGAGAACATTAAGTATAAGAAGGTCTTTCAGGTTTCGGATTTAAGCATATGTGAGTCTTTATTTGTTGAACTCTGCTTCAACGATGTTATCTTTCTATTTGGAGTAGTATATTTACCTCATGGTGATATTATATCTTTTGAAAATTCTCATTATAACTTTCTTTCTACTTACTCTAATATTATCATTGTTGGCGATTTTAATTGCAACATGTTTGATATTGTTAAATCTAGTTCTATGCGTTCGCTTTCTTTAAGATTGAATTTGTCAATTCTACACAATTCTTTACCTTCACATTTTGATGTGGCTCATTCTTCTTCTTCACTAATTGATTTTTGGTTAGTTAGTGATATTTCGTTTGTTTGCCTATCTAATCAAACTCATTGCCCTTCCATATCGCATCATGCATTAATATTTTCTTCCTTCTTAATTCCGGCTGTGCAAACTGAGCAATATGAAGAATATCGTGACTTTAACTCCATTGACTGGGATGGTATTTTTTCGTGTTTGGCTGACTATGATTTTTCAATGTTTTGTTCTAATAATGCTGATTATCAATGCTCTATAATTTGTTCACTTTTCGACTTGCTTTTTACATATGTTCCTATTGTCAGGAAGAGAATTCGTTATGAAGATAATGGCTGGATGAATTCCAGAGAAATTATATATGCTAGATCCCTTAGGGATTTATCTTACCGTGCGTTTATGTTAGATCGTTCAAATCATAATTGGAGAATTTTTTGTCGTCTACGTAATAGGGCTAAAAATGTTATACGGAGAGTTAAGAGAAGGCATTTTTCCAAAATTTTTCAAGGTTTAGATTCATCTAGCATATGGAAAATACTCAAACGTGGCGGTTGCACTGGTGGCGATTTATCTTCATTTGATATTGATGTTAATGAGTTAAATGATTTTTTTGTATCGGGTGGCTCTTCATCTAATGTAGACAATGTCAACTTTGATGACTTTAATGATCTTGGTTTTTCATTTCGTTGTATTAGTGAGTGTGAGTTGTATGAAGCTGTAAATAAAGTTAAATCTGGATCGGTTGGAATTGATAATATTTCTATCAAATTTATAAAATTGATGTATCCTTTTATATCTGAATATATTTTAAATTTTGTGAACACCATTCTTACAACTTCTACATTCCCTTCATGTTGGAAGGTGGCTAAAGTTGTTCCCATCCCTAAGTCAAGAGTGGTTCATGGAGTTGAGGATCTGCGTCCTATTTCTATTCTCCCAGCGTTATCTAAGATTGTTGAGCATATTATCAAAGATCAAATGATCGAAGCAGTTTCTTCTAATATTTATGAAAATCAATATGCCTATCGGAGGGGTTTTAGCACTACTGGATTACTTCTTACTCTGACTGATGATATTAGGCGTAGTGTCAATGATGGCAATATTAGCGTACTAATTGATCTCTCGAAAGCGTTCAACACAATTGACCATTATAAGTTAATTAAAAAGCTTGAAAATGAGTTTAATTTTTCGAGATCTGCATGTAAGCTTGTATTTTCTTATTTGGTTGGTAGAAGCCAATTTGTTATGTTAAATGGATTCAATTCTGATTTACGATCACTTTCTTCTGGAGTCCCACAGGGTTCGGTGTTAGGGCCACTTCTGTTTATGTTGTATATTAACAGTTTTCCACTCTTAATCAACTCTGCAATGTGCGAAATGTTATTATTTGCTGATGATGTTTACCTCTTGTTTAAAGGTTGTTTTGATTTTAAAGATGTGTTAGTTAACAATATAAACTACTGTTTAGAACGAGTTCTAGAATGGACATCTTGTAATGCTCTTACAATTAATCCTGCTAAGACAAAGGGCATCATGTTTGGTCCTACGAATCGTTTTATTCTGGATTTGGATGTGTTTTTAGGTGATGTTCGTATTGATTTTGTGAGCAACTTAAAATGTTTAGGTGTTATATTAGATAATAGACTAACTTTTAATTCTCACATTGATATGCTAAGTTCTAGGCTTTTTGGTGTATTGCGTAGAATTAATTCAGTCAACCTATTTCTGCCGCTTCATGTTAGGATTCGTATATCGTGGGCTCTCTTGATGTCACATATCTTATACGGATTCAAAGTTTATTCTGGTACATGTGCAGTCCATATGAAGAAAATTAATTATTTGATTAATGTCGTTGTACGTTTTGTCTACAATATCCGTCGTCGTGAGCATATTTCCCAACATTTCATTCGCTTTTTCGGCTATACCTTCAAATATTTAGTTATATACCGAAATTTGTTATTTTTCTATAGAATCATTAGAAATTGTAAACCTGTTACTTTATATAGAAACTTTGAGTTCTCGCGATCGACTAGAAATCCTCAGATTTATATTCAGAGAATAAATTCTTCATTTTTTGAAAGGTCTTTTGTGGTAAGGATTGCACGTTGGTGGAATTTATTACCTTTTTCTTTGAGGATTTTTTCACACTCCAATAATGTTTTTAGACTAAAACTCCTACAATTATTTACTAGTCAATTTTAACAAATTTATTTATTTTACCCTTTCTCTAATTCTTCTACTAGCTTTGCTATTTTTACACTTATTTTTTAAATTTTTTTCTTAGCTTCTTTTTATGATAGTAAAGCTAGTAAGGGATTTGGGTTGATGAAGTTAATATAATATTCCTTTTTTGCTTACATGAGTTGATTTCTTATTTCCTAATTAAAGTCGCTACTGAGTAGGACTATTTTTTATTTTTTATTATTATTGTTTTTTAACTGTTTTTTATGGCTGGGGAGCCAATGAACCAATGAACTAATTTATTAGATTTAATTTAAATGAATTTGGTATATTATAAATATATTAATATTTCTCAGGTATTAATATTTCTGTTATGTAATATTTTTATTTTGGCCACGAAGGCTTTGTATTACATATTTTGTAAATAAATAAATAAATAAATAAATAAATAAATAAATAAATAAATACAGCAATATTTCAATGAAACTCGGTACAACGGAGTTTTGTATAAATGCAAATCTTTGTGACAAATTTCATCAAGATTGGACTATAACTGATCGTATCTTCCATATAATTCCCCTCTTCCAAAAATCACTTTAACGTACATACTTTATGGGGTTTTAAATGATTTTTTCTACATGTTACACACGGAACGACAAAATCAATATACCCCCCCCCCCCATCTTTTTGATTCACATCATATGTAGCTTCACAACACATAAAAAAAATTAATACTCTTTACATTTTTCGATTTTTCCAGATTTCCACCATCAAAAAGAAGGGGGGGGGGAGGGTTTATATTGATTTTGTCATCCCCATAAAGCATATATTTTCTGGGTCCTTGTTAGATTCTGAGTCGATCTAGTTATGTCCGTCTGTTGAAAGCAGGATAGGGCTCGAACGGGACAACGTAGGGGGACGAAATTTGGCACAAATATTTATCCTATATAAGGTTTGTGTGGTATTGAAAATGGTCAGAATCGGTTAATAAATAAAAATATAATAGGCTAGAAACATAGGGTGTCCGTTTCATACTTTTCTGCTAATATTTCAGAAGCAAAAGCATGTACGACAACGAAATTTTGTAAAAATAGTTTGAGGGTCAATATAATCTAGAAAACCAAAAATGGGCGTGATCCGTCCTCTTTACCGCCCACCTCCCATATAAGGTGAAATGTAACGAAATTTTGTACAAATAGTTCAAGGATCAATATAAACTCGGAAACAAAAAATGGGCGTAGTCACCCACCTTACCGCCCACCTCTGATATAACGTAAAATTTGGAAAAGTTGATGGTAGGTATATAGATTCGTCAAGCCGAATATAACATTCTCGCTTTTTTTTTTTTAATTTGTATTCCCACCATCAAAAATATATGGGGTATATTGAATTTGTCATTCCGTGTTAGTGTTTATAAAAAACCGACTTTTCAAAAAATCGGTTTGACGGTTAACCGAAAATTGGGTAAAATTAAAAAACCGTGTTTTCGGTTAACCGTCTGCTTAAAAACCGGTTAAACCGGTTAACCGACATTTTAATAATTGCTCTAATTTGAACCTTAATAAAAATATTTTTGGTTAAAAAAAGTGTTTTTCAACTTATTAGTGTAATCATGCACCAAATAATAAACACTGTTCTTTATAAATAGCGAATGATTTACATACATCGAAAGTTTATAATACGTTTTCTCAACCTTTAGACTAATATAATTTATAAAAACAACTTTTCTGGCATCTTTTAGCACAGCTTTTGAAGCTTTATAATGATTTAAAATTGTTCTATAATGTTTTTTTTTTTAACCCTACGGTACATACCTAAAAAAATTAACGTTAGTCAATACCCGTGGTACCCGGGTACCATAGTGTATTTTTCGTTGATTTTATTCAAAAAATATATAATTTTATACAAATTATTTATTACGTAGTTGGCCCCAGATCTTAAAGTAAATCGATAAAAACAAGTAGAATGACATGTTTGAGTATTTAAGCGATGTCCGTCCGTCTGTCTTGCTGTCTATAATAAACTTTAATGAAGCTACAAATTGCAGTTTTTAGAATAATTGTATGAATTTTGGCTTTATATGATGCAGACACGTGCTCTGTTAAAATTAGTTTATAATGGTTACCTATTACAACCAGGTCCCCATACATTTTTTCTCCTAGAATCGGGTTTTGACGTCCATACATTTTTTAGTATTGCATAATTTAGTACATATAAACGTTTTATAGACGTTGGAAACCCTATTTAATTTTTATTAACATAAAAACTAATCTATAACTTTTTTATCAGGTTCGCACCTCAAAAATCCATAGCCCATTTCCGAAAATCATCATAAAGTGCATAAATTAGTATTGATAAACATCACGTTTTTTCTTAACAAAACATTGTAAATAGTATAAATTAAAATTTTAAACCTTACAACAAGACTTGAACTAAAATAAACGAGAGAAGAAGATATAGTCGGTCAAGCCCGACTATATGATACCCTACACCATTACCATCCACATAATTTTGTTTTTACTTATATACAACTTACTTGTGTTAAATATTAACATAATATTAACATTTGTATGGGATTTATGCAAGTTAGTGATTTTCGGGAGATGAGTTTATATGGGAGCTATGGTCAGTTATGGACCGATCTTCATGAAATTTGGCAGACGGATTTTTGCTGATATAAAACTTATATATTATTAAAATATTCCAATTTTTAAGGCATCTATAAGTGTTAAAACTCTATTCCGGGAGGACATTTGTATGGGGGCTAGGTGAAATAATGGGCCGATCATAACCAAATTCAATAGTCCTTGTGCTGAAAATAGCATATGTACCAAATTTCATCAAATTATCTTCAAAATTGCGACCTGTACTTTGCGCACAAGCTTTACATGGACAGCCAGCCAGCCAGCCAACCAGACGGACGGACGGACATCGTTAAATCAACTCAGAAAGTGATTCTGAGTCGAACGGTATACTTTAAGGGGGTCCAAAGATTTTTTCTCTGCGTTACAACTTCTGCACAAACACATAATACCCCAACCACCTTTGGTGGTGTAGGGTATAAAAACACGTTCCATATAAACTCTATGAGAAAATCGGTCAAGAAAGACTATAACGTTCTTACAGTCCTAAAGGCTGTTAGCACTGACTTAATCCACAATTAAGCACAGAATCCATAAAATATTCTGACCGAAAATAGGTCACGTCCAAGAATAAACTTTTTTACAACACTAAGGAATGTTGTAAGTGTTGACATTGCGTCTTATCATGTTTGGAGCTATAATATAGAAAGCTTACGTTCCTTAGCACGAATATAGGAAATACTTTCAATATCTTGAGCACTTACATGATATTTGGGGTTAAAAATGGTGGACATTACTAAATGATATTGAGAAACTTAAAGAACGATGTAATAACGGCTAAAAAGAAAGATGTAATAACGGCTAAAATGTCATAAATACTGGCTCAAAACAGCGATAATTTTTTAACTTGTCACATATTATCCTTTATTTATTTTTTTGAAGCTCCTAAGTAACTTAGAAATATCAAAAAAAGCTTATTTCTGAAACTATTTCCCCTTCAAATCCTAATGGAGTCACTACTTATAATTTGATAATTTTGACTATCATTGACATGCTTATTCCCTAGTTTAAAAGAAAAATTAGTAAAATTTTAACTTTATATGAATCAAAGAACCATTTATTGATAAGATGTTCAATAATAAATAGTAAAAAAAAAAAATATTAATTGTATTGCAAAATACAGTAATTATATGGGGGTACCCGCGTACCATGGGTATTGACTGCCGTAGGTATCAACTTTAAAGCCATTTTACATATAGACCAAGCTAACAAAATTTACGGGTTTTCAGTTTTTATAATGTAACACCTTAACCACGACGATCTGAGGTTTCGAGGCTATATCTTTATTAATAAAGAAATGCGAGCACTTTAAAGTTAAAAATGGTACCCGGGTATGTACCTAGGGTTAATATTAGCTCTTTTCAATTTTTGTAATTTAAAATAAAATAAAATTATAGAAATTTTAAAGCACTTTATATTATGATTTATATTCACCGCTTTTGAAGTTTTTCTCTTAAAGAAATGTTTATATAATTTTTATAAAAAAATGTAATTAATAAATATCTGTATAAAATTGGAAAAATAATTAACCTTTTTTCTGCTAAAGAGAGATTTGTTTTTAATTTTTAGAAGAATTATTAATCATTTAAAAGTACATTTTCTGCACTTATTTAGTTATACTTTTGAAGTCTTTCTTTTTTCCTATTATCCTATATAAAATCTTATTTTTCTCTTAAGCTATACATTTGTAGGTGTAATGTTATTTTCTTCTTTTGGAAAATTTCATTCGCATGAATTAAAGTTTTTGTAAATAGAATGCTTTTTATAGATCTGATTTTATTATACATACAGTTTTATTATACAGTTTTAAAATATATTGAACTTTCAACAAGTAAAAATAGTTCCTTACTACTTGTTAACTCAAACAGAAAGTATTTTCAGTTGTTTCCAAAAATTTTCTTATATTTTAAATTCAGAAAAAGTAACAAAAGGAGGAAATTTAGTGATATTTTTTGCAAATTTTTAAAACCGGTTAAACGACACAAAAAACCGAATAAACCGGTTAACAGAAAATGAATATTTAAAATTAACCGGTTCGCAAAAAACCGAAATTTGAAGAAAAACCGGTTGTTTGGTTAACCGGTTAAACGGTTTATAAACACTATTCCGTATGTAACATTTCGAAGGAATCATCTAAGACACCACAAAGTATATATTTTCTGGGTCCTGGTTAGATTCTGAGTCGATCTAGGTATGTCCGTCCGTCTGTCTGTCTGTTGAAAGCAGGATAGGGCTCGCACAGGGCAACGTAGGGGGACGAAATTTGGCAGAAATATTTATCTTATATAAGGTTTATTTGTGATTGAAAATGGGCAAAATCGGTTAAAAAGTTATGGGCTAAAAACTAGAAACACAGGGTGTCCGTTTCGTTATTTTCTGCTGATATTTCTTCAATTAATGCATGTACGACAACGAAATTTTGTACGTATAGTTCGGGGGTCGATATAAACTCGCTACCCACTTTACCGCCCACCTCCCATATAAGGTGAAATTGTGTTCAAATAGTTCAAGGACCAATGAAAACTCGGAAACAAAAAATGGGCGTGGTCCGCCCACTTTACTGCCCATTTCACCGACCCCTCCCATATAACGTAAAATTAGAAAAAGTTGATGGTGGGTATATAGATTCGGCCGGGCCGAATATAACTTTCGCACTTGTTTTTACTAACTTTATATTTTTTGCCTAACAATTTGTTTCATAACTTTGAAACTATTGATCGCATCAAAAACAATTGTATACATTATTTTAAGATATTGTAAGTAGGATTTGGGGTTTCCCGTGATATTTTGTTTCCCGGGAAACGGGAATGAAAAATTCGATTTCCTGGGAATTCCGGGAAATTTATATTTAAAGAAAAAGGCAATGATTTCTTATAAAGAATGTTATTTTTTCTATTCAGTACTATAAAACAACATTATAATTAAAAAAATAAAAAAGGAGAGTATTATTAAATGTCATATTTTTAATTTTCTTTTTTAAAACATTTGTTGAAAAATTAAAAATGAAAAATTGAACAGGATTTACTACAAATAAAACTACAAATTAAAAAAATTTACCGAAATTTGCTTTAAGAGATGCAATTACATTTCAAAAATATAAAGACTTCAACATACGAAGTATTTACACCATAATACATTTGAAAATATTTTTGGTATTGATACAAACCAATTAAAAATTTAAACAATTTTAAACATTTCATACACAGAAAAAATAAAAATGGACTTCAATTATGAAATTTATAATATTAATTAATTTTTAATTGATTTTGCTCCAATCATCAAAATGATAATATTAATAACTAGAATAATTGATATTATTACTTCTTTTCCTTAAATAGATGCAATGAGCTGAAAATTTTTGAAAATTTTCTTAAATTTATTTTATTTCTGTACTTTTATAGACAAATATTTAATTTTTCTTTATATTTTATTAACAGCTGTCAATTTATTAAAAAACAAAACTGTAAACCAATTAGAAAATTAATCATATTAATAAATCATATAATTAAATTCCAATATAAAGTTAATTAATAATTTTATTAAAAAATTATTTGAAATATTTTTTTCTGTGTATAAATAAAATAAGTGTCTATTGCAAGCAAAGGTTCCAAAGGTTTAATTCTTTAATTCACTTTTCAAAATCTAATTAAATTTTCTTTAAAGCATTCATAACAATTTAATTCATAGACTTAAAATCTTTGACTTCACAAGAATTAACTGCTTAAAGAATTCACTACCAATTATACAATTCAAGCTTAAAAAACATTTTGAATCATTAAAATGTTCTTCTATTTTAATCTATCACGAATTAGCATTAGAGAATATATTAGCTTTGTTTTCCTACTCTAAATTGGGAGCACGTGGGATCCCAATTTTACCAAAAAGTGTTCCCGTACTCGAAAATTGGGAAATGAGATATAATTAAAGAGAATAATATTATACTTCTTGCACAAAAAGCCCAGACTATTTCTTAAGATAGACTTAGTAAATTGTCAAATAAACAAAAAATAAAAGTATAAATATTCACATATGAATTTCCAAATAGTTTGATGTTTTCTTTCTGGCTAAACAAATTGTTTTTTGTGTTACCGTACTTTTGTACATTTTTGAGAGAAACATCAGCCTTAAACGTACAGGAACAAACCTATTAAAAAAACAAAACATAATGAATTCATTGAAAGAAAACAAATATATAAAATATTTAAAAAATATAAATATTTCCATTCAATTTGCAGAAGATTTGAATTAACAAAAATTCAATGATTTCTTTATAAATTGATTCAGTATGCTTTTATGAATGGTGTTATGGAATGAAAAAAAAAAAAAAATAGTATTTCGAATATTTAATTAAAAAATGTGTACTTCGGATTTTTAGGTTAATATAAGTTGAGATAAACCCTAATCTATAGCATAATTTTCAGTATAAATAGTTTTTCTTGTCGTATTAATTTGTTTTAAAACAAAATCTAAAAAAAAAACATTTAAAATTGGTTCTCAACTATATTTTTTTGGTACAATGTTGTAGTGTTCGGATATCTGATAAAAATTATTTTTCATATAACATTTGAAAGACATTGTTAATCATTCCAAGATGAATACTTTTGAAAAATACATTCGAATTTTGTTATAGGATTATAAAACTACATGAATATTAAGTTTCCCGTTTTCCCGGGAAAATTTGAAAAAATTCCCGGGAATTCCCGATGAAATATTTCCGGGAATTCTCGGTATTTCCCGCCCGGGAATTCCCGGTCCCCAAACCCTAATTGTAAGCCAAATTTTTTGTAAATGTAGTTTAACAAAATCGCACTAGTTGTTTTTGAGTTATGACAACATAAGTGGAGAAATGTCTCAAAAAACTAAAATTTGTATGAAAATGAGCGAATTCACTTAATTGCGAATAAATTCGAAAAGAATCAATAGATTTTTATGACCAATATATCATTTTGTTGCTATTACATGTGGCTTTGTGATAAAGTAATAAAACTGAATAATTTTTGCTTTTTCGATTTTTCATGATTTTTTTTAAACAAAAAAATTTTCACTTAAAAAATATATTTTTTGCTTAATTTTTTTATTATAACTCCGAAACAACTGAGCCGATTGAAACGCAATATATAAAAGGATTATATAAATTTAAACTTTTTTAAGTTTATTTTAATAATATCGGACCAATACTCTTTGAGTTATCATTATTTATGTGGAGAAATGTCTAAAAAAATTTATAATTTTACTTAAACATTTTTTTAAAAAAACTCTCCATAGAATTTAAAATTTGGACCATATTGGAAAGCTCTCATTAAATACTATTGATATGTGCATTAATTTAGCCCTTTAAATGCACACATAATATTTTGGGATTTCCGGTCCATAATTAGTTAAGTTAATTTTTATACCAAATAAATGGTTAGTTCAGGACGTATAAAGTATATATTTATCAAAAAAGCGGCGAATTAGTGTAAAATGGTGGTTAAATTTAAAAACTTCTTTTTATTCGACCGCGACAATGGTTTTAAATGAACTTATTATGTTTTTCATAAATTTATCAATATTTAAGTGTAATGAGTTCTTCCATGCGATTTATTTGCAAAAATTGCTAATTTAAGTTTTTGGGAACTAAATGCATAAAATTGAACCTCTGGCTCATAATGGGTTAATTACGTGTTATCTTCAATAGTAACAGGATATACCATTTCTATGGTACATTAAAACCTAACGTATTTTAAAAGAAAATATGATAAAAATTTTAGTAAAATTTTAATATTCCGCGACCGAAAAGAGATAATAATTATTTAAATGAATATTGAAGGTCGTAGTATGCCTCTATTATAATTTGAATGAATTCTTATAACTAAAATTTTGATAAAGATATTGAAAGAAATACGTAATTTCAGAAGTATTTTAAAAATGGTGCAGCTCACGTAAATCTTAACATTGAGATGTAATATTCTGAGAATCATATAAGGACATGCTAATCTTCATTTCTGAGAATCATATAAGGACATGCTGTTTTCAACTTTTTTTCGTGAGGCACTTTATTACATATAATAGTTTACAATTACAAGTTGTGAAAATAAAGTGTAACAAGTTGTAATGATGACAAAATACGGATTCCATGTATATTAGACCCCTAAGCGATGCGTTTTAGTGACCTGAACACGGGAGAAATATATGAACTACTTTTAAAATTCATCTTATGTTTCCAACCTAATTTCTAAAATATTTGTAGACTTTTCTATTTTGCATCCGTAAGAAAAAAATTAGTTTTTTAGTTTTTTAATTTTTGTATTTGTTTTTATTTTTCATTCAAGAAAAAATTATAATTTGTACAAATATTTATTAATTAAAAATAATTTATTCATTATTTTTTTCTGTGCCATATTGGCTTTAGAAATGGGTTGTAAAGCAATAGTTTACAGTCTAAACTCAGCTAGAATTTCTTCCTATGAGCCAGTTAAACTCAAGTGCTTTCAACTTCATTTATTGACTTTGTATTAATGTGCGTTTTCCATGTAAGGAGTCGATCTAGATGCATACCAAGGTATTTAACCCCCGTTTGTCGTATAACTTGATTATTTATTCGAATTGTTGTGCATGATTTTCTCCTCAATGTGAAGGTTATGTGTATGCATTTCTGTTCGTTTACTTTCATCTTCCATTGCCTTATCCATGTTTCTAGATTTGATACATGATCTTGTAGGAGTATAGATGCTTCTTGGGGGTTTTCATGAAGGCCAAGAATAGCTAAATCGTCTACAAATGTTGATATATGGTTTCGACTATTTGTTGGCATATAAGAGGTAAATATAAAGTACAAAAAAGGACCCAATATGCTTCCGTGTGGTACGCCTGCTGTTATAGGCTGGAGTGAACTTAGTAAGACTCCTTCTTTAAGGACAAACTTCCGTTGAGTTAAACAGCTTTCAAATAGCTTGTGTGTATTTGTGGGTAATTTTACTCTTATTTTATATATATAGCCTTCGTGCCATACCTTGTCAAAAGCTTGCGAAACGTCGCACAGTGTGCGATTCAAAAAATGAAATAGAAATAATTATGAAACTTCGGAACGGCTGCTCCGATTTCCATGAAATTTTACATGGTGATAGTAGAGGTGTAGGCGAGTTTAAGTTTTAAGCTGGACCATATAGACCTACAGGGGGCGAGTTTATTAAAAATTATCCTGATTCCTTATATCTGAACCGATTTCAAAGATTTTTATTTGGGAGGATTCTGCTAGTCGAGATCTACAAAAAACATAGTTTAAGAGATATTGAGATTCAAAGATTAAAATTTTTTACTTTTTAGCCTGTCTTGGTGAAGTTTTTTGGCTACAGCGGGTCCAAATTTCACCCGATTTTTTGTTTAATTTTTTCAATTTCATTAACAATAAATAGAAAAATTGTGCTAAGAAAGAATTTTGAAAAAATATTTACGGAGTCAAAAGTTACAAGCATTTAAATTTAAACTTTCAAAAAAAGGTGATTTTTTCCAGTTTTTTTTTTTTTTTTTTGCCAAAAAAGTGGTAACATTCTTTTTCTGTTATATAAAAATTTTCTTAAGTAACATATATAATATTTATATTTTTCTGAAAGATAACTAAACACAAAATGCTTTCAAAAATCGAATTTTGCGAGAACCAGGGTTTCCCCAATTTGACCAAATTTTTCCAACTAATTTAGAACTTTTGCTTTAATTTCTCAAATCGCAAAACTGGAATCAAAAAAAGTTATACTTTTTACTTAGTCTGAAGTGCTTTAATTTATTTCGCAGTAGAAATTTTTGCTCCCCGTTATCGGTTGGAAAGGTATAGTAAAAAATTTAAAAAATCCCATTTTTGGAAATTTTTTAAAGTTTTTTAGGAATTACGGGATTTTTGTAGACAAATCTAAAAAAGTGAAAAAGTGAAAGTGCTTTAAATTAAGCACTAAAAAATCTACTTATGTGTGAAATTTCATTCAAAAATATTCACTAACAAGAATTTTATTGCATAATTAAAAATGAAAAATATGCAAAAAATCACAAATCCATGGCTTCTCGGAGTTTTTCGCAAAAAGTCTTCAGCATTTTTAAGTTTTTTAAATTTTTTTATACATTGATGTAAATTTGTAGATCTCGACTAGCAGAATCCTCCTATATAAAAATCTTTGAAATCGGTTCAGATATAAGGAATCAGGATCATTTTTAATAAATTTTATACACGAGGTGTCCAACTTTGGGACTCTGTGAACTCGCCCCCTATATGTTTATATGGTCCAAGCTCAAAACTTAAACTCATGGAAATCGGAGCAGCCGTTCCAAAGTTCCATAATTATTTCCATTTCATTTTTGAAATCGCACACTGTGCGTTGGCCAAAAATAGAAGGAGACATCGTAGAGGATCGAACATATTTTTGTAAGTAGAAAAGACAAAATATATACAAAATTTTGTGAAAATCGGGGAAGGGACACGTCCACCTCCCATATATCTCGAATTATAAAAAATATAAAACAAGTTTGATAGTAAGAGAAAAGGAATAGGAGAAAAAACGATACAAAATCAAATTATTAATGAAATTTATTACATTATTAGTATTTTACATTTTCAAATGTTAGTTTTATTATATTAATACCTGATATACCTTCAGTTTCCGATTCCTCCATCAATTCATGACTAGGTATTACACTTGTGCAAGTTCCTTCATCAATTACATATAATTTTAAATCTCTCATATCACACTTTTTTAAAAACTGTTTCTGGCTATAAATCGAAATCAATGGTTCTGACTGCAGGATTAGATAAACTATGAGGTCCTTATTAGTGTCAATTCGGCTTCTTTTTCTAGTATGCCTTAACCTTGCATTTCTTATAATCTTGTGACATGATTCTATAGCCTCCTCTGATAACAAACCAATAGGAATAGTAAAATACTTAATGTAATCAATGCCGTGATAAAAATTTTGTGTACTGTTGCTGGCATAGAGTACCAAGAATACAATTTGAAACATAATTGTGCAGTTTCTTTTAAAAGTATTTCAAAACTTGCCACATTTATATCAAAGACACTGGACAGAGTTCTTAAGATAATGGAAAAATTTTGAATTAACTTTTTATCTACACCTGTTATTTGAGCAGAATGTTCTACGTTTGAAAAGAAACGTCTACACTAAGGGAAAAAATTCGATTCAAAATCAACAACGGTTGTGCTCACATTGGTAATTTTCGGTAACAGCTTTTTAATACCTTTCGTTAACAAATTTAATAGAAAACATATGTAATTTAACAATTTGATACCGAAATAGTTTCAAATTGCTGCCAATTTTTCAATAAGAATTGATCACGCAGTGTTTAATTTAAACACATACGGTGTAGATTCACTATTGACACAGAATGGTATCGTTTTCAGCACGTATGTGATTGATATTTCTCTGGGTGTAGCCGTATTCCCATCATTAGACGTTCCATAACTTGTTTTAACCTTATCCACTATAAGCCCCATTTCATGTTTAAATTTTTCTTGTATATACCTTTTCCTCTCATCTACATTGTCTTTCATTTCTTTCCCGGTTACTCTCCATGTTTTAATGGGTTGCCTGTACGCAATATGTAAAATACATTCAAAGCATTTTATCCATGCATGAAGTGTCGACATTCCATACTGGTAGCACTCCTTATTGACTGCCCTTTCAAAAATTGATGTACAGTTCATTTCAGTCGGTTTTGCTCCACATAAAACACAATTCGAACAACTCTTGTTGCCACCTAATACATTTAAAACCGCTCCGTTTATCATTGTCAATTTCATTTTATAATATGTGTCTAAGCCATCAATTTCATTTTGAATGCTTTCCCTTACCGACCTAATTACATCTGGAATCTCTTTAGTAAATAATATTTTTAGAGGTCTACATAACCTCCATGATGAATGTCTATCGTTTTGCCATACCACTTTCTCATCTGCCCAGTCTAACAAACGTAATGGAACAAATGAGGCAACAAATATAAATTCATCTGTAGCATCTTTGTTCTCAAACTTTTGTTTATAAACACTGTTACCACTACTGCCATCAAATCCCCATTTGCATTCAAGGATTAAATCGTTTTTGGTTTCAAAATCATACTTATTTAAAATGCTGATAGCTGTTTGGTCTAACATTTTTTGCAATGGGACTTCTGCTGAAGTTTCTGATATTTTAATATTATCCGGGATAAAGTTCTTTTTAGCTTCTAAGATTAGATAATATGATGGGAAACAATTTTCGTGAATAGAGTTCACAACTTCCCTCATCATATTGTACTGCCTAACAGAGAGATCCATATCAATATATAGGGCTAGAGCTTGCTCCACTGATAATTTTTTAACAATTTTTTCATTAGATATTTTTCCTGCAACTCTAGTTATAGCATCCGAAGAAGTTGATGCCACAAATTCTTCAACTCTCCTCCTTTTAGTCCGTTCCGATGCTTCTTCGCAACTTTTATTGGGGCGTCCTCTACCGCAACTTGTACTTGGAACCTAATAGGATCAATTCAATTATATGCTTATCAATTAAATTCTTCAGAATGTGAAAAATAACTCACATCACAAACTTCTTCATTAAATATTTCATTGTCTAACCAGCAACTCAATTCGGCTTCGAATCTACTTCTTGTACGGGAGTGTTTATTCCAATAGTTATTGAATCTTAAAATCATAAAATTTATTTTCTGTTCCTCAGAATCTGTTAATACCCTCTCCAAGTGATTTTCAACAAATTCTTTAATTTTATTTATCACACTACATGTTTTATATTGTTTTAAAACAAGCCACTGTTCGAAAATATCACGAATATGAAGAGATGTTGACACTAAAAAAAATTCGCCAAAAAAATTCGGGCAAGTCTGGGCAGCTGAAATTTATATATGTAGTTTTAATATATAAAAAAATTGGAAAAGTATTTTTTGATGTTTTTTTTTAATTCACTATTGAATTTTAGTTTTGTTGAAAAATCTTGACTTTATATTATAATTGTCTTTCTGCTAACGGTACATTTCATATGATAAAAAATTTTAAACAATAACAGTGTTGTATTTTCAACCAGATATCAGAGTTGCATTTTGAATCAATTTTTAAGAGACCGTTAGCAAAAAAAAAAAAATTTATATTTTGCATATAGACTAACTGAAGTGTTTTCTATTAAAATAATAAAAAATCAAATTTCATTTCTTACATCAATATAAACCATTTTTGGCCACGCTCGTTACATTGTGCAGCGGGTCCAATGTTAGCCTCATTTTTTTTAAATTTTTTCTTATTTCATTAAAAACATTTTTTTTAAATTTTTTCTTATTTCATTAAAAACAAATAGAATAGTTGTGTAAAAAAAGCATTTTGAAAAAAATATTTACGGAGTCAAAAGTTACAAGCATTTAAATTTAAACTTTCAAAAAAAGTTGATTTTTTCCCGTTTTTTTTTATATATAAAAAATTTTACAATAAAAAAATTTGTTAAAGACTTTTTACAAAAAACACTGAGAAAAGATGGATTTGTGATTTTTTGCATATTTTACATTTTTAATTATGCAATAAAATTCTTGTTAGTAAATTTTTTTAAATGAGATTTCACACATAAGTAGATTTTTTGATGCTTAATTCAAAGCGTTATTCACTTTATTAGATTTGTCTATAAAAATCCCGTAATTTCAAAAAAAAATTTAATAATTTCCAAAAATTGGATTTTTTACTTTTTTTTGCTATATCTTTATAACCGATAACGGGGAGCAAAATTTTCTATTGCGAAAAAAATTAAAACACTTTAGACTAAATAAAAAGTATAACCTTCTTTTGATTCCAGTTTTGCGATTTGAGAAATTAAGGCGAAAATTCGAAATTAGTTGGAAAAATAGGTCAAATTTGGGAAACCCTGGTTCTCGCAAAAATCGATTTTTAAAAACTTTTTTTCCTTTAAAGTATTTTGTGTTATCTTTCAGAAAAATATAAATACTTTATATGTTACTTAAGAAAATTTGTATATAACAGAAAAAGAATGTTACCACTTTTTTGGCAAAAAAAAAAAAGGAAAAAAATCAACTTTTTTTGAAAGTTTAAATTTAAATGCTTGTAACTTTTGACTCCGTAAATATTTTTTTAAAATTCCTTCTTTACACAACTTTTCTATTTGTTTTTAATGAAATAAAAAAAATTAAAAAAATGGGGCTAAACGTGGTAGCTCCAACTGCTCTGAAATGGGGTACAACAGGTGAAAACTCTATTATGTCATTTGATAAATTTGAGGTAAACACGTTCTCTAGATGATAAACGTATATATTCCCCTTTTTGCTATCATTTCTGCTTAAAACTGGTCTATTTAAATTTTATGTAGCTCGTCATAACGAGTAAAGTGAATATTTGGTTTTATGACCTTCTAAACTTTTATATTTTTGCAGAAGGTATTCTGAGATAAATCGAAAAAAATAATATAAATATAGTGATATTATTTGAAGATAGAATGATTTTGCCCCCATGCGATTACCCTCAATTTCTCAGATAGTGATATTTAATAAGTGATTCAGATTTTCGATACTGTTTATTAAGCTTATTAAGGCGTTTTTGGCATTCTCTTAGTTTCGACTTGAGTTAAGGCGATCTATGGAATTACCACTCTCTTCGAACTCTTTTTTTTTCAGTCAAGAGCCGTTCGACATCAACAGAACAAATTCTATTGTATCTGTTTTGTCGAGGGGTTAGGGTAGCATGTCTTAAAGTTTTTTTAAAATTATTGAGAGAGAGGGAGAGATTGATTTCTTCTGGTGTTCTCAGCGATATATTTTCTGTGCAGTGTGTGGTGATATATTTTATATATTTCAACCAGCTAACTCTTGTGTTTGATATCGCTAAATTACCAGTGGGGGATACAATTTCTGATCCGAATGATCCGAAAATAATTCCAATGAGAATTCCACTTGAATTATTTATAATGAAAAATTTTTTACAACTGCAAAATCGACAACATCCGGTATTTTATAGGCCAATATGAAGGTTCTCCACTCGAAATTACATTCAATCCCATTTTAGAAATTGTGTGAAAAAAAAAAAAAAAAAAAAAAAAAAAAATGTATGCTTGGCATTATAATCACCAGCTGCCAGGAAACAGGGTCCTAGAGATTTATAATAAGTTTCATATTGATTTTCCAAAATTGAATATCTAGGGGTTGAGTATATCGATGAAATCACAAAGTTTCGATGAAAATCCTCAAGGCAAATTGTAGTAGCTTGAAGATATTCTTCGCAAAAATCACACATTAAGTAGTGTTTAATACAAATTTTTAACATAATAGCCGAGCCTCCACATGCTCTACCTCTGGGGTCTTTAGCAGTGTTGCCAATTTAGCACTTTTAGTGCTAGATCTAGCACTTTTTAAACTCGTTTAGCACCAAAAAAGTGAATCTAGCACCTGGCACTTTTTCTAGCACTTTTCGAATTACTTTTGGCATTTTTTTAGCACTTTTTAACATTTTTCAAAAATTAATAAACTTTGTAAAAACCAATACAATTATAAATAGTTAACCTATCAAATAACATGTTGGCAGTATAGTAAACTATAATTATTTTGTTATAAGAAATAATTATGGTAAAATAACATAAAATAATAATACAATAATCGAATATAAAATTTGTATTTGTATTTCATTTGAAAAAATAATAAAATGATTTTTTGTTATTTTTGAACTATAATTCCTTTTTCATTTAGCATTTCCAAAAAATGTTTACATTTATATTCATAAATAATTTATATTAGAAGTCCATAAAATTTGTTAAGCTATTTAAGATTTGGAATGTGAAGGCGAAAATTTTTGTTAAATATTTTTTTGTTTTTTTGCTGAAATGGATGATCCTGAACAAATAAAATTAATAATAGGAAGTAAGAAATTATTGTCTTCGTTGTTGAAATATAAACTTATTAGCCCTTTTAAGGCATTTTTGAAAATCAAAAAGGCTAGGTGGTTTCATTTAAAGAGAAAATGTTTTAAGCAATTACATGAATATAGTAACTTAATAATCTGGATTATTCGATAATCCGGATGGAATTTCATAACATTCCATAACTCTATAATGCGAATTAAAATTATAATATAACTTAGAAAATACAAGATATAATATATAATTTAATCAAAAAGTTAATTCTAATTTAATTCCTTCATTTTCAGATAAGTTTGTTTCAAAAATGCTTCTGTAAAAAGAGTACAAATTTGTTTTAGAAAAAAAACTTTAAATATGGAATGTTAGTTGGAGTTAATTTTAATTTAATTCCCAAAGTGTTTCACATATTAAATAAAAGTTATATTCAGGTATGTGATGGAAAACGATTTCGAAAACGGATCGATTTTAAATCGAAAAAATTTGTGCTGTACTTATATTTTCGTTTTGTTATTGATAACAATTATAGTTAAACCACTTTCTACTACATTTTATTACATAATTTTTTATAATTATCTAAAATTAATTGTTATTTTCACATGAACTGTATGTGATGAAAACGATCGGTTTTCATCACATACCTGACTGTGATTGATTTTTTTTTTAAATTTTTAATTTCTAAAGAATCAATTTCAGAATGTATTTTTATTATTTTATTTAATGTTTTTTAGCTTTAACTCTGATAATTAATATGTGCAATTCTCTTTTAACGTTTACCTTTATGAAACCGACCTTCAACCGCAACCAACACTTGGTGCTGTAACAGAAAAAAATTCAAGACCTGAAACGGTGGTGCCGGAAAGCAGCCAAAGTCAAAAATTCAAAAAAAAGTGTTTGAAACTAACAAATTTTTTTTATTTCTTTTTATTGCTGTAGTCGCGGATTTTAGCATAAATGTCCAATTCTTCTAATGTAGACTATAAACACTTGTAGAAAAGAACCAGCATGGATTTAATTTGTGTGCAATTGACCAATGTCAAATTGTGTTGTGCAAAAGTCGTGAAACCAAATTTTAAAAAATTTTAACTGGGGATTTTACGCCGTTTCGGATATTTCAAAATTCAAACAGAGCCTAATAGCTCTTGAAATTATGCATCATTTGACATATATCTCGTTAATGTGCCCTCAACAGAAATGCTGCAGGAGGTACCCAAACTTGGAGAGAAAAAACGTGAATGGCACCAAGAGGTGCCCTTTTAGCGAGGCACACTCGCAACGTTATTTCAGTGAAACTAGAGTATAGCGTTATCAAAGAAGGTTTTCAAATGACATTTAAAAATCATTGTGGCGTTTTAAAATATTAATTTGCTAAACGTATATAGCTATTTTAAAGAATTCAGCAATTTTTCATATTTTGTTATAGCTGATGTTGGCGTTATAAATCAATTTTAAGCTGAAATAAGTTCCTGTGTAAAGTTTTACTTACGCAGAAAATATAATTTCACTAAAAATATTCATCAACGGTTTCACAGTGGTTCATCAACGGTAAACTACTGGTTGGATTAAATTGAAATGTATGGAAGAGTTGCAGAGGAGGACCTAAGCTTTGAGAAAAACTATCTTGCAGTCACCCTGTGATAACACAAGAAAATCTACAGGGTGTTAAAATTGACTACCTCGAGTATGTAAAAGTTTAAAAAAATCGTAACTTATAAAAATTAAGTCCGATTTTAAAGATTTTTTATATTTCTGTAAAGTGCTTGGCAAGATAAAGAAAAAATATGCTTACTAACCTAAGTTATCTCTTACAGTTAAAAAGATATTTTGACTTGAATTTTGAATTTTTGATTTTTTGCCTCGACTTTCTTTCGTTTTTCGGGAATAAGTCCTGGGATATATGAGGTAAAAATTTTTTAAAAATATTTTGTAATTTGCTATATATTTTAAAATAACATGCTGAAAGAATTTTTGGATTATCTCAATACGTCTAGACGTGAAAAATATTCAAAGTCAGCACTCTGAAATTGGTATGAAAAACGGCTACTTTTTACAAAAATATAGTACAATTCATTCACTTTTTTCTCAAAGTTCCGTTAAAGAAAAAATTTTGTTCTTTATATATTTCAAATATATTTTTTGAAAAATTGCCAAAAATTTATTTGTAAAGTTTTTTTAATGATTTTTACAGGAGTGAAAGATCAATATATATTTTATACACTACTTAAGAAATAATGGCGAAAATATTATGTTAATATGCTTTTTTATGCTATTAAAAAAAGTCGTTTAAAAAATTGACTTTTTTCATGAAATCTGCTCTCCTGCATTCGTTTTTGGCCGGGCGGGGAGCAGTTTAGTGTCAAATCATTCTAAATATATTTTTTGATGAAATATCGTCAAAAAATTTAAAAAAGCTAGCGTGACATTTTTTTTATTAATCGATAAAAAATCTAACTTTTTTCAAAATTTACCATTTTCGACCAATGCCTGATGTAGGGTGCAAGCCTAAATCAGTTCAAAATTTCTACATTAGCCATTTGTGAAGCCTTGTCTTTTGAAATATGTAAAGAAATTTTTTTTTTCTTTGAAAAAAAAGTGAATGAATTGTACTATATTTTTGTAAAAAGTAGCCGTTTTTCATACCAATTTCAGAGTGCTGACTTTGAATATTTTTCACGTCTAGACGTATTGAGATAATCCAAAAATTCTTTCAGCATGTTATTTTAAAATATATAGCAAATTACAAAAAATTTTTAAAAAATTTTTACCTCATATATCCCAGGACTTATTCCCGAAAAACGAAAGAAAGTCAAGGCAAAAAATCAAAAATTCAAAATTCAAGTCAAAATATCTTTTTAACTGTAAGAGATAACTTAGGTGAGTAATCTTTAAATTCGGACTTCATTTTTATAAGTTACGATTTTTTTAAACTTTTACATACTCGAGGTCAATTTTGACACCCTGTAGATTTTCTTGTGTTATCACAGGATGACTGCAAGATAGTTTTTCTCAAAGCTTAGGTCCACCTCTGCAACTCTTCCATACATTTCAATTTAATCTAACCAGTAGTTTAGGAGATACAGATTTATTACCCAAAAATTTGCGTTTGACCCCACTGTGGGTTTTCAGGGGCTAAGAACGCGATATTTTTAGTTTAACATTAATCGTCGAGGCTGCTTTAATACCATATATCAAAATCAATATGGCGTTCGAAAAAAAGTACGATTTATCATTTAATGCAACTTTAGAGATTTGACTAAGTGCAATTAAAAAATGTATATAAATGATATTGTCTTATGACTTATTTAAAAAAATGATGAATTTTGCAAATTTTATTAGAAGGTTTAATAATTATTAAATCGCTAATATATCTACGCATACTTAACTTATCGCGATATTTTTAATTTGTACTTTAGATACAGCATTGTAGAGTACATAAATGCAATAATTTTTGATTTAGGACTATAAATAGAATTTTTTTTAGAAATTTTTATCTTAATCCGCCATAACATTGATGCCGTTCGGTAAAAGTCATTCACGCGAACAGATCTGTTTTCCACTAGAGCCAAAGAATATTGGTACTAAATATCGTTGATGTGCCATTTATAAGTTTTTGACATTTTTTGGAACATCAAAAGTAAACTAGTTTGAAGAATTTCCCATATCTCTTTTTTTTTAAAATACAAATAGTTTTTGTTTTTAGCGCTTTCTAGCACTTTTCTTAGTAAATTCTAGCACTTTTTCCCACTTAGGTTTTGGCAACACTGGTCTTTAGTCTTCATCTTAAATAAGCTTCTTAAAGTCAAATAAGTTTCTGAGATTAACATTATATCAACTTGATGGTTTTTAAGAAAATATTCAAGTTCATTTTTGTGTTGGCGAATGCGGTTTGCGTTCCAAACACATATTTTTAGGCAGTTTATGTTTAATACATGCAGCTTAAGCATTTCCTGCATCATATTGCTCATTAATTTTGTAAAATTATATACCGATTGCACGAAGGTCTCTATTGTAGCTTCTAGCCGGGTGAAATTGAAAACGGAGGTTTGCTCTCTTACTTCAGGGTTCAAATTATGGTTGGAATTATTCCTGGGCAACGAATTTTTCGGTAAAGTTTGATTATCCTTAAAAACATTTTTGCATACGAGACTTTATTGTCTGATGATTCTATTATCTGGGCGAAATTTGCCTCTAGAAAATTTAAAATTTTTTCAATCTAGAATCATTTTTAGATTTTTCACATTTTGACGAGTTGTGTAACTCTCCGCAAAACAACACAGACGGGTGGTAATATGCAATAAGCATTAGTACCGTGATTTTGCGATACAGTAAATTCCTAATTTTGTATATGTGATGAGTTTCGCCTTTCTTTATTCTCATATCACCGGGTTCAAGTTCGACTTGAATATTCGATTTCGAATATTCATTACATTTTTAATTTTAAACCCTTTGTCGTTCAAACTTTGTTTAACTTCAGTTGGATCAACAGTAGAGTCAATACACTTTAAAACGATCTGGAGACCTTTACTACATTTGAGTTGATAAGTATAAACATTTTTCTTGCGGATTTCGAGATTTGTAACTAATTTTCAAAACTCATTTTCATTATTTAAATAATAAGAGTTCTCGCCTATCAGTGAGATCAGATTTTGAATCAAAATATTTGAATTCTGTTCTCTCAAAAAAATGGGCGGTGGCTTGGCTGATGTAATTTTACCTACGGGTTCGATATAATCATTCTGCAAAATTGATAAACGATATCTTTAGATAGTTTTGCCAAAGAAGCAAATTTTTAGTACTTTGGGCTTCGTCCTTCGTTTGGGATTTAGTTTCACTTTTTTTAGGTTGGTCTACCTTAGGTGTCACTCCAGTTATAGGGTTAATTAAATCAGTACTTACTGTGACTGCAGTTCAGTGTTGCCGTTTGGTTACATTTGTTACATTTTTGGTAAATTTTTAACGCTCCATGTAACATGTAAATATTTTCAGTTTTTGGCCTTGTTTTCGCAACTTTTTATACCTGTAAAATCAAACATTTAGTACATTAAATTATAAACTAACAAGTATTTGATTTCCTAAATATTTTACAAGAGCACATCATAGCAAGAGCAATTACACATTTCTTGCCCATAAAAATTTTCTGTTTTCTCTGTCGGATAATATTACTCAAGTTTTTGATGAATATTTTTTGCCATCAGGTCGGGATTTTTTTTATGGGAGTGTCTAATATTGTGCACTAAATATACCGATTACTGATGATTTTTATACCCTACATAGGGTGATCGACGCGGTTTTTCAACCGGTTTTAAAACCGGTTTTTTCAGTCAATGTGCTGTTGGTTTTTTCAAGATGCTCATTTTTCGAATGTCGAATAGACCGGTTTTTTTTCAACACAAAAAACCGGTTTAAAAAATAGCATTTTATTTCAGAAAACATGTACTAAATAGTGATATTTGAGTCGAAATTGAGGAATAATTTTATAAATATTCATAAAGACTGATTTCTTATGTTTTAAAAATATAGTTTAAGTCTAAATTGGAATTTATTCTGTAATATTAAACAAATAAATAATTAATAATTATTCTGTATGAATTTTTTAATCTATTGTAATATCTGTAATATTTTTACACCCAATTTAATTTTTTTATCCAATATTTCCTTTATTTTTTAAATGTGTTGTGTTAAAAAAGATTCAATTGAGACAGGCTTCCATATTAAGCCATGGATTCTGTTTATGCTAACTAAAATTTTGATGATTTTTTTTAACAATTTTGAAACATAATTTTTCTTTCTAGATCTTTCTTCTAGTCATCTAGATATATAATTTGCTTAGCATTTTTTCTTTTTCCAGAGCTTTCTAAAAATTAAAATTTGGCTTAATTATAAAACTTTTCGTCCAACAAATCCTAATGGAGCCATATTTTGAAATTTTTATCAGGGAGCAGATATAAGTGGATTTATGTGTCTTTTTCTAAGAATTTTTTCTCTTTCCAGAGCTTTCTAAAGCTCCCAGAATAAATTCTAACGGCTTTAAATAATTGTCTTCGATTAGGGAGAGGAAGGTGTCTAAATGTTGTTCATATTTTTTTCTTTTAATTTTCGGATTTGTTTGTGCACTTTTTCATTATTATATTATTTTTCCTGACATTGTCAGGCTTTTACGCTTGTATTTAATAAATTTTAACTTGATTATAAGAATTATTAATTTTTTTAAAGAAATGTAGTCTTTTGATATAAATATTAACTTCTGCAAAAAACCGGTTAACCGGTTTTTTCTGAATTTCAAAAAGTGCAACCGGTTTTTTTTAAATACCAACTATTCGAACTATTCGAAAACCGGTTTCTCAAAAAAGTCGAATAATCGATTACCCTAACCCTACACCACCATAGGTGGTTGGCTCCAATATAAATCCACTTCCCGAATTTGTGTGCTCATACGCAATGGTGTAGGGTATCATATAGTCGGTCTTGACCTATCTTTTTCTGTCATTTTTTTTGGGCATGACTACTATGACCCCGCCTTTAGGCAGCCACACTTGTGTAACTCGAGAATGGTTTGTCCAATTAAGATAAATTGAACTTTAATATATAGCGACTTAAATTGTCTTTGAGCTGAATTTATAAAATTTTTTGTCCAGGTAATATTTCCGTAGTTATTCGGTAATTAGTACCGAAGATACTAAAATTTATTTTTTTAAAAAGTGGTGAAAATATTGATCCATACCACTGAAATTCTTGAGCGAATGAAAAATTAACTCGTCAAAATCCACCTAGTCCACCTATTTTTGTTTCAAGAAAAAATAAAAAAAAATTTTTGGACATACCTTATTTTATCCGCACCATTACCAGCTTTAAGATAAAGATGATAAACTGTAATATTTTAGATGTTTTCATTTATTAAAAGAAATTTTAGTAACAAAAAAAATCTAAAATTTTGCATGAAATTGATTTTTTTCAAAATAACTCCGAAACTATTGAGCATATAAAAAAATTAATTTTGGTTGATTTGAAGATATTTTTAGCCCGCATCTTTTGGTGTATCACGTTGATCAATCGTACATACCGTTCTTGAGTTATGAGGAAATATACTAGTGTAATGACCTTACTATGGGCGAAATATTAGACATGCCTATAAACAAAATCCAGACCTGATGGAAAAAAACTGAAAGCAAAACTGAAAGATTCGTGTTTAGCACATCAAAATACATCAAGTCCAACTATTTGTCTATGGGGGAGGATTTTCTTGTTGACCAGTGTAATAAGACAACCTGATGCTGTTTTATATCGATATAGGAATTTTACTTATAGAAATTTAGATTTTTTTAACTAGTTGAATACGAAACATCCAAAAAATATTTTACACAATACATATTGTATTTTTGTATTTTTTTCCCTAAAATATCGAATTGAAGATGTTTATTATTATATTATTTACAATTTATTAAAAAAAAATGCAAAATGTAACTTTATGACCGACATTTAGAGATTGCAACTAGTACTAGTAGATTGCAATTAGTACTAAAACCCAGCAAGTGAAAAAGTATGTCTCTTTGAAAAAATCATGTAGACCTATTAAACATATATTATCAAATAGTCAGTAATATGAACAACATGCGGAATTTATATCATACAGATTTTACAAAATATTAAGAAAGTTAATATAAAAAGTATGTATTGAGTCCGAAGTGCTTTTTGTCATTTCAGAAACGCTATAAAATAACAGGTTTTTTCTCTAAGGAAAATTTTAATGATACCCAATTAAAGGTGATTATCTTTACTTTTGTTGGGTTCTTATCCACTTTGGAATAATTTGCGGTTTTGTCTCATAAAATCACTTTTTACTTTGGACACGTACTAATCTATTTGCTACACAGAGATTTTCAGATATACTAAAGCCTGATTTCTTTGGAGCATAAAATGTCTTTATATGATTTAGTTATAGCGAAAACATATTTCAACATATTTAATATCAAATTTTAATTCATTGTTTAATTATGTTCAATATTTAAAATAATTTATTTTTATACAAATGTATACAGTTTTTAAGACAATTTACTCTTATTTCGAATCGGCGAAAAAATAGAAGAAATTCTTCATAAATTCTATAAATTTGTATAATCCATAATCCAAAAATACAATTAGTTAGAACCAAAGTATATACAAGTAGTCCGACTCTTTGGCAGGAGGAGGAAAAAGTACCTAACTCTAAGTATGTGTAAGTTATGTGTGTTACAAAAATTTAAATATGTTGGTGCTTTTTTATTTTCTACATACACACAAATTTTTATAAAAAGGTTTTAAATTTTAATTTGTTTGAATTTTCAATACTGAAAATTGAAACCCTGTTGTAGAATTTAATTTCTGAAACCAACAAAACAAATGGTCAAAATAGAATGAAAACAATTTTTTGTATTTTGAGCAAAAATAAAAATTACAAAACAATTCACACGGCACCCGTATATGTGAAAGAGAAATTTAAATAAAAGAAAGTCGGACTACTTTGTATACTTTGGTTGGAACTAACTACTTTTCTCGATTTAATAGACAATGTCAAAAAAATTATTTTTCTTATTTTTTTTCTATTTTTTTTATAACATAGTACTTCCGACTCCAACCAGTATAATATTTTACATAAATATTATATGGACTTGTGTTAGTTAGGCTGTTAAAGAACTGTGAAAATATGTTTATTAGTTTCTGAGTTATTGCACTTTGAAAATGACATAAAGCGTTTCGGACCACCCTTTAACAAAAAGAAAAAAACAAATTGTAATAAAATTTAATTTTATTTCGATGACCATGTAGGAAATTGAAATTAGTTCTAAATATTGTACATGATTTTCAAAACGTTATGAAGGTACGTTAAAATTTGCGATATATTTTTGATATTTTCATATAGTGTTGGATCACCCATTCCATAGCTACAAACAATTTAATATAGTTTTAGTACACATTTGAATTACCCCAAAGGTTTTCGTTTTTATATTGTATCGGTACACACAGAAAAATAAATAATTGGAAAATGGCTATAATTACAGAAATGCAATGTTATATACTGCATTTTAATTGTTATTATTAAAATTTAAAAAAAAACTGGAGAATTTCTGTAATGAAATCCGTTTTGATATAAATATAATGGAAACAATGTTCCTGGGATTATTAAATTTGTTTACATAACCAATTCAAATATTTATTTAACCATGTATAACAGAATCAGCAGACTCAACCAAATTAAATGTGTTATAAATTCGTTTTAGTATCAACTATTCAAAAAATTAGGTAAATCAAAAAGTATTTGTATAGAAATGGTATTTATCGTGGCAAGAATCAACAGTTGATTACGAAAATAAACAAATCGCTTATAACAAAAGTAAACCTGATTCGATGTTACCAAAAAATTATTCAGTAGATTTTAACTGACATTTAAAAATATATTGAAAAAATTTAAAAAGAATTTTTATAAAAAATTTTTATAAATTTAAAATATACCATAAAAATATAAATGTTAGACCAAACTACAACTATTAGCACTTGCAGACTAATAAAAGTAAGTATATGTAACAAAAAAGAAAGTTTTTATATATATATATATATATATATATATATATATATATATATATATATATATATATATATATATATATATATATATATATATATATATATATATATATATATATATATATATATATATATATATATATATATATTAAAGAAAAGCTTAAATAATTCATATTATTATCTAATTTTTCCAGGCAGAATTATTGTTTAAAGAAAATTTCTCAAAGAAAACAAAAGTGGGATTTTTAATATTGCTGCCAATATACATACATATCCGTATCTACAAAAGGAACGGCTTTACAACATTTTAGCAAGGATTCCAATATGTGTGGTTCAATCAGGGTTGTCAGATTTTTTTGAGCCTCTGTCGCCAAATTGTTAATCAGAAATCGCCAAAAATCGCCAAAATTAAATTTTATATATATTTTTTTTATGAAAAATTAACAACAACTAAAATATTTTGTGCTCCAAATATTATATAATTTTAAAATGTAAATTCAGCTTCAAAAAAGTCAATGATAATTTCAGTAGCTAATAATAATTGAATAAAAAATATTAATTTCAATACACTTTTCTGACATACATAACTAGGATTGCCAGACGGCCTTGAATGAACTTGATGACAATCCCATCTGATTTATGACACCCTGAATTACACAGCATAATGATTGAATTTTAAAAAATTGTGAAATCATGTCTATATGAGATATACGAATCGTTTTAAATTAAAAAAACAAACAAAAAAAAATCTTCAGAACAAACTGATTACCTTGTTATATATCGATCGTGGTTTCCTCTAGGCTTATTTAGAAACTTCTAAAACACATTCGCTTATAGCAATTGTTTAATGCCGTGAATAAATGTTCAAAAGCAATATTAATAGACAAATATTTCATTATATTTGTGTTGAGTTACCAATTGCAAAAATTCTTAACATTTTTCAATGACATAACAGATATGCAATGTAAACTCTTATTTTCGAAAATATTTAAAAACTCTATCCCTATTGCTCGGAAATTTTTATATACGCACTTCCATATAGAATTCATACACAAAATAAAATAT
Source organism: Protophormia terraenovae (assembly GCA_951394005.1). Lineage (NCBI taxonomy): Eukaryota > Metazoa > Arthropoda > Insecta > Diptera > Calliphoridae > Protophormia > Protophormia terraenovae. The sequence goes on along the minus strand of OX596073.1, from coordinate 71,836,244 downwards.
TTTTGGCGAATGTCGATTGTCAAGTTTGTGTTTTAGAAATCAAGTTCGTTTTTCAGGAACGTCAAGTTAGATCACAATTCGAATCTGTCAACTCTATACATAACTCAATTTTATGTCAGCAATTTAAAAATTTTTTTGAAATTTACTATATTTTTTTTAACAGAATAATTCTAAAATTATATAATGAACATTTGTCTTGTTTCGAAGAATTAATTTATTCATTGACGTTTTCCTTTCACTATGGCCCATAAAATATTAATATTCATATTTGAAAGATGATGAAAAACAAATTGTCAAATATTTATTGAAGATATTTATAAATTAAAGATATTTATTTTGTTAGTCGGTGTTCATAAACAGCAATTTTTCTTGCTGCAATCTTTGCAACTTTATTTTATAAATATGGATAAATTAATATACATATGTGTGTTATCTGTTTAAAGAAATACATACTTTTAATTTTATGTTCAAGCTAAAGGTCTTAGCGACCACCTAACAATCTTTGTACGGACCCCCATTTAAGAACCGCCGTTTTGATATAAAAAAACTAAAAATAGACGTTGGCTAGTAAGAAAACATAATAGTTTTACTATACGAATATCTATTTAATAAAGTTTTAAAAATTAGCCAAATAAATCACCACCTTGTTAAAAATCGCCAAAAAATTCGTCATGTCGCAAAACGTAAAATTCAGTCGCCAAGAGCAATTAAAAATCGCCACGTTTGGCGAAAAATCGCCACATCTGACAGCCCTGGGTTCAATAAGTATATTGTTGAAATTTTCATTAAATGACGTGACTGCTTGAAAAACATATTCTTCCTATTGAAGAACAGAAATATTTAATATTATAGAGGATCCTAATTTACTAGAAGAAGCCCATACAAAGTATTATAAGATATAGTAAATGTATGTATATTAATGTATAAATTTTCTTTTTTATACCCTTCACCAAAGGTGTAAAGCGTATATATAAGTTTGTCATTCCGTTTGTAATTCCCACAATTTTCGTCGGAGAGCAAAAAAGTTGACATTTTCGGGATCCTTGTAAGAAATGATGACGATAGGACCATGTCCGTCCGTCCGTCCCTCCGTCCGTCCGTGTGTCGGTTGAAATGGCGTTTATGAAGCCCACCGATAACTGACATATATAATATATATATCAAACGATCGGAAATGCTTTCGAGAATTTTGCTATTGGAATTCAGCAAGATCGGTTCATACAATGCGGAGATATGTTAAAAAACCGGTTTTTAGAACCGGTTTTCCAGTTTCTGAAGCCTCTGTATATACTAGGGACTTCGTTTTTACAAAGAAGTCTCGGACATTTTTTTCTGAATTTTTGGTCTGAAAAAATGAAATAAATCGGTTCAATAATAACTGAGATATCGGACAAAACGCATTTTTTATTTTTTGAAACCCTGGTTTAAGCTTTTTTAAAATTTCGGTTTTTTGAATCAGCAGGATCGGTTTGTAAATGGCGGAGATATGCTTTAAAAACCGGTTTTTGGAACCGGTTTTTCAGTTTCTGAAGCCTCTGCATATACCAGGGACTTCGAATTTTTAAAGGGGGCTCGGAAATTATTTTCTGAATTTTTGTTCTGAAAAAATTAAATAAATCGGTTCTGTAATAACTGAGATATCGGGGAAAACGATTTTTTTATTTTTGAAGCCCTTGTTCAAGCTACAGATTTTTATTTTTATATAGATCAGTCATAAATGTTTTTATAAAATTTCGTTTTTTTTAATAAACCAAATTCGTTCAGAATCAACAGAGTTATGGACCAAAAACAAATCTGTTAAGAATATAAATACACACACAAACATGTATATTAAGCATTGTAATGACTATTAGTGACGTTTTTTGTTTTTTGTATAGACAAGTAGTTTAGTTAGAAACAGCAGTCATATAATGAATAACAGTGTTGTTGTTGTTCTTTGTATATGCAGTCTGTACAAAAATAAATAGATATGGAATTGTTGTTGTTTATTTTTTAAAACTAAAACATATCTGTTAAGAATATATACATAAATACATACACAAACATGTATATTAAGCATTGTAATGACTATTACTGACGTTTTTGCCTATAAGACAAGTAGTTTAGTTAGCAACAGAAGTAATATAATGAATAACAGTGTTGTTGTTGTTCTTTGTATATGCAGTCAGTTTGTATATACACACATAAAAAAATAAATAAATATGGAATTGTTGTTGTTTATTTTTTAAAAGCAAAGCCTGCTATGATTGTTTTTTTTCATATTCAGATTTTCGTAGTTTGAAAAAAATTTAGATTTAAATATGTGAAAATATGAAAGCATACGTTAAGGCGAAAATTTTATTATTTGTCGGTAATATGGTAATATGATGTCGATAAGATAGTAAGATGGTAATATGGTGAAGGGTATCAAAGATTCGGCACAGCCGAATCTTTTTTCAATTTCATTTTATTAAACACTTGTTAAAATGTAAAAAAATAAAAAAAACTGACATATTTGTCGCATTGCAGTAAATTGATTTTGGGGACCGAATTTTTTATTGTACTTTTCAGTTGCATGTACCAATTATTTCATTTCTTTGAACAGAATTGACTTTTCAATCCTTTTTTCCTATCAAATTATTTATTGGTAAAGAACGAAATATTCGGTAGGTACAATTAAATTACTTGATAGTACGTGTAACCGAATGAATTCGATTGGCAAAAAATTCGGTTGCCACAACGAATCTGTTTTCTCTGTGTATCCACAATGCTCTCTCACGACAGCATTCATTCGAGTAAACTAATCAGTAGATTAAGCAATTGATCAAATTTCTTTTTCTGATTACATTTACAATACTGTTTTATATCTGCTAATGCAAAAATACATATCCCTTTGGGTCTAAGTTGTTCAACTAATAAGAGTAATATTAGTTATAGTTTTTAGTCCGGGATCCTGGAAATCCCGGGAAATTGCGATCCCTAGTTATTACTAACGATACGTAAAATTTACGTATAAAATGTATACTCTTAATACTAACGATACGCAAATTTTAGGAGGTAACTTTTTTTGTATTTACATTTAGAACATGTAAACGTCTAAAATTGTATTATTTTATTATTAATATATGTTTGAAAACATTTGAAGAAAGAACTTCGGAATTTCATGCCGTTAGGTTTCCATAAACATTAGTAATAACAATTTGAAAAAAATATATACGTAAAATTTACGTACATTAGTATTCTTGGGTTAAAGAAACAAAATCAGATTCTAGAGGATAGTACACTTGAAATAATAAAATTATATGAAACGAGGAGGAATAGCCAGAGACATAACTGTTATAAGATTTATGTAAAAACGATAAGTCATAACTGTTAAAAAATTTAAAAAAATTTACGTCTTTAAGAAACTGTTAATGCCAAAGGCCTTAAAATCTTTGAAATAATTGTGTCTCTCTAATATTTAATTTCGTTCAAACATATATTAAGACTATTTGCTATAAGATAAATAGTTATCGAAATAGCTATCTATCTCTTTCGCTTTAACGCCTAAATCAAAACGTCAAATTGGTCATAAGGTCAGAGTTGCTACTTCCGTTTTTTTCATAACTTAAATTGAGTTCTTTTTTATATTGTCCACGGCCAAGCATAGAGGTAATTGCTGATTCCTGAAATAAAATCCATTTTTTTAATAAATTCTAATTCTGTTGTTTTCTTTTCGTTCTATAATTTCTACTGGGATTTATTTTTTCATTTCTGAGCAAACAAAATAATTAACTTATTTTGTTTACTGGCTTAGAGAAACTCATAGATTTTGATATTCCTCTCCAGCTTTCCAACCCTTTTAGTGAGCTAAACATTGGTCCTATTCGAACCGGATTGGAATTTAAAACATTGAGTTCTCAGAGATTTCGCAGCAACTGAAGTGTCATCTGCAGTCAAATACATATACAAATCTCTTCATCTACTTATCATTATTAAGGTACGTTTAGTATTTTGCTTCTTTATACTTCAGTGCATTTCTGTCTGTCCGTGGGATCATTGTTTTTTTTTTTTTTTCTGCTACATAAAGTAGTAGATATAATAAAAAAAATATATATTTGACAAAATAACAAATTAAAAAAAAAAAAAACCATAGATAAATAAAAATATAAGAGTGAACATAAATAAACCAAAAAATTAAAGTGAACATAAAAGTGAAGGAAAAGCCAAAAGATTGGGAAGTGTGCAGCATAGGAAAAATAAATAAGCTAAAAAAAAAAAAATAAAAAGGAGTAAATAGAGAAAATTGCCATCAGAGGAGTCATTTATCACCCAGTGCTGCCGATTTCAGTAAGTTTGTCCACAAAATTATATCCTTTTTTTATCATATTTTAACAAAGTTTTAAATCGGTGTATTTTTTTATCCAATTCGCCTTATTCCCGCGTGTTTTTGTTAACCTTTTTTTCAGCTCTTTATGCATTCATATTATGTATGCTCTTTTTAATTTCTCAATATTTTTTCCTAGTTATGTTACTTCATACATTTTTCCCTTAATTATTTACTCCTTCAATTTTTTGCTCTTGAACATTAAAATACTTGTAACTTGTTTTTATTAATTATCGTGTGTTTTATTCCCCTTCTGTAAAACAGAAAACTCTTTATATTTTAAAGAGAAGCGTGATAACTTCTCCTACTTAACATCCATCTCAGAGAGTTACTCTTTTCCTAACTCTTACAACACATCATTCTCTCTTCAGCTATATTGTGGAGTGTAGTGGTGTTGATCTCTTACTCCAAAGAGAAAACACTTTATTTTCCATTTGTTCCAAATTATAAATTGGAAGGAGAGACGTGTTGTTGTTTAGCATGTAAACTACATAGCCGTGTTCAAGTGATTTTTTCCTTAAAATTTAATTTGCAAATTTAAAAAAAAAAAAAAAGAAGAAAAACTTTAATGAACTATAAAACAAATTTCAATCTTTAAAATTTATTTCATACTTTGAGAAATTATTTTGTATAATTTGATTATTAATTTGTTTTATAATTTATTCCATTCACTATAGAAATATTTCATAAAACTTCAAGTTCATCGGATAGTACCTTTTTTAATTATTTTATTACATTCTTTTTTTTAAATTTTAAACCTTTATAAAAAAAAAAAATAATATATAGGAAAAAAAATCGTTTTCCTTGTTCGAATTTCATTTTGATTGATTAATTTACAATTCAAACTATTTTGCCTTCCCCTCCACCATATAAAACATTTACTGTAAATAATAATAAACGGAAACTCATTTGTTGAGAAATCAAAAGAAAGATTTTTTTTTGATTTTGTGACAACGAAAAGACCTATTATTTGCAAATAGTTCCAGTTTTTTTTCGTAGCTTTCCCATAAAAGTAGAGTTCAATGAACTTTAGTTAATAACAGCTGATCGTGGTCCAGTGTTTTAAATATATATAGTCAAACATTAGTCAGAATATTGAAAGAGTGAATTCTTCCTTTAGCAAATTTATTTCATAAATGGTTGTCATTTTGAAATTCTAATCCTTATTTGTTAATTTTAACGAATTTGTTCAGCATTCTTTCGAATACTACACTTTTTTTCTATTTTTCCTTTTATCGAGTGTATATTTTTCTGAGAGTTTATTTCCTTTTTTTTTTTTGGTTACAAGTATTAGCTTAAAACGATGTCGTTAGATCATTTTATTCGCTTAGCCGACAGTATTGTCGAGTTCGTATAAGTGCAAAAAGAGACATAACACACTTCTACATAAAGAAGCAGAATCTCCAAATGTGTCTGTTCAAAATCCAGCTGCAAGCAGAAGCTCTAGTCTGAATCCTAATTTTACTCCTTATATTCACCCTACATCCGCTAATGTACAGTCCACAAATCCTTCAACTTCTGGAGTAGTACAATCTTGTTTCGCAACCAACTCTAAGGGTGTTTTGTTAGGAACGGCTTTAGTAGCTATTTGTCACTTGGGTCTGAGATACAAGGCTCGTGCGTTGATAGATTCAGGGTCTGAAGGCACTTTTATATCCGAACGCTTATTCAACTTATTAAAGCTTCCCTTTGAACGTGCTAATGTTCAGATTTCCGGTTTAAATAATTCAGTTTCTGCGAAAGTTCAACGTCAATATTCCTTTGTCCTTGGTAGTGACTTTGATAAGGAAATCAGTATTCAAGCTACTGCCCTTGTCGTTCCCCATCTATCGGAAAACCTTCCTTCTCATACAATTGCGCGTACTACCTTTTCCAATCTTCCAGACATTCAACTTGCTGATCCCAATTTTTATTGTAGCTCTAAAATTGATGTTTTTATTGGTGGCGATATTTTCCCAAATATCATTTGTTCTGGGATAAGGCATAAAGTTTGCGATTCATTAATAGCACAAGAAACAGTTTTCGGCTGGATTCTCACTGGTCCTATTTCCCATTCTTCCTTTTCAGCCTCCAATATAACATTCCATTTCTGTGAAATTTCTTTGGACAAAGAAATTTCACGCTTTTGGGAGGTGGAGAATCTTCCGAAGAAGAGCTTCATGTCCTCATCCGATCAAGCGTGCGAAGATCTATACATTCACACAACCAAAAGGGATTCTAGCGGTAGATATATAGTAGCCCTTCCTTTTAAGGAAGACTGTTCAAATATAGGTCAGTCTAGGTCTAGTGCAATGGCACAATTTTTCCGGAATAAGGCTAGGTTAATCCGAACTCCAGACTTTAAAATCGAGTATGATAATGTTGTTAGAGAATATGAAGAACTTGGTCATATGGTTAAAGTCAATTCTCCTAGTCATTCTGAGACCAATAATGTGTACTATCTTCCACACCATGCGGTTATTAAGCCTGATAGTGTTTCTACGAAAGTCCGTGTAGTCTTTAACGCGTCTTCACCTTCTTCCAATGGCCTTAGTTTGAATTCCATTCTCCATGTAGGTCCGATTCTGCAAAACGATTTAACAATACTGATTCTTAGATGGAGATTCTTTCGATTTGTGTTTAATGCAGATATACAGAAAACGTATCGACAGATTCTAGTTGATTCAAAACATACTCCATACCAACGAATTTTATTCAGGGAAAAACCAGAAAATCCAGTCCAAGATTATGAGTTGAAAACGGTAACATTTGGGGTGAATTGTGCACCGTATCTTGCCATTCGCACGCTTCTACAACTCGCAGAGGATTCTAAAGAAGTCCAATTGCGAGTTCTATTATCCGAAAATCTATGTATGTAGATGATGTTTTGGCTGGGGCTCACACTAAACAGGATTCCATTAAGGCTAAAAACGAACTGATTCGAGCCCTACAATCCGGCGGGTTTGTACTTAGGAAATGGACTTCCAATTCCAGGGAAATATTGGCAGACCTTCCTCCAGAACATTTACTACATGAAAATTTTTTGAAATTCGAAGACAATAGTTCAGCAAAAACGCTAGGTGTCAGATGGAACGCGTGCTCGGATGAATTTTACTTTGTAGCAAGTCAATTTCAACTATCTTCAATATATACAAAAAGAGAAGTTCTATCAAGAATTGCTAGGCTTTTTGTTCCAGCTGGTTGGTTGTCGCCATGCATTATTCTAGCAAAAATTCTAATGCAGAAGATTTGGATGGATGGAACTGAGTGGGATGAAGTCCTTTCTCCAGATACTCTTGAGCAGTGGAAGATATTCGAATCCAATTATTCATCAATAAATTCCATACGTATTCCTCGGTGGATTGATTATATTCCTAATTCTGAAGTCCAATTCCATGGATTTTGTGACGCATTCGAAAAAGCCTACGCAGCAGCACTTTATATCCGAATATCGACAGGTAATTCCATAAAGACACATCTGATATCATCCAAAACTAAAGTGGCTCCTATTAAAACTCTGTCTATTCCAAGACTTGAGCTTTGTGGAGCAGTCCTTTTGGCAGATATGATAGATAGTTTGTTGCCAAGATTGGAAGTAGAGAAGTATACTATATTCTGCTGGACGGATTCAACAACTGTCCTCTCCTGGCTAGCTAAACCACCATGCACCTGGCTTACTTTCGTTGCAAACCGAGTTTCAAAAATTACTCAAATTGTGCATTTCTCCCGATGGAATCATATTAACTCTGAAGCAAATCCAGCTGATTTAGCGAGTCGTGGTCTTTGTCCACAAGACCTGATTAGCAAAGACTTGTGGTGGTTAGGGCCACACTGACTAAAAGGTGTAACGTCTGCATGGCCCAATTATAAAATTTCAAATCTTCCGAATACCGATTTAGAAATTAAACCTATTCGTGTTCATTTTTCTTACTTTTCAGATTATGAGGATCTATTGGACAGATTTTCTTCCTTTTCAAAAGCAATGCGCGTAATGGCATATGTTTATAGGTTTTTCTATCGTACTCATCCTAGATTTCGTTCCAGTTTCTATAAAGAATCCATTCAGCTCTCCAATTCCGAAATTGTTTTAGTTCGTGAACGTCTTATATCTGTGTGTCAAATGGCTGCATATCCAAATGAATACAGGGATCTTTCTTTCAGACAAGTTGTTTCTTCATCCAGCAGTCTACTGAACCTTAATCCGTTCTTAGATCCAGAAGGGTTAATACGTTCCTGCGGAAGACTTGAGTCATCTCCCTCGTTGTCCTATAACGAAAGATATCCAATAATTATTCCTTATAACTCCCAATATTCACGACTTCTCGTAAAATTTATACATGACATAAGTCTACATGGTGGCAACCAATTAGTTCTACGACTACTTCGTATGCAGTATTGGATTCCAAAGGCTAAAAATCTTATCAAAGCCGTAATCAACAATTGTAAAACTTGCGTGATATATAAGAAAAGATGTCAGAGACAGATTATGGCAGCATTACCAACAGAGCGTTGCGAAATTACGCGTCCATTTGTGAATACGGGGCTAGATTTTGCCGGACCTTTCGACGTCAAAAGCTATTCTGGTCGAGCTTGTCGAACAACAAAAGGTTACGTTTGTGTATGCGTATGCTTCTCCACAAAAGCAATCCACTTAGAGGCTACATCCGACCTCTCGACTTCAGCATTCCTCGCTGCATTCAACCGTTTTGTATCACGTCGTGGTTGTCCGTTAAATTTATATTCAGACAATGGCACTACCTTTGTTGGTGCCTCCAAGATCATCGCAAAGGAATTTCTCCAAACCTGTCAACAACGTACTCAAGCTAGTTATGCACTTCAGAATATTACCTGGCATTTTATTCCAGCAGGTGCTCCACATATGGGTGGACTGTGGGAAGCTGGAGTCAAAAGTTTGAAGACTCATTTCCGTAAAGTCGCAGGTTCCTACAAATATACTTACGAAGAATTATCTACATTATTATCCAAGATTGAAGCTTGTCTTAACTCCAGACCGATCTCTCCTATGTCCACTAACCCTACTGATCTGTGTGCTCTTACTCCGGGGCACTTCCTTATTGGGACTCCAATTCTATCACCAGTCGATCCACAGGTTAATGATTCAAATGTTTCAATATTAAATCGTTGGCAAAGATTAAAACTTATCCACCAAAATTTTTGTATGCGGTGGAAGAATGAATATTTGAAAGAATTACATAAAAGAATAAAATGGCAACGACCAGAGCCAAATCTACAAGAAGGCGCACTGGTCGTGATAAAAGAAGAAAACATCCCACCAAACTCATGGCGTCTTGGCAGGGTCCAAAATGTTTATACTGGTTCTGACAATCGAGTACGCGTGGCTGATGTACTTACACAAAGGGGAGTAATAACTCGCCCCATTGTAAAACTCATCGTTCTGCAAGCACAGTCCTAATCTTCGGCTTTCCTTTCACTCACTTACTCTATTCTATTATTTATTTCATTTCCAGATCAACATGCCTAAAATTGCTTCAAACTCGAAACCCTCCGCTCAAGGATTGCCCAAAAAATACAATTCGTTTCTCTACGTACTTGTAGAAAGTTCTTGGCCATGAATATGAACGATCGTATTCGTGCAGTTCGCAAGCATAAATATTGCACAAATTGTCTTGCACATGATCATTCGCAGGGTACATGTTTTTCTAAGCATGGTTGCAAACATTGTCATAAGTTCCACCATACTTTGTTACATATACATCCTAGATTAAGCAAAGACATATTACCTCGGCGCTCTCGTCTCGTCTTCAAAAGCATCCACGTTGACAGCGATTTTGCGTCAAAATACACTAGTCCTTTTACCCACAATTCTTGTAAAAATCGCTTCAACAACTTCCCATGCAAGATGCTTGCTTGATTCTGGATCTCCGGTCAGCCGAGTATCCAAAAAGTTGGTCAACAACTTAGACCTAACGGCATTCAGTTTACATGACGAAACTATTTGTCCAATCACCCTAAAATCCAGATTCGATTCGTCATCGAAAATTGAAGGAACATTTAGAGTAGATAATCGGATATCTCTGAAACTCCGTCTGATTCCCTTCCTGAAACGTATAAAAGGAACTTCCAAGATCTTTTCCTAGCCGACTCCAAATTTTACGAATCAGCTGCGATCGACATTGTTATCGGAGCCGACATCTATCCAAAAATCCTACGGGAAGGGGTAATTTCAAGAACGGGCTTTCCCACAGCTCAAAGCACCATTTTTGGTTGGACTATATATGGTCCTTGTTCACTCTAATTAGAAGTGCACTTTCGGCAGAGCAAAATACCAAACGTATCAAATTTATATACATATATTTTTATAATATTACCAATTTTTCCATTTTCCTCATATACTATTCTGTATTGTAATATTTGAATTAATAAGGAATTATATATTCATATGTTAAATTAAGTTTTTTATTCCGGAGGAAGCATCTTTGACAGACCAATTGGACATCGCCACCTGCTTATTTTTTTGCATATATCCTGCAAGGCGGGCGGTAATGTTAATGCCAAAGGCCTTAAAATCTTTGAAATAATTGAGTCTCTCTAATATTTAATTTCGTTCAAACATATATCAAGACTATTTGCTATAAGATAAATAGTTATCGAAATAGCTATCTATCTCTTTCACTTTAACGCCTAAATCAAAACGTCAAATTGGTCATAAGGTCAGAGATGCTACTTCCGTTTTTTTCATAACTTAAATTGAGTTCTTTTTTATATTGTCCACGGCCAAGCATAGAGGTAATTGCTGATTCCTGAAATAAAATCCATTTTTTTAATAAATCCTAATTCTGTTGTTTTCTTTTCGTTCTATAATTTCTACTGGGATTTATTTTTTCATTTCTGAGCAAACAAAATAATTAACTTATTTTGTTTACTGGCTTAGAGAAACTCATAGATTTTGATATTCCTCTCCAGCTTTCCAACCCTTATTAGTGAGCTAAACAGAAACATTTATTTTTAACAAATATAAATTTTCGTCTTCCTTAACAGTTATAATTATTAAAAAAAAATTTCATTTCTTATAATTTTTATTTTTAATTTTTTATTTTTTAATTTTTTTCTATTGCTCAATAACGTTTATTTTTAAAATTTATTTTTTTACGTTGTTTGATAACAGTTATGGCTGAAATGTATTTTTTTACGTTGCTTATAAATTTAATTTTTTTTTTTTAATTTAACAGCTATTAATAAAGATTTTTTGCATTGTTTTATAAATAATTCTGTTATAATATAGACATTCACATATCGATGTATAAGAATTAGGGGATTTTTTACAATATTCCCACATTCTTGGAACCAATTTTTTCTTAAATAGAACAAATTTTACAACATTTTGTTTATGGAATAGATGTTATGGGCTTTTGGGATTATTGACGTTATTGCTGAAGATATGAATATGAAAATTTTTGTGCAGATGTAGTTTGGGTCAGTGCATTATAATACAGTAAAAAACCATCATCTGATTTTTCAGAGGTTACGGCCTGGTCTATTGCTTTTTAGGTGACGATATACAAATTTATGCAAAAAAAAAAAAAAAAAAAATAAAGACAATTCTTATTCAACAGATCAAAATCATTTTATTTCACATATGCAATTTATTTAAATGTGGACTTTATTGCAGATTATTAAATTAATTTTTTGGATGTTCAACGGACTTTTTAGCAATTGCGTAAAATGTATCAGGATCTTACTTTAACAGCAAATCGCCACCAAAAATGTAACCGGCCCTTTCTAACATTTAAAAGCAAAGTGCAATTTTTCATAGCCTTATTAAAAGACATGTCAGTATACCTTAAATAGCATTCATCAAAATAGAACATTATGCACACTAATTATACCCACCATCAAAAAGATGGGTGTATATTGATTTTGTCATTCCGTGTGTAACATGTCGAAGGAATCATTTAAGACCCCACAAAGTATATATTTTCTGGGTCCTGGTTCGATTCTGAGTCGATCTAGCTATGTCCGTCCGTCTGTCCGTCTGTTGAAAGCAGGATAAGGCTCGAACGGGATAACGTAGAGGGACGAAATTTGGCAAAAATATTTGCCTTATATAAGGTTTGTTTGGGATTGAAAATGGGCAAAATCGGTTGACAAACAAAAAAGTTATGGGTTAAAAACTAGAAGCACAGGGAGTCCGTTTTATAGTTTTCTGCTGATATTTCTTCAACAAAAGCATGTACGAAAACGAAATTTTGTACGTATAGTTCGGGGATCAATATAAACTCGAAAACTAAAAATGGGCGTGGTCCGCCCACTTTACCGCCCACCTCCCATATAAGGTGAAAATCAACGAAATTGTGTTCAAATAGTTCAAGGACAAATATAATCTCGGAAACAAAATATGGCCGTGGTCCGCCCACATTACTGCCCACTTTACCGCCCCTCCCATATAACGTAAAATTTGAAAAAGTTGATGGTGGGTATATAGATTCGGCCGGGCCGAATATAATTCGCGCTTGTTTTTATTTAGTTAGTTCTTTTTCACCGTTTGTTTCATTTTTGAAATGCTAGATAAGCCGATTGCATTTTTGGTGACAAGTACATCCATATTAATATTATAAATTCAAGTGTGTGTTTGTTTGTTATGCAATCACGCCTAAACCGCTGAACCAATTTTAATGAAATTTTAAATATAGATGAATACATGTAAGTAAAAATTAAATTAATGAAAATAACGAAAAAAGAAGTAATTCAGGCAGTTACAAGCAGAGCTTCGAAAGAATTAATTAAATATTAGCTTAATTCCCTTAAATCTTAATTCTGAATAAGAAATACTAATTTTTCATTCCATAATACCATTCTCCAATATATAATTCAATAGCTTAATTCAAAGGCTTTTGTTTGAATAGAATTAACTCCTTATTGAATTAATTCATAAAGAATTCATTAAATTTTTGTTAATTCAAATCTTCTCCAAATTGAATGAAAATATTTTTCTTTCATTCAATTTGTAATATTTTGTTTTTTAATCTTTTACAAAATGAATTAAAAAATATTTTCTGAAGCTAATTTGTAATAGATTTGAATTGAAGAAAATTTGAATGATTCAATATACTTTTTAAGCTTCAATTGTATAGCAGATGAATGAATTTTTTAAGGAATTAATTCATAGCAGAATTAATTCAATTCATATGAAGTACAAAGAATATAATTCTATGAATTAAATTAATTTGAATGCTTTAAAAGAATGACTATGATAATAAATTTAATTCGATTTTAGAAAATGAATTAAAGAATTAAGCCTTTCGAACCTTTGGTTACAAGGTGAACGTGAGAGTAATGCAATAAGAATCTCTTGCAGCTCTGAAGGAAGGCTTTCTTCTTATAAAATTTAACTTATAAACAAAGCAAAAAAATATTTGAACGGTTATCAAGCAACGTAAAAAATAAAAATTGTTAGCAACGGAAAAAATTTATTTTCAAAAATAACTGTTATAAGGCAACGTAAGAAAAATATTTCAAAAATAAAAATTATGAAAAATAAAAAAAAAATATTTTTAAAAAATAAACGTTATAGAGCAATAGAAAAAATTTTTGTCGATAATAACTTTTATCAAATAACTAGGGTTTGGGGTTTCCCGTGATATTTTGTTTCCCGGCAAACGGGAATCAAAAATTCGATTTCCCGGGAATCCCGGGAAATTTAAATTTTAAAAAAAAAGCAATGATTTTTTATAAAGAATACAATTTTTTCTATTCAATACTATAAAACAACATTACAAATCAAATTTATGATTAGTTGAGGTGGTTTTACATTATAATACTTTGTATTAATACCAGATTTTCATTTTCTATAACACATATCAAAAAAATGTATTGAGGAAAGTATTATTAAATGTCATATTTTTAATTTTCTTTATTAAAATATTTTTTAAAAAATTAAAAACGAAAAATTTAACAGAATTGACTACAAATAAAAAAAATGTGCCGAAATTTGCTTTAAGAGATGCAATTCATTTCAACAATTTAAAGACTTCAAGGTACAAAGTATTGAAGGTATTTACAGCATAATACATTTGAAAATATTTTTGGTATTAATACAAAGTATTATAGTGTAAAACCAATTAAAAATTTATATATTCTCAAACATTTCATACAAAAAAAATGAAAATAAATATTTAGTTTTTGGTACTAAGAAGAGTTTCAATTAAAACGAAAGAAGAAGATATAGTCGGTCAAGTCCGACCATATAATACCCTACACCATTTCGATCCACATAATTTAGTTTTTACTTTTATACAATTTATTTGCGTTAAATATTAACATAATAGTAATATTTGTATGGGATTTATGCATGTTAAAGTGATTTTCGGGAGAGGGAGAGGAGCTATAGTCAGTTATGGACCGATCTTCATGAATTGGATTTGTGCTTATATAAAACTTATTTATGCTAAATTTTATTAAAATATTCCTATTTTTAAGGCACATATTAGTGTTAAAACTCTATCCCGGGGGGACAATTGTATGGGGGCTAGGTGAAATAATGGGCCGATCATAACCAAATTCAATAGGCTTCGTTCTTGTGCCAAAAAAATCGTGTGTACCAAATTTCATAAAATTATCTTCAAAATTGCGCCCTTTACTTTACGCACATGCTTTACATGGACAGCCAGCCAGACGGACGGACGGACATCGTTAAATCGACTCAGAAAGTGATTCTGAGTTGAACGGTATATTTTAAGATGGAGGTCCGAAGATTTTTTCTCTGCGTTACAATTTCTTCACAAACACATAATACCCCAACCACGTATGGTGGTGTAGGATATAAAAATTAAGAACGTTGATATACGATAAAAAAATAAAATAACATTCACACATGAATTTCCAAATAGTTTGATGTTTACTTGCTAAACAAATTGTTTTTCGTGTTACCGTATTTTTGTACATTTTTGAGAGTAACATCAGCCTTTTCTCATTTCACTCAAAAAGTACGGGAACAAACTTATTGAAAACAAAAAAAAAAAAAATATGTATAAAATATAAAAAATATTAATATTTCCATTAAATTTGCAGAAGATTTGAATTAACAAAAATTCAATGATTTCTTTATAAATTTATTCAGTAGAAGTATACTTTTGTGAATGGTGTTATGGAATGAAAAATTAGTATTTAAATGAAATTTTAAAATGGTACATCATCATTAAATGTTTAAAAGATTATAGAAATATAAAGTTAAAAATTCGTGTATTCCGAATGTGAATGGACAAAATAAAACTTTTTTTCCTAGTGAAAAGTAGTCAAATAGGACTTTTCATCAGCTCACCGATGAAATGTTTTTCAATAATCTTAAATATCGCTTGTATCTAATTTTATTTATATTTCGTATTAGAATCTAAAAATGCCTTTAGTTAATGTACAATTTTCACTTCGGCGATTCAAACAGTAACATTTTTTCCCATAAGATTATAAAACTACATGAATATTAAATTTCCCGTTTTTCCCGGGAAAATTTGAAAAAGTTCCCGGGAATTCCCGAAGACAAATTTCAGGGAATTCCCGGGATTTCCCGCCCGGGAATTCTCGGACCCCAAACCCTACAAATAACATAAAAAATATTTTTTATTCTTTACTCAACTTTTTTAATTTGAAAAAAATTTAATATTTATTTTGGTCTCTGATTATATTTTATAATAAAACCGATTTTCCAACTATTTTCAATAAAATTGATATGTATTTAACAATATCTTTTAAATACGAAAGTATGAATATTTATTTTTTTATTTTCTAAATGCTTTCTAAAGGCTATTGTAGGTTTCTGAAGTACTCTGACCGGATTAAATTTTACTTTTATATAGTATAAACATTCCTGTACAACATATAATTCGCCCCATAACTTTTTAAGCTTGTCAACTTAAATCATTGGGAATGATAATAATTGTTGAATATTTTGTCCCCATAAGAGTGTTTCTTTCCATGTAGCTTTCCATCTGTAATTGTATTCCATATGTGTTTTTTTTTTCATTGTTTCTTGGAAGATAAAATTGACATACTCTTTCCACAGACCTTTATCATAAGCCCTAGTGGCTATTTTCCAATTTTCCTTAATTTTTCTAGGTTTGAATATTTGAAATAGACGGATATTAAGAGATATGAACTACAATATTACGGCAATTTTGGAGAGATTTAATATTCTATTAAGTATACATAATACATTTGTGCAATATCTCTAACACTTTTCCCGAATTAGGGTTATAAAAAATCCCAAATAGGTTTATGATCTGCAGTTTTTTCTCTTGACATACTTAATATAAAATTTATGAATTACTCGTAATATATATATATATTATGGATTTGAACGCATGTTCTTGTACTGACAATAATACATCACAAAATTCCAAGAATTGTTTCACATAGAGACAAAAATGCAAATGTAACGAGAGAGAAACTATAGTCGGTCAAGACCGACCATATGATACCCTACACCATTCTGTATGAGCTAAAAATTAGACCTGTGGCTAATTGTAGACCATCACTTTTAATCAATGTAGAATAAATTATACAAATACAGAACAATGCATTGATTCTAACATCTGTATGATTTTATGAACTTTATGGCGATTCCCGGAAGTGGATTTATGTGGGAGCTATGGTAAATTACGGACCGATTCTCATAAATTTTGACAATGTTGTTTCTACTGATATAAAACTTATTTGTGTCGAATATATCGTTGTAAAGTACTTTTTTGACACCATATGTATCTTTGAAACCAATCAACATACAGATAAAATTTATGTCGTATTCAAAACTTATCAAAAAATTAGAAATACAAATTTGGTATTTTTTTGAAATTCAAACGTTTAAGGGGTAAAAATCGTACCTATTTTTGGTACTTTTTTCATAAAACATTTTTTTTATATTTATTGAAATATTTATATGAGTATTTTAATATGGGATACCACTACAATTTTGAAATTTATTGGCATGCAAGTTTTGATACTTCGATGGGTGAAAAAAAGTACCAAAAAAAAAAAGGGGGTAAAGGCGGGAAATTACATTTTATTCAAACTTAATAATGAATGCTCAATTACATTAAACATAGAAACATGAAATTAAGAAAATGTAGATAAGAATTCACAAGAGTGATGAGAGATGTAGGTAAGAATTCAAGAGGATGGACTTCGTGGTACTTTTTTCTTCTTCTATTGGTACTTTTTTTGCATTTTCTATAATATTTAACCTAGAAACATGAAATTAAATACGCATGGTCCGATGTTGGAAAGAATTCACAAGGGGGGACTTTTTGGTACTTTTTGGCACTTTTTCGTTCTTCTTATGGTACTTTTTGAATTTTCTATAATTATGAACATAGAAACATGAAATTAGGGATATGTGGTCCTTAGTTAATGAGAATCCACAAGAGGGGACGTTGTGGTACTTTTTTTGTTATTTTAATGGTACTTTTTTGAATTTTCTATAATATTTAACCTAGAAATATAAAATTTAGGGACATGAAGTGCTAAGTGAATGAGAATCCGTAAGTGAGAACTTTGTGGTACTTTTTCGTTCTACTAATGGTACTTTTTGAATTTTCTATAATATTTAACATAGAAACATAAAATTAAAGATATTTGGTCCTAAGCGATGAGGGGGGACTATATGGTACTTTTTTGCTCTTCTAATGGTACCTTTTGAATTTTCTATAATATTTAACCCAGAAACATGAAATTAAAGATATGATGTCTTAAATGAATAAGAGAGGTTTTTGTGGTACTTTTTTGTTCTTCTAATGGTACTTTTTGAATTTTCTGTAAATATAAACCTAGAAACATGAAATGAGGATATGTGGTCCTAAATGAATGAGAATTCATTAGAGGGGAATTTGTGGTACTTTTTTGTTCTTCCTATGATACTTTTTTAATTTTCTATAATTGTAAACTTGGAAACATGAAATTAAAAACAAGTGAATGAGAATCCATAATAGTGGACTTTGTGATACTTTTTTGTTCTTCAAATGGTACTTTTTAAATTTCCAATATTATTTAAAGTCCTATGTGAGAAAGAATTCATAAGAGGAGTCTGTGTGGTACCTTTTTTGTTCTTCTAATGGTACTTTTTAAATTTTATATAATTATGAATCTAGAAACACGAAATTAAATATATGTAGTCCTAAATGAACGAGAATTCAAAAGAAGGGACTTTGTGGTATCTCTTTTCGCTTTTCTAATAGTACTTCTTGAATGTTCTGCAATTTTTATCCTTAGAAACATAAAATTGTAGATGCAAGGTTCTAAGTGACTCAGAAACCTTATAATGGTTTTTGTGGTCCTTTTTCTTTATTCTAATATACTTTTTCGTAATTCTGATATTTATTTTTTGTTATTATAAGATTAGAAACCTTAAATTAAAGTGAAATTGTTATTTATGGATGACATAACATTATTATTAAAAATGTTCCCAAGGGAGTAAAGAATCTTAGTTTAAATTTATTATATAGTATGGTTTTTATAAAAATTTCCGCTAACGAAGTTGCGGGTCTACAGCTCGTTATTTATAAATTTTATATATTTTTAATACTTTTTAAAGCAAATTGTTTTAATATTCAATTATAGTTTTTATTACAGACCATAAATTGTTTAAAAAAAAAAAAAGATATTATTAAATTATAAGTTTAAAAATTGTTTCCATGCACAATATAAGAGCACGGAAACAAGAGCATATAAAATGTGAAATTTAAGAGCGCCGTTCCCTGACCTAAAATAAAACGTAACAATAAAAATTTGCAATGTTATAAACGTTTGCAAATATTGTAAAATAAAGTTGAAATAATTATTTTTTCTTCAATGTAAAAACATTTTCTTGACATACTGCATATTTCCTATTATCTAAAATCATTAACGACATGATCTTGCTTTGTTGAAAGCTAGAACACAACTAAATGATTTTTGTTTTATATTCATACTCAATTGTTTAGCTTCGTTAAAGGTATGTATACACGGTTGTCTGATCTAACAACGTTGGCAGAAAAATGTTCAGAAAATGTCTAACAACCGTGTAAACTTACAATTTATGTCTTACAACGTTGTTAGAAAAAGCATTGTCAGTAAATTGTAACCCAATAATATTGTTAGATATCTGACAATCGTGTAAACACATAACGTTGCCATTGCCAGATAATTGTCAGACAATTTTTATTGTCAGCTGTGCGAATTTTATGCATCTGACAATGGCGCCATTGTCAGATAAATCATTTATAATGGCAACGCTGCACATTAAACAGCAAAGTTTATCCGTCTGACGACGGATCTGGTAACTTTTGCCATACAACAACCTGCCAACAGTGTAAACTGACAATTTTTGTTGGCAGATAAATTTATTGTCTGACAATTGACTGGCAATGAAATTGTAAGGTTTTCTTACGATCGTCTAAACTGGCAATTTACCTGTTGCTAACAATTTTTAATTGTCAGTACATTGCCATCACATTGTCAGATCTGCCAACATTGTTAGATCTGACAACCGTGTATACATAGCTTAACATTCTTTTTGTGTATGTGAAAATGCCAAAAACACTCGACTCCAGGATGCTATGGGCGCTTTTGCCTAATTTAAATGGGATAGGGATATCTACTTTAAAACCAAGGTTTATTAAGAAGGTAACGACAACCCTACAACACCAAAAAAAAACCCATGTGTTTTGTTTTTGCATTGTCATCTCTTATGTCAACTTTAATTTTGTCATTTCACATGTTTCTTTACAAAAAACAAAAATACATTTGACATTTCATGTAATAAAAAAAAGAGGAGAAGGACGCAACAACACAAAAGTAAACAAAAAATGCCAAAAAAATGTAAACATAATCAAAAATTTGACACTTCAAATTCTAAAACACAAGCCGCCATATTGATTTCAAAATGAAAAAAAAAAATCACAGCTGTTTTAATGTCGTTACCTTCTTATTCTACCTTGGTTTAAAACGATGTGTATAAAGTTTATTTACTTCAAAAGTTCAAAAGTTATAACGCAACGTTTTGTATTTTAAATTTTATTTGTTTTTTTTTTTAATTTTTAGTGCTTCAAGTTTCATATAATTTAACAAAATCAATGATTTTTAGGTCAACAATTTTAACCCCTAGTCTACACGTAGACATTTTTGTTTCCACAATTGTTCAAAATGTTACTTGTGGACTAATAAGAAATCTTTTACTCAATCTATTTCGCAATAAATGCTTAAACACCAAGCTGTGCAAAAATGTTTAACATATGCTGTCAAATTGATTGTTCTTTTTTTAAAATGTTACTTTTTTAAACAAAAAAAGATGAAAAATTAATTTTTTAAATAGTGTTTTAAATAGTCAAATAAAAATAAAATAAAAAAACGGGGAAAAAAATGAAAATTTTCGTTGAAAAAGACAATTTTTAATTTAAATTTCTCATGTACGTTTTCCCTTAACATAAACTTGGAAATAATAGTTTGTTCCCATTATTCTGCCGACGTTATTTCTTATGTAGAGAAAAATTTATTGAAATTTATTATATTTTTTAACAAAACAACTCTGTTCATTGTATAATGAACATTTGTCCTATTAAACTTATAAATTGTTTCGGATAGATCAGGGGTTTTTACAAGCTCTTGCTTCGTGACCCACTTGAGAAGTTACAACTTGAAAACGACGCACAGGTATTTTGTAGTAGCAAATTAACTATATTATAAGAAACAAAAATCTTTAAAAATTTATAATAAATTTAAACGTATTTCTTAAAATACGTATGTTGAATTTCAATTTTGAATTAAAATTAGAATTCATTTGAAAAAAATGGGATACTTTCCCAATTTCATATCAAATGTTATTCCAAAATAATTCTTAATCCAAAAATAAATGAATACTAAAAAATTAATGGTATTTTCTCAATTGGATATCAAATGCTTTTGTTAAATCAGGCTATATTTAAGAATATAGTAAAAACATTTGATTTCTATTAGTTATAAATTTGAGATAAAACCGTTGTGTTTAAAAAAGGATTTTATCAAATATTTTGAGAAATATCATTATCAAATGTTTTTTAAAATCTGCAAAAATTACCTGGATAATAATATAAATCAGTCACAAACAATAATTTTAGAATTTTTACTCTATATTTTTTTTTTTAATTCATTTAAATTTATTTATTGGATCTTCACGATATTATGTGAACTAACAATAAGTAATCAAATCTTAAATCTAAATCTTAAATTATATAATGTCTAACCACTGTCGGACGAAAAAAACTTTATTTATCTAAAGGGTTTAGCTTCTGCGGAGGTCTGTTGTGTTCCTTCTTCTCAAACGGTTGTAGCCATTGCTTCTTATTATGTTTCGAGCAAGTGGGTTTGGGTGTACTTCAAGCTTCATCAAATACGATTCTGCGTGTTTACTTATTTCATTTTTGACAATAGGGACATTGAGGTCCTTGTGAATGTTATCATTTTTCACATACCAGGGTGCTGCTGTTATCATTCGTAGTATTTTATTTTGGAGTCTTTGAATTTTTAAATATTTGAAGCAGAGGCCGTGCCCCATAGTTGGATACCATAGCACCATATAGGCTTTATAATTGAGTTATAGATCAACAGTTTACAATCTAGACTTAATTTTGAATTTCTACCAATTAACCAGTTAATTTGGTGTAATTTCAACTTAATTTGTGTTAATTTTGTTTCTATATGTGTTTTCCAAGTAAGACGTCGATCTAGATGCATACCAAGGTATTTTACTTCTGTTTGTTGGGGTATAATCTGATTATTTATCAAGATTGGGGGGCACGAATCCCTTCGCAATGTGAAGGTAATATGTATGCATTTTTGTTCATTCACTTTTATTCTCCATTGCTTTAGCCATTTTTCTAGACAGAGTATATGATCTTGCAATAGTTTAGATGCTTCTTGGGGGTTTTTAAGCACGCCTAAAATAGCTGTGTCATCTGCAAATGTTGATATATGGGTTTGACTACAAGTTGGCATATAAGAAGTGAATATTAAGTATAGAAAAGGACCCAGTATACTTCCATGGGGTACGCCTGCTTCAATGGACTGCGGTGAGCTTATAAAGTCTCCCTCTTTAAGAACAAAAATTCGATGAGTCAAATAGCTTTCTAACAGCTTATGCGTATTTGTGGGTAAATATTGTTTAATTTTATATAATAATCCTTCATGCCATACTTTATCGAAGGCTTGAGAGACATCAATGAAGAGAGCGGAACAATATTTCTTTTCTTCAAACGTCTTAGATATAATATTAATAAGTCTGTGTGTTTGTTCTATGGTGCTATGTTTTTCCCTAAAACTAAATTGATGTGTTGGAATACAATCGAAACGATTCACTATCGGTTTCAGCTTGCCCATCAATAGCATTTCAAATAGCTTTGATATATTCGACAATAGGCTAATGGGCCTATACGATTCTACTTTAGTGTGATCTTTTCCAGGCTTAGGAAACATTTTGACCAATGAGACCTTCCATTCTGGTGGATAATACTCAAGGCGTAATATAGCATTAAAAGTAAAAAGCATTATTCTTATTGCTATCCGGGGTAGCTCCAAAAGCATCTTGTTACTGATTTTGTCAATACCAGGTGCTTTTTTTGGAGTTTAAATTAACAATAGTCTTGTCGATCTCTCGAATCTCAAAACGTAGGGGTTCAACTGCTCTAAAATTGGGTACAACTGGTGGCAACTCCGTTATATTATCTGATAAATTAGGAGTAAACACGTTATTTAGATTGTTAACGAATAGATTCCCCTTTTCGCTATCGTTTCTAGCCCAGCCTCCATTTATATTACGTAGAGGAGGTCTACTTGTAACTGGTCTTTTGAGATGTTTCGTAGCTCGCTATAGTGAGTAATTCGAATACGGGGTAACATCTAGATTTTCCAGATATTTATTTAGTGATTCAGTTTTTCGGTACTCTAGCAGCTTATTAAGACGTTTTTGGCATTCTCTTAGCTTTGAGTTGAGGGGATCTGTAGAGTTGCCACTCTCTTCGAACTGTTCTTTTTTTAGTCAAGAGCCGTTCGACATCAACAGAATAAATTCTATTGTATCTGTTTTGTCGGGGGTTAGGGTAGCATGTTCAGCAGCAAGTTTTAAACTTTTTTCAAAATTTTTTAGAGAGATCGATATTTTCTGGTGTTCTCAGCGATATATTTTCCGTACA
This sequence comes from Protophormia terraenovae, assembly GCA_951394005.1. Taxonomy (NCBI): domain Eukaryota; kingdom Metazoa; phylum Arthropoda; class Insecta; order Diptera; family Calliphoridae; genus Protophormia; species Protophormia terraenovae. The sequence goes on along the minus strand of OX596073.1, from coordinate 71,812,751 downwards.
ATGAGTGCTTATATATTTTCTATATTTCAACCAGTTTATTCTTGTGTTTGATATCGCTGAGATACCAGTGGGGTATACAATTTCTCGAGGGTTCAAAATAGTAACAAAATTGGTGAATGATCTGAAGATAATTCTAATGAAGATTTTACATGGATTAGTTCACTTGGTAAATTCCTCGTAACAGCGAAATCAATGACATCCAGTATTTTATTTGGATCAGTAGGCCAGTTTGTTGGTTCTCCACTCGAAATAACATTCAAACCCATTTTAGAAATTGTATTAAAAAAACACGACCTTCAGGGGTTATAAGTCGTGATCCCCAGAATGTATGTTTAGCGTTATAATCGCCAGCTACCAGGAAACGGGGTCCTAGTGATTTATAAAAATTTTCATATTGATTTTCTGAAATTGAAAATCGCGGGGGTGAATATATCGATGAAATCACTAAGTTTCTATAACAATCATCAATACAGATTGTTGTAGCTTGAAGATAATCTTCACGAAGATCACACATTAAGTAGTGTTTGATACGGGTTTTTATTAGAATGCCAGAACCTCCACATGTTCTATCTCTTGGATCTTAAGTGTCATAAAAATCATATCCATTTATCCTAAATAAGCTTCTTGACGTCAAATGTGTTTCCGAGACTAACATTATATCCACGTCATGACTTTTAAGAAAATATTAAAGTTCGTTTTCGTGTTGGCGAATGCCGTTGGCGTTCCAAAACCTTATTTTAAGACAATTCATGGTTTGTTCAGCACAGCCTGCAATAACATTGATTGCATTTTAAGCATTTCTTGCATCATATTGCTCATTGAATTTGTAAAATTATTTACCGATTGAACAAGAGAATCGATCGTAGCTTCTAGCCGGGTAAAATTTAATGTGGGTATTTGCTCTCTTACCTCTGGGTTCAAATTATTATTTAATTTATTTTGATTTTGAAAGTCCTGTGATGAGGATTGGTTTTTCTTTAGGACATTTGCATACGATGATTTGTTGTCGGATGACTGTTGTAACGGGGGGTAATAAACGTTTACTGGTTGGATGGGGGAAACTCTCTTATTTTGGCTTATTGATTTTTTAACGAATGAATATTCGGGGCAACCTCTATAGTTTGCAGTATATTGAAGACATCTTTAGGTTTATTACATAGAGACGAATTATGTAACTCACCGCAGACAACACATACGGGTGGCAATCTACAATAAGCCTTAGTATGATCATATTCTTGGCAGTTTATACATTGAACGGGGCCCGATCGTTTGTGTGGTTCTTCTACTGTAATTTTGCGATGTAATAAGTATTTTAAGTTATATATTGGGTGAGTTTCATTCTTTTTCAGTTTCATATCACCAGGTTCTATATGAATAAATACCTTTAAATACTTTGCAACTTTAATTAGTAACTTCAAATTATTTTATAAGTACGGAGAAATAAATAAATATGTGTTTTCTCTTTAAAGAAATACTTTTAATTTTATGTTCAAACAAAAGGTCTTAGCGACCACATAACAATTTTTTTACGTATCCCTTGTAAAGAACCCGGACACCCATTTTAGTACCGTTGTGTTAGATTATAAATAGTCGTTTGCTAGTAAGAAAACGTAATAGTCCACGAATACATATTTAATAAAATTTAAAAAATTAGCCAAATAAATCGCCACCTTGTTAAAAATCGCCATTTCGCCAAACGGAACATTCAGTCGCCAAGAGCAATTAAAAATCGCCACATCTGACAGTCCTGGCTATCAGGTACATTCAAACTGTTTATGATAATTCTGACGAAATCCTACAAATGATGGGTACAACATGCTACGTATGCACAATAGGGACGCCCCCGAAAAAAAAAATGGAAACATTTAACATTATTCTAGGATACCGTTTCTCAAAATTTAGTCGCGTTAACCTTTGACGTACAATATTTTCGTACAATATTTACATACAAAATATAAATCCTTAAATCCAGATCACTAACGGATAACGCCAAAGCAAAATCTTCGTAAAATGACATTTTAAAATGAACGAAGGAACATCGAAACCGATATCACTCAAAAACATACACACAGAAAAAAGATTAGTTGGAAAATAGTTGTAGTTATTAAAATTGTTAAAAGAAAGTCAACATTATGTTATAATTATTAAAAATTTATGACTCCGACTGGTCATTCTTATTTACAACTATTAAAATGTTATCATAATTAAATAATGTCTCCTATATTTATTTAATTAGTTTATTTAATCAATTTACCATTTATTTATATAAGCAGTATAAATTCGGTAGACCCATCAGTGTTTACAACCGCCGAAAAGAATATTACTAAAAGAATCTGAATTTTAATGTAATTAAAAAAAGACTAAAAATATTTTATTTAATAAAAAATTACAAAAATATAAAATTCGAAACATAATTTAAGCAAAACATGTATATAAATCAATATCATACATAAATCAGGTAAGTGATAAATACATACAAATATTTATATTTAATCAGTAATATCATTTATTTAATTACAACAGGGAAATAATCATTATTGCAAAAACCAAATTGGAAAAACTTGTAATGTTGTCTTGTCTCACAAATTGTTTGCGCTTTTCCGAATATTGGACGTTTAGGTACAGTAAGACTTAATGTTTCCTTAAAAATACATTTAAAAACATATAAACATGTATGTACTTATATAAAAGAAAAAAAAAAATAAAATAAATAAGTAAAGCAAAGAATTTTTGGGCAAGTCTAATTAAAATATATGTATTTTATTTATTATTAAAAATTCGGTTGCCACAATGAATCTGTTTTCTCTGTGTACATATTACTATACATAATTAAATTGATTTTAGACACATACATATATGTATGTACATATGTTCCCTTTCTACCCTACTCATTATACTTTAAAACAGGGACACGCAAAATGGTGCACACGTGCAAATGATCTCTTAATTTTGTCACATCTATATGCTCTTACATGTGGAGAAGAGAATTATTATTTATTCATTTTATATATTTTTAATACTTTTTAAAGCAAATTGTTAAAATTGTTTCCGTGCACAATATAAGAACAGAAGAGTTATACAGACTATACGCTAATACAGAATGTGAAATTTAAGAGCGCTGATCCCTGCTTTAAAATCAATGAACTTATGAAAAATATTAAAATTATTTTAAGCCCCCGAATTTAACACGAATTCATATGTTAACTCTACTAACCATTTAATTGCCAAAAAAAAAAAAAAATAACTTAAACTGTTATGGACCGGAAGCGTTACCGCTGAAAATATTCAAACAGTGTCATGAAAAGGAGATTTTTATAAATACTGGGGTCTAAATAAAGAGGACAACATAGTTTAGCAGTGGTAATGATATTTTAAACAAATTGGTTACAGATCTGAACTAACAAGACTTTAAACTAATAGAGTGCAAAATTTTAGCACAATAGGTTTATTTTTATACCCTCCACCACCACTAGTGGTGAAAGAGGGTATACTAAGTTTGTCGTTCCGTGTGTAACATCTAGAAAGAATCGTTTAAGACCCCATAAATGATATATATACTTCCACAATATGAAATTCTGAGTCGATTAAGCAATGTCCGTCTGTCCGTCAGTTGAAAACACGCTCACGTCTAAACTAATTGAGCTATTCCAATGAAAATTACTCAGGTTATTTGTTGTTCCCAGACGCTGTTTGGGATTGCAAACCAGCCAAATCGGTTCAGTAGAAAAAAAAGTTATATACCAAAATCTGGAGAAACCCCTAAATCAAACTTTAACTGACAATATTTCAATAAGCCACAAAGGGATTTAAATAAAATTTAGCAAAAAGGTTTATCTAGGTTCACCTTAGATTACTGCCAAAAAATAATTAAATCGGTTCAGTAGAAGAAAAGATATAGACAAAAATATGAACAGTTTATATGATTTCAACGCCATAATTTTTTCTTAAACATCATGTTATAATTTTTACATGGAGTGCATGTGTGTGTGTTCGCCTCAATATAAATGTTGATAAACACAAAGGTATACAACTATATTGGGTTTGATGTTTGATCGTGGTGAAATTCGATCATACCACAACATGGTATGTTCGCTACTTTTTAGCAATATATGTTGATAAGTTTACTAAACTAGTTAGTAGTTCGATGTGTTTCAAGCTATACACGTCGGTAGAGAAGGGTATGAAAATAGGTTTGTTGCAAGTTTGCTAACATGTAAATATAATGTTGCTAGAATAAATTACATAAATATGAATTTGTTTTGAAAATGTTTTTATTTAGCACATTGAACAAAGTATTGATACATATTGCATATAATTTCTAATTCATTACAGTTTCTTGGGCATTAATAATTATGTGGTGATATTTTTTTAATTTTTTTAATGAAACTGTAATATAATAAGTTATGTGAGAATTTTGTATAATTATTTTAAATTCATTTAAATTATTATATTTAAAAAACATCCATAATTTTTATCATTTCGTTAAAGATTAGTATTTATAAAAGTTTTCAAATATAATTTTTCTAAACTTTTGAGGGCACTTTTGATCAAGAATGATATAAATTAACAGTAAACGCTTAATTCATGGCCGGTTAGAGTAATTTCTTTTATATAAATCACCCTAAATTATGCATAGAGAAAAAATTCGGCGGGGTCTGTTCGCCCCTCAACCGAATACAAAATTTGGGATAGGAATTGATACATGTTGTAATTGTGCGTATTTTTCGCTATATCCCGTTGATGTGCACGAAATAGTCAACGTAGTAGATAGTCTCAAAGTTTGGAAAACATTGGATATATAGATATAAGAGTGGCGATAAATATAATTGATCATTTATAGTGGAAATATTATTGTTATATATACAATTTAAATCATTAAAATCCGTTAACAACTTTTAAAGATATTGATGTTTAAAGTTACACACTTTTGCTAATTTTTTGATCTTTCGGAAAATCAAAATCGTGAATAAACTCGCGAATTTTTAAATCAGTGTTTCCCTGTGTTTTTAGTACGCGTCAACTATATGAAATATTTTTTGCTGTACTCTTGTTTTCATTTTTTAAAATATGAAAACAACGGTTTAATGGTCGTAAAAACACAAAGAAGTAAGAATGTTATATTCGGCGTGGCCGAATCTATAAAACCAATCACTTGCAATAGGCTCAAGTTCATTAATGTAATAATTTTTATAGAATTCTGAAAACGATTTATTAGACACTAGCAGGATGGAATGCATTTTCTGATCTGCTGCGATCGTCATCAGCATACATTGTGCATTTGGTGCTAATTGTAAAGATCTGCCTTTTAACTCACACTTGTTGAAAAAATAGAATACGTAACTTCATCACTTTATGCATTCTGAAGTCTTAAGTATTAAGTAGAAATTAACTTTACAAAAGCTTTTTCTTATGTTTATTGTATTCTACATCATTACAGTGCACAGTGGAGCCAAAAGCAAAATGAATGGTAATAAGTATGGATCTTTGAAACCACTGAAGCGATTTAGATAAAACTTGGAACATCAATAGAGGATGATTTATACTTTCAGAATATTGTTGGCTGGAGTGTGTAGCTGAAGCACGGATGCCGCAGTATGTTTTTTCTTTGTCTTGCTTAGAAGAAACCAAAAATGTAAAAATATTTACAACCGGTTTATATTTGTAAAAGTTATAAGCCCCGATATGTTTTTTCACCCTCAAGGTGGTCAACTTTGGCCCAATATAGCGGCGTCCGTGCAGCTAAACACTCCAGGCAACAATATTCTCAAAGCTTAACTCCTCCTCTATCGATGATCTAAGTTTCATCTAAATTGGTTCGGTGGTTTCAAAGATATAGACTTATTACCATTTATTTTGCTTTTGGCTCCACTGTGCAGTGTTGCTTTACTGCTCTAGCTAACCGTCGGTAAGCATAGTGATTTGTATATTGTTTGTATTTTTTGTATTTTATATATATTTATATTTGAGCCAAATTTTATCCTCTTAGATGGCCCCTCCGAACTCTATCCTGCTTTCAACAGACAGACGGACGGATACAGCATGATCGACTTAGAATCTTACCAGAAAATATATACTTTATGTGATCTTAAATGTTTTTTTCGCATATTGCACACGGAATGACAAACTCAAAAAGGAGGATTAGAGACTTAGTATTTATTTATTACCGTGTATCCGAATTGACTGAGAATTCAAAATCAATTTTTTTACTTTTTTTTACTCAAAAACAAAGTTGGTACGGTATCGTTATTTTAAATTATACCGGTATCGGTATTATTAAAAACGTGGCACCATAGGTGGTGTAGGATATATAACGCAGAAAAAAATCTTCCAACACCCACCTTTTAATGAAATTTGGCACAAAAAAGTTTTATATAATTATCGGTCTTTAATTGACCATACCCCATGAACTCTTCTTCCGAAAATCACTTTAACGTGCATAAATCCCATAAAAATTTTAGTATCAACTTAATATTCGACACAAATAAATTTTTTATAACTATAATGACAGTGCAAAATTTTATGAAGATCGGTGCAATATTCTGTGTTCGTATGTTTTATTTTACACTTAACACAGGAATCTGTCCACAAATGGCCCCTTTCCGAATTTTTGTCCACATAGATAATGGCGTAGGGCTTGACCGACTATATCTTTTTTTCTCGTTTCCTATTGAATTTTTACAAATTCTTATTTTATAGCAATTAAGCATTCGAGTCATTCCATTTAAAACCAAGCTGCTGATTTCCTTACCTCTTCCGAATTTGATAATATTTGGTACAGACATTATTCTCGTTAAAACTAAGACTAATTTCAGATAATTTCATCAAGTGGCAGGCGAAATATAGTTATTTGAAAGTGTAAAATAGTTAAAAATATTTACAAAGTTGTATACACAAAATTACCTTTAATACGACGTATAACATAACTTTTTTCTCAACATCAAATTGGTTCATATCTCTCGATTTTTAGTATTTTTTTTTAAATTTAAAAAAATATATGTTAATGACGTAAATGTTTTCTATAACAGTGGTAAGTTGCATTCTGGGACTCGCAATATTTTATGAATTATTACAACAAATGTCATAATAAATACGAAATATTTATTTCAATTTGTATTGTTTTGTTTATAATGAGAAAAATTGCCAATTGCTTCCAAAAATCATCTGAATTTAATAAAATTTTGCAAGAATGTTATCATTAACGCTGATAACGCAAACACCGAGTTTTAGCTTGATTTCCGCGATTGTTCGCGATTTATAGTGTCTCAAGATAAATTTCCTTTTTAAAAATACGAAAATCTTCTAAAATATTTACCTTAGGAAATGAAATTACCTTAAAGTGATACCTGAAACATGTTTTTATGTTGAATTTTATTTTTCAATAATTCGCGAATTTAATTTCGTTGTCGCATATCTCCAAAAATGTTCTTTTTTAATTCGCGAAAAAAAATGTATGTAGAGGATGGAGTCATTCTAAATATTCTCTGTATCGTGCTGGGACTCTCAATAGTTTCTGAGTTATTGAAAAAAGTTGCACCGAATAAACTGAACAAATTCATGCTTGAAATTTCTTTTAAAATAATTATTTTTTTGTTTCACACTGCGTTATATTTTTTGTAATAACTCAGAAGCTATTGAGATACCCAATCACCATAAATATAAGTAAAGAAATATGCTTCCCAATGAGTTTTTGGTTTATATGTATATCTGTTTAGATTAGAGTAAGAGCTAATGTGTCAATTACAGACTAATTAGTTCCCTAACTCCCTATTTGCTCAATAGAGATTTTTAAAGTTGAAAAGAATTAAAACGCCGCGCCATAATCATAGCTAAGTGAGAGTGAGAAATCAAATGTTTTTCACACTCTGAAGTCACTCAGGAGAAAAATTTATGATCGCCAAATTCATTGTTACTTCTTTAATCAAAGATGGCACAAGATGTAGCTTTCTGAAGGAAAGTTTTCGTTCTTTTGGAGAAACCAAAATTAAGGAGAGAATCTTCATAGAAGTAAATATCAAACAGTTAACCAAAGACCTATTATTAATTTATAAAACTCCGCAATATAATAAATTATTGAAAGCTTATCTTAAGTTGAAATGTCACATATTTTAAAATTTAAATAATTCACTTTTTGTGCTCGCACTTAGACTTTTTATCAAAAAGAATTCACACTATGTTTAGGACATTTCAATCTCTTTAAAAATGTATTTATTGCAAAGAAACAAAAAATGAAAGTCATTTTTAAAACAAAATTCTATAAATATTACATTAAATAAGCTCTTATTATTAGAAATAATTTCATCTTTCTTATCTCATTAAGAATTAGGAATAATAATTTTTATGCTATGAGAAATCAAATAAAAACCTCAAAATAATCAAAATCTCAAATAAATGTAGAACAAAAAATAAAAATCAGAAGTTATCTGAAAAAATCTTTGAACAAAAGAATTTAAATAAAAACACACTTTTGTTTCTGAATGTTTGTAAGACATTCTTGAATGCTGAATCAGCACTAATTTTATTAATAATTTTAAAAACCTTTTCTTAAAACTAACTAGACTAAATAATTTTAAGTACTTTTCTATTTTACATATAAACCCTTCAATAATTCTTATCACACACAAGTGTGAAATATAAGGGTTGATTGTACACATGTGTAAAAGACCAACGCACATGCGTATGTTCACAACAAATGTATACAAACAATTATAAAATCTATAAAAATAATCGAAATAGTAATTAAAATTTAACATAGCACTTAAAACAAAGATATAAAAAAATATTAAAATTCTACTTAAATCATAATAATCAATTATGTTCAACTAAATTTGAACAATCTTAAATATTTTGTTATTTGTTGAGTTTTATTTTAAAACTTATAATTACTACGGTCCTTGATATTTTCCAAAGGAACAATATATAAATTTGGTATCATATGAAAGGTAAATAACTTAAATGTTGGAATAAGTCTGTTCGTATCCAAACTTTATAATTCTTTTAAGGGAATTATTTAATCACTTTAAATAATATAATTAATATAATATAATAGAAAATAATTTTAACAGTTGTTTCCTATCCTTAAGCTCCCCATTTCTTTTCAATATAAGCTTAAAATCTAAATCTAGAAAGAAAATTTTTACATACACTATCGGTCAAAATAAAGTGCGTTTTTAGTTCATAATTATTGTCTTCTAGGTGCATAATAGTTTTCATTTTTGGTGTCCAGGTATTTGTCGTATTATATTCTTTAAATTAATATGCAAAAGAAGTTTTTGAAATATGTGTATTTCAAATATGGGTCAAAAGTGTTGTGTAGGTCTTGCATTTTGTGCGACATAATAAAGCGACACTTTACATTATTTCTTAAAATTTTTTGATTCAAAATGGAAGGCATATTCTTAAGAAGTGCTAAATTTTATTATTCTATTCATAAATTCTGTTAAAATTATTATTGCATTTGAAAAATAAGGATAAATTCGGCCATATTATCAGTAATTCTTCGACCACAATCCAGTAAGATTTCTTGATTCCAAATAGAGAAAATTAATTAAGATTAACAAAATTACAATTTAGAATGAAAATAAAAGGAAATTGAGGGCCAGAAAACCTAATACTGCGAAATAAAGTCGTAGCTATATCGCAATTCTCGCCAAAAAGAATCTCATATTTCTAAGCGGAGAGATAAAGGAGGAAGTAATTTTAATTATTACAAGCCTAACTGTCTAGACAATGTTCAAACAAATGGGTTTCATATGTACCAAATTTAAGAAAACATTTTTTATACGATCTTCTAATACAATAATTTAAAACTTCAGATTTTTCCATGGCAGTTTCCAACATTTTCTCATTTTTTTTTTTTTTTTTTTTTAAGTTTTAATAAGATTTATGTTTATTCATCCAAATAACTGCATTTTAGAATGGTTCTGGGATTTTAACGATTATTTTTCTATTACGGGTCGCTTTGTTATATTAGCACAACAATAATGTGACTTATATTTATAATAGGTACGTCTAAAACTCATATATTTGAGCTTTTTCTTGACAGTAAAAGGTTATATATTTATAATTACTTCCTTTTTTATAAATTTAAATGATGAAACTCATTCTCTTTTGGCGAGAATATTGATATCGTTACGATTTTACTTCGTAGTCTTAGGATTTCTGCCCTATCAATTTCTTCTAAATTTCATTTTGAATTGTAATTTTTTATAACGAAATGAATCTATTAGTCTCAGATTCTAAAATATTGCTCTTTAAAGACAATTACGTTAATCTTAATTTATTTTATCTATTTGGAATCAAGAAATCTTACTGGATTGTGGTCGAAGAATTACTGATAATATGACCGAATTTATCCTTATTTTTCAAATGCAATAATAATTTTAATAGAATTTATAAATAGAATAATAAAATTTAGCACTTCTTAAGAATATGTCATCCATTTTGTATCAAAAAATTTTAAAAATTTTAGGAAATAATGTAAAGTGTCACTTTATTATGTCGCACAAAATGCATGACCAACTTTTGCCCCATATTTGAAATACACATATTTCAAAAACTTATTTTGCATATTAATTTAAAGAATATAATACGACAAATACCTGGACACCAAAAATGTAGACTATTATGCACCTAGAAGACAATAATTATGAATTAAATAGCAAGAGTAAAAAAACGCACTTTATTTTGTCCGATAGTGTACTTATTTTATTTAAAGTTGTATTTTTATGCTTTGTTTTTCAATGAAACAGAAAGAATGTGAAATACGCGCATTTTGACAACATCATAAATTGCTTTCTTCGATCCAATTCGTGAAAGAATTATGCCATTAGAAATTTTTGAGAAAAGGTATCTAAGAATAAAATAAATTTACATTTTAATTGGAAGCATCGAGACTTCATTTTCCCCTTTACAAACGGGGCTACACTAATATACATACATATAGTGTATATTTACGTGCAATAATAGTACATTGTCAATGACCAAGAAAACAAAATGTACCCACAGTTTGAGCCAATTCACAAGTCTTATTACAACAATCATACGTGAGAATCAATTGGGTTGGCAAGGTTAGTCAACATTCATAGGTCTAAGAATAAATATTCGTATGTATGTATATGCATGTATGTATCTAGAAAAATGCATATATTTACAGATATCTTTATATACATATATATTATTTGTGTAGATGCAATTGTGTTCGTTGCAGAATTTCGCCAATGGTACATTTCCGTTTTATTTAAAAAACCCCTTTTAGTTTTCATCAAAGTTTTTGTCATAACGGATTGTTTTTGTGATCTATATTCGCGTCTGTACATATAATTACTATAGTACTATATAAATTCTATATTATAAATAGTGTGTGTATGTCTTTTACATAAAAATATTTATTATATACATATGTATATCTACAACATATTTTACATACATACATATGTATATATGAAGTTTAAAAAAAATTCCTTTGTAAATAAATAATAAATATTCATAACGGTCTGAAGTAATTGCGTGTAATAAAATTCAGTTTAAATGTATTGGTTTTACAAAGATTGTGTTTAAAAGAAATATGTATTTTGGAAATAGTGAAAGTTGAAAATTTAGTGAATCAGATGGAATAAATAATAAAAAAGAAATAAGTTTATATTAGTACACGGAAGATTTAGTTATGTAATTTAAATGAACATAAGTATATTGTATAAAAATCTACAGTTATAATAGCAAATATGTATGCACCTTAATCCGATACATTACAAGAACATACATATATGTTATTAAGTGCAATTTTATAATTAATTTAAAGTGTTGAATACATTAATTAAAAAAGGAACTATGAATTTTTCTTTTATATTCTCCCACTTTTTACAAAACTAATACGTACATACCTATTATAAGAATACCTATTCACATGTTTACACATATGTATGTACATAAATACATACATACCTAGAGAGCAGACATTCTTATTTACATTCTGTTGATTTAATACATTGAATGACATTAAACTTGAACGCGCTCGAAGATCGCGTTAAATGAATGAAAATTGCAACAACTAAAAAAATAGAAAGAAATCTTGTTATTGAGGAATTTCTTTTTTGGCAACTACATCACAACTAATGCATTTAATTATTTAGGTTTTGTTGTTATTTTCATTTGTTTTTATTTATTTTTTTGTTTGTCTGCCTACTTATTTGTTTGCTTATTCATTAGCATATTTAATTTAATGACGTACAATTCAAAGCACGAAAACCATATCTATGTTGTAAAAATGTAAATAAATTTTCTTAATACCAATGTTGGCATAAAACTTAATAAAATGTTATAAAAGAATAACAAAATTTGTGATTAAATTCTCCCGAAAGACCTAAAAATGTCAACTAATAAGTTGCCGAATATTACGACCATAGAGCTTTGCTGCTCTAAAATAAAGTTGAATTAGTTACCGTCTCACGGTTTTTTGTCCCATGGACTAAAGTCAGGGCAGCCAGATCCATTTTTTGGCCAACCCCAAAATTTTTAAAAATTTTCCCCAAAAAATTCTCATCAAATATTCAAAAGACTTTTTCTTAAGAATTATTTTCTATAATTTTTGGATGAATACTTTTACACAACTACATTTGTATGTATGTACTGGAAAAAATACATTGCATATTAAACCATAATGTTAATCAGAGGAATTAGTAGTATACATGACTTTAGAACTAAAACTTTTAAACATGTCGGATTAAATTCTTGGCAACAATTTTATTAATATTAACACATTCATATTAATATTAACAGAAATCTTTTTTTTTTTTTTCAATTACTATTACAAATACTTAAAAGAATTGTTTACTGAAAATATAACGCTTAAAATGAATACTTGAATTTTTAAATCTTATAATTTGTGCTTAGACAGCATGATTTGTCGTCAAACCAAACAAAAAATCAGACAAAAATATGTAAGGAAACACTTTTACTTAACATATATTAGAAGAAAGCATCATATTACAAAAAAGGCAAATTCTTTTTCTGAAAGAATAAATTTTCTGATATTGTCAGTAATGATCCACGACATTTTTAATTACTTTCAAATCACTTTTTGATACTTATTGAATTAAGAAAGAAAAATAACTTCAGGTACTGTGGATATTAAAGAGCTAAGAGGCCTCCTGAAATTCATAATACATGTTATCTCAAAGTTTGGTTTTTGTTAAATTCATAAGCGAATATACACATGTGTTGCTTGTAAGGATCATTAGTTTATTAGATACTGATTGAACAAGTTTATTGCAATGATATTAACTTCAATTTTAAATTATATATGTATTTTATCCAAAATTACAATTTTATTAACTTAATAATTTCCCCGAAAAAAAACCCCAACATGTTTTTGATATCCCCAAATATATCGCCAAAAAACGTTCAAATTTTGGGTGCAATTTGTGTATGTGAAGTGTTTTTTATATGTTTTTAGAAACAAATCACTAAATTTCAATTACTGAAGATATTCGTACAAGGATTTTTTTGATTTACGGCAAAATGTTTAAAAAGAGTGATCCATGTGATCCATATTTTTTACCAAAAATCTAAAGCAACGGTTATTAAATGGGGGTCTGCAACCCTCAAAGGGTCCGTGAGAACATTCGTAAGGGGTCCCGAAGAGATCCGGAAAAATATGACTAAACACACAATTTTTTAATGTAATTATTATGTAGAAGTTAAAATACAAATTCCAATTAATAATAAAAATATTTAAACATTTAAATACACCTTTGTACAAAACATTGAGGACAAATGCAAAAATAATTTATATAATAAAATAGTTTTTTCTAAAATGAGTTCTTTAAAAAATGAACTATTGCACAGTGTGCGATTCAAAAAATGAAATGGAAATAATTATGGAATTTCGGAACGGCTGCTCCGATTTCCATGAAATTTCACATGATAATAGCAAGGGTGTGGTTTTGAGCTTGAACCATATAGATTTACAGGGGGCGAGTCCACACGGTCCCAAAGTTGGACACCTCGGGTATAAAATTTTTTAAAAAGAGATCCTGATTCCTTATACCAGAACCTATTTGATAGATTTTTATATAGGAGGTCTCTGCTAGTCGAGATCTACAAAAAAACACTATTTATATATCTCATCTCTATTAGTTTAAGAGATATTAGGCAAAAAACACTGAGAAAGGATGAATTTGTGATTTTTTGCATATTTTTCATTTTTAATTATGCAATAAAGTTCTTGTTAGTGATATTTTCGAATGAGATTTCACACATAAGTAGATTTTTTATGCTTAATTTAAAGAACTATTCACTTTTTTAGATTTGTCTACGAAAATCCCGTAATTCGAAAAAAACTTAAAAAAATTTAAAAAAATGGGATTTTTTAATTTTTTTCCTATATCTTTCCAACCGATATCGGGGAATAAAAATGTCTATTTCGAAAAAATTAAAAAGTATAACTTTGTTTTAGATTCCAGCTTTGCGATTTCAGAAATTAAGGCGAAAATTCCAAATTAGTTGGAAAAATAGGTCAAATTTGGAAAACCCTGGTTCTCGCTAAAATCGATTTTTAAAAGTTCTTTTTCTTTTACGGTATTTCGTGTTTAGTTATCTTTCAGAAAAATATAAATACTGTATATGTTACTTAAGAAAAGTTTTATATAACAGAAAAATAATGTTACTACTTTTTTGGCAAAAAAAAAAAAAAAAAAAAAAAAACTTTTTTTGAAATTTAAATTTAAATGCTTGTAACTTTTGACTACGTAAATATTTTTTCAAAATTCTTTCTTTACACAACTTTTCTATTTGTTGCTTATGTAATAAGGGAAATCGAAAAAACTTCCCCAAGACTGGCTAAAAAGCAAAAATTTTAATTTTTGAAGCCTAATATCTCTTAAACTAAAAGAGATAAGAAATTTATACGACAATTTTTTTGTAGATCTCGACTAGCAGAGTCCTCCCATATAAAAATCTTTGAAAGTGGTTCAGATATAAAAAATTGGTCCCAAAATTGGACACCGTGTGCACTCGCCCCCTGTAGGTCTATATCCAAGCTCAAAACTTAAACTCGCCTACACCTCTATTATCATCATGTGAAATTTCATGGAAATCGGAGCAGCCGTCCCGAAGTTCCATAATTATTTCCATTTCATTCTTTTAATAGCATACTGTGTATCGCTAGCTACAAGAAAAACCAATGAAAGAACCCGTGCTTGATAAAGGCAACAATGATCAAATAAAGAAAATGCTGATCAGTGAAATAGTAAAAAGAAAACTTTACGATGTGGCAGGGAAAACAATTAATTAAAAAAAATATAGGTCACTTTAATGAAACTATCGATTTTTTGTAAATATTATGTTTTCTTTTATAAATAATACTCTTTTCGAATTTTAACCATAGAATAACATTCTGTGAAATAAGATTTTTAACATTTGCTCGATTAGTGAAACAAACAAATTACTATATAAAAGAAATTTTGAAAATTTTCAATATGAATATCGATAAAATACCGATTCAATAAAAAAAAGAGTTATAATATAACTCATGTGTTAAATTTAATTCTGAATCAACAGATTTTAAAGCATTTGAGTTGAAATACAGCAAACTTTGTCTGCTTGTTAGCTCCGAAGCCCTAAAACTATTAAAACTATTTTTACCAACATACATTTTTATGTGGAAGTGGAAGTTTTCTTTTTTACATAATAAAATTGAAGGAGCATTAAAAATAAAATTAATACAAACATTTTTTGGACTCTTTGAATATTACGTAATAGCAATACAATAATAGCAATTTATACAAATTGTACTTATGTATAGATGTAAAAATATTTGATCGGGACCATAAATTTAAGTCAAATGTCGTTGATAATTGAAAACGGGACACTTTTGTCAAAACATGTGCGGACAGTATGAACTTAACTATAATTTGCATAGTTGGTAGGTGTTTGTTATGCTTAACAAAAATGCGAAGGTGCATCAAAAAATGTTGTGGGTTAAAAAACCCAGCAAAAACTTTTTGGTTTTCGGTAATGGCAACTACTTATTAAAGTACTTTCCTGGAAAGTAGGCGTCATTATTATTTGCCTTCTCTACATTACATAAATAAGTACTCAATAGTATAATTGCGGAGTAAGTTACAATCACATGGATCAGTTGTCTAGAGCGCAGGATTAGCAACCAGAAGGTTGCCGGTTCAACCCCATTCTGATGCTATTCGTTTTTTTTAACAAAATACTATTTTAAAAATATATTTTATGCTAAAACAAGTTTTTTAGCTTCGAATATTAAGTGCGAGATGGTGTACTGAGTAAGACGTTAGTCATTAAAAACGACTAGTTAATAGGGTCCCAAGCAGTGTTGCCAATTCAGCGCTTTTCGCGCTAGATTTAGCGCTTTTCAGCAACCCAAAAGTCGCATTTTATTACATCAGCGCTTTTTCTTAAAAAGGCGCTAAATTCGCGCGTTTTGTGTTCGGTTAGTTTTAGTTGCAGATTTTAATCATGTTTTCTTAATTTTTTACCTACGCAGAAGTAGTTATTAGTACATTTTTCTGAATTTTAAAGACAAATAAGTAGAAACTTTGTTGTTTTGATGCAAAATATAAAAAAGAAGGAAAATACAGATTTTATTTATTTATTTATTTATTTTTTTTTTTTTTTCAAAAAACATGTCTTAAAAAATTGAGTGCGATATGACTGCAAAATAATGAATTTATAAACATTTGGAAAAAAGCCCTAACTTATTTCAAATATATTTTGAAAGAGAAAGCACAACTCACTTGAAGTTTGATTTATTATTTTCATATTTTTTAAGAAATTTTCTAGAATTTATAATGAAAATAATTTCTGTGAAACATTCGCATATTAAAATACTGATTGTTCTTGTGTTGAAAAATTCTTATTTTAAATTTGTTTTATAGAAAGAATTGTGCAAAAGAAAATTGTGACTCAAATAATGTTCGAAAGACAAAAAATGTTCCAAACAAAGCCAAATAGAATCAAAATGAAAATCAATAAAATCGAATGGAAAATGGTCTTTATATTAATTTTCAAAAAATATTTTTAAGAGGTCAGACAATTTCTATACTTAGGAAATGCTTAAGGGATTAAAAAAAAACAAGTTTTAAAACATAAACTATTTTTAAAACTTATTTGGCAACTAAATTAGCAATAGAATGCCGGACCTAAGACCTTCATATTTAAATATTTTAAATATTTATTAATGTAAGATCTTTAAACTTTATTAACGTTATTATTAAATGTATACCTTTCTTTGTACCTTAAATATTTATTTAATAAAATTTTAATGTTCAAAATTGCGTAAAACTACTAAATATTTCCACATGAACTTAATATAGCAAATATACACGTAATAAGTTGTTTTCCTTTTATTTAATTATAATTCAGCGCTTTTTAGCGCGTTTTTTTAATGATGACCGGCGCGTTTTGGTTCAAAAAAGTTGACAACGCTGGTCTCAAGTTCAAAACTCACTGACGGCAAACTTTTTCGTTTTTTTTTTTAATATTTTTATTTTTGTATAGGTACATATTTTTTAGTATCACTAGAGTCTAAAAATAACTACTAGAATTCATGGACAACTCGAACAAAAATAACTAGTTATTGAGACAAAAAATAAGTAGTTTATTTTTATTTCCAATTATACCTGCTAGCTTACCAGGAAAGCAAAGTTTTTGCTGGGAAGGATCACAATATTAAATAGTATTTATTTGTAATAAACATTAATTTTTTCGTATTATATATGGAGATTTTGATATGGAAATTTTTTAAAATTTGCGACTTTTAGTATACAGAAAAGTTTAAGATTTAACTAGAAAACTTAAAATATGCTGCACAAATACCATCAAACATTTAAAATATCATAAGTTAAATTTGAACCATAATTACTAAAAAATATGCCTTTGTTTCCGTAGGAAATTTTGAAGGAAAAAATAATGAAAAATTATTTTTGGATGAATTTCGATAGATTGAGCTAATTTTTTAGTAAAACGGTATTTATTTCTGATATTAAAATAAAAATTCGTATGCATTTTCCATATCAAAAATATTTGCACTAGGGTTGACAGGTCACGGGGTAAAAAAGCTGAATTTTTTAAAAAAAGCTGGACATAAAAAAGACTATTAAAACATGATTTTGTACACATTTAACTTAAAATTTGTTTTTAAAGTTATTGACATTTAATTATATTTTTCAATTCCAAACTTTTGCATTTTGTAAGCAATTTGAAAAAAGTACGTTTGGCTAAGAAGATGGAAAAATATTTCAATAGATTTTTCTTAAATTTTTTAATGGGTACAGTATAATTAGTTTTAAGGAAGTAATACTTAATACAAATTATTGGCCAAACAATATGAGTGATCACCTTTCAATTTTAATTATTTATTTTAAAAGTTCACAACTTGACTACGAGTATTAAAATATTTATTTGACACAAATTTCAATTTTCATGTTGTTTTTTAGAGTAATGTTTTGAGCTGGTCAAAAGAAGTCGGAAAATCCAGTCCATAGATATTTTCACAAAATCATTTATTGCGATTCTTGTTAGATTTACGAGTTCCTAAATTTGGCCTCTCAAGCAATTGTCGTGCCCACCCCTGGTATATAATTCTAAAATTAAACGAAGTTGAATAAAAATAATATTTTTCTGTTGATAGGAATGAATATTCTTACAAAATCCACAACTCCGTTAACTTACGAATCACATAAGTTTTATACTTTCTATTTTTTCTTTAATTAAAAAATGGTTAGGCTAACACAGACTTATATTTAAATTTGGGCAAATCAATGAATAGTTATGAAAAAATCTTTAAAAACTATATGTCAGTAGAATATAAATACATACATATGTATGTATATGCACATATAAACATAATATTTTTATTAGCTACCTATTTCAAATACATTTTTATTTATTAACTGAATATTCTGTATTAACACATACTAGTTCCTTTGGAAATATGTATGTGATTATATGGAAGATATACAAAAAAGGAATATGATAAATAAATTTATATACAAATACACTATACAAACATCATATATTTACATATACCTGTTAATATATAAATTAATACTCAGCAAACATTTATAAAATGGATTTCTTACGCTGCTTATTTCTTCCCTTATAACGAAGGTATAAAAATAGAAGTGTTGTATACGTAACGGATTCAGTCAGCTGACACGTTAAAGCATGTTACGAATATACTAACTGAGGCTTTAATTTAATTAAAAAACTTAGTTTCTTCTAAAATACTGGTCAGAAATTTACTAAAATTTTGTGGTAGCCTTTAGAAATCTATTATTTATGAATCTGTAACTTCTAATCGGCTAGTTTGATTTATATAAAATTTCAGATATGCGTAGCTGAGGAGTGTAAAATTTTATGTTTGAAAGGAGGACTTCACATACGCCTAAGGAGTGGAGCTAAGGGGAATCAAAGTAGGGAACCTTTAACATAGAAAATTTATTTACGTTTGCCATTTTTTTTTTTTTTTTTTTTGTTTCTTATCCGATTTCAAATATTTATCTCTGCTATTTATCTCTTATAAGGGATGGAAAAGTTGTTAATACAGTACTTTTTTTGATATTATTTAACATTCAAAAGTACTGAAGTACTCCCTCGAGTTATTTGATAGTGTCAAACGATTAGCTGGATATTGCACAATTCAAGTTAAAAATAAAATTTTTAAATTTAAATGAATAGTATCTTCGATTCAATGCTGAGGCTTCAAGTTTCCAAAAAAATTAGACACGTAATTAAGACAATTTAAATAAGTTTATAGGGCAAACAAATTATATTATAAAAACATTTCAGCTGTAGGTTTAATTTATAAAGTTGTAAACTCTTAAATACAATCATTAGTAAAAACTCTATAAATCAAATTGGACTGAAAATGATACACATTTTAAAGACATCAGGTAATAAATAATATTTTGTCAAAACTAAAGCTGAAGTGCTCGATTAGTAAGGAATTGATCTTAGACATTTTTCTCCTTAAGTTTATTTTAATTACTATAATACTTAACCTGAGAAAAATCATTTAATGATTGGGTATCGTTTTGAGCACACAAATTACATTATTTAAGTTTTGCAATAAAAAAATAAGTAACTATCAAAAATTTGAATTTTAGTACTCTGATGGTGAAAAAAGTACTATTTGAAATTTATTATGATACCCAAAAATATTTGCATTTACCATCCCTGCCTCTTATAGTTTTCGAGTTATTTGCATTTTAAATTTTAACAATCTCAATTTTGTACTTCTGACGGTCAACAGTTATAGAAATATTAAGCCCATTTTCTGAAAAAATTTAGATTTTATACAAAATTTAAAAATAGCCCCAAAGTTGGGAAAACAATAGTGAAATATTTTCAAAAAGTCAGTTTTTCGCGAGGCACATACACATTTTCATATGGAATTGCTTGGATTACTGCGTGAACTTATTATTATTTATTTATTTTTTGTTTTTCACAATTAACGGTCTAGCCCGACTATATGATACCCTACACCATCATGTATTTGCATCAAAGTTCAGGGACAGACAGCCAGCCGACCAGACGGACGGACATCGTTAAATCGATTCAGAAAGTTATTCTGAGTCGATCGGTATACTTTAAGGTGAGGGTCTGAAGATTTTTTCTGTGCATTACAAACATCAGCACAAACGCATAATACCTCAAGCACCTATAGTGGTGTAGGGTATAAAAATAAATTTAACAAACAAATGTTATGGTCTTTTTGAAAATTACCCAAAAAATGCACTTTTTGGTTTTGTATTTTTGTATAGAAAATTGCAATTTGTACAAATCTTGGATACATAGATATAAAACGGCTTTAATATACAAGATATTAACAATATTTAAATCAAATGTCGTTGATAGTTGAAAACGGAACACTTTGGCAAAATTATTAGATGTTTGTAATGCTAAACACAAATCTTCCCTTAAACATCGAATTTGCGGTTCCAAACACGAATCTGCTCTTAGTTCTTTTTTTTTTATATGTGCATGACTAATATTTCCCTATAATAGCGAGTTATGGTAAAATATAATCTATATATTGTATATTTTACCATAGCCGTAACTTGTGATTGAAATAGAAAATGAAAATACTTATTATTTCATTTCCATTTCTTATTTCTAATTAAAAATTTTTGTTAATCAATTTATTAATTTTTAAATTAAAATTTTAAGGATTTCTATTTATACTAAAGCAATTGAATTTATTATAATTTTGTATCTGATTGAACAAAATAAATTAAAAATGAAAATATTTTATTTAATTAAAAGTAAAACAAATTATAAACATGAATAACATTCATATGTCCAGCAAAAACTTGGTAACGACATGTGGTTACGGATGTAGTTACTTTGTAATGACAACAACATACTGTCTGCATTATATAGAAGTTGTTTAGTAAGTTATTATTTATAAACCGAATGTAAATAATTATTTATGATCAGATTTTTAAAATATTAATTTTTATTGATTTTTATTATGCAGTTACCAATTCATATATTTGAAGAAGGAATACATAAATGAAAGGCAATTTGCGTATGAATTAATTTGTAATCTAAAATAGTTTATTTTTATTACATTTATGGTTGTTGTTAAGTTTTTTAAATTAAAATTTAAAAAACTTTTTACAACAACAAACATATTTTATATGCTCACATTTCATTACTTATTTATAACCTAAAATGTAACTAGTACCTATTGTTGTTACTAATCATGACTTCAGTAATGCTTTAAAATCAATGCGCTGCCTAACAGATTGGAAGTAATTAGTTATTGTAATGACATCTAAGTAATGTATAGGGTAAGTAGTTGCCTCTAATGCATTGGTCGGCACCTATAACACCCAGGTGCAGAGAGTATTCGCTCTTTTCACATACACAACATGAACGTCAACCAAAAAACTTAAAAATTCGAAATAAATAGATAAATCGCACAACAAACATCTTAAGAAAATTAAAATTTTCAATTTCAGTTCTATACAGATCGACCAATGGATTTGTATGTCCTCTCTTTGTGCCTTATAAAAAAAAATATAAATAAAATATAAAAATAATATATTTTTAATAAATATTTTGAATGAAAATATTCACAATGAACAACTAATTTATCTAAATTGGGAAAAACATTCCCGAGTTACACAAGTGTGATGGTCTTAAAAATGGGTCATATTAGTAACGCCCATAATACGGCGGAAAAAAATGAAAGAAGATTTTTGTTTTGTTCAACAAACCATCTAGTCCACCATTTTTTGTTTAAAGTAGAAATTTGTATACCCTATACCACCATAAATGTTTCGGGCATTATGCGTTATATATCTTTTTTAAAAGATTAATTTTTAAATTTGAATTCTCACTGAGGTTTAGTTTTACATTTCTGTTTTGTTTATTATTATTAATACTAAAACTTCCATAAAAGTGATATGTAATTGACACTATAGTGCAGCGTAACCAATAAATCCCTGTAAAATTTTTGGCACTCCAAGACCTTTTTGGATAACGCAAGATATTCCAAATAAGAGGAAATGATTTATCCAGGCCCATAAATTATGACGGGAACTTTACAATATATTAAAACAATAAAAATATATTTTTATTGAAAAACAAAAAAATTGTTTAATGAATAAAGATATTGAAAGCGATTAAAGATGATTGAAAGGAAGAAACCGAATGAAGAAAAGGATTTATGGTAATAAGTCGTAGTGTGTGAGTGCCTTTGATCGGGATGATTATGTCTAAAAGATTTGAATCAAAAGAAAAATGTGCAATTTTTGTGCAAAGAAATATAGGAAACGAGCTGTAAACCCGCTACTTCGTTAGCGGAAATTTTTTATAAAAACCATACTATATAATAAATTTAAACTAAGATTCTTAACTCCCTTGGCAACATTTTTAATAATGGTGTTATGTCATCCATAAATAACAATATCTCTTTAATTTCAGGTTTTTAATCTTAGAATAATGAAAAATAAATATCAGAATTACGAAAAAGTATATTAGAATTAAGAAAATGGACCACAAAATCCATTTTAAGGTTTCTGATTCAATTAGGACCTTACATCTTCAATTTTATGTTTCTAGGGATGAAAATTGCAGAACATTCAAGATGTACTATTAGAAGAACGAAAAGAGATACCACAAAATCCCTTCTTATGGATTCCCATTCATTTAGGACTACATATCCTTATTTCATGATTCTATGTTAAATATTACCGAAGATTAAAAAAGTACCATTGGAAGAACAAAAAAGTACCACAAAGACCCCTCTTGTGAATTTTTTCTCACATAGGACCATGCATATTTAATTTCATGTTTCTACTATAAATATTATAGAAAATTCAAAAAGTACCATTAGAAGAACAAAAAAGTACCAAAAAGTCCCCTATAATGAATTCTCACTCATTTAGGACCACATATCCCTAATTTCATGTTTCTATGTTCATAATTATAGAAAATTCAAAAAGTACCATTAGAAGAACGAAAAAGTACCACAAAGTCCCCCCTTGTGAATTCTTTCCAACATTGGACCATGCGTATTTAATTTCATGTTTCTAGGTTAAATATTACAGAAAATGCAAAAAAGTACCAATAGAAGAAGAAAAAAGTACCACAGAGTCCATCCTCTTGAATTCTTACCCACAGGACCATGTATCTTTAAGTACCACAAATTCCATTCTTGTGAATTCTTATCTACATTTTCTTAATTTCATGTTTCTATGTTTAATGTAATTGAAAATTTATTATTGAGTTTGAATAAAATGTAATTTCCCGCCTTCAAAAAGTACCATTAGAAGAACGGAAAAGTACCACAATGTTCTCTCTTATGAATTGTCATTAACTAAGGACAACATATCCCTAATTTCATGTTTCTAGGTTCATAATTATATAAAATTCAAAAATTACCATTAGAAGAACGAAAAAGTACCACAAAGTCCCCCCTTGTGAATTCTTTCCAACATCGGACCATGCGTATTTAATTTCATGTTTCTATATTAAATATTAGAGAAAATGCAAAAAAGTACCAATAGAAGAAGAAAAAAGTACCACAGAGTCCATCCTCTTGAATTCTTACCCACGGGACCATGTATCTTTAAGTACCACAAATTCCACTCTTGTGAATTCTTATCTACATTTTCTTAATTTCATGTTTCTATGTTTAATGTAATTGAAAATTCATTATTTAGTTTGAATAAAATGTAATTTCCCGCCTTTACCCCCTTTTTTGGTACTTTTTTTTCACCCATCGAAGTACCAAAAATTGTATTCCAATAAATTTCTAAATTGTAGTGGTATCCCATATTAAAATACTCATATGAATATTTCAATAAATATAAAAAAATGTTTTATGAAAAAAGTACCAAAAATAGGTATGATTTTTACCCCTTAAACATTCGAATTTCTAAAAAGTACCAAATTTGTATTTCTCATTTTTTGATAAGTTATGAATACGACATAAATTTTATCTGTATGTTGGTTGGTTTCAAAGATACATATGATGCCAAAAAAGTACCAAAATACAGTTTTTACCCGTTTTCTCCCTAAAACGGCCGATTTTCAAAAAAGTACCAGACACCTGTCCAATTATTTTTTAAACGAATAACGACAACTATTCAACTTTTTTTGTATCATTATTAGTTTGCGAGTTATAAGGTTACCGATTTTACCCGTTTTTACCCTTTTTTACCCCCTAAACATTCGAATTTCCAAAAATCCCGTCTTAGTGGATCTATATGGTGGGAGACCTACCTACTTTCCAAATTTCGTCTCTCTAGCTTCAGCCGTTTGGGCTGTGGGATGATGAATCAGTCAGTCAGTCAGTAACGTTACTCTTTTATATATATAGATAATCGTGGGTGCCCAATCCGAGTAAAATATCCCACTCTTATAGAGATTTTTGAAGGATAACGGCTTTAATCGTTCATCTAGTCTGATCCTGGGAATATAATAAGGATGTTTTAAAATATTCAAGTACCTTCTATAATATATAAATATAAATGAATATCAAGGTATGATCTGACTGGGGTATACTTATACCATTAAGTGTAAAAGGAGGACAAATGTAACATGGTTACTTTTTAATTCATTTACGTGTATACGCTAGTTTTTCAACCATATCTCAACACATAGGAGGTAAATGTCTAGTTGGCTGGATGCTATTTGTGGCTTTTCATGAGATCTAAGTATTGCAGTATCATCAGTAAGTGTAGAAATAGTAAGCCCATCGCATATAGGCAAGTCAAAGGTATTAGGGTAGGTCTAAGAACAATTCTTTAGTCACAAAGTCATTATTTATCCTAAATAGACAGATAAGACTCCAGAAATTTGTGGGTACATGGTGGCAGTAAACATTTAATTTTATAGAATGTGCCAAACTTTGTCGAATGCTTGCGCGACATCTAAGAAAATAGCTGAACAATAATTCTTTAATTCGAAACTTTTCCTTATCTCTCCAGTTATATGATATACTTGTTCTATGGTTCCGTGTTTTTCACGAAAACCAATATTTCTTTTTTGAACAGCTTCGACAAGCAAGAAAGTAAGATAATTGGTCCGTATATAGTAGAATCTTTTCCTGGATTTGGTATCATTTTAATCATAAAATTTTCCAAATTTTTGGAAAGACTCCTAGTTTGAAGATCCTAGTTTAATAATTGATGGTGTTATTGAACCATAGCCAGGTGATTTTATGGGCTAACAACAATTCAGCAATGTAACTACTTATTTTATAAACAAATATTGCGTCCCCGAAAATATTGTTATTGTTTGTAGAACGATATGTTGATAATTTTATATTAGATATGTAGCGTATGAATTATTATACTATATACCACCATAGATGGGGAGGGTATAATGCATTTGTGGTGATGTTTGTAACATCCCAAAATATTGCTCTAAGACCCACCTTAATGTAAACCAATCGACTTAGAATCATTATCTGAGTCGATTTAACGATGTCCGTCCGTCCAGGTAAACCTTGTAATCAAACTACAGATCGAAGTTTAAAGATAATTTAATAAAATTTAGTACATAGGCCTTATGTGGCCCAAGGACGTTTATAATTTCCTTAAATATAGCAATATTTTAATAAAATTTGGCATATATAAGTTCTATACAAATAAAAATCTGTATGCCGAGGAAGATCAGTCCTGATTGACCATAGCTCCCAGAAGAATTGGTCCACATTTAGTCGCAGATCTAACAAAAGAACACTACTCGAATTTTGGTACACATTCACAATGGTGTAGGGCTTGACCGACTATTCGAATATCTTTCTTGTTTGCACTATATTTTTTAACATTGTATTTAAGAATTTTTTTATTATGTCTACATATACTTAAGTTAAGAATTTAATGAATCTACCTCCATCATTAAAAGATACAGTGGACGAATCAGAAAAAAAATAATACATGCTCCAAAAAAAAGCCGACTTTTGAACTCTCATTAGGACTGTTCTTTTTGGAGTAAAAACATAGTGTGCAAAATATTTATATGGGAAAATCTTTACTTTTTTTTTTTTTTGTATCTATTTCAATCTGCTGTTAAAAAATCGAAATCTAGACAAAATTATATATAAAAAAAGATAAAAAAGCTAAAACCGGTTATAAAATATTAAAGTTATTAAACGCCATTGACGCATTTACGAACATTTGAAATGTTCAAATAAAATTCTTTTTTTTAGTAAAATTTTTTCCATAATTACTGAAAAGAAAGCTTTGACTCCAATTATTTTTTATACATATTTTGAAATCAACAGAAAACCTTTATTTTATTGAATGTAAAAATTTTAATTATGGCGTTACTAGTGTTTATAAACCGGTTAATCGGTTAACCGAAAAACCGGTTTTTTGTTAAAATTTCGGTTATTTGCGAACCGGTTAATTTAAAATATTCAATTTCGGTTAACCGGTTTATCCGGTTTTTTTGTGTCGGTTAACCGGTTTTAAAAATTTGCTAAAAATATCACTAAATTTCCTCCTTTTGTTACTTTTATCTGAATTTAAAATATAAGAAAATATTTTGAAACTACTAAAAATGCTTGGTGTTTGAGTTAAGAGTTGAGTCAGATGATATATTTATTTTTTGGAACTGTATGTATAATAAAATCAGATAGATAATTGAACATTCCATTTACAAAAACTTTAATTTCATGCGAATGGAATTTTCCAAAAGATGAAAATAACATTACTCCTACTAATGTACACCCAGAGAAATATCAATTACATACGTGTTGTATGTGTTTAAATTAAACACTGAGTGTTCAATTTTTATTGAAAATCGATATCTAATTGGCACCAAGTTGAAACCATTTCGGTATAAAATTTTTAAATTACATATGTTTTGTATTAAATTTGTTAACGAAAGGTATTAAAAAGCTGTTAC
This sequence comes from Protophormia terraenovae, assembly GCA_951394005.1. Classification (NCBI taxonomy): domain Eukaryota; kingdom Metazoa; phylum Arthropoda; class Insecta; order Diptera; family Calliphoridae; genus Protophormia; species Protophormia terraenovae. The sequence goes on along the minus strand of OX596073.1, from coordinate 71,785,355 downwards.
CGTAAATTACCAATGTGACCACAACCGTTGTTGATTTTGAATCGAATTTTTTCCCTTAGTGTACAGCTTAAGTGAAGTATAAGATTTTATATATGATAATAGGAAAAAACAAAAACTTCAAAAGTAGAATTAAATAAGTGCAGAAAATGTACTTTTAAATGATTAATAATTCTTCTAAAAATTAAAAACAAATCTCTTTTTAGCAGAACAAATTTTAATTATTTTACCAATTTTATACAGATATTTTTATTAACTACATTATTTTTTTTAAATTATTAAAATTGGAAAAAAACTAATATTAAAAATACTTTATAGAATAATTTTAGATCATTATAAAGCTTCAAAAGCTGTGCTAAAAGATGCAAAAAAATGGTTTTTATGAATTGTATTAAAACTAGTCTAAGGGCTGAAAAAAAGTATTACATATAAATTTTTGATGTAAATCAGTCGCTATTTATAAAGAACAGTGTTTATTATTTGGTGCATGGTTAAACCAATAAGTTGAAAAGCACTTTTTTTAACCAAAAATATTTTTATTAAGCTTCAAATTAGAGCAATTATTAAAATGTCGGTTAACCGGTTTAACCGGTTTTTAAGTAGACGGTTAACCGAAAAACCGGTTTTTTAATTTTACCCAATTTTCGGTTAACCGTCAAACCGGTTTCATGAAAAGTCGGTTTTTTATAAACACTAGGCGTTACTATTATATTGCATACAGCTGTATATCTATCTGATAAAAAATTATATTAATCTGAAAAAAAATTGAGGGTTATTTTCCAAAAAGGGTGGTGATATTATTTTACTTTTAAAATATTTTTTTATTTTTTTATTCTGGGGTACAGAATTTTGCAATATTATAAAAAATCTTAACATAAATGCTCGTAAAGCAACATCCGAGGCGCTTTGGGTAACGGTTTACCCCCCAAAACCAATCCAAACTTTGTCAATTTAAAATTATTTTTAATTTTATGAAAAATGTAATCATATCACAAGCAGCTACGCAATGTACTGTAGGGCAGAATACAAAATGTTTAGAAATAAATCTGTAACTTCTAATCGGCTATTTTGATTTTCATAAATGTGTAGCAGAGGAGGGTAAAATTTTAAGTTTGGAAAGGAAAACTCACATACTCCTCAGGTTCGGAGCTATGGAGGCCCAACCTCTGACATATGAAATTTTTTATTGCAAAATAGATACAAATTTCATAGTTGTATTATGGGTAAAATATTAGTTGCATTGTAATAAAAGTGGCACTAAACAGTCCTTTAGCGGAACAAAATCCCATGTGGATAATTTTACAAACAAGCTTAAAACTACAAAAACTTCGAAACTTTTTTTGGGAAAAAATTTACCAGACATGAGATTTTCAATCATTTCAAGGGTCTTCCTACATTGAAATTCAAAAAAAAAAAATGTTTCAGCGAGACACTAATATACATACAGTATAAAGTCTAACTTTTAATAATTTATTTTTGGCAGGATTTTCCGGAATTGTGTACATCATAAATTAACATGGATATGAATAGTATGTTTTGATATTGCATGTAATTTTTACTAGATTTATACATGAATTTCTAAAACCGCTATAACGTTCGCTCGCTCAGCACTAAATGATTAACGCGAACTAGTTTTACACGAGTCTTTTAATATTTATACACATAGAGTTAATGTATCATTAAGGCCTAAAATCTAAATAATAATTTTGATAATAGCCCTTATCTCTTTTTCATCGTACTTGGATAATTTTAAAAATGGTGCAATAAAACCTACTAAAATGTAAATGTGTGCATTTTCTGGAAAAAATGATTCACTACAAATTATTTTTTGAATAATTGGATTTTATTGGATTTAGTATATAATTTGCAAGATCTAGGAATTTTACTTGAACCAATACTTAATTTTATAATTTCTCATATAGCCCTTTTCAAAGGATTCATAGATCCTTATATTACAAAGCGGCTATACCTTGTAAGACCGATCATTCCAAAACAATTTACGAGGTTTGCCGTGGAATTCTGGAGTTAATCTTAATTAAGGGATATTTTTCTATGGAAGAGTTTAATATTTACCCTTTTTTAGGCTTTGAAATTATAATAAATCGAAAGTGGTTTGTCCAATTTAAGTAAAAAGTTAACTTCACAATAGCTTTGGAGTCATTCGGAAATTAGTGGTGAAAGAAATGCATTTTTCATCCAGACTTGGAAAAATTTGTTTCCTTTAAAGTTATTAAAAATACTAAAAAAAACAGTTTTAAGTCCTTTCTCATGAAGTATAAGTATATTACGATGACAATAATCCATATATCATGAAAATTGATAAATAATAATTTTATTCACAATCAACTAAAGATATTTATAGTAAACACCTCACACGTAATATTTAATATTTACTATACGTCTAGTATGTTCACATATAATATACATTTTATATATAAGTGTCTTCACTTATTTGTCAACAAAATCACTATTTGTTCATAAATTTTCATAATATACGGCTTATTTTCATCGTAAGATATTTGTTCAAATAAGGAAAAAATAACGTTTTTTGTTGCCGACCAGTGTAATTATTAGTCAATCACGTATACATACATATAATATACATTTTTATATGTTTAATTAATTTTCTTTCTCAAATAAGAAATTCTATATTCGATTTTATGTGTTCGCTGGGTACTCTACTACTACCCAACAGTTTTCTGAAGTTGCTATTGATGGCGATAATACGCGGTAATACAATCGAAGGTATTAATATACATTATATATTATTGGACATAAAAATAACCAAATAAATTACTTTATCTTACACTGCAACACCCACATTTTATTATAATCAAGTGAGTGAGTGATTCCATGTCAAAACGGACAGCAATCGGACTTGACATCTACGATATTTATGAAATTTAATTTTACAATATCTGTGGCAATTGAAAGTTTTTCTCAATTCATAAAATTTTAGACTCATGTCTCATTCCGGTCAAAAAATATGACGGTTTAAAAAACGAAAAAAGCTAAAAACTTTACAATCGTGTACCTGTTTAAAAGCTAATAACATGGTAGATATCTAGTTTTAGTTTCATATTAAAGACAAAGATATTACCTTTATAACAATATTTATAAAGTTTTTTTTACAGGTCAAAGTTAGACATAAAAATCAAACCATTGTATCTCAAAAATAGGTATTTTTAAAATTCCGAAAAAATATAAATGTTGACGCAACTCTTCTTCCTACGGACGTAAAATTTCAAGTTGGAGACTCATTTAGTTTAGAATTTGTGAACCAAAATAAAATCTGATTACTTATAACTTCTGAAATATACACAATAAAGTAACATTTTAAAGATGAAGATATTGCCTTCAAAAATTGCAAATTTAAGCTTTTGGGAACTAAGTGTATAAAATTGACCCTCTAGCTCATAATGGGTTAATTACATGGTATCTTCAATAGTAACAGGATATACCATTTCTATGGCACATTAAAACCTAATATATTTTGAAAAATGTCCGAAATATATAAAATTACAAGTTTGATCACAGAAAATATGATAAACGAGAGAGAAACTATAGTCGGTCAAGACCGACCATATGATACCCTACACCATTAGACCTGTGTCCAATTGTAAACCAACACTTTTACTAAATGTAAAATAAATTATATAAATACAGAATAATGCATTTTTACTAACTTCTATATGATTTTTTGACTTTTAGGGTGATTCCCTAAAAGTATGGGTTTATATGGGAGCTATGGTAAATTATGGACCGATTCTCGTAAATTTTGGAAATGTTGTTTCTATTTATATAAAACTTATTTGTGTCGAATATTAACTTGATACTATCATTCGTATGGGATTTATGTACATTAAAGTGATGTTCGGAGGAGGGGTTTATATGGGAGCTATGGTCAATTATGAACCGATCATGATGAAATTTGGCAAAAAGATTAACACTTATATAAAACTCCTTCTTGCCGAGTTTCATTGAAATATTGCTATACTTACGGCATTTATGAACGTTAAACCCTTATTCCGGTAGGACATTTGTATGGGGGCTAGGTGAAATAATGGACTGATCATAACCAATTTCAATAGGCTTCGTCCTTGTACCAAAATAATTATCTGTGCCAAATTTCATCAAGATATCTTTTAAAATGCGACCTGCACTTTGTTCACAAGGTTTACATGGACAGCCATCCAGACGGACGGACAGACGGACATCGTTAAATCGAACGGTATACTTTAAGGTGGTGGTCCGATAATTATTTCTGTGCGTTACAAACATCAGCACAAACGCATTATACCCCAACCACCTATGGTGGTGTAGGGTATAAAAATGTAAGTAAAATCTTAATATTCCGCGACTGAAAAGAGACATAACAATTATTTAAATGAATACTAATAATTTTCTTATTGCTAAAATTTTAATAATAATATTGAAATAAATACGCAATTTCAGAGGTGTTTTAAAAATGGTCCAGCTCACGTAATTCTCAACATTGAGATGTAATATTTTGGGAATCACATAAGAACATACTAATCTTCATTTCTAGAGGGGTACATTTGCAACTTTTTTTCGTGAAGCACTTTAATGTAAATATATGCTGGTAAACAATTTTTTCAATCCTAAATCTATATGGACAAAGTTTCAGATTTTTTTACTTTCAGATTACTATTTTTTTTAATAGCTAACTCGTATTTTACATGTTTAATATATATTGATATTATATTTCGTTGACGTTCTTATTGAAATTTATTTGTTGGAATAAATTAGTTTCGATGCGTATTTCTGATTTTATTTTTGAGGATATAAAAATGATATATAAAAATTTAAATAATTTGTTCGACTTACCGTGTACGCAACTATATATAAATTGAATGTCATTAGAGTTCATACAAATATAAGAGTTATTGTGAAGTATTTGCAAATGCTATATAAGAAGAAAAGTCTAAGCATGATACATCATCACTATAAAAACTGCCGGGTACATACAAACACTTGGTCATTAAAATACGAAGAAGGATATGTATATAGAAATAAAAACGAAATTATAAATAAATACATACATACAAAGATATACATATGTATGTGTAAATATGTATTTGTGTATATACGTAATCATATACATAGGTCGTCACGGCCCAACCCATTTATGGATACATCCTCGCCGTTGTCGTAGTGGTCGTCAACTTGTGACTTTTGATAGCGTTATTAGTTTTTTATTTTATTAATTTAGTTCTATTGTGGCATGGTTGGGCAAAAGACACTTTTTTGGTATTTTCTTTGACACAATTATTGCAGCCGTGAATTATGCTAAACGTTTTGGTAGAAATCATAAAAACTAACATTGCCTTCACACATATTTTTTGTGAAAATGAACATTTGTGGTGGCGGTCAACTATCAAGTTCACACAGTATGAACAAGTCAATACGGTTGCGATTTCACAGAATTCACAATGAAGTTCAATAGAAAATTAAACTGCAATTTAATGTTTTGCAAGGAAGAAAGTGTTAATTAAACTCACAAAGTATGAGAGTGTGCATTAGCGTGAGTGTTTGAAAAGTTTGGATTGTGAAAACTTAAGTGAATGATTTTAAAAATATTTAATTTAATTTATAGTAATCTATAAAAATGTTTTATTAATTGTTGTGTATATTCGTGCAAATAATTCAATAACTTAAATAGAAATAATTTTATGAAATTTACTTAAAACTTAACATAAAAAATAATAATAATAATAATAAGTTTACAGTTCGAACTTTTGGTAAAATGGGTTTATTTACTTCATTACTTACTTCATTTTCTAATTGAAATTTTTGGAGAATACAATAAAAAAAAAAAAACTACTTCAGAGAATAGTAAAATTATTACACTAAGGGAAAAAAATCGATTCAAAATCAACAACGGTTGTGGTCACATTGGTAATTTACGGTAACAGCTTTTTAATACCTTTCGTTAACAAATTTAATAGAAAGCATATGTAATTTAACAATTTGATACCGAAATGATTTCAACTTGGTGCCAATAAGGTATCGATTTTCAATAAGAATTGAACACGCAGTGTTTAATTTAAACACATACGGTGTAGATTCACTATTGACACAGAATGGTATCGTTTTCAACACGTATGTGATAGATATTTCTCTGGGTGTATTTCTTCTAATGATACTTTTTGATTACTTTATGTAATGAACCTTACAACTGATAGTTGCATACTATATGTAAGCCTAGTTATGCTATCAATAGTACAAAGTTCAACTTCAGTACAAGTGGTTTGTCATAACTACTTAAATGAAAAATTATACAAATATAGAAAGGTGTTAGGGAGTGTATGTACTTTGGTGAATCAAAAAAATCTGTTTTTGTCAACTAATTTCACTTTTATAAATCAAAAAAATTAAAAGAAATCTTCAAAGTAAAATAGTAGCATATTTAAAATTTTGGTGACCCTTTTTATATTTTATTAAAAATTGTCACGTATGTATGTTCCTCGATGAGGTGTTAAAAGGATATTTATATAGCGAAAGGCTATTATCACTTATTAAATCAGTGATGTAAGACAAACATTTAAAAATATCTCTCCGCTTCATTTACATTTATTTTTTTTTTTTTTCAAAATTACTTTTAATAGTTCGAAGAAGAATATAAAAAGTTTATTATACAATTTCATATATATAAACCATTTTTCTGAAATACTTATAGTTTTAATATTAAATTAGTTCGGATTTTTTACTTTTACTTGTTATTTTGAGGAAAATTTTACATTAAAAAACCTCTTCTAATTCGACAGTAATTAAAATTCCCTCTCTGCCTTTTCCACTTTGCTTAAAATTTTCTACAAAAATTCTTCGTCTTACATCACTGACACAACAATATAAATATGCTTATGTAAGTATAAATCCATAGTGATGGTCAACTCTTATAAAAGGCTCATCATTTTCGTATCGAAAATAATAGGTTTTACGAACTAAAAATCATTATACGGGTTTTCATGCAATGAAATAAAAGCCTCGTATAGCTCATAAACTGTATAAATATACAAGCTCGTAAAACATTTGTCAAACTTTGTTTGAAAAATTATTTACACAATTTATAAATGTTTACGGCTCAATTTTAATGTTTAAACTACTTCGTAAACTTTACTTTTTTGAATATTAAAATTTGAAAGAGGAAAAGAAATTTATTTTTTAATTTTTTAATATTCAAATCGAAAGTAAAACAAAATTTAAAAGTAAAAATATTTGGAAATATATTTTGTTTGCAAAATAATTTCAACAATAAAAAAATATACAAGCTCGTAAAAAATTTGTCAAATTTAGTTTGAAAAATTATTTACACAATTCACAAATATTTACGCCTCAATTTTAATGTGTAAACTACTTCGTAAACTTTAACTTTCATAAAATCAAATTTGAAATAAACAAATTAAATTATTTTTTATTTTCTTATGTTCAAATGAGGAACAAATAAAATTCAAGAAGCAAAAAAATTTTCAAACACATTTTATTTTGCAAATTGTCTTAAGAAAAATAAAATGGTACACAATAATTTGCAAGGGGCGTTCAGGAAACATGTGAGTAAAACGTATAAATTTACGAATTGAGTAAATTTATTCGTTCGGATGAAACCCCTTAATTTTGGTGTCATTGGCTTCATTAACTACTCCATCGCTACCCACTATTATTAATGAGATACATAAATATACTAAATACATATATTTCTTTGAATTAGATCTAATCAGTGTTGCCAAACATAGTGAAAATTCCCTTTTTGTAGGTATTTTTTCGTAAATTTCATGTGTAGGGAAAAAGTGATAGATTTTTTAATTTATGCCAATTATAGGGATTTTTTAAATTTATATTTTTGTTAACAATATAACAAGATGCTTTGTTAAAACTAACATTTTACTTTTAAAATATATGTAATCATACAGTTTGTACACACCATCTTTTAAACATAAACATAAGTATTTATGAACTTTTAACAAAGCACTTTAAACATCTTAATTTTAAAATTTTTCTGGACAACTACAAAAATGTTTCGTAATTTTTCTACTTTATAACTCCTAAACTAAAAAAATGCACAATCAATTATTATATAAATTATTATTATTTTTTATTTTTTTGAGATATAAGGTTTCGATTTTTATACCGCCAAATTTGGCCTTTTAGATATCCCTATCATTTAAATTAAACTTTAACTGAGATTTTACTATGCATAGTATCGAATTGATTAGCAATTCAAAATGTATATCTCCTGAAAGTTGATTTGAACCAGTAGGAAATATATGTATTGAATTTCATTCAAATCGGAGATGTTATATCTAAAAATTAAATATTTCTGCCAATAATAATATTCAAAGGGAATCTGTTTATTAAGCTCAATTAAAAAAAAAATAACAAAATTCCGTAGTTTACATTCGGAATTTTGTTATTTTTATTTTTATTATTATTTATTTTTTTGGTGTAGGAAAAAATGTGGGGGTTTTTTTGGTGGCGTAGGGAAAAAAGGGATTTTTTTTAAATTAATGAAGGAAATTTTCAAAAAGACTACTGGCAACACTGGGTCTAATTGAACAATACGAAACAATACGTACATACGATAAAAAAAAACATGTCCATGAGCCCATAAAAGTGAAATTTTGCGGAAAGATATACGTAAGTATGTGTGTCATTCCGTATGTAGCAATAAGAAACATTATTCTATGATGCCATCTTAATTATATACATACATATGTATGTACTATATTTATTAGGGATATAGCTTTATGCAATTTTAATGAATTTCGATTGATGCTATTCAGATCATCAAAATGTTTGAGAGGTCCTTTTACATAAAAATCGGAAGAAGAAAAACACAATTTAAAACAAGTGTTTAATTACTTAATTCGCTTAAAACAAATTATGGTAATGAAATGATTACAAATAAAAAGATTACCAATTGGTATGTAAACAAACAAATTACCGTTTGATACTTAGCAAACCTTAAACAAAAAGTAGTGAGAAAGATATAGTCGGTTAAGACCGACCCTACATCATTGTGAATGTAGAACAAATATTGTGCATTATATTGTGTTCTTTATACACTGTAAGATGGGAAGTGGGCCTTATATGGGAGCTATTAAATTTGACATATAAAACTTATTTATGTCAAATATTAACTTGATACTAACTTAAGTATGGTATTTATACACTTTTAAATGGTTTTCGGAAGATTTCTTTATATGGGAGCTATGGTCAATTATGGACAGATCACAACAAATTTCAATAAACTTTGTCCATCAACTAAAATAATTATTCGTACAAAATTTCATTTAGATATGTTTAAAATTGCGACCTGTACCTTGTTCACAAGGTTTACGTGGACGGACAGCCATTCAGACGGACATACATCGTTAAATCGAATCAGGAAGTGATTTTGAGTCGAACCGTATACTTAACGATTTGGGTCCATCAGCACAAACGCATAATACCCCTATGGTGGTGTAGGATATAACAACCACCTATGGTGGTACAGGGTATATAAAAGAGAAGTGATTTTTTTCTTTTGGGTGCTCTCACACAACTTCGGTGAATAACTCGAACATTAGAGTATTCATTTTACTCGACTTTTTCATTATTGCATTAATCAAATAACTCGAAAATGCAGTTTGCAGTTGTGATTAATCGAGTAGATTTTTTAAATTACTCGAGTTATTTGACTAAATATACCTTGAAATTTTAATCGTTCATTCAATGTTTATTCAGAAATAAGTATTATATTATTATTATAGTGTTTTATTAAAAAATAAAACAAAAACATCAAAAATATGTCAATATTCACTTAATTTAAAGAAAGACTTTAATAACCAGGGCAAGTTTTTCAAGCTTTTCGCTTGAAAAGTAAGCATTTGCATATTTAAAAAGAATTTCACAAAAAATGCTTATATTTTAAATCTTTGCATAAATTTGCATATAATGGATACAAAAGTTAGTTTTCTTAACAAAAACACAATTTTTTTGTGATTTTTTGGAGTTCAATCAAATGATTTCTAAAAATTTTTTTGTGAGTATTTTGAGTACATAGTAAGTATTGTAAAGAAAACAAATTCGGAGGCGTCAAATATGATACTTAAAATAAAAATAGTTATATTTTTATAAACATCAAAATCTATTAGAGATTTGTGCATATTTTCTACACATCAATATATAAGAATGCATAAATTCGGTGGTTTTTATATACATATTCATGCTATTTTTGCATATTTCTGTACATATTATACCATTTTTTTCGTGCTTTTTCAAGCGCATATTTCAGTTTTTTTTTTCAGCATATAAAAACTTGCCCTGTTAGTAACTCTTCTTAAATAATCTTTACAAAATGTTATTTTTAAAAATAATATGAAATTAAAATTTGTGTACATTTTTGTTTTTTCTTTTCATAAATTCATTGTTTCTCTATATTTTATAAAAATTCTTTGATAGTTATATAGTAAATAGGCCTATAAAATCTAATATTACATATTTATGAATTCTAACTGATTTCTGAATTAAGTAATATGGACAAAGATATTCAGCGATTCTTAACATAAAGTATAAGTTTACATGCTGAACTACTTTTAAGTAAAAAATTAAATCACGAGTTTCATCCAAGCCATTATCATCATATTCTCTACACCATGCTGGGAATCTATTGGTATATGAACTCCATATTTACATAACAATATGTATTTCGAAATATGGTAAATTTCGAAATATCTACATAACAATACTCCAATTTTTTTCTTATGAAACATTTAATATAAAAGTGAATCTTTTTTCTTTATCACCTCCAAGAGCAAATTACAAAAAAAAAAATATATATATATGTTTTAATTATACATTAGTTTGATTTTTGTGATGGAAACCCGATCTTTAGCTATGTGTTTTTTTTTTTTTTTTTTACACCAAATACAATTTTTTTAATAAAACTCTAAATTGGTACACCACAATCAGATTCTAAACACTCTATAAATATTATAAAAGTTGTTTTCAAAAATTTCTTTAAAACTGGTAAAGAAGGAAAATCGAATTATTCGATTAATCGGCATAATTAACTCGAAATTGTTGATTTTAACATACATCTTACTAAACGTACCTTGAGCGGAAACCTACGCAAAATGCTAAAAAAAATCCTAAGAAACTAGGAGTCTAAAACTAAAATCTGGCTCCCGCCGAGATTTAAAAAGTCACAATAAACAATATATTAACTTATGTAATGGGCCAGTATAATTCTGTGATACCCGAAAGTAAAATATAATACTTTATTTTTCGCTAGGAACATGGAGAAAGGTAGCCCCTTTACTAAGTAGATATAAGTTATCATATATATCCGGAACTATTACCGATAAAGTCTTAAAATTTTGTGATAATAATTTTGCTATTACAAAATCATTTTTTTATTTTTCTATGTAACTTGTAAATGAGTATTTTTACTAATTTGTAAATAAAATCAATATTTATTGATTTTAATGAAATATGTCTTTTTTTATTTGCAACAAATTTATCTTTATGATTAAAGAATAAAAATTTGAATTTTTGACACTTTCGAATATTTATAATTTTTCGAATTTTTCTTTATTTTTTTTTAATTTTGTATAAAATTTAATTTTTCTTCTCAAAACATGGGCTTAATATCTCCATAACTGTTGACCGTATTAAAAAATAATGTAAAAACGACTTGAAGATAATTTTAAATACAATTTTTTGTATTTAAAATTATCGTTTACGAGATACTTTTCAATATATAGTGCAACCTCCTTAATTTTAAAAATCGCTATATATATTTCGAGAACTAGAGTCAATTAAAAAAATGGATAAGAGGCTTAGTACTTATTAATACCATATATCTGAATTGACTGAGAAACCCCGTGCCGCAGAATCATTGTCTCCCTGTGTTATCGGATTACTTAAATACTGTTACAACAAAAGTCTCAAAAAATTTATATTTTACAGTAAAAGGGGTAGTGAAGCTCACCGGAATTAACTAGCATTGTTACAATATAATTAGTATTTCGTTTAAAATTATTTACAAAAACGTCATTTTTTTCTAAAACTTATTTTTTGGTAAAAAGTCAAGGATTCTGTTAAAGAAATTATGTTAAGTCAAAACGTTCATGTTTTTAATTGTCCACCTTATTCTCTTTAATTGTTTAATATTTTAATTTTTAAAACGTCTACACTTACAACGCACAATCGTCACAAATCGTTTAAGGAATTTAAATAAATATACTATAACAGAAACTCCAAGATAATGAAAAATAGATAGGATTACAAAAGTATTTATTAAAAATGAACTACATTTTTTTTTTTTTTTTTTCATTTTAAATTTTTTACGGCAATACAATTTTGTTAATTTTTAGTTCATCACTACGAAGTGTTTTATAAAACAATGTCTATAATTTCATATTCTAGAGAATATGAAATTACTGTAAATACTTAGTTTAATAAAAAGCAGCCGTTACTTCCGTCGTTGTTTGTTTAGTAAAGTGTAAACCAGTGGTAATTGTTTTTCTGAAATGGAATCAAATTAGAATAAGTATTAAATATAAAATTCATATACATATATTTATGTTTAAATATACTCGTATGATAAATATTTGAATTAAAAGAAAAAGACGTTTTACATGCTAATAAACTTCATATTGTCCCGACGGAGCCAATCAACAACTCAATCAAACTGGAGGGAGATAAATGTGAACCTATCTACAAATACAAATACAGGATGAGTAAGTATATTATCTTTACCTATAATATTTTTTTATGATTTTATTTCTATACTAGTACACATATGTCATAATATATACTAGGTAGTAAATACATATGTATATTTACTACCTTCATATATATATATATACTACTTATACACCATTATAACATTAATAAGATACTACATACATCCCTTCAAACATTCGTTAGGCTATACCTTGCAAATATTTTCTATTTTGGACATCACTAAGAAGTGTCTTCCAAAATATGAAAGCTATGGCCAAATAAACATAAAAATAATTTAAATCGGGTTGAAGATGATTTTTAAATTCGATCCATTAAACCATTAATTTTGAACAACATGTTAACTGAGGCATGTAAACTGAGGCATGTAAACTCATTGACGTTGAAAAATTGTTTATATTTGGTTTAGTAAGGAAGTTATAAGCTGTTACATAAAAAATGTAAAATTTTTTGAAAAAAGACACAATAAAATTGACATATTTAGAATTGCAGCAGGAATAATTGCTGTGTGTGATCCCCGACTTAGATCAGGGATCTTTACAAACTCTTTCTTCGTGCCTTTAAATTTGATAATTTAAAGGTATTTCTGAAAATACGTAAGTTGATTTTCAAGTTTGAATAAAAATTAATATTCATTTGAAAAAAAGTGATACTTTGTCAATTTCATATCAAATTTTATTCCTAAATAATTCTTAATCCAAAAATAAATTAATACTTAGAGATAAAAATTAATAGCATATTCTCAATTTGATATCAAATGCTTTTGATAAATCAGGGTATATTTAAGAAAATAGTAAAAACATTTGATTTCCATTAATTATTAATTTAAGATAAAACTATTGTAATTAAAAATGTATTTTAAAATTGCTAATAAATGTCTTATGTCAAGGACGAAATATCATTAAATGTTTTTTACAATTTGCAAAAATTACCAGAATGATAATAAAAATCATGCACAAACAATAGTTTTAGAATTTTTACTATAAATTTTTTGTAACTTTACAAGTATGGAGAAATTAAATATACATATGTGTGTTATCTGTTTAAAGAAATGCTTTTAATTTTATATTCAAGCAAAAAGTCTTAGCGACCACCTTACAATCTTTATACGTACCTCCATTTGAGAACCTCTGTTTTGGATAGAAAAATACTAAAAATTGACGTTGGCTAGTAAGAAAATGTAATAGTTTTACTATGCGAATTCCTATTTAATGAAATTTTGAAAATTAGCCACCTTGTTAAAAATCACCATGTCGCAAAAAGGAAAATTCAGTCGCCAAGAGCAATTAAAAATCGCACTTTGGCGAAGAATCGTCACATCTGACAGCCCTGTAAATGTTACCAAAATTATTATTTTATTAAAAATACCACACAGTGGGCACAAACGCAAATTTTTTGTTATTAAATCTGCATCTCATAAACTACTGCACGGATCAAATTAAAACGTATAGAAGAGTTGTAGAAGAGGACCTAAGCTTTCAGAAAAATCACCTTGTAGTCACCCTGTGATAAAACGAGATAAGCTAGGAGTGTCAAAGTTGACTATCTAGAGTATGTAAATGTTTCAAAAAATCATAACTTCTACAAATTAAGACCGATTTCAAATATTTTTATGTTTCTGTAAAGTGCTTGGCAAGATAAAGAAAAAAAGTTTACTCACCTAAGTTTTCTCTTACACTTAACAAGATATTTACGATTGAATTTTTTGATTTTTTGCCTCGACTTTATTTCGTTTTCCTGGGATAAGTCCTGAGGTATATGAGAAATATTTTTTCTTTGTTCATATTATTATACAAAGAAGTCATGGTAACTGAATGGAAACCTGGTAGTGGAAGAAACATAGTATCTTCAGGCCAGGGATGATTAATGTGTTTTCCAGTATTGTACTAAATGAATATAAAATTGTACTTTTTGAGGCGCAATTGTAATAAAATATTAAGAATTTCTTCATTTCTTGATCAGAATATCTTTTCCTTAAGTTCTCAAAACTATCAGCACTATTATTTTTAAGAATCGAAACTAAGTGAGCTATTAAATATCGGAAAACTATAAGATCTACGTTTGACTATGCTACAATAAATTGATAAATGTGTTAAATGAAGACATACTCTCTGTATTCATTTAACACTTGAATCCAGGGCTGTCAGATGTGGCGATTTTTAATTGCTCTTGGCGACTGAATTTTCCGTTTTGCGATATGGCGAATTTTTTGGCGATTTTTAACAAGGTGGCGACAGAGGCTCAAAATAATCTGACAACCCTGCCTGAATCCAGAAAAAAAAATAGTACATCAACTATTAATGATAGGAAATGTAAAATTCGTTAAATTTCACCAACATTTTTAACTATAAAAGGTTTTTAATATTTAGCATTGTTAAGCGAAAATTTAGTTACATTTATGTAAAACAAATTTTAAATACTATTCCAAAATGTTTTCCAAAGGAATCCAAAAATTGTCTAAAGAACTTTTATTTCAAATTACAAATTTTATTAAGAAGCAACATTTTATAATTCTACTAAATTAATCACTGGAGTACTGCTGTACTTTTGAAGAGCGTATTGTACTGAAAAAAGTACAATTGTACTGAATTTATCATCCCTGCTTCAGGCTGTAGGACTTAGACAAATTAAATAAGGCGAACTTTTTTTTATAATTATGATTAGTGTATAATAGATGATGAAACGCTCGTATAAGTTGACTTTTTTCAACTTGCTGGCCTGGGATTTTATATTACAGATGCTAGAGGGAATATGGCAGAAAAATATCGTGTATCAAAGAAAACAAAATTCCCAAGAAATTGATGCAAAAATCATTAAAAAAGTTTTACAAGCCGATTTTTGGAAATTAAAAAATAATAATAACAATAATAATAATAATAATAATAATAATAATAATAATAATAATAATAATAATAATAATAATAATAATAATATATAAAAAAGATATAAAATAAAAAAAAAATAGTTTTTTAAAGCAAAACTCCGTCCACTTTCAAAAAACTTATAAAATATTACAACAATAAAAAAATGGATTTATTTACCAATTCACTGATGTATTATTCCAAGCAAAAAAAGAACATCCAAAGAAGTCAAAAAGATTCTGAACTTGTGATCCAAAAGTAGTGCAAATTCGAATCATTTCCAATGAATTTAACATAGGCTTGTCATTAGATAATGTTCTTTTTTGATCATGTCATGAAAAATTTATTTTTATGGTGTTGCTTTAAATCAGTGCACAGTGTCACATTTGGCAGTTTTAGAACGACAAATTTTAAAAGTAGTCGTGGCAAGATCTAATCACATCAATAATACTTATAGAACAAATTTTTATCCATTATCCTAAGATGTTTAAATAATTCTTAAAAAATTGCAAAAATGAGGTACCTCATATTTTTTCTAATATTTTAAAAGATCGCAAAAAGTCGCAGCCAAAATTCTCAAATATAATTTTATAGATATCATTCTATATAATAATCGTATTGTTACATTGGAACTCGTTGGAACTTTTTTGTTTCAGTCCATTAAAAATAGAATTTCCCAAAAAATATATTTTTTAATAATATGATTTTTTTTTTAAATAAAAAGCAGTATGTTCAGTATTTATTTTTTAACCTAGCAAATTATAACATAATAATTTGGATACATTTATTATAATATACCAAAAAATCATATCAATATCTGCAGTATTTACTGAGATATATGAAATTAAAATTAACATACTTCTTTACAAAAGTTGAAAATAAAATTAAAATATTTTTAAAAATTGCAATTTTGAAACTCCATAATTCGCGTTATAAACACTTACAAATACTTTTAGTATTTTTTCCATAATACATGATATGTTTACTAATAAATGCGAGAAAAATTACTTCAATTAATAAGCTTTTATTTTCGTATTTTTGTCGTTCTAATTTGGATAAATGTGACACTGTGCAGTGCAAGGAATGTAATTTAAATTGCTTCTATGGAGTTATTTCCTTCGAATAGAAACAAATATCATTTTTAAAATATTTTTTATTGAAAATAGTCATATTTTTTATGGTCAACAAGGTTAATATATACGGTAACAGAAACTGTTCATCAATGTTTTGCCAAATCGCTTTTTAATAACATCTGCAGATGCTGTTTAAATAAGTTTTTAAGAAGAAGAAAATATTCACTATTTGATACTTTGGAAGTAATGAAAATGTACTTCCTCAAAAATGACTTCCATATATTTTTTCTGGGATAATTAAAAAAAAAAAAAAAAAATCGCCGATTTTTTTATTTTTTTTTTTCATGTATTTAAAAAAAATTCTGAAAAAGTGAACTTTGAATCGCTATAAAATTAAAACAACGAATTTGAAAATTTTGAAGAACTCTAATGACGTAATGAGTCTGTATACCGAATTTTATCGAAATCGGAGATGGTAAGGTCCAAAATTGCATTTTTTTTGTTCGAAAATTTTTGTTTTTTCCCCATAGTTTTTTAACAAAATTACGTCTTTCATTAATATTTCAATGTTATAAAATAAGAAAAAACTGAAATTGACCAACCGTGTCGAAATTTGATTCCCCATTTTTTATTGTATCTTATAAAAACGTTATTGATCTTCTATTTTCTTACCCATCTAATTTTAGACACTATTATTATCAAAATTATCATATTGATCCCTGACATCGTAATCGACATTTTCGAAATTTGTGTTTTGATAAAAATCTATAAATTGGAATCATTTAGATTATCTGTCAAAATTTCATCCACGTATCAAGTGTCATTTCAGATTTTTCATACATATAACAATGTGTAAACAATCACAAAAATATTTAAGGCTCAACTACATAGAATGCTTTCGCTTCAACTGCGACTGACAGCTAAGTTAAATACATGCATTTATATTGAGCGGAACCAAATCAGTACGCCAAACTTCTGCGTGAAGTACTTCAAAGATGAAAAATGTTCAACTTTGAGAACATAATAGAATTTTTACATCTTTATATTTTATTATATAAAATTTTAATAACAAAATAATGCAACGACTGGGTTAATATCATCTATGTGTTGCGTAAATCAGCTGATAATTTAGAAAGCACTGTTTGTTATGGTGTTGATTACATTTGGTCAGCAGCAGTTTGCAGTGCTGTTTCTAAATTCACTGCGCTGCATTCAGATTGAGAGCGAGACAAAGAGAGTGAGCAAATAAATTAGAGGCTAAAATACACAAGTAGAACAAAGCTAGAATGTGGTTGTAAATTGTGGCTGCCTACGCTGAATTGTAATTATAACGGCAGAAACATGTTGTGCTGACAGTGATCAGCTGATAATTTTTGCTGATACTGTTGCTGACTACGCGCTATTGTAATTTGGGCTTAACTGTCAGTCGCAGTTGAAGCGAAAGTATTCTATGTAGTTGAGCCTTTACTGCACTTACGACATTTTCGCGGTTAGGGCTCGAATGCTTTCATTAAAAAAAATATTGTTTTTACAACATTAACTTCAATCATAATCTTGTTGTACAAGACAGGATACTCAACGATAAAATGGTATCCATTAAAGTTATTATTATTATTTTTTTTTTCTTTTATAACATCAAATTTGAAAAACATTTTATAATGTCAAAATATGTTCTAAAAGGGTTAAATATGCCCTAAAAATTACAAAATATGCTATAAAAATAGCCAAATGCAAAAATATGCCGTTAAGGGTAAAATATGCACTTTCCCTGCTTATAACTTATGTTCAAATGACTTTGTATTTATAATAATCTGTATTTAAATATTCTTTTAAGGTCTTGACTTCCTGGAAAACTTATCAAGTGATTATGAAAATGCTCTAGTTTTAACTGGATTTGGAAAGTTTCATTTGCTATTGCTTACAATATGTGGTCTTATTTATTTAAATACTGCCATTGGTGTGACCATTTTGTCATTTGTTCTCCCATCAGCTACGTGCGACTTCCAAATGACGTCCCAAGACAAAGGATGGTTAACAGCCTCACCAATGCTTGGTATGTTATTAGGATCATATTTTTGGGGATGTTTGGCGGACACAAAGGGTAGAAAAATCGTACTCATCGCAACTTTAATAGCAGATGGAATTTGCGGTTTATTGTCATCAATAGCACCGTATTATTTAATGTTTTTGTGCATACGATTCTTCAATGGATTCAAGTAAGTTTCAAATATTTAATTAATACACTTATCAAATATGTATGTATATACCTATATATTCGTCGCATAATATTGATCCCTTTACTTTTATACTCATCATCAAAAAAGATGGGGGCATATTGAGTTTGTCATTCCGTGTGTACCATGTCGAAATAATCATGTAAGACACCATAAAATATATATTTTGTGGGTCCTCGTGAAAATCAATGACGAACTAGCTGTGTCCGTCCGTCTGTTGAAAGCAGGATAGGACTAAAATTTTTGTTTTCTATAATTTTTTTTTGGTATTGAAAAAGAGCAAACAAAAAACAACAAAACAAAAAAGTTATCGACAAAGTAGTAGAAAAACATTGTATCCCTCGTAACTCTAGTCTATACTTATATACTACAACGAAAACTCAGAAACAAAAATGAGCGTGTTCCGACCATTTTACCGCACACATCCCATATAAGGTGAAACATAAATGAAGTTTTGTACATATAGTTCAAGGACCAATGTAAACTTGGAAAACAAAAATTGGCGTGGTTTTTACTGAACCGATTTTTAAAAATAAAAATAGCAGTGCACAGAGAAAACAGATTCGTTACGGCAACCGAATTTTTTGTCATTCGAATTTTGTCGGTTGCAAGTATAATTCGATAGCATAATTCTATTGCAAATATCGAATATTTATGGTGCTCGTAACTGGATTTAAAAAGAAATCTTTGGACAGGAATGAAAATATCAAAACTATTGTGAATTAATTTTCTAATATTTTTATTTTTTGAATTAATTAACACTACTACTATAAAGAAAACGAGAGAAAAAGATATAGTCGGTCAAGCCCGACCATATGATACCCTACACCATTGTGTACATTATAATTCGGGGAGGGGTCTTGACTTGGAGTCAAATGTGGACCAATACTCATATGTGTAAAATAAAACATACAAATACAGAATATTACGTTGATGTTGACATTTATATGAATTTATTCACTTTTGGGTGATTCCCGAAAGAGGGCCTTATTTGGGAGCTATGGTAAATTATAGACCGATCTTTGTAAAATTTGGCACTATCATTTGTGTTCATATATAGAACTTATTTGCGTCGAATATTAACTTGATACTAACATTTTAATGGGATTTAAAGTGATTTTCTGAAAAGGGGTTTATATGGGAGCTATGGTTAATTATGGACCGATCATTTTAAAAATCGGCACACTTATTTAGACTTATATAAAACTTATATATTCCAAATTTCATTAAAATATTGTTATATTTAAGGGATTTATGATCGTTAAACCCTTTTCCGGGAGGACATTTGTATGGGGGCTAGGTGAAATAATGAACCGATCATAACCAATTTCAATAGGCTTTGTCCCTGGACTATAAGAAACCTGTGTACCAAATTTAATTAATTTTGGTTCAAAATTGCAACCTTTAGTTTGATTACAAGGTTTACATGGACGGACAGACGGACGGACATCGTTAAATCGACTCAGAAAGTGATTCTAAGCCGATTGGTATAAATTAAGGTGGGTCTTAGACCAATATTTTTGTGTGTTACAAACATCAGCACAAACGCATAATACCCTCCGCACCTATGGTGGTGTAGGGTATAAAAATTTATACAAAGGAGAATATATGAAAATAAAATTACATACATGAGTATATTTAAATTTAAATAAAAATATATATATATTGCGATATGCGTCTTTAATTTGCAAATGAGGATTCCTGTCATCTTTACAGCAAGGAGATAATATTTTGATGAACGGCGTGGTCAAATATTGAAATCTAAAAAGACCATCTTCCTCGGCTACATCAAAAGGGAACGTTTTATACATACATAAATTTGTACTTAAGCTCCCGTAGTAATGATCATAAATTATCCCAAATCGTGCTTTTCTCAAATACCTAAAAACAATAAATTAAAACATTTGTTTTAGCAACGCTCATGAAAATAAAGTACATACATAGTATGTTTAATGGAAATGATAAGAACTTTCCCGTATATATTTGTCTGCATATATTTGTACAGTTTTCCATAGTTTTCAACGCTATTATCTGCATTTATCCACAAAAAAACGAGAGAAAAAGATATAGTCGGTCAAGCCCGACCATATGATACCCTACACCATTGTGTACATTATAATTCGGGGAGGGGTCTTTTATTAGACTTGGAGTCAAGTGTGGACCGATACTCATAAGTGTAAAATAAAACATACGAATACAGAATATTACGTTGATGCTAACATCTATATGAATTTATTCACTTTTGGATGTTTCCCGAATGAGGGCCTTATAAGGGAGCTATGGTAAAAAATGGCCCGATCTTTGTAAAATTTGGCACTCATTTATGTTCATATAAAACTTATTTGTGTCGAATACTAACTTGATACTAACATTTTAATGGGATTTATGCCCGTTAGTGATTTTCTGAAAGGGGTTTATATGGCAGCTATAGTTTATTATAGACCTATCTTTTTAAAAATCGGCACGCTTATTTAGACTTATGGGAAACTTATATGCGCAAAATTTCATTAAAATATTGCTATATTTAAGGGATTTGTGATCGTTAAACCCTTTTCCGGGAGCACATTTGTATGGGGGCTAGGTGAAATAATGGACCGATCATAACCAGTTTCACCGATCATAACCAGTTTCAAAGGAAACCTGTGTACCAAATTTCATAAATTTTGGTTCAAAATTGCGACCTGTAGTTTGATTACAAGGTTTACATGGACGGACAGACGGTCCGACGGACAGACGGAAATCGAATATTTCGATTTTAACTACCAATAATACCAGGTTCAATTCGATTGTCTCTTACGAATAACTTAATAAATTTTATTAAATACTCAAATCGGTTACAGCAAGTTATTTAATAGTTTTATCAACTTTAATTATATAACGGACGCAGTTTTACAATTTTTATCATAGAGTAGTTACTAAAATTGTAGTTTTTAAATGGTAACAATAAAATTTCAATTCTCTTTATAATTTTACTATAATAGAAACCGATTTCCAAGCATTTTTTTCTGTGTATGTGGGTATATAGATTCACATGTAACTTTTTATGAAATCTGGAACTTGTTCGTTTGTGTGAAATTTTATAGTCTTTTATGTTACAAATCTCTAATAAGTATTTCATGCATAAAAAGGTTCAGCTGAAAGGACCTTTATCTGCATACAACCAGATAATCTTCTGAATGAATTTAATAAAATACACAGAAAAAATGAGATCAATTGAAAAATTTTTCAAATTTGTTTCGGAGTTATTTTTAAATAAGAGTCCGAAAAAAATTTGTTCATGCTAAATTTTAGATTTTTTTTTTGTAACTAAAATTCTTTTGATAAATGGAAACATGAAAAATGTTTCAGTTTATCATCTTTATCTTATAGGTAGTAATGCTGCAAATGAAATAAGATATACATATGTCTTCAAAATTGATGCACAAATCTTGATTTTATTCACAGTTAAGTAAAAATACAATTGAGTAGAAATACAGTGATGGGCAAACATTTTTTTATTCTTTCTTTAAACAAAAATAGTTGGACTTGATGCATTTTGATGTGTTAAACAAGAATCTGCTTTCACTTTTTTTCCATCACGTACTGATTTTTTTTTATGGGCATGATTAATATCATCACTTTATTCAGCGGTCACATTGTAAAACTCGAGAATGGTTTGTCTAATTTAAACTATAACTCAAGAACCGTTGACACGATTTTGATAAATGATACACCAAAAGATGCATACGAAAATTGTCATCAAGATATGTTAGCATTTGTTTTAAGTTTTTCGATACTAATTACCGAATAACTACGAAAATATTAACTAAACAAAAAATTATGTAAATTCAGCTCAAAGATAATTTAAATCGCTATTTATTGGAGTTTAATTTATTTTAATTGGACAAACCGTTATCGAGTTATACAAGTGTGACTGCCTAAAGGTGGGGTCATAGTAGTCTTGCCCATAAAAAAATCAATACGTGATAAAAAAAAGTGAAAGCTGATTCTTATTTAGCACATTAAATTCCATCTAATCCACATATTTTTTTAATTTAAGGCCATTTTTTTTTTTTTGTCCACTAGTATATCTCCACTTAACTGTAGGTATGGGTATTTTAACGTTACTGTAAATGAAATCAAGATTTGTGCATTCATTTCGGTGATACTTGGCTTTATTTACTTGTAGTTTAAACAGCTTTGAGATACAGATGATAAACTGGAACATTTTTGAAGTTTTCACTTTTAAAAATAAATTTTAGTAAAAAAAGTCTTCAATTTAGCATGAAAAATATATTTTCGGACACTTCGGAATATCTTCTAAGCCATTGAGTGGATAAAAATTGTATAGTAACGACTAAAATCCAATTCTATTCCGCATATTTTGGTGTATCATTTATATAAATGGACGCAATATTAGATACGCCCATAAAAAAAATCTCGATCTGATGGAAAAAAACTGAAAAAACCGACTTTTCGAAAAACCGGTTTGGCGGTTAACCGAAAATTGGGCAAAATTAAAAAACCGTTTTTTCTGTTAACCGTCTACTTAAAAACCGGTTAAACCGGTTAACAGACATTTTAATAATTGCTCTAATTTGAAGCTTAATAAAAATATTTTTGGTTAAAAAAGTGTTTTTCAGCTTATTGATTTAAGAATGCACCAAATAATAAACACTGTTCTTTATAAATAGCGACAGTTTACATCGAAAGTTTATACTATTTTTTTTTCATGCTTTAGGCTAGTTTTAATATAATTTATAAAAACAATTTTTTGGCGCCGTTTAGCACAGCTTTTGAATCTTTATTATTATTATCATTTTTTTTTCTAATTTATAAGATTAATAGCCTAGGGAACAGGTAATTGAATAGTTGAAGTGGTATGTCTGAAATAATTTCAGAACAAGCAATATTTTAGAACAAAAATTGAGTTTTTTCAATTTTGGCCATTTCTCTAGAAGATGAGTGGATATTTTGGAAAAACAAGGAATAGTACCACTATCCCACTATATAGGATTAATAGTATAGGGAATACATAATTGAATAGTGGAAGTGGTATGTCTGAAATAATTTCAGAACAAGAAATATTTCAGAACAAATATTGAATCTTTTCACTATGAAAATATGGAGAAATGTGAAGTTTTCAAGTGATTCCAGTGGATACAAGAAGTAGAAATGAATCAAGTATGAGGAAGAGTGGGGGTAGCATAGATCTAGTAGATTCCAGAAATGTTTGTTCTATATCCAGATTCCATCTGGGATCAGAGATATATAATTTTGAAAATTGTATTTTTTCACTATGAAAATATGGAAAAATTTTGAGTGATTCAATGCACAATGGGGCAGAACCGAAAATTTTTGGAAATAAAACTGGTTGTGTTTACGTAAAATTTGGTATAGGCATAGCAGAAGATTTTGCAATGTTAAGTTTGGAACGGAACAGAATCGTTTTGGCGGAGCTAAGGGGGCTTAAAGTAGCAGACTTTTAACATTTAAAATTTTCGATTGCCAAATTTTTGTTTCTCGTCCGATTTCAAATATTATTATACATATTTATATATTATTGTAGGCTCTGATAAGGCATTCTTGTGTGTGCTATTTATCTCTTGTAGTTTTCAAGTTATTTGTTTTTAAAATTTTAAGTACCTCAATTTTGTAAGTTCTTGGTACAGATTCTTTCATATATATCCTAGTATTTCCGACCGAATTTTTTAGGTTTTTTTTTTTAGCTAATTGAAGGGTTAAATTATCTACTGAGTAAAGAAAATTTTAAGTCGATATATTTACCGAGTAAAAAAATAAAAGATTTTGGATTTGAAATTTGCAAAAATTATGATTTTTTTACCGAAAAAGTGTTCACCCTTTTTTCTCTAAATTAAAACTTTCTTTAAAAACATATAACAAATTTATACTTTTCAGAAAATCTTCAGAGAAATAACATTAAACAAGAAAACAATACCAACAACTCAAGCGGTCTGGGTACACATTTTATATGAAAGTTTTGATTTTAGTCTATATTTTCTAAAATTCCAAAGCTCGAATCTGAAAACGGAATGCAGTTTAGGAATCTATAATATGTTGTTAAAAGTTTTCAATAAAAATCTACGGGACTTCGCAAAAATGTGGATTCTAAAGCCGAAAATTAAAAAAAAAAAAATCAATTTTTGTTCTGAAATTATTTCAGACATACTACTTCCACTGTTCAATTACCTGTTCCCTAGGCTATTAATCCTATATAGTGGGATAGTGGTTCTATTTCTTGTTTTTCCAAAATATCCACTCATCTTCTAAAGAAATGGCCAAAATTGAAAAAATTCAATTTTTGTTCTGAAATATTTCTTGTTCTGAAATTATTTCAGACATATCGCTTCCACTATTCAATTACCTGTTTCCTAGACTATTAATCCTATATAATGGGATAGTGGTACTATTCCTTGTTCTTCCAAAATATCCAATTATCTTCTATAGAAATGGCCAAAATTGAAAAAACTCAATTTTTGTTCTGAAATATTTCTTGTTCTGAAATTATTTCAGACATATCGCTTCCTCTTTTCAATTACCTGTTTCCTAGACTGTTAATTCTATATAGTGGGATAGTGGTACTATTTCTTGTTTTTCCAAAATATCCACTCATCTTTTAGAGAAATGGCCAAAAATGAAAAAATTCAATATTTGTTCTGAAATATTTCTTGTTCTGAAATTATTTCAGACATACCACTTCCACTATTCAATTATGTATTCCCTAGACTATTAATCCTATATAGTGGGATAGTGGTACTATTCCTTGTTTTTCCAAAATATCCACTCATCTTCTATACAAATGGACAAAATTTAAAAAAACTCAATATTTGTTCTGAAATATTTCTTGTTCTGAAATTATTTCAGACATATCGCTTCCACTATTCAATTACCTGTTTCCTAGACTATTAATCCTATATAGTGGGACAGTGGTACTATTTCTTGTTTTTCCAAAATATATACTAATCCTCTAAAGAATCACCAAAATTTTTTTAGTAATTTTCTATGTCTTAAAGAAGCCATTTATGGCATATTCTTATTTATTTAGATTTGTTATACATTGTTTTAACAAAATATTTAATAATTTTTTTAAATTTTGCTATAATATTCAGTATTTTTTACAATTTAATTTATTTATTTTAATTTAAATTGCTAACAGAGCTCTGTTAACTATTAACAGTGCGCAGTTAACCTTATTTTTTCCTCTGTTAAAAAAAGTGGTTTGTGTCTTCGCTTTTCAAATTCGAATTTATCTTCACACACATATTTTATTTTCATCTTTTGGAAAATTTCATTCGCATGAAATTAAAATTTTTGTAAATGGAATGCTTAATTATCTATCTGATTTTATTATACATACAGTTTTAAAATATATTTAACTTCTAACAAGTAAATATATCACCTGACGACTTGTTAAATCAAACAGCCAGCATTTTTAGTTGTTTCAAAAAGTTTTCTTATATTTTGAATTCATAAAAAAGTAATAAAAAGAGGAAATTTAGTGATATTTTTAGCAAATTTTTAAAACCGGTTAACCGACACAAAAAAACGGATAACCCGGTTAACCGCAATTGAATATTTCAAATTAACCGGTTCGCAAATAACCGAAATTTGAAAAGCAAAACGGTTTTTCGGTTGAACGGTTTATAAACACTAGGAAGCAGATTCGAGTTAATCATGCGGAATTCCATCTAGTCACATATTTTTTTTTTTTTGAAGGTGCACGAAAAAAAATGCTTTTGTCGACCAGTGATATTAAAGAGTTTCATTATATAGTTTTAAATAAACAATTTTTATATTCATTTAAATTAAATATTTAAAAGAAAGAAAAAATGCTTTATTTCAATGTTTATGTATTTGAGACACTAGTTTTTAATTCCAAAAAATTACAATTGGCAAAAAATAATCCGGGTTCACTACAATCTTAATTTTAATTGGGAATTAACACAGGTCAACAGCAAAAATGGGCTTGAAAAAACCACTATGCAATTTTGATGTATTGTGGTTCCAGTAGTACAAAAATGGTCCAAATTTTAAATTCTATGGATGTTTTTTTAAAAAAAAATGTTTAATTAAAATTATAAATTTTTTTAGACATTTCCCCACATAATTAATGATAACTTAAAAAGTGTTAGTCCGATATTATTAAAATAAACATAGAAAAATTTCAATTTATACAACCTTTAATCCGTTTATATATTGCGTTTCAATCGGCTCAGTAGTTTCGGAGTAATAATAAAAAATTTAAGCAAAAAATATATTTTTACGTGGAAATAGCAAATTTTTTTTGTTTAAAAAAAATCATGAAACATCGAAAACGGCAAAAATTGTTCAGACTTATTGCTTTATCACAAAGCCACATGTAATAGCAACAAAATGGGATTCGATCATAAAAATTTATTGATTATTTTCGAATTTATTCACAATTAAATGAATTCGCTCATTTTCACAAATTTTTAGTTTTTTGTTTGATATACATAAAACTGAGTAGTTAATGTTTTTCTTTCGATTTATTGAGTTTTGAAAACATTTTTCCCATGCTATATACAATACTGAATCTATTCTTCGAAAAAATATTTGAATTGGATGAGATGTATTAAACAGTAGAAAATTTATATTTTATTATTCAAATTTATTATAAGAAATAAAATAAGAGAATAAATAAATAATTATTATAAACTACAAACTCTGGAATTTTCTTTTATTCGAATTTCTACTATTGTTGAATAACGATCTCAGTTACTGTGCTGGAAGTGTACTTTGATTCTCATGTTGCATCTAAGATTATGAAAGTGAGTTAACATCTCTTTAATGTGCGCAACGTAATCATCACCCTTATTATTTCCTAAGAAATTTTGAATTTGACCCATACAAACGAATCCCATGCATTCTTCTCAATTTCTGATATTGAACTGCCAAAATCAATATCTTTCACCAATTTGCGAATTTGTGGGCCGTGAAATACGCCTACTTTCAGCTTTTTCATACTCAGATTGGAAAACTTCCTTAAAATATACTGGAAACATTCACTATCTTTGTTAAGTGCTTTAACATATTGCTTCATTAGACCAAGTTTAATTTGAAGAGGGGTGCACTAGAGCCACATTTATAACATTTGGCATACCTGGAACCAGTGTTTCCCAAGAAGGCCATTGTTTTCTCTTCTAATGTTCTGCTTTAGCTCTGCTGTCCCATAAACATATAAGACAAGGATATTTGTTAATACCGCTTTGTTGACCTAAGACGAAATTTACCATGTTAAGATCAACACCAATTATGTTCATCATACTATATCTTCTTTATGAACAATGCAATTGCAGAGTATTCTTTTTTTACTATGGTTGAATGTGCGATCGGCAAGGAGTGAAATTTATTTCCATTATGCAAAAGGACACACTTCAAGCTGCGTCTCGATGAGTCGATAAATAAACGCCATTCATTTGAATCGTATCTCTGTAAGTCCATGGCAGTCATCAAACCAGAAATATCTGTGAAGTACACAAAACATCCTCTTCAGCAAAATAATGAAGTAAGCCTTTTTCTCGAGTACGGTAATACGAAACTTTAGTTTCTTTAGTTATGACAGATCTCTTTCATCCGGGATGCAAGTAATTCAGAAGATCTTTTCGACAATCCAAGGTCTCTAATTACATTATTTGTGTAGGTACAGTTTGTGTGGGAAGCAAATTTTTTGTTTTTCCCAAGAATCGTATAAAATTAAAGAATTTTATGCAAAAAAAAAAAAAATTATGCGTTACAGATAGTCAACGGAAAAAAGAGCAATTCAACGTGCACGCATATTTATGAGCGTTTATTAGTTTCCTATCGCAATTGTAAAAATGAAACAACTTTTTGTTTATTACTTATTTTTTTTTTAATTCTGAGAATCATAAAAATGTCACAAAAGTTTTCTCAAAACAATTGTCTACATGTAAAGGTGGTTTGCCAAAATCTGTGCCGTAGAATTCACCTGTGTTTCTATGTTCTGCATTTTTATTATACCATTTTCTACAGTGCTTGTAAATATGCGATACCTTACCTCCCACCTCCCATATAACGTAAAATTTGGAAAAGTTGATGGTGGGTATATAGTAGGGTATCCAATCGATTAACCGTCATTCGGTTATCCGGTTAATTTTTGTCGATTAACTGTCCGAATAATTTAAAACTGTCTATTTTCGAATAACGAATAAACCGAATAATTTTTGTCGAATAACCGGTTAACCGAAATGTAGTTTTCTTGAGTTATAAATTAGAAATTTTTTTATTTTTATGATAAATTTATGTAAACTAAATCTTACTATTACATTCCAGTAAAAATAAATAAAAATAATTTTTAGTGAGGTACTTTTTCTTCTGCTTTAAAACAGGATCCAATATATATAGAAAGATTTAAATGAATTGTTCTGCTATAAGACGTTGATATTTGGATGTTATCTTTACAAAAAAGAAAAAAAAAAAACAGAAACAAATGGAAAACTGCGTTTAAAATAATTTAATAAAATAATAATAAAAATTAAAACTAATTTCCTTGAGACGTTGAAAAAAATTTGGATATTTATTGTAATTTTGCACATCGTGAACATGACATGACATAACAAGGTATCAAAAAAATCAATTCATTTAAAATTATACGAATTTGTACTGTTTCTGGATCACAATTTCAGTATCTTACTGACTTCTTTGAATGCATTTTTTGTTGGGTTAGAATGTTTTATAAAAAGCGATAAGAAAAGGTAATATATAATATTATATCTTCATAAATAATTAAACTTGTATCAATAGAAATTCTTAAAACATTACTTTGATTAATGTAAAATTATAGTTACACAAATCATAACACTTTTGATTGTC
This sequence comes from Protophormia terraenovae, assembly GCA_951394005.1. Taxonomy (NCBI): domain Eukaryota; kingdom Metazoa; phylum Arthropoda; class Insecta; order Diptera; family Calliphoridae; genus Protophormia; species Protophormia terraenovae. The sequence continues at coordinate 71,755,592 of OX596073.1, read as the reverse complement.
ATCTCCTAAATGTACCCAAAAATTAATATATTAATTTAGACACGATTAACAAATTATCATTCTTACACAGAAAATACACTTACGTGAAAAATGTATTAAATAAAGCGGAATTAGGAGAATATTTTATAGTATCAGTTTTTTTTTTTTTCATACAAATAGGAGAAAACAATTACGAAATGATCCCCTTTTAAAATAATTGATCTTATATTATGTTCTTAAGTTACTATTTCAATAGATTAAATGCTATAATTTTTGTAATTTATATGTTTTACATATATAATTATGGTTATTCTATTAATCGAATAATTTCTCAATAATCGGTTATTAACCGATCAACATTTAACCTCGAATAATTATTTGTCGAATAAACCGATTATTATGAATACCCGAATAATTGGATACCCTAGTATATAGATTCGGCCAGGCCGAATATAACATTGTCGCTTGTTTTTTTAACTTTTTTACTAACTTTATGTTTTGCCTAACAATTTGTTTCATAACTTTGAAACTATTGATCGCATCAAAAAGAAATTAGCGAATTCATTTAATTGTGAATAAATTCGAAAAGAATCAATAGATTTTTATGATCGATATCTCATTTTGTTGCTATTACATGTGGCTTTGTGATAAAGCAATAAATCTAAACAATTTTTGCCGTTTTCGATTTTTCATGATTTTGTTTATACAAAAAAAATTGCTATTTTCGCGTAAAAAGTATATCTTTTGCTTAATTTTTTTATTATAACTCCGAAACTAATGAGCCGATTAAAACGCAATATATACTTATACTTATAAACCCTGTAATATAAAAAAGGTACTGGCTGCTCAATTCGAAATGTTGCAATAACACTGGTCGACAAAAAAAAGCTCTAGATGGAATTCCGCATGCTAAACTCGAATCTGCTTTCAGTTTTTTTCCATCAGATCGGGATTTTTTTTACGGGCGTGTCTAATATTGTGCCCTAAATAAGCCGATTACTCGACTATTTATATAAATAATACACCAAAATATGTGGAAAAACATTGACTTTAAGTCACTTTACTATCAAATTTTTATCCGCCCAATAGTTTAGCAGATATTTCGAAAAAATTGTCGGAAAAAAATGTTACCTTGCAAAATTCAAGATTTCTTTTTTTACTAAAACTTCTTTTTAAAAGTAAAAACATGAAAAATTTTTAAGTTTATCAGCTCTATCTCAAAGCTGGTATAGAGTAAATAGAGACACGTTTCATAAAAATTGATACACAAATCTTGATTAGATTCACAGTTAAGTTTGGCTACCCATGCATAACTCTACCTATAGTGGAAATATACTAGTGGGCAAAAAAAAAATATTTTTTTTTTCGTCTTAAATAAAAATAGCTGGATTGGATGTAATTCGACGTGCTAAATGAGAATCAGCTTTTACTTTTTTTCTATCACGCACTGATTTTTTTTTATGGGCATGACTACTATGACCACGCCTTTAGGCAGTCACACTTGTATAACTCGAGAACAGTTTGTCCAATTACGACAAATTGAACTTTAATATATAGCGACCTAAATTGTCTCTGAGCTGAATTTATATAATTTTTTGTCCAGTTAATATTTCCGTAGTTATTCGGTAATTAGTACCGAAAATTTTAAAATTAATTTTTTGGAAAAGTGGTGAAAATTTTGATCCATAATTCTGAAATTCTTCAGAGAATAAAAAATATTGTGAACGTACCTTGAAGACAATTTTCGTATGATTCTTTTGATGTATCACTTATCAAAATCGTGTAAAGAGTTCTTGAGTTAGCCTCAGTTTGGCAAACCATTCTCGAATTTTATAGTGTGACCGTTGAATAAGGTGATGATATTAGTCATGCACAGGGCAAGTTTTTATATGCACAAAAATAATTGAAACATGCGCTTGAAAAAGCACGATGAAATGTTATAATATGCACAGAAATATGAATATGTATATAAAAACCAACGAATTTATGCATTCTTGTATATTAATGTGTAGAAAATATGCACAAATATGCATTTTATAACTTCAAATCTCAAATAGATTTCGATGTATATAAAAATATAACAATTTTAATTTCCAGTATCATATTTGACGCTTCCAATTTTTTTTCTTTACAATATACTAGAGTAATGGCCTTACTAGGGGCGAAATATTAGACACGCAGAGTCGTGTTTAGCACATCAAAATACATCAAGTCCAACTATTCGTCTATGGAGGAGGATTTTTTTGTTGACCAGTGTAATAGGTGGTTGCGGAAAGCGAGCACGTGCTGTAATCAATTAATTGAATTTTTATTATTCGCAGTTGTAATTTAATTTTAGATTTTTGTATGAATTTGAATTTAATTTGATAATTTTTTTAATTTTGAAAGTATTTGAAATCATTTTAAAATGATCATGGATGAAAAACATATCGAAGCTTATAAATTTAACAAATATGAACTGATCTGAATTCTACTAACATTTCTGAATTCTACTAAGCAAAACAAAGAAAAAACAAGCTTACTGTACACGTTGTATTTTATGTGGTACTTAAAAAATTTAATTTTCCATTTTTCGGCTTGACTTTTTTATTTTAAAAGTTATAGGACTTTTAAAATAAAAATTCTATATATATATATTTTTTTTTTAAATATGCTGAAATCCTACATTTAAATTATGCTAAAAAAATTGTTGTCACAATTCGATAACAAAAGATTGTCAAAATAAAAATTACAAACAGGTGTCAGAAAACATTACTTTGTAAATTAAAATTTTAAAAAAAAATTTGTTAAACAACTTCAATAATTTCTAAAAGACTAGACCTTAAGGAAGCGTGTTAGTGTAATTTCGTAAAATCTTCAACGTACGCCCTATATCCAGCAGTTGTTAAAAATGGTAAATTGGTACACTAAGGGAAAAAATTCGATTCAAAATCAACAACGGTTGTGCTCACATTGGTAATTTACGGTAACAGCTTTTTAATACCTTTCGTTAACAAATTTAATAGAAAACATATGTAATTTAACAATTTGATACCAAAATGGTTTCAACTTGGTGCCAAATTAGGTATTGATTTTCAATAAGAATTGATCACGCAGTGTTTAATTTAAACACATACGGTGTAGATACACTATTGACACAGAATGGTATCGTTTTCAACACGTATGTGATTGATATTTCTCTGGGTGTTGCAACAGTTTTTAATTAGATAAGATACTTCGATAAGTTTTTAAAGTTTTTGCAAAATATTATGAAAATCTACCAGTAAATTAGTCATACAAGGCAAATTTTCTGAAAAATACTTTATTTTGCAAATTTAAACCATAAAAAATACATATAGTAAACTTATACATATTTATCTGAACATTGTATTTCTGAAACCCCATTAAATACTTTATAAGTGTGCAAAAATTATTTTGATACCTATAACCATTTCGAAAATATTCAGACTCATATTTATGAAATATATCCCATCGTAATATGTATTTATTATTTTTTAATTTTAAAATAGTAAAATTTGTATACACTCAGGCCTCGATTTGAGTCGTTTCGCTTTGTATTGCTGTTTAAAATTTCAATATTTCGGATTGTGTCGCTATAATTTCGATTTGCGTCGATATATACAACATATTTTTTCTTTGGAATTTAAAGCAACTGTATGTGAAAACTTTATTAATTCATTGATTTTCTTATTAAATTCCCTTTTTTTAATTAGAAAATCAAAATAGAATTTATGTAATATTTACCTCTTTATAGAAAAATACTCCTTTTTTATTAAATATTAACTTCTTTTTTGTTCAAATATTTTTAACCTGGAACCAATTATTAAGAAAACATAGAAAATAGTGATTCCATTTGCATCACAATTATCAGGTCCCCATAAAATTTAAAAGACACAATTTCCTTTTGAAATGTTATATGTGTAATATGACTAATTTATGTTTGCCCACCATGCTAAAGTCACACACTTCAACAAACAATGTTCTGAAACTGTAACTAAAATTGTGAAAATAAAAAATTAAAAATGATACTATTTTTTTTTTATTTTTTTATTTTTATTTATAGATTAAAATGTTTTTATTTCGTAAAAAAACAGCTTTGCCTGTTTATTTTCAAATATCAATATTTCCGTAAAGCTTCTTCTCAAAAAAAAAACAAAAAAAAGTTAATTAAAGTTTGAAGTGCAAAAAACTCAAAAATTTTCGCTATTTTCATCAATTTAATTTTAATTTATATCCATAGTTCCTTCCAGCCTAAAGTTTATCTATATTTAAAATTTCGTTAAAATTGGTTCAGCGATTTAGGCGTGATTACATCATAGACAAACAAATAAACAAACACACACACACTTGATTTTATAATATTAATATGGATTAGTAATGAAGGAGTTTTTATATACAACGAGCGTAACCCGGCGCGCTTCGCTACCCCTTATTAGGGAATATCAAACATTTACCACCGTTTAGGGATTTTAAAAAGTGGGCGTAAAATGTGTGCGTGACATCCATACATAGCCTATAATGGCCAGCGGCACTGGTACTATTTATGTGTCAAATTTCGTGAAAATCGGTGCAGCCGTTTGAGAGTTTTAAAAAGTGGGCGTAAAATATGGGCGTGGCATCCAACCCAGTTAATACATAGCCTATAATGACCAGCGGCAGTGGTACTATCTGTGTGTCAAATTTCGTGAAAATCGGTTTAGCCGTTCAGACGTGATTGGCGCACAAACAAACAAACTTACACTTCATTTATATAATATATATTAGGATTAGGATTACCAATTAGGTTCCTAAATTTCCAAAAGCTTTTATATCCTACACTACTATAGGATGTACTATGCGTTTGTGCTGATGTTTGTAACGCATAAAAAACATTCCAACACCCATATTAAGCTGAAAAGGCTACACTTATTTTTTTTTTTTACATAAGGCTACAATTCGTCGAATCGACGACGCACAGTGACCAATTCAAAAACTAAATGGAAATAAATCTGGAATTTTTGAACGGCTGGTCCGATTTTAGTGAAATTTCACATAGTGACAGTAGAGGTGTAGTCCAGTTTATATTTTTACTTTTAGACCTACCTTGATGAAGATTTTTCATTAAAGCGGGTCAAAATTTCACCCAATGTTTTGGAAATTTTTTTTTATTTTATTAGCAACAAATAACAAAAAAAATAAAAAATTCAAAATCTTTACGGAATCAAAAGTTATATGCATTTAACTTTAAATTATAAAAAAGTCGATTTTTTTTTTTTTTTTTTTTTTTTTGATCAAACAAGTAGTTACTATCTTTTTTAGTTTTAAAAAAATGTTCTTAAGTAACATATGAGTCATTCCATTTAAAACCAACACGAAAAATTACAATTTTTGACTTTACCTCTCCGAATTTAATGATATTTGGTACAATCATTATTCTTGTTAAAACTAATTTATAAAATTTATTGAGATGTTATATTAAAGGTATCAAATTTACTTTTAATATGACATATAACATGTCTTTTTTCTCAACATCATACTGTTCCATATCTAACGATTTTTCGTTCGCAGGTGAATATCTTGAAAAATTTTCTTTTTCAAAATTTAAAAAAATATATGTTAATGGTGCAAATGTCTTCCATAATCGTGGTAAGTGGCATTATATAAATAGGAAATATTTTTTTTAAATTTGTATTGTTTTGCTTATAATAAAATAGAAAATTCGCAAATTTTATTGGTGGATAATTCGCGAATTAAATTTCGGGGTCGCGTATTTAAAAAAATTTTATTTTTAAATTCGTGGAAAATATATATTTTAGATGATGGAGCCTTTCTGAGTGCTATCGGTAAGTATCGTGATGGGACGCTCAATTGCTTAGGAGTTATTGAAAAAAGTTTCGCTGAATAAGTGAACAAATTCATGCTTGAAATTTCTTTCAAAATAATTCTTTTTTTTTTACACTACGTTATATTTTTTTTAATAACTCAAATAACAAAGAATCTATCACTCATTTCAACGTTAAATGATGTAGCAAAGAAGTTTTTTAACGTTCTTCGCACTCACAGAAAATATTTAAGGAAACCATAAATGAGATGTAACACATATATTTAATAATATATTTGGTGAATCGCACAGTTTTTAAGCCTAACATAGAATTTATGCGTAAGAAAGGTTCAAATTTAAAGTTGTCTCATAAAACGGTGACGTGAAGGACATTTTTACGCATTATATTTAGCATAAGAAACATGAACTACGTAAAATCATGTCGTACTATGTACTTTTTTTGGGGTGTGAGTGATCAAACATAAATAACACTGGTCAAAAAAAAATCCTCCCCCATAGACGAATAGTTGGACTTAATGTATTTTGATGTGCTAAACACGAATCTGCTTTCAGTTTTTTTCCATCAGGTCTGGATTTTTTTATGGGCGTGTCTAATATTTCGCCCATAGTAAGGCCATTACTTTAGTATATTTCCTCATAACTCAAGAACAATGTGTATGATTGATCAAAGTGATACACCAAAAGATGGGGACTAAAAATATCTTCAAATTCCCCAAACTTAATTTTTGTATGTGCTCAGCAGTTTCGGAGTTATTTTGAAATAAGTGTCCGAAAAAAATCATTTTCATGCAAAATTCTAGATTTTTTTGTTACTAAAATTTCCTTAATTAAATTAAAACATCTAAAATGTTACCGTTTATCATCCTTATCTTAAAGCTGGTAATGCTGTAAATAAAACAAGGCATATATCTTGATTGATGCTCAAATCTAAATTTTATTCATAGTTAAGTAAAAATACCCATGTTACATACAAATGAGTAGAAATACAGCGGTGGCCAAAAAAATTTTTTTTTTTTTATTTTTTCTTGATACAAAAATAGGTGGACTAGATGGATTTTGACGAGTTAAACAAGAATCTGCATTCACTTTTTTTCTATAGGGTACTGATAACATATATCATCACCTTATTCAGCGGTCACACTATAAAATTCGAGAATGGTTTGTCAAACTTAGGCTATAACTCAAGTGCGAGTTATACAAGTGTGACTGCCTAAAGGCGGGGACATAGTAGTTGTTTATGTGTAATATTGTTTGCTATAGTGATCATAGTTTTATATCCCTAAGTGTGCGATGAGAGAGTTATAACTCTCATCGACTCGTTACTTTTGCACATATGTATCCCTTGTCACTTAAAGAAAAAATGAACAATGTAAAACCAAAGAAGTTAGTTCTCATACTTACAGCAAGAAATACGGTTGGTAAAACCAATAAAAGTAAATAAATTGTATTACCTCCCAAATAAACCCCCGTTTTATTATTTAAATATTATATTTTTGGGAACAACTTTTATTGATATCGTACCTCAACATTCTGGTCCGTTCGAGCCGAATCTACGAACTCCCCCGAGATATCAGAAGTAACCCATCATATGCATCATCCATTTGAGACAACATATTAAGCCGCAGTTTATCAAGCAATTGTCAGTTTTGCCAACGCCAAAATCATCAAGAGAACCCCCATTTTTTTTCTTCGACTTTATTTGCTTTAAAAGTAAGTGTCATCAATTTACAAAGTAAATAAAGAAAAAAAAAATATATAAAGTGCAAAAACAAATACAAAAACCTATACAGTTATTATTTGTGAAGAAAAAAATAAAATATCCCCTCATAATAATAAACAAATTCCACAGAGTCAATATAATTGTTATTGAGTGAAATTATACACAAATATTTTTGCTTTACTTGCTTTCTATCTTTCTACTGTGTTTTTTCGTAACAGCGATGGAGTGAGTTAACAGTGATCATACAATAGCTCAAATTGTATATGTTTGCGAACTTCTGTAACAGAAAGCTTTCTTCTTTTTTTTTTTGAATCAACACACAACTCTAACATGTTCATATAAATAAGTACAGCATAGTTGTATGATAAAGCTTTACGGTGATTCAAACCATACATAACATTAATAAATGTAAACACAACATTTTAACAGCAGAGATTAATAAAAGTTCGAACATAACACAACCGAAATAACAAACGAAAACAAAACAAGAATTTAAACTTTTTTTTGTTATTCATCTGTTCTGTAAATATACATAACATATCTGTATCTTTTAAATAAAGAGATAAACGTTCATGTATCTAATACACTGTTTCTCTGTGCATAATTTTGTTTACAATAAAGTAAATTTAAATTTCAAAATAAATACAAAATAACTACATAAATCAAATGAAATTGAAAAACTTAATATAAAATAACTATTAATACGGAAATCGATGACCAATTAAAATTCTATTGGAAAACTGTAACCAATATTTTTTTGTTCCTTCGATCAACAATTAATAACTGTATAGATTTTTTTTGCTCACTTTTCATATTAAAATAAAGTTACAAGTATCATTTATAATTACATGTGTTTTATATTATACCCCGAAATTTATTTACAATATTTATAACACAAACTGAATGCACTTCGATTTGATTGCATAATCACGATTGAGTTTTAATTAGTAAATCTAATGTACAATAAAATACTGTTTTTTTGATAGTTTTTTTTACCGCTATTTGCATATATTCCACACTAACTTTTATAGCTTACTATTGAATCGATAGATTCTTTCCTTCGATTGGTATAAACCTTTCTTTTGAGTTTTTTTTATTATTGTGTCTTTACTCCAATTCACTTTTGAGTTTTAAGAAAGGAATATGTCAGCTTTAGATGCTTTTATTCGTGCCTCGGATCGTGTGGTGGAATTCCAGGCCTACTTCGACACACTTTCGGCTGACGGCCATTCCGTACATACGTTGGAGGTTCAAAAGGATGAGGTCGTACGTCTATGGTCGGATTTTCGATCTTGCTACGACGAGGTTTTAAATAAATACAATCAATTAGAGGAAGAGGTCCAAGTAGAGACTGTCAAATCTCGTTTTTATAAGACATTTGAAGCTCATGTTAAAGTTTTGTCGAGATCGAATGAACTTTTGGATGCTTTATGTCAGAAAGCTGGTTCTAGCCCTACCCCAAATCATCCAGTCACCCTTCAGACCGAAACTTCGACGAATATTTCTTTACCACCTTGTGACACAGAGATTTTTCATGGGGACTACCAGTCATGGCCAACATTTCGTGACATGTTCACGGCCTTATATATAAACAGTTCTCGATTATCTCCGGTGGAGAAAATGTGCCATTTGATTAAGAAGACCCAGGGAGAAGCTCGTGAATTACTCAGAACTTGCCCAATTACTAACGATGGGTTTGAAATGGCTTGGCAAAATTTGGTCAATCGATACGAAAATAAACGAATTCTTATCAATTCTCAATTAAAGACCCTCTTTAATCTATCCCCTATTTCCAAAGAAACTGGTAGCAATATTAGGCTTATTCAACGTACTATAAACGATTGCGTTACGAACCTTAGGATTCTTCAAATTGATACCGAAAACTGGGACATTATATTTGTATATATTTGCTCAACATGTTTACCCGAAGTTACACTTGGTTTATGGGAACATTCTCTACCTAATAGCACAGAGTTGCCATCTTGGAAGCAAATGGATGCTTTCTTGACTGCAAGATTTCAAACTCTAGAGTCTGTCGCTGATATTCGTACAACATTCGTTAACCCTAACCCTTCAAACCATAATAAAAACCCCAATTCAAAAAAATCCTTTTCTCACGATCAGCAGAAATTGAAAAGTTATCGCACCAGTGTTTCGAACGATAAAACTGGAAAATGTTCAATTTGTCCCGATGCACATCCTCTTCGACTGTGTCCTTCATTCCTTGGAATGTCTGTTGAGGAGCGCTTTTCAGTTGTTAAGAAACAAAAGCGATGTACAAATTGTTTAGGAACATCTCATGAGTTTAAAAAATGTAGATCTCAGTACCTTTGCCAAATTTGTAAGCAAAAGCACCATTCTTTGCTACATCGCACCGAAAACCCCCCTAGAACAGTCCAACAAATCAATCCCCAATCATACCCTCAAACTGGAACTTCTGCCTCGAATACGAACGCGAATTGCGCTCGTTTTTCTAATCCCCCACAACCATTAAACACAAACCCCAGTACTTCCGCGGAAGCTGCAATACAAATGCGCCAATCCTATAGCACTCAACTACAGTCCACTTCTAACTCCACTGTTTTACTCGGTACTGCCCTTGTTGATATTTACTCGAATGATCTGAAGTATACTGTTCGGGCCTTAATAGATTCTGCATCTGAAGCTACTTTTATTTCGAAAAAGTTACAAAATAAGCTTTCTTTGAGAACTCGCTACTCGCAAACTCAAGTTCATGGTTTAAATGATGCATTGGCCGCCACATCAACACAATTATGCCACATTCGTCTCGGTTCGCCTATTGACAGCTCTTTTGAGACATATACTGACGCATTGGTCGTTAGAAAACTTGCCGGTCAACTCCCTTATTACCCCTTATCAGCCCTCAAGAATGGCGAATTTGCAGACTTAAAAATGGCAGATACACATTTACACAAGTGCTCTGAGATCGACTTACTCTTAGGGGGCGATGTCTATCCCAAGGTCATTCGAAATGGTTTACGCTGGGATAACAGTCAAGCTTTAGTAGCACAACATACCGTCTTTGGTTGGATTATTACGGGCAAATTAGGTATAGAAAATTGTGTATCTTCAGTATTTGCATTTTATAATGAAATAGCCCTCAGCAATCAAATTCAAAGATTCTGGGAACTAGAAGAAGTATCTAAAAAACCCCGGCTCTCAGAAGAAGATCAGTATTGCGAGAATGTTTATCAATCTACGACTTATCGTACGGAGAATGGACGATTCGTAGTTTCGCTCCCTTTTCGCCGTGAATATCCGAAAAATCTGAATTTAGGGCCTTCTCGACATATCGCTTTATCTCAATTCCTCAGAAATGAATCTAAGATGTTAAAAAATCCCCCACTTAAATCAGAGTATGATCGTGTAATCCTCGAATATTCAACTCTAAACCAAATGACAAATGTCAGCCCCTCTAGCACAAATGGCACGTATTATTTACCCCACCATTCAGTCTTAAAACCTGATAGTACTACCACGAAATTACGTGTAGTATTCAATGCATCGAGCCCCTCATCCAACGGCAATAGCCTAAACGATCTACTTTATCCTGGCCCTATTCTCCAATCAGATTTAACCGTACTTATTTTGCGTTGGAGACTTTTTAGATATGTTTTCAACGCTGACATTGAGAAGATGTATCGTCAAATACTAGTAAACCCCGCTCACACCCCCTTTCAAAGAATTATTTTTCGCAACTCGCCTCAGGAAGACCCACAGGATTTTGAATTGAATACTGTAACCTTTGGCGTAAACTGCGCTCCCTATTTGGCAATACGAACGTTGCTTGAATTGGCTAAATTGTGTGAAGAAACAACACCAACCGTCTCCAACATACTTCGTCACCATATGTACGTAGATGACGTTTTAGCTGGCGCTCATACACTCTCGTCTGCTATCAAAGCAAGAGATGAAGTCATTCAAGTCCTCCAGTCAGCTGGGTTTTGTCTTCGCAAATGGACTGCAAATAACAATCTCTTACTGAAAGGTCTTTCCACAGATCACCTACTAGATACAGAGTTCCTGAAACTATCAGACTCATGTATTACAAAAACGTTAGGTTTGCGCTGGAATGCAGGCAGCGATTATTTTTACTTTCAACTTAAACATTCTCCTGACCGAAACTCGATAACAAAAAGGTCTGTTTTGTCTGAGATCGCAAAACTTTTTGACCCCGCCGGTTGGCTTGCCCCCAAAATAATTGTGGCCAAAATGATAATGCAACAAATCTGGAAAGATGAGATAAGTTGGGACGAAGATCTTAAACCGGAAACTCTTACCCAATGGCAGTCTTTCTTGGAGGACTATGTAAATATTGAGCAGATAAAAATCCCCCGATTTGTAGATTTTGACCCATCATTTTCCATCGAGTTGTATGGCTTCTGCGATGCTTCAGAGAAAGCGTATGCTGCAACCTTGTACATACGAGCAGAAAACTATGGCTGCATTTCATCTCATCTTTTAGTCGCCAAAACCAAGGTGGCCCCCGTAAAATTTATCTCATTACCCAGAAAAGAGCTCTGCGGTGCTGAACTAATGACCACAATGATCGATGCTATTCAACCCCAATTGAATCTGAGGAACTATAAACTGTATTTATGGACTGATTCTACTATAGTTCTGGCATGGTTACAAAAGCCCCTAAACAAATGGAAAACCTTTGTCGAGAATCGAGTTTCCTCCATCATCGAAAAGGTAGGAGGAGAATCATGGTTTCACGTGGACTCTAGAAACAACCCCGCCGATCTGGCATCCCGTGGACTCACAGTATCACAACTTGTTTCTAATGATTTATGGTGGCATGGTCCCACGTGGCTCCGACAACCTCATAGTCAATGGCCTAAAAATTCTACATCCGTTTTTTCCACCGAAGAAGAGGCCAGACCCGTAAGAGTTCATTTATCCCAGGTCGACAATACAGACAATCTGAAGAACTTTTCGGATTTCCCTAAAGCAATGCGTATTACCTGTCAAATATTTCGTTTCTATTACAGATGCAACCGAAAATTACGTCATAAATTAATTACAACCACTGAGATTACGAGAGGTGAACTTGATTTTGCTAAAGCCCGTATGGTACTTTCTTGTCAAAAGTTGTACTTCGAAAATGAATACGACTTATTATCCAGAGGCCTGGAAATACCAAGGAAAAGCCATATTTTAACATTGAACCCATTTTTAGACTCCTCCGGCATCATGAGAGTTAACGGTCGCTTATCTAACTTCCCCACTCTAACTTATGATGAAAAATTTCCCATCTTGCTACCATATTATGGATGCTATACAAGATTATTCTTAACCTATTTGCATAAGTATTCGTTACACGGCCAAAACTCTTTATTATACAGGTTGATGCGACTTTACTACTATGTCCCCAAACTGAAAGTCTTAATAAAAACAATCCTATCACAGTGCCGAACATGTGTGATACAGAAACGACAAAGAAGCCAACAAATAATGGCCTTGCCCCCTGAGAGAACCATACTTTCACGTCCCTTTACCAACACTGGTGTCGATTTTGCCGGCCCATTCGATATTAAAACCTATGCGGGCCGTGGTTGTAAAATAAAAAAAGGCTATGTGTTGGTATTTGTGTGCTTTGCTACCAAAGCTATACATCTAGAGGCCACAACCGAAATCTCCACTCAGGCATTTCTAGCTGCATTTGCACGGTTTTTCTCTCGTCGCGGATCGCCAAGTGCCATATACTTTGACAACGGCACTGCATTTGCAGGTGCTTCTCACATATTGGAAGCCGATAAATCTAACTTCGTATCACTTTTGCGCCGAAGACTGCTCGATCAGCACAGTTTCACCCCGCTAGAGTGGCATTTCATACCACCAGGTGCGCCACATATGGGAGGCCTCTGGGAAGCAGGTGTCAAAAGCTTCAAAACTCATTTTAAACGCATTTCTTGTAATCAGAGCTTTACGTTTGAAGAATTTTCCACTTTGCTGACCCGTATTGAAGCATGCTTAAACTCTAGACCACTCAGTCCCGTTAGTGACAATCCTACAGATCTCTGTGCACTCACCCCTGGTCATTTCCTTATAGGAAAACCATTATTATCACCCCCAGAACCAGATCTCTCAGAACATTCTTTAAGCTATATCAATCGATGGCAAAAATTGAAAATTTTACATTATCATTTTGCTCAAAGGTGGAAACAAGAATACTTAAAAGAGCTCCACAAGCGATTTAAATGGAAGTACCCCCAACGTAATTATGCTGTCGGCGATCTTGTCATAATCAGACAAGATAATTTACCCCCGAATCAATGGAGACTTGGCCGCATTGAAAATGTTATCCACGGTAAAGATAACAAAGTGAGAGTCGCCGAAATACGAACTGCCAACGGCATCGTAACAAGGCCAATAGTCAAATTAGTTCTACTCCCCAACCCTGAACAACACTAACTACTTCTTTATATCTTTTACAGCTACAAAAATGCCACGTCATCACCGAAGAAGTCAATCACCCCTTGAGGAAAGGACTCAACAACAAAATTCTCGCCATCGTAAAGATTCGGCCCTTTGCCGTTTATCCGGCATAGGTCAAGTTACTCTGCTGCCTACCGTCGTTGTTAAAGTTGAGCTTGGGAAAGATTGGGGCAACGTAAGAGGTCTTTTAAATCCATGTGTGGAAACAAGTTCTATTGCAGAGTTTCTCATAGACCGTTACAAACTTCACGTAGAAAAACTTGGATCCGACCGGTGGTGTAAAATTCGAATAAGGCCAAGGTTTGATGATGGTCCAATAATCTGCGTGAACGTTAAGATTGCTATCGACTTACCACGCAAGCAGCCCAAAGATAAAATTGACGAACGCGTTAAATCCCTTTATACTAACCTACGGCTCGCCGACCCTCATTTTCACAAGAATGATGACATTAATATTGTGCTGGGTGCTGATGTTTACCCACGCCTAATCAAATCCAGCATTCAACCAGAATCCGTAGGGTCTCCAATGGCCCAAGACACCATACTAGGTTGGATTATCATTGGAAAGTTTGGCGTTTGAGTAGCTGATTTAAAAACATTTTTTTTTTTAATTATATACATATATATAAATCTGTTAAGAAAATGAATTTAATATTCTAGAAGTTGTGATCAAATCTTAATGTACGCCATATCATGAATTTTTTTTATACTAAAATTCTAAATTATATACATACTCCTAAGTTTTTGTTTTGTGAATTATAAACCTATATATTGAATTATTTTATCAACTTTGGTACTAGTTTTAAGTTGCAATAGCAAGGGGGGCGGGATGTTTATGTGTAATATTGTTTGCTATAGTGATCATAGTTTTATATCCCTAAGTGTGCGATGAGAGAGTTATAACTCTCATCGACTCGTTACTTTTGCACATATGTATCCCTTGTCACTTAAAGAAAAAATGAACAATGTAAAACCAAAGAAGTTAGTTCTCATACTTACAGCAAGAAATACGGTTGGTAAAACCAATAAAAGTAAATAAATTGTATTACCCCCCAAATAAACCCCCGTTTTATTATTTAAATATTATATTTTTGGGAACAACTTTTATTGATATCGTACCTCAACAGTAGTCATGCCCATAAAAGAAAAATCCATCCGTGATAGAAAAAAAGTAAAAGTTGATTCTTATTTAGCACGTTGAATTCCATCTAATCCACC
The DNA here is from genome assembly GCA_951394005.1 of Protophormia terraenovae. Lineage (NCBI taxonomy): Eukaryota > Metazoa > Arthropoda > Insecta > Diptera > Calliphoridae > Protophormia > Protophormia terraenovae. Next base: position 71,740,392 of record OX596073.1, on the reverse strand, counting down.
TATTTTTTTTTTTTTTACTTAAGACTAAAAAATTTTTTTTTTTTTTTGCCTACTAGTGTATTTCCACATAGCTATAGGCATGCATGGGTATCCAACCTTAACTGTGAATCCAATCAAGATTTGTACATCAATCTTAATGATACGTGGCTTTATTTACTCGTAGTTTTGCCAGCTTTGAGATAAAGGTGATAAACTTAAATATTTTTGATGTTTTCACTTAAAAAAAGTTTTATTAAAAAAAGAAATTTTGAATTTTGCATGAAAAAATTTTTCCCGACACTTTTTTCGAAATATCTCATAAACTATTGAGCGGATAAAAATAATAGCAGAGCGATTTAAATATAATTTTATTCCGCATATCTTGGTATATCATTTATATAGATCGTGCATACCGTTCTCAAGTGAAATATACTCGATTAATCGGCATATTTAGGGCACAATATTAGACACCAGATTACCCATAAAATGTATGGATTTTACAAAAGTTTTGATTTTGCTTGCTCCACCGGCAGTTTCTTGTAGATGGGGCTAAAAAAATAATATGTGTGCAAATATTGGGTCGATCGAACAAGGCTTAAAAGTAACTAATATCTTTATTGCGCTATAACTCTTCAATTTAACATTTTGCGAAAAAAAAAAAACTATACAAACTTTTTTATTCAGAATAAAATGCAGAAAATTTTGACATACAATTTTTAGCCTACTATGACTTTTTGTGATGTTACAAGCAATCAAAGTAAACAATTTTACACGGACTTTTTTTAAAAAGGCCCTAGTTTTAACATTGACCTTTCCTGCTAGCAACGGCTTTTATTATTTTGTAGAGCAGGATTTGTAGTTTTTATAAATCGATAAGTTTTGTAACATTTGCTTAATATAATAGGGTCCAGATGGACCAAAATCTGAATATGGGGTATCGATTTTTTACTTATTATACAAATATCGGTACTAAATGCAGGGTGCAGCATGAAATTTTGAATAATTACATTGAGAATTTTTATGTTGTAATTTAATTAAACAGTCACTCGAAATTTAGGTGTTGCCGATTAACCAAAAATTATAAAAGTTGACATTTTTATATTTTTACATATAAGGAACTTTTTTTATATCTTTTAACTTAAAAATCGGTGATATATATTAAAAATAGAAAACATTTCTCATAATAACTGCCAAATTAAAAAATAATATATTTTCAAAAGAACTAGAAAATTCATTTATATGAGTTAAATCCATAGAGTAACGGAATATAGTTTTGTTTCGATTCCATCTGAAATATTTTGTCTGCTGTTGTTTAGTTTTCTTTCAAAAAGGAACAATTATGCAATTTATTTTATAATTTACCTCTTTTGAGGGTACATGACATAATAAAGGTTAATTAAAAGCAAACCATTTTATTTCCGTAATGGATTGTATTGAACACTTAAATTGCAATTTTTCATTTCAGTTTCAATGTCTTTATCAAGAAATATATATATGGTTAAATATTTACTTAAATACAAGTCTTTATAAACTAGTTACTTGTAGTCAACATATAGTAATTCCTCATCATCACTTGTTATTTAAGTTTTAAAATTTTTTCGAATAATAATGAAAATTATTATTCATATTACACATAATTATTTACACATTTGCGAGCTGTTGTTAAAAAAGTTTTATATTTTCAATATATTTCGCCGATTTTTAAAGCAGAAGTAATAAAAAAGTGGTTTATATGCAAAAATATAAACATGTCAACTTTTATAATTTTTGGTTAATCGGCAACACCTAAATTTCGAGTGACTGTTTAATTAAATTACAACATAAAAATTCTCGATGTAATTATTCAAAATTTCATGCTGCACCCTGTATTTAGTACCGATATTTGTATAATAAGTAAAAAATCGATACCCCATATTCAGATTTTGGTCCATCTGGACCCTATTTTATTAAGCAAGAGTTACAAAACTTATCGATTTATAAAAACTACAAATCCTGCTCTACAAAATAATAAAAACCGTTGCTAGCAGGAAAGGTCAATGTTAAAACCAGGGCTTTTTAAAAAAAAGTCCGTGTAAAAGCTTTTACTTTGATTGCTTATAACATCACAACAAGTCATAGTAGGCAAAATTTAACATTTTTTCGCAAAATGTTAAATTAAAGATCTATAGCGCAATAAAGATATTAGTTACTTTTAAGCCTTGTTTTTAGGACAAAGGTCAAAGTCGACTGGCCGGTTTACAACCGATCGTCCCAATTTTTGCACATATATTATTTTTTTAGCCCCATCTACCAGAAACTGCAGATGGAGCAAGGAAAATCAAAAAATTTGTATTCATGGGTACTCTATTAGACACGCCCATAAAAAAATCCCGACCTGATGGAAAAAACTCAAAGCAGATTCGAGTTTAGCATGCGGAATTCCATCTAGTCTACATATTTTCTTTTGAAGGAGCTCAAAAATTTTTTTTTGTCGACCAGTGTAATCAATGTTTGAATAATTTAAATTGTAATATTAATCTTAACGTAAAACATGTTGAATTTTGTAAGTCTGTTGTTGCTTTTATTATATCTCTTAGTTGAAAAGATACTGATTGATAGAGTAACATATTTATGAACTTCTTATTCCCTCAACAAAAAGTGCAAACGAATTTATATTTCATTTTATACCCGTTAGTTTTGATTTGATTTGGGTTTGACCTCTATACGCGTTCCATTGGAATGGTCAGTGTTGCACAGTAAGGTCAAACGCAAATTTTTTGGTAATAAATCTGTATCTCCTAAACTACTGGCTGTATTAAATTGAAATGTATGGAAGAGTTATAGAGGAGGACCTAAACTTTCAGGGTGTCAAAATTGACTACCCCGATTATGTAAAATGTTCAAAAAATCGTAACATCTACAAATAAAGTCCGAGTTTAAAAATTTTTCAATTTTTGTAAAGTGCTTGGCAAGATAAAGAAAAAATAAGCTTTCTCGCTTATCTTATCTTACAGTTAAAAAGATATTTAGACTTGAATTTTGAATTTTTGATTTTTTGCCTCGACTTTCTTTCGTTTTTCGGGAATAAGTCTTGAGGTATATGAGTTAAAATTTTTTTAAAAATATTTTTTAATTTGCTATATATTTCCAAATAATATGCTGAAAGAATTTTTGAATTATCTCAATGCGTCGTGAAAAATATTCATAGTCAGCACTCTGAAGTTAGTATGAAAAATGGCTATTTTTTTACAAAAATATAGTACAATTCTTTCACTTTTTTCTCAAAATTCTGTTAATGAAAAAAATTTTTTTCTTTATATATTTCAAAAGATAAAGCTTCATAAATGGTTAATAAAGAAATTTTGAATTGATTTAAGTTTGCACCCTACATCCAGCAATTGTCGAAAATAGTGAATTTTTAGAAAAAAGTTTAATTTTTATCAATTAATAAAAAAAATTCATGCGAGCTTTTTTAAATTTATTGACGACATTTTATCAATAAATTGATTTAGAACAATTTGACACTAAACTACTACCCGCCCGGCCAAAAACAAATGCAGAAGTGGAGATTTTATAAAAGAAGTCAATTTTTTAATGGACTTTTTTTAATTGCATAAAAAAGCCAGTTTAGCATAATATTTTCGCCATTATTTCTTATGCAATGTATGAAATATATATCGGTTCTTTCACTCCAAAAATCATTAAAAAATCTTTAGAAACCGATTTTTGGCAATTTTTCAAAAATAAAAAATATAAAAACCAAAAAAATAATCTTTTGTAAAGCAAAACTCCGCCTACTTTCCATCAACTAATAAATAGTGCTACAATATCCCGATCCATACATTTTACAATTCAAAATACTTGAAATAATTTTGCTGTAGTATGAATATTAAATAATTTTTATTGTAATTTTACAAGGCAATATTTGGAAATGTGTGTCACGGAAAAAAATATAAACCCGTTCAATAGTTATTGATCTTTGATCACTTATACCTAAAAATGAAACGGATTACTGTACTATATCTTATTGTTTAAGATATTTAATTTAAACATTTTAATTTCTCACGTTTTGCGTTGACTCTTTGTCCTATAACTTATAAGATAAAAAATGTTTTTGATACTGTAAAAAATACTGATTGATAGAGTAACATATTCATGAACTTCTTATTACCCTCAACAAAAAGTGCAAACGAATTTATTTTCCATTTTATACCTGTTAGTGGACCCCTAAAAAGTTTCTAAGGATCCGTGGACCCTCATTTGGGAACCCGTGGTTTAGGAGATTTAGATTAATTACCAAAATTTTTATCTTTGAAGCCAAATATCTCGTAAACTAAAAGAGAAAAGATATGTACACGACAATGTATTTTGTAAATCTCTTCTTCTCGCACTTCAACTATCAATGTGTGAAATTTCATTGAAATCAAATCATCCGTTCGGAAATTCCAAATTTAATTCCATTTTATTTTTGAAATGGGACACTGTGCATCAGTGGAACTATTAAATGAAATACGAAAATTTAAATAAAAAAGCATATCGAAGGCTTATATTCAAAAAGCGCAATATGCAAAACCCCAATTGTTCAGGAGAGCATAAAAACTGTTTATTAATCCACTCATTTTTCAAAATTTTGTTATCCGGTCTTCTACGATTTATCAATAATACGTATTCTAAACTTCACATATAAAAATAATTCTTCTAAGTCCATTATTCGCGAAGTTATGGTACATAGTCATTTTTTTTCTTAAAATATTTTCAATGTTTGTTATAAATTTTACAGTTTTTTCTTTTTTTTTTTTTAATTTTTTGTAAAAATTAGAATATATACAGTTATGATATCTTGCAAATCAAAAGATGATTAGATGGATCATTCTCAAACATTAAAAATGTAAAATAATAATTGTAAGCACTCCATAGAACGAAAATGTGTTCATAATTTAAATTATAAAATTGCATGCGAAAAAATTGCAAAAAAAAAAAAAAAATATATATATATCTGATTAAAATTGTATTAAATTAATTATCAACAACTCAAATGTGACTAAAACACATAAAAACGCTGTTTATAGAGTTTTTACATTACATTCCTTTGAAAATTGATACTGATAAAGGACACAAAAACAAAGTTGTTGACGTCAAAAAAATATTTTCGAAAATCTGCAGATAGCCCTCGATATAGTTTTTTCTTAAATTTGTATCTTGTTGCTGCAAAAATCTGCAAAAAATCTGCAAACCCTTATAAATTTAAAAAAAAAGTTAAGGCTCAACTACTGCGACTGACAGCTACGCAACGCATAAATAAGTATACCCAAATGTTACTTTAGCGTTGCATACAAAAACATATGTTATCTATTTTTTTTTAGCGCGAAAACCATTGTTATTTGTATAAAAATATAAAAAAATGATTAATTGAAAAATAATTGAATTTGTGGATACATTAGAAGTTATTTTATTACTGATAGTGCTCTAGGAAGCTTGACATTACTTAAATGCAGTAACAAATAATGATTATTTTTGATTTTTATTGTTCTGCTCAACCCATAATGATTATTTTGTGAGTTTAATTTTATTATTTTTTTTTTTTTATGATCACAAGTGTGATCATCACACTTGCCTTTTAGTGAATAAATATACATAATTTATGAAATAAAATCATTATTTTTACTAAAAATTGCGAAAGTTAATTTTTTCTCATAATAAGCTTTATCTTGTGATTAAAAAAAATAAAACTCACAAAATAATCATTATAAGTTGAGCAAAAAAGTGAAAACCAAAAAAAGAAAAAAAAATCCTTATGAGTTGTCCAAAAAAATAAAAATCTAAAATAATCTTATTATTCAAGCAGAAAAATAAAAATAAAAAATAGTCATTATTTTATGAGTTTTATTTTAAAACTTCTAATAATTACGGTCCTTGCTTGACAACTTCTAAACTATCTCAACAATCAAGTTAGTTCAAGGCCGTCTGGCAACCCTACCTTTACACCTGTTGTGAAGGGTATAAAAATTGTTTACTTATGCCAAGATAGCGTCGATGAGTTAGCGTCGAAAATGGGAATTCAAAAACCGGGAAGTCAAAAATACCCAATTTTGGGGATTTTTGTGAAAAATCAGCGAAAATTTAAACAAAATAGGAATCAAAAACCGGGAAGTCAAAAATATCCAATTTTGGGGAATTTTTAAAAAAAATTTCCAATTTTGAACATAAATTTAAATTGTAAATTAATAAAAATATTACTTCTTTATGTAGGAATAATTCAGCAACACAATACTTGCAACAAAATGGATCTAAAATAAAGCTTCCTTTTAATAACCACAAATGGTTGCTAGTGTATATCACTGAAACTAAGGGTTGCCACGGTATAAACGATACAGATTATGAAAGTAGACTAAATTTAGAACAAAATAAGACAATCGTGCAAAAAATCCTACGAGCCGTTCCAGAGAAAAATAGGTTCCTCCAAAGTGGCCCACAAAATCGTTGCTGGCCTATAGCACAGAAACTAAGGATTGACACGGTATATACGATATAGATTATGAAAGTAGACTAAATTTAGAACAAAATAAGGTAATCGTGCAAAAAATCCTACGAGCCATTCCAGAGAAAAATGGGTTCCTCCAAAATGGCCCACAAAATCGTTGCTGGCCTATAGCACAGAAACTAAGGATTGGCACAGTATAAACGATATAGATTATGAAAGTAGACAAAATTTCGAACAAAATAAGGTAATCGTGCAAAAAATCCTACGAGCCATTCCAGAGAAAAATGGGTTCCTCCAAAATGGCCCACAAAATCGTTGCTGGCCTATAGCACAGAAACTAAGGTTTGGCACGGTATAAACGATATAGATTATGAAAGTAGACTAAATTTAGAACAAAATATATATATATTTTTTGAAAAATTGTTTGATTTTATATTACAACTTAAAGTATACCAATCGACTCAGAATCAATTTCCGAGTTGTCCGTCCGCCTTGCATGCTACCTGGTTGGATGGCTGGCTTGTTGTCTGTCTATGTAAAACTGGTGCACAAAGAACAAGCCATAATTTTGAAGAAAATTTGATCAAATTTGGAAAATATGACTACTGAAATTGGTCCATTATTTTCACCTTACCTCCATACAAATGTTTCTCCGGAATTGTGTTTAAATATTCATAAATATCTTATTTATGAAACGATTTCAATAAAATTTGGTATAAGTAAATTTTATAATATATAATCGTAATACCAAATTTTATCGGTCAATATTTAAGCAAAGCTTCCATATGCATAAGAGCCGAAAATTACTTTAACTCGCATAAAACCACATAAATGACAGTATTAATATAATATTTGACAGAAATAAATTTTGTATCAGAAATCATAGTACCAAGGATTCATTGGCCATTGGTCACATATAAGGCTATTTCCCAAAAACTCGAAAATCATTTTGAGCCTTAAACGCAATAGTGTTGTATATCATATTGTTGGACTTGACCGACTATAACATTTTTATTGGTTTACATCAGTGTTCCCCAAAACCGTGCACGCGTGCATTTTGTCTCTTGTGTTATTCTCTTGAAATGAATAAAAAACACACAAATCAACTCAGTCTCGCACGAGCATTCACAGAAAGAGGTTGTGTTACCGCTTGTTGCTTGAGATACACTCATGAAAAATTTTTAATGTAAAGTGACAGTATGAGTTCTTGATGGATGAACAAATAATGATTATTTTAGATTTTTATTATTTACTCAAATAAAGATTTCGATCTTTTGTCTTATATACTAAGAATATAAATTTTGTTATATTCTAAGTTAAAGTCATATAAAACTATTTTTTTTTTTATTAAATACAAAAATATAGTCATTAAATCATCATGTTTAGGGTCGCTGTTTATTACTATTCAAATTCTAAAGTATTTAAGTTTATTTCCCTTTACATATCTTAAATTCACGAAGAAACTTTCAAAATTAAATTACTACAAACATGAGGTTATTTTTCTGGTGTATAATTTCAAAGTGAGAGAGTTAGACAAAACATACACAAAGACAGTGTTGCCAAAACGGCGGTTTTCCCGCTAGATCTGGCGTTATTTTGTGGTATATAGCGGGTACTTTCCATAAAAAACCGCTAAGTGGATTTTCTGGTTGCAACATTTTTCTAGCTGGCGGTTTCAAGCGACTTTTCTTTATGAATTAATTTAATTCATTAATAATTTCAGAATTATTAATGAATTAATATGAACTCGAGCCTGAATAAATTAAATTGATTCATAATCATATAAAATTCGAATAAAATTACAAATTTACTCGGACTTTTCTTTATTGTAAAAACCTTGCTTTGAAGCAGAAATAAGAAAAATTAAAGATATTATTTTACTTCTAAAACTAATTTATCTAAAATATGAAGTTACCAGAAACTCGAAAATTGTACATAAAATCAACTGTTTTTCTATAAAAAAGATATTGAAATTATTATTCTTTTTTTTTTTTTTTTTCTCAAAATGCTAAATCACCACTACATTATAGTATGGAAATATCTTTCAAGCCCTATTATTGGGTAATTCGAAAGAAAACGTTTTCGAAAATCAATGTATTTAAATAGAATCGAAATATACAATAAGACCATCGGTTTGATTTTTGTAAAGAATTACAAAAGCTTTTTTTGTTTGGTAAAAATGCTCTATATATCTATGTCAGATGAATATAAGCAAAAAATATATTACAAGTTATCAAAATTGATTTGATGATTCTGAAATGCATTCAAGTACTTAAAATTAAGATTTTGAAGGATTAGCTATCAAATTTTTAAACATGTTTAAAGAGAAGAAATATTTAAGCGGTAAAAATCGGCGATTTTATTTTAAGTTTAGGTGGTTTCTAGCGGTTTTTCAAATACAATCTAGTGGGACATGGCCTAAAAGTTTTGACAACACTGCACAAAGACAATTGTGAGTGTGGGGATCACTGGTTTACATTGATAAATCGATTTTTTTTTAATTGATTTCTAGTGGAAAATTGTATTTCAATTTAAAAATCATTTTATTATTAATAAGCTGATTTAAAAAAATTTTAAATTTATATTGCAATTTTTAGCAAACATAACGATTTTTTATTATGAAAGGGATAAAAAATTGAAAGGGTAGACATTTTTTAAAAATGCATCCTAAAATTGCATTATGACTATTACTACAATGTTAGAGAATGTTCTTTCGGGTCCTCACAAAGATTCCGATATCTAAATGGATCACCCTATATATAATTCTTTTTAATTTAATTTTATTTCCAAATTCTATTCAAGAAATAAATTCTTTTGAACCTTTATTTGAGAGGTCAATCGTATAAAAATTGATTTGTTAATTGTAGTTGTTTTATATACAGTATTTGTATTTCATGGAATTAAATAATTGTTACAACGTCTTTTTTACAGCGTAGCAGGAGCCATGGGTATCGTTTTTCCATATTTAGGAGAGTTTCAACCAACCAAATATCGGGAAAAAATTTTATGTTGGATGGAATTATTTTGGACTTTTGGCATAATAATTTTGCCAGGTAAGTAAAAACGAACAACTAAATTCTGCTGTACAGTAAACAGAAAAAAGTCACCAATCACCAAATATACTAGTAAATAATTCATTCAATTAAAAACTTTTTTAAATTTGCACCTCTTACCAAAATGATTATATCAATTACTAAAAACTGTAAAAAATGAAAAACAGAAACAATTTTCCAATTAAAACATTGATTAAATCAATCAAGTAGATGATTGAATGAATTAAACATTTAAATGAAAAATAAAATCCCACTTGAATATATTTATTAAATTTTAATTGAAAAATAAATGGTAATAATTTTTTCTGTGTACCGTATGTAGTCTTATACTTTACTTTATTTATATAATAACAAGCGCGAATGTTATATTCGGCTCGGCCGAATCTATATACCCACCATCAACTTTTTTAAATTTTACGTTATATGGGAGGGGGCGGTAAAGTTGGCGGACCACGCCCATTCTTTGTTTCCTAATTTACATTGGTCCTTGAGCTATTTGGACACAATTTCACCTTATATGGGAGGTGGGTTTTCGAGTTTATATCGACCCCCGAAATATACATACAAAATTTCGTTGTCGTACATGCTTTTATTGAAGAAATATCATCAAAAAAGTATGAAACGGACACCCTGTGTTTCTAGTTTTTAGCCCATAACTTTTTGTACCAAATTTCGTCCCCCTACGTTGCCCCGTTCGAGCCCTATCATGCTTTCAACAGACAGACAGACGGACGGACATAGCTACACTGAACCAAAAAGGTACATAAATACAATTAAAAAGTTCATTTTTACAATGAATTTGTGCACTAATTTTTACCCCATGTACAGGTTCATTCAAACAATGAATCGTTATACATTAATATTATAATTCAATGTACAAGTTCATTGAATAAATTTATTCTTACATTGAATCATTCATTAAATAAAATAAATAATTTCAGTGAACAGTACATTGGTTTCAATGAACTCATATTTTGTCCCAATGAAACTATTCATTAAAAATGTATTATAATAATAGGCGTGTTCTGTATTTCTGGTTTTTATTTTATATTAAATGATTAAATTATATGATATTGAGTTAATATAAACAAAAATTAAATATAAATATAAAAATATTACATTTCACTAAAAAATTTAAATAAACAAAATGCATGTTACAGATGTCATCGGTATGGAATATACATTTAGATGCCACATTAATATAACTACAGCATTATCCTTAACAAAGAATATTTATAAATATTGCTTAAAATATTTGAACTAGTTACCTTTAAATCTTTTTGGTCTATAGAAATTTCCTTATTTTGACAATCACCAGATGTAGCATTCAAATCTTGATCAGTCTGTAATATATTTTTATTAAGAATTCAATTAAAATATTTCATATATTTATGTATACTTACGAATCGAATCCTCTTGATTTTGAAATGACAATATTTTTTGAAGCCTGGTATTTGAGACTAATAACACATTCTTCTGCATCTTAGTGCTTTTATCTACATAAATATAAATGAAATGTAATATTTAAGAACTGTTTAAAATCATAAACATTATTAAACTTACGTGTTATGAAGTCAAGTCTCCAAAGTCCTTCTTTTGGGTAATTAATTTAATTTGGTGTATTCAATTATGCTGCTGGACTTCTACTTTGCGAACTAATTATATTTATGTATTTTAATAATTCGATTTATCTTATTTAGTTTTAAATTTTTTTCGCTTTTAACATAACACTAATTTTTTTACTTTTTGCTATTGTTTAAAACGTGTCATTTCTTGTTAAAAGATAAAAGAAAACTGAGTTATATTTGTTTTCATTTTACTTTATTTCCCGTTAGAAATCATTTACTTTGATATAATTGAATGGAATTTATCATTGGTTCAGTGCTTTTGTTCATTGTGTAATGCTTCTTCTTAATTAAATCAATGTATTAGTACATTGAATAAATTAATTCAATGAACTAATACATTAAATCAATTAACTGATTTACCTATTGTAATAAGAAATAAATTTAATGAATGGCTTCAATCAAAGAATATACAACATATAGAAGGCGCATGTCAATGAAAACTGAAATATATTTTAAAAGTATTTCAAGATGCGGGAGGGAAGGCAAAAGGAAAAGAAGCTTGCGTGTTTTTTATCTCTTTTGTTATGCTCTTGAAATTAACAAAAAAACACACAAGAAAGTCAGTCTCGCACGAGCATTCAAGCAGGAATGTTGTGTTACTGCTTGTTGCTTGAGATACACTCATGAAAAATATTTAATATTAAGTAGGATTAATTAATATGATTTTTTAATTATATAACTATATTTTTTTAATTAATAATGTACTACAATTAATTTTTTATTATAAAATACAAATCTGAAATAATCGTTCGTGCTGAATTATTCAATATTTTTTAATAAGAAATTAAAATCCTAAATTAATAATTTATCGTTATATTTTTTTTTTTTTTTAGTCAAATAATAGAAAAAATAAACACTAAATCTTAATTTTTATGATTACTATGGTAATCGTTGCGATCCCTGGTTATTACTATTCAAATTCTAAACTAGTAACGTGTATTTCCACTTACAAGTCTTGAATTGACGAAGAAACTTTCAAAATAAAATTACTATAAAAATGATGTTATTTTTTTGGTGTATAATTTCATAATGGGAAAAACAAAACATATACAAACATAATTATGAATGTATGAGTGTGGCGATCGTTGGTGTAGTGCCTATAAAAAAGTAGAAACAAGGAATTGGTCGTTTATTTACTAAAGGAGATAAAATACGATCGTGTATGTTAGTGTAGGGCATTGCATATGTGTTTTGTTGTTTTAAAAGTAGAAATACTTTAATCATCACCGAACTACTTATACCTTTTTTAACGTCATATGAGCTTATGTAAATATACTTTCAGAATATCAAATTTGTATTTTAAAATTTGATTTGTGTAGTTTTGTTACTTATGTATTCAAAGTAACAGATGTTAAAGTTAAGTATATTAATTAATTAAATAAATAAAAACAAAAATATAAAATTATATCCACTTGAAAAAAATATAAAAAAATATTTTTATTTTTTTTATTCATAACAAATTTGTCACCAAAAAAATTAGATTTTTCTTTAATAATTTTGTTTTATTCTGTAAAGAAGGTGGAATTATATTGAAAAAAGATCTTTTGAAAAAATATTTAATTTGTATATACCTTCTATATAAAAAAATTATTATGACAAAAATAAATAAATGAATAAATAAAAAATAACTTATTTCCTGCCAAAAAAAATAACTTATATATTAAAAAAATCAGTATTTTTGTTTATAAAAAAATTTAGGTCTATAAATTGAAACTTTGCTGTATGAATATTTATTTCTTTTTGTATAAAAAAAAAATAATAACTTTTTGCTTAGAAAAAGGAAATCAAAAAAACTTCTTTATTTTTTTTTCAAAATAAATGTTACTTCTGCCAAAAATAAAAGAAATGAAATACTTTTTTTATTCAAAACTATTTTTTTTTACTAAATAAAATATATATAATTTAAAAATAAGTTTTAAAATTGAATATATTAATATTATTTATTTCTATAAAAAATGTATATTTTAATAACAATTTCTTGTTTCAAATAAAATACAACTCAAAAACGTGGAAAAAATCACAAAATAATTTTTTTTTCCGAAAAAAAGGAAAAACTTTTATTTACTATTTACTTTATTTTTATTTTTCTTTCTAAAAAATCCAAAAAATGGAAAAATATATACTTTTAAAAATGAAAAAATTTAAATATTTTTTTAAATAATAATTTCAAAAACTAAAAATTCTCTATAAAAACTTTTTTTTAATAATAATAAAAAAAACACCAAGAAACAAATTATATTGCACATTTTATGAAATATATAAAAATATAATATATAAAAGTAAAATATAACAATTATTAGTTTATCAAAAATATAACTATAAAATATAAATTGACAACTTCGGAATCATACAAAAATTAAGAAACGTCACTAAGAAAGGTATAAGTACGTCGGTGCAGATCAAAGTATTTCTACTTGTAAAACAACAAAACATGTATGCTATGCCCTACTGTAATAATAACGTTCATATCTTTTACATTAGTAAATAAACAACTAAAAATTCTGTTGGCACTTTTTTCAAAATACAAGAAACAAATTGTTTCTTTCAATTTGAAATAAAGATCTTTATACATGTACAATCTTATATATATGTGTGCGTGTTTTTATTTGCAATTCTTTATAAGGAATACACACATGTACAAACACATATATTTAAACTCTTTCTCTCTCTCTGTTTTGGTGGTGGATTTAGTTTTCCCTTGTTACTTATCCCCCTCATCAATTGAAAATGTTGAGAGCGAGAATTACATGAGAGCAGGTTCTATGATTAGAACCCGCCATAAGAAATTTTGTTTCTACATGATGCGCCTTCTATATATGAATATTCTTTGCTTCAATGTAATGTTCATAATAGCGTTAACAACTTCATTGAAGCAATGAATTTGTACCTTAAGTTAATAAATTTTTGGAAAAAAATTAATGAATTTCATTTAATGTACTTCATTCATTAAAATTAATTTTTTTAGTGTAGATCGACTCAGAATCTAACCAGGACCCAGTGGGGTCTTAGATGATTCTTTCGACATATTACACACGGAATGACAAAATCAATATACTCGCCATCTTTTTGATGGTGGGTATAAAAAAAACATGCACAAACAAATCCGTAAATCATAAAAAAATCGTGTATCTCCCACATAGAAAAATATGGCTCCGTTAGGATTTGTATAATGAACGGATTTATAAGTAAGACGAATTAAAATTTTTTACCAAGTCTGGGAGCTTCAAAAAGCTCTGGAAAGAGAAAAAATGCTTAAAAAAACACATAAATCCGATTATCTCCGCTCCCTGATAGAAATTTTAAAATCTGGCTCCGCTAGGATTTGTAAGGGAAAAAAAAATTATAAGTAAATAAATAAGTTTTTGCTGAGTATAAATATGTACTTATATAAAAATGCTAGAATCCACAGACTACACAGACAGCTTTCAATAACAGGACGAGAATTTTTAAACATTTTATCAAATTAGGGTAATTTGCAAAAGCAGTCAAATATAAAAGAATATATGTCTGTCTTTTTTACCAGCATTTTATTTGTATACAAAGTTATTTTTTGGCAATTTATCAAAGTTTGAGTTAAAAAATTAGCAAAAACATGAGTATAAATAGAAAAAAAATTTAATCTAAATAAACAATATAACAGAAGAATGTTCGGCAAATTCTTTTCTTTTGTTTTTGAATTGGTGTTCATTCATTATTTTGTAAACATTTTTAAATTTCTTCCATTTTTAGTTATATGGTTTTTAATTTAAACTCACAGTAAAATGAAACAAGCGTGAATGTTATATTCGGCTCGGCCGAATCTATGTACCCACCATCAACTTTTTCAAATTTGACGTTATATGGGAGGTGGGCGGCAAAGTGGGCGGACCACGCCTATTTTTTGTTTCCGAGTTTACATTGGTCCTTGAACTATTTCAACACAATTTCACCTTTTATGGGAGGTGGGCGGACCACGCCCATTTTTGGTTTCCGAGTTTATATCGACCTCCGAACTATGCATACAAAATTTCGTTGTCGTACATGTTTTTTTTGCCCCGTTCGAGCCGTATCCTACTTTCAACAGACAGACAGACGGACGGACATAGCTAGATCGACTCAGAATCTAACCAGGACCCAGAAAATATATACTTTGTGGGGTTTTAAATGATTCCTTCGACATGTTACACACGGAATGACAAAATCAATATACCCCCTATCTTTTTGATACCTCGCGAAACTGTCAAATTGTTTTTGTATTCGTATGCAAATTTTTTTCGCTTTTTTTACTCTTCTTCTCCTTTATTTGCTCATTTTCTGTTCACATTAGTTTTACCACTTACTAATTACACTACACTGAAACAAAAATGAGTAGTAAATACGGTAAAATGGAGTGTAGAATTGAAGAAAAGTAGGTTAAATATCAGCCAACAAAATCGTTAGTTAAATCGACGAAAATTCGTCAATATGACTAATTCAATTAGTTAATTAAAAGGTAGTTAATTTGATAAATTTTTAGTCAAATTGAAAAAATATTATTCAAATTAACTAAAAATTTTATTCATATTGAAGAATTTTTATTCAATTTAACTAAATTGTTTTATTTAATTCTATTAAATTTTAGTTAAATTGAACAAAAAATTTATTCAAATTAACTAATTTTTATACCCTTCACCACAGGTGTAAAGGGTATATATAAGTTTGTCATTCCGTTTGTAATTTCCACAATTTTCGTCGGAGAGCAAAAAAGTTTATATTTTCGGAATCCTTGTAAGAAGCGATGACGATTGGACCATGTCCGTCCGTCCGTCCGTCCGTGTGTCGGTTGAAATGGCGTTTATGAAGCCCACCGATAACTGACATATATAATATGTATGTCAAACGATCGGAAATGCTTTCGAGAATTTTGCTATTGGAATTCAGCAAGATAGGTTCATACAGTGCGGAGATATGTTCAAAAAACCGGTTTTTTGAACCGTTTTTCCAGTTTCTGAAGCCTCTGTATACACTACGGACTTCGTTTTTACAAAGAATTCTCGGACATTTTTTTCTGAATTTTTGTTCTGAAAAAATGAAATAAATCGGTTCAGTAATAACTGAGATATCGGACAAAACGCATTTTTTATTTTTTGAAGCCTTGGTTTAAGCTATAGATTTTTATTTTTATACAGATCGATCACAAATATTTTTATAAAATTTCAGTTTTTTGAATCAGGAAGATCGGTTTATAAATGGTGGAGATATGCTTTAAAACCCGGTTTTTAGAACCGGTTTTTTAGTTTCTGAAGCCTCTGCATATGCCAGGGACTTCGAATTTTTAAAGGGGGCTCGAAAATTATTTTCTGAATTTTTGTTCTGAAAAAATTAAATAAATCGGTTCAGTAATAACTGAGATATCGGGGAAAACGAATTTTTTATTTTTGAAGCCCTTGTTCAAGCTACAGATTTTTATTTTTATATAGATCAGTCATAAATATTTTTATAAAATTTCGGTTTTTTTAATAAACCAAATTCGTTCATAATCAACAGAGTTATGGCCCAAAAACAAATCTGTTAAGAATATAAATACAACAACAAACATGTATATTAAGCATTGTAATGACTATTAGTGACGTTTTTTGTATAGACAAGTAGTTTAGTTATCAACAGCAGTAATATGATGAATAACAGTGTTGTTGTTGTTGTTCTTTGTATATTCAGTCTGTACAAAAATAAATAGATATGGAATTGTAGTTGTTTATTTTTAAAAACTAAAACATATCTGTTAAGAATATACATAAATACATACACAAACATGTATATTAAGCATTGTAATGACTATTAGTGACGTTTTTGCCTATAAGACAAGTAGTTTAGTTAGCAACAGCAGTAATATAATGAATAACAGTGTTGTTGTTGTTCTTTGTGTATTCAGTCAGTTTGTACATACAAAAATAAATATATATGGAATTGTTGTTGTTTCTTTTTTAAAAGCAAAGCCTGTTATGATTGTTTTTTTTTCATATTCAAATTTTCGTAGTTTGAAAAAAATTTAGATTTAGAAAATATGCAAGCATACGTTAAGGCGAAAATTTTATTAATTGTCGGTAATATGGTAATATGATGTCGATAAGATGGTAAGATGGTAATATGGTGAAGGGTATCAAAGATTCGGCACAGCCGAATCTTTTTTCAATTTCATTTTTCTTCAAATTGAAGAATGTTTATTTAAATTAATATTTGAATTTTATTCAAATTGACAAAATTTCGTCAATTCCAAAGTGTTGTTTAAACCCCTGTAGGAAAATTTTCTATAAATCACTATCATCAAAAATAAAACAAATAAGAAATTTTAAACACTTTATTAATATTTATTGTGTAAAAAAATATATTTCATGTTATAAGTAAGAATTTTAAAATATATAAAGAAAATTATTTAATTAAATTTAATACAAACTTACGTAGCAAAAGTTTTAATTAAAGTAATTTTATGATAAAGGTTTGACCCTTTCAAAAATGTAAAAAAACAAATTTACTACCGCCTGAAATATAAAAATATATTTGAGAAATAAAAAATTCTGTTATTTTATAATTAAATTGTAATATATTACCTTCAGGTATATTATCTATTTGTTTCATATTTTGTTACAAACGTTTGTTTGCTGGATCCTTGTTATTATCGCTATATAAAATGATGTTTTATGAAAATTCTTTATAATTCAAATGGAAACAACCCACATTTTAGTACAAGTGTTTAATGGAAATCGACCTGAGAAAATAAAAAAATAAACATTTATTAAACATTTTATTTAACATAACAAACTATTTTTGTACCGTTTATTACTCACTCAGTAATCAACAACCAGTGCACAGCATTCAATTTCAGTCCATACAGATTTATAACTTAATATTTTTAAAGTTTATTTCTGGATGATCTATAGCATGGCACAAGTATTATAAGGTATATGCAAAACGGTAACAACTACAACAACGTAACTCTGCCAGTGTAACACAACGTCAAAAACAACTGATTTTTGTTAGTAAACATTTTATTGCGCTTCTTGGTTTATTATATTTTTCGTTCTAAAAATTTAAATATATTTGAGAAAAGTAAATAAAAAGTTGTGTATTTTATAACTTATATTCGTCTTTTTAGTGGCAGTTTATATTTGTAACGCAATTTTTATCATTAAACAATCCAAGTTACTTCGAATTATTAAAGCTCTCAAATGCACAATTATATAAAATATGAATGTGTTTGTATAAAACTTGTATATTATCTTTTATTTCTTTTTGCTTTTTATAACACAAAACACACGAAATGTAACCAAAAATAGTTTATTTATAACAACACAAATATATTTTAGTATTATAACACAGGAATTGTATTATAAAATTATTTACTTTTCTTGGAAACAAACAAATGTAAACAAATTTTGACAAGATAGTCTGCTTTGAAACAACGAGCAAAAAATAATCAGCTTATCTTATAAGGTTACCTTATTTAAAATGGTTGTGCCATGATCTATAGCAACATTTAAAAAATGTAAAGAAAACGAAAATATAAATAAAAAAGTTTATATACAAAGTACAAAAAAATATTTATCTACATTTGCAAATCATTTGTGCTTACTTGTAGAAGGTTTGTTTTTAGGTTTTCCAAGGAAGTTTTTTTCGTGCAGTTCTCCATAATCCAAAACGGCTCCTTGAGATAATGATGACCATGGTCTGGCAGTTGATTAATTTAATTTGTTTATATTTGCGAAATTATTTATAAAAATAAGTAAATATACCTAAAATATTAAAAATTTAAAATGTTTATTTAACATTACCGTGAAAAGTATAAAAAAGTCCTCCAAATGTCCTTTCGCTTAACAGTGCTTTCGTTGGTTGAATTTTGTGCTATCCATGAGTTTGCACATAAATTAACATTTTTTGCAGAAGAATTATATATTTATTGATCAAAACTTGCTTGTTCTTGAAGTATATCTGATTTAACACAAATTCACACTTATTTTTCACTGTTTTATTTATTCGATAATTTTTGTATTTGTATAAAAAAAATTTAAACGAAATTTAAATCTATTGACACAAAAACACGTGCACAAGCTTTATTGTTTGTCATTCAACTGGTCTTCTTCACTATGGGTTTTCTGTATTGAAGAAATTTCTTCAGTTCTACACATGTTTCTTCAATTTGACTAAAATAAATTATTTAAATTAACGAAATTTATTCAATTCTACATGTCTTTAGTAAATTTGAAGAAATTTCGTCAATTTGAAGAATTTTATTCAATTTGACTAAAATAAATTCAATTTGACTAAAGAGGTTCAAACTTATTTTGAAGAATTTTCTTCAATTCGACATGTCTTTAGTAAATTTGAAGACATTTCTTTAATTTGAAGAATTTTATTCAATTTGAATTAAATAAATTATTTAGTTTCGTAAAATGTGTATGCTTTTAGTCGATTTACAAATTTTTAGTCAAGTTGAAGAATTTTATTCAAATTGACTAAAAAATATTAGTCAATTTTAAAATTTACGAAAAATATTAGTTAATTTAACAGATAATTTATTAAAATTAACTTCTTTTTGGGGTGTTAAATTGAACAAAATTGTGTGTTATTTTTCTTACTGCCAATTGTTTAATAGTTACTGCCAATTTAACAAAATTTTCGTCGATTTAACAGATTTTTCGTCAATTTTTTAACGAAATTTTATTCAAATCAACATATTTTACAAAAAAAAAAATATTTTTTACAAAAAATTTTTAGTAGATTTGACGAAAATTTGTTGACTTGAAGAAAAATTCTATTTATTTGAACAAAAAATCTGTTATTTTAATATTTTTTTTCGTTAAAATTCTACGAAAAATTTTCGTCAAAAATTTCGTCAGATTTGGTTCAGTGTATGATTTAAAGTAAATAATCTACAGCTAGTGTTTTTATTTCCAAACTTGTTTAGTTTCCGGGAAAACATTTTGAGAATTCATTAATATTGAAGATATTTGTTTCGTTTTTAAAAATTTATTTAAAATAAAGTATATGTTTACTTTGACTTTAGGATCATTAAAGAAAATTTTATAAATTAATAACTTTTTTATGCAAAATTTCTAAAGATAATTAAAACCGAGTATTTGACGCAAAAAAATGGTTTATTTGATATTCGAAAAGCTAACATTTTTAAAAAACCGAATACAAATTTTTAAAAACACCGGTTCGATCTCGCTATTAAAAAACTTACAGCTAGAGTTTGATTTCTGTTACGCATATTATTTATACTAATTACCAGTGGTATTTTTATACCCACCATCAAAAAGATGAGGGGTATATTGATTTTGCCAATCCGTGTGTACCATGTCGAAGGAATCATTTAAGACCCCATAAAGTATATATTTTCTGGGTCCTGGTTAGATTCTGAGTCGATCTAGCTATGTCCGTCCGTCTATACGTCTGTTGAAAGCAGGATAGGGCTCGAACGGGACAACGTAGGGGGACGAAATTTGGCACAAATATTTGTCTTATATAAGGATATATAAGGTTATGGGCTAAAAACTAGAAACACAGGGTGTCCGTTTCATACTTTTCTGCTGATATCTCTTAAACAAAAGCATGTACAACAACGAAATTTTGTATGGATAGTTCGAGGGTCGATATAAACACGAAAACCAAACATGGGCGTGGTCCGCCCACTTTACCGCCCTCCTCCCATATAAGGTGAAATTGTGTTCAAATAGTTCAAGGACCAATGTAAACTCGAAAATAAAAATAGGCGTGGTCCGCCCACTTTACCGCCCACCTCCCATATAACGTAAAATTTGAAAAAGTTGATGGTGGGTACATAGATTCGGCCGAGCCGAATATAACACTCGCGCTTGTCTTGTATGATATTTGCTACAGCAAGTTCACTTGTTTGGGGATAAGTAATACTATATTTTTTAGATTTTAAATCAGAGATGCGCAATTTTCAAATTTCCTGACTCGCGAGTTTAGACTACAAATGCTGCTTACGCAACGCTGCTTCACACGTACACTATAAACTACTTCGTTCGACTGCTGCTCTCTCATTAATGTCAATGGAAATCAAGCAGAGTTTTTTGCTGCTTCACACACACAAGCGCAAATGTATAGTAGTGTGTGTGCGCATCACTGTTTTAAACTGTTTAATATTTTTTAATTACAAAAATTTAGTTTATATGAACTTTTGTAAAAAATGTTAACTTTTATTCGAGTTAAATTGCTATGACTGATGATGACGTATGTGAACTACTTTGTAATACCGAAATTATAGGTGATGATCAGTGTTGCCAGTTTAGCCTTTTTAGCCTCAAAATTTTCGTTTTAGCCTCTAGCTTTTTTGTTAGCCTTTTTTATTCTTAACATTGCCCTAAAAAGGCTAAAAATTTACAAATTTTATTTGCACAGAATCATCAACTTAAGCACTTTTGTGTATTAATTCGCAGAAAAATATGGAAATTATTTATATTTAATGAAAATTTTCGCCTGCGGCGCTTCATTCTACAAAAATATTGCAATTATTTTTCGATAAACTTTATTACCTATAGAAACTAATTATAGTTTATTTAATTTTATTTTCAAATTTACTAAAATATCTTTAAGAAATACCGAAATCTAATGGGGAAAAAAAAATTAATGCTTTTTTAAATAAAAAAAAAAATATGTTAGCTTTTTTTCTGGCTTTATTTTTTGAGGCTTTAGCCTTTTCTGACCTTTTTTAAAGTTCAATTTAGCTTCTTTTTTTCTCAAGTCCTGGCAACACTGGTGATGATAGTATTTATGTTATCGATAATGAAAGTGCTGGTCTAAATGATAAATGCCGGTACTAAGAATGATACAAAAATGTGGATCAGAATGATATTGACCTAAATGTTTTCGTTCAAAACTATTTCATCCTTATGATCTATGAATTAATATATTCAGCACAATTCAAACTAGAGTCAAAACCACATTGTTTATTCCGACAACTTTTCCGTGCCGTTAGTAGTGTAGTAGAATTGTGAATTTAGTGTCAACTTACATCGGCGTCAAATATGTACTCTGTAGTGCTGGAATCAAGATAGAACACCTGTGAAAAGGTTTGATAAAAGGAATAAAACACTTTTGAGCTCCACAAAAAACTAAAAAAAAAATAATAAAATTAAAGAAATTCTGATAGAACTAGCGGGGAGACTGTTCCCCAACTGCCCTCGGATTTGATTTACATGCATTTATGTTAAGCATTCTTTTAGGAACATGAAAAAAGTCACAAAAAATCAAATTTTTTTCAAAATTTCTATTTCAAAATAATATAACTTTTTATCTAAACCACATAGGCATATGATTCTTGCACGAAAATTATCTGCAGAATTCAGATAATATTTTAGAAAAAAATGGGTTAAAATTTTACTTCGGTCCAAATATCTCTAAAAGTAAAAGAGATATTCCGCACATATAAGCGTATTTTTTGTAGAGAATTATAAGGGCTATGTGCAATTTTTTTTTTTTTTCAATAAAATCATAAATTAAATTTTGGAGATTTTTAAAAAATTTTCATACTTAAGGTGACTAACTTTGGAGGTCCCCCAGACACATTAAGAACCTGTGCTTCTCTAAATCAATTGGAATATACCTAAGGACATGCAGTATTTCCAAAAAAAAAAATCGTTTTGTGACCACTGTGCGTCAACGTCTAGAAGCAGAAATTATAAAAAATCATCAAAAACCGAATATACATATTGTACGCCCGCAAGATTCCAAATTTGGAAAAAGTTATCACCAGAGAAACCAAAATATGCAATTGCATGTTTTTTCCTGGACGTTGAATGAAGCCATCGTTTAAATATTTATACGTTTCAGAACAAATAAATAATTTTGGCATCGATTTGTTAGTGCATATTTTTGCATATTTTACTCTTAACGGCATATTTTTGCATTTGGCGATTTTTAGTGCATATTTATAGCATATTTTGTTATTTTTAGGTCATATTTAACCTTTTTAGAGCATATTTTGACATTTTAAGGATAGTTTTCAATAACTCTTGAAATGTTTTTCAAATTTGATTTTATAAAAAATGAGAAAACAAAAAAAAAAAATAATAATAATAATTTTAAAGTTAACAATTTTATCGTTGTTGTAAAAACAATTTTTTTATGAAAGCATTATTGTTTACACATTATTATATGTATGAAAAATGTCACGATAAAATTACTTCACGCTATAAATCTGAAATGACCTGATACGCCGATGAAATTTCGACAAATGATCTAAATGATTCTAAATTATAGATTTTCATCAAAACACGAATTTCGAAAAACAGTGATCGATATGATAATTTTGATAATTTAATAATAAAATAGAAGATCGTTTTTACGAGATACAGTAAAAAATTGGGAATGCAATTTTGACGCGGTTGATAAATTTCAGTTTTGTTTTATTTTATAACAATGAAATATTAATAAAACCATTTGTTTTAATAAATTTGTTAAAAAATTATACTAAATCTTTGTTTTTTAGTGCATATTTTTGCGTTTTTAGAGCATATTTTTCGTTTTTTACTGCATATTTAATGCGCATAAAACCCATTTTTTTAGAGCATATTTTGGTTTCCCTGGTTATCACAAACTAAATTCATGTCTAAATTCAAAAAGTAATTGTTTTAATAAATATAATTCTTGTTAATCAATGCATGAAAATATATTTATAATATTTCTTTTCATTCTATACTTCAATTTATAAAGCTAATTTTTCTTAACAATTTTTTTTTTTTTTCGAAAACTAAAAACGTAGTTATTATTTTTTTATATTTTACATATAATATATATAAATCACCATGACCATGACCTTGTTCATTTAAGGGTTAAGACGTTTCAAAATCATGTCGTTCGGTAACTATGCGACGTTACCAAGTTTTTGCTGGGGAGATAGGAATATTTAAATTTTTTTTACTTTTATACAAATTTAAAAAAATAAGAATCCCACATCCCAGTAAAAACTTTGGTTATCAGGTAATGAGTTAAGAATCTAATATAATGGCTCTACACTACTTACACATTACATGAAAAACTCATTATTTTAACAACTGCTTACCTCATATTATTACAAATAGGCATTTTAGAAAGTAATTACTTAGATGTCATTACAAGAACTAATTACTTTCAAGCCATTAATAGCACATTAAAATTTTACAAATTGTAAACGTTTGTAAGCTTTTACCTAAATTTCTAAACAATATATAAATAATAAGTTTGTTAAATTAATCTTTTATTAATGTGTCAATTGAATGTGCCTACAGATATTTTAGTATATAATGTTTCGTGTTAATATTATTTTAATGTCTACGTGTCATATATTGGATACGGCCTCGGATATGTGTGTTATCAATAAAAGACAAAAATTAACGATAATATATAATGTCAATATATAATAAGTAATTCCAACTATGAAGAACAGTTTTATTTATGTATTATTACGTTTATAAGCCGAGTATTTGCAAATAAAAAATTAAACTATCTGTTTACACGTCAAATTGCGTAAAGAAATATACTTAGTTATTCGTGGTGCCGGATGAGAAAAATATAACTAATATCATCAAAAATTGTATTAACTTAAAAAGTTGTGGCAAGAAGTGGTGAATTATATATATATATATATATATATATATATATATATATATATATATATATATATATATATATATATATATATACGTTCATTTTGCAATATTTTTATTTGTAGGAAATGCGTATAAACGTACACAGTATATATTTTTTATAAATACTCCAAATTGTTTAATAGTCATAATGTTAAAAACAAATATTTATGAATTTAAGAAATTGAACAAGATAACTCTTAAATTACGCTTAATTTTATATGACAAATAAATTGCTAATCAGCAAAAGTGACAAAAATCAATCAGCTGACTAAAAATTATCTCTATAAGCGAAAAAATTAAAAATAAATGAAATGTTTTAATGGCACCTTAAAAACCTTTTGTGTACACATAAAGTGACTCGATACATGTGGAATCCGTTCTCGTTAATCAACTCAATCATTGGGCGAAGGGGTTTGTTTTTTTGGTCACGGTTTGTTTTTTGGTTACTGTATCTGTAGCATGAAAATAAAAAAATACAAAAAAAAACATTTTGCGAATTGGAAGAAAAAAAAATATTTTCCAAAAAAAGGCAATGCAAATATTCTTGTTTTCTGATCAAAAGAAAAATAAAATTAAAATTGTATATATATATGTTTAAAAATAAAGTTTATTTAACTTTTTTAATTACTTTATTTAAAAAAGAGAATTTTAAATAATTTTACAAAAATATTGAAGAGAAGAAGGAAAGTTGTAGTTGGTCAAGTTTTGCCTTATAAAATCACTTTAATTGATTCAATAAGCACTTTATTTGGCGTTTCTACAACATTTGAATAAAATTTTATTCAAAGTGAATATTACTCAGTGGTCCCAAAACGAAATTTTTTGGAAATAATTCTGTAACTTTAGAACTACTGAATGTATTTGAATGAAATTTCACATGGATAATCCCGAGGTGTATGCCAATTGATTTGGAGGAGAACAGGTTCTTAGCAAGTCTGGGGGACGGGGGGTGGACCTCCAAATTTGGTAACATCAAGTATGAAAATTTTTAAAAAAATCGCCAAAATTTCATTTATGATTTGATTGAAAAAAATTTTGCACATAGATAGTCCTTATAATTCTCTACAAAAAATATGCTTACATGTGTGGGTTATCTCTTTTACTTTAAGAGATATTTGGACCAAAGTAAAATTTTGACCCATTTTTGACCATGTTTTTTAGTTTTTTTAACTTGGCGGGCTCAATTTGAGTCTTACAATGTTTCTAAAATATTATCTGGATTCTATACAAAATTCTAAATAATTTTTGTGCAAAGATCATATACCTATGTGGTTTAGATAAAAAGTTATATCATTTTGAAATTGAAAATTTGAAAAAAATTGTGATTTTTTGTGATTTTTTTCAAAAAGGTGGTAACATTTTTGCACTTTAAAATCCGTTATTTTCCTCCGGAGCATAATTTTTTTTCATGTTTCTAAAAGAGTACTTAACATAAATGCATGTAAGACAAATCTGAGGGCAGTTGGGGTAACAGTCTCCCCGCTAGCCCTATCAGAATTTCGTTAATTTTAATTTTAGTGTTTTTATTTTTTTGTGGAGCACAAAAAAGCTGATATTAAAATAAAAATACCTTGGAAACTTACCTCCATATATTAGCTAATCACACAAAAAATATTTAATAAGTCACGCTTCTTATAACGATAGAGTGACCATTTTACTGAAAAAAGTCAATTTTTTATGCAAGTTTTCCCCGAAGTTGAATTTTGGATATTTCGGAGTAAGGAAATGGAAATTTATTTATTTTCTTCTTTTAATGACAATTTTTTTATATTATACTAAAATTTCACAATGATAGCTTTATTAATGTAGATTTTATATAAGTTCAAATATTATTATTTTTTTTTTTTTTTTTTTAAAAATAACACTAAAAACAAAAATTTTTCGTTTTTCTTCAATTTCTATTTCCTTCAATTTCTATGGTAAATGTGTGTTGAAGCATTCTATATACATAAGTGCACAGTAGTTTCAACGTATTTATACCCTACGCCACCAAAGTTGTTTGTGCAGAAGTTGTAACGCAGAGAAAAAATCATCGGACCCCCACCTTAAAGTATACCGTTCGACTCAGAATCACTTTCTGAGTCGATTTAATGATGTCCGCAATTTTGAAGATAATTTGATGAAATTTAGTACATATGCTTTTTTCAACACAAGGACGAAAGCCTATTGAATTTGGTTATGATCGGCCCATTATTTCACCTAGTCCCCATACAAATGTCCTCCCGGAATAGAGTTTTAATACTTATAGATGGCTTAAAACTAGGAATATTTTAATGAAATTTAGTACAAATAAGTTTTATATTAGCATAAATCTGTCTGCCAAATTTCATGAAGATCGGTCCCTAACTGATCATAGCTCGCATATAAAATCCTCTCCCGAAAATCACTAACATTCATAAATCCCATACAAATGTTAGTATTATGTTAATATCCGCCTGACCTGAGTTTCGTTATTGGCGAATGTTCGCTAAAAGCGAAGAATTCTCGAATTATTAATTACGAATGTTCGTAACTTCGAACTTTCCTCGATAATTTCTCGATAGTAAACATTCGCATAATTTTCGAGAATTTAAAAATATTGATATCACTATATTCAACTTTTCTAAATAAAATATCGAAACCAAATGTTTCGAGAAATTGTATAGTCTCTTAAATTTCTCTAAGAATTCTTATGTAAATATAAAAGTAACTTATTTTCTTGTTTGTGCATGCAAAACAATAAAAACAATGAGAATGTATTGTCATTCTTGAGTCAAAGTTCATAGTAGTCGGTTGTAAAATATTGCGCTTTAACATTTAAGTTAAGTTTTATTTTCAGATGTGTTTAATAAAAAAGTAATATGATAAAATTTCAAGAAAAATTGTTAGTAATGTTTCTATTTGTCTAAATATGTACATAGATTTGGAATATGTCATACATATTTATTTATTTATCTAATATATTTTATTTCAGGTTTATTCAGAAAATGTTTGCGTGAAAATCAGAGTATTTCAACAACAGAAAAATTAAAAATATTGGGAGAAAAGGCATCGATGACTCTACTCTGGGCGAAATTTAAATTTGATTATATGGCTTTATTAATTTTATTGTTTATTATACGAATTATTATTTTTGTAATATATTTTATTATTATGTAAACAATTTTTTTAATATTTGATATATTGCGATGTTTGAAATAAAACATAAGTAACTTTAGAAATAAAATCAACTTTTGATTTTAGATTGGGAATATAATGGAAATGAAACAAAATAAAAAATTATCGTTTTCGAACTATTGCTAATGATAATAAACACATGTTATTAGTAAAATCAGTATCGAATAATTTTAATAATTTGCTGCCACAAAGTGAGCGACGGGTGAGCTCAAGCAGCTCGTTTTCGGGTCGCCAACGATAGTCGTTCTCGAATGTTTTGTCAGAGAAATGTTCGCGAAATATTCGAATGGGATATCATTAACGAAGTTTGTGATCAGCTGGGTATTTAACACAAGTAAGTTGTATACATATACGTAATTATGTGGATCGAAGTGGTGCAGGGTATCATATAGTCGGGCTTGA
The DNA here is from genome assembly GCA_951394005.1 of Protophormia terraenovae. NCBI lineage: Eukaryota > Metazoa > Arthropoda > Insecta > Diptera > Calliphoridae > Protophormia > Protophormia terraenovae. The sequence continues at coordinate 71,712,107 of OX596073.1, read as the reverse complement.
CCGACTATATCTTCTTCTCTCGTTTTAAATAACTTTCTGTACTAGTGCTCCTCCAAAACATTTGAAAACTATCTCAGTAATAACTATTTGAAATTTCATTGAAATATATTTATCCGTTTAAAAGATACAGAAAGTTATTTAAAAAGAGAAAAAAAAATAGAGAAGAAGATATAGTCGGTCAAGCCCGACTATATGATACCCTAAACCATTTCGATCCACATAATTACGTATATGTATACAACTTACTTGTGTTAAATACCCAGCTGACCACAAACTTCGTTAATGATATCCCATTCGAATATTTCGCGAACATTTCTCTGACAAAACATTCGAGAACGACTATCGTTGGCGATCCGAAAACGAGCTGCTTGAGCTCATCCGTCGCTCACTTTGTGTCAGCAAATCTTTCGATCTCGAAGGTTCGCCTTTCGTATTGATAGTGAACCTTTAGCGATATCAATAGCGAAACGTAAAAATATTCGTTAGTGATTCGTTTTCGATATCAAAAACTGATGAAAATTATTCGATATTGATTTTACTAATCACTTGTAATTATTATCATTAGCAATAGTTCGAAAACGATAGTTTTTTATTTTGTTTCATTTCCATTATGTTCCCAATCTAAAATTAAAAGTTGATTTTATTTCTAAAGTTACTTATGTCTTATTTCAAATAAAATTAATAAAGCCATTTAACAAAATTTAAATTTCGCCCATAGTAGAGTCATCAATGCCTTTTTATCCCAATATTTTTAATTTTTCTGTTGTTCAAATCCTCTTCTTTTAACGAAAACATTTTCTGAATAAATCTGAAAGAAAATATATTAGATAGATAGATAAATATGTATGCTATATTCCAAATCTATGTACATATTTAGACAAATAGAAACATTACTTACCGTTTTATATAACTTAACTAAAATGTTAAAGCGCATTCTCATTGTTTTTAGTGTTTTGCATACACAAACAAGAAAATAAGTTACTTTTATATTTACATAAGAATTCTTAGAGAAATTTAAGAGACTATACAATTTCTCGAAACATTTGGTTTCGATATTTTATTTAGAAAAGTTGAATATAGTGATATCAATATTTTTAAATTCTCGAAAATTATGCGAATGTTTACTATCGAGAAATTATCGAGGAAAGTTCGAAGTTACGAACATTCGTAATTAATAATTCGAGAATTCTTCGCTTTTAGCGAACATTCGCCAATAACGAAACTCAGGTCAGGCGGATATTAACATAATACTAACATTTGTATGGGATTTATGAATGTTAGTGATTTTCGGGAGAGGATTTTATATGCGAGCTATGATCAGTTAGGGACCGATCTTCATGAAATTTGGCAGACAGATTTATGCTAATATAAAACTTATTTGTACTAAATTTCATTAAAATATTCCTAGTTTTAAGCCATCTATAAGTATTAAAACTCTATTCCGGGAGGACATTTGTATGGGGACTAGGTGAAATAATGGGCCGATCATAACCAAATTCAATAGGCTTTCGTCCTTGTGTTGAAAAAAGCATATGTACTAAATTTCATCAAATTATCTTCAAAATTGCGGACATCATTAAATCGACTCAGATTTAATGATGTCCGCCGTTCTGAGTCGAACGGTATACTTTAAGGTGGGGGTCCGATGATTTTTTCTCTGCGTTACAACTTCTGCACAAACACCTTTGGTGGTGTAGGGTATAAATACATTGAAACTACTGTGCACTTATGTATATAGAATGCTTCAACACACATTTACCATAGAAATTGAAGGAAATAGAAATTGAAGAAAAACGAAAAATTTTTGTTTTTAGTGTTATTTTTCAAAAAAAAAAAAAAAAAAAAAAAAAAAATAATATTTGAACTTATATAAAATCTACATTAATAAAGCTGTCGTTGTGAAATTTTAGTATAATATAAAAAAATTGTCATTAAAAGAAGAAAATAAATAAATTTCCATTTCCTTACTCCGAAATATCCAAAATTCAACTTCGGGGAAAACTTGCATAAAAAATTGACTTTTTTCAGTAAAATGGTCACTCTGTCGTTATAAGAAGCGTGACTTATTAAATATTTTTTGTGTGATTAGCTAATATATGGAGGTAAGTTTCCAAGGTATTTTTATTTTAATATCAGCTTTTTTGTGCTCCACAAAAAACTAAAAACACAAAAATTAAAATTAACGAAATTCTGATAGGGCTAGCAAAAATGTTACCACCTTTTTGAAAAAAATCACAAAAAATCAAAATTTTTTGAAATTTTCAACTTCATAGGTATATGATCTTTGCACAAAAATTGTTCAGAATTTTGTATAGAATCCAGAGAATATTTTAGACAAATTTTAAGACTCAAATTGAGTCCGACAAGTTAAAAAAACTAAAAAAAAACATGGTCAAAAATTTTCTTTCGTCCAAATATCTCTTAAAGTAAAAGAGATAACCCACACATGTAAGCATAGAGAATTTGGCACTTATAGAGAATTATAAGGACTACCTATTTGCAAAATTTTTTTTCAATCAAATCATAAATGAAATTTTGGCGATTTTTTTTGAAAATTTTCATACAACTTTGGAGGTCCACCCCCCGTCCCCCAGACTTGCTAAGAACCTGTTCTCCTCCAAATCAATTGGCATACACCGGATTATGGTGTATTATCAATTGGCATATCAGGATTATCCATGTGAAATTTCATTCAAATACATTCATTGGTTCTAAAGTTACAGAATTATTTCCAAAAAATTTCGTTTTGTGACCACTGTGCGCTGCTCAAACGTACACTGAACGAAGGAGAAACTATTGTCAGTCAAGACCGACCATATGATACCCTACACCATTGTGTATGTAACTGTAAAATAAATTATACATATACAGAACAATGCATTGATACTAACATCTATATAATTTAATGTCCTTTAGGGCGATTCCCTGAAGTGAGTTTATATGGGAGCTATGGTAAATTATGAACCGATTCTCATAAATTTTGGCAATGTTGTTTCTACTTATATAAAACTTATTTGTGTCGAATATTAACTTAATACTATCATTCGTATGGGTTTTATGTACGTTAAAGTGATTTTCGAAAGAGGGGATTTATATGGGAGCTATGGTGTATTATAGACCGATCTTGATGAAATTTGGCACAAAGATTAACACTTATACAAAGTGTTATGGTGGTGTAGGGTATAAAAAGCTCTTAAATTGCGGAAAGTAAACACCCAAATAACGAAACATATGTTAACCTTAATTTTTGTTATTGACGATTTTATTTTTTCTTAAGAAAATTGTTTTTCTAGTTATTTCTGTTCAAATACACCTCCTGTAAAAGTATAAAAAATAAATTAGTTTTCCATTTTTCATTAAACATTTTGCTTAGCGTATTTTTTTTAAATTGCGTAGCGAAGTCTGTTGAGAGAGCAGCAGTAGAAAGATGTAGTTTATAGTGTATTTGTGAAGCAACGCTGCGTAGGCAGAATTTGCGGCCTAACCTCGCGAGTTAGGAAATTTGCAAATTGCGCATCTCTGTTTTATAGTCATACGCACCAACCACTTAGTCACAGAACCTTCTTACATAAATTAGACTATTTGTTTTTTTAACGAACATGTTGATTTATTGACCCTTTAGTAAGTGTGCAGATGGCTATCGCACACTTTAGTCACCCTTCGGTAGTAGTTTTTATTTTTTTTTTTTACTGGGTACAATGATTTGATTACCTATCAAACTTCTTAACTTTACTAGCTACATGACTGGTCATTTTAACATAGGCATTAGGGCTATAACCAAATTTTGGCCCTAGCACCATACGATGGCGAACGTTGTGTTATTTTTTTCGGGTCATTTTGGAATAAAAACCTCACCCAGAAAAACGATTTCTTTAAATCTCAAAAAAAAAAAAAAAAAAAAATGCATTCATTTAAAATAAAAACGAGAAAAAAAGGTATAGTCGGTCAAGATCGACCATATGATACCCTACACCATTACGTATGACCGTAAAATTTCCGGAAGGGGACTTATATTAGACTAACACTTTTACTAAATGTAAAATAAAATATACAAATACAGAATAATGCGTTGATACTAACATCTATACACTAAGGGAAAAAATTCGATTCAAAATCAACAACGGTTGTGCTCACATTGGTAATTTACGGTAACAGCTTTTTAATAGCTTTCGTTAACAAATTTAATAGAAAACATATGTAATTTAACAATTTAATACCGAAATGGTTTCAACTTGGTGCCAATTAGGTATCGATTTTCAATAAGAATTGAACACGCAGTGTTTAATTTTAAAACATGCGGTGTATTTTCACTATTGACACAGAATGGTTTCGTTTTCAACACGTATGTGATTGATATTTCTCTGGGTGTATCATTTAATGCCTTTTAGGGCGATTGTCGGAAGTGGTTTTATATGGGAGCTATGGTAAATTATGGACCGATTGTAATAAAATTTGGCAATGTTGTTTCTACTTTAATAAAACTTATTTGTGTCGAATATTAACTTTATACTAACATTAGTATGGGATTTATGCACGTTAAAGTGATTTTCGAAACAGGGGTTTATATGGGAGCTATGGTTAATCGTGGACCGATTTGGTACAAAGATTGATACTTGTACAAACCTTCTTTGCACCGAATTTTATTAAAATATTCTTCTTTTTAAGGCATTTTTGAGTGTTGAAACTTAATTCCGGGGTGACATTTGTATAGGGGCTAGGTGAAATAAAGAACTGATCACAACCAATTTCAATAGGCTTCGTCCCTGTATCATAAAAGTCCCACGTGCCAAATGTCATTGAATTAACTTCAAAATTGCGACCTGTACTTTGTGCACAAGGTTTACATGGACAGCCAGCCGTCCACACGCAGAGAAAAAACATTGTTACAGCATGATCACCACAACTATTCAATGATTATATAGCCGTTTTTCATTGATTTAAATATACTGTGTTCATGATAGTAACGTTTATGCTTCTGTTTAATCATTTAATGATTACCCACAATCAACATTTTAATATGGTTTACTGAATTATAATATGTATTTAAATATATTTATATGAAATCGTAAATGAATAAATTAAATAAATAAATTTAGTCAATTCTACAACTATTTAGTTAATTACATAACCATTCATTTCATTTTACAAATTTTGTTAATTCTACAACCATTAAGCCATTAACTTTTAATGCCTTTTGAATACACATTTTTGTGTATCAGTCCAGTAGTTATAATTCTCATTTAGTTTATATATGAACAAATATAAATTGACAAGTTTTGTTTTTATTCAGTATGATAATTGTACCACATATCATGGTACAAATGAATATAAATATGAAAATATGTGATCATATATATGATAAAATAGGATTATATGTATGATGAAATTTGTTCATTTATATGATAAAATGGAATTATATGATAACATGGGATTATATATATCATAAAATGGAATTATACTTATGATGGAATTAGTTCATATATATGATAACATGGAATTATTAAATGATAAAAAAAATAATGAAATTGAAAGCAATACTTAAGAAAAGGTTATAAAACTTACTAAAGTTATTAATAAGGTTATGAACCTTACTAATAAATTATAAATTGGAATCATAATAATGATTACGTACAAATATACTTATTGTAACCTGGAATCATATATTACAATCATAGTATGTTGCTCTTAGTTTATGGTCACAGGAACCATATTTTTTCTTTGCGTGTAGATATGTCTTAGGACCAAAAATGGCACCCCAGGACCGAAATGTGGCAATATAGTGGGTAGTTTGATTGAAATATTTTTTCATTTTTCTTCCGAAGGAGTTGAAGAATAAGTTTTGTTACATATCATTGAATCGATATTTAAAAGCACATATTTAAAACTTATGAATATCTCATTAATTATTGAACGAATTTATATATAACTCTCGTTTTATCAGTAAAAGTTCAATAACTTATAAACTAAAAGAGATCGAACTAAAATGTTAGCGTCAGATTAATCACAAGTGGTTACATTGAGTGAGTCACCTGACAAATAATATCTATTGAATTATTCATTATTTAAAACTAAATCATTCCGGTATCCTCGATTTATCTTTAATTTGAAAACAAATAATTTTTATAATAATTAAAAAAAAAAACAAGATCTAAAGTACTATATTCGGCTGGGAACAAAGTCGCTAGTTTATACAGGGGCTTAGAAAAGTCGAAACTAATTTGTTTTTGGGGGGTCTTTTTGATCTTTTGACGATAAATCGGTCTTTAATGTACTGATTTTAAAGAATTTATTAGCGTTATTTTAAGGAATATTTCCAACAATTTGATGTATAAAACATATATATCCGATAACTGGTGCTATCTGAAAACTGATTTCAACAGACATATGGGCATTGTTATATCGACTTCCTTATCAATAAGGATCCAGAATATATATGCTTTTATAAGTCTTAGATGAATATTGTAGAAATTACAGATAGAATGACAAACTTATATATACTTTTTACACCTAATCGTTCCAAGTGGGGTCAAACGCAAATTTTTGGTAATAAATCTGAATCTCCTGTCAAAGTTGACTACCTCGAGTATGTAAAAGTTAAAAAAATCGTACAAATGAAGTCCGATTTTAAAGATTTTTATATTTCTGGAAAGTGCTTAGCAAGATAAAGAAAAAATAAGCTTACTCATCTAAATTATCTCTTACAGTTAAAAAGATATTTACGCTTGAATTTTGAATTTTTGATTTTTTGGCTCGACTTTCTTTCTTTTTTCGGGAATAAGTCCGGAGATATATGAAGTAAAAATTTTTTAAAAATATTTTGTAATTTGCTACATATTTCAAAATAATATGCTGAAAGAATTTTTGGATTATCTCAATTCGTCTAGACGTGAAAAATATTCAAATTCAGCACTCTGAAATTGGCATGAAAAATGGCAATTTTTTTACAAAAATATAGTACAATTCATTCACTTTTTTTCTCAAAGTTCCGTTAATAAAAAATGTTTTCCTTATTGATTTCAAAAGATAAGGCTTCATAAATGGTTAATAAAGAAATTTTGAATTGATTTAAGTTTGCACCCTACATCCAGCATTGGCCGAAAATTGTCAATTTTAAAAAATAGTTTCATTTTTATCGATTAATAAAAAAAATGTAACGCGAGCTTTTTTAAATTTGGTACCCATATTTTTTATAGAAATAGATTTAGAATGATTTAATACTAAACTGCTTCCCGCCCGGCCAAAAACGAATGCAGGAGTGGAGATTTTATGTTAAAAGTCAGTTTTTTTAACGACTATTTTTAAAAGCATATTAAAAGTATATTAACATAATATTTTTAATATTATTTCTTATGTAATGTATAAAACACAAATCAAGCTTTCATTCCTAAAAAAATCAATAAAATAGCTCCAATAATCTATTTTTGGTAATTTTTCAAAAATATTTTTTTTTTTTTAAATAGCTGAAAATCCAAAAAATTTAATTTTTTTAATACAACTCCACTAATTTTGCAAATACTTTAAAAATGTTAAAAGAATATAAAAATAGACTTATTTACCAATTCAACGATTTATAAAATGTTGATATAGGTCATTTAATAATAGTAATATAAAGGCCTCAAAACTACCAAGTCACGTCAAAAGTTGCACAATTCACTATTTTGTTCCGTATTTCCATATGTGTGTATACGTAACATTTTAGTTTTCTAATGTATTATGTAGGTATATATTTGTTATTATAAAGTAGTAAATTCTTAATTTGAGTAATGTTTATTTAATTTGTTCTACATATTTACATACTTATTATACATATATCCCGTATATTTATTTTATTAAGAATATATTATCGAAGATATTATTAGAGATTTTCTTGAAAATAATCAGAAACATCAAACGTTAGCAAATTTTTAACTTCCTTAGCTTCGGAATCCTTTTTTTTCTATTTCAAGAGTGATTTTTGGTAGCCATCGTGTTCTTATAGAATATATAACTGGATCTGGTGATATTAATAAATATTCCATTAAGTCCATATTTTGCTCTATTTTCGAACATTTTCGGGTATTGAAGAGTCGGAAATGTTTAACATCTTTATTTCGGGCTTCCTCTGTTAGCTCTCCCAATGGCAAAATACTATTTTCTATTATTTCTTTACCATGAGCCAATACTTTGTGAATTGTTGGAGTCATTGATTTCCAGGGGTATGTAATGTTAAGTAGTTCTTTAGTTTCGTAAGCAAAAATTTTAAATTTGTCCGCATTAATTTGTTTTTTGCTATTAATAGTTCTGTTTGATACTTTTACATATATTTGGGGGCAATGCTTTAATTTCTTCTTCCAATTGGTTGACAATGCTGTTTATTGTAACCGTGGTTTCTTTTGTGTAATCAAAAAGGATTGGACGGCACAAAAATTTGGAACCTGGAGTTAAATTTATCCATATATCATCAAAAAGCGAGTCATTTCTTGTCGATGAGGAAGGCTTATTTAAGCGCATTCGAAGTGGTACCAGAGACGCTATAAACAGCGAGGAATAATTATTTCCAGAATTACTTCCATCCAGTTGTTTGTATTCCGAAAATCCTGATGTTCCATCGCACTTATTAAAATAAGTTCAGAGTCTTTGCATTTTTCAATGTTATCATTGCTGAAGGTAGATATAATTCTAGAGGCAGTATTTTCAAGTAATTGCAATATATTAACTTTAGCACTTTTAACAGAAGCATTAAATATTACTTTTCGCTTCTCTCACTGATTTGCTACTGGGAAAGATATCATATCCTTTTTCGCTAACAGATTTCCTCAAAATCTCGTATTGGTTTCTTGATAATCCTAAATTTAATATTAGAGCTAAAGCATCTTCAGAGGTAAAGGACGATGTTGATTTCGGTGTCACTATGCTTTGGATTATCCGATGTAATCGATTGGGAGAAGCTGTTGGTAACACATCTATAACTTTTTCTACTTCCTTTGGTTGCGTACGTGTTACTAAAGCTTTAAATGTATCTTTTATTTCGGCATTCGTATGTGAATTTAGAATAGATTCCTGTTTGGTCCTCTTTGTTCTTAGCTGAACTTCATCGTAACTTTTTTTTGGTCGACCCTTTTTTTGCTTTCCGATGAAAATTGATATTTCTCCCTCCAACTACTCTTCATTTTTCTTCTTGAACTTTGATATTGACCAATCTGAAGCTTGCATCCTTTTTTCGTATGATTTATAAAAATTTTCGAGCTTTAAACTGTCTTCTGCAGTAAGTGTTAAACCAAAAGATACTACTGTATCAATGAGTTTTCTTATTTTTTCTGGACGATTGATAATATTAGATAGATTATCCCAGATTACTTTGCAAATAGAAAAGTGTTTAATGTAATCTCCATAATGACAAATTCACTAATAAATCTGCATATTTATAAGGATACTTATATACAGAAAAATAATATTCATATCAGGTAAATGGTGACAGGCAAAAATGAATTAAAAAATTTAAATTTTTGCTCAAAACCCCCAATTTCATTCAGTTTATTTTTATGACCTGTAGTGTTAAACAGGTACGTCAAAAAATGTACCTATGCGATTGTAAAAAAATCATTTTTGTTATAATACATTAATTAAGTAGCTAAGTAAATTATTTAAAAACTTAAAAAAATGTAATAAAAAACGAAGTAAAATATACTTATTTATGTACTTAGGTAATTTTAAAAACCTTTTCAGTAGAAAAAATTATGAACACTTTAAATAAATTCATTAATAAATATTATTATCTCGTAACAAAAATAAGTAATGCAGTTGAGTGTTACGTATACACACATATGGAAATACGGAACAAAATAGTGAATTTTGCAACTTTTGACGTGACTTGGTAGTTTTGAGGCCATTATATTACTATTATTAAATGACCTATATCAACATTTTATATATCGTTGAATTGGTAAATAAGTCTACTTTTATATTCTTTTAACATTTTTAAAGTATTTGCAAAATTAGTGGAGTTGTATTAAAAAAAAATAAATTTTTATGGATTTTCAGCTATTTAAAAAAAAAAAAAAATTATTTTTGAAAAATTACCAAAAATAGGTTATTGGTGCTATGTTATTGATTTTTTTAGGAATGAAAGCTTGATTTGTGTTTTATACATTACATAAGAAATAGTATTATAAATATTATGCTAATATACTTTTAATATGCTTTTAAAAATTGTCGTTAAAAAAACTGACTTTTAACATAAAATCTCCACTCCTGCATTCGTTTTTGGCCGGGCGGGAAGCAGTTTAGTGTTAAATCATTCTAAATCTATTTCTATAAAAAATATGGGTACCAAATTTAAAAAAGCTCGCGTGACATTTTTTTATTAATCGATAAAAATGAAACTATTTTTTAAAATTGACAATTTTCGGCCAATGCTGGGTGTAGGGTGCAAACTTAAATCAATTCAAAATTTCTTTATTAACCATTTATGAAGCCTTATCTTTTGAAATTAATAAGGAAAACATTTTTTATTAACGGAACTTTGAGAAAAAAGTGAATGAATTGTACTATATTTTTGTAAAAAATTGCCATTTTTCATGCCAATTTCAGAGTGCTGACTTTGAATATTTTTCACGTCTAGACGAATTGAGATAATCCAAAAATTCTTTCAGCATATTGTTTTGAAATATGTAGCAAATTACAAAATATTTTTAAAAAATTTTTACTTCATATATCTCCGGACTTATTCCCGAAAAACGAAAGAAAGTCGAGCCAAAAAATCAAAAATTCAAAATTCAAGCGTAAATATCTTTTTAACTGTAAGAGATAACTTAGATGAGTAAGCTTATTTTTTCTTTATCTTGCTAAGCACTTTCCAGAAATATAAAAATCTTTAAAATCGGACTTCATTTGTACGATTTTTTTAACTTTTACATACTCGAGGTAGTCAACTTTGACACCCTGTGTAGCTCATCTCGTGTTATCACAGGGTGACTATAAGATGATTTTTCTGAAAGCTTAGGTCCTCCTCTACAACTCTTCCATACATTTCAATTTGATCCGACCAGTAGCTTAGGAGATTCAGATTTATTACCAAAAAATTTGCGTTTGACCCCACTGTGCGTTCTCTATAATAAATTGAAAATTCTAATTTTGTATTATATTTAAAAAGAATTCCTCCACGTTATCCATTTCAACTGGATGTATTCCACATGTTCAAATTACAAAAAAAACACATTTAGTCAATGCAGCACGCTTAACATAATAAAATATAAAAAACGTAATTAACTTTTTTGTCACTTCTAAAGTAAAATACTAAAGTCTGTATTAAGCACCAAGGAGTCAATAAATTGATATTTGACACTACACACGTCTAAAAAAGATACTATTTACATGTTTGGCTTTTCTGAGACCTCTAAAGGCCACCACACCACCTCCACAATAGCCACCTACACACTTACCTCCACGCTTTCCAAAGGGTCAATAAAGTTTGAGATAGCCACCTTCACGCTTACCAGAATCGGTAAAGTATCATTTTGCTTAACGGTCGTTCACAAAAAGCGTTTGTCGCTTTTTTTTATGTTGTTGACCCGAGCCCCATTAACACTTTCAGTACAAGTTTTAATGGTTGGGTCAAAATGTAAAATTTTTTCAGTATTTATAGTTTTTGGCTGTAGTAATATAAAGAACCTGTGTACAGTAAAAGCTCCCTTAACGAACAGCTCCCATAAGCGGACAATTTTTTAAGTCCCATGGTTTAGGCGGCATTTTTAGAATAAATTAATCTCCCCTAGGCGGATGCGGACACCTATTTTTAAAGAAAACATCTCTCGTAGGCGGAAAAAATCATAAACGGTAAAGGAAATGTACCAAATATTATATTATGAAATGTTTCTTATTTTCATTTTTGTCCGTGTTAACAATCATATTTTATCTTTATTTACATTTTTTTAAGTTAACTTAACTTTTTGCTGGTTTTGAGCAAAAACTAGTTTTTTAATTTAACTTTGACTTTTACACTTGATTAAAAATTCTTCATACTAAAAAAAAGAAAATGAAAACTTGATCCCTAAAAACAGATGCTGTTCCAGTTATCTATGTCATGAAGGAATTCTCAATGAGAACACAATGGCGACAGATTCCTACAAACCTTGACAACTCTTTTGAACAAAGGGCATAGAAATTCTGCACAACAACCACGGCGACATTGTAATCAGCCTTAAAAAAGTAATAGGGCGCTGCTGAAAATCTTTGGTCAGGCTACCAACATCATTTTCCCAAGTTAATCCTGTCATTTTTAAATGGAGTACCATGTCAATGATGACTTAGTTGTCAAACTTGTCCTCAACATGCTTTTTATTTTTAAAATTTCGTGGAAAAATCATTGGTAAAAATGCTGTTGAAAAATGTCTGACCTCTTTTTCGCGTACGAAAAATTACTTAATTTAGAAAGTAAATTTAGGAAAATGAAATGAAGATGGAGGGAATCGAACTGTATCCATAAATTCCATAAATTCCATAGAAGCAAAAGAAAAAATGACACCTTTCAAATAAAATTTTTCTTATATGTACAGTGTCTCACATAAGTTAGTGAATTTTAGTTTTTAAATAAAAATATGAGTTATTTTTAGTTATTAAATTAGGTAAATAAAAAATAATATTTTTTTTTATGAATGGGATTTTTTTGCCTGAGTTGTCTTCTACCAAATGCTGCAAAATGTAGCACAAAATGTTGAATCGTTTCCGAGAAATTGAGAAAAATAACACGTGCAGTTAATTCAGGTACCTCACAAAAGTATTTGAATTTTTTAATTTTTTATATTTGAAGATACTCAAAATACAAAAAAAGGCAAAAAAGATATGTTTTTTATATTAATTGTTATTAAGTATTAGTGTTAAGCGCTTACTAATTCTTTTAATAAATTTGGGGGTAAAATTTTAGGGAAATTAAGCGAAGTTTCTTTACATGTATCTTACAAAAGAGAAAATTGGAATAATCGGGTAATTTTTTCTAAATTATTTCTTAAATTTAATTTGTTTTATTTGGAAATATAAATGGACATTGTCATGTCTTCGAAAAATAATTTTTACTGCAAAATATCTAAATAATGACATTCCAAGCGGCGTACATATTTTCATTATGTTGTTAAAAATTAAAAATCTTCAACATTCAGCCTAATTTACTGAAGTATTGGTCCACATATTTTAACAAAACTTTCAGATTGTGTTTCTGTAGGTATTAGCTGTTATTAAATGGAAGATTTGGATACCGGCTATAAAAATACAAAGAAATTGGAGCCATAGTATAAAACGCGACATAGGGGGGGGGGGGTATAGGGGAACTATAAAAAGGTAAAAATACCCGAAAAAGTTTACTATTCTGTTAATGTTACTTATGTTGATTAAAATAAAATTGAAAATTTTTCGCTCCAACATTTCTGGAGTGCAACTTATTGATCCAAAAGTAATATGGCTAGGTAATTATAAAAATAAACCCAAATACAATTATGTCGGGGTATATTTTGGAGCTATATCATAAAGTGAGGTATTTAAGTCTCCAAATTTATAATTGGCTATATATCGGGAAGATATTCCCCAACATTTTGAAATAAATTTTTGATACGTAGGGTACCAAAGTGGGCTTGATATTTAAGGTATTCTATTTTTAATGGTGCAATGTCTCATAATTAACGACTTGGATCCTTCGTATATGGGGTTTTAACAAAAAAAACTTATAAGGAACTAAAACCTTATTATTTCTTTTTACTATAATGACAAAAAAAATTATTGTATTTGTCAATTATAGAAGAAAATAGGCGTGTTCTTCCTAAATCAACCTTCTAAGTCCATTAAATATAAAATTGGACAAAAAATTCCACAAAATGTTACTCCAATTTGGGGAAATAAATTAGTAAACATCTAATTGTGATACCTATGACCTATTATTAATAAAAAATACATGAATTTTACAAATTTTTATATTGTTTGACCTTTTTAAATACAAAGGTGATAAAAATTCAAATACTTTTGTGAGGTAAATTCGATGAATTTTCATACTATTTCTGGAATAACTTAGATACAATGCAATATTTTTGATTGCAGTTTTCTGCATTATAAAGTTAACAAATAGACAAACACAATTCAGTTAATAAATCTAGAATTATTTTGTTTAAATCACGTAATTAAACCGTTTTAATTATTAATTTAAAAAATTCAAATACTTTAGTGAGACACTGTATGTAACAAATTTTACGACTGTTTCGTTCATGAAGTTAATGTTATGATTATTTGACTTTTATTAATACTGATTTAATTTTTGAAGATATGAACACGAAATTGCTTATATTACATTACATTATAAACCAGTAAATAAAACCAACATTTGACTTTTAAGTGGTTACGGCCTTTTGCATTTTAGTTGACGATATATATGTATAAATAAGAATATTTATATTTAAAAGTAAATTCATTACAATCAGTCTTGAATGTTGGAATAAAAAGGTATAGTACGGAATTACCACTTGTAAAAAAATATTATGTACCATATCCCATAGGCGGACATCTCCCGATAACGGACAAAATCAGCGTGACGATCGCTGTCCGCCTATGGGAGCTTTCACTGTATTTGGATTTTTTAAGCTAAAATTAAAAAACACAAAAACAGTCCTACACGGAAGAAAATTTGTTAAACTTATATTTTATTTGATGCAAAATAAATAAAAACTCTTTTCTAAATATTTTATAGCAGGGTTTAAAATTACTCCCAAATTAGTAGAAAAATTGCTGAATAATACATAATTTGAAATGAAAACTCCCAAAACATTTCAAATAAAATAGTTATCAAAATATTAAAAGTAAAAATATTAACATATTTATATTTTCATCATATTTAAATATTTAGTTTGTATAATTTCTATAGAAATTTTACTAAACATATCTTTTTACATTTATAATTTTTTTCAAATTGCTTTTAGAATATATGATATTAATTTTAAAATATTACAATTTTCATAGTATAGGAATTAAATTTTTAAATTTTCTGAATATTCAAATTATATTTGTTAACATTTTTAAAAAATATATCTACCAAAGAAATTTGAAAAATTAAAAATTTTAAATATTATAAAAATGAATATTTAAATTATCAGAAATTTTAGAAATGAAAATTTAAAAAATTAAAAATTAAAATCTTTTATGCAATGTATATTTTACTACGAAAATTTTTAACTACAAGAAATTCAAAAGTAAATATTAAAATTTTTAGAAATTTGAGACTGGTTGGTAAACATTTTATAAATATTAAGTTGAAAAATATACAAAAATTAATTTTACAATTTAAATAAAAAGTTTTAAGCGTAATTATTATTTATATATGTTAAATTTAAAATACAGGATATTTCTGAGAGTATAATTAAGAATAACATCAAGTTAATCAGCTAGTCCTAAAAGGTAGATATTAAATTTTTATTAATTTTTAATGCTATTTTGCTACAATTATTAATTATTGAAATGTCTCGATATTTTATGATGTAAATTGAAATGCAAAATCATTTCGAACCTATCTGTTACAGAATTTGTGCAAAAATGTGATATCTTAAGTAATTTTAATTTAATTGATTGGCCATGCCGCAATGTTTATCTCATTAATAGCTCGAAATACTGATAACGGTAAAATATCGTCACCGTTATTTTTCGGTTACAGCTAAAATACCATTATAAAAATAATATGAAATACCAATTGAATTCTTTTTTTTGTATAGGTTGGTTTCATCCTGTGGTTAAAATTTCATAAATATCGATCCACAATTGACATAGCCTCCATATAAGCTTCTTCTTCCTAAATAATATTAGCGCTTTTGCCCTTATAAATGTTTGTATTATTATGATTACACTGGTCGACAAAAACATCCTCCTCCAAAAGACGAATAGTTAAACTCAAGAACGGTGTGTAAGATTGACATAAGTGATACACCAAAAGATGCGGAAAAAAATATCTTTAAACCATCAAAACTTAATTTTTTTATGTGCTCAGCAGTTTTGGAGTTATTTTGAATTAAATGTCCGAAAAAAAAAAAACGCTTTTAAGCAAAATTTTAGATTTTTTTGTTACTAAAATTTCGTTTTAAAAGTGAAACCAAAAATATTTCAGTTTATCATCTTTATCTTAAATCTAGTAATGCTGCGAATAAAATATGGCAAAATTGATGCACAATTGATGTTACATACAATTTAGTAGAAATACAGTGGTGGTTAAACAATAATCTACATTCACTTTTGTTCTATCACATTTATGGGCATGATTAATATCATCACCTTATTCAGCGGTCAGACTTAAAAATTCGGAAATGGTTTGTACATTTTGGACTATAACTCAAGAACCGTTTATAATAAATAATACAACAGTGATAAAGATGCACACGAAAATTGTATTCTTGGTTCGTCAACATTATTATTTATTAATAAAAGAGTTTCAGATTATAGATCAAAATTTTCACGATTTAGTTTTTTTTTTTTTTTTATTTATTATTTTTCACTACTAATTACCGAATAACTACTGAAGTATTAACTGAACAAAAAATTATGTAAATTCGGCTCAAAGATAATTTTTGGACCCTTATTTCAAAATATTTCCTGAACTATAGAGTACTAAAGAGATTTAAAGCTAATTTTATTTTGGTGTATCATTTATATAAATCGTACATACCGTTCTCGTTCTGGCGTATTTAGGGCACAATATTAGACACGACCATAGAAAAAAATTTCCACCTGATGGAATAAAATTTTTGTTAGTGAATATTTTTAAATGAAATTTTATACCTAAGTAAATTTTTTGGTGATTAATTTTAATTTTGAAAAATGGCAAATTTCGTTTCAATGGGGTACATAATAGGAAGGCCTTCTTGAAACTTTTACATACTCGAAACAGTAAAATTTGACATCTTTGTAGCTTATCTTGTGTTATCACGGTGTGATGATTTTCCAGAACACTTAGGTTTTCCTCTACAACTCTTCCATACATTTCAATTTAATCCGGCCAGTTGTTTTCGAGATACAAATTAAATACCAAAAAATTTGTGTTTGATCTCACTTAATCTTATATATTTCTTATGTAATCATAAGTAATATATCTTGCCTTTTTGTTATTTCCAATGGATTTGTTAAAATAATTAACAAAATCTCATTAAAAGGTCATCTTATTTTATTATTAAAATAATGGATATAAGTCCTTCCACATATTCTTATTCATAAAAAGTCTCTAGACATTTTGATTTGCAATATGTTTATAAACTTGAAAAGTTATTACGTGTCATTAAATATAATTAAAAAATGAGTTAAGCTATTTTTTATTTGTAATTGACCGATATTTAAAATATTTTTTTATAAATAGGTGCAAATTTGTTACTAAGCAAAAAAACCCATTTTGAAAGTACGTTTATTCGCCTTCATAAGCGTCCATACTTTATATGTTTATACTTATTGTAACACTTTAATAATTATAATATACAATTGTTTTATATCTTTCAATTAATATTTTAAAAATGTTTACCAACTAGTTTTAAATTTCTAAAATTTTTAATATTTACTTTTGAATTTCTTGTAGTTACAAATTTTCATAGTAAAATATTCATTGTTTAAAAAATTTTAATTTTTCATTTTTTAAATTTTTAAATTTTCATTTCTAAAATTCTGTTAATTTAAATATTCATTTTTATAATATATAAAATTTTTCATTTTTCAAATATCTTTGGTAGTAATATTTTTTAAAAATGTTAACAAATATAATTTGAATATTCAGAAAATTTTAGAGTTTAATTTCTTTGCTTTGAAAATTATAATATTTTAAAACTAATATCATATATTATAAAAGCAATTTGTAAAAAATTATAAATGAAAAATATTTTTATAAAAACTAAAATGAAAAGCTCAAAAAAATTACAATTTGCATACATGATATTTCTATATTAAAATTTTATTTTAATTTAGAATATTTTTAAAATGAAAACTTTTTATATTTAATGTGTAGTCGATAGTAAAATGAAAAATATGTTAAATCAAATTTTAAACCCTGTTTTATAGACTTTTAGGAAAAAAATTTACATATTTACATATTTAAACCAAGCATTTTTGACCCAAACAAATTAATTTGTAGAGATAATTTTTTAAACGTAATATTTTTATAGTTGAAAATAAGGAAAACTTTATAAAATTTTATAAAAAAATAAAAGAATTCAGCTAAAAAAATATGTATAGATCATATATATAAAACATAACATACATCTATATATTATATAAAAATTAATGTGTGTTTGTTTGTATGTATGTATGTATGTATGTATGTATGTATGTATGTATGTATGTATGTATGTATGTATGTATGTATGTATGTATGTATGTTTGTTTGAAGTCTATAGCCGCCTAAACGGCTACACCGATTTTCTTGAATTTTTCACAGTGTGTTCCTATATGCCTGGAAGGAAAAATAGGCTACTTTTTATTTTGAAATTCCATGTGGACGAGGTGCCACGCCTACTTACTAAATAACTATTAAAAGTAGTATATCTCGGAAATTGGTAATACTAGAGTCCTCAAATTTTGCACGAACAACTTTGACACCTATATGAACATTCTGGAAAAAAATAGGCGAACTAGCAATAGGGGGTGTGGCACATCCCACGCCTAATATTGCTTGCCAATACCAAATGCCGTAAATTTAGGAAACTATAACAGTTACATTTCCCAAATTTTGTACAATAAACTTTAGTGTCAACGTGAGCATTTTGTGCAAAAATGGGCGGAAAAGAAATAGTGGGCGTGTCATCTTTCATATAAAGTTAATACCAAAATTTTTATATCTGGGAAACTATAAAAGTTAGAAAGCTCAAATTTTGTACGACTGGCATTAGCTTCAATATGAATATTTTGGACAAAAATTGGTACACTAGCAATAGTGGGCGTGGCACCTCCCATATAAAGAAAATATTAAATTATCATATCAGAGAAAATATAACAGTTAGAGTTCTAAAATTTTGTCGGAGCCACTTTGGTATCAATATTAATATTTAAAAAATATGGGCGGACTAGAAGTAGGGGGCATGGTACCACCCATATGAATTAAATGCAAAAATTCGTATATCTGGGAAACTATTGGAGTTGGAAAGCTCAAATTTTGCACAAAGAATTTTGACATCCATGAAAACATTTCTCTAATAAATTAGCGGATTATGGGGGTATGGTCCCTCCCATAATAATTAAATACAAAAATTAGTATATCTGGGAAACTATTAGAGCTTGAATTTTCAAATTTTGCACGGGAAACATCTATCTATCGGGGGGTGGCGAAGCACACCGGGTATTAGCTAGTAGTATATAAAATGCAATATGTTTTAGGTTGAATCTGAGAGCACACAATATTTACATACACACATTTTACATGTTGAATATCTGCACTTCAAAACTTATTAGACCTTGTTTATATATCGCCATCGAAGGAATCCTTACCGGTAGACACTTGCTAAAGTATTTAACAAGATATTCTTAGATAACAGCCAATATTCGTGCAAACTTTTGAGGTTCACCTGAAAATGATTTTCACGCTTTAAGTATTCAACAATGAACGAAACAATAATTTAATTGAAAAGATACTTACGTTTATTTGGATAAGGTATTCTAATCTATGTGTCAAGAAAAACTAATATAAAGCATTATTCATTTCTATAGATTTCTCGCAAAAGTTTTTGATATTTGAAGATAAAATATTATTTTAATTAATTAAAATTAATTTTTATATTTTTGAATTTTTTAATGTCAAAAAATATAATTTATTTTTTTCAGAAATGTATTGACAAACACTTACTAAAATCACAAACAAATTTATTCAGTACTTAAACCCTTTATACGAAATAAATGTGAAAAATAGCAAATACTTGGTGTTTTTTAATGGCGCTCAGCAGGCTCTGGACGATTTCGAATAGATTATTTAAAAATTATTGGAATTATTGCCAAAAATATGGAAAATAATTTGTAATAACGAAAAAATCTACTATAAGTAGACATCGGATCTCGTTTCATATTGAGGACTTACATCGGATGAGAGTTTCCTAGCCAGTTCATATATGCTTTCATATATGAACAATTTGTTCTTATATGACATCATATATGACTACAAAATTTTTTATATAGTTCCATATATGATTATATTATTCATATATGGTTTATATATGAATCCATAAATAGCAAATATTTTCATATACTATTGCATACTTTTTCATACATGGAATCATATATAAACATATGTTTTCATATATGTACCATAAATAACAATATATGATCGTTTTTAGCTGGGTGGGAATGTATAAAATTAAAGTTTTGATAAATGGACATTTGTCATCAAAATGCTGAAAAGGTTGAATTCCTTCTGGGCGCAGATGCCCATGGTTGTTATATATGTACATATGTATACCCTTTAGACCTATCGTAAAAAGGATTAGAAAAGCATTTTTGTGTTATATCACATGAAGCGAAACTACTTTTCAAAAGCATCTGCATATATTGAGTATTTTAGACTTATAAATGCTTTAATTAGTATAATATTAAAATTTTCTCTTAATAACTAAAATGTTTTAAAATCATTGTTTCTAATTTATTTTAGGAATAGCGTGGTTAATCATTCCTGTAGTAATACATTTGGAATCAGACATATTTTTTTATCATAGTTGGAATTTATTTGTTGCTATTTGTGCAATTCCCAGGTAAGTGCAAATATTAGATAACGAAAATTATGTACCTATACAACAAAATTAATTACATTACAGTTTATTACTTGGTTGCTGGCTATTTGCATTTCCTGAGAGCCCAAAATTTTTACTTGAACATGGTGAAACAGAAAAAGCTCTTAAAATTCTTGTGTATATGTTTGTTAAAAATACTGGCAGAAAACCAGAAGATTATCCAGTAAGAAAATTAACACCCGTATTCAAAATAAAATATATGCTTGCTTACGTGTAGCTAATTACACTGTTCAACAAAAAAATACTCCCCCATAGACGAATAGTTGGACTTGATGTATTTTGATGTGCTAAACACGAATCTGCTTTCAGTTTTTTCCCATCAGTTCTGGATTTTTTTTTATGGGCGTGTCTAATATTTCGCCCATAGTAAGGCCATTACTCTAGTATATTTCCTCATAACTAAAGAACGGTGTGTACGATTGTTTAAAGTGATACACCAAAAGATGCGGACTAAAAATATCTTCATATTCCCCAAACTTAATTTTTTTATGTGGTCAATAGTTTTGGAGTTATTTTGAAATAAGTGTCCGAAAAAAATCATTTTCATGCAAAATTATAGATTTTAGGGGTGGCAAAAAAAATAAATTTATTTTTTTCTTGAAACAAAAATAGGTGGACTAGGTGGATACTGACGAGTTAAACAAGAATCTGCATTCACTTTTTTTCTATCGGGTACTGAGTTTTTTATGTGCATGACTAATATCATCACGTTATTCAGCGGTCACACTACAAAATTCGAGAATGGTTTGTGAAATTTAGACAATAACTCAAGAACCGTTTACACGATTTTGATAAGTGATACATCAATAGATGCATACGGAAATTGTCTTCACAATATTTTTTATTCTCTAAAGAATTTCAGAGTTATGGATCAAAATTTTCACCACTTTTCAAAAAATAAATTTTAAAATTTTCGGTACTAATTACCGAATAACTACGGAAATATTAACTGGACAAAAAATTATATAAATTCAGCTCAAAGAAAATTTAAGTCGCTATATATTAAAGCTCAATTTGTCTTAATTGGACAAACTGTTCTCGAATTATACAAGTGTGGCTGCCTAAAGGCGTGGTCAAAGTAGTCATGCCTATAAAAAAAATCAATACGTGATAAGAAAAAAGTAAAAACTGATTCTTATTTAGCACGTTGAATTACATGTAATCCAACTATTTTTTTTATTTAAGACGAAAAAAAAAAATTGTTTGCCCACTAGTGTATTTCAACTATAGGTATAGGTATGCATGGGTATCCAAACTTAACTGTGAATCCATTCAAGATTTGTGCATCAATTTTTATGATACGTGACTTTATTTACTCATAGTTTTGCCAAATATGAGATTAAGGTGATAAACTTAAATATTTTTGATGCTTTCACTTTTAAAAAGAAGTTTTAGTAAATAAAAAGAAATCTTAAATTTTGTATGAAACAATTTTTTCCGACACTTTTTTCGAAATATCTCCTAAACTATTGGGCGGATAAAAATTTGATAGTAAAGCGACTTAAAGCCAATGTTTTTCCATATATTTTGGTGTATTATTTATATAAATCGTGCATACTGTTCTCGAGTTATAGTGAAATATACTCGAGTAATCGGCTTATTTATGGCGCAATATTAGACACGCCCATAAAAAAATCCCGACCTGATGGAAAAAAACTGAAAGCAGATTCGAGTTAAGCATGCTGAATTCCATCTAGTCTACATATTTTTTTTTTCGAAGGAGCTCAAAAAAATTTTTTGTCGACCAGTGTTACTTTCTAGTTAGTAAGCATATATTTTTCATTTTGAATACGGCTGTAAATATTTAAACTTCTTTGTTCTATAAATAAATAAATTTCTTTTTTAAAGTGCAAGAGCCTTATTGGTCCGAGTAGATCTTCGGAAAAAACTGGTGAGAAAAGCGTGCGAAATTTAAGACTTCGTAAGCCTGATGAACTGAAATTATTGCTTGCGGAAATTTGGTCACAAACAAAAACACTCTGCAAGAAACCTCATCTAAGAAATACATCATTAACATGTGCCATTCAATTTTGTCTAACAACTAGGTTAGTATGACCCGCTAGTCATTGAAGCCGAACAAGTTCTCATTATTTTCTATGAAATTATTTTTTCTTCTCTCCTTCCCACGTTTACAGCTACTACACATTAATGGTATGGTTTCCTGAATTATTTCAAAGATTTGACGACTATGAAAAATTAAATCCAGGCGTATCTGCATCTGTCTGTGATGTATCATCAATAGTTGTATCAAATTCGTAAGTAATTACAGAAAATATCATACACTGCACAGTGGTTCCATTTTTTGTTTGTTTGTTTTTTTTTTTGTTCGCTAATAATTCTGTAACTTATAAATCTTTACAAATATCAAATTAAATTTCACATAGTATTCAGTGCTGAGCTATTTGAGGTGATAATGAATAAGTAGCATACATGTAGTTTCCGAGACTTGTAGATTGTTTTATTTAAATTTATTAGTCAGTATTTCTATTGTGGTGGGCATAATTTATTTTAACAATACAGCAATAAGATTCGGCACAATAAAACCTTTTATAGTTAGAAGTGTAACCCAAATGTATTTTTTTTTTTTTTATTATTATATTTTTTAATTTGATATTAATTCCTTCAGTCCATCTGTTATTTTTTACTTAGTATATAAAATTAATTTTGATAGCGTATGTAATAAGTGATACGTATATGTGTTGTTTATCCACAAAAAGAAACTGAACTACTATCGGGAAATATTTGAACCCAATTTTTTTCAGCTGCAAGTAACTGCTTATTAAATTCACAAAACAGTGCAGCTCATCGCAAATGCTAAATGGCTACAAATTTGTGACTTTTAAGTGGGAATAAAAAAGGAGAATTTAAAATTTACCTAGTATTGTCAAATGTTTCTCTAATGCGTCTTCATAGAAATATAAAACTATTCGTTTTTATATACATTACGACCTTGTAAAAACTTTAATATGTGAGGCAGATTATACATAGTACATCAGTGAATAACCCATGGTACTAAAATAATGTATAAATATATTTTTTATACCCTACACCACCATAGGTGGTTGGGATATTATACGTTTGTGCTGATGTTTGCAACGCATATAAAACGTTATCACATCACGTACCCCCACTTTAAAGTATACCAATCGACTCAGAATCACTTTTTTAATCGATCTAACTATGTCCGTCCGTCTGACTGGCTGTATGGCTCGCTGGTTGACTGTCAATGTAAACCTTGTGTACAAAGTACAGGTCGGAATTTTGAAGATAATTCAATGAAATTTGGCACGAGGGACTTTTATGATACAGGGACGAAGCCTATTGAAATTGGTTGTGATCGGTTCATTATTTCACCTAGACCCCATACAAATGTCCCCCCGGAATGGAGTTTCAACACTCAAAAATGACTTAAAAATAAGAATATTTTAATGAAATTCGGTGCAAAATTTTGTACAAGTATCAATCTCTGTACCAAATTTTATGAAGATCGGTCCACGATTAACCATAGCTTCCATATAAACCCCTGTTCCGAAAACCAATTTAACGTGCATAAATCCCATACTAATGTTAGTATAAAGTTAATATTCGACACAAATAAGTTATATATAAGTAGGAACAACATTGCCAATTTTATTAGAATCGGTCCATAATTTACCATAGCTCCCATATTAAACCACTTCCGAGAATCACCCTAAAGAGCATAAAACTATTTTTATACCCACCACCAAAAATATGGGGGGTATATTAATTTTGTCATTCTGTGTGTAGCATGTCGAATGAATCATTTAAGACCCCACAAAGTATATATTATCTGGGTCCTGTTTAGATTTTAAGTCGATCTATCTATGTCTGTCCGTCTGTTGAAAACAGGATAGGGCTCTAACGGTACAACGCACTATGGTTTCGCCCACCACTTTTCTTGGCCAAAACTAATTTTGGTAACATTTTCAATTTGTGTTTTAATGCCAAAGTTTTTTCCTACTTTTACTAATTTGTCTACATAATACAACAGGTTAGAGTTCAGTTTCTTAAGCAAATTTAAAATATGTAGAAAAAGGTACCTTTTTTCAAAGGTTTTCATTAATTTATTGAGTAATTATTGAGTACAACAATTTTTTAAATAAGTTTATTATGGAAAATATATCTTAGGATAAGTAATTTTATAATAGAATACGAAATCAGTTAGAACTTATTGTCATCTTAGAAAAATACAGTTCGTTTTACATAATCCAAAATGAATATGGATTCGTAAGAAATTTTACATTTCATTAGACCTGCAAGTTTTTGGTGAAAATTGGTAAAGAAAAACTCAACGGAAATAAATAAACATATATCTGGGCTATATTTTCCATATTATCTCGTATTGCGATTTTTTGCGATTTTCGACAAAATCCATTTTTCCGTATTAGTTAGCATTGGAAATTCTTATCATTTACAAAGGTCTAACCAATAAATAAAAATGCCAATATAAAAAATGAAATAGCAGATATTGTTAAAATACAGTTGTGTATCAAAATTAATGCTGCTAAAGCAAAATTCACGCCTTTAGGTTGACTTTTAAGAAAAAAATCTGAAATTTTCCTTTGGAATCACTTTACTTCTGACACATAAAAGGTGTAAAAATTAATTAAATTTTTTAAATACAAAATAAATACATTAAATTGTTTTAATTTTCATCTAAATCATATTGCAAACAAGATAATTTGTTTTTTTTTTTTTTCAATTTTGGTAGTTTTGGCCAAAAAAAGTGGTCAGCGAAACCATAGTGCAACGTAGGGAGACGAAATTTGGCACAAATATTTGTTTGGGATGGGTAAAATCGGTTAACAAACAAAAAAGTTATGGGCTAACAACTAGAAACACAGGGTGTCCGTATCATACTTTTCTGCTGATATCTCTTAAACAAAAGCATGTACGACTACGAAATTTTTTATAAATAGTTTGGGGGTCGATGTAAACTTGGAAACAAAAAATAGGCGTGGTCCGCCCACTTTACCACCCACCTCCCATATAACGTAAAAGTTGATGGTGGGTATATAGATTCGGCCGAGCCGAATATAACATTCGCGCTTGTTTTTTTTTATTAATTTTGTAACTTGTTGGAGATATTGAAATAAAATTTCGCAAGGTCAGAGCCAAGGTATTTTCCAGTCACTGGGGTAGAGGGTAGATCTCTAAAGTTGGTAACCTCGGGTATGCAATTTTTTACAAAATTCTCCAAAAATTAATTTATAACTTGAGTATAAAAAATTTTACATAGACTAAAAGGTTAAGAGATATTTATGTCGAAGCAAATTTTAGCCTCATTTTTAGGCTAGTTTTTTTAAATTTAGACCCTAAAATTTTTTTAAATATTCACTAGATTTCTTACAAAATTCTAAATAAGGACTGCGCACGAAAAAATCCGTGCATAAAATTTTTATTAATTTAAAAGTATTAAATTTTTCTTTCACTTTGGTTCAGCCATGACCACAGTTTAGCGTTGACGAAAAATGGTTTAAACAAACATTTTGTAGAAAATTGTCCTCTTTAAAGTTATATAGAAATTTTATAAATTTTTGATTTTTTGTTTAATGCCAATGTGCAATGCACCGTGGTTCCAAAACGCTTTTTTTGGAAATATTGAGATATATGAACCGTTAAATATACCTCAATAAAATTTTATATAGTTAGAGCTAATGTGTCTTTGGTCATATCTGGAATGTCATTAAAAAAATCGCCAAAATTTATGAAAATAAATTTTATATATAGATAATATTATATATAGATAATTTTATATATAGATAATATTGCCGCAAGAATCATCTAAATATATGATTCCGATAAAAAGTTATATTAATCTGTAGCTGGAATTTAAAAAAAATGTCTTATTTTTTGTTTTTTTTTTCCAAAAAGGTGGCAATATTGATTAAAATTTGTTTTTGTATGCTGAGCTGCTCAGTAAAATAACATTGTAATAATGTGGAATACAATATATATAAGAAAAAGCTTTTGTAAAGTTATTTCAACTTAATACTTAAGAATTTGGAATATGTAAAGTGATGAAGTTACATATTCTAATTCTTTAAAAGTGTTAGTTAAATGAAAGATCTTTACGATTAGCACTAAAAGCAAAAATGGATTCTAATGACGATCGTAGCGGATCAGAAAATGCATTCCATTCTGTTAGTGGCTAATAAATCTTTTTCTGTATTCTACAAAAATTATTACAATAATGAACTTGAGCCTGAATAAATATTAAAAAATTATTAACTCATATAAAAAGTTCGAAATAATATTCATCATAAACAAATATTAATTTTTCTCATCTTTACATTTATTATTATAACATGTGCAAAAATTATTTTGATATCTAAATCATATGAATATTTTCTAATTCAGGCTAACATTTTTTTTATTTGTCCCTATAAATATAATTTGCATTTATTTGTTTTGTTTTAAGAAAAGTGGGCTAAAAATTTTAAAATAGTGCATACATAGTAGGGTGATCGACGCGGTTTTCCAACCGGTTTTTTCAGTCAATGTGCTGTCGGTTTTTTCAAAATGTTCATTTTTCGAATGTCGAATAGACCGGTTTTTTTAAACACAAAAAACCGGTCTTAAAAATAGCACTTTATTTCAGAAAATATGTACTAAATAGTGATATTGATATTTGAAAATTTAGGAATAATTTTTTAAATATTCATAAAGACTGATTTCTTATGTTTTTAAAATATAGTTTATGCCTTAATTGGAATTTATTATGTAATATTAAACAAATAAATAATTAATAATTATCCTGTATGACCCAGTTTAATTTTTTTGATCCAATATTTCCTTTATTTTTTAAAGGTGTTGTGTTAAAAAAGTTTCACCTGCAGAATCGTTTCAATTGAGACTTAATTAATATACTATCTCCATATTAAGCCATGGTTTCTGTTTATGCTAACTAAAATTTAGATGATTTTTTCTACAAATTTGAAACATAATTATCTTCTAGTCATCTAGATATATAATTTGCTTAGCATTTTTTCTCTTTCCTGAGCTTTCTGAAGCTACTAAACGACGTAGAAAATTAAAATTTGGCTTAATTATAAAACTTTTTGTCCAACAAATCCTAATGGAGCCATATTTTGAAATTTGTATCAGGGAGCGGATATAAGAGGATTTATGTGTCTTTTTTTAAAAATTTGTTCTCTTTTTAGAGCTTTCTAAAGCTCCCAGAAGACATAGAGAATTAAAATTTAGCTTAATTATAATCCTATTCGTCCTACAAATCCTAACGGAGCCAGATTTTGAAATCTCTATCAGGGAGCGAAAATACGTGGATCTATATATATGGATTTAAATATATCTTTCCCAAGCAATGTTTCCTTTCCAGAGCTTTCTGAAGCTCCCAGACGACGTAAGAAACTAAAAATCGGCATACTTATAAAACTAATCGTTCAATAAATTCTAACGGTGCCAGATGTTTCTATCAGGGACCAAAAAGTCAGTTTTGGTATTAAGAACTTTTGAGTTGCTTTACTTATTGTTTGCTCTCCAAATCCTATAAAAAACTGTTTCTGTATTTCGGCCAGGGAGCGCATTTACGACGATTTTTTATTTTGAAAGGTTTACGAATTTAAAACTTTAATCAATATAATTCCATTAAATTTGAACGGCTTCAAATAATTGACTTTGATTAGGGAGAGGAAGGTGTCTAAATGTTGTTCATATTTTTTTCTTTTAATTTTCGGATTTGTTTGTGCATATTTTCATTATTATATTATTTTTCCTAACATTGTTAGGCTTTTACGCTTGTATTTAATAAATTTTAACTTAATTATAAGAATTGATTTTTTTTAAAGAAATGTAGTCTTTTGATATAAATATTAACTTCTGCAAAAAACCGGTTAACCGGTTTTTTCTGAATTTCAAAAAGTGCAACCGGTTTTTTTAAAATACGAACTATTCGAAAACCGGTTTCTCAAAAAAGTCGAATAATCGATCACCCTAATACATAGTTTTAAAGAAGACATAATTTCTTTTAAAATTATATATAATATGACTATTTATTAAGGCGACTGTAAGAAAAAAGTGATTTTGTAACCCACCAAAATTTACTTCGATATGTTTGATGAAGTTCACCAAAATATTTTGGTTCTACTGTTGACCGTTCAAAAAGGAACTTTTTTCCAGTTTTTTTTTTTTTTTTTTGAACTTGTTTGTATTTTCTCCCAAAGCAACATATTGAAAATGTAGTATCATTTAAAAAGTATTGGTATACAGCCGAACACGGTTATAACAAACACCGATTATAACGAACTATGGCTATAGCGAACACTTTTCTTCGGTGCCATTGATTTTACCAACATTTTCACACAAATAACTACGAACACATTTTTATGGTGCCAAGAAGAGTTTTTTATACAAAAAACAACGTTCATAACGAACGCCCACAAATACTGATTTTAGTAAATAAAATTACACATTTTAAAATGTTTCAAAAATTTAAAACCTAACAGAAAAAACTTTTATTTATTTTCCCTTAAATTATGGGATAAATGGAAATAATTTTCATTAATTTCAATTTCAATTATCGGCAAATGAAAGATAAATTTTGTATTTATAGATGTTGACCTTTTCAACAAAACATACAGTTATCGAAAAAACCCAATACTAAAACTGAAATTTGTTGAGTATTAAACACTAAATATTAGATAATCGCTATTCTTCAAAAAGTAAATATCTCAAAACATGCCAATTTAAAAACATCGGTAATAAAAGAAAACATTAAATTAGTATAATAAATATAATTAATCTCAATTTGCCATTTGTGAAATGATAATATTTAAAAATCATAAATACCGCCCATTTTTAAAAGAAGAAAACAAGCTTTAATTCCAAACGTTAGTATTGTGATTAAATACGTGTATTTTGTTAACAAATATATGGATAATTATCAAAAATTTTTTGATTTTAGCCCTTCAAAAATATATTAATTTTTTTGATGGCACATTAAAATTCTTTTGTACAGATATAAAGTGACTCGAATGCATGTAGAATAAGTTCGCGTTAATCATTTCATGTGAGGGGCACGAAAGTTATGACGGTTTAAAATTGAACATGTAAAATTTTTACAAACTAGAAGTTTATGTACAATTCTGGTCAACATTACACGTAATATCAAAACCTACTGTGTTATTCAAATAAAATTTATGATATTTTCAATGTTTGATGGTATTAGTGCAGCATATTTTAGGGTTTCCTAGTAAAATTTAAAAAATTTTCTTTTCAATAAAAATCGCGATTTTTAAAAATTTTGTGAAAAATTTTGGTCGAATCTAAGTTATTTCTCCATATATTGATTGAAAATATATTTTGTTAGAGTTTATTACATAGAAATGCTTTTTAATATTGTGATCCTTATTTAACACAAGTAAATATTTGTTGGTCCATAAAATGTTTATCTCTCAAAATTTGTTGATGCGCCTCCGAATTTTCATTAAGCATAACAAACACTTTTCTAATTATGTCAATTATAATTAATTTCATGCTGTCCACACGATGTGCCTTAGCGAAATGTGTTTTGACAAAAGTGTCCCGTTTTCAACTATTAAGGACATTTGACTTAAATTTATGATCCCAATAAGTTATATTTATCGCCACTCTTATATCTATATATCTAATATTTGTTTAAATTGCAATTTTCAATATAAAAATACAAAAAGAAAAGGTGCAATTTTTACATAATTTTCAAAAAGTCCATACAATTTTTGTATTAAATTTATTTTTAATGCTCCTCTGATTTTGTTATATAAAATGACAAAAAACTAAGTTCACGCAGTAATCCAAGCAATTCAAACTGACTTTTTGAAATATTTTCGGTCTTGTTTTCCAAACTTTGAGACTATCTACTACGTTACCTATTTCGGGCACATCAACGAGATATAATGCAAAATACGCACAATTACATCAAGTATCAATCCCTATCCCAAATTTTGTATTCGGTTGAGGGGCGCACAGACCGCGCAACAACAAAGATGGTGGAGAATTTATGTACAAAGTCCGATTAGTTTATTTATGATAGAGTAAGATCAAAAAGTATAAACGAGCGAATAAAAATTGTAGAAGAATGGTAAAAACTTAAGTAGTTTTTATCAGTTTTTCTATATTCTTGAACTTTGAACAACAATCATGGTTAGAAAAAGAAACCTATTGTGCTAAAATTTTGCACTGTATTAGTTTCAAGTCTTCTGAGTTCAGATCTGTAACCAATTTGTTCAAAATATCATTACCACAAAACTTATTAAGGATTTAAGTCAGTTTCATCCAGGTTAAAAATTTTTGATAATTTCCCATATATATTTTTTTAATTTTACGGATATAACGAACTACTTTTAAAACGAACTAAATATGTCGGTCCCTTCGAGTTCGTTATAACCGTGTTCGACTGTATAAAACATATCCAAAAGTGACCTCAATATTTTTTTATTCCATAAAACATCCTATTTTTTAAGGCTTTTTTTCACAACATTGTTTGTTATTTTTATTGAAAATTCAAATTAGTAAACTTTCACTTGCTTTTAGACATGAGTTTTTTGTATCTGTTAAATATTTGTTTCAAAATTCTTTAATTTTCGTGGTTTATCAGACAGATTGATTTAAATTTTTTCATAAATATAGTCAATATGGGTATCAAAATTCTTATTTTGATAAGAGCTACTAATTTAAATTAAAATATTTACAAAAATTGCAATAATTCTAATGAAATTGATAAATAATATTAACAGTGAATAAAAAAAAAATAAAAATGACTAAAAATATTAAAATTTTATTTACTGAAAACGTTCATTGACTGTAAAACGTTAAGCAATATAATAAATTGCTGTTTTATTCCCCCAGTCCTTGAAAGAGCCCATGATTATAATAAAATTAATCAAATAACAGGTAAAAGAATAATTATGACTATTTAAAGAACTACATTAAGATAGTTTCGGCTCTATATTTGAATCTCACAAGCTCTACGCGTAAACTGAATCACAAAAATATTTTTTGTAAAACATTACTTTAGTTGTTACATTCTCCGTTAATGTTTTTTGTTTCTATATTTTTGTAATTTCCGTAAATGTGTTAATTTAAAAAGTTATTTCTTACCGAAAGAAGAATTTTGATACCCATAATGACTATGTTTTTATAAAATGTTAAATCAGATTTATTGTCTGATAAACCACGAAATTGAAAGAATTTTGAAACAAATATTAAGTTGAATTTTCAATAAAAATAATAAACAATGTTGTGAAAAACCCGTAAAAAATAGGATGTTTTATGGAATAAAAGAATATTGAGGTTACTCTTGGATATGTTTTATATATCAATGGACGCACCTTCCAAATATCTTTTAAATGATACCACATTTTCTATGTTGTTAGGGAGAAATTACAAAAAAGTTCAAAAAACTGGAAAAAATACCTTTTTTAAAAATGGTCCAGCTCACGAACGGTCAGCAGTAGAATCGAAATATTTTGGGGAACAACATAAAAATATCAAGGTAAATTTTGAGGGAGCAACAAAGTCACTTTTTTTAATATGTCGCCTTAAAATTTATGTTATGTTATGCCTGTTTAAATTTTTATACCCTACACCGCCATAGGTGGTTGGGGTATTATGCATTTGTGCTGATGTTTGTAACGCACAGAAAAAATCTTCGGACCTCCACCTTTAAATATAACAATCGACACAGAATCACTTTTTGAGTCGATTTAACAATGTCCGTTTGGCTGGCTGTCTGTCCATGTAAACTTTGTGAACCAAGTACAGGTCGCAATATTAAAGATATCTTGATGAAATTTGGCACGATTAATTATTTTGGGAAGCTTATTGAAATTGGTTATGATTGGTCCATTATTTCACCTAGCCCCAATACAAATGTCCTCCCGGAATAGAGGTTTAACGATCATAAATGCCTTAAATATTTTAATGAAATTTGGTGCAAAGATGTCTTGTATAAGTGTCAATCTTTATGCAAAATTTTATCAAGATCGTTCAATAATTGACTATAGCTCCCATATAAATCTCTCTTTTGAAAATCACTTTAACATGCATAAATCTCATACAAATATCAGTATCAAGCTAATATTTGACACAAATAAGTTTTTTTTTTTTAAGTAGAAATCACAGTGCCAAAATTTTATGAGGTTCGGCCCACAATTTATAATAGCCACTTTCAGGAACCTCCCTAAAGCGCATAAATTCATATAAATATTAGTATTGAGTAATTCCATTTTAAATTTAAAAATTTTGGACCCTGATTACCGATTTGGATAAAACTCGGTGCATATGTAGAGGAGGATTCATAATAATGTAAAATGAATTTTATTAATTTTTAGTTTGAAAACTGTGGCAACTCTATAGCTTTAAGTGTGATAAACTGATTTTTTTAAATGGCCAAAACTTTTGTTCTATAAAAGATATCAAAATATTTTTTTTTTTGGTTTTTGCAATAAATATGTCAAAGATTGCATTTTAAGATGTCATATAAAAATTTAATAAACATTTTTTTGAACACATTTTTTTTTTTCTAAAAATGATCTTAAAAGACGTTTATCTTAAAAAGTCCATCTTTAATTTGTTTTTTTTTTTTTTTTTTTTTTTTTTTTTTTTTTTTGTAGGAAGCTCTATCGGTAAACTTACTATAGAAAAAATTTCAGATATCAAATTTTTAAAATTTAAAATGGAATTACTTTATTAACTTAATATTCTGAATTTATCTATTTTATTTTACACAGTAAAAGTATGGATCCACAATAGGCCACAGGTCTAATATATGACTCCTCCCCGAATTATGATTAACATACATGATGGTGTAGGGTATCATATGGTCCGGCTTGTTCGACTATATCTTTCTATCTCGTTAATTATAAAAATAATTTATACAAAATGTTCAATAAGAAATAATATTCTATAAAATGATGATGGGCTTAAATTTCATTAAATTGTCTGTAAATTCAACATTAAGTTTGATACGTTGGTTCACATGGATGGATCTACCAGGATAGAAAATGATTCTTAAATTCCATAATTATTTCCATTTTATTTTTAGAATGGGCGTGCGGTGCAATAATTTTTACTGGCATTTTTGTTGTAAACATAACAAAATTTAATTTGCAATTAGACAAAAACTATATTCGATTTTACTAAAACTTTCCATACATTTTTAATTTTTTCATCAAAAAATAAAAATACATATAAAAAATTCTTTGTCTTAAAATAAATGGAGAATGTTTAGAAAAAACGGGTTTTTCGTAATATAGTGATGTCCTCAAGAAGTTTTAACGTCTACATTAGATAATTGTCCGAGTGAAAATAAAAAGTACAACGTTGTAGAAGATTTTTCTAGGAATATTATCATTTTTTTAATATATGCGTATATAACTATTTTTGTTTAGCGTTTTAAACTAAATATATTAAAACTAAACCAAAATGTTCTTAATAACTTAATAACTTCAATAAATTTTATATTTGCTTTTTTAGAACTTTTGTCGCATGTGATGCTGGAGTAGAGGAAAAAGTATTTCTACATACGATTATTATTGGTTTAGCCTGTATACCAACTAGTTTTTGGTTACCACTTTGTGTACATCGATTGGGTATTAAATTCTTTTTAGGTGAATTAAAAATTAATTTATTTTTTTTATATTTTATTTGCTTAAAAAATTACTTATTAAATTTAAACATTTCCGTATATTTCAGTGTTCAGTTTAACAGCGGCAGGAGTAGTTACAATAGGTCTCTATTTTGTAAGAACATCTCTAGAAAATCTGATACTTTCCTGCATTTTTGAAGCACTTACATCTCTGAGTATAAGTACGGTGTACTGTGTAATGGTTGACCTATTCCCCACCAATTTAAGGTTTACTTTAATTTTAATAAATTAACTTTAACTTTTGATAAAACTAAATAATATAAAATAGTTCTAGTTAAATACATACAATATTGAATAAGTAAAATATGAATTTATTTTTCTTAGAGTAATGGCAGCTGCATTGTCAATGACGTTTGGACGCAGTGGAGCTCTACTCGGGAATCTCATATTTGGTTTTCTAATAGATCTTAATTGTTTTATTCCTATAGTTGTGTTTTC
Source organism: Protophormia terraenovae (assembly GCA_951394005.1). Lineage (NCBI taxonomy): Eukaryota > Metazoa > Arthropoda > Insecta > Diptera > Calliphoridae > Protophormia > Protophormia terraenovae. Next base: position 71,677,256 of record OX596073.1, on the reverse strand, counting down.
GGCAATGCTTTTTAGTAAGTTTTTTATTAATAAAATATTACAGTTATTTTATTTTAATTAATGCATTAAATATATTTTCAGTAAGCGGATTCTTATGTTGGTTGTTGCCAACTACAGGATCGGATGCTTTAGATTAGACATTAAACGAATTAATAATTTAATTATATAAATTAATATTACGTATCCCGTTCGTATGTATATACTCCGTATCTTTTTTCTCTAAAAGACAGTTGTTCTAAATCCCAAGGATAAGATAAAGGACAAATCTACTTATATCTATAGAATAAACTATACATAATTATTTGTAATAAAAAATGTATTAATATTAAAAAACGTAAATACATACCTTAATAGAAAAATATAGTCGTAAGAAAAGGCTATTTTGAAATGTATACCTGCAATTGTTTTTGTTGGAACTTTTTGTGCAATAAAAAAATAAACTAATTAAATAAATAACACATTGTGAAAAGTTTACTAAATATACACTCACACAAAATGTAAAAACACAGCAAGCTCGGACTTATTTACGTAGCCCATATTCGGAGAAATTTTAAGAAAATAAATTCATTCTTTATACCCTACCTGTGCAGAAATTATAACGGACCCCCATCTTAAAGTATGCCGTTCGACTCAGAATCACTTTCTGAGTCAATTTAATTTTTAAGTTAACAGATTTTTCTTCAAATCAATATAATTTTTCTTCGAATCAACAAATTTTCTTCAAATCAACTAAAAATTTTTGTCAAAAATATTTTTTTTTGTAAAATATGTTGATTTAACTCTTAAACAATTGGCATAATAAAATTTACTAATATTTTTCTATCAATTCTAATAAAATTTACTAAAAATTTTGTAAATTGTCTAAAAACATATAAATTTTAAGAAATTAAATAATTTATTTTATTCAAATTTAATAAAATTCTTCAATTTACTAAAGGCGTGTAGAATTGAAGAAAATTCTTCAAAAAATCCATATTTTTCCGAAGTCTCGTAGATTTTGATTCCTAAACTGCATTCCGTTTACCAAATAGTGCTTTGGATTTTAGAAAATATACAATAAAGTCAAAACTTTCATATAAAATCGGTCAAATGCGGGAGGGTGTGTACCTTGACCACTTGAGTTTTTGGGCTTGTTTTTTGTTTTAAAGTCATCTCTGGCTATTTGGCAGAAATTTAAAATTAAGTCTAGACTGCAAACTGTTGATCTATAACTCAATTATAAAGCCTATATGGTGCTATGGTATCCAACTATGGGGCACGGCCTCAACTTCAAAAGTTGAAAAAATTCAAATACTCCAAAATAAAATACTACACACAGAAAAAGAATTAGTTGGAAAACGATCACAAGAATTAAAATTTAATAAAGGTATGTAATATTTGATTGCTATTGTGAAATAATTACAAATTCAACAAATACTTTATGTTTATTATATTAAAACCTTAATTGCGGAGGAATAAGTGTTCATGCAATTATATATTTGGCCATCGAAACCAATTCATTTACTTCGAATATTTTAAAAATCTATGTAGGAGTACGGAATTTTAAGCAAAATATTGAATATCATAACTAAACTACAGTGATTTTAATTAATTATTTATTATAACAAATAAAAAAGAATCAGATAGAATAATAGAAAGTCAAATTCTATGTTCACAACCAAAAATTTTATAATATATCTGACGTTTTTAAAATTAATTATAAAAAATTAAAATTTCAATAAGACAAGAAGATAAATTCATAATTTATAAAAATAAATAATAATTTGATGGAGCCCTAATCATGCTGAAGATGTTCCTATAATTTTGAAACTGCTTCGAAAAAAACCCTTAACAAACAGGTATAACTAGTGCTTACAATAATGGCACGTAAGGACATTTTTCAAATATATGATGGAATCTTTCCTAATTTTAATTTTGTATGCTTTTTAAGATAATCGCCAATGCAGTGAATATTTTGGGCTATTAAATCTTTTTAAATTCATAACAAAAACTAACTAATCGGCTGGGGAGATATGAAAGATGTATCTAAAAATAAAAAACTCATACAGGAAGGATACTTTGAAATTTCCTTTGTAACCGAATTTGCTTGTAGAATCGCGAAGTGTTTGAAATGAGGTTACATAATTGTATTTTAATAATAACTTTTTTCCAATTTTTATTTTATATTTTTACATTACTATATACATATACATATATTAAAAAATAAATAATAAAAAATAAATGTCAAATTATTTGTTATTCATTCACCATAGTATCTTGTACTTTTAGTAGACTTCATTGAATTATTTTTGAAAACAATTACGAACACTATAAAAAGTCAATAATTGCAATCGAATTTAGGGATAATACACACAACCGACCAAATTCGATTGGCGAAAAATTCGGTTGTGACAACGAAAGTGTTTTCTCTGTGTACGAATGATAACCGCAACACCATGGTATGTAAAAAATTATAATATTCACAAGGACCTCAGTGTTCTTCTTGTCAAAGATGAAATAAGAAAACACGCAGAATCGTATTTGAGGAAGCTTAAAGTACACCCTAACCCACTTGCTCGACACATAATGAGAAGCGATGGCTGCAACCGTTTGAGAATAAAGAACACAACATACCTCCGCCTAAGCTAAACTCTTTTATTACCTATGTAAAAATTTTGAAATTTTTTTTATTGCTGCATTTAGAACCCCTACTGGTCATACATAAAACCACCAAATCATTTGCCGATATTTTAACTGGTTTAGGATTTACAAAATAATATAATTAATACTATGTATAACATAATGCTAATATTAAAAAGAATTTTTGTTTTATTTTTTTGGAAAATTTTTCTGATTTCATTAACAAATTACTGTTTAGTAGCATGTTCCAATCATTTTAGAAAGTTGAAACTTGCCCAATATATTACTAATAATACCTTCTTCCATAGTTCAAACTTAAATTTAAATAAACTTAAGAACTTACAAAAATATAAGCAAAAACGTATCTTAAAAAAAATTGCGCCACAAAATTACCTATGTAACGTTTTCGTTGATTTTCTCCAAAATTCGCCAAAAAAATTCGTTCTTTTTCATAATGCGCATAATTTGTGTTATTAAGCCTATTCATAAACGATAAAATTTAGTAAAAATTTTGCGAAGTAACGAAAAAACTGCGAAATTAAACAGTTTTTTAGCTTTCCTGAAAAGTTATTGAAAATTACATAGGTAATTCAGTCAGCGCAGGGTCGATATAGTTTTTCCTCCGACAGTGGTTGGACTTAATATAAATTAAGATTTAGACTTAAGATTTTAATACTAATCGTTAGTTCACTTCATTTTGTGAAGATTCAATAAATAAACGAGTAGAAAAAATTACAATTTTTTGTGTAAAATTGTATGTAAATACAGGCGATTAGAAGTTACAGAAATTTTCGATTCTGTCCCACTGTGCACTGAGCAAAAGTTAAAAACCAAAAATTATCGTTTAAATGAAATTGCATGCGCTAATTGCACATCTTATGTACTCAATAAATGATCACAGCGCTAAAAGTCGTTTGAATTTAAATTGGAACGAAAATATCGAACGAAAAATAAAAAAATTTGAAATTTATTTGTTGTTCTCCATATAAATTGTCGAAACGAATTTTTAATTTTCTCAGATCGATTTTAAATACTCGTACTTAAATGAAGGTTGTTTCCATACAAATTATATTATGCAACAGTATTTTTGGAGGCGGAATCATTCCGATTGCAATTGATAGCTCTTAATATGTGTAATAAACCCTCCAAAGGATTTTTCGCTGTTAGGCAAAATGTTTGTTTTATGACCACTTAAACTTTTCTATTTTTGCACCAAGGTAGTTATGATTTCGTTATTTGATGATCTTATCAAGACGTAAACGTAAACGTTTCGCAGTGGTCGAAATGGCTGATCCAGCGTCATTTAATTTAAATTTTGAAAGGTTTAAATCTATAAACATTTTATAGTGTATTGATTGCCTATACTCCATTAAGTAACTAGACATTTTTTATTTTCAATATTCGCACAGCTGGAAGCAGTCACAAATAGCATATGTTGCATCAAATGGATTGAAATAATTTGGTGCCAATTTACTTAAAGTGTGCTTTTAGTCATAACTAAAAGAGATGATTATTAATTGTAAAAACTAAAGTTTTTTTTTTTCGAAAATAGAAGGTATGTATAATCATATAAAAATTAATATTTGTGACCTATGTTTATCTAGTTTAAAGTAATGTATTGTTGTAAGCAACATTTGTGATTGCATATTTTAATGACTCTAAAATGGCTATTTCGACCACAGTGCGTTTGTCTATTTTGACGTAAACATTTTTATACATAGAACATTATCCTTATACTTCAACAGATGTAAAAGGAGCGTATTTGAATAATTGTAGTTCTGCATTAGAGCATTATTCTAAACACGGGATCTGAACGTAGAATAATTCTTTTTGAATTTGTTCAATTCCTATATTGTTTTAAGTAAGAGTTCGGAATTTTATTTTTTTTAGCAATAAGACCTTCTACAGCTTCGATTGTCTCAATAGCACTACCAATCGAACTGATTTGAGTACTTAATGAAACGTAACCCTCTAATTTAGTAATAGTTTCAGAAGGAAATAGTTGGAGCAAACAAATGAGATATTAGATTTAATATTTCTTGATTTTCATAATCGTTTAATAGTTTTTATAGCTTTAGAGTCGTTATCATTCAACTCATCTACAACTTTTTTTAAATCGTCAAAATATTGTTCATATTATAGCATCAATGCAAGACACCCATTTCGTAGCAGCTGATTGAGGATGAGTTGGCAAATTGGGATAATTTTCCTTTAGACGCTTTCAAATATATCTGTTTTAGCATGTATGGAGCCGCATCAGATAAATATAAGAGAATTTGATTTTTATTAAAATTTTCCTTTACCTAATAACTTGTTTGAAAACAACCGCTAAATGAAGGTAAAAAATCGCTAAATTTTTTATTATGTGCGTTAAAAAAAATAAACTTTAAACATAAAAGTTAAAAAAAAAAAGTAAAAAATAAGAAATGTATAGTCGGTCAGGACGGCTATATGAAACCCTAAACCATTGTGTATGAGCATAAAAATTCAGGAAGAGGACTTATATTAGATCTGTGACCAATTGTATACCAATACTTTTACTAAGTGTAAAATAAAATATACAAATACAGAATAATGCGCTAATGCTAACATCTATACACACAGAAAAAAGGTTAGTTGGAAAACGTTTAGAATTATTAAAATGTAGTATTATAAATCAATATTTGATTGTTAACATAGATATTTTATTAAAAAGAAAGATTTTTATATTTATAAACACAAAACTATTGCTAAAGCAGTTTTAGTATCGCTACAATTATCTTATGATTTTTTTAAACGATTTGTACATATTTTAAACATTTTAATAAATTCGGTGGAGATAACCACTCGAATTTACCCTATTTGTACTAAATACTGCAATCAAAACTATGCTTGACATAACAATTATTGTATAAACGAGTTTATTATTAGTTACAGTAATCAATATTTGGTATTAAAACATCATAAAAATTCTGTTTTAATATAAAATTCAAAATTCCGCATTCCTAACTGACAAAATTCAATAAAGTTAAAAAATATATTGGTAGATTATTATTTTTTTTTTTTTGGTTTGACATTCAAAAATAAATAAATTAAAAAACTAAAAAGTGAACAAATTATAAAAGAACTACACACTAAAAAGAAAAATTACTACAATTATCTTAAGATTACAAAATATACACGCGCAAATACATTTATTAAGAATTGTATACATTTATCAATTAGGAAACGGTAAGTTTGTTATATGAAATTTTAATGGATAAAATATTTCTTAAACTCTGCTTTCTTCTTCTATTTCTAGATTTTCTGTCTTGAGTATCCATTTGATTTGCAAGTTATAAACAAGGGAAGCTGTACGCAAAATTCAAGATACAACAATTTAAAAGGAGAATTAAAGTACTAAGAAAAGTGTTGGAGATATTTAGCTAACTTAAGTATTTGATGTGAACAAAATTTTCTTCATGTTAAAAACAAAATAAATACAAAAAAATTGCAAAAGATTGGTATAATTTTATGAGTAATTTAAATTGTTCCTTAGGACCGAACAATGGGTGAAAATTTCTATTTGGATAATAAAACTATTTTTTATGTCTACCAATACTATAGTAATAGAAAAATAAATATTCGATCACTGTAACTGATTTGTGAGATGGTAGATGTAACCGACCGAATTCGATTGGCGAAAAATTCGGTTGCCACAATTAATCTCTTTTCTCTGTGTATGATTTTATGCACTTTAGGGCGATTCCCGAAAGTGGGTTTATATGTGAACTATGGTAAATTATGGACCAATTCGCATAAAATTGCCAAATTCCATAAAACTTATTTGTGTCGAATATTAACTTGATACTAAAAATCGTATGGCATTTATGCACGTTTATGTGATTTCCGGAGAACGGGTTTATATGAACTTTTGTACAGAGGTTTATAATTATATAAAACTTCTCTGTGCCAAATTTCATTAAATTATTTGCTATATTAAAGGTATTTATGGGCATTAAACCCTATTCCGGGAGGACATTTGTGTAGGGGCTGTGTGAAATAATGGACCGATTATTACAAATTTAAATTGTCTTTGGCCTTGTGGAAAAATAACTAATTGTGCAAAATTTTATTTGCATTAAAGTCCGCTCCCTAGTCATAAACATATATATGTATATGTCATATTTATATTAATAAATGAGAAAAAGAAGAAAATTAAAAAACAAAAACATTATGAAAAAAATCAATTTGGAATAAAAAAAAAACTCCTGGATTTTATCTAAAAATTAAAAATGGCAGATCACTATCAGGATTTTGAAACAAAAATAAAATACTCAGTTTATAAATTGACATTTTTATCTCTCAATTGTTTCTCTCTTTTCTGGATTTTGGGTACGTGAAAGCTAATCCAGTAAAAATTTTTACAGGACAATACAAATCTTTCTGGCAAACGAACGCACTTATTTTATGTACATTTGAATTATTGACTTTGAAATGGATGACATCGGTCTTCATTAGAGCATTGACCTTTTATCAGGTAGGTATTTGATCTTATTTGAATAAAAAAGTTTGTATTCCTATTCTATGAACATAGCAATTTTAGAACGATATATTTATGTAGGTAATATGAAGTGATACCCTAAAATAATATAAACATAAATTAACATACATGCATATGTTCTTATTTATGAACATTTTTTTTCGTTTAGATTTTGTCTCTTCGAGTGTAATGTTGTAGTAGGAAATCTCCACCTTTCTCTATGCGCATGGCATATAAAAGAAACTGTTTCTTTCGCCAATTCAAATCTTTTAGCAATACTGAAGAATCATTCAATGCTGAAGCATTGACAAGTCAAATCAGATATATATTTAGTGTTCAAAATCACTTAAAATTAAAAAAAAAAAAATAACTTAAACGAAGTTTCCGAAGTTTTTGTTTAGCTTTTAATTTACTTGTATTAAAAAATATAATATAAATTCGCAGAAATTCTTATCTTTAAAAGTAAAGTGTGTAAAATTGTGTAAAATTCAACAATCAAACAATATACTAAGATTGTATTGGTAAAGTCAAATGGGACTAATTAAATTAAAACCAAACTAAGCTTTTGTGATTTGTTAGTGTGAAAATGCAATTTTATTGTAATTATTAAATAATTTAAATATTTCGATTATTTTACATAAATATACAAATAGTATTTATATGAATACTAAAATCTCTATATTGGGATTATTCCACTAAAAATAATTAATAAAATAAAAAACATACAAACCCAACTAATTAAAAAAATTAAACCAAATTAATGCAAGGTGAATAAAAAAAATAGAATAACAATATTTGAACTTTTGCTTTGGATTCTTACTGACATAAGATAACATATAATAAGAAAAAAAGAAACAAGTGAAAAAAACAAAACAAAAGCAATCAATATGGAAAAACTACATGAATATCAAGGTTTTACTGGTCGATTGCATCAATGGCGTGACAATATAAAAGAAAGTATTTCCAATTTGCGTGATCAAAATTCAAGCAATATAGTAGAATTAGCTAAAACAACAGCCACCGATCAGCTAAAGGGCAACGCTAGTGCTGATCAGGATTATTCTCACATTTACAGGTAATCCTCTCGCTATTTTCATATCTAATCAAAGTGTTCGTATTTCCATATTACACTATGCAAAAAATGTTGTACAATTAATTAGGTTGCACCAAATATTGAAGCATATCTCGAAAACGACTTCTCCTATTTGGTTCAATAAAATATCCAAAAATGTTCATTAAAATTACCTTCAATCATTTTTGAATAATCAGTTATGGAGATATTAATGTAGTTGTTTGAAGTTATAAATTATATTTTTTTTATTTATTTTTTTTTTTTTATTTATATGATAAATTTATGTCAACTAAATCTTTTTTATGAGGTCTGTAACATCCCAGTAAAAATAAACAAAAATAAAATTTAGTGAGGTACTTTTTCTTGTGCTTCAGTAGTAAAACAAACAGCAAAAATATATATTTAAATTAATTTTTATGTTATATAGCATTGATATTCGGTTGCAATTTTTCGAAATACTTGTTACTAAAAAACAAATAAGAAATAATGTTATGCATATTTTTTATTAAAAAATGTGTTGGTTAAAAAAATTTTAATGTTCATTGCAATTTTGGATAAAATCGTGAACATGACATGACATAGAACAGATATCAAAAAAATTCAATTCATTGGAAATGATACGAATTTGTACTACTTCTTTCTTACTTCTTTGGATGCTATTTTTTGTTGGGATATAATGTTTTATTAAAAGCGACATGAAAAGGCAATAATATTATATCTTCATAAAAATTTAAACTTGTGATAATAGAAATTTTTAAAACAAAATTACAGAAGTCATAAAAAATTTAATTTCCGACTCCAAAATGTACGCAAAAAAATTTCCATATTAATTTGACTTTTTTAACAAAAAACATTCTTACACAGATAATAGACTTACATGAAAAATTCATTAAATAAAGCGGAATTAGAATTAGCTAAAAATGCAATTTTTTCATACAAGTAGTTTGAAAAGTTTATCAAATGTGATAAAATGTGAAAGAATTTGATCTATATTATGTTTCTAAGTAACTACTTCAATAGATTAAATGCTATAATGAGTGTAGCTTATTTGTTTTTTATGCATAACTAAGATTATTCGGTTAATCTAATAATTTACCAATAATCGGTTATTAACCGATCAACTTTTAACCTCGAATAATTATTTGTCGAATAAACCGAATAATTGAAAATCCGAATAATTGGATACCCTAATATGTATATATAATATTAATAAAAATGAAACACCACCATGTTTTGTGTAGAAATCTTTTTTTTAGATCTAATTAAATGTAGCATATATATTAGGGTTCGTTTCGAAAAGAAAAATTTCTTTTGATATTTGGATATCATACCTTTTTAGAAGGTTTTTGCAACAGTAAAAATAATGACGTATTTTGTTTTTCAAAATTCCAACTCCTTCCCCTGCATATCTTCGGCTAAAAACGCACATTTTGTGCGCCATTTTGCGCAGAGACGAATCCAATTAATTTAAAAAAAAATCTTTTATACATCAATTCTACATAAAATTTTAGTAGGAATGAGCACTATTCAACCCGCATAACATGCATCGTGTTCCAACTAGGGTGTCCGAAAATTTGACTTTTTTCAAAAAAATTTTAAAAATTTATTTTTTATAGACACAGTGAAAATATACTATTTGCTTTAAAAAATGGCGCAAAAATAATTAATCTACGACTTTTCGCTTTAGAGTTATAAGTAACGGGTCCAGAGGGTTTTTGTCAAAAAGCGGGACCCGAACGACTAAAAAGCGGGATTCTGAACAAAATTTTATGGAAAAAGCGGGATTTTTAAAAGCTTTGTAAAAAAAGAGGGATTTTTTTTATATCTCAATTAAAATCTTAATCAGCTGTTCTATCGCAAGCACTTGGTTCACGACCCAGTTGATAGATTACAAATTGAGAACGACTTTTCAAAATTTTGGAACATCGAAATAAGTTAATATATCGCTACAAACTGAAACATTAAAAATTATAATTTTAACGTGTTTCTCGAAATGTTTTTCAAAATATTCCTATATAAATTTCAATTTTTGAATTTGATAACAATAGTTTTTCTTAAATAATTCTTAGACCCGTTAACAATAAAACCAAGGTTGGTTGCCGTTACCGCTAAAAAACCATTTAACTTCGTTAATATGTTTCCAGATATTTATATCCATGTTAACCTTGAGATCAAAGTTCATGTCAAAACATCTTTTTGAAATGGCACATTTTGGTAAATAAAATACGTGTGCCAAGATAGCGTCGATGAGATAGCGTCGAAAATAGGAATTCAAAAAACCGGGAAGTCAAAAATACCCAAATTTGGGGATTTTTATGAAAAATCAGCGAAAATTTAAAGAAAATAGGAATTCAAAAACCGGGAAGTCAAATATATCCAATTTTGGGGAATTTAAAAAAAAAAATTCCAATTTTGGACATAAATTTATATTGTAAATTATTAAAAATATTAATTCTTTATGTAGGAATAATTCAGCAACACAATAATTGCAACAAAATGGACATAAAATAAAGCTTCCTTTTAATAACCACAAATGGTTGCTAGCGTATATCACAGAAACTAAGGATTGGCACGGTATAAACGATATAGATTATGAAAGTAGATTAAATTTAGAACAAAATAAGACAATCGTGCAAAAAATCCTACGAGCCGTTTCAGAGAAAAATGGGTTCCTCCAAAGTGGCCCACAAAATCGTTGCTGGCCTATAACACAGAAACTAAGGATTGGCACGGTATAAACGATATATATTATGAAAGTAGACAAAATTTAAAACAAAATAAGACAATCGTGCAAAAAATCCTACGAGCCGTTCCAAAGAAAAATGGAAAAATGGCCTTATTTTGTTTTAAATTTAATCTACTTTCATAATCTATATCGTTTATACCGTGCTAATCCTTAGTTTCTGTATTATAGGCCAGCAACGATTTTGTGGGCCATTTTGGAGGAACCCATTTTTCTCTGGAACGGATCGTAGGATTTTTTGCACGATTGTCTTATTTTGTTCTAAATTTAATCTACTTTCATAATATATATCGTTTATACCGTGCCAATCCTTAGTTTCTGTGTTATAGGCCAGCAACGATTTTGTGGGCCATTTTGGAGGAACCCATTTTTCTCTGGAACGGCTCGTAGGATTTTTTGCACGATTGTCTTATTTTGTTCTAAATTTTGTCTACTTTCATAATCTATATCGTTTATACCGTGCCAATCCTTAGTTTCTGTGATATACGCTAGCAACCATTTGTGGTTATTAAAAGGAAGCTTTATTTTATGTCCATTTTGTTGCAATTATTGTGTTGCTGAATTATTCCTACATAAAGAATTAATATTTTTAATAATTTACAATATAAATTTATGTCCAAAATTGGATTTTTTTTTTTTTAAATTCCCCAAAATTGGATATTTTTGACTTCCCGGTTTTTGAATTCCTATTTTCTTTAAATTTTCGTTGATTTTTCATAAAAATCCCCAAAATTGGGTATTTTTGACTTCCCGGTTTTTGAATTCCGATTTTTGACGCTAACTCATCGACGCTATCTTGGCACACGTAAAATTATTTATTTGTGTGGGGGCTATACACAGATGTTCTCACGAAATGAGTTTTCAAAATCTAAAAATCTCTCTGAAAGAACAAACATTTCTTTCTCCAAAAGTTTATTTATATTTTATTCTAACTTTCTTAAAATAATTAAAATATTTCTGGAATAAAAAAAATCTAAACTTTTTTGTTCAAAATATACACAGAAAAAAATATTTCAAATTATTTTTTAATAAAATTATTAACTAACTTTATATTGGAGTTTAATTATATTATTTATTAATAAAATAAAATTCTATTTATTTACAACTTAGTTTTTTAATAAATTGACAGCTGTTAATAAAATATAAAGAAAAATTAAAGATTTGTGTATAAAAATACAGAAATAAAATAAAATTAAGTCAATTATCAAAAATTGTCTGCTCATTATATCTATTTAAGGAAAATAAGTAATAATAAAATCAATTATTCTAATTATTAATATTATCATTTTATTGATTAGAGCAAAATCAATTAAAAATTAATTAATATAAACAATTTCGTAATTAAAGTCCATATATATATATACATATATATATATATATATATATATATATATATATATATATATATATATATATATATATATATATATATATATATATATATATATATATATATATATATATATATATATATATATATCGTCCATTCCATGAAAGAACGCCCAAAAATATACCAAGTGTCTTTCGATTTTTATAAAATTTTACACGTATAAGGTCTATAGGTGTCTATATAGATTTCCGTTTTCAGATTCACGAAATTCAGAAAATTCGATTTTATTTCGCTTTTTCACTTTTGAAAAAACCTCAAAAATTTCGAAAGTATACAACTTTAAATACAAATATTTCTGGGAAGGCTTTGCGGAAGTTTATGATTTAAACGGTGTTTGAATTGTAATTATATCAGCTTCAACATGAATATTTTACAAACAAAACATAGTTTTTAAAAATGCATTTTAATGTAATTGCATTTTTTAAATGCATTTTTATTTAAATATGCTATTCAATTTTTTTAATTTTTTTATGTATTTGGAAAGCATGGAATCTTTACATTAAAATAAAAATCTCAAATTTTTGGGACGCACACATGTACTGTGCACAATTTCGCCTTTTCTTCAACTAATTTAAATTTTTTCATATAAAAATTATATTTTTCTGATTACATATTTTGTTAAAAAAAAATTTATTGTGTTACTTTTTAAAAATTCGTTAAAAATAGTAAACCTTTATGTACCAGACTAATTATTGTTTCAAGTTATAATAAACAAAGCATTTTTAAATACACTTTTAGAAAAATTAAAATTTAATAAATACGCAACTAACAAAAATGCATCTATAAACTGCATTTATATTTTTAAAATATTATGGACCGAAGAGGTGATTTTGGAAATGCTGACTAAATTACACAAAAAAAAAAAAATACAATGGCCTTTTAAATACTTTTTAAATTACAGAAATCCATTAATAACTTCAAAAGATATGTAAATTTAAAATTGCATACTTTTTACATTTTGTTAACTCTTATACAAATTTTAAAGAAAATTCCAAAAACAATAAAAAAATTTCATTTTTATATGAAGAATTGGGAACCTGTTTTTATAAAAATTAGATTATACATATGAGATTTTCGCGTCCCAAAAATTTTACACTTTTATTTTAATGTAAAGATTCCAAACTTTTCAATTATGTTAAAAAATTAAAAAATGTTAATAGCATATTTAAAGAAAAATGCAATTGCATTAAAATGCATTTTTAAAAAATCTTTCTTATTTTTAAGATGTTCGTGGTAAAGCCGCCATATGTGAAATTAAAAGGCAGTTTAAATCATTCAAATTCACAAAGCCTTCCCAGAAATATTTGTATTTAAAGTTGTACACTTTCGAGATTTCTTAGGTTTTTTCGAAAGTGAAAAAGCGAAATAAAATCGCGAGTTTTTGCAATTTCACGAAACTGAAAACTGAAATTAATAAAAGGCTTAATGGAGTTTATGTATACAAATTTTTACCGAAATTGAAAGCCATCAAGTAAAAAAATACCCTTTTTCGGGCGTTCTTTCATGGAATGGACGATATATTTATATATATATATATATTTTTTCTATTTTCTTAATAATTCTTATGCAATTGACATAAAGTTTTACATATACAAGGAACAGAAAATAAATATACTTGTTCTGTATTCATATCGCCCACTTTTATATATTAAAATTTTTATTTTATTTACCATTAAGATTTTTATGAAATTTGATTTTCTAGATTCAGATAAAAAGTCACGCTTCTATAGAGGTTTAATCTTTGCAATTAACAGCTTCATTTTTTAGTTCTTGCATTGAATCATATAAACTTTTTCTCTCTGACTCTTCTGTGCGCCAATTTTTAAATAATAAAAATCAAGTATAACAATGGTAAACTTTATATATATTAATATTTGTTTGTTTGTTGGTTTAAACCGATTTCCTTAAAATTTGACAATATCATCCTATGAATCCCAGAATTAAAATAGGTTATTGTATTTTTCGATAATAGGATTTATTGCAACATAACTTCAAACTATTTCAAACAAATCTCTCAATTTTGAGGAAATAACTTCATTATCATCCTTTATAACTGTATTTTTCGATAATAGGATTTATTGCAACATAACTTCAAACTATTTCAAACAAATCTCTCAATTTTGAGGAAATAACTTCATTATCATCCTTTATAACTGACATGGAAAGGGCAAACCAGCCGGGAAAAGCTAGTATCTACTCTATAAAACAACAACCACACATATTAATATTTAATTTAAATTTTAATAAATACGCTCCAAAAATCGAACTTCAAGAGGGCTGAAATTCGAACCAACTCTCAGTGGGCTGAACCCATAATAATGTTGAAATAATGTTGAAAGAAATAACATAGTGCCATAAAATTAATAATTTTGAATTTTATTCAGGCTCAAGTTCATTAATGTAATAATTTTCGTAGAATACAGAAAAAGATTTTTATTAGACACTAGCAGGATGGAATGCATTTTCTGATCCGCTACGATCGTCATCAGCATCCATTTGTGCCTTTAGTGCTAATAGTAAAGATCTTTTATTTAACTCACACTTTTAAAGAATTAGAATACGTAACTTCATCACTTTACATATTCCAAATTCTTAAGTATTAAGTTTAAATAACTAACGAGGGCTTATATTTAAAAGACACCAAACTCTTTGTTTTTGTGTCCTATATTAATGTTATGAATTTTGAAAAGATAAAATAATTCTATTTTTTTTTTTTTGAGCTATCTACAAGACATATAATTTTTATTAAAAAAAAAAAAACGGGCTATCTGCAAGTTTTTATTCGATTTTCAATGAAATAAATTGTGAAAAAGTAATAAACTGAATTTTTAAATGTTTTAGGCCCTTTAACAATAAAACAATAACTGGAAGTTAAATACTAACTTTCAGTTCAAACAAAAAGTTAAAATAAATTCATTAACATAAACCCAGCAAAAACTTTGGTTGCCATGTAATGAGTTAAGAAGCTAATATAATGGTTCTCCACTACATACACATTAGCTGAATAACTCATTATTTTAACACGGTGATGACATTAGAGGCAACTACTTACCCTATACATTACTTAGATGTCATTACAGTAACTAATTACATTCAAGCAGTTAAACAGCTCACTGATTTTAAAGCATTACTGAAGTCATGATTAGTAATAACCATAGGAACTAGTTATTTTCTAAGTTATAAATAAGTAATGAAATGTAAGCATATAAAAATTTTGTTTGCTGTTGTAAAAAGATTTCTTAAATTTTAATTTAAAAAACTTAACAACAACCAAAAATGTAATTAATACAAATGTAATAAAAATAAACTATTTTAGATAACAAATTAGTTCATACGCAAATTTTGCCTTTCATTTATGTATCCCTTCTTCAAATATATGAATTGGTAACTGCATAATAAAAATCAATAAAAATTAATATTTTTTAAAAATCTGATCATAAATAATTATTTACAGTCAGGTTATAAATAATTAGTTACTAAAGAATTTCTATGTAATGCAGACAGTATGTTGTTGTCATTACAAAGTAACTACATCCGTAACTACATATCATTACCAAATTTTTGCTGGGAAGTTTTAGTTGGCACTAACTTTAAGTTAAATTTAATCGAAACAAAATACGGTTTATTTAAATTTAACAACAAGTTATCTATCTAACTTCCGGTTAATATTTAAATAAAAGTTAACAATTTTTATTAACACCCAGCAAAAACATGGTAATGGTATGTAGTTTTCAAGCATAACAACATACTTTCTGCATTACATGAAAGTAGATTAGTAATTACTTACTTTTAACTTGATATGTAATAAGTTATATAAGATCAGATTTTTGGAAATGTTACTTTTTATCTATCTCTTCATTTATATTATAAAAATTATATATTTTAAAAGTGGGAAAAATATGAAAATACATTAATTATTTGTTAAAGTCAAGAAGACTTAAACAAATAATTAATCGTAAACACACCAGTCTCCGGTGAAGTCGAAACAACGACGTAAGTAGTCAGAATAGTTTATTGGTAACAAATCCATTAGGCCACTTTTTACGTACATGAATTCATTCAAGAACTCTGTAATTTGAGTTTATAACTCTTAAACCAATAAAGGGGTATAAAAATGTACTAGAGGAATTTTGTAGGAAATTTTATTATCTATAAATGTTGTATTAACATCAAATACGTACTACGCTCAACAAGCTAGTTATATGCAAAAAGTGTTATTGTTCATTTAATTTTACTGTCTTGTGTACTAAATAAATTTGTGTCTGAAAAAATGTCAGATTTTTCAAAATTAAAAATTCTTGACATAAAAAAATAAATTCAAGAAAATACTTTTTTTTTTTGATAATGTTTACAAAAAGTAATTTCTTATTTCAAAAGGCTATTGGTAAATTATTAGTGTTTAAAAGTGGTAAGTATCTGAATATTACTAAAAAATATCCACTAATTTGTATTGTTTCTCTTACGCACATTGGCACAAATTTATAATACCTTGAAACTCAACAGGCAACAAATTTGAAGCGATTACAATTTAGGAAACTCAATTACATAAAAGTAAGAAAAATGTATTGGCTATCTTAAAACAATTTGTTAAGCGTTTTAAAATCTTAACAATTTTCAGACGGGGGCTGGTCAGTAAGGTCCGGTATTTTATTAAATTTCTGCACGGGTCACAAATATGCGCTTCAAGAATTAACTCTAAATCTATGGTATGAAATAGTATATCAAATCCTGATTTCCGTATATTTTCAAATAAATAAATTTCAAAAAAAATTATCTGCTTTTTATTTTCAATACTTCAGTACTTACTTGTAACCAATAATGTAACTAGTTACTATTCATTTTGCTAATAATGACTTCTGTAATACTTTGAAACTAATGAGTGATTGAATAGCTACAAAGTAATTAGTTCTTGTAACGACATCTAAGTAATGACTTTCTGAAATGCCTACCTGTAATAATATAGGGTAAGTAGTTGCCTCTAATGACATCACCGTGTTAAAATAATGAGTTATTCATCTAATGTGAAAGTAGTGTAGAGCCATTATATTAGCTTCTTATCTCATAACATGGCAAGCAAAGTTTTTGCTGGGCAGTATTGAAAAGTTAATAAACTTTTAGTTAGCGCTATTGTGACTTTGTTTTGTATCTAAAAGTCAAAATATCTTAAATCATTTGATTTATGTTTTGAAATAGTAACATTTATACTTTTATGAAAAAGATGTATTGGAAGGATTTTCGGAAAAGGACATTATATATGTGAGCTATAGTCAATTATGGACCAACTAATAAATAAATTTTCAAAGTTGCAACTTTCAAAATGTTAACATGAATGGACATCATTAAATCACACAAATGTATGCAGACATTCTGAGCGAATTTGGGTCTTATTTAAATCAATGATTCCCAGGAGATCGAAAGGTTCGAATGATAAATACATTTTTCAACTTGAATGTTTAACGAGTACTTCAATTTAGTTGCAATAGGACCTCTTGCTACGAATTAGACTCAGCCTCAAAATGTCTTGTTCAAGTTCTGTCTGAGGTACGTGAGAAAATAATTATTTCTGAGGGGATCCGTAAAATATAATTGTAATGTGCAAAAAAAGAAAGTTACAGTGATCAAGTCCGATATTGACATATGAATGAACATTATTCAGTTTGAATTTATTTTTCTTAATGTGTTATAGTCGGAACTATGGACAGAATTGGATCAATTATTGATAAATTTGACAATGTGATCCACAAGTTTTGTTTTGTTCTATTAGTAAATAAAACTATTTTATATATAAACAGAAAATTAAAAAATAAATGGAGGAATTTTTTCGATTAAATTTAACTTAAAGTGTTAATGATTTTATTTTAACTTTTTTTTAACTAGAAGTTAGTGTTTAACTTGTAGTTATTGTTTTATTGTTAACGGGCCTTAATTAGTTAAAATTTGTTTACTATAATTATTTATAATTTATATTATAAACACATTTTCGTTCTTTGTTATTTTACAAAATTGTAACGTTTGAAAATCGTCCATCTAATCAGCAAACTTTATTTTTTTTTTAAACTCTTGATTTGTAAGATATCATAAATTGAATATATTGTCTAATTTTTATTTTCGATAAACAAAAAGAGCTATCGGAACACTTTATAACAAACATTGAAAATATATTAAGAAAAAATGCCAATCTACCATAACTTCGCGTTCTATTTTATAGTGTTAAAAATCGCTATTTTAGGTATAGAATAAATTTTAAAGTTTTGCATATTTTAATATGCTACACTAATACCATCGAACATTGAAAATATCATAAGTTTTAGATTTTTATATTGCGTCTAATTTTTACTAGAATTACACGTAAATTTCAAGTTTGTAAAATTTGTATATGCTGAACTTAAAAGTCATATACTAACTTTAGTTTCCCTTGAGCGAAATGATGAACGCGAACGGATTCTACATACATATATTCGAGTCACTTTATATCAGTGTTGCCGGTTTCTGCGTAGTTATGGGACAATTTTTAATTTCTTGGATAATGTAATTTTTGTGTAATTTCAATGGAACTTTATTTCATCAAAAGTCTATCATGTATATTTTTTGTACAAAATTGCTCCAACTGAATTTCAAAAATAGTAAGGCTCAAAAACATAGTGGTATTCTAATGCAAGATTGCGACAGGAACAAAAAAAATGTGTTACTTGTGATTTCCATGATTTACAGCAAATGCTTTCAAAAGAGAACTTTAACCACTACAAAAGTATATTTTGGACATTTTTAGAAGTTATTAATAATTACTTACAAAAAAGGGAATATAAATATATTTTTAGCAGGGAAAAGATTAATTTCTAAGAAAATATAAATTTCACAAATTTACAAGAACAAATCTAAAACAGCATTTTTATTAAATAATGTTATAAATATTAAATTTAAGAGAAGCACTTAACAAAATTCATAAAAAAAGACGATGAAGAAGAATTGTCATTGGTACGAAAATCGTGGGTTAAAACCACTGTAGTTCTTTTTCAGCACTAAAAACTTTCTCCAAATGACAACACACTGTTAAAATCAACGCTTTTACAGTTTTTTTTTTTTTTTTGGAATATTTATATTTTGGAGATCATAGAGCTAAGACAAAATAAATCTAAATTTTTTATATATATATATATTTTGTTTTTAATTAATTTTCAAAAAATTTACCTTTTTGTGTATTTCTTTAAATTTTGGATAATTTGAATTCTTTGGTTGTGTAATATGAACTATCGACTCCGGCAACACTACTTTATATTTATACAAATAGATTATAATGTGCCATCAAAAATTCCGAAATTGTTTAACCGCAAAATATGGCTCATATATCTTCCGCATTAGACAATAAATATTTGTTATGATAATTTTACACGGAAATAAATGTTTTTGCATGAAAAATGGATCTTCTCACACTAGTGAAATTATATAATTTTCAGAAAAAAAAAATAACAATTTATTAACAAATTTTAAAATGTTCCTTTTTTGTCTTTCACATACGTTTTTTTTTTAAGAATTACGAAATATGTGTTTGTTTATTTTATTATAGCTATCGTTTATTCTGGAATCATCAACATAAATGGCGTACTTTTCTAATCATCGGACGTTGAAATTTGGAAGATATTCACCCCTATCATGAATAAATTTTCCCTCGAAATGTTTTCCCTTTCCCCAAATTTGCAATCGTGAAAAAATTCCCCTTGAATAATATCATGCGAAAAATAAAATTCCCCTAATCGTGAATAATTTTTTCCCCCGAGTTTTTTCACTTTTCCCTTTAATTTGTTCACTTTATTTTTGCTGGGGAATAGATCAGAAAATATAAGTAGATCTTCTTATAATTCGGATATTAAAGTTATTTTAAGGGCACGATCAGCTAATGAGACACAAACTGATGTATTGCTCAACATAAAATAGAATTATTGTTCCAATTCTAAACATATTGTACATTTTAATTTGTTATAATCATTTTTTTATTTTTTGTTGGGTTTCCAAAAATTAGCCGAATTATTTTGCTACATAAAAGTTAAATAGTACAATAAACTAATGTTGCAATAAAACTAAATAATTTGCTTTGTTTTTTTTTTTTACTTTTCTTTCAAATATTAGTATGTACGTGTATATTTTTGAAAAAAAAAACTACTTTGATTTTTATTTTAATTTTCTTCCTTTTTACATTCACTGAGAACTGATAGCGGGAAAAAATGTTCACGGGAGATTCACGATAGCATTTTTCCCTTCGAGGGGAATAAAAATTTCATGGGAACAAAAATTCCACTTGTTATTCACGATAAGGGTGATTATAAACGATATTGTTACGTTTAAATGTGCCATATACTTTATTTTATTATTTTATTTATTTTTTTTTTTTTTCATACAAATTGAACCACCCTAGTGTACACACAAATATGAAGAAAAACTAATTTATACAAGGGGTGCTATTTATGTTTTGTGAAACGGCAAAATTATGCACCTAACGTTAAATCTGACATCGGAATCATAAAATATGACGTTTTTAAGGTCTTACGTTCTTAGAACATTTTTTACGAAGACAATTCCTGTTTCCTTATTAATGTTTTCTTATAAATTTTCAACTTTAAAGAATGAAGCTCCACAGGGGGCCACATTATATTGGTGATATGCGAAATACATGTTAAATGGTATGGTATGTTGGCTCCAGAATGAATTTTGTGAAGGTCTTCTAAAGACAGTTGATCTTGCTATACCGACATATGTCATATCGTGAGATCGAAAAATTCTTGGGCATTCATTTCGCTAAAAAGTATTATATAATTGAGCGACCAGAAGAGTTTTTTACTTTTAACCGCACATAAGTTAACAATTGTTTACAAAAGCGTCACGAAACAAAAGTTCGGTCAATAGTATTACACCTTCAAAGATTGCCCAACCTCGTAAAAGTTGCACTCATTCAAAGCATTCAAAATCAAACACTCTCTTTTCTGTTCCTTGAGAAATCCGAACACATTTATAGTGTACGTTTGAAGTATGAAAGTACCTACTAGTCATTCGATTTAAAACCAACACGAAAAATTACAATTTTCGACTTTACCTCTCCGAATTTAATAATATTTGGCACAATAGTTTTTCTTGTCAAAACTAAGACTAATTCAAAATTTCAGATAATTTCATCAAGTGGTTAGCGAAATATCGCGATTTAAAATTATAAATATCTTTCAAAGTATTTATGATATAAAATTTATTGAGATGTCATATTAAAGGTATCAAAATTACTTTTAATATGACGTATAACATGACTTTTTTCTCAACAACCATATCTCGCGATTTTTAGTTCGCGGGTAAATGTTTCGAAAAATGGTCTTTTTAAAAAATTTAAAAAAATAAATGCTAATGATGAAAATGTTTTGTATAACCGTGGTAAGTGGTATTCTGGGATTCGCAATATTTTATGAATTATTACAAAAAATGTCGTAATAAATACGAATCGGAAGAGGTGAACAAATCAGCTGGTTGGTTTTAAGTGGAATGACTCTACTTTTAGTTATGAATAGTATTCATTCAGTTGTTTGCCAGCAGTAAGGAAAATTAATTTCAGAACCTGGATCATTTTCTATTACGATAATTCTAGCTTTTAAACGTTATTTGCGATAACCGCTAGTGTTATCAAGGTTATTCACCA
The DNA here is from genome assembly GCA_951394005.1 of Protophormia terraenovae. Classification (NCBI taxonomy): domain Eukaryota; kingdom Metazoa; phylum Arthropoda; class Insecta; order Diptera; family Calliphoridae; genus Protophormia; species Protophormia terraenovae. Next base: position 71,655,258 of record OX596073.1, on the reverse strand, counting down.
TACAACACGAATATGTTATCCAATAACTTCAATGCATTACCAAAAATATACACATAAATTACGTGGTCAACTTAATTTGGAAATGGAAAATTTGTTATTTTAACAAAAATAATGTTTTTGGGGTGCTTCAATCAAAATGGAAAAATTACTTTAAGACTTAAGGTTCAAACGTGTCAGAAAATGTATTACTGACATGAGTACTACTCTATAAAACAATAATGTCTTTCTCAAAAAGAAATATAAATTTATAAAAACAATTGTTACAAAATATCAGATAAGCGAACACAGCTAATAACGCACTTAGTTTTTGTAAATTTGGAACACTCTTTCGACAATCATCCAGAAGCCACAAAGAAGTCTAGACGATGAAATGTTCCAAAAGGATTTTTTCGACTGAAAATAAAATTTGTAGTAGAGTGTATTTTTTCGACAATGTGACTGACTGATCAATATATATTTTTAAATGTCTTCCTAAAAACAAGGAAAGTAGGAAGCATTATAACTAGCTATTAAAAAGAATATTAAAGGCCTGAATATTTAAGGAATTTTTTTATTTTTTTTTTTTTTTCCTTTTTAAAAAGTTACATACAAATTCATTTTCTAATACATATGCATAGGTTGAGAATTAAATCCGTTTTTATTTTCTATACTTTAAGTATTATAGTATGTATAAATCTTATTTTGCTTTCGTTATTGTGTTCTTTGTTTTTCAATGTAAACAATTCTATTTGCAATGATGATACACTTAGACATAAATCTCGCATGGAATTAGTTCGTGTGTCTGCTGCTGTGATGGGTATTGAGTTTTCATATGCTGCTGAGACAGCATTCGTATCGCCCACCCTTCTTAAGATTGGAGTTGAACACCAACACATGACGCTAGTTTGGGCATTATCACCTCTTGTTGGGTTTTTCTTAACACCCATTCTTGGGTCGATGAGCGACCGCTGCAAATTGAATATGGGACGTAGAAGACCGTTTATAATACTCTTGTCTATTGGTGTTTTTCTTGGTAATAAATTTAACTAAAAACGTATTTGCATTTAACTTGAATTAAACTAATAATATGATTTTTATGTCTGTAAATATAAACAAAAGGATTACTGTTGGTGCCCAATGGTGAGGATTTGGGTTATTTATTTGGTGACATTGATCCACACATTCAAATCTCTGCCATGAATTTAACATTAAATGGTACGACGCACAATAACATTAACGTTTCGCCACACCGTGCAACAGCATCTAAAACGGAACTGGGCCCCATACAAAAGACATCTCATCCATGGGGAATATTTTTCACAGTACTCGGTACAGTTCTTTTGGATTTTGATGCTGATGCCTGTCAAAGTCCATCCCGAGCATACCTTTTGGATGTTTGTGTACCAGGTTGGTAGTAAATTTGAACAAAATAATTTTAATAAACGATTAATTATATTTTCTACTTTTACATGCATAAACTTGTCACAGATGATCACGCCAAAGGTCTTTCGACTTTTACCATAATGGCTGGACTTGGAGGCTTTATGGGCTATTCAATGGGTGGCATAAATTGGGATGATACATCACTGGGACGTCGATTAGGAGGGCATGTTAAGGCAGTATTCACGATAATAACATTTATATTTATCGCATGTGTGACATTTACTGTAACTAGTTTTAAAGAAATTCCTCTATGGGCTTTAACACCATCCAAGACAACTAAATCGGCGCGAACAGAAACTGATCATCTACAAGATGGAGCTGTTACCTACGGAACCTTAGACAATGCCGAATATAACTCTTCTGAACTAAATGAAAATCCTGTAAGTTATCACAACTCTATTTAAAACTGAAATTAAGTATGTATATTTTAAATTATCATAATGCACATAGGGGCAGTCACGTCGAGATCTTTGGCAATAAATCAAAAATTAAAAATTAGTTTAATAAAGTAAAATTTATATCATTTCAAAAAGGACAATTTACTGCATAATGTATGTTCACAACATCTTTCATCCATGCTTTTGTCTGGTCATGACTCATGAGTCATGACAGAAGTTCAAAGTTTAACAAAAAGATATTATAGATAAGGTGTATTAAATTATTCTCTTAAGGTATAAATTTGAGGCAATAATAAACATGTTATTTATTAAAAAAGTATATATTTTTTGGTAAATATGAAATTAAATATTGTCGAAAATTCATTTCCGAACTCTTAAACAAAAATAAAGATTTCATCAATTTTAAATTTTTTATAAATTGTGGCCAATTAAAATTTTTTAAAAGCAAAAAAGCAACAAAATTCCCTATTTAATTCCATATTTTTTACACACAAATTAAGTTTTATAATGTACAAATTGCGAATTTTTGCAATTTTCGATTTTTAATTAACGTCGATAATCCTAGAATAAATATTAAATTTTTTTCTCACCATTATTAATTATTTATATGTACATCAAATGATAGAGAAAAATAAATAGATCCATATTTTTGATTTTTCAAAAATATCTAATACATAGGAGGAATAAAATCGTCATTTTAATAAAAATATCTCATATTAGAAAATTACGTAGAAATGAAAAGTAAAACTTTACTAAAAAATTTTATATAAAATGTCTTTTTTTCGTTCATATCAACTTAAAAAAAAAAATACAAAATATGGGTATAATAAGTTTTTATTAGCTATCATTTGATGTATTTATCATTTATTTTGTTGAAAAAACTGTTTATGATATGTTCGGGAATCATCAACTTTAATGGCCGTGTAGCATCAATCACCTTAGGAAATTGAAATTATCAAATATATTCTAAAGGATGACCCCTTTCATAATTTTAGGCACGTTCAAATTTACAATTTTTTGCTTTTTTTCATGCAATGTTGGACCACCCTAATGTACATATATTTGCATTATTATTTTTTATTATTATTATTATTATTTTTTTCATTAATTTTGTATGTTGGTTCATATTTAAAATCTAGAGAAAATAATCTTTTCAACTTATATTAAAACACCTCAATTGATTTAATGCTACGCGCAGTGGGGCCAAACGCAAAATTTTTGTATTTCCTAAATTACTGGTCAGATAGAATTGAAATATAGGGAAGAGTTGTAAAGAAGGACCTAAGCTCGTTTATTTTTGAAAAATTGCCAAAATTCTTTTTAAATGATTTTTGCAGGAATCAAAGATTGGTATTTATTTTATACTCTACATAAGAAATTATAGTGAAAATGTTATGCCAAATTTTGAGCAAAAAAAGTGAAAGAATAGTACTATGTTCTTGTATAAAAATAGCAATTTTTCATACTAATTTCAGAGTACTGACTTTAAAAAAGTTTAACATCTAGATGAAGTGAGATAATCAAACATTTTTTCATTATATTCTTTCGGAATACATTACAAATTACAGAATATTTTTAAAAAAATATTCCCTCATATACCTCAGGACTTATTCCAGAAAAAGGAAATAAAGTCGAGGAAAAAAATCAAAAATTCAAGCGTAAATATATTTTTAGCTTTTATTAGGGTTTATACGAGTATTGCAAATAAAAACTTGCAATAATTAACTAACCGTTTATACGCAAATTACATGAAGAAATATATTTCCATTTTTGTGGTGCTAGATGGGAAAATTTCAACTATTGTCATAGAAAATTTAATGAACGTAAAAGAAAGTGGCAACACTATGCACATTACTTGCAATTAGTTTCACAAATATTAACTCACCGTATATACGGCCAAATTTAAATACCGCAATATTTTTAATTGCGAGTAAGAGGATAGAAATCGGACTTGATTTGTAGATGTTTTTTGAAACTTTTGCATATACGAAGTAGTTTTTTCAAAATTACATTAGATAAAAAGCCTTTAAAAAAATATTATGTTCTTCTGTTAAAAAAAATATAATATATAATAAATATTTAACCAAATCATTATTCTTCTATAAAGTATTTTTTAAATGTTGACCTTCATATTTTAAAGGTCATCACTGTCCAAATTTCTTATTCTGCAATAATTCCGTTTAATCTAAATATTAGTTAAAAAAAAAAAAACTATACAATGTATTGACCAAATTATTTCTTAAATTTGATTCTATAAACCTGCGTAGCTTTTTTCTAATTTTTTAAGCTTATTTTTCAGTAATTATGATTTAAATTTGTTTGTACACTCCTTGCACAAGTGATCCAAAACACATTATTGGCCTTGCGAATTCGATTTAACTTTAACATTTGTTAAATAGATACAGTCATAGTCAAATATATTTACACTATTTTTAAATTATTTGAAAATTTTAAAAAGACTTATATTTTTGTTGTTATAATATATTTTGAAATTATTGTTTTGTTGTTGTAATGTCTTAAATGTGTAGAGTATATTGTGCTAATTACAGAAAAGTATCCCAACACCCACCTTAAAATACATCAATCGACTCAGAATCACTTTCTGAGTTGATTTAACGATGTCCGTCTGTCTGTCTGGCTGGACGGCTAGCTGGTTGTCTGTCCATGTAAACCTTGTGCACAAAGTACAGGTCGCAATTTTGAAGATAATTTAATGAAATTTGGCACATATGTTTATTTTGGCATAACGACGAATGCTATTGGTCATAATCGGTCCATTATTTCACCTCGCCCCCTACAAATGTCCTTCCGGAATAGAGTCTAACAATTGTAGATGCCTTAAAAATAGGAATATTTTAATGAAATTTAACACAAATAAGTTTTATATAAGCACAAATCCGTTTGCCATGAAGGTCGGTTCATAATTGACCATAGCTCCCATATAAAACCCTCTCCCAAAAATCACTTTAACATGCATAAACTCGACAGAAATGTTAGTATTACATATGTTAATATTTAACATAAATATGCTTTATATAAGCAAAAACAAATTATATAGGTTGGAATGGTGTAGGGTATCATATTGTCGGTCTTTACCGACTATAATTTTCTCGTTTTTTTATTTAAAAAATATTTTTACAGCTCCAAAAATCAATTATTTACGTTTTATTTAATTGTCTTTAATTTAATATGAAATATTTTGATGTAAATATATTTGACTACGACTGTAATTGTTTTTTGATAGATAATTAATAATTCCCATTTAAATGCACCCTACAAAATTCTGGGTCATCATTTTACTTTTTCATATACATATTATCTCTCTTTAAATATATGAATTGATAAGCTCAATTAAAAAAAATGCATTTTTAAAAATCTATTTTTTTTTTTTTTTTCTATAAATCATATTTTGGTCAAAACAGCATATTTTGGTCAAAACAGTATCTTTTGCATATTTTGATCTTAGAAGACGTATTTTATACTTAAGAGATAATTTTGCATATTTTACACTTAAGAAAAGTGCACGCAATAGAACTTTTAACATAATTTGCCATTAATGAAATTTTCTTTTTACTGCCACATACGTATTTAAAATCCTATTCCATAATAATATTCATCTTATAAATTGATATACATTTCGTAATTTACAACGTATAAACTTTGAATATATTTAAGTGAAAAAATAAAATATTTTTATATATATCGTCCATTCCATGAAAGATTTATAAAAAATGACAATTTTTTTACGGAGGGTCATCCGATTTTGTTCATATTTGATACGCATATAATCTATGGTGCCATTTAAATATCTCCATTTTTATTTTTTTATTTTTTGAATTTTAAAAAATTCGAGGATTTTTTCACGATTTTGATTTTCCGAAAATTCAAAAAAATCTGAAAAGTGTGTAACTTTAAACATCAATAACTCTAAAAGTTGTTAACGGATTCTAATGACTTAAACTGCATGTAGAAGATGAATATGTCCTCTTTTAAAGTAGTAATTTAGAAATAATATTGCAATTTAAAAATGCTTTCATAATGCAAATGCAATTTTAGGATTTTAGGATAAAACCCTTTCGATTTTAATTTTTTGTAATATGTAGTTTTAAATGTTTATAACTCCTTAAGTATACATCGGATTTTATTGATTTAAAAACTAGTATAAAGTTTAGTACGATAAATATTATAAATTATATTGTATGAATCAAAAATAATGATGCACTCACGAAAAGAATGCAATTTTCGGATGCATTTTTAATATTGAAGACAAATATGTTTATTATATAAAACATTAGCACTTAATCTGGGACAATTGGGTTTCAACCGCAAATAACAAATTATGAAATATTATGATTATAATTAATTTTAAAATAAGCTCACAAAAAATTAAAAATACAAAAATTAAAAAAAAAAAAAAATTGTAATGAAAAATTTGAAGAAATATTTTAAAAAATTTTTTAAAAATAGTAAACCATTTTGTCCAGAACAATTTATATTGCACTTTTTAGCAAACATAATCATGTTTTTTATATCAGAAGAAGAAAAATATTGAAAAGGTAGACATTTTTTAAAAATGCATCCTAAAATTGCATTTGCATTATGAATGCATTTTTAAGTGATAATATTATTTTTAAATTAAAATCCGTTAACAACTTTTAGAGATATTGTTGTTTGAAGTTAGACACTTTTGCGATTTTTTTGACTTTTCGAAAAAACAAAATCGCGAATTAATTCGCGAATTTTTCAAAACTCAAAAAAATTAAAATGGAGATATTTAAATGGCTCCATAGGGTATGCATATGCCAAATATTGTTAAAATCGGCATTCAAAATATTCTTGGGCGTTCTTTCATGGAATGGACGATATATTACTTCAATGTTGTTAAAAATTAAACATTTTAAATACAAAATTTTCTGAAAGGTTTTAGAAGTGATTTCGGTGCAGGTTTTTGTCTAAAAATTACTTTAAAAAATTATATCTCGTATCACTCAAAATTGCCCATAATGTGCAAGAAAAAGTGTTATACACCTAATGCACATTGTACATATACATATTATATTGCTTTTACATAATAAATAAAATAAAAATAAAATTTAGAATTTTTCTTTTCTTAGTTTGTTGATAAGCTGATGTCTAATGATGTCCAACAGCAATCGGATTATTTTAATAGCAGTTCAGATGGAAATGAAATAGGGGAGACTTCATTTACGGCAACTGACGGCTTTCAACAACAACAACAACAAGAGCAGCAAGAAATTTACCCCAACATCAACGAGAGTGAGAATGTTACAGCAGAACAACCTGTTGAAAAGCTGTCACACTATTTACTCTCTATTGTTTATATGCCACACTCTTTGCGTATGGTTTGCTTAACAAATCTCTTCTGTTGGATGGCACATGTCTGCTATTCTTTATACTTTACGGATTTTGTGGGAGAAGCTGTATTCAACGGAGACCCCAAAGCTCTTGAGGGTACGCAAGCACAAATCTTGTACGAAGAAGGCGTACGTTTCGGATGCTGGGGTATGGCAATGTACTCCTTGTCGTGTGCTTGTTACTCATTTATTATCGAAAAATTAATACAACGTTTTAAGTAAGTATTTGGTTACATACATTACATACATATATAAATATTAGGGTTATAACTTTTTGCAATTTTTGTTAATATTCAAAATACCATAGCAAGACCTTGTAGAGCATTGAAAGGTATAAAAAAAATGTGTTATTAATCATTTGCCGCGATATATGTAAATATAAAATGTATAAACAAACTAATTAATTTAATTCTACGATATTTTCTACTAAATTTATAATGTATTGACATTTTACGATGCAAGTTTAAATGCAAAATCATTTCGAAGCAATTTGTCACCACAGAGTATATTAAAATGAGATAAACTAGTTAATAGTATAATTTTTACTTTTAATTCGATTATCGATAAATTTTAAATAATTGTTTTTTTCCAATTTAATATCGCAATGTTTTATTATTTATGTGGAAAAAAAAACATAAAATAAAATTATTTGTTATCCACAATAACTTGTACCATTAAAATATTTTTAACTGTATATAAAATAATTGATTTAAAAAATATGTTTTTTATTAAGACAATATTGGCTATAATATGTGCTATGGTATTTTAGGTACACAATTAGTTATAACCCTAATGTATATGTACTTCATTCATATGTTTAACAGACCTACCCTTAAAATAACATAATAACATATAAATATAACAGATTCGTTACCGCAACCGAATGTTTTGCCAATCGAATTTTGTCGGTTGCAAGTCACATAATTCGATAGCAATTATCGAATATTTATGGTACTCCTAACTGAATTTATAAAGAAATCTTTGGACAGGAAATAAAACTACATATTATGAAATAACCTTGCAATAATTCTCTAATTTGCTCCAACTGAAGAAATATAGTGCGGTTTTTTACTCTTACTATTTATTTCATAATAATTGCCTTCTAGATTCATTATGGTCTACATTTTTGGTGTCCACGTATTTGTCGTTTTGTATTCTTTAAATAAAGTGACACTTTACCTAATTTCTTAAATTTGGCTTCCAATTTTCGAATTTTTTGATACAAAATCGAAGGCATATGCTTAAAAGGTGCTAAATTTTAATATTCTATCCATTAAATTCTATTCTAATTACTCTTACTTTTGAAAAAATAAGAATAGATCCGGCCATATTATCGGAAAGTCTTCGACCACAATCCAGTAAGATTTCTTGAATCCAGATGGAGAAAATGAAGTAAGATTAATGTATTTGTCTTTAAAGAGCAACTTTTTAGAATCTGAGGCCAAAAGAACCATTCTATTATACTAAATTACAATTTAAAATGAAAATTAGAAGGAATTGAGGGGTTAGAATCCCTAATACTGCGAAGTAAAATCGAGCTATATCGCAATTCTCGCCTAAAAGAATCTAATTTTTCTAAGCGGAGAGATAAAGGAGGAAGTAATTTTAATTATTACTAGCCTAAATGTCCAGACAATGTACAAACAAATTGGTTTCATATATACAAAAGATAAGAAAACATTTTTTATATGACCTCCTATTATAAAAATTTAAAACTTCTCACTTTTCCATGGCAGATTCTAAAATTTTCTTAGATTTTTAAAAGTTTTAATAAGATTTTTGTTTATTCATCCAAATAACTGTATTTTAGAATGGTTCTGGGAATTTAACGATTATATTTCTATTACGGGTCGCTTTATTATATTAGCACAATAATGATGTGACTTTTACTTAGAATAAGTACTTCTAAAACTCATATATTTAAGCTTTTTCTTGGCAGTAAAAGCTAATATATTTATAATTAATTATTTCTTTATAAATTTAGATGATGAAACTCATTCTCTTTTAGCTAGAATATTGATATCGTTACGATTTTACTTCGTAGTTTTAGGGTTTCTGCCCTATCAATTTCTTCTAAATTTCGTTTTGAATTGTAATTTTGTATAACGAAATGAATCTTTTAGCCTCAGATTCTAAAATGTTGTATTTTAAAGACAAATACACTAAGACTTTCCATTAATATGGACGTATTCATCCTTATTTTCTAAACTTAATAATAAATTAAATTAATATAATGTTAAAATTTAGGACATTTTAAGCGGAAGGCATAACCGTTTTGAATCAAAAAATTTAAAAATTGGAAACCAAATTGAAGAAATTAAGTAAAGTGTCACTTTATTTTGTCGCACAAAATGCATGACCAATACAACACTTTTGCCCCAAACTCGAAATACACATATTTCAAAAACTTCTTTTGTATATTAATTTAAAGAATATAATACGACAAATACGTGGACAAAAAAAATAAAAAATTAATTAAAACATTTCTTTCAAAAATTCTCATGGAAATATAGTACATAATCACCCCTATCATGAATACTTTTTCCCTCGAAATGTTTTCCCTTTCCCTAAATTTGCAATCGTGAAAAAATTCCCCGTGAATAATTTCATGCTAAAAATAAAATTCCCCTAATCGTGAATGATTTTTTTCCCCCGAGTTTTTTCACTTTTCCCTTTAATTTGTTCACTTTATTTTTGCTGGGGAACAGAATAGAAAATGTAAGTAGATCTTCTTATAATTCGGATATTAAAGTTATTTTAGGGCACGATCACTTAATAAGACAAACTGATATATTGCTCAACATTAATACCCTTATTCCGTAACCTAAACGTTCGTTCTGTTATCGAAAATAACATAAAAATTTACTCTTTTATATTCTATAAATAATTTATTTAAAATTTAACAGAATAAATATATGTTATTGACGAAAAACTGTTAGTTTCAAAAAAAGTCTCATTCTGTAACACATATTAACATCACATGGACTGTCAATTTCAACGTTAGGTTTTTTAGTGGTGATAGGGTCAAAAATTGCATAAAATGTTTGTTTTAAATAGAACAAAGTATGTCTTAGACATATACTTACAATAAGGAATAAACAAATCAACTAAAATATCCTTTTCTTTTTGTATATTAGGATATTTATAAGAAATCTCGTTGACATTTCTTTAATTATATGAAAAGACACATGTTTGTTTATATTTGTCTTTTATTTGCCATAAAAAGGCTAAATTCTTTATTAAAATTAACATTTTCGCGTATTTTTCACAATGCACATTAAACACATTACTTATGTATAAACGAAGATATAAACAGATTATAATTATATAACTATATACAATACACAATTTTAATTATTAAATTTTTTCTCATGAAAATAATAAAAAAGTAAACAAATCTATTTTATTTATTATGACAAATATTTGTTATTGCCATTTAAAATAAAATTTTAAAATATATCACCAATACAACAAAAATCAAAACTCTGAACAAAATTTTCTTTAAATAAACTTTGAAAATGAACAAAATTGTATCTGGTAATTTGGAGTTGTTTTTCAAATTCATAAACCAAAATAATAAATGTTAACAATCACGAGTGTTACAGAATACAAAATTTTTCTGTTATCGTTTTCGTTACTGTATATAAACTAGGGTATCCAATTATTCGGGTGTTTACATTAATCGGTTTATTCGACAAATAATTATTCGAGGCTAAAAGTTGATCGGTTAATAACCGATTATTGACAAATTATTCGATTAACCGAATAACCTTTGTTATACATGTAAGACATATAAATTACACAAATTATAGCTTTTAATTAGTTACTTAGAAACATAATATAAGATCAAATTCTTTTAAAAGGAGGTCATTTCGTATTTTTTTTCCTCCTATTTGTATGAACAATTTTAATTTTTTAGCTAATACTACAAAATATTCTAATTACTTCACTTTATTTAATATATTTTTCAGTATTTCAGGAAATTAGTTTTAATTTTTATTATTATTTTAATAAAGAAAATTGCATAACATTGTTTTGTCATTTGTTTCAGTTATTTTCTTTTTTTGGAAAAATAACATGCGAATATCAACGTCTTATAGCAGAACAATTCGTTTAAATCTTTCTATATACATATGTATATTGAATCCTGTTTTTTGTTACTTCTAAAGCAGAAGAAAAATTACCTCACTAAAAATTATGTTTATTTATTTTTACTGGAATGTAATAGACCTCTTAAAAAGATATAGTTTACATAAATTTATCATAAAAATAAAAAATTTTCTAATTTATAACTCGAGAAAACAACATTTCGGTTAACCGATTATTCGACACAAATTATTCGGTTTATTCGTTATTCGAAAATGGACAGTTTTAAATTATTCGGACAGTTAATCGACAAAAATTAACCGGATAACCGAATGACGGTTAATCGATTGGATACCCTAATATAAACAGAATGAACGAAAAGTTACAGAATAAGGCCATAAATAAAATTATTGTTCCAATTCTAAACATATTGTACACTTTAATAATTAAAGTGTACAATATGTTTTTAATGTTTTTAATATATACATATGATAAAAAAAATGCTGTTAGTAGGTTGATTGTGCTAAAAAATCATTTAGCAGAATTTTTCAAAATAAATATGCAATTTCCCAATCCATTCCGCCAAATCTAGCAGATAAAATGCTAAAATGGCAACAATGATGTAGAGGATGGAGCCATTCTGTATGTTCTCTATAAGTATCGTGCTGGGAGTCTCAATGGCTTCTGAGTTATTACAAAAAATATAACGCAGCACAGTGTCCCATTCAAAAAATAAAATGGAAATAAATCTGGAATTTCCAAACGGCTGGTCCGATTTCCATGAAATTTCAGACAGTGTTAGTAGAGGTGTAGGCGAGTTCAAGTTTTGAGTTTGGACGTTATAAGCATAACGGGGGCGGGTCCAGAGGGTCCTAAAGTTGGACACCTCGGGTGTTCAAACAATTTAAAACGATCCAGATTCGTTATATCTCAGCCGATTTAAAAGATTTACATGAGTAGATTCTGCTAGTCGAGATCTATAGAAAACATCGTCGTATATGTCGGTTATCTCTTTTAGTTTAAGAGGTATTTGGCTTCAAAGATTAAAATTGGTAAAGTTTTTTCGCTATAGCGTGTCCAAATTTCACTCGATTTTTTTGAAATATCTTTTATTTTATTAACAACAAATAACAAAATTATGTAGAAATTTTTTTTGACAAAATCTTTACGGAGTCAAAAATTATATGCATTTGAATTTTGAAAAAAAGTCGATTTTTCGCCGTTTTTTTTGCGAAAAAGGTAGTTACGTTCTTTTTGAGTTATAAAAAATAAATTCTTTAGTAACATATATAGTATTTATACTTTTATGAAAGATTACTTTATAAGGAATTTTGTGAAGAAAAAAAGAATATTAAAAACTTTAATACTGCGTGAACCAGGGTCTCTCAAAAATGACCCATTTTTTTTCTGATTTTCCAATTTTTGCCTTAATTTGCCGATATCGGTTGGGAAGATATATCGGTTGGGAAGATATAGCAAAAAACTTTAAAAATCACATTTTTGGAAATTTTTGAAAGATTTTTGGGATTTGCGGGATTTTTATTGAGAAATCCAAAAAAGTGACCAAAGGTCCACTAGCAGAACCTACTCATGTAAAAATCTTTTAAATCGGCTGAGATATAACGAATCTGGATCGTTTTAAATTGTTTGAACACCTGATGTGTCCAACTTTAGGACCCTCTAGACCCGCCCCCGTTATGCTTATAACGTCCAAACTCAAAACTTAAACTCGCCTACACCTCTACTAACACTGTCTGAAATTTCATGGAAATCGGACCAACCCACAGTGTCACATTCGGCAGTTTTAGAACGACAAAAATCCAATTTTGGAGATTTTAGTCTGAAATTGTATATTCTGTTAGTAGATAAGGCCATAAACATTCCCACTCAAAATGGGCGAGTAGAATCACTGCCACTCCAATACTGAAAAAAATTACTTAATTGTAGGAATTTCGGAAATTTTTTTGTAAATTTTGTTAAAATAAAAGATATTTTAATAGTAGACGTGGCAAGATCTTATCACACAAATCTTAGTGTAACAGTTGCATAACAAATTTTCAGCCATTACCTTAAAATGTTTAAATAATTCTTAAGAAATTGTTAATGTAAGGTACCGCATATTTTTTATAATATTTTAGAAGATCGCAAAAAGTTGCAGCCAATATTTTTAAATATAATTTCATAGATAATTTTTTACAATTAAATCGTATTTTTAAATTGGAACTCGTTGGAACTTTTTAGTTCAAGTCCATTAAAAACAGAATTTCTCAAAAAATATATTTTTTAATATTATGATTTCTTAAATAAATAAAAAATATATCTTCAGTATTGATCTTTCAACTTCGCAAATTATAATAGAACAACTTAATACATTTATTATGATATGCCAAAAAAGTTTTATCAATATCTGCAGTATTTTCTGAGATACATGAAGTTAAATTTAATTCTAATTCTTTAGAAAAGTTGTAAATAAAATAAAAATATTTTTAATAGTTGCAACTTTGAAAACTCATAATTCGCGCAATAGACACTTTCCAATACTTTAAGTATTTTGTCCATAATATATGACATGTTTACTAATAAATTAGAAAAGAATAACTTCAATTAATAAGGTTTTATTTTCGTATTTTTGTCGTTCTAATTTGGATAAATGTGACACTGTGCAACCGTTTGGAAATTCCAGATTTATTTCCATTTTATTTTTGAAACGGGACACTGTGGGCAGTGTGAAACAAAAAAAAAAAAAAATATTTTGAAAGAAATTTCAAGCATGAATTTGCTTCGGTACGACAGAGAACATTCAAAATAGCTCCATTCTTTACATACCATTTTTGGAGATACGCAACCGCAAAATTTAATTCGCGAATTATCCTCCAATAAAATTTAATAAATTTTTTCAGGTATCATTTTAAAGGTAATTTCATTTCCTTTAACTATTCTCCTCAATGAACGTTGTAAAGCAAACAAAACAATATAAATTGAAATAAATATTTCGTATTTATATAGTACATATTCACCCCTATCGTGAATAACAAGTGGAATTTTTGTTCCCATGAAATTGTTATTCCCCTAGAAGGGAAAAATGCTATCGTGAATCTCCCGTGAAAAATTTTTCCCGCTATCAATTCTCAGTGAATGTAAAAAAGGAAGAAAATAAAAATCAAAGTAAAGTTTTTTCAAAAATATACACGTAAAATACTAATATTTTAAACAGTGTTTCGAATGGCTGCTTAAAGCAGTCGTAATTTTCTAAACAGTTGCTTTTTTTACAGCATCTTGCTGAAACAAGTTTACTTGATTTAGTTATCCACCACATACTAACTAAACACATTTTGCTGCTCACACACAAAACTGATTTAAGCAGCACCCAGTTTTTATTTTGTTCAGCATTCAAATTATATAAGCAGCGCACACACTCAGTTTTTTTACTCAGCCAGTTTATTTTACGTCTTAGTCGTGTGCGCTCAGCACAACGTAGAAACCTTTTTCAGCAACGTAAGAACAACTGGATAGTACGACTGTACAGTTCTGCGCAGTCAATATACAAAGTTGTTTGGTTATGGTTTTTACATTTAAGAAGGAAAATGAAGTGGTATAGTTTTTAAATGAAAACAAATAGAAAACGGTACAATAAAATACTATGAATTGTATTAAAGATATTTTTATGTAGATTTATTAATTTTAATTAAAAAACAAAAATTTTTTGTATAATATATTTATTTGCAATTTATTTAAAATTT
The DNA here is from genome assembly GCA_951394005.1 of Protophormia terraenovae. Classification (NCBI taxonomy): domain Eukaryota; kingdom Metazoa; phylum Arthropoda; class Insecta; order Diptera; family Calliphoridae; genus Protophormia; species Protophormia terraenovae. The sequence goes on along the minus strand of OX596073.1, from coordinate 71,640,237 downwards.
TTGTAGAACTTTTATAAAAATATTAGATAATATTTAATATTAGTAGATGAAAAAATATTAACTAAATATTAAATATTGTTTAAATTAAAGAAAAAAATGTTAAAAAATGTTTGTTATTTTGAAGAAGAAGAAAATTTTGTTATTTTGTATAATTTTCTTTGTTTTGATCTATTAAAGAAATTTGTAGTTAAGCTTAACTTTTGGACCCAATAAAAGCAATGTTTAATTGAATTAAAAAGTTAAATTGTAATACGAAACTCTTTTTTTTTAATAAAGGGTGGTTCAAAGAGCTTTTTGTCATTTTTAAAATGCAATAACTGAGAAACTAATAAATATATTTTCATAACCTGATATAAGTCCTAATAATATGTATATGTATACAATATTATACTGGTCAGAATCGTATATTATAACGAAATAATAAAAGAAAACAAATTTGGACACTTTCGGTAAAAATTATGGCTTAGTTGAAGATAGAGGCGTACATGCACATTTGGAAGAAAAATTATATATTCTAAATTTGCAATACATATGACTATTAAATGGAAAAAAGTAGTTCTAACAATTGTATATTTGACTCATTGATTATACAAGTATGTAAAATTTATGTTGAATTTTCTGTATTTTTTCATCGATATTGTTAGTAAGTTAGAATTTGCGAAATAATAATCACTAGATCATAAATACAAATAAGAGTAAATTATCTCAAAAATTGTTTATATTTGTAAATAAATTGTCGCCTTTTTTAAATAATGAACAAAATTAATCAAAAAATTACAAAGTACTATAAAACCTGTGGGGTTATTTGTAACTAAATTCGAAAGGAAAATCTTTCGAATTTGTATACTTTATACATTGAAATTCGAAAGTGTTTTCTTTCGAATCGAATTACACAACAACCCCCATGGTGGACAGAAATTATTCTGAGCATAATGGCCCAAGTTTTTTTTATTACTTATTGAATTTCAAGTCTTAAAATATATATTATTAAATATTAATAATCACAGAATTGAAAATATTTTAACTTTTATTAAATTGATTAAGGATCATATTTAGTAGAAAAAATAAAAATTTTAATTTTAGAGTAGATCCGTGTGAGTGAAAAAAAAACTATATGAAATTTAAAAATTGTTCCTAACATATGGACCTACTATTCCGAAACATGTAACATGGAATGTAGCACCCCAACAAAATATAAACTAATAAAGAGCTGAAAAAGTCATGAATTTAACATGTGTTGTCATTGGAAGGAAGTACTTAGTGGTGAAAAAGAGCTGCAGAAGTTCTTTTTCTAACCCATGATTGTTATTGGTAAGATGTACTTCTTCTATATTTCTAGTTCATTTCTTTTGAAGTACTTCCTTTAAAACAATGTTTATAAAATTTTATAACAAAAAGTCTGTTTTAGAGCTATCAAAATATAATGAATATGATTTAAAATTTATAAAATTTAAATTTTCTTAAATATTATTAACCTTTTTCCCGCTAGAAATTCATTAATTTTAATTTTTTCGAAGTAATTATTATTAAATTTTAAAAAAGTTGAAACAAAGTAGTTGTAACAAAAAAGTATATATACACTTTGTTCTACTTTTGAAGAGATGAAAATGTTCTTTTTTTGGAAGCTCTTGATCGTTTTTTTTTTTTTTTTTTTTTGCTGGGACTTTTTAAATAAAAGTTAGCGCATTATAATTTGATTTGTTAATGTTTTAGAATATTTAAATTTTGAAGTAAATAAAATATTTCTTTGATAAATTGTTTAATTGACTATATTTTTCCGTTTAAAACCACATTCAACTTTTATTTATTAGCAGATGATCTGCTTAATTTTGATTCGTTTGTTATTATTAAAAATATTTCATTACTCAACAACCCTTCAACTCCAATTCCAATTTGTAAATAGTGACATAATTTTACTAAAAGAGTTACATATGTATATAATTTTCCAGCAGTTTGTTATATTTTATAAAGCGGATAATTTATTATAACTTACGTGTAAGTCATTATACCCACGTAAATCTTAAAGATTATATAAATGTTACTTACAGTGCTATTCTCTAATTCCTAACAATTATCATTCATTAATAAGTACTTATTATATGCTTTTATGTGTGTGACAACCATCACCAAAAATATATAAAAAATTTTTTTTCAAAGCCAGAATAAAAAAAATTTATTGTCATTGTTTTTTTTTTTACTATCACAATAATTTTTTTTTGTCATTCGGTCGAGAATTGCACTGCTATTATAATTATTTTTGTATAATCAAATGTCTTATTGTTCGGCTGAGGTATTAATAAAAGTAAAAAATTAATTAAGACATTAAAGCCTATAATAAGAAAATAATAAATTAATAACCAAAAAGTCTGCAACATACAAGTTAATAACTTTTATTTTTAGATACATAAATAAATAAATAAATAAATACATACATACACACACACATACATACATACATACATACATACATACATACATACATACATACATACATACATACATACATACATACATACATACATACATACATACATACATACATACATACATACATACATACATACATACATACATACATACATACATACATACATACATACATACATACATATATACATACATACATACATACATACATACATACATACATACATACATACATACATACATACATACATACATACATACATACATACATACATACATACATACATACATACATACATACATACATACATACATACATACATACACACATAAATAAATAAATAAATAAATAAATAAATAAATAAATAAATAAATAAATAAATAAATAAATAAATAAATAAACAAACAGACAAATAAATAAATAAACAAATAAATAAAAATCACAACAAATCTTTATTATTTCGGTAATACAATACATACATATAAATATAATGTATTTTATTTTTAAAATTCACATTATTTTATTGGACCGTTTTCTATTTGTTTTCATTTAAAATAATCAACTTCATTTTCCTTCTAAAATTTAAAAACAAAAACCAAACAACTTTGTGTAATATACCAAAACAAAGAAAATTATACAAAATAACAAAATTTTCTTCTTATTGCAAATAACAAAAATGTTTTTAATTTTTTATTTAATTTAAACAACATTTAATATTTAGTTAATATTTTTTCATCTACTAATATTAAATATTATCTAATATTTTTATAAAAGTTCTATTATCTTAAATAAATTGTAAATAAATATATTATACGTATAAAAAATGTTTGTTTTTTTTTTTAATTAAAATTAATAAATCTTCATATAAATATCTTTAATACAATTCGTAGTATTTTATTGCACCGTTTTCTATTTGTTTTCATTCAAAATAATCAACTTCATTTTCCTTCTTAAATGTATAAACAAAAACCAAACAACTTTGTAAATCAACTGTACAGAACTATACAGTCTTACTATCCAGTTGTTCTTACGTTGCTGAAAAAGGTTTCTACGTTGTGCTGAGCGCACACGACTAAGACGTAAAATCAACTTGGCTGAGCAAAAAACTGAGTGTGTGCGCTGCTTATTTAATTTGACTGCTGAACAAAGTAAAAACTGGTTGCTGCTTATTTCAGTTTTGTGTTTGAGCAGTAAATTTTGTTAAGTAAGCATGTGATCGAAAATGAAAACTTAAACTGTTTTCAGCGAAGTCGCCAGTTGAAAAAAAATTTTGTGTGCTTAAAATTAAACGCTGCTTTAATTTGTTATAATTATTTTTTTTATACCCTTAATTTTTTGTTGGGTTTCCAAAAATTAGCCGAATTATTTTCTACATAAAAGTTAAATAGTACAATAAACTAATGTTGCAATAAAACATTTAAAAAAAAATAAATGAAAAAGAAGTAGGGTTCCGCCGAAATTTGAAACCAGGCCACCAATTTCTCTCTTCTTTATTGAATAGTCAAGCGCACTTACCACTTCAGCTACAACACTCTCTACTTTTTAATGGTTTTATTAATGCTTTTTTTATCTCATAGGTATTATTGACATTGTCATGCAGCATGTCGTGTGTTTGGTTTAACTCACGACATTCTCGCTGGACATTTTGCTCATGTTGTCACCGAACTAGATATGTACGACATTTCAGTATATTTTGTTATTGAAGTCGCCGAAAATGGGGTAAGATGACAATATAGGTGAATTTTAATCAAACTTGTCCTCTAAATGCATTTTCTTGACGACAAATTTAGACGACATCCTCGATGAAAGTGTCGTTAACGGACATGTGGCCTGCTGGGACACTAAGAAAAATTGTTCGTGTGCTATATGTATCCGAAAAAAGTATGTATACAAGACTAAAACACGAAGTATTATTTTTCTATGTTAACCCAGCAGGCCATGTCTTGTAGAAAATATCGACGATGTCTTGATGATTTCTCACGGTCTTAGATGACACATGTACGACAGCTCCGAACAAACATTGGTGACATTTTCGAACAAAGGGCACTTAAGTCATCAACGATAACCTGAGCGACAGTGTCATGTATATTTTCGTCAACCATTTTAAGAAAAATAAATGAAAAAAAGTAGGGTTCCGCCGAGATTTGAACCCAGGCCACCAATTTCTATCTTTCTTATTGAATAGTCCAGCGCACTTACCACTTCAGCTACAACACTCTCTACTTTTTAGGGCCGTTATTATAACCTACCTATAAGGCATCAGATAGTTAAAGGTAAGATAAACTAAAGTGAACGATAAAGTGAGCTTTATCTACTTTTAGGTTTTACAACTTGGTTTTAAGGTAAATTTTAAAATTTTTATAATACGGCAATATCAAAGCAAAAACCGATTACTTTTGGCCATTTAACGTAGTGGCAACATGTACTATTTGAACGTAACTGCCACTAACGGAAATATAAACAAATAAAAAACAAAGAAATTTTTAAAATAAATGAGTTTAAGCTAACTAAAAGACAACGCCAGAGCAAATATGAATATAGACAGAAAAATTACTAAAAACTACAGGGGAATAGATATGATTTTATTTATTTCTTTTATAAAGCAGAACATATGGCAGCTCTGAATACATAAACCTTCCGATAAAAGTTAATGGTAAGATGTTCTTACCTTTAGCTTATTGGTCACTTTTGGCTTAACTTATACTTATAACAACAAAAAACAGTTAAAGTAAACGATAACATCCTAACTTTAGTTATTGGAAAGTTATAATAACGGGCCTTAATGGTTTTATTGATGGTTTTATTTATCTTATAGGTATACACGACATGCTACATGACAATGTCATGCAGCATGTCGTGCATTTGGTCTAATTCACGACATTCTCGCTGTACATTTTACTCATGTTGTCACCGAACTAAATATTTACGACAATTTTTTATATTTTGTTATTGAAGTCGCCGAAAATGGGGTATGATGACAATATAGGTGACTTTTAGTCAAACTTGTCTACTACATGCATTTTCTTGACGACAAATTTAGGCGACATCATCGATGAAAGTGTCGTTAATGGACATGTGGCCTGCTGGGCCCCTATACAGACATTTTTTGCCACACACAGCAACTACGTATTACAAAAAAACAAACAAATCATTAAGACCACTTGAAATCTTTAAATCATTTCTCAACGTCTTGTATGATTTCCTTTTTTTTTTGCCACACCACTTGCACCACTTGTTTACGATAAATGATTTGAACGCACGGATTTGCAGTCGCTCATACACAGTACACACTTGCTTTGCTTCTGGCAGCGAACAGTACGAACAGTATTTATTGTTGTTTTTGCACATGTTGGCTATGAAACACACACTTGAAATTCAAGTGGATTTGCTTTTCAAATCATCTTACGCAGGAGACTAATTCATACTCAATTGTTTATCTTCTTTAATATTCGTGTTGTGTATGTGAAAATGCCGAAAACACTCGGTTCCTAAGTTCTATGGGCGCCTTCCTTTGATCTAAATTAATATCTTACACTGAAAAAATTCGGAAAAAAAATTTTGAAATTTAGTGAAAATTTTAAAAAGTTTTTGCATTTCAAAATTTTTAACGCCATTTTGACTCGGACGTATAATTTATTAATAAATCCGGTTTATGCGATATTTTGAAGAGCTAAAAAATTTTTAAAAATTTTACTTAATGGCTCAATTTTAAAACAAAAATAATAATAATAATAACTTTTTGCATTTTCATTTAGACATTATTTATAAAATTTATTTAATGGAATTTAGTAATTTTTCGTACGCGAAAAAAATCATCTCTTAACTGGCTAAGGCTAAGACTTTTTTCAACAGCATTTTTACTAACGATTTTTCCACGAAATTTTAAAAACAAAAAGCATGTTGAGTACAAATTTGAAAACAAATCTATATATATATATATATATATATATATATATATATATATATATATATATATATATATATATATATATATATATATATATATATATATATATATATATATATATATATATATCTAGTATAAAAATTACTAGTTAGGTCCAAGGAGTAGCTGCCCCCATATAAAGTAAATATTAGTTATATAATGAAATGGCTTAGCAAATTGCACCGTCTAGTAAAATAAATTAAATTATGAAATAAAAAAAATAAAATAAAAGGTAATAAAATTTATATATACAATACGCAGTTAAGAGTGGTTGGTGGTAAGAAATTTTAAATGAAATAAATTAACAATATGTAATACTTTTGCAACAATATAAAAAAAAAAATAAAAAATTAAAAAAAAAAAATATTTTCTACCAACAATTTTTCTTATTTGGTACTCTGATAGCACTATAAAAGCGTTTCTACCAAACCGTCATACATATACATACATATTTTTTCAACGAACATCAACTTCTGTTTGAGTTATTTTATCCCATCGTCACAGATGTATTTTTATAGCACAAAGTAGACCAGAGCATAATGTGAAATATTATATAATGTACTTTTTAATGATTGGCAATTAATTTCATCTCTGTTTGCAGATTCGGAGTGTCATCAATGCACACTAAATTGTATTTTGTATGCAACAATTTTGACATTAATAAATATTTATTTATTTATTTATTTATTTATTTATTTATTTATTTATTTATTTATTTATTTATTTATTTATTTATTTATTTATTTATTTATTTATTTATTTATTTATTTATTTATTTATTTATTTATTTATTTATTTATTTATTTATTTATTTATTTATTTATTTATTTATTTATTTATTTATTTATTTATTTACAGAGCAAAGAATGTTTATGTAGGCGGTCTTTTATTTTACTGCACTGGGATGACTTTAATGGCACTTACGCGTGCAAAAACAAGTGTAATTATCTTTAGCTGGGCCGCAGGTGTTATGTACTCAACACTTTTTACCATGCCGTATCTTCTAGTTGCTCATTATCACTCCAAGGGGACTGTAAGTAAAAATAAAATTTATTAACGAATATAGTTCATTAAGAACTGATTTATGTACATTAGACTGCTCTAAAAAAACCAACTTTAGAATTTCGACTTTATCTAAGATTATAATTTTTGATATAAAAATATAAGTAATGATGAAATATTAGAGTAATTGTGATCATTTACCCTAAAGTTTGTAGGATGCATTATATAGGAAAATGTTGTTTTTCAATTTTTATACCCTACACCACCAAAGGTGGTTGGGGTATTATGTGTTTGTGCAGAAGTTGTAACGCAGAGAAAAATCTTCGGACACCCACCTTAAAGTATACCGTTCGACTCAGAATCACTTTCTGAGTCGATTTAACGATATCCGTCCGTCCGTCTGGTCGGCTGGATGGCTGGGCGGCTGTCCATGTAAAGCTTGTGCGCAAATTTGGTACATATGCTTTTTTCAATACAAGGACAAAGCCTATTGAATTTGGTTATGATCGGCCCATTATTTCACCTAGCCCCCATACAAATGTCCTCCCGG